>CM077002.1:162985328-164309352 GCA_039090855.1 Macrothele yani
GATCTTATCAGAAAATGAAGAAACAATGCTTTTTCTTGATGCACCAAGAAAGAGCATTGCATCATTATCTGGATTCCCTTAAAGTTTTCACATACTAGGTGACGCATAAAATACTCAAGGAACCGTGTATTTTTGATAATCTGAAATTCAAATTTTAACACATAATCGCAAAAAGCAATACATGAATTTTCTATATCCGAACTGAAATAATAGGTGGAAAGTAAATTGAAATATCGAATCCCACCTAGAATTGCGTATAAATACGAAAAGGTATAACTGAAAAAACGTATAATCGAAATTCCATTGTGTAACTTTAGTGACTTTCTGCTATCTGCACACATGCGCTGCTGGGTATGCGACATCGAACTAGCAAGGGAATAACTTGGAAACTAACTACCCTAAATGTAATTCATCCAAAACGATATCTACAATAGTAGTTCTTTTTATCGACATTTACTGCCAGACACACAAATCCTGTGCCTCGCAAGTGTTGTATTTAAAAAATAAAGAACTTTCTGAGTTCACTGCAGAGTGCAGTAAATTTTGGTATTTTTGTGCGGAATATACTGAGCGAGCATTGTAGCGAAGTAAATTTCTCCGTCATTTTTGGTCCACGCCGGGGATCGAACCCGAGTCCACTTATTGGGGAACAAGTCGCTCTACCAACTGAGCTACGCAGACGTTCGTTCTCGCTGCTATCTGCTTTTATGTCGTGTGCGTCCTGCGGGGCGGGCACGTTACATCCCCCGAAAGAGGGGCCGGGGGCATAACCCACGGGTCAGCCGTGATCATGAATCGATGCAGCCAGCCATTCGTTGTAGAGCGTGCACTAAAGAACTGATAGTCAATCTGGTGTGTGGAATGCAACGTCACACACATTTATTTTTCGAAGCGCTGGAGAATAGATTCTCTTATTTTTCTTGTCTCGCGGTGTGGAAAGAACATCACACCATTGCGAGATATTTAACGGCCGGGTAATCCGGGAAGTTCGGGCGCCATTATAACGAAGTAAATTTCTCCGTCATTTTTGGTCCACGCCGGGGATCGAACAAGTCGGTCTACCAACTGAGCTACGCAGACGTTCGTACTCACTGCTACCTGCCTTTTTGTCGTGTGTGTCCTGCGGGGCAGGCACGTCACAGAATACATGGGGATAATTCACAAATTTGAGCATACATGGGGATAATTTCATAAATTTGTATCGTGTTAAAAAAACCTTTGGAGAATTATATTGCAAACATTATGAGAGCTATCAGCACATGTATTACTACCTGTAGGTGTAGGAATTAAAAAAAGCAGTAGTTCCCAAAACTAGTTTTTATTATTTACAAGTAAATGTAACTCACATATTAACTTCCTTATTTCGTCAATCATTGATACTCATATACAGTATCAAAGTTGTAAAATTCTTAACTTACGGCATTCCCTAACTGCTTCCAAACCTGCTTTTGAACATATATTAGTGATTACATCTCCTTGTGTCATTGTCTTGCAATATCACCTAGGTTCTTTCTCAGATTTACCGCAGACGGTAAATTCATACATCTTGAGAAAGTCTTTTGCATAGAAATCTCCCCATACCACTGCATTAAAAGGAAGAGTCTCAATCAACTATTTTATTGTGCTCTATTCAGTAATGTATTTCACCAAGCATTAATATGGGATTTTCTATAAGTGTATGTTTTATCTATCAACGGCAATTCAGTAAAATTCAACAATATTAGATCTCCTTGTACTATTGTCTTGAAACATCACCCAGATTCTTCCTCGGAGTTATTGCAGACCGTAAATTCGTACATCTTGAGCAAGTCTTTTGTTTAGAAATCTCCCCATGCCACTGCGCTGATAGGAAGAGTCTCAATCAACTCTTTTATTGTGATTTTATTCAGTACTGTTTTTCACTAAGCATTATAATATAGGATTTTCTATGAGTGTATGTTTTTTCTGTCAACGGTAGTTCTGTTCGGCTGTTAGCGGGGTTTGCTGATCCTCCAAGTTGGAGGTTGGGCGTGGGACTAACAACCCCACCCCATAAAAACACACTCCTTGGTACATAACCTTAAAAAGGCTGCGCCGCAATAGCAAAAACTTGTTGGGAAGGCCAATGTTCACACTGTACTGTAGAGCCACGGAAGAAAGAGACGTTAGCGGGTATGTGAATCTTTTTCTTTAACAAATGGCAACAGCAAACAATTAGGTCATAGGACGTTCAACAACAAAGAAGTAGGTCAGACGACTCACAACAACCAGGACGTAGGTCAGATGACTCACAACAAGTAGGACAGATGACGTCCCAACGACAAAGAAGTAGGTCAGATGATTTACAACAAGTAAGTCAGCTGGTTCACAACAAACAGGTCAGATGACTCACAACAAAGTAGGTCAGATGACTCAAAACAAAGTAGGTCAGATGACTCACAACAAAGTAGGTCAGATGACGTCATCTACCAAGAGAGTTCGAACCTGTTTTGCATTGAATAAACGTTGTGAAAAAAGTACGCTTATGTTTACCACGTGAATACTTAATCTAAGGTAATCTGTGTTTGAGTTTCCTATTTAATTTTCTGTGTTAGAAAAAACCGTGTTGTTTCAATGTCAAGACCGGATGTAAGAGTATCCTTCTTGCTTGATTGTTTAAACACAAGCAAATTCCACATTTATATTTTCTTTAATTAGTAGTGAATAATGAAAAAAATGCTACTTGCACTTTTCCGGCTCATTCAATCGTGACAAAATCTTCTGCGAGATAAGTTTTCCTCTTATTATTACAATTTCGAATTATTCACGAACTAACAAAGTTATCCTGAGGACTTGCATGGATTTACGCAAATTGGCAATTATCCGTTGAATTATAATCAGTTGAATACAGATTTACGAAGTGTTTCAGAATATTTCAAAGTGACAGTTTTTAGCAGAAAATCTCATTACCTTCGAGCAGACGCCAATGCACATTTCGAGCAAACATCAGCCTTTAACGGAAATTATAACTAATTCTGGTTGAAAGGCATTTCCAAACAGAAACCGAAACATGTACTCCCTCGCAGTGCTCGTAGTCAATGTTATCATGTAAACATATGATGACTTGTTTCAGATGACGCTTCAAATATAGTTTGATGATATGATTCCCTTGCAGGAGAACCGTAACTTTTGACTTCTGGATTCACAGATAGGAAATAGTTATATACGACATTAAGTCGACCCGCTTCACGTATTTGTTGTCACGCAAGATCGAATTCCCTTTCCAAGTTGGCCAAATAGAATATCATTAGAACAAAAGTTTCGTATATAATGTATGTCCCAGAGACGAGAACATTGTATCTGTGACTCATTAAACTTTTAGAGCTGTTCGTCGTGCCACTGTTACGGTTACTTCCTTGCGCCCTTTCTCAACAATTGAGAGAAGATGTGACGGGTGAATTATTCCCGAGCATAAATTCAGCGAGATAAATTCTCGAAGCAAGCCCAGGAAATGATGCCGGAACGGTTTCATCCATCAAACCTTCGCCATTTCACAGCGGAAGCGCCGAATGCGAAGGGACCCAGCCTTTGATCTCACTTTAACCCTCCTTACAATGCATTAAGAGCAACGTACTGGAAGCACATATATCATTGTAGGTCGTACAAAGGAGAAACTGGGGGCATAAGTAGTATTAAAGACTGAACACGAGTTCTGAAGAGATCTGACTATAAATATGCCGCTTTTTATTACAATTAACCCATGAGCACCTATTTTGGAAGGCTTGCAAGTTACAATCAATCAGTGAAATGCTCTCATCATCCTCCTATCTGAAACGTAAATGTCGAATGCTATGCTTTCGGTCAATTAGGTAAATTTTATTGCGAATTTTCTCCATCTTTCAAACGCTGTTAAAACGCCTCGTATCTATCTATATCTAGAGTATTGGGAAACTTTCATTGTCCCACTAAAATAAAATTTGGTAAATTGTAGTCAAAATATCGACACAAAACTTTCCAAACTTCAACCCTAAAGTTTATTTAAGAAAGAAAAGCCTATTTCATTATTCAATTTCTTTAAAGGATTAAAAGAATATTCAACTATTCTTAAAAGAATTAATATCTAAAACCTACAAATGTCCAGCTGTTATTTCCAAACAGTTGTCAAGAAATAATCTTGCACTTTCAGAATTCCATACAAAATGTCAGCTTTCTGTGTAGTAAATTATGTAAACGTATGGTATTTGAAGACAAAAGATCATATATACAAAAGATCATTGCAGTAATACACTCATCGTCAAAAAAATAGTTCCACGCAGAAGGACGTGTCGGAATGCAAGCTATTCTAGAGGAATTCAAAGGTTACCAGGAACAATAAATTTTTAAACATTGAGACTGATATGTTGCAACATTTATTGAGCTACACGCCAAAAAGTAGTGTCTCACAGTATGGCGTCGGGTCGCCATGTTTGCTCACGCACCATGACAGACGTCTCGGAATGGCGTTGTACAGGTTCCTAATGGTGTCCTGCGATTAACCATCCCATGCAGCTTGAACCTTCTCACGCAATTCCTGAAAATTGTGCGGCAGTGGTGGAGCGTGTATAGCGCGTCCAATAGCATCCCACACATTTTCAATTGCCGATAGGTCTGGCAATGCGGCTGGACATGACAGAGGATCAGTACCTTGAAGGCAAGCTCTCTCGAGAGCAGCAATATGCGGGCGAGCTTTGTCCCGTTGGAAAATCGCACCGGAGTGAGCGTTCAGAAAGGTAAAGCCTCTGGTTGCAGTACCTCATTAACGTACCTTGGCTGTCAAAGTGCCTGTAATGAACACCAACGGTGATCTAGCATCATAATTGTACCTCGCACCATGACACCAGGACTTCCAAACGTGTGACGCACTACAACACACCGTTCATCTTGGCGCTGACCACGGTGCCTCCACACACGAATACGGGGATCGTCTGCTCGAAGACGAAAGCGAGACTCGTCACTGAAGATCACACGATGCCATTCTGCAGGGCTCCCTGACAGTCTGGCACGGCACTATTGCAGTCTTTGGCGACGATGCACTGATGTTAGGGTCCGTCGTCGTAACTGTTTGCGTGCGTGTAGTCTACGTCGTGCAGCCGTCTGCCAATGGTGCTGGCACTAATTGGACGATGCATGGAGGGCACTACTTCTCACTGAATATCCGCAATCAGGGTTGTTCGGTCGCTTCGCGCATGTCAGACAACCTGTCGGTCCTCTCTCTCTCTCTCTCTCTCTCTCTCTCTCTCCGTGGTTCGTCTAGGTCTCCCAGACACTTCCTGTCGCTGCTGTGTGCCTTGTTCTATCCACTTCCGCCAACAGCGTGACATGGTGTTATCTGCACGACCGGTATGACACGCAATACGGCGATAAGACCATCACGCTTCTCGGAGCGCGATGATGCGGATCCTCTCGAACTCTTCCAACTGCTCGAATTGCTTCCGAACTTTTTCCGAGGCATACTACACTTGCAAAGGATGCAACCCACAACAGCATAAATTAGAATGGCAAGCATGCGCATCGGGACGACCGAATATAGCCGATAAGGAACAGTACTACGAACCCTCCTTGCTTGCGTCACATGCGCGGCCGAGTGTGATACGTGAATCATTTCCATGTCTCCAGAGGTCAAATCTACCCACCAAGTTTCATTCCTCTCGGTTGCTTCCTTCTGGGTGCAACTATTTCTTTGACGATGAGTGTATTTTAACTCTGTCAGTGCGAAATGCTTGCGTTTCGAGATTGCAAATGGCTCCGCAAATGGAGCTTTGACAAACACGCATAGGTAAAAATTTCGTTTTTTTTCTTTCTTGTAGTCTAGAAAATTTTTAAAATATCGTGTGAAAATTATTTTCCCATTTATTGAACGCAAATGTATTTCCTCATCTCCAGGGCCTGATTTACGCCTAGGCCCACAAGGCCCGTGGCAATGTCTTCGCAGTTTAGGGGGCCTTAGGATCGCAATGCAAAAAAAATATATGCTTTTTTTAAATTAATTAGTTAATTAATTATTATTACTGAAAAAAAACAATAAGGGAAAAAAGTCTCTTTTTCTTGAAATGAAGATTAACATTGGTGTTTTCACAACTACCTCCTTACAATTGCAGCTCAGTGACTGCAATGGCTTTAATTTGCGTGCGGTCGGACAAAGATGTGGAGTGGACAAAAACCATCACTGTGGTAGAAGCGTGTGAATAAGTAACTTGATCTTAATCACTTAACTCTGATGATTGTTTCTCTTTATAGTGTGTGTGTGTGTGTGTGTGTGTGTTTATACAAGCCATCACACAACTTACTGCTCCTCAAAATCACAAACATATTGATTGCTTGGAAAAATCAGAACCTAAGAAATTTTTAAAAACTGATTTATGTGGAGCCCATGTGATTTCAAATGTGAGTAATAAATAAGGCAGGCAAATTGCAGTGCTGTTCATCTGAAAATTGCGGATGAAATATAAATGTGCTTTATTCCTATATATACTATACACCTCTTGAGAGATGTTTTGCATTACTAAGACACGTTGTAGAAGCTTTGGTTATTTCATATTGTAAAGTACCAGATTTTAAAATTGCTTCGGTCTAAATTAAGTAAAATAATGAGCAGAATAATATGATTTCATGAGTGTAAGAACTATTCAGTTATGCATGTTTGCTCAAAATGATCAAAATGATTCGCAATGATCAAATGATCATATATTTTAGAAAGAAAGTGTCTGACCCCAGGTCTTAAACAACCCTTAGAAATAGGAAGCTAGGAGATTTGGGTTAGAGTGCCCGATAGGAAAGTGACACGGAAGCGAAGTAGAAAGAGGGAGGAAGACGCCCTTATTTATTACCAGGGGGCCAGAAGGCGCGTATTTAGTGTATCGAGCGTTCGTACCTGCCTGGGATCGGACCTAAGGTCCTTTCCGTTGCAGTCACGAACGTTGCCCAGTAGGCCACCCGCGGCCCATGTTTGCTTAAATCTAAGTATCATTCCTCTGTTAATAGAATTATTCTAATATAATACTGAGCACATCATAAGTGATTAATCAGCTACATGGAAGTTCACCTTGCCCCCCCCCAATCAGTCTGTACCAAGTCTAAATAATGTTAATTGGTTAAAAGTAAAATTAAAACGGGATAAATAACTTAAGATCTGTGAATATTTAAATGCGAACATAGCAATACTAAACTATTAAATAGTGGTTTACTTACCTGTCTATATTTTTACGTGCACATTTCGTAACTGATATTGAAATTTAATAAAAGTAGATATTATTTTCTATTATTCCCCGCACAGTGTCTCATTTATTAAATCAACTTTTAAATTAAATGATAATATGTATTGGTGGCAAATATACTTACTCTTTCAAGAATGTAGACAGATGGGGGCCTCACTTTGTGCTGTGCTTAGGGCCCGATTCTGTGTAAATCAGGCCCTGCTCATCTCGTTCAAATTCATTTGGGGAAATCATTTGCTTTCATAAAATCTATAATTCGATTCCCGTAGGTAATCACACCACCATCATAAATTGATTCTGAGACTGATGTAACGCAATATCTGCTATTTGGTAATCCGTTCAGATTAATTCACCATCTTTAACATTATTGCAGTCTTTACCGCCCTTTTCTTCTTATTTGGATTTGTTTTAGTACGAAAACGATGTGTTATGGGACAACTACAAATTTACTATAGTACACAGCCTGTTAGGCGCTTTTTTTTTTGTTGCGGTTCCTAGATTGTTCGGTATAATATTCCCGAAAAATGTACCGAAAAGCATCTGGCCTCAGAGAAATAAAAACTAAATTAAAAATCACTGCTATTGATGGCTATGTCTTTTGGCTTAGTACAGTGGACAATCAGCGCCCTTATGGCGTTTGTGTAAATATTTAAAATTACCAATGGTTCCTGCTTTCAACGTCACCTCACAGCGTCCACTCACGCTCGATCGAGTAGGGCAGTGCCCTAACAAATCACTTTGAATAAAAACGTTCGGGGTAAAACAACGCTTTCTCATGCGCTGGTTGACACTTTCATACCGCGTTCGACCCATTTCTTAGACAGCAAATACACCGAAGTGCCAGAAAAACTGGTACAGACGAGCTTATGCAAACTACAAAGCAACGTCACCTATGCGCGTACTCGATTGCGTCCGTCAGTGCGTATATACAGCGATAGACATCCTTGCCAGCTGTGAGAGCTGTTTTCGGCATGATAATGACAAGTAATAACGGTTTAAACGATTTTCAACGCGGTGTCATAGTTGGCGCTCGTGAGATGGGGCATAGTATTTCGCAGATAGAAACGAAGTTCGGATTTTCACGGGCAACCATTGCAAGGGTGTACCGTGACTACGAGAATTCCGGCAAAACCTCCAAGCTACGATACCAGTGTGGCCGTAAAAAAACATTGGGTGAACGTGACCATCGTCGGCTGTCAAGAATCGTTTCACGCGACACTTTCGCAGGTAGCATCGGAATTCAATGCTGGAGCCCCAACAAGCATCAGCGTCCGGACTGTGCAACGTACCCTGCACGATATGGGCTTTGGGAGCTGACGCCCAACTCGAATCCCCTTGATGGGTGCACGACATAGAGCCATGCGCCTCGCTTGGGCACGGCAACGCCGCCTCTGGACACTTGATGACTGGAAACAAGTAGCCTGGTCTGACGAGTCGCGTTTCCAACTGTATCAGGCAGATGGAAGGATTCGTGTGTGGCGCAAACCCCATGAAGCCATGGATCCTACCTGTCAACAGGGAACTGTACCGGCTAGTGGGAGGTCCGTAATTGTATGGGGGGTATTTAGCTGGACTTCACTGGGAACTTAGGTACGTCTACAAACGTCTGTGACCGGCCAACGCTATGTACGCATCCTTTCTGACGAGGTACACCCTTTCTTGTCCTGCATTCATGCTGATGGGTTGGGCCTGTTCCAACAGGACAATGCACCTCCACACAAGGGTCGGGACGCCACATTATGATTAGAGGAGCATTCGTCTGAGTTTGGGGTGTTGCCAATTCCACCCAAGTCCCCAGATCTGAACGTGATAGAAAACATTTGGGATGCCATGCAACGCGCTATTGAACACAGGAATCCGAGACCTCGGAAAACACCCGAATTGTGGAACGCTCTGCAGGAAGTATGGTGTGCACTGCCTACAACATATTTCTAGAAGCTAGTGGAGTCCATGCCCCGTCGTATTTCTGCAGTCCTGCGCTCCGGTGGGGGACCTATTAAGTATTTCGACCCATTTTGCTAACTCAGAATCAATTCGTTCCAGCCCGTTAAAGTGTCAATTTTCCCAATATCAACTCAATATCATTGAGATTCTCTTTCTTCCGTTCTTTCCAGGTTTACGTAATATTTCAAGTGTTTTTCCCTGATAAAGAAAGTAACGTCTTTCTTCTACAGATTTTCCCCTCAAATTAAATTTCATCAGTTAGAGTGCATCAATGTCGTATTAGCTTATTTCCTTTCTTTCTTTCTTTCCTAATTTTGAAGCCTGAATTTCTGCTTTACTTATTTTATTTATTTAACTTTCCATTTCTACTCCTTGTGTAATTTTAAATGAAGACATCCGAATATCATGCTCTGTACGCTTTTAATATACCTCACATGAAGAGCGCAGCAAGGATGCTAAATAAAGAAGAAATTCTCTAAACGTGGGCTAAGATAATTAGTACATGGCTTCTTAAGCGGAAAGATGTTGCAAAAATTGTAAGTTTCTCGTAATAAAATCCAGACTGCTGAGCACATGTAATTAAGTTGACATTCGCAAAGGTAAAAATCTCATTAAAAATGAAATGTGACATTCGCTTCTTTCTGAATTTTTCAGTTGCTTCAATTTTTCAGTGTTTACCATTGCCTACTTCCTCTTTCCTTGGTGTATAATGAGACTTATAGAGAAAGACTCATTTCAGAGTACTTTCGAAAACCGTCATAGAAATATTAAAGATTTTGAAACCTTAGTTTTAGTTTAGGAAAGGTCACATTCAATAATATGTGCTTCAAAGATTAATTATTTTGGCAATACATTAATCTTTGCGTTTTTAAAATATCCCGAATTTTGTCGGTGTAAAGTTATATGCATAATTATTCAGCTCACGGGCGAAAGTATCGTTTAGCCCAAAAGTTAATACAAATGAATTGTGGAATCTGACTATTAAAACGGTAAATGCAATTCGAATGGTTGGAGAGTGCTCATTTGAAAACATTAGGGGTAATTGTACAACTATAGGAACTAGTTGTTCTATCGAGCTCTCCTTTATGCTGCATCAGTCACTTCCCGGGCAATGTTGAGCATAAATGTGCAAGAAAAGATCTGAGGTTTCTCGAAATGCAAGCCGAAAAAATAATGTACATGAAGTTTTGGTTCCTTCTTAAAATGAGTACACCACTTTCAAAATCGCACAACAGGTTACAAAATGTTATTGAAAAAGATGGTGATCGACGAAAAGTAAAACCAATTGAAATGCTCTTCGTAACTAAATGTTGGTCAAACTGCTGTTGGAGACAAATCTCAATCTCGACAAAAATGAGAATTTGCGCGTTCCCATTTCACTGCAGTTCCCAAAATGTTTCACTGTAAAACGAATGAAATAGCTGAAGAACTATATTTCTTTGGTAATGAGATAGCATGAATATAATGAAAATATATTCATGCTGTTTACCAGGGCACTATGTAAGCTATTGTGCAGAGAATACAGCTAATGAAATTGCTTCGCTGAAAAGGACTGCCGTTCATATAGGTTCACTATTTGTTAATCGGATTATTAAAATCCTTTTAACAAAATATTTTTAAGAAAGATAAAGTCCTTGACACATTTTAAAAATTAGTTTAAAAAAGATAACTATTCAGGATAGGAACATAATTTTCACAGAGTTTGCTGACTTACTTAAAAATGGTATACTATTAAAAATAACCAATCACTTACCCTAAAGATCATGGTAATTTCCATCCGCAAACACTTCAAGCACGTCAATTATAATAATAATTGATAATTGACGTGCTCGAAGTGTTTGCGGATGGAAATTACCATGATCTTTAGGGTAAGTGATTGGTTATTTTAATAGTATATCATTAATGAATTGCACGTAAACTATGCTCACTTTGCTGGGGTTTAATACCTTAAAAGTGCAAATATAATAATTACTTAAAAACAATTTCTATTTCCAAAATAGGTCACTAGGTAGCGCTACTGATCCAATCGCAAGGCTAGTTGAAAAAATGTCTACCCCAGCAGAGAAAGAGAGATGCGTTTGTTGGTTCTTCGGAACGAAATCTGTTACCTAAGTACAAAGAAATTTTCTTTCGAAATTTGGAAAAGATCTTCCAAGTCGTAATAGCATCTTAGCTTGACACAGAAAGTTTCTGGAAACCGGAAGTGCCCTTTATAGGCCGAGATGTGGAATACTAAGAACGGCTGACGGCGACGCGACAGCATTCGTGAAACCCTTTCAGGTAGCCCTACTAAATAGATACGCACTCCCGCAAACGAATTGGTAATTCCTCGTGCAACACTGCATCGAGTCATACACCAAAAACTCCTCCAATATGCCTACAAAGTGCAGATATCGCAAGCTTTGCAGCCGGACGACAAGCCAAGCCTTTTTAACTATGATGTGGACATGCTAAATCATCCAGAGGCACATAATGATTTTTTACGAAACATTGTATTTACAGATGAAGCGACTTTTCATGTTTTAGATAAAGTCAACCGCCACATTATCAGAACTTTTGGGACTGAGAATCCACATCACTTCATCGAGCATGTCCGGGATAGTCCTAAGGTGAATGTGTGGTGTGGCTTGTTGGCTGATCGTGTGATCGGGCCTTTCTTTTTCGCAGAGCCCACAGTCACAAAATAAATTCATTTGAACGTTGTTCGAATTTTTGCTGTCCCTCAAATTTGCCATTTACATCCTAAAATAATTTGGAAAGGGGATTTACATCCTAAAATCCTTCACCGCCACATTCGGTAAGGCTGTGAGAATTTGTTTAAATAAGAAATTTCCAACCAGTTGGATTGGACGAGATGGAAACATTCCGTGGCCTCCCGGCTCTCGAGATATCGCGCCTCTAGACTTCTTCTTGTGGGAATATGTGAAAGACAAAGTTCATTCATCTAAAGTAGGGATGGGACATTCGAATCCTCGAATCACACGAATCTTGAAAAATTCGAGATTCGAAAATTCGAATCTTTCCGCTTTTTTCGTCATTCGAATCCTCGAATCCCACGAATCTTGAAAAGGATTCGAGATTCGAAAATTCGAATCTTTGCGCTTTTTTTGTCATTCGAATCTTTCAAATCTCTACCTAAAAGACTTGGCGTTTGGTGCTTGTTCTACAGCGATATTTGTTCCAATTTTTGTCAACACGACGAGTTCTGACACTAGAAAATAATCGAAGAAGATCATCTACAGTGTGTACACATTTATTTGAAATAGATCGTTACCTTCAAATTTGAGGAAACTCTTTAAAAAGTTTTTGATCACACAACCATGAACAGTAATGTCTGAAAGACTATAGACCGTATGTATATGACGTCACAGCAAGATAAACCATCCTAGCAGGCGCCCTGGTGAGCAACTGGTGTACAGACGTTGCTTGGATTTGCATTGGGGAGCGTTAAGGAAGATGGTGTTATGTGCTATTTTCGGCTGCGGTAACCGAAGTGTAAGAGATAATGATGTGTCCTATTATACACTCAAGAGCAATTGGATTAGAGATACCTGTCTAGTAACGTGTGGCACCACCTTTTGTCCTGATGACGGCGGCGATTCGTCTCGGCATAGACTCGACAAGACACCGGAAGCGTTGGGAAGCCATAAGGATCCACGACTCCTGAACAAGCTCCCACAGTTCACGAAGATTTTATGGAGGGGGTTAGAGCCTCGAACATCTCTCTCAATGGCATCCCAGATGTGCTCGATGGGATTAAGGTCAGCTGACCTAGCTGGACAAGGAAGCGAGGGGACGTCGGTAGAGTGTTCATCCAAACATTCGGATACAATTCGGGAGCGATGGCACGGTGCATTGTCTTGTTGCAGGATGAGGTCACCAGTGGGATGTTGAAGACGCACAATAGGAAGCAAATGGTCGTCCAGGATATCCCGGTAACGTTGACCTGTGAGGGACGATGTCACACGTAGCAGGGGTCCCATTTCAGTCCACGTAAACATTCCCCAGACGAGAATGCCACTCCCACCAACTTGAAGAGTACCCTGCTGGCAAGAAGGATCCATCGCTTCATGTGGTTTGCGCCGTACTCGTATCCTGCTATCCGCATGTACCAACGTGAATCTCGACTCATCAGTCCACGCAACATTTGTCCACATGTCTAAGGTCCAGTGGCGATATCCCCGCGCCCATGCTAATCTTTGCACCCTGTGATGTGCGGTCAGCAGCGGTACCCTCGTGGGATGATGGCTTCTATACCCCATAGCGAGGAGATGGCTCTGGATGGTGGGGCTGCCTACACGTTTTTGTGCACCAGCGTTAAATTGCCGAGTGATATCTTGCAATGCGGCCCGTCTATCCGCTGTTACAATGCGAGCTAGCCGACGATGATCCCGCTCATCCATACGCTGTTGTCCACGGCAGTTGGCCCGTGAAGGGATGATTTTACCGGATTTGATGTACTCACGGTGCACCCGTGACACAGCGGCTCGTGAAAATTTCCAGTGCCTGCACGACTTCCGAGATGGAGTGACCCATTCGTCGTGCCCCGACAATTTTCCCACGATCAAATGCTCTTAGATCCTTCGTCTTACCCATACTACGTCCGACTATTACTGATTCACGTCGCATCACTCCTTATATTGTCGGATCGCTGCATACGTCATGTCGTTTCCGTTTACAGGGCCGGCCGCAGCGCCACATTTGCATAACGCCAGCTGTCTCTAATTCAATTGCTCTTCAGTGTAGATTACCGTGTGAGTGAACGAAGTGAGATCAGAATTATAAAAAAATTATTCGGAAGCGCCAAAATTTGCGGTTATCATGTACCAGCAGAGTTGACATTAATGACCGGAAACGAAGGAACTATAGAGTGTGTAGTTTACATTTTGTAACAGGTATGTTCATAAATTTAGTGATGCTTTATCTACAAAAACTCTACGAAGATCTTTAGACTGGAATTAACCTTTCTTTATGAATGACTTGCGCGATTTCATTTACTCGGGAGTGAAGGCGTTCGTGCAAAAATATGAAATAATTAACAACATCGCAGTGTTCTGTTGGTGGCAAGACCTAAATATTGTTCAAGAAAAATGAGTATGGAATTACATATGGGTCACCACAATTACCCAATAACTTTAATGCATCAGAATAAAGCTGTTTTTGATCATCAGATAACCCACTTACGTAGCCCATGCAATGCATCTTTGATTTCTCTTGTACACCAGTTGTTCTGCAAGAAAGCAGCAGACGAAAAAGTGACGCGAACCGCGGTTTCGTGACGCCAATGCATACGGTCAGTAGTACATCAGGTGTAAGAACTGATAAAAAATAAAGTAGGGTAGACCCAAAGCGAGTTTGAATGCCAGTGTTTTAGAATTAAAATCTCCATTAAAGGTTTCTGTTTTTTTCTTATATTGCCCTGAAAGAGCTCAGCGTTTAGTGTTTTTTATTATCTCTTAAAGCGAACATGTTTTTGAATTTTCTTAATTTCCTGGAAACAATTTACTCAATTTAGTGTTCCGTATTAAAGTGTTTATCTACATTAACCCTGCTTTGATTTAAAAATGTTTTGGAACTTTTGTTATTAAAGAAAAATGTCAAAAATGTGAATTGTTACTCAAACATTTTTTTGTCCAATTATGTTCAGAAAATGAAAATGAACCTCAAGACTCAAGACTTATGTACTTCCTTTAGTAAATTTCAATTATAAATTTCATTTCTATCTTCTTAATAAGTATGGGTATGTGCTTTGAAAACTGTATCGTTTTTCATTAAACACAAATTTCAAATTTTGCTTCAATTAAAACTCTTAATTTGAACTAAAAGTCTTTTCTTTCCTTTTCTTTCTTATAATTATTCTTACATGAAGGATTTCAGAGATTCGGGATTCGGGAGATTCGAGGGATTCGAGAACGTTTTGGGATTCGGATTCGAGAAAATTTAGGATTCGTCCCACCTCTAATCCAAAGTGTAAATGTTGACGAACTGAAAAGTCGCATAGTTGCTGAAATTGCATCTGTTTCAGAATACAGTTTGGCACGTAAATGGGCAGAGATTGTATATCGACTTGATGTACTCCACGCAACAAGAGGTGCACATATTGAAGTTTATTAACTATACGTAAAAAAAAAAAGCCTTTTTGAATTAAGTTTACAAGATCTAAAAAAATATGTTCCTATCCCGGATAGTTTTTTTAATACATTTTTTAAAATGTGTCAAGGACCTTTTGAGACACCGTGTGCATTCGGATCAATAGTTTTTAAAGTCAGTAGTCGTCAGTGTCCTACAGATGCTGAAAATTTACACTCATGTACATTTATTGTCCATCTTTCAATTAAAAGCAGGCAGCAACCGGGACGCGCTGAGAAAAGCCTCCGAGCAAGTAGTTTAATGGGCGTTCTTGCAGATCAGGCTGAGGAGTTGGTGCCCTGTCCATGTGACCACGTTAACAGACCCGCACTGACATGTTTCCCTGTAGTGGGATGATGATGTGCATCTGGATCGCACCGTACAATTTCACCAGCAAAACAACCCTTGCTACAAGTTCCACTATGCGCAGAAATATTCGGACGATTTTGTCTAAGTATTTTGTGAGCTCTTCTGTCCATCGTCAACTATCCCCGATTTGAATCCTACCAAGTAATTCTGGGATCTAGTTGAACTCAATATATGCCCGCTTACGTCAGTGCTGCGTTCCGAAACAGAACTACAGGATGCCGTTTTCTATAGGTGCTAGAGAATACCAGAGGGCGCTTTCTGGGTCTAGTGGTGTAGATACCACACCGCGTGCTAACAGCTGTAGTAGGGAAAGGCGGCTAAAGATGGTATACAGTGACTACTAATAACGTTAAGGCCCGTGAGTGAATATGAGAGGCAGAAATTCGCAACAAAGGACAATTTGGTTCAGATTTTTAAACCTCCTGAAATTGCTGTGAAGTTTTTGAGAAGCAACACATCTGAATGTGAAGAAATTGTTTCTACTTTTCCCCGACGATTTACTGAATAATGATTCTCAGTACGGGATTTATTATAAAATAAGCGATTGCCAAAAAAATAAATTCATAAAATCTTAGTTTTGCTTTCTAAACGCTTTTAAAACGCATCCCTTTCAAAATCTGTGAACGCTGAATAGTCGTCTCGTGTTTTGAAGCATGCGATATTCCCTTACGCTAACTGTACAACGCAGAGATTTATTTCTAAGTGAGTATGCAAGAGATTAAACCTAAAATACCGACGTGTTCGAAAACCTTGACGTCAACGGGACCAAGAATTTCTATTTTAGATCAAGAGATGCAGAAGACTATTTCATCAATTGTATCTTTTCCCGATGCGTCGGTGAATATTCCTGGTCTGTCTTCCCAAGGAATTTAATTTCTTTGAACATAGTAACCGTGAAACGGTTGATATGTAGAACCATTTCAGCTGAGTTAGAAGTATTCCTCTTTTTTCAGCATCTATTAAAAAAGATTTTCTTCCCAGAATTTCCGACCGAAACCCCTAAAAAGGCAAAACACTTGATTGTCATGAAAGAAGTTGCAACACCCCAACACTTTTCTTATTTGAAACGTAATAGATTCAATTGTGCAAACATTTAGGTTTTTGAGAAATGTGCCCTTTATAAGTTTGATTTTTTTGTAACACAAGCCTAAGGCTCTACAAGACTTGAAACATAACAGCAAGATGTCCATCCCTGATGTTCTCTCAATGCAAGTACAAATCCTTAACGAGAGGGATGCCGTAGAATTTGTGGATGCCTGAGTACTTCGTTTTAACCAAAAGGCAGTGTTACAACTTTCTAAAGATGTAGGAATGACCAAACATTTATCGGCCAGCGAAATAGTCTAAATAATTGTCTATTATAACTCGCAAAAATCTGTATTGTGGAGATTGGCATCTGATGCAGTTTTTAATTGGTTGTCACAAGCGTATGGTTATACGATCCGAAATAGAAATACGCATTTTATTACTCTAGATCAGAATTATGTGTCACTTAATGAAGAAAATATCAACATTGAATTCCTGTCATGAAAAAAATGATCCGATCTAAAAAGATTGTTTTACTCGGACTTCCAGAAAAGGATGCCAAATTGAAATATACCCTTACAATCCCTATCAAAAAGTATCCATCACTGCTACAAAAGATACGTAAATGCTTGTTATACTAGCTGGATGACAAACAATTTTATTTGATCAAAATTTTAGAAGACGAGCTATGGTTTCCAATGGAAATATGCAGTTACGCCGCCTAGCGTAAAATCTTATCAGTTGAGAAAGGCATCCAACAAAAACAAATTTTCTCAAACTAAATTCCTGCATCAGTAACACACATTTGTTTCCACATATTTAAGGAACAACACGAAATGTGGATATATTTTTTAAAATTAACAAATAAAGTAGGGAAATCCAACATAATATAGGTATTTTGACACGGCGGTGTCAGTATGATGAGCGAATTAGAATAAAAAGTGTCTATATACACCAATTAGCATTAGGTTAAAAGAAAGTAGTTGGGAGTGTCTTATCATTTCGCTCCTGGATTGCAAGCAGAACGCGTTACTTTGAAAATTTACATATTAATGCTATGGTGACATTGTTTAGTCACCATTTAGGAAAATGGAGAACATTTGAAGCCTGGAATCCTGCATGTGTCAAACAAGATACCCGGATGACTCAAAGTGAGTTGTTCGATAATCCATCGGCTTTCTGCCACACTCAGAAAGACCAATACAGCATTGGGAAGGTTTAGTATTGGAAGACCTCGGACAACAATTTCAATAGATGAGCATTATCTGTAGTTCAAAGCTGGAAGGAGAAAGGCTGCCACACCTACCGAACAGTATTCGGATTTACAGCAAAAAGCAGGAAATAACGTATCCCGTTCCACAGTGCGAAGGCTTTATTAATATGGCCTTCATGTTAGGAGACCAATAGTGTGCATGCCTATTAGTTCTCGTCATTAACGAGAACGTGCCAGTTGATTTTGCAATCATGCCCACTAGACTGATGATTCATGCAGCTCCGTTGTCTTTGCGGATGAATCCAGATTTGCTTTCCATAGTGACTCCAGACGAACACTTACCTGAGGAGAAGCAGGGATAGCTATCGTCCATTAAATGTCTTAGAAGAGACACCTAAAGCGGTGGTAGCGTGAAGGTGTGTGCAAGTACATCTTTGGGCGGCCGCACAGATCGGTACGTATTTCAAACTAGCTCTACGAATACTCAGTTTCACAGAAATGTCCTAGAACCCTTTGTTTAGCTGCATGTAGGACCAAATGCCGAACATTTACCCAATATGACTATAATGTGCTTACGAACAGCGTCAGTTGTTGACCAATATGTTGAGGAAAACACTGTGAACAGTATCGAGTGGCAAGTTTGTTCCACTGACGTGAACACTTTTAAACATGCTTGGGATGTTTTAGGCAGGCGTTTTGCAGCACTTTCAGATCCATCCCCTAAACTTTGCAGGAGCTGCGAATCACCTTAATGGAGCAATTGTCGTTATTACAAGGGCATCTTCTGAGCACTTGCTTTGTGAGCAGTTCGTTCTCGTCGTTGTGAAATATATTTTCCTGTAAGGAGTGACCAACACTCCAAATCGACACATTTCATCTTTAAAGCATGCCTTGTGGCCAGGTATGCTTTTCCGATATTGTTACTTTAATTCTCAGTTTTCTTATTTTTTACATGTAATTTGAAATGACATATTAAATGCTACAGTTTCTTCAAAGTTCATATGAAAATTCCATATAGTTTTCGAGAAAGTTTAAAATTTCGTTATGTTCCTAACATTACAAAACTTAAATTACGGAAAGTAATTATTCTTTCTAATAGAATAAAATAAATATAGTGGTAAATATTCATGCCCAAAAAAAATGAAAAGAAAAAGGTATCATCGTCCTCATCAGTTCCAGCACCCCGAAGAAAAACATATTTTTCCAATCCAACAGGTTCAGGAATATGATGGCCATAGACAACACACCAGCTGACTTTTACATACTAATAGCGCGAAATTTGGAATGCACACAAAAAAAAATGTTAGAAATAAAATTTTTGTTAATTTTATATATTTAATGAGTAGGTGCGTCATAGATTTATATATAATTTTAGTTTTTGTTCGGCAATGATTTCGTTCTGTATGTGGACCCCTACTGGCTGATGGAGCTTTTCTAATATGATATTTTTTTTATTTTACCGACGGAAGTACAGATCTAACGCTGGCACAGTAAACGTCAACCTACTAACCCTGTGTTACCTCAAGAAGTAACTTCAATGCGAATAACTGGTTTTAAAAGTCAATGTTCCATCACATTATTATTTTCAAGTAGCATTTTTTATGAGACAATTTGCAGGTTATTCATCCATTTTAATCGTTTGGGAAAAATCACATGCCATAACTCTTAAAATGAGTAGATGCAGTACATTCTCGTAAAAGAAAATCAGTCAGTTGTTAAGAAATCGTTGCCAGGAAAATGTTAATATTGTTACGTCAGCCTTAGGAGCTGTGACATCCAAGCATGACGTTCGATTTTTCACACGGAACAAATGTCGTACTTGTATTTGATTTGCCAGGAAATAAGACTTGCTTCAGAGCAAACATTAGGCAATACACACTTTAAAAAAATATTGGAAGGTCTTAACATAAAAATTATTATGAGTAGATACAGATATATAAATAAAAGAGATATTTCCAAGATTTCCAGGCGGTACTACATCGGAATGACCAAACGTTTGTTTGGAATTAGAATCAACGAACATAAAAGGGATACAAAAGACGGTAAAATAACCACTGCCCTATCAAGAGAGGTCAAGTTCAAGTCCGATGATCCTTTGTGGAATTATATCAAGAAATTAGCTTCATATTCCACATCTAAATCTACTGCCATTCGCGAAACCTTGGAAATCTTGACCAGCAGCGAGGCTTCTAATGATAGCGTCTCTCTCGAGTTGCGACGCATTTGGAATCAATTCTTCAAATAACGCTGTGTTTTCTACCACAGTACCGCGCGCCCAACCAACGTGATCTCGTTTCTTTGAATGTCTGATCACATTTGCGCCTATTTATTTCCTGTCTAGTCAAGTCACCACGTTCAAATTGTTGCAGTGCCCCATTATCCAGTTTGCAATTAGCTGTCTACTTTCATTGAAAAAGCCATCTGGTTGATGTGCGAAAGCTTGGAAACTTTTTATTTATATTCTACGCCAAGAAATTCGGATCATAAATACTATTTTAAGTGTAATTGGTGTACCGTTCCTTGTTAATAATTATTAATTAAAAGAGGGATATTCAACGTTACCGGCCGCTCGGGTGGTGCAGTGGTCTAGGCGATGGCTTCTGATCATTCGTCCGAAAGGGGTCCGGGTTTGAATACCGGTGAGGCATGGGTGTTGTGTTTGTCTTACGACACTGGCTGTCTCCCTTCCATGGACCCAGTTGCCTTAAATTTAGGACGGACGACTACTTATATACCATTGAGCTGCTCACGGTGGTCGTCAAACCTCCAAACAAACAAAAATGGAGGTTCCATAGGAGCCTTCCCTGGAGCCAGTGACCCTAAATTAGTGACGGAAGACTGCGTATAGCCTATTGAGTTGCTCACGGTGGTCCTTAAACCTCCAATAAAAAAAGAATTCAACGTCACTTCTAATTATCCGTCTAAACTCCATTCAGTATCATGGTTCCGGAAATTATGAAAAAATTATATTAAAACGTTCTGTCCTACGACTTTTATTTGAGACTACTTTTATTGTATACTGTGTTATACAGTTTAAATTTAGTTCCTTTATTTCTGAAGTTTTACGGCTACTATTCTAGCCGTTAAAATTACATGATATACCTATAACAAAACCGGTGCATACTCAGAATTTGTCTTGGATTAGGTAATCCGTAAACATCCTCGACACAAAGTACGAAGAAGTTTGCACTTGTACACACCTCGTTCTTGCTGTAGGATATCAGGAATATGACCAACAGTATGATCGCTTGTTTATCTAAAATCAGATTCAATACGTACGCACTGTCTCACTGGTGAAGGGACAGGCAGGCTGATTTAACACACTCACATACATATTCACGAATCCACAAGATTTCTGTATGACCTCAGATGGTTACAGCTAGCCGTAATCATCTCCTTCACTTCCTCTCAGGTTACACTAGCTGCGGTTGACCAGTTAGAGGAAAAGACAGTGCTCCCTTGTAGGTTACTTCGGCATCCCTCTCTTTGCTACAGAGGTAGCGTATTATATTTTCCGGTGGACAATCATCCATAAACGAAGGGTTCCCTGCTCTTCCCCTTGGAAATGTGAAATCCGTAGCGCTGGCTGTGTCGACGCATAACTTACAAGTGCTATTCTCGGCTTCCCTTACGTAGTTAATATAACCACCATTACGGTCCGCACGATTCTTTCAGACTCAGATCAGGATCTTTACACCGTCAGTCGAAATGTTATACCTCTGTACACAGGGTAATTCGGTCTATCTTTAAGAAACGCAGGACTTGCCTCACGAAGGGTCATTTTAAACAACTTCATCGCTCTCTCACTCATAGACAGCACAAAATCTGTAGGCAAGTCCTCTTACTGCGCCAGTTGGCTCTCTATCTAGAAAAAGAGATTCCCAGCGACACGGTTTCATTCCACCAAAGTTTCTAGCTCCATTTGTACAGCAGAAATCCTCTTTCGTCGTTCGGCTTTAGAGTTTCTCTCTTGCTGCTAGCACTGTGTTTTTCATTAGATTTCATTTGAATAGTAGAAAGCTCTGAAAGCTCCAAAAGGGACAGGACACTCTTCTTTCGAAATCCCGCAGTTGTGACCCCTAAGTAAATCTCAGTTTTATTGCTTTGTTCTGTCATTCTTGCTCTCTAAAATTGTTATAAAGTCTCCGGACCTTTCTCACTTGATAATTTTAACTGCCACATATATTTTGACAATTTTAACTGCCTCTTACATATTAGACTTGGCTGGCGGGCTACACTGCCGCTTGAGGATGTGAACCGTTGGAATCAGCCCTACTTTCTACTCTATGATAGCAACAAGCTCCTTTCGTTTTAATTTCCTTTTTGGCTCGGAGATGATAAGAGCCCATATTTTTTTGTTTAGAAGAGTTAACGGATGCTAAATTAATATCCTATTGCACATTTGCTTATTATAAAAATATCCACCCGAACCTTATAATTTAAGCAAATATTTAAAAATAAAAATGTACTTTACTGCAGCATCGCGTCGCTTAGTCATTATCTCTGTGTGTAAAGACGATACCTCAATATCAGCAAGTAGCCTTAAGAAAATTATTTATGTTTTTTGGTTTTAAAATTATTTAATTTGGGTTTAAAATCCATTACAAGAAAGTCTAAGGGCTATAAAGCACTATCCCTTCCGTATGTTAGGCCATCGGTTCCAAGGAACAGGGAGATCCGGCTCCAAAATGCAAGCAAACCACCCATACCGCATCCAGGACACAAATCCAGGCTCAACCCGTTAGACTAGTGATGGAGGACACAATAATACTTTATGCGCATTCGAATACGTGAGGGCCGCCTCGGTGCCACAGTGGTCTAAGTGATGGGTTCGGGTTTGAATCCCGGTGAAGCATGGATGTTGTTTTTGTCTTACAGAACTGGCTCTCCCCCTTCTCTGGAACCAGTGACCCCAAATTAGGGACGTGCGACTGCTTATAGCCCACTGAGTTGCTCACGGTGGTCGTTAAACCTGCAATCAATTTAAAAATGTGCTTCAAAGTTTTTTAGAGAGTTTTTCATGTTTTTGTGTTTTTCGAAATATCTACACGTCTAGAAGACTGAATACAAAAATGCTTTTGCGTTCGAGAGCTGCAATGAGAATAATATTTTTCCAAATCCTCTTACTTCAAAAAATACATAGTTTAGTTTTTTTTTTCTATTGCAGTCGTCAGCAACTCAATGGACTATAAGCAGTAGTCCGTCCCTACTTTAGGGTCGCTGGTTCCAGGGAAGAGAGAGAGCCAGTGCCGTAAGACAAACACAACATCCATGCCTCAACTGGATTCGAAACCGGACCCCTTACGGACGAATGATCAAAGACCATCGCTTAGACCACTGCGCCACCATTTAGGTTTCTTACCTGTACCTTTCTGCAGAGTGACCCAAAGTAAAAAGCGGTTAAAATTAGTTATTTCAAAAAGTAGCTCCAGATATTTCATAATCCTTAAACATAATCGTTTCACCCACCCCATCCTCGCGGGAAATTTTATACAGTGTCCATGTGCTGGAATATGTCACAAAGAGTTTTGTGACATATTTTGTGTTTTTCGAAATATCTACACGTCTAGAAGACTGAATACAAAAATGCTTTTGCGTTCGAGAGCTGCAATGACAATAATAATATTTTTCCAAATCCTCTTACTTCAAAAAATACATAGTTTAGTTTTTTTCTATTGGAGTCGTCAGCAACTCAATGGACTATAAGCAGTAGTCCGTCCCTACTTTAGGGTCGCTGGTTCCAGGGAAGAGAGAGAGCCAGTGCCGTAAGACAAACACAACATCCATGCCTCAACTGGATTCGAAATCGGACCCCTTACGGACGAATGATCAAAGACCATCGCTTAGACCACTGCGCCACCATTTAGGTTTCTTACCTGTACCTTTCTGCAGAGTGACCCAAAGTAAAAAGCGGTTAAAATTAGTTATTTCAAAAAGTAGCTCCAGATATTTCATAATCCTTAAACATAATCGTTTCACCCACCCCATCCTCGCGGGAAATTTTATACAGTGTCCATGTGCTGGAATATGTCACAAAGAGTTTTCCCGAAGAAAGCACAATACTTCGTTGTTCTCCGTCTTGGACACAAATAAGGTCATTTTGTATTACTTCCGGAAAACGAGAAATAAAAGCCGGTGTTCATCTTTCTTTCGAATGTTCTCTGAAAGTTCATGCCATAAGATACATGAAAAACTTTGGCAAGGCATTCAGATACATTTTCAGCAAACAAAAAACCTATCGAAACCGCATAACAGTATTTTTTCCTCCCAAAAATGAAAATAAAAAAATATTTCAACGAATCAATTTATAAACGATTCTTTTTACCTGCTTTGTTATGAATGTAACATGAACATGAGAAGGGCGGAAAAATTACTTCAGTACTTTTGCCTAAGCTTGTAGTGCAGACGACGACGGTAAGGAGGTCATTGAACCGGAGGAAAAGATCCAAAGATCCTCACCCCAGAAAATGAAGCAAAGCATAATATAATATAAAATCACATGGTCTGCAGAAAATTAAAAGAGAGCTAGTAATCCGGATTCAACAATAGAATATGTTAATAGGAAATGCGTTCTGAAGCTGTGATAATGGCTAATAATTCTATGAATGATATTAAGATTCCGTTAGTGTAAAGAGTCAGTTGCGTAAGATTTTTCAGTATGAGAAATCAACATTGAAAAAGATGGATTTAACTGGTAGAAACCGAAACATCGTGATGATAAAAAATTATCAGTGCAGCACGAAATCTATGGCAATAGGACTGAAGTTATACAGACTCAAAGTATATGAACAGACAGGAAATATTTTTTTTATTATTTTCATTTTTGTTACGTGCTCTTAGAAGAAAAGAAAGAGAAAAGAAATAAAAACGAGTGGGAAAAAGAAACTGACAGTACATAAATGATGAACATAGACAGTAACAACAGGGAAGAAAAGGGAAAAGTCCAAAATGGCCTGGCATAGCCCTATACTCCCCGTAGAAGAAACATATGAAACAACAGATAGAAACATCAAGTCAGGCAAGCAGAAGACGTTTTGCCAATCTTTTCCTTATTTTTAATTATTGAAGAAAATAGAGTTTGAATTTTTTTAAATAAATTAAAATTGTTCAAGTTAGTCAGGTTGTTAGGTGAAGAATTCCATTATTGAGCGGCTCTGTAATTTAGAGTAAGTTTAATTGATTCCGTTTTTGGAAAAATAGGTTGAAATTGTAGTTTATTCCTTGTTTCATACGAATGTGCATGTGTATTAAGAAATACGAGATCTGAATATAAATTATATTTAATTCGTTTGAACATTATTTTACCAAGATTAAAATAGTATAGTTGAGTAACAGTAAGCATATTATATTTATTAGGATATACTTTTCTCCTAAAATTTATTATAGGTCGAGTATTAGGTTGTGATTTGAGATCAATTACTCTAATGAATTTATTTTGTAGGATTTGTCATTTATTAATTTTGTATTGTGTCGTTTGTCCCCATGATAGTATGCAGTAATTTATTTGAGTTTGAAATAATGTGTGATACAATGAAATCAATGTTTTAGTTGTTAGACCAGTCAGGATATTACTCACTATACCAATATTACTAGATAGTTTAATTAAAAGAGAGCCAAAGTGTTTATTCCATTTGAGGTCAAAATTTATTGTAGTTCAAATTATCGTGCGCTACTATGTAATTCTGCGAATAAATGAAAAATCAAATAAAGAAATGAAGTTAAAAAATGCGACAATCAAAGACGTTGATGCCTTTTCATACCTCGGATAAGTAATAAATAAACCAGGCGGTACCGATGAAGATACTTTCCAAATAATTGCCAAAGCTCAAAACTGGTTCAAGTCATTAAACAAAATTATGGATAGCATGTAATATTACAGTCGAAGTAAATATTAACATTTACAAATGTATTGTACGAGCACTACTACTATAAGGCACTGAAACTTGGAAGCTCATCAAAGCACAAAGGAAAAACTAGATATTTTTCAAACCAAATGCCTAATAAGAATTTTTAAAATATTCTGGCCAAAGACTGTCGCCGCCCCGGTGGCGCAGTGGTCTAAGCGATAGCCTCTGATTATTCGTCCGAAAGGGGTCCGGGTTCGAATCCCGGTGAGGTATGGATGTTGTGTTTGTCTTAAGGCACTAGCTCTCTCCCTTCTCTAGAATCAGTGACCCTAAATTAGGGACGGGCAACTGCTTATAGCCCATTGAGTTGCTCACGGTGGTCGTTAAACCTCCAATCAAAAAAAATACTGTCACTAACAAAAAACTTTTGCATGATCTTTCTTTAAACCAATAGGTGATGAGATCCGCCGAAGAAGATGGAAATAGACCAGGGCCGGATTAAGGGGGGTCTATAGGGGCACTACCTTGACCAACGGCCTAGGAAACATACGTGGCAAATATTATATAGATAGGTAGAGAGAAAGAAAGAGAGGTTTATAGAACAGTTTTATTTTTGTCTCGTATGATTCGCACTTGTTTAGAAACAGAGGCTGGAAGACGACAGATTTCAAGAGAATGACTCACCAAGGGTAAAGGTTTCATGTTGCTGTTTACAGAGGCGTCGGCGAGAGAATTTCAACTTCTTCACTACCATCAACCAACACCTCCATTTTTGCGCTTGGAACCGTTAATGGTCAACTCCCTGTGGCTTCACATTACATAACCGACACGTTAGTAAAATCATGCAATGCATTGATCATGATACGCTTTCCAACATACCAGAAATCAAGTAATTACTCAAGTTATGAGCATAATGGCAATAGAATAAATCTCGCTCCTATGACCTGACCTTTGACCCCATTTCGATAATATTCAACGGAACCGGTAAAATATACTTCTGGAACAACATGATAAAGTTTTGTCTAAATCGAAGCATTTTACGTAAGTTATAACGCACAGGGGCGATTAAAGGGATCCCAATCCTATATCCTGA
Source organism: Macrothele yani (assembly GCA_039090855.1). Taxonomy (NCBI): domain Eukaryota; kingdom Metazoa; phylum Arthropoda; class Arachnida; order Araneae; family Macrothelidae; genus Macrothele; species Macrothele yani. Next base: position 163,012,161 of record CM077002.1, read on the forward strand.
CCTTTGACCCCATTTCGTCCATTTTAAAGAGGGTTCGTCCCCAGGTGGTCCCCTACCACATACTAAAATTTCATCAAAATCGAACCATTTTTACGCAAGCTATGACGCATAAGGGCAATGGAATGCTTCCCGCTTCTATGTCCTGACGTTTGACACCACTTCACCCATTTTCAACAGGGTTCGTTCCCAGGTGGTCTCTTATCACATACTAAAATTAAATTGAAATCGATCCATATTTACGCACGTTATGACGCATAAGGGCAATGGAATGGATCCCACTCCTATGTCGTGAGCTTTGACCACATTTGTCCCATTTTCCATAGGATTCGTCCCAAGGTGGTCCCCTACCACATACTAAAATTTCATCGAAATCGAACACTTTTTACGCGAGTTATCGTGCGGACAGACAGACGGACAAAGCAGAAGCATATAAGCTTCTTCAACCTACCGTAGGAAAGCGTAAAAAAAGGTGCGCCAAGCAAACTATACTGAGGTAAACCATTAGAAAAATTCTAAACAAAACCTAGGAATCTTAAATTTGTAACTCATGTTTTCATTAGAACAATGGAAGATACACTGACTCATTATGACAACTCTGCACATGATTTAGTACTTTGAAGAATGTAGTTCGTATTAATTATTACAAGTATATTGCTACAGTTCCGTATTTTAACGTATTTCATAATGATTCCCCGTCATAATTCTTTGAGGGCCCACTCAAATATCTTAGACTAGGGGACCAGTACGGCCATAATCCGGCCTGAGATGAACCGGTTATGATTTGCGCATGGAGACAAATAGAATTCCCCAAGTAGCATTGGCTTTGGCATCTGAACGCTCTAGAGGTCACCTAAAATGAACATGGAGAAGAATGATGGAATCCGAAATTAATGAGGCTGGATGGGCCAGCTGAGCAGAAGCAAGAGCGGCTGCGAACGACAGGGCCACATGGAAAGCCAGCATTGCAGCCTTACGTGTCAGTAGGCATGGAAAGTACAAGTAGTCGTACCTATGCAATTCGTTATGGTATTGCATAATTCCGTACTAGGAAAAGTTGGAACACTATTATTACATCTTCAAAGTATATCTACCACATTAGAACGGAAATATAAACTTACATTTCCACCATAACCACGGAAAACTTTAAAATACACCTGCGTGCAAAAATTAAGGACAAAGAAGAGAAATTAGCATAACAGCGGCACGAGCAGGCAGAACGGACCGAAAGACCACTCAGGAGATAGACTAGGGTCCGGTACGGTAGGGCATGCGCATATATGCAGCATGACGTAGGGGGTGGATTGTCGGAAGGGTATAAGGCACTCGGGCGGTGTACGCTGAGCAATTCGGTGAAAGCTATTGTACGGTGTACATCGGTTTGAACGACGTCGAGTTGCCGCCACCGTGTGATATGGCCAACAGGCAATCCAGTAGATGACATCTGGATGACTTTACCAAAGGTCGCGTCATTGGGAAGTTGGAAGAAGGTCGAAGTGTGACTAGTATGGCCGAGGAGTTCGGGATCGCTCACAGCATGGTTTCACGAGCTTGGAGAGCGTTTCAAGCTACAGGAACAGCTGTCCGGGAGTTTAGCAGTGGTCGTCCACAAGCAACCACGGCGGCGGACGACCGGTATATTGTCCTACAGGCGAGAAGAGACAGACGGAAGACAGCGGGAGAAATCGCAAGGCACATGCAACAGACAAATGGACGTCCGTTATCGTGTTTTACCGTGGCCAGGAGGCTGCACAAAGGTAGTCTATTTGCACGACGACCAGTACGGTGTGTGCCTTTAACGCCTGCTCATCGGAGACGGCGGTTTCTGTGGTGCTAGGATAACAAGAACTGGACACATCAGCAATGGGGTCGACTTCGCTTTACGGATGAGAGCCGATTTATTCTGACGAGCGATTCTGGACGTATACACATCTGGAGAGAGCAGGGAACACGCAATCACACCTCCAACATCATCGAAAGGGACCGAATTGGAGGTGGCGGAATTCTCTTTTGGGGCGGTATCATGCTTGGCAGCCGTACTGACCTCCACATCTTCCAAGGAGGTTTAGTCACTGGTGTCCGTTATTGTACTGAGGTTCCCCTGCCTCACGTGCGTCTGTTTAGAGGTGCTGTGGGTCCTGAGTTCCTCTTCATGGACGACAACGTTTCCCTCATCGTACAGTGGCTGTCGCAGAGCTGTTGGAGCGTGAAGATATTGAAGATATACAACGCATGGATTGGCCCCCAAGGTCCCCGAACCTAAATCCAATCGAACACGTGTGGGTCATTCTCGGCAGACGCTTGGCAGCACGTCACCAGCCGCCAGCAACGACCCCGCAGCTGCGATTGGCGCTACAAGAGGAATGGGCCGCGATCCCTCAACAGCTCTTTGACAACCTCGTCCTCAGAATGTACAGACAATGTAAATCCTGCAACGCAGTCAGGGGTGATCATATCTCCTACTAAAGATTGGAATTTTCTTGGCAGCCGCCTGTCACATGAACGTTTCTGTCTTCTGTCCTGTTGTGCTCGAAGCTACCTTTTCAATAAAGTGCCTTTGTATCCTTCGGATTCCTTGTTTGGACGGTTTTGCTCACTTGTCCCATATTCGTACATCTTGGGGATCTTATGGTACGATTTGAGTCGATGTGGAGCACTTCTGCACGACGTTACATTCGAAAAACCGTCTCGTCTTTAGTTTTTGCACGCCATTGTACAAAACAGTTTAGCGCACCTATACATCTCTCAAATATAAAAGGTGTATTTATAGTCTATATCTTAACAACTCGGATTACAAGCCAGATACCAATGCAATCTGCCACATATGAAATTAATCCGCACCAAGAAATCAGAAAATATATGTATTGTTCTGGTAAAACATACTATGAATTCAGTTTTTCTGTGTTTGTTTTCTTTCCAAAATGTGGAAGCACTTCGAATATACAGCAGGAGAAGACCATCCTCCGTGATGATACGTAAGCACATAATTTGATTTTCTTATGCGCCTGTTTGTAACGCGACAGTTAAGAGCTACCACATACAAATATATACTAAATTGAGCAATGCTACGATTATTTTATCACCAGTAGCAGACACGAGGGAACGGTAACTTAACCAATCTAAATGAAGGCTATACCGAATATTCCTGTTGTAGTTCCGGATTCACCGCAAAGAGAGGAGGTTGGCACTCCATGCTACTACATTTTCAGTGCGTGCACGGTGCTGTTGGTATTAGTTTAAACGTGTTTTTCACCACACCAGGACAATACACGGTCGTATCAGAATAATATGACCATCTACCTAATAACGGGAATAGCCATCCTTAGCCCGGATGATAGCAGCGAGACGGCGTGGCATGGACGCAATAAGGGCCTGGAAGGTTTCCCGAGGCACACGTGCCCATTCGTACTGCAGCAGAGCACGAGGGTCCCGGAGACGACGTGGTTGTAGGTCGGCAAGTCGGACCTGTCGATCCACACAGTCGTACAACTGGTCTATGGGATTGAGGTCGGGCGATTTCACTGGCCAAGGGAGAACGGAGACATCACTGTCCTGTTCATGAAACCCGTCACGCACCCTCTTAGCGACATTGTAGGCCGCAGTTTCCTGTTGGTAGAAACCATCACCACCAGGGTGAACGTCCACACGCATGCCTTTATGAGATAGCCACTGGCGTTCAGGGACCACTGCAGTGGTACCAACATCCCCCAGACATGCACACTGCCACCGCCGGCACGCGCGTGACCTACGAGTGTGTCCAACCGATGGTTCGAGTGTGTCACACGCCGTATACGCCACCTCCCATAACCTTTGTGGAGTAGAAACCTCAATTCGTCGGAGAAGGTAACCTATGTCCACGCATGCGGATTGCAGGCGTCGTTGCCGATGAACCTGGCTTAACATGGGCGTCTTGGCTCAGCGTCGACTGATAACAGTATTACGACAGAAGGTTTGCTCTACTGTTATTGAGGACACGTACCTGGGTGTCCCAGCGTTGATTTGCGTGGTCACTTTCTTAACAGTTGCGCATCAATTAACCATTACCAGTCGACGGAGACGTCGTTCTTCTGTGGGGTTGGTGGCATATAAGGCTCCATAGTTATGATGTCGGGACGCACTCGTTGTGCCAGTGGTCCATTCTTTGTACACCTTAATCACAGCACCTCGCGAACAGCCCACGTAGACAGCTGCTTCTGAGATTATTCCACGCTTGGCGCGGTAGCCGATGATCATTAATCTTTGAACGTCGGTCAAATTACCACCTCTGCCCATTGTGGTCACGTGACACACAATGGCTCGTCTATCCTGGACGGCTGCTTATATCTCCGCGTGGTCGACCTTGTCACGTGTACTCTGCGACGCGCCTGGGCGGACACACTGTGATTCCGGGGATGATCATATTATTTTGATACGACTGCGTATATATATGCAATCATCGAGATTATAGTTTGAAACTTTGTTGAGTGCGTCAACAATTTACACTGCTGGCCACCCAAAATGCAACACTAAGAAAAACACGAGATTGCAAAGCCATATTTACTGGACACATAACAACAGATACAAAGATGAAACGATTGAGCTTATAGGCCCGTGCGACTTGCGGAACACGCAGACATCAATAGTTCGTGTGGCCCCCAAGGCTGTCAGTAACGGCCGCTACACGCCGCGGCATCGGACGAAAGAGGCTTTGGATGTGGGCTTGGAGAATGTCGGTCGAGGCTGCTTCCACACGTTACCACAGTTCATCAGGCGTAGCCGCGGGTGGTGCTTGCCGGGCCACTCGGTTGCCGATCAGCGATCAGACGTGTTCGATGGGCTACATATCGGGAGAATAGGCGGGCCACGGCAGCAGTGACTCCTGGTGGCCCGCGAAGAATTGTTACACCATGCGTGCCACGTGCGGGCGCGCATTGTCCTGTTGAAACGTGGCCGCTGGCAGGTCCTACAGGTAAGGGAGGGCTACAGGCTCCAAAACGTGGTAGGTGTACAGGTGGCTGTTGAGTGTAACGGCGATGCGTACCAGAGGGGTGCGGGTGTCATATCCAATTGCGCCCCAAACCATAACGCCTGGCGACGGACCGGTATGGCGATCCATAATGCAGACGTCATACAGTCTCTCGCCGCGGTACCACCACACGCGGATCCGACCATCGTAGGGTTGCAGGCAGAAGCTGGATTCGTCGGAGAAGACGATGTCGTGTCATTCCGTAGTCCAGGTGCGGCGTTCAACGGCCCACTGCCGTCGCACTCGCCGGTGGTGTAACGTCAATGGTGATCGGATCAGTGGGCGCCGTGCGACAAGTCCCCGCTCCTGCAGAGACGTCGAACGGTAAGCGCTGAGACAGTCACTCAGGCTGCGGCAATCACTCACGTCGGGACGTGCGTCCCTCCTGCACCCACCGAATCCATACTCGCCACACTGTGGCTGTATATCGTCCCACACGGGCACCCATGTCGCGGTACGATAAACCGCTGTCGCGATAAGCCTCTATTCGTCCTCTGTCGAACTCCGAAACGTGCTGGAATGACTTCCGTATTCTGCGACGTGGCATCGGGAAGCTTCCGACGCACAGGTCCGGCAGCGCAATACACTTCCACTACTTACACCCCACCTTCTGTGCACCCTTCTTAAATTGCTTCTTGGTGGCGTGCCGGGCGTATATGATTTGCATATGCCCTGCAATGCTAATCGTTTGCATGTGCTATCGCGGGCGACGCATGCTGCGAATTTCAGGCCAATCGGATGCTTCCTGCTTGGTGTTGCATTTTGCGTGGCTAGCGGTGTATTTGGCCAAAATTAATTCTGCATTATGTTCCTTCTATTCAAAGCCAATATTTTTACGTGAGAAATTATACACCGATGAACCATTACATTATGATCACTTACCTAATAAGCTGTAAAAACCACTTTACCCCGTAAAAGAGCGGCCACTGGGTAAGTCATTGATTCGATGAGGTGGCGATGGGTATCCTGGGGTATCTGGTACAATAATGCCAACAGTAGGCCGCCCAGTTTCCGTACATTTTGAGGTGTTGATGATTTAGCGTTAACCCGTATTTCGAATTCGAACCATAAATGTTCTATTAGGTTCATGTCAGGTGAATTTTTATGCCAGTGCATTAACAGAAAATCACCAGCATTTTCCTCGAACCACTTCTTGACGATTTTGATTGTGCGGCATGCCACATTATACTGTTGATAATGGCCATCACGAGCAGGGAACGCAGTTGCCATGAATGGGTGAACTTAGTCCGCAACGATGTTCAGATACCTGACAGCTGTCAAGGATTGTGCTACTGGAATAATGGGGGCTAAAGTGTCACAAGAAAACATCGCCCACAGCACAACACCTCCGCCGCAGACCTATTTACCCCCAACAGTAGATCCAGGTGCCATAGCTTTCGATGGTAATCGTCTACGTGAAGCACGAGGAATCTGGATTCATCAGACCAGGCCACTTTCTCCTAATCATACACGATCCAATTGCGATGATCTTGGGCCCATTTCATGTTTTCTTGGCGATGACGTGCAATGAGCATAGGAACCCGGCTGGGTCTTCCGCTGCGCTGACCCATGCGCAGAAGGCTGCGATGAACTGTGTGTTGTGACACATTGTCCCGATCACTACTGTTGTACATGCGCGTGATTTGTCGCATTGCGGTCCTGCTGTTGCTGTGAAGAACGCGCGACAGTCTCCTCTTCCTTTTGGCATCAATGAGCTGCGGACGACATATGGATGGGCGACGGTTCATGGTTTGTCCATCTCTGCACCACTTTTGATACGTTCTCACTACAGTTACCCATTCCAACTCCGAACAAGCCGGTCCTTATCTTGTGTATATACTGCTCTGTGAAATTCACCTGCGCCACCGTTCGGTCTCCATACGCGCTCCTTTCTCTAGGCTGGAGGTGGTCATAACATAATGTACCATCGGGTGTGTATTTGTAAATCGCATTTTTCCCAGCAGGAAAATATTGTATGGGGCACCTGGTAACTTCTGGTCCCACTTTATTTAAAGTGCTTAAAAAATAAGTTATAGTGGATTTTAACAACTGCAATCAATAACGTTCAGGATCAATTAATTTAAAATAAAAGTAGATTGCAAAAAAAGAAAAGTTGTTGTGACTTTCTCAGTGTTTAGGTGATAGTAGAATCGTACTTAATTATTGACTGATTGCCTCAGTGTTGGTTAATATCTACGTTAATTAATGAAAGAAACAAAAATCATGGTATTTCCAAATGAAACGTTGTTATTTTTCGAAATAAGTTTTTCTTAATTTTGTTTGGAATAAGAAAAAGGCAATAACATTTGGATTAATGCCTATACGTTCATAGAACTCATTATTATTTCTTGTGAAGTCTTCTAGATAAAAGTAAAGCACAAATGAACATGGATTTATTGACCTGAAGAAGGCGTATGGAGACATTATGTTCATGTTGGCGAAAATGGAGCCCGCAGAGAACACGATATCAAAAAAACATGCGGAAATCATACAGAAGAACATAGATTTTCGCACACGTGTCAGAGGTAGCTTAGGTTAGGCAGATATTTGACGCGAGAGTAGTAACGCACAAAGGATCAGCGTTAAGCTCATTCTTATTTGATATCTTCATGGATGTATTATAATAACAAATGTGATGGAAACAGTACCCGGAACTATATTACATCAAGGTGATGGAGTGCTATATGTCAAGAGTAAGAAAAAGAAAGTAGAAGAGAAGCAGGAAAAATTAGGAAAGAGATTTAGAAGACAGAAGGAAAGGGGAAAATATAAATCAAAACGAAATAAATTTGCTTCAGCAAAGGAACATTGCTGGTATTATTATCTAGGAACAGAAAGAAAAAATAAGATACCGCACCGAAATATCGAGTGAAATGAACACACTTTTAATTTAAAAGAATGTGTGATAATCATCATTAACATCAACGACAGCCATCCTCAATTCATTTGCTAGGCACGTGTCTCACTAGTTCTCTTCTATCTTCAGTAACTATCTTCCATGCCATTAAAACATAATTTCCAATTCCACGCACTCATCTCTCAAATGGTATTCTTCTGTGTCTCTCCCTGTTTCTTGGTAACCAATCTAGTATTTCAGTTCTCCTACGGTGGTCAATTCTTCTGGCAATAAGTCCAGTTTATTGTCTCTTGAGGATCTTCACTCTTCCCATTTTCCTGATCCACGAGTTATTTTTCTCGTCTTTCTTCATTACATCAAGCATCTCTATGCTACTTTGAGATGTTCAGCTGTGTTTTTAGGTACATATTCATGTATGTGGTCAATATGTAACAACTGGAGGGATGTAATACTTCCTACGACTTAACATATTCATTAACATAATGGCGCATCTCTCTTGAAAACTGCACTGCTTCCTTCAAATGGACTCCATCCCAGTATCATACACTTGCTGATTTCTTCTTCGATGTCGCGCTTGCATAATGGGGTACCTGTTTTCCAAAGTAGGCGTAGCCATCATTTACTTCTAAATTTGCCACATCAACCTCTAAATCTTTAGTTTTTGTAAAAGACCGGTGCATCAATTGTGTTCTCTGTGGGTTCATCTTTCACCCCACCCCTTTACTCTTGTCGGCACGTACCTGGATCATATCCTGCAGCTCTGAGGTAGTAGAAAAGGTAATTATATCGTCAAAAAAAGAAGCTGAGTTGAAGTGTCTCCATTAGTACTGTTTTTTTTTTTTTTTTGCTTTCTCAGTTCAATGATTGAAAGGTGTTCTGGAAAACAGCATTGAAGAACTTGGAACATGCAGCACCATTTTGTCTCACCCCGTTTAAAATTGTTTTACGTGTTGTGTCCTGTAATAGTCGAACCTTTGCACTTGCATTTTCGCTGATGTTATTAATAACATCAGCATATGTGTCTCGGATACCGCAGCATTTCTGAAACATTGTAACTGTTGATGGTTTCACTCAATCAAAACACTTATCGTTATCAATAGGAGTTATACATAATGGGAGTTTATACTCATTCTCTCTTTCAATTACTATGATAACATAAAATGTACTGTACGTCAAATGTCGATGCAAAGCATTTGGTTAATTTCCAAAACTCGTTAAGCAGGTTGAGAAAATTTTAGTGGTGACTCCGGCGACCAACGGGTATTCCGTTCTCATTCGTTAACATAAATCCTGTAAATAATGTCAAGTCAGAATAAATGTACTTCTCATTAGAATGAAAAATCCTGTCCGTTTATTTCGAATACTAATTTAGATTAAGTTCAGACCCTCGTATTAAAATCTTCGGTGAAATTGCTACTAGATTTTTTTATTTGCACCCACGGACGTTCCATTCGGCCACGGTAGCTACCGATATATGAGAAGACGTACCTGGGAGAAGCAGTATCAAGATTTGACCATCTGTTGCCAGTTTAGGAAGAAGAAGGAAATGTGAAAGAAATTAACAGTGCACATGGAATGACAGGTTTATGGAAAAGCGTGATGTGCACCCGTTTCTTGCACAAATGAATTAAAGTGGATATATTGTGCCACCAAAAAGCATAGGGTTTGTAATTAAAGGTTAAAAGCTGCTGCTCCAGTTACGAAGGTTTCAATTACTCAGAAAGCAACGTTTGGGTTGTACGAACATGTATTGAGGAGTTGTGAAGAATTCCTGCGGATTAGGTTTATGCACATGGAGCAGCTATTAATGTCAAAAGAAAGACATAGTAGTGGAATGAGCGACTATTGTAAAGAATGACATGTAGGAAAAATGTTAAAGAATGAGGCAAAGCATAACGAAATGTATATGAAGGATACTTAAACAGACATCATAAAATAGGATGTACAAATTTGGACAACATTTTTGTTACTTGCTTTTTGTCCCACTCTGTACTTATTCCTCAATTATGCATTATTTATTTAAAGTTTGATTAACGTGTGGCGAAAACACGAGTTTGTGTCTTTATTTTGCCGATATAAAAAATGTATATACACCGAATAGCCAAAATATTATAACCACCAGCCTAATATGATGCTGGTTCTCCACGTGCCGCCAAAACAGCTCTTGCCCCACCGAGGAAAGGATGCTACAAGATTCCCAAAATTGTCTTGTGGTATCTGGAACCAACACATTACCAATAGAACCTGTAACTCTGGTAATTGCCGTGATTGAGCCGCCACAGATCGGATTTGCTGGAACAGCATAAACCACAAATTCTCGGTTTATGGGGAAGAACCCCAAATCTCGTGAACCTCGTTAACGCTTCAGAGGAAACACCCCGGGATAAACTGACCGACTCTAGCCGTCTAGAATATAAAATTACGGAAGTTCGGGACAGGGCCCCCAACCAAAGCACGTCGGATTCCTCTTAGAAACTTCGCCAAATTTCTGAGTGAAGGGCATACCCACAAGAAGAGTCTGCTACTCAGTACAACAGTAACCACGAAAAATGCGGACAAATCACTTTGCTTAGGTTTATACAAATCTCCATCCTGCGATCCCTAGGGGTCCAAAGACACCGAGGGTCCCCGTGGTGCCATGGACCTGAAGAACAATGTAAAGTACACTAGGAATAAATTAATGCAATGTACAAGAGTTAAATTTAATGCTGCAAAAGCAACAGAAGATCAGGGGCCTCCACTCTCCTGAACCACTATATCTCTCAAAAAAAAAGTTCACCGGGGTTCCAGAAAAGAGGAAAAATATCACATGGAAGATCGACAAGCTATACAACATTCAAATTGTAACGACATCCCACCCCTTAACTATATCCAGAAGGACATTTTCAGGTTGGAAAGCTGAAAAACCTCTTACAAACTCCAAAGTATTTCATTGAGCGCGTTCAAAGTACAATAAATTTGTTTACGACAAATTCAGTTGTCGATGAATTTTTTCGCGATGAATTTGCCCGCGAAGAATCGAACGTGCTATGAATTGGTAATTGGGACAGATTTGCTCGCGATGAATTCATAACTGCGACGAATTGACGCGCGATGAATTTGTACTCGACGAACTGAGTCGGTGACGAATTGTCGCTCAACGAATTGGACACGACGAATTAATGTACAACCCGTTATGGCCTGGGCAAAGTTTTCGTGCCATTCTATGAGTCCACTCATACCTGTGGAAGGCACTGTGGACCGAATTTGTTATGAATCCATCCTTGCAGACCACCTGCATGCATACATGTTAATTGTCTTCCTTGGGGCGTGTAGGATCTTTCAGAAGGACAATGCGAAGAGTCACACAGCTAGAAATGTCCAAGAGTGGTTGGGTTGAAAGAGCACGATAAAGACTTCAAAGTACTTCCCTGGTCCTCACATTCCCCAGACGTAAACCTACATTCCCAAGACGTAAACCTAACTGAACATCTGTAGCACCACCTCGATCGTGTTGTTACCCTTATGGATCCCCCACTACGCAGCTTCCAGCAGCTGTCAGATGCACTGCTGTCAGCCTGGCTCCGCATACCTGTGAACACCTTCCAGCACCATATTGAGTCACTCCCAGTTCGTCTAGCTGCTGTCCGCGCTGCACACGGCGGGGACTCTGAATATTAGCTGGTGGTCACAGTAATGTGATTCGACAATGTATGTATACTATATATATGCACAGGGTGCTGCAAACGCTGCAGGGCACCCTTGTATTTCAGAAACGGGAGGAAAAATGAAATATCTTAATACCCAGCAAAGAATCAATGACGGGGTTCTACCTTTCAGGCTATTTCTGGAACATGGTTGCCATCTTGAAATCCGCCATTTGGATCAAGGTGAAATTTTTTCAAATGGTCAGGGGGTCATGTTGAGTATGAAATATGACCAGAATTTTATCAGAAATTGATTGCCGTAATTAGCGTTGACATATGTGTTGTGGTTCACAAGTTATCGACACAGAAATTTGAAATAACCATTGCTTGTTGCAGGTAACTGGAGATGGCATTGACGAAAGAGGAGAGGATTGAGGTAAATCCTAATGTCTGGGAAATGCAGCTGCCATTTCATAGCCGCAGACTTCTTTAACCGACACCCAGAAAAACCACCGATTCGAAACAGCACTATCACATACCTGATATCCAAATTCCGAGGAACTGTGACTGTGGGCGACAAACCACGTAGTGGTCGACCAAAGAGGAAATCTCGATAATGATCTTGACATTCATTGCACAGAGTCCGCAATGTAGCACACGACCTCTCGCCACAAAATGTTATATCAGCCAGTCAGCCGTTATACAGGTTCCTCACACTGACCACTGGCGTCCGTACAAGACCCAGATCCAGCAGCAACTATCAGAGTATGATCCTGGCAGACGTGTCGAGTTTTGCATCTGGGCTTTAGACCAACATCAACGGGATCTCTCATTCGCGCAGGGCATTTTGTTCAGTGAAGAGGCCAATTTTTATGTCAGTGGTGAGGTTAACCGTCAGAACCTCAGGTACTGGAGTGACAGGAACCCTCACTGGACAGTACAATCCAAAGTCGTTGGTAATGAAAAGGTTATGGTGTGGTGTGGAATATGAGCCACCCGTGTAATTGGACTCTTCTTCATCAACAATAACCTAAATGCTCAGGGCTACCTGGAAATGCTTCGGAAAACAGTGTTCCCTTACCTTCTGAATGAAGATGGCAGTTTCCCCTGTTATTTCCAACACGGCGCGGATCCACCACACTACGGAGCAACTGTTCGTCAATGGCTAGATGTTCAATTCCATGGCCATTATATTGGCCGGCGTGGTTCTGTGGATTGGCCAACCAGATCCTACCAACCTCACACCACTCGACCTTTATCTGTGGGGCCATCTGGAACACGTGCGTAATTCACGGCGATGCTGCAGGGTCATCAATAGCTGCGAACTGATGGCGCTGCCACCAACGGGCAACTGACATGCTGTGACAAGCATATTTCAGCCAGCAGTGACGCATCACTACCAGCTGGTGGCCAGCAGTTTTCCAACACCTGTGTTTTTGCTGGGATATAGCGCAAAAAGTGTGCATTGTTTCAAAAAATAATTGTACGCAAAATGGTTTTCCTTCTAGAAAGTATCGAAGGAATATTTTTTCAATTTGAATTTTAGAAGCAATTACATGGAACAAAATATATTTCGAACTCTATAGCATCTAAGTTTACGCCCCCTAGTGGCAAACATTATGCATCGGAAAAAATCAAAAATTTGCGGATCATCTTCCTCACAGCTCACATATCTCAATGAGAAAGCAATTTTTTAAATCTGACGAACAGGTATGAGGATATAATGTGCATACCTGGACTTAAAGACGTATGTAAAGATAATATAAAAGGTACCTGACTTTTTTAAGGTAGTATGTTGCCAAAGTGTTAAATATTCCACTGTTTCGTAAAGGTTAATCGAATGTACTCGAATACATTTCTATTATATAATGAAAATAACAATGGGATAAATTGCTTAACGTATAATACTAAAGTACAACAACTGTATTATACTCCGATAGTATTGCAGCATGAAAAATAACCGATACAAATTTCCAAACGGAGTTTGCGTTATTGCTGATGTTCGGAAATCACTTATATTTGTTTTTAGATTTCTTCCTGCAAAGTGTTCAGTTGTTTTTATTACTTGCAAAAATTATGCACAAATTTAAAAATATCAATATATTTAGGTAGAAGGGTTCGTAAATTCTTTAAACCTTTTTTCTTGTTTGTGGCATTTTCCAAAGCTTCTCTGTGAACGAAGAGGAATGCTTTTACAGCTCTTACGTTCCTATCTTGTTTCTCTTCCACTAGGAGAAACCGGGCATTGCGCTTCCCTACACAATACTTGGGAATTTTTTTCGCTTTTCCATTAAAAGAATATATGGCAGAAAATGCCTTGCAGTCAGTCACACTAGTAGCTCTGTATTTGCGGGGACGTCTCGCTTGACAGATGCTCTGATGGTAGAATACTTTTTCTGGGACCGTACTGAGATAAAAAATTCGTTTAGGTATGTGGTTAAATCTTTTCTTCTTGAGAAAACGTTGTACATATTGTACACAATAAATCCATTTAAAATAATAATATCTACGAGGTTCAAGAAAAACTTTTGAAACATTTTCTTTTCCCGGAACGTATTCATAGGACTGAAATTTGCGTCAAAACTTAACTGCATTTCTTTGAATGGTATTAGGAAGACAATAAATAAGGTTGTGTTTCTAGAGTCGCAAAAAGTAAACGGATTCTAACGAAAAATCCTGGGGGAATGCAAATTATTTTCAGCAGACGTTACTCTGTCAAAAAAACATAATGATTTTCCCAGCTGATAATTTAAAGCTTCAAACTCCGCGTGAAGTTACAACAAGTTAGTAAACTTATGCAATGCAGTGATTATGATTCACTTTCCAAGATATCAGAAATCATTACTCAAGTTATTACTCAAGTTGTAAGGATAATGGCTGTGGAATAAATCTCGCTCCTGTGCATTGACCTTCGACCCCATTTCGATTATATTCAACAGAACTGGTTCACTGTACCTTCGGAACAACCTACAGAAGTTTTGTCGCAATTGAAGTATTTTTACGCAAGTTATGACGCATAAGGGCGATGAAATGGATCCCGACTTTTGACCCCATTTCGCCCATTTTCAATAGGGTTCGTCTCCATATTGTCCCCTACCACATACTAATATTTCATCGAGATCGAACCGTGAGTTTACGTGCGAAGAGGCAGTCGTACAGACAGACAAACGGACGGACGAAGTTGGAGGATATACGGTTCTTCAACCTACGGTTTGAAAACGTAAAAAAGTAGAATGAACGTAATTTCAGCATCGAGCATTACTTATTTTATGCGGATAAATAACAGTTTGTGAAATATTACTCAAATTTCACATAAATAAATTTTTGGTTACTATGTATTCATTTGTTTCAAACTCCTTTAGCTAAACAGTGAAGTCGCAACTACTATTTCCCCTGTAACGGATTAGACTAGTGTTTCCCAACCACTGGTCCGAGAAGCTTTTGCTGCCGATCCGTGAGGACCGAGTGAATTTATTTATTTTTTCATTTGAATTGAAGTGGAGTCAAAGTAAGAGGAAATCTAGATCTAAATTTTTTAAACACCTGTCGCAAAAGATTAAAGGAAGCTTGAATCGATATACTCATCATCATCTTCATCATCATTGTCAACCATTATCAATCAACTGCTGGATGAAAGTTTCCCAAAATTTCTTCCACAACGGTCTGTCTTATGCCAGTCTCCTCCATGTCTCTCGAATATACTTTCGAATTTCATCCACCCATCTCACATGTGGTCTTCTTCTGGGTCTTTTCTTGTCCCTTGGAATCCTGTCTAAAATGTCAGTTGTCCATCGATGGTCTGTCCTTTTTGGAATATGGCCAGCCCATTGCCATATCAGGAATTTTGCTCTGCTGATGATGTCTTCCACTCTTGTGATTTTTCTGATCCATGAGTTTCTCTTCTCATCTTTCCTGGTTACACCAAGCATGCACCTCTCTATGCTTATTTGAGTTGTCTGCAGTCCTTGCACATCTTTTTTAGTTGAAGTCCACGTCTCTGCACCATACGTAAGACCTGGAAAAATGCATTGATCAGACACTTTTCTTTTAAGACATAATGGCATATTGCTCTTGAAAATTAAACTGTTTCTTCCAAAAGCTCTCCAGGCAAGTTTTTAACGCCGATTAATTTCTTCATCAACGTGACCCTTACTTGATATCTACTGTCCAAGGTAAATGTAGGTATCGGTTATCTCCATCAATCGATAAATCTTTATTTCTTGTAAAAGCATTGTGCATCACTTTTGTCTTCTGAAAGTTCATTTTTAATCCCACTTCTTTACTCTTGTCAGTACGTTTCTGGATCATAATCTGCAGCTCTGACGGGGTAGTTGCAAAAATGACTACGTCATCAGCAAAACGAAGGTGAGTTAGATAATCTCCATTAGTCTTTAACCTTTTTGTTTTCCTAGTTCAGTGATTGAAACACATTTTGCAATGTGGCCTTAAAGAGTTTGGGAGATATGAGGTCATCCTGTCTCACTCCCTTTCCAGTTTTTATGGGTGCTGTATTCTCAAATAGCCGCATTTTCATAGATGTTGTTAACAATATTAATGTATGCATCTTCAATACCGCAGGATGTCAAAGCCATTGTAACATAGAAGATCTGAACTCCTGCAGGCTAACTCAACCACGAAAAGAAAAGCTTTATTGAACTTCCTTCTGATACTAGTCTGGTATCGATATTCAGATCCAGTTCCCTGACTTAGTTTTGGGGTATTATGGAGAAAGAATATCCAAGTCTCACCGACAAAGTTCTAAAATTATTGGTTTCTTTTGCAATCACGTATTTATTGGGAGTAAACCGTTTCATCCGTTTCGGCAATCAGAACAAAGGACTCATACATAATGCACATTAATGCTGCATTGCGCCTTTCACAAACTACGCTGAAACCACGGCTCGAGAAGAAGATTATCGCTAATCAGCAGCAACAGACGTCGCATTGAACACACGCACACACACCACACACCAAAAAAATTATAATAACAGTAATATACTGATTTCATTGTCCCGTTCCGCCAATCTGTCTTGGCTCCACGGGGACTTGTTGAGCACCTTGGATGTTATTTTGAAATGTTGCGACAATTATCCTGCCTTGAGACGCGGTTCGGACCCTGGCCACCCCAATGGCCCAGAGACCAGCCCGTGGTGACGTGCTGGCAGGCGACCTAGAATACCTTGTCTGGGTTCCCGCTCTGTCTGGCGGGATAGGTCGTTTCTTACTTTTTCGCTGACTGGAAGATTCCTTGCCCTCGAACTTTTTTTGGGGAATAATTTCCCTTTATTTTCTTTTTCAAACACCTACACACATGTATACACTGTCCTCATGCTTAGGACTTACAACATCAAGAGATAGCAAAATTTATTTACAGAATATTTACATTGGTGGTTTCTTCGTCTGCTTTCCCACAGACTTCTACCCTCATTCATCTTCCGATTCGCTTTCGGTGTGCACGTTCACCTCCTGCGTTTCGGTCCCCGTTTGATTGGGGAAGATGGTATGTTGCTGGAGGGTTAGCCTTTCAACCAAGGCTATTATCCCTCCTGTTAACGGAAGATTGGATGAGCAGATCCAATCTTCGCGTTCTTTGCACACCTGGGATCAGTGTGTTTCTCCATTCGGCGAAGCCACTGCATTCAAGTACGCAGTGTTCTATGCTTGCCGTTCTCTTTCCACAGGGACAAGTGCAGTTCCTGATGGCAAATCTGCCTAGGTATTCAGGGCTGATGCCATGGCCACTGAGTACTTGATTCAGGAACTTATTTGTCTGTGCTCGTTTGGTCGAGACTTTCGGAAACACTCTGTGTGTCTTCCGCCCTGTCTCTCCTGTGTCCCATCTGACCTGCCATTCGGTCATGGTCCGACGTGCTAGTGCTGCGCGAATGCACCTTCGCGGCGTTCTGCATTGCACGTCGACCGTCTCTTTCAGCGTGGCTGCCTTCGCCAGCTGATCTGCCCTTTCGTTTCCTAGGGTTCCGACATGGCTTCGTACCCAGTGGAAACTAACTGCCCCATCTCCCTCTGCCCTCAAGAGGGTTTTGATCCTCTGGACGATGGGGTTTCTTCCCCTGAATCTACTCAGAGTCTGCAGTGCTGCCTCACTGTCCGAGTAGAGTTTTATTCTTTCGTCACTACGCCTGGGGAGTGCCCAGGTGAGTGCCATCTCTATCGCCAGAAGTTCAGCCTGAAAGACCGAAGCATTCTGCGATAATTTCACGCTTCCTGCAGTGGCTTCGTTCCCGTCCGAGAACGCACAGAAGCCTGCCCCCACTTGTCCCTTCAACTTTGAGCCGTCCGTGAACAGCTCATGCCCAACTCCCGTGGGTTTCTCCTTGTCCCACGGTGGGCAAATTTCCTCGGCAGGGTGGATCTGCCAGTCCACACTTTCCATCTCCATGTCGGAGGCTCGATGCGGCGCACCGAGAAGGTAGGCGTCCTCGCCTGACCTTAGGCAGTGCATTGCTGCCTCCCTTTCCACTACTAGGTTCTGCCGGCTCGCACCCCGCCAGCACTTGGAGTGCTAGGGTTGACGTTGTGCGAAAACAACCGGTTATCCCCAGTAGGGCCAACCTTTGGATTTGGTTTATCCCCTTCTTCATTCTGACTGTGGGATTCCACCATGCCCCACTTGCATACGTCAGAATTCTTTCAATTCCTCTCTGATAGATGGCCTTCTTGGTTTTGCCCGTTAACCTCATGCCATTCAATCTATTGAGAATCATCGTGCACCTTGTTCTAAGGTGCCTCAGGTGTGGCAGCCCTGATAGACTCTGATCCAGGACCACACCCAAGTATTTCATTTCACGCACCGCCTTGATAGTGCACCCTTGGAATCTGCACTGGGGTGGTGTTTTCATTACTCCTCTCTTAGCTATTGCTAGCAGAGTGGTCTTCTCAGGAGCGAAGCACAGTTTGCTTTCTCTGCTCCAATTTTCTAGCACATCCAAGGCCCTATGTGCTTCTCTTTCGATCACGTGTCTCCCGAGGCGGAGACCACGAGAACGAAATCGTCCGCATAGGCTTGAATCTCCACTGCGGGCCCCAGGTCTAGGTTCAGTGCTGAATCAGCAACTATATTCCACCAGAGCGGCCCGGAGTTGGATCCTTGCGGACACCCTCTATGGTACGAACGCGAGGATTGCCCATTCCCCGCTTCGAACTCGATAATAACAGTAAGTAGAATATTGTGGGATATTGATTATGGTCTTATCAGTCATTAAAGAAAGTTAACAGATTAAATAATATTAGCTGTAAGTAGGTGACAATGAAATAATCTGTTATATAAATTATTGATTGCACGCAGTGATCATTATCATATACAATATTAAGAGATGAAATTCTCGAAAATAGCCTAAAGGTTTTGTTTTGGGCATCACCGGTCCGCGAATGGTTCCACAACTTTTTGCCGGTCCACGAAGGCAAAAAGGTTGGGAACCACTGCTTTTGGACACATCTACCTTGACCCCAGAAGTTATGCGCCGCGTACTAGAAGTGGACTTGAGCGCACGCGAGTCTATATGCCCTGATAGGAAAGTGGTTAGAAATGGGAGAAGATAGCACAGAAATGGGAAGAAATGGGAGACGATAGCACTCCGGGACCGCCGACTTCACGTGCCCTCCGAAGCACGGCGGGAGTTTAGTTGTTAAGATGAACAGGATGAGATCGAACCCTCGACAAATGAAACTGCAGCCGAACGCTCTTACTACTCGCGGCACATTTAGTTAGGAAACTATTAAAAAAATACCTTCCTAACTTTTCTTCTTCGAAAAAAAAATTGTTGACTTAGTAACCAGAAAGGACAAAGAAAAAGGGGGAAATTTAAGAAGAGTTGTCGCGGGTTTTCTGTCATCGGATGGCTTTAAAGCAACACACGAAAGAAGGATACCAAACATTTTGCGTCATATTACTAAAACGAGATAATTTTAGTTATAGCTACATATTTACTGAATGAATAGGAAGGATAATTAGCGTAGCTTTAAAAAGTAAGAAAAATACACATTACTTGTAATTTCAATCGTAAGTTCTTGCATAAACGTTGAGCATAGTTACCAGAGAAACGAAAACTGATTTTCCAAACACTTGCGTATAATCATGTTGTGTCTTTATCACATCCAAGGCAGCTTGACATGACGTCACAACTGCATTACGTCACACGATCAAAGTCGTTCCAACAATGGCCGTAGAAACACAAAAAAGAAAACGGTTTCGTCAGTAATATTAGTTTTATTTTGTCACGCATAAGTATCTTTTGCGGAACAAATAAATGGATTTATAATTTATTAAATGCGTATTTCTTTTATTTATTTTTTTTGTTTTCGGTAGTTGCACACGGGGAAGGGTGCAGGTCAATATAATACATACACAGTTGTATCAAAATAAAACAAATGACCAGCTACTAACAATGGGAATAACTACGTTTGGCATGCATGGCATCGACGAGATGGTGTGGCATGGAGGCAATGAGGCCCTGGAAGGTTGTCCGAGGCACACCTACCCATTTGGACTGCAGCAGATCACGGATGTCTCGGAGATGACGTGGTTGTGGGTCACCACGTCGAACTTGTCGATCTAAATAGTTCCACAAGTGCTCTATGAAATTGAGATCGGGCGATTTCGCCGGTCATGTGAGTACGTAGACATCACTGTCGTGTTTCGGGAACCAGTCACGCACTCCATTAGCGACGTATCGCGGCGCATTGTTCTGTTGGTATTACCACGACCAGGGTAAACGTCAAACATAATGCATGTGGTCAGCGAGGATAGACAAGTAGCCATTGGTGTTTAGGGACCCATTCAGTTCTACGAGCGGACCCAGGTCGCACCAGGAAAACATCCCCCAGACATGCACACTACCACCGCTGGCCTGTAGTTGACCTACAAGCGTGTTCGTGTGTTGGTTGTCGTGTCTTACGTCGTATCCGCCACCGCCTGTCACTTCTGTGGTGTAAAAACCTCGATTCGTCGGAGAAGGCGACCCTTTTTCACTCTTCCACGGTCCAATGACGGTAGTCCCATTCGAACTGCAGGCGTCGTTGCCGATGGACCTCGGTTAACATGTACGTCTTGACGCAGGGTCGACGCCGGAGACCCATGCGTAACAAGTTTCGCTCTACTGTTATCGGGAACACGTACCTGGGAGCATCAGCGTTCATTTGCGTGGACAATTGCAGCACTGTTGTTTTGTTGTTTTCTCGTCGATCGTCCTTTACCAGTGGATGGAGGTGATGAACTCCTCTGGGGATGATGGCCTTTGGGGATCCACAGTTTTTACGTCGGAAGGTACTCGGTGTACCAGTGGTTCATTCACAGTACACCTTTACTACAGCTCCTCGCGAACAGCCCTCGCAGTCTACTGTTTCTGAGATGCTTCCACCCTTGGCGCCGTAGCCGATGATCATTCCTTTTTGAACGTCCGTCAAATCACTACCTCTGCCCTTTGTGCTCACGTGACACACTATGGCTCATCTGTCCTGGCCGGCCGCTTATATCTCAGTGTGGTCGATCTTGTCACGTGCACTCTGTGACGCACCTGGGCTGGTACACTTTGGTGGTCATACTATTCTAATACGATTGTGTATTAGCAGTTGCGCGTCCCTTCTTTATGGCCACTTGTTCCAGGGAAGGGAAAGAACAAGCGCCGTAAGGCAAACACCACATCCAAGCCTCGCCAGGATTCGAATCCGGACTCATCACGGACGAATGGCCAACGCTTGGACCACTGCGTCATCGGGATGGCTGGTTCCAAATAAGAGACAGAGCTGTAGGACAAATACACCACCTTCCCACCCCTGAGACACGAACCTGGGCTCATCGCAGAAGAATGTTGCGAAGTCAATGCCTGAGAATACTTCGGCATCGGGCCGTTTTGTCAACCTGAGATTAAGCATTCCTCCGGACAGTTCATATATTTTTTTACTCAGCAAATAATGCTGATTTAAAGATATAATTACGCAGTTTTCGCTTGCTTTAAGCATAAGAAGAAGGGCAACCACTCTCTTTTAAACACAAACTCGAGACATTATATTCCTGTGCTGTCTCTTTTTAAGAATTCGTTGAAAACAACTATGAATCACAGAAACGAGAATTAAAAACAGTCCTGAACTTCTATAAGTAATTGGAAATAATATCACGGTGTTTGCTTTCAGTGAAGGCAGACGAGGTTTCCAGCTTCGCAATATTCGGCTAGCAGAAAAAGTACGTATTCTCGGAATATTCGATCGTTCAGTAAAATTTCTAGCTTCGTGAGAGATTCTGCCATCATACCACTTATGAAAACAAATCAGAATCGAGAAAATGACAACGGTGGCGAAAAAGAGGCAATATTAATTATAAGCAGCAGTGATTAATCAACATATCAATTCAGGCTATAAGGTACTTCTAAAAATGGGGATTACAAACAACACCAGAATGCATGGAGATACATTAACAAATAAGCTACTTCTAGCTTTTATTCCTTCGGAAGTGAGAAACACATTCACGTTCGCAACGGGGACCCACTGCTCTAAGCGTTGGCTTCTGACTGTTCATTTGAAATAGACTTGGTTGAAGGCATGGGTGGAGTGTTCGTATTACGGCATTGGTCCTCTTTTGTTTTCTCTTTTCTGAGGAGGAAAGAGGTTAACGAGCACCGTGAGCAACTCAGTGGGCTATAAGTATTCGCCCGTTTCTAATTTAGGACCACTGGTTCAAACAAAGGGAGAGAGCTAGTGCCATAAGTTAAACACGACATCCATGCCTCACCAGGATTCAAATCCAAACCCATGTCGGACGAGAGATCAGAAGCCATCGCTTAGACCACTGTACCAACGCGTCCGCGCACTACACTGAAGAGCAATTGAATAAGAGACAGCTGGCGTTATGCAAATGTGGCATTGTGGGGGGCCCTGTAAACGGAAACGACATGACGTATGCAGCGATCCGAAAATATAAGGAGTGATGCGACGGGAATCAGTAAGAGTCGGACGCAGTATGGGTAAGACGATTGATCTAGGCTCATTTGATCGTTGGCAAATTCTCGGGGCCCGACGAATGGATCACTCCATCACAGAAGTCGTGCAGGCACTGGGATTTTCACGAGATACTGTGTCACGGGTGCACCGTGAGTACACCGAATACGGTAAAACCATCCCTGCAAGGGCCAACTGCCGTGGACAGTAGCGTGTGGATGAGCGGGGCTATCGTCGGCTAGCCTGCATTGTAACAGCGGATAGACGGGCCACAGTGCAAGAAATCACTCGGCAATTTTGACGCTGGTGCACGAAAACGTGTAAGCAGCCACACCATCCAGAACCGTCTCCTCGCTATAGGGTACAGAAGCCATCATCCTACGAGGGTACCGCTGCTGACTGCAAATCACAGGGTGCAAATATTAGCATGGGCGCGGAAACATCGCCACCCAAGACATGTGGAAAGATGTTGCCTGAACTGATGAGTCGAGATTCACGTTGGTACATGCGGATGGCAGGATACGAGTACGGCGCAAACCACATGAAGCGAAACCACATACTTCTTGCCAGCCAAAGCACATCCATTTTGCCAGCAGGGTACTCATCAAGTTGGTGGGGGTGGCATTAACGTCTGGGGACTGTTTGAGTGGACTGAAATGAGACCCCTGGTACGTGTGACATTGTCCCTCACAGGTCAACTTTACCGGGATATCCTGGACGACCATTTGCTCCCGTTTGTGCGTCTTCAACATCCCACTGGGGACCTCATCCTGCAACAAGACAAGGCACCGTACCATCGCTCCTGAATTCTATCCGAATGGTTGGATGAAAATTCCACCGACGTGACCTCGCTTCCTTGGCCAGCTAGGTCATCTGACCTCAATCCCATCTTGCACATCTAGGATGCAATCGTGAGAGATGTTCGTAGCTCTGACCCCCCTCCATCAAATCTTCGTGAACTGTGGGAGCTTGTTCAGGAGTCGTGGATCCGTATGGCTTCCCAACGCTTCCGGTGTATTGTCGAGTCCATGCCGAGACGAATCGCCGCCGTCATCAGGGCGAAAAGTGGTGCTACACGTTACTAGACAGGTACACTGCCGGACAATTGCTAAGGACAGATGACAATAGCAACGATAGCAACCATAAAATGGAAGACAGAAAAATGTGGAAATTAGCATAAGTGCGGGATACAGTAAGACGTGTTGTGCGTATGCAAATTTCGGATTGCCGAACTTGTTCGTGACGTCATAGCGCTGATAAGAGATATAAAGGATTTGACGTGTATTGACCGTTGTTGTTCAAACGCAAAGTTGAAAGGGAAAGAATCAATTGACGAACTTGCAATTTTCAGTATGTCTTCCCGACATCACCTAGATGATTTTACGCGTGGCCGTATTATTGGCAAGATTGAAAAAGGGCAAAAAATAACAGATGTTGCCAGGGAGTTCGACGTCAGCCACAGTGTTGTTTCAAGGCTTTGGAAATCATTTCAAACAAATGGAGAGTGTAGCAAACGTCACGGGGGAGGTCGTGTTCGCAGTACGACACCTGCAGAAGATCGGTACATAGTGCTATCAACAAAAAGACACCGGCGCAGCACAGCTAGTGAGGTAGCAAATCAGTTTATGGCTGCTACTGACAAGCGGATCTCCCGAAAAACTGTCGCCAGACGTTTGCATGAAGGAGGACTATACGCCCGCCGTCCAGTTGTGCGCATCCCACTGTCCTGACGTCACCGTACCGCCCGTTTGCAATGGTGCCATCAACATCGCAATTGGACTGATAACGACTGGTCTGCTGTCCTCTTCTCAGATGAGAGTAGATACAGTCTATCGTGTGATTCTTGACGACAACTGATCTGGCGTGATAGTGGTACTGCATATTGTCCAGCAAACATACAGGAAAGGGACCGATATCCGACATGTAGTGTCATGGTATGGTCTAGCATCATGATCAATGGCCGTACGTCCCTCTATGTGCTTCCAACTGGGACTATGACTGGCCAACGATACATTAATGATATTCTGCTACCTCATGTTCGCATGTTCCGTGGTGCTGTCGGTGATAGATTCATTTTCATGGACGACAACGCAACATGTCATCGAACAGTCGCTGTCCAGGAATGTCTTGAGAGCGAAGATATTCAACGCCTCATATGGCCAGCACGTTCTCCAGATCTGAATCCCATTGAAAATGTGTGGGATGCTTTGGGGAGGAGTCTTGCTGGTCGCCAATGCCCTCCAATAAACAAGGACACCCTCATCCGTGCACTGACAGAGGAATGGGATAAATTACCCCAATAGCTGCTTGATAATGTTGTGCAAAGCATGACACGACGTGTGGAATCTTGCATCGCCCTCCATGGTGGCCATATCCCGTATTGACATCTTACGCCGGAACGCCTGCGGACGGTAGTTGCATTTTTTTCAGGTTTACGTATTCTGCACAAAATGGCCTGTTTGTCCCTTGAACACGTTCCAAAGCCTTCTGGATTTTAGAGCACAATAAACTGTCTTTCTTGTAATGTCCTGGCATTCTGACATTATTTTATTTCACTTGTCATCCAACCACACTTACCTTTTTATGCGCTATATAGCCGTTTATGATCCGTCCTTAGCAATTGTCCAGCAGTGTATCTCTAATTCAATTGCTGTTCAATGTAGTTCTTTACCTTTACCGGAAACCAGTAGCACAAAATTCGGATAGGTTGACTCCTTTTAGCCCATAGAGTTCCTGACGGTGGTCGTTTTATCCCGAGACCAAAGGCGATTCAAAGCCGCCCCGGTAGCGTGTGTTCTAAGCCATGGGTTCTGAACCTTCGCCCAATAGAGGGGTCTGGGTTCGAATCCCGGAAAGACATGGATGTTTGTGTTTGTCTTTCGAGTGTTTGTTCGCTGTGTTTCTTGTTTAACCGGCGCACAGTGGGCTATTTGCATCGAAAAGTTGGCCAAAATTATTATTGTACTTTAAGGGCATTTGATTGAGATAATTTATTAATTTACGAAGTAAGAAGGGGATTAGGTCACTTTTAGACAAGAAAAATATATTTAATGCAATTATTTTGTATATTGGCTTTAAACATACATTGAACATGCTGTATATGAAAGAAACTCCCGATGTTTAAGCCAAAAACTCGGGATTGATATAAAAATCTATAAAAAAAAATCTTCGGTTGGTATTGGGAACATCTACAGTAATGCCAGTCTGGTTTTAAATTCCTCTTGAACGTTCGCCTTTCTTCAACTACACATTTGTCGTTTTCGGATCTTGGTTGCCACTTTTTGACGCGCTGCTTGTCTGATAAGTGCAGCAATCTACCAAGTAAAATGAATAAATCAAACTTCAATATGTTTACATGAGCTTCCCTTCTTTTTAATAAATTATAAAATTATTTCAATGTGGCTCCGCAGATGCAACATTTCATGGCTGATGTAATGTCAGTTACAGCATTGCATGCTTCGGAACAGGTCATTGTTAATGTCATCGTATATTTTAAAGACATGGTTCTAATTCGATTTTCGTTTCTTTCAAATTGTTGATTTCTGTCTGCACGTAATTTATTTCTTTGTTAATATCTCAGAGGATTCGTTAACAAATCTCCTTCTGATCGGTACAGTGCCGAGGAGAAGATGGTATGGTGTTTTGCAAGATTATTTGTCTGTTGTCTGTACCATAAATTAGTTGTAGCGGTACCACACAGCTTTGAAATACACTGCTGGCCACCCAAAATACAACACCAAGAAGGACACAAGATAGCAAAACCAGATTTACTGGACACATAACAACAGATGCAAAGATGAAACGATTGAGCTTACAGGCCCGTGAGACTTGCGGAACACGCAGACATCAATAGTTCGTGTGGCCCCCACGGCTGGAAATAACGGCCGCTACATGTCGCGGCATCGAACAAAAGATGCTTTAGATGTGGGCTTGGGGTATGTCGGTCCACGCTGCTTCCACACGTTGCCACAGTTCATCAGGCGTAGCCGCGGGTAGTGCTTGCCGGGACACTCGGTTGCCGAACAGCGACCAGACGTGTTCGATGGGCTACATATCGGCAGAACAGGTGGTCCACGGCAGCAGTGACACCTTGTGGGCCGTAAAGAATTGTTGCACGATGCGTGCCACGTGCGGGCGCGCATTGTCCTGTTGAAACGTGGACGCTTGCAAGTCCTGCCGTAAGGGAAGACTACAGGCTCCAAAACGTTGGAGGTGTAGCGGTGGCTGTTGAGTATACCAGCGATGCGTACCAGAGAGGTGCTGGTGTCATATCCAATCGCCCTCCAAACCATAACGCCAGGCGACGGACCGGTATGGCGAAGTATAATGCAGGTGTCATACAGTCTCTCGCCGCGGTGTAGCCCCACGCTGACCCGACCATCGTGGTGTTGCAGGCAGAAGCGGGATTCGTCGGAGAAGACAAAGTCGTGCCATTCTGTAGTCCAGGTGCGGCGTTCAACGGCCCACTGCCGCCGCACTCGCCAGTGGTGTGACGTCAATGGTAATCGGAGCAATGGGTGCCGTGCGACAAGTCCCCGCTCCTGCAGACGACGTCGAACGGTACGTGCTTACACAGGTTTTTGCGCAACACACCCTAATTCCTGCGCTAACGTTCGTGATGTGGCGGTGCGAGCCGTCAATCCCCGTCGCACAAAATGCCAGTCCTCTCGTTCGGTGGTGTACAGCGGCTGCGGCAATCGTTTACGTCGGTCCGTCTGTCCCTCCTGCACCCACCGAATCCATGCTCGCCTCCTCGCTGTGGCTGGATGTCGTCCCACACTGGCGCCGATGTCTCGGTACGATAAACCGCGCTGTCGCGATAAACCACTACTCGTCCTCTGTCGAACTCCGAAACCTGCTGGAATGACTTCCGTATTCTGCGACGAGGCATCAGGAAACTTCCCACGCACAGGTCCAGCAGCAAAACACACTTCCACTACTTACACCCCGCCTTCTGTGCACCCTTCTTATAGTGCTTCTCGGAGGCGTGCCGGGCGCACATGATTTGCATATGCCCTGCAATGCTGATAGTTTCCATGTTATCTCTCGGGCGACGAATGCTGCGAATTTCAGACCAATCGGATGCTTCCTTGTTGGTGTTGCATTTTGTGTGGCCAGCAGTGTATATTGGCATCTGATTCCAAGCTACTTTTAACCATTTCCTTAAATTGTGCCTGTTGAGGTAATTCGCTTTCCCACTTCGTCATTAATTCCAATGTACCACTGTCACCTTCGCTCGGAGTTTGCACTACTTCTTCCAAAAGCAGCAATAATCCTGCAGCAGTATGTTGCAATAAATCTTGCAGACTGATCTCAGCCCCTTGCAGCCAACTTTCATTATTTATTATTTTTTTTTGTAATGTCTCATCTTTCTTGTGCGCAGTCAACCATCTGAGTTTAACGTCTGACTTTATAAGATATTATGTGTTTTTAAACACTTTATATATTTCCTCCGAATAATTATCTCGGTTTTCAATATATTCCAATTTTTAGTTGATATCTTCGTATATTTGATTTGTTGCATAATATCATATAATTGTCTCCATGTCATTAATTAGATTCCGGAAGGCTTTGCAAATAAAAGAAAAACACATTTCTCGTAAAGTTAACAAAAATGTGAAAACTAGTATTTGTGACGCAAGCGCTTTAATAAATTATACCTCGCGATTCCGCGGCTAATTCTTTTGGTTTTATAAACTCAAAACTTTACTCATTGTAATAACATGAGAAAAATCATCGGGACACACGATGAAGTACAACAAAATCATTCGTGAAATGTTGCATTCGTAGAAAAAAATCACTGAATTATTGACTATTTTCAAAGCACGATAACTACATAAAAATTAATTATATAAAAATAAAAAAGCTTTCAAAGGGGTAGTACATACATGAGTGCCTCAGAAGTTTCCGCTGTTTCTTTAAAATGTGTCCAAATCCCTAATACACGTTCGCTGTTTCAGAGACTGCCTAGAAGAGATACGTGCACTATTAGCAACCCTCAACTTTCGACTAAGCGGCGCGCCACATCGGCGCACGGGCGAAAAGTCCCATCATTCCCTATCTATCTATCTGTGGCAAAAATTATACGCCTACGGCAAAATTTACGAAACCGACTTTTGGCCAGGTTTTCCATGCAAATACCCCACTGTGCGGCGTACTTTATTCAATGTTCATTATGTACTTTGCTCACGTCGAAACACAAAAGTATCTACACTGTATATGTCAATGTATCTGTCAATCAAGTCTAGTTAATAATAAAAAAAAACTAAAAAAAAAGAGAGAGAGATTCCGAACTTTACAATTGGATTTCTTTTTCATCAACTTTTGAACCGTACTCTTATGTCTGTAAATATCCTCCTAAAGAAGGGCCACAAGTGTCTTTATGAAGTTGCTATTCTTGACGACAAAAATTGCCACGGAAGCAGTATCAATTTACAAATTCATAATCAGCAAAAAATACCGGAGAGTTTGCCTAGGACATAAAGATTTATCAGTACTGTGACTAAAAATAGCAACGCTGAATTTTGCATTACTGGGTTTCTGATTATGCGACGCTATTAGATCTAGCAATTAGACATTTGAATTTGCAACTCTTAAAAATCAAAATATTGATAAGGTGATTCGAACAGAAAATATCCTCATTTCTTTCTTTCTTTCTTTCTTTCTTTTTTTCCGATTAGCAACCACTTGGAGCGACTCGATGGGCTGTCACCGATCCCTTATTTAAGTCCACTGGTTCCAGTTAAGGGAAAAAGCCAGTGCCGTAAGACAAACACAACGTCCAATCCTCACCGGGTATCGAACCCGGGTCGATCTCGGACGAAGAGTCAGAAGCGATTGTTTAGACCATTGCGCCCCCGCGGCGTCTATGCTCCTTTTATTCATTGATTTTTCGTACTACGGATATAATTAATACACACAATTGACGTGGATTTGGAACATCAAAGAGAAGTCATAAAGACACCGAAAAATTATCATCGGCCGCCCCAGAGAATCGAACCCAGGGTCTTCCAGTTACGCGCCGGAAATGCTACCACTGCAACACAGCGGCCTTGAATTCTCCAGACTCACATACGATCCGTGACTCACTTATAAACGTGGAAAGAGAGATGACTTCTGTTTGATCTTCCTACTCCACGTCAATTGTGTGTGTATTAATTATTCATTCGTCTCCTAGTTACTTGTTCAGTTCCTACTTACCCTCTTTGGGGAATACCCAACATTGTGCGGGGCTCCTAGAAGCAACCTGCCATTTGGTTTGGCAGTTAGTCGCATGTGAATCTGGAGAATTCGAGGCCGTTGTGATGCAGTGGTAGCATGTTCGGCGCGTAACTGGAAGACCCTAGGTTCGATTCCCGGTGGAGGCCGATGAGAATTTTTCTGTGACTAACTTATAATCGTGCAAACAGCGATGACTTCCGTTTGGTACTAAATTGTTTCTAAGTTAACGCCCATTCCATTCAGTTCTTTCTTCTTTTTACCGGTTAAGCTGGAACATCCTTCTGACTTCGGAAGTGTTCAGTTTTCATATTAGCTGGACTTGCCTTCGGAACTCACGCGCGTCCGGTTTCTAAGAATGCTAGAGTTTGCTTTATGACATAAGTTGCTCGACATAGGAAATGCCACACCGTGAAAGAATACAGAAAATAGGATGAACTTTACCAAATGTAGAAACGTAGGTGGGCAAGAAGTGCCGTAATTTCTGAATGATTATGTGAAAGAGATAGAGGAACAGACAGCATAATGTGGCTTGAGTCAGTAAATCTTATGACCTAGAGGATAAGCTATACTTTTGGTAACACTGCGTTAAGTTCCCATGTGGTGTCTTGAGGTATTACTACACGTGCGTCGTTGACCTGTGTTTAAATTTCATCGCCATTGCGAGGATGCCGTGTAAACGCGTCAACTCGTCTGCCGACGACGTCCACACGTTCACTATTGGGGAGAAGGCTGGTAATCACGATGGTTAGGGTAACGCCTGGACACCGCTTGAACTCTGTGTTCTGTTGTTGGGAATACGAAGCGGGAGTTTGTTGAAACTGCGCATCAGGTTGAACGGAGAAACGGCAAAAACACGGACTGCAACATGTTATCGACGTATCTTCTTGCTGTTATTGTACTACAGTGCTTACCAACGGTGAATGGCTGTTGCAACTGATAGCGCATTAAGCCATGATATCCGGCTTAGTCATCCTGTGAGGCTCACAGATGCCAGAAAGATTATCCCGGCGACTCTCAGTCCGCGATATCCAGCTCTGAAACAGAGGCAAGTCTCCTCGCTAACGACTAACAGTACGTTCAGATGATGCCTCCTCGCCCCATGCCTCTACCACATTACGCACAGTACTCATCGACCACCAACGAACAGTACGTTCAGATGTTCCCTCATCGCCCCAGGTCTCAACCACATTACGGTAGGTTTGTGCCGTATTACTACCCAATCTGAACACATGAAGCAGAATAACACGCAACTCACTCCTTCCTAACATGTTGTACAGACCATTCTCACACCAGTAGCAACGACTGCAGCTCAACCGATTGTGGCGTGTATGTGGCGTCTGAGTCGCCCTCCCTTCAACTCGTACGATTGGCGCTGCGGCGGGTTGGTCTGCAAGCATCGCGGACGAGTTGGATGTGGAACCTCAGAAAATCCGGGCATGGTTTTCCGAAAGACCTCATATTCCTACTCGTACATAAAATGGGTTTCGGAGTATCAAGCGAAACTTTCCGTACTTCTACTCATTTAGGTTTGGCTTAGCAAAGAAGATATTTTCTATTCACACACAAATCAGGTTTCGGCGTAACTAGGGAAATATTTCCTGCTCGTAAATTTAAAAAATGTTGTGTAATTGTTCATCTTGGTGTGGGACGAGAAACTGGTAAGTCTAGCAAAATTTAGGAACAATGTCCATGCTTACATGGTTAACAAGTTGCACAGCGTTTCACTTATCATTAATGGGGAAACAACCGCAAATAATCAATGCATTCCAGGTAGTGGTTCATTTTGAATAGTATAAGATAGTTCTGCATGTGAATTGAGTGCGTTTGTTCTAATGAAAAAAAATACTACGAGCTAAGGCAAGCTTTCTACACGGAAATTTAATTTTCCTTTAAAGCGCACTTTGCTATGGAACATATTTAGTGAATAGACACGGAGTACTCTTTATTATTTCATTTCTCAATAGAAACTGCAGTAAACACAATATATATCCTGAATACCGAAAAATGCCAATTACTGAAAGACGTGAAATGAAAATCCCACATAAAACGCGCTTTGAAGATAAACATCCTAATTAAACATTCTATGAAGTACTTTATTCGAAACGTACTATAGATAGTACTTGAAGTATTTAGAAAGAATTCAATTAAAACAAGTTTTTCTCCAAAAACACTTGAAAATATGGTTCATTACAGAAGATGAATAGTTGTTTTCCATGTTGTAACGAAAACTTAATTATCAAAATTAATGCCTTTCGTACACTTACTGAATTGTTAACGAAACCTTGCAGTATATAAATCTATAAATTTAGAAAGCAAAAGAGACTTACAGTAAATGAAAGTCTAGACGAGATCCTGGTTAGAGATAAGCAAACAAACTATTAGAGTAATTGTTATTCTTCGAGATAAACGAAGTCTGTTGTGGAGCTTAATTACGAAAGTATCTCCAAAAATTTTAGGATTCAATCTTCTGTGTGACACAGAAAACATAAACATAAATTCTTGTCGCGGAATAGCAGTCACATTAGTTTTGAGCAGATATTATTTAGTTAGTTCTCTAATAAAAGGTGTATTCTGCTTTTTTTATTCTTTATCATAAACTTCATATGTAAATGTTTTTATGAGCTTTTAATATCAGTTTTTAAAAATATTGATAAGCCTCTTTCATCATACAAGTAATTAAGACTTAATTAATATTTCCTATTCGCTGTACAAAAATGGTTTTTTTCTGAAAATGCAATTTGCTTTTTAAATCTGTAAATAAAAGTAAAACAGTTTTTCGTGTTTGTATATTTATATCACTTAGAAATGCGTTTTAATTAGTTTTATATCTTACTGCAGAAGTTAGTAAATCAAATAATTAATATTAAGCGCAATAATTAAAAGAACAGCAAAGCTCTATATCGGAAATCCTTGTTACCTTGGATTTTACACTTCAGACTTTCTGCCTTTAGCCAAGCAATACAACGAGGTTTGTCCTTTCATGTATTTCAGAAGATTCTTTGTATTCACTGGTACTCATGTCAGGGCTTCATATTTTATTTTATTTTATTTTATTTTATTTTATTTTATTTTATTTTGCGAAAGTCGTGTTACCGGTATGCATGTTATTTTGAAGACATTCACTTACCAGTGAGAGTGCATGCTAACGTTTCTAAAATAACTGAGATACCAGAATCATCACGGAAAACAGTCCTGCTTAGGGAATTAACAAAAGAGGAATATCATTTTCATAGAGTGTCGTTTAATTTTTATTATTCCTGCTGTGGTGGCGGTTATTAAAAATATTATTTTTCTGTCTATATTTTGCAAGATAGCAGAGAAAGTTCCACTAGTATTTATTCAACCTGTTCCAGAGTTGGAAACGGGTCAAAATGTTTTGACCCGGACCGGACCAGCACCCGGCCGTTCCGACCCGGACAAATCGTCGTTGAGATATAAATTCGAATACATCATTATTATTATCATTGTCTATCATTTTGAATCCACTGCTAGATGAAGGTCACCCCAAGTTTCTTTCACAATGGACTGTCTTGCGTCAGTCTCCTCAATCCACCCATCTCCCACGTGGTCTTCTTGTGAGTATTTTCCTGTCCCTTGGAATATTGTCTAAAATGTCGGTTGTTCATCGGTAGTCCGGGTTCCTGGAAATGTGTCTAGTCTATTGCCATTTCAGAGATTTTACTCTGATGATGTCTTCCTCTTGTCATTTTCCTTATCCTCAAGTTCTTCATGTTATCTTTCCTGGTTACACCAAGCATGCATCTCTCCATGCTTCCTTATTTTTTTCTTTCCATCTTGGTCTCGTGCTGGAATTCTTCAAGTTCAACATCTTATCCAACCAGGTTTATTATGGAAATCTATTGCAGACTTCTCTGGCTCCATCCCTAACACAGCTGCTGATCAACTAAAACTTCAACTGCTACAGGAATCCATCATCAATAGCTTCCCGGACATTTCTTCAACTACTGGATTAACTTACCTTCCATCTGCGTCACTACCTCTTCCTTTGTATTTACAAATCCATCAAACAGTCATCTGTGCTTCTGGTTTCACGACAAAAGACCTATACCTCCTCATGCTGACATTAGGTATTCAACCTGCTCCAAGTTTTGACTTACCTGGTCTTTCACTTCAACGTTCAGGAAAAATCGCATGTAATCCTCTTTCATCACCCAAAGATATCGACCCCAAAGATTTTGTCTTCATAATCGTCGTCGTTACAAATTTCGTCGTTACAAATTTCTTCACCAATTACAAATTTCAAATCGTCGTTACAAATTTCTTCACCAATTACAAATTTCAACATCAGATGCCTGTCCGTACTGCAATACCACTGGCTCAAACATTCACCTCTACTATCAATGTTTTCTACTCTCGCCATTCTTCAATTTCATGTTTAGCATAATTTCATCCGTCTGTACTACAACACACAATCTTCGTGACTACATGTTTTTACTTGAGCTATTATAATTTTTCATCACCCAAAGATATCGACCCCAAAGATTTAATCCTCTTTCATCACCCAAAGATATCGACCCCAAAGATTTTGTCTTTATAATCGTCGTTGTTACAAATTTCGTCGTTACAAATTTCTTCACCAATTACAAATTTCAAATCGTCGTTACAAATTTCTTCACCAATTACAAATTTCAACATCAGATGCCTGTCCATACTGCAATACCACTGGCTCAACCATTCACCTCTACTATCAATGTTTTCTACTCTCGCCATTCTTCAATTTCATGTTTAGCATAATTTCATCCGTCTGTACTACAACACACAATCTTCGTGACTACATGTTTTTACTTGAGCTATTATAATTTTTCATCACCCAAAGATATCGACCCCAAAGATTTAATCCTCTTTCATCACCTAAAGATATCGACCCCAAAGATTTTGTCTTCATAATCGTCGTTGTTACAAATTTCGTCGTTACAAATTTCTTCACCAATTACAAATTTCAAATCGTCGTTACAAATTTCTTCACCAATTACAAATTTCAACATCAGATGCCTGTCCATACTGCAATACCACTGGCTCAACCATTCACCTCTACTATCAATGTTTTCTACTCTCGCCATTCTTCAATTTCATGTTTAGCATAATTTCATCCGTCTGTACTACAACACACAATCTTCGTGACTACATGTTTTTACTTGAGCTATTATAATTTTTCATCACCCAAAGATATCGACCCCAAAGATTTAATCCTCTTTCATCACCTAAAGATATCGACCCCAAAGATTTTGTCTTCATAATCGTCGTTGTTACAAATTTCGTCGTTACAAATTTCTTCACCAATTACAAATTTCAAATCGTCGTTACAAATTTCTTCACCAATTACAAATTTCAACATCAGATGCCTGTCCATACTGCAATACCACTGGCTCAACCATTCACCTCTACTATCAATGTTTTCTACTCTCGCCATTCTTCAATTTCATGTTTAGCATAATTTCATCCGTCTGTACTACAACACACAATCTTCGTGACTACATGTTTTTACTTGAGCTATTATAATTTTTGACAGATTTTCATCACATAAGGAGATGAAAAGCAATTTCATATATGTCTGAAATAAAGATGGTGTCCTCTAAAATAGACCACAGCGAAGGGAAGCAGAGCGATAATTACATTCCTGTTCCTGAAAAGAAAGCAAGTGAAACAAATCCGCCGCTAAATATCGAAGGCATTATGCGATTTGCGTCTTCTTATTACAGAAATAAAAACAGGGTTGCCATATGTAAGTTGAAGACCGTCTAGGAAGGCCTATTATGATCACGTTCCACAAAATCTGGATTCTACCCTCGACTTGATCTTAGATGATCGAAAAATCTCTGAAAAACAGCGTAGATTCTAGGGATTGGATTTCTTGTGAGAATGTTTCATTCATGGTTCACTAGATTCTGGTTATGAGAAAGCACTCGGCAAAATGGGTGCAGAAATGTTTGACTGCGGATCAGATTAGAAATCGGGTTGCAACAGCTAACGCAATGTAGTAGCATTTACAACAGGATACTGAATGTTTCTTGGATCGACTGGTAATCATAGATTAAACGTGGATAAATCTGTTTGAT
Organism: Macrothele yani; assembly: GCA_039090855.1. Lineage (NCBI taxonomy): Eukaryota > Metazoa > Arthropoda > Arachnida > Araneae > Macrothelidae > Macrothele > Macrothele yani. Next base: position 163,047,894 of record CM077002.1, read on the forward strand.
CTGTAGTCTAAGGAGCATTTAAAGAATGCGGAATGTTCATAATGTTTGTATTTCAGTACAAAAACTTAGTAGTGCTAGTGGACTAGAAAAGGGTGACACCATTTCAGCAGCGTATTATCCATTCTTTAAGATAAACTGAAACAGAAACAGAAGTCGGAAACAGAAGGGGAAATTGTCAGAAGATGTTCTAGATTTTTTCACGGCAATGCCCCTTCGGCGAAGCTTCGTAAAATTCATTTTGAGCTGTTTAATAATCCTGCTTACTCACTAGATTTGGAACCGTGTGATCACCATTTATTCTCGTAATTAGAAAAACATTTGAAGGGAACAAAATTGTATTATGTTTCCAATACCACATTAGTTTTTAACAAGTTATTTAAGACATAACTACCAGATTTTCATCTGGAAGCCTTAAAGAACCTGCCACATCCGTATCAGAAGTGTGCTAACTTTGGAGGCTAATATGTAGAACAATATATTGGAAACATTTTCTGAACTTCTTCTATGAAAAACCAAGAACTTGTCGAAATCCCATCGTATAATGTTTTGTGAACAATTCATCTTTGATTTCCTGGAATTTCACTTACGTTCCTTGACTTCAGAGACGACAATTTTCAGAATGGCAAACTTTCAAATGTACTTTTTCCTTGGTTTGACGCCACCTATGATCACCTAAGTTTATAATGAATTATCCGTCCTTTATTCTAGGGCCACATATTCCAAGGAAGGTGCAGAAACATCATCATTGGATAAGGCTCCATACATAGCTGACGAGGCTCATGAACCCAGGACCAACTTCGGCGATAAACCAGAAGTCCGCTTTCTTAGCCACTAAACCACCAAAGAGACAAATTTTCGGAATGTCCATCGAACCTAACAAAAATTGTGCTCATATTGGTTGTTGTTATTCCATCTTTCATTGACAATTTAATTTCTCCCTCATCATTTTCAACTTTCCGCTTCAGGTAACGAAAGAACTTGCTTAACTCCACGTCCACACTGCCAAAAGTAATGACACACTAATGATAAGCATGTATGAGCTATTTATTGCATCATACTCGAAAATATGATACCAGAAACCAACAGCTTTGAGTACTCATCCATGAGAGAGGCTAGCTCTAACGTGGTATTTTGTTTTCTCTGCATTGTATACGGTTGAAAATGTGTACACATTCATTATTGTATGATGCTCTGTTTTTCTGCAAGGTGTTTTAAAAGTACAAAAATGGTTTCCACGATATCTACTCATTTAGAAGCCATGTTTGAAAATTTTGTGTTCGTTTGATTGCTGAAGTTTCTGTCCAATGTGTTTTTTGAGATACGCAAATTGTTTTAACTATCAGATGACACAAAAGCTCGTTTCTACTAGGTTGCATGAATTCATGTTTGTACTCCACAATATACAGGGTGGCCGAGATGAAACCGGCCATAATACCGTGAAGTAATCCTGAAATTATAATTGTGACTACAAAAAATAACATTATTTGCATAGTTACTCTCACAATATGTGTTAAAAATTACTTACTGAACTTACTAAAAGCTCTGTGAACATGAAATTAAAATAGGAAGATCTCTCAAAAGAGATCTTTCATATGATACATAATTTGTAAAACAAAAATATTGATACGAAAATTGGGTCTAAATTAATTACTATTAAAATGGGGGACGGACTCGATAGACGTGGTTAGATTATGATGATGATTAAATTAAATATTTGACCTATTGCAAATTAATTGGAAAATTAACTCATTCTCAATTGGGGCAGTCTTGTAATTCTCTTTGGCTGGGTGAAAACAAAGCAATCGAGAGATCGCCTTTGGGGGTCCTACTCAACAACAAGGAGACCACCCATTTAGCGACTGAGAGGCATCCATACCCTCATAAATATGCCTTCAAGTGTACCATTAGTGCCAAAAATCCGTAGGGCACGCTGAAAATTACGATTATGAGGGGGCGAGGTCAGTTACGGAACTATTCTTGCAGAAGCGACGGCGCTCTGTACGAAAGACAAGACAGAAATCTCAAGTGCTGACAGAAAAGAGGCAGACGAAGCCACGTGACAGGGGATAGAGGCAACTTGGGTTCGCCTCCGCAAAAAGGCAGGAAAAGAGAGAGAATTTTTGATTTCCGTACGCATCTGTAAGACGCACGCGAGAGAAACAGCCAGGAAAAGAATATGCCATACTGCTCGACGCTGAGGTAAGACCTACGAGACCGTGATGTGCAAAGCCTGACGTCCGGCGAGACCTAATATTGTCCACTGTACCTGAAGCGCAGCTGTAAGACACCGGGGTACGAGGAAAAGTAGAGCTTAACAATAATTAGGTGTCTGGGTAAGACCACGAAATATGCCAAACTTAGAACGTCTACTAAAAAGCATTAGTGAATCAGGACCAGCAAACCAGCCTCCCGAAAACGCTGTTCTCCAACGAAGAGGAGTAGATGTCGCAGACCTCTGGGAAAGCCTCAACGTGTCCGCGCTCCAAGCAAACTACGCATCTCTCATCACGGGGTCAAAGGGGCTGTCACCCGTCCATCCTACAGCCATCCCTCTGATGGGTAAAAAGGAGTCAGCACTGGGTATTCCTTCCCCCACACCTACACACGGTCGGTGAAGAGCGGAGGAGTTCGCTCTCTGCGTCGCCGAAAGAAAGAGGTGAAAGCCATCGAATTAGTGATGACCCTCCGTGACACACAGGTGAAATCCCACCACTGGTTCGGTACCCATCGAAGGACGTGAAAATCATCCTGCGCTTTTCGCACAGGTGAAATGCCATCGCAAGCCAAATAAAGGGCTCAACAGTGTGTGTGCAAGATGCCAACTGTGTCTCATAGTAATTTAAATAGACCGGATAAAGACGGATTACCGTGCGACTATAAGCACAAGTGAGTACATTTACTTTTCTGTTATTGTTATCCTTTCACCGAGTTGACGAACTGAAAACATTAACTGGCTATCCAGAACTTTAAATATTCCCGGTATGGTGAACAGAAATACACTCAACATATAACTGCCAAAGCGTAACGACTGAACGAGCAGGGAGATCCCTCTCCTTTATTTCGTTGTATGTCTACCGGAGGTTCGGAATTTACATCCTAGCGGACCGGGTGTTCCGTTGATTAAAAAGATTAGTGTGTTAACTGATTATTTGCTCTCTGTTCTTTTAGACTCTGGTGTATTAAATTCCTGTGTTTCAGCAAGCCGCTAACGTCCTCGCCCATTTATACCAGCTCCCGAATTTAAAAGAACCCACAAGTCTCGGATCCAATTAGCGGATTAATTTCAGACTGCGGCGGGATCGAGACCACGAACGTATCATTTGGTGGCGAGTAATTTAATAAATTATATCGCTCGGCACGTTTCTATAAATACACTGCTGGACAATTGCTAAGGACGGATCATAAACGGCTATATAGCGCATAAAAAAGTAAGTGTGGTTGGATGCCAAGTGAAATAAAATAATGTCAGAATGCCAGGACATTACAAGAAAGACAAGTTCTTGTGCTCTGAAATCCAGAAGGCTTTGGAACGTGTTCAAGGGACAAACAGGCCATTTTGTGCAGAATACGTAAACGTGAAAAAAATGCAATTACCGTCCGCAGGCGTTCCGGCATAAGATGTCCATACGGGATATGGCCACCGTGGAGGGCGATGCAAGATTCCACACGTCGTGTCATGCTTTGCACAACATTATCAAGCAGCTGTTGGGGTAATTTATCCCATTCCTCTGTCAGTGCACGGATGATGGTGTCCTTGTTTATTGGAGGGCATTGGCGACCAGCAAGACTCCTCCCCAAAGCATCCCACACATTTTCAATAGGATTCAGATCTGGAGAACGTGCTGGCCATACGAGGCGTTCAATATCCTCGCTCTCAAGACACTCCTGGACAGCGACTGTTCGATGACATGTTGCGTTGTCGTCCATGAAAATGAATCTATCACCGACAGCACCACGGAACATGCGAACATGAGGTAGCAGAACATCATTAATGTATCGTTGGCCAGTCATAGTCCCAGTTGGAAGCACATAGAGGGACGTACGTCCATTGATCATGATGCCAGCCCATACCGTGACACTACATGTCGGATATCGGTCCCTTTCCTGTATGTTTGCTGGACAATATGCAGTACCACTATCACGCCAGATCAGTTGTCGTCGACAATCAGACGATAGACTGTATCTACTCTCATCTGAGAAGAGGACAGTAGACCAGTCGTTATCAGTCCAATTGCGATGTTGATGGCACCATTGCAAACCGGCGGTACGGTGACGTCTGGACAATGGGATGCACACAACAGGACGGCGGGCGTATAGTCCTCCTTCATGCAAACGTCTGGCGACAGCTCTTCGGGAGATCCGCTTGCCAGTAGCAGCCATAAACTAATTTGCTACCTCACTAGCTGTGCTGCGCCAGTGTCTTTTTGTTGATAGCACTATGTACCGATCTTCTGCAGGTGTCGTACTGCGAACACGACCTCCCCGTGACGTTTGCCACACTCTCCATTTGTTTGAAATGATTTCCAAAGCCTTGAAACAACACTGTGGCTGACGTCGAACTCCCTGGCAACATCTGTTATTTTTCGCCCTTCTTCAATCTTGCCAATAACACGGCCACGCGTAAAATCATCTAGGTGATGTCGGGAAGACATACTAAAAATTGCAAGTTCGTCAATTGATTCTTTCCCTTTCAACTTTGCGTTTGAACAACAACGGTCAATACGCGTCAAATCCTTTATATCTCTTATCAGCGCTATGACGTCACGAACAAGTTCGGCAATCCAAAATTTGCATACGCACAACACGTCTTACTGTATCCCGCACTGATGCTAATTTCCACATTTTCCTGCCTTCCATTTTATGGTTGCTATCGTTGCTATTGTCATCCGTCCTTAGCAATTGTCCGGCAGTGTATATTAGTAAAACTATTTTGAATTGTTTTTGTGTGCTGCTAATATAATTTCCCCCTATTCCACTTCTAATAGTATTTCGGTGATAATTAGGGCAGTAGAGGTTCTCATTCTTTGCTATCATGCCGATAAAATCCTATAACAGCTGTACCGAAGCGGTTCCCTATAGACGGGAGAAATGATATTGGTCTGTCATCATCCTACAACAAAGCGCTTTCGTGAGATGTCAGAACAACGATACGCCGAGGAGATTATGCGGTATTGATTTGTGGTCGATTGTCAGTATTAATCCTACAAGCTGCTTACATCGTGTTTTAGTCTTGTACATTATCACCTTTCAATGCCATGAACGTGCTCTGAAGAAGGAAAATCATGGTTCAAATAATGATTGCTAGTATTATCTGAGCAACTAAAACAGTAGCGCGCAATGCAATCATTATGCTAATGTGCATGCTCATATCGTTTTCCCGAATAATTTTAACAATTATTTTTCCCGTTTTCGTGTCATGTCTATAAAAATATTTGCAGTTTGTTCTCATAAAAACACTCATGCTACTTTCTTTTCTGATAGGATTAACAATTGGCTTTCTACTTTACACGTGTCTCCGTTTTTTTATTTAATGTAAATAGTTTTTCTCTGTTCTTTAACTTAATATAAAAAAATTTTCTCACATAATTAAGATGTTCTGACCCACGCTCTCCGTAATATTTTTCATTTCTTCTGATAGCTCTAAAAATTGTTTACACTTTCTTCATGTGATTCTACAGTTATATTTATACACTATCTACCAACAAGTAATTGGACACCTGTGATAGCAAAGGAAAACGAAGCTTATTCACCTTCAATAGTTGGTGGAGCCTCCACGAGCGGCGATTACCGCTGCGACACTTTGAGGCATACTCTCAACCAGGCGTTGTACGACGGCTAGCGGTATTTTCTTCCACTCGGCTTGGAGAAGACAGGTCAGTTCCTTCACCGATTTCAGACGGTGGGGGCACCCTTTAAGTCGACGCTCCAACTCGTCCCAGAGGTGCTCGATAGGGTTTAGGTCCGGGCTCTGCGCAGGCCAGTCCATTCGATTAACCCCATTGTCACCATACCAAGCCATGGTGAACCTCGCAACATGACAGGTGGCAGCGCATGGTCATCCAAAATGGTGCAGTAGGTCTCGGCGTTGAGTCTACCAGAAATTTCCACCAAGGGTCCCGTGCCATACCAGGAGAAAACCCCCCACAGCATAATTCCACCGCCGCCGAACTTCACAGTTGGCACAATACATTCCGGCAGGAGGCGTTCTCCAGGAAGACGCCAAACCCAGACCCTGCCATCCGAACGGTAGAGGGTGAACCTTGATTCGTCGCTCCAGCGAACCTGTTTCCACTGTTCAACGGTTCAATGTCGACGTTCTTTGCACCACGTTAGCCGAGCAGAGCTATTGGACTTGGTGATCAAAGGCTTGTGGGCGGCAGGCAGCACGTCCATGATAACCAAGCAGATGGGCTTCTTTACGGATGGTATTCATCGAAAGAACACTCCCGGATGCCTGTTGAAACTCCTCGCGGATGTGGCCCATCCATTTGGTGCGGTTCTTCTGAATTTTCCTGGCCAGCACCCGTTGGTCTCTAACTCCCAGTTTTGTGGGTCTGCCGGGTCGGGGCACATTCCGACAGTCACCTCTAATCTTCTACTTGTCAATCACGTAGGTCACTGTCCATTTTGGGTACTTCAACTCGCTGGATATGTCACGTATGGATCGGCCATTTCTGTGATACCCGACGATTACACCTTTTTAGAAATCAGAGAGCTCCGAACTGCGTGGCATCTTGCATGCGACTGCTTGCGTTGTTGTTTCCCACACGATATTTAACGGCGGCGGTCGTGACGTGTATCAGGATCGCAGATATCGTCGATTGCAGGGGTGTCCAATTACTTGCTGGTAGATGGTGTATTACCCCATATAATGATCTTAGCAATAATAATAATATTAATAATAGTAATAATAATAATAATAATAATATTAATAATAGTAATAATAATAATAATAATAATATTAATAATGAGGTTGATACTAATTTACTCGAAAGAACACAATATTCTCGACGTTTCTTTTGAGGATCAGAGTATACGACCACCATGAACAACTTGGAGCTCTATAAGCAGTCGACCATCCCTAATTTGCGATGTAAAATAACCGTGTTTAAATGTTTATAGATCGTATACGCTTAAGGTTACTTCAATTTAAACTTAAAGTATAACTGTTACCTGGTGACTTTACTTTGATAACCCTAATTATTCTAAGTCGTTCGTTGCTTGTTCTTAACAGCTGTAACCTTAATCAAACATGAATAAATCACTAACTGCGCACTTTCAAACGTCCAGAATAAGTGGTAACTTACAAAATCCAAGATCATTTTTATTATGTTTTACATCACGCCAGTTATTCTTCAATAAACACTTCGCTCATAACAGCAAGATGAATAAACTTCACATTACTATACGTTTGATAATTATCTCTCTTCACAGAACATATAATATAACGTACTGAAAACTTTACTTTATTATCATATTTGAATTGTAAATCTCCGTAACATGGCTCAGTGTAACATACCTCTGATAATATCGCTCTCAAAATCAGCTGTTACTCTAAATACAGCTCTAACTCTGCATTCAATATCTCAACATCAGCTCTTACTCTGAATACAGCTCTAATAACTTTTAACTCAATATCTCAACATCAGCTCTTACTCTGAATACAGATCTAACTCTGCACTCAATATCTGAACATCAACTGTTACACTGTATAGAGCTCTAATTCTATACTCAATATCTCAACATCAGCTCTTACTGTGAATACAGCTTCTGTGTCATTAAGTCAAAAAATAGTTTAACGAGGAGAAACGAGATTTACACGAGAAATAGAAGCTCAAAGAAATGTTAAATTAGAGGTTTACGTCACAGGTACCACAGGTTCCGGGGAATGGATAGAGCCAGCCAGCCCCATATGGCAAAAAACACAGCACCCATGCGTTAACCTAGTCTCGAGCCTGGGTTCACCTCCGACGAATATTCCAAGCCCAGCGCAACAGTCCATTCAGCCAAAGGGGCGGCACTGTCGCTGTTAAGAAATTACAGAAGGGTTATCTAAGCCAGACATGCCTCAGCTGAGAAACCAAACCAAGAGAACGTGTTCCTTTACCTTATCCCAAACCACGTACAAGAGAAAATAAATATTCTGTCGCATTGGTCAGCATCAGATGCTGGTGTCCCTTGGAGTGAAGGGAAAACTCTGCTACAAGACTCAGTGCCGTCTGTTAGGCAAAAGGGACAGCACACTGAAAAGCTACTTAAATAATATCTACAGAAGAAACAAGAAAGATGAGACCGAATTTTCGGGTGTAATAAGCACGTCTTTTGAATCCGTTCTTATGTAAATTAAGTTTATCAAAGCCAATGGAACCGGTATGGAAAACAATAGTATCTGACGACAGAAAGAAGATTTTCAATCGGGTTTTTAATCCATCAGATATTGCTGTAAACGGAATCGTGAGCTTACGAACTCTTAGGAACAGAGATATCGATAAAAATAAGATGTGACTTTACGTCCCCTGGTGGGAAAATCATGCATTATTTTAGGAAGAAAGTATTCTCAAAAGGTTTATCCATATAAGAGGTATCGGTCCAAGAAAAAAATAATTAGTCGAGTTTTCAGGAGCCCAGATTTTGCAACAAATAATTCAGAAGCAGAAATTACCAATTATGACCTCTGGTGGCTAAACTATTCTTTACCAAACATTAGAAATTATGTGAAAAATATTTTCCATCAGGTCTTGTGTGCGATACAGGAAGAAGTTTTGAAATCAGAGCTTTAGGAGCAGAAATAACGCAGAAAACACAATTTACCTTTGTGCCCCCTAGCGGAAAGTCTATGATGTACTTGAAAATTTTGAATTTATGGGGAAAACATTTCGCATCGGAAACGCTATCCAACAAAGAAGGAATTTTTCAAATCGTACTCTTAGAAGTAGAGATATTGACAAAAATAAGATATACATCTACGCCCCCTGGCGTAGAAACCATGCTTTTTTTCAAGAAGAAAATTTTCCTAAAAGGTTTGTCGACATGAGTAGTATCGGTCAACAACGACTTTTTTTTCAATGGAGATTTTAGAAGCTCATACTTTGCTGCAAATACAACAGAAGCGAAAATTAAGACTTACGCCATCTGGTGGCCAAACCATTTCTTACAAAAACGATAAATCATGCGCAAAGGATTTCCTATCAGGAGCTGTATGCGGTGCATAAAGATTTTTTTAAATAGGGGATTTAGAAACAGAGATATAGGGGGAAACAATTTACATTTACGCCTCCTAGCGGAAAGTCTATGAATTACTTGAAAATTTTGAAATTATATGAAACACATGTCACACTAGAAACGCTATCCAACAAAGAAGGAATTTTTCAAATCGGACTCCTACAAGTAGAGATATTGACAAAAATAAGATGTACATCCACGCCCCCTGGCGTAGAAACCATGCACTATTTTAAGAAGAAATTTTTTTCTAAAAGGTTTGTCGACAAGACTAGTATCGGTCAACAAACGACGTTTTTTCAATCGAGAATTTAGATGCTCATATTTTGTTGCAAATACAACAGAAGCGGAAATTAAGATTTACGCCCCTGGTGGCCAAACTATTTTTTTACAAAAATTAGAAATTAGGTGCAAACGATTTCCCATCAGGAGCTGTATCCGGTGCAGAAAGAAATTTTCAAATCGGAGATTTAGATGCAGAGATTTAGGGGAAACGAAATTCACCGATACGCCCCCTAACGGAAAGTCTATGAATAACTTGAAAATTTTGAAATTATATCAAAAACATGTCACACGGAAAACACTATCCAACGAAGAAGGAATTTTTCAAATCGGACTACTAGAAGTAGAGATATTGACAAAAATAAGATATGCATCTACGCCTCCTGGCGGAGAAACTGTGCAATATTTTAAGAAGAAAATACTCCGAAACGGTTTATCGATGTGAGTGGCATCAGTCCACAAAAGACGTTTTTCAATCTATATTTTAGAAGCTCTGATTTTACGGCAAATACATCAGAAGCAAAAATTAAAGCTTACGCCTCCTGGTGGCCAAAGTATTCTTTATCAAAAATTTGAAATTATATGCAAAAGATTTTCCATCAGAAGATGTATCCGCTGAAGAAAAAATTTTCAAATCGGTGTTTTAGAAAAAGAGTTATCGGAAAAAATGTAATTTACTTTTACGCCCCCTAGCGGAAAATCTATGCGTAATTTGAAAAAGTAATTATATCTAAAATACTCTTCGACATAAATGGAATCGAAAGATAAAAAAAAATTTCCATCGGATTTTTAGAAGCAAATATGTGGAATAAAATGTATTTTTGAATTCGACATCATCTGCATTTACGCCCTCTACCGGCGAAATTGTACATCGTAAAAAAACACGAAATAAAGGATCATCAGTTGCATATTTCAAGCTTCCGAATGCAAAAAGAATGTTTCAAATCGGACTAATAGTTGCAGAGATATCGTGGGTACAGACGGACAAACTGATAACAGAAGCACGATCTTTTTTTACAAAAGACGTGCTAAAAATGGTCAACTTCAGAAGCTGGTGCCGCAATGAAACACTTCAACAAAACAAACTTGTTAACTCGTGGACATCAGCCAAAATCTATTTTTCAAATAACAATTTTGCCAGATTGTGAGTACGTGAGCAGCGACTACGTCGTATGAAGTCAAAGGCAATTTATTAGAAACAAAATTTGCTCAGACACTGAAAGTGAAAAACATGTTCGCAGCGGAAAACAACTGATCCCAATCCTAGCAAGAAAGACAGAAAACTGAATAACAGAAGAGGAGACACGTGCACCAATAGAAAGGGAAGCCTATCGAGAAAACAGTTGAAAAAGAAGAAAGATAACACAGAATTTTAGGTTTCATGTTTTGAATCCGACGCGAATAAATATTTTCAAATTTATTCGTAATCAATGGAACTTGTTAGAAAAAAATCAACCGGATTTCTACAATCGATAAAACATCCAGAAATAGAAACAGCTATTTATTACCTCTAACAGCTGAAAAGCGTGTTAGTAAAATGAACCAATTGTGCACAAAGTGATTCTCAGAGCAGAAGGAAGATATCAGAGACCAAGAAATTTTCGTATTGAATAGCTAGAAGAAGAAATATAGAGGGAATCATGATGCACCATTACGTCCTCTAGATGAAGAATTTTGTACGACGTTGGAAATATGCGGAAAGCTTTCTTCAAAGCAAAAGCTATGTGAAGGATAAATAATTTTTCAGATGTGTCTCCTGGAAGCAGAGAGAGCGAGAATAAGGTTTTGACATTTATGCCCCCTACCAGGAAAAGTGTGCATTATTTTAAAGAGGATAATGTTCCCAATCTTTCCTGTAGCGAATGGTGTACAAGTAAGAAAATGAATTTTTCAATAGCATTTTTGGAAGCGGATACATTTGCAAAGATAAATATACACCAACACTACCTATTTTGAAGATCACAATCCGATTTTTGGCGTAAATGTGACAAGGATGGTAAGTCAGATAAGAGCTGAATATTAAACAGAACTGTGAACTAGCTGTGATAAGCTGTACGATGATATTAGATTCCGCTCTCTACAGAATTAATGGATTCCCAGCGTGACTGATATGATTTCAGCGGGTTAGAACTCTTAAGTTGACGTTTGGTCATATTATATATGAAAATGGAGCGGACTGAGAATATATGTATATACACGTGGGGGACAAAATGGCCACGTGGAGGGAACAAAAGCACGGGGCGTGCAAAAGATTCAACCAGCGAGGAAGCATCAATGACTCAGGTGTCGGAGTCCCTCTCTTCTACCACCTCGCAACCGTAGATGACCACGCCCACCCACGTGTCGATCCAAAATGGCGCCTGGCTGGTCACATTGTCAGTGAGCAGCAATGGGCTGGGCCGTGCCCAGCTTCTTCTGTAATAGAACCCGTCTTTTTCCTCTACTAGACGAAGTATTGAACACACACACACACACACACACACACACACACACACACACACACACACACACACACACACACTGAGTGGCCACTTCATTATGACCACCTGGCAGTTTTAAGCAAATGAGCTATGGCTGCACGCTGTTGCCGCCAGAGGGCGAGGCTAGTATAAAAAGGGAAAGCGTAGTGCTTGCGAGAGTAGTAGAAGTGATTTTTGGGTGACGAGATGGGTAAAAAATGCGATTTGACGGACTTTCAACGTGGGATGATTGTAGGAACTCGGAACCGCCGCATTCGTGAAATATTCCAGAGCAGGTGTTGTTAAAGTGTTTAAAGACTGGACTGTGAGCCAAAAACTGGGTCTCTACGTGCAACGTGTGGTCGTCATCGACTAGTGACTGCTCGGGCGGAACGGAGATTGTCCAGGCTGGTAACAGACAACAGAAGGGTAACATTGCAGCAAATTACAGACAATCTTAATCAAGAATCCTCTCAAATGATTTCCGCACGCACTGTTCGCCGTACACGGCATCGGATGGGATATGGCGGCCGAAGGCCTGTTCGAACACTTTTGCTGTCTGCAGTCAACAAGAGAAAACGTCTCCAGTTCGCACAGAAACACAAGGATTGGGCAGTCGATAATTGGAAACAAATTATGTGGTCCGCTGAATCACGTTTTCAGTTTCACCATGACGATGGCCGAATGAGAATTTGGCGGAAATAGCACGAAAGCATGGACCCCAACTGCATTGCTACAACCCTTCAAGCTGGTGGAGGCAACGTTATGGTTTGGGGAAAGTTTTCCTGGCATTTAATTCCGGCTTTGGGCCCTTTAATTCGTGTTGATCAACGTCTGACTGGCACATCATATCTAAACATCGTTGCGGACCAAGTGCATCCTGTCATGTGGATGGTTTATCCCAGTGGCGATAGCTACTTTCAACAAGATGATGCGTCCTGCCAAAGTGCTCGTATTGTACAGGATTGGTTTCAGGAACATGCCGGTGAGTTTACTTTGCTTAGGTGGCCCCAACAATCTCCAGATCTCAACCCCATTGATAATTTGTGGGATAAAGTTGAACGAGCCATCAGACAGCTGGATCCAGAACTCTGAAATCTCACACTCCTGGAAAGTGTTATTCATCAAGCATGGTCTCAGATTCCACAAACCACCTATTAACATCTCATGGAGTCCATGCCATGAAAAATCGACGCAGTATTAAAGGCAAGAGGTGGCTCAACGAAGAACTAATGGGGTGGTCATAATAAAGTGGCCGCTCAGTTTATATGTATATAGGTACACACGTATTTATACACCGTACACACGCACACGTATATGTATATATTGTACATGTATATACACACACGTATACGTTTGTGTGTACGCCAGTATCAACTACGAAATATGAGTATAAACCACAACTTCAACTTGCAATAAATGTGAAAGTAGACATTTTGATAGCAGTAAGTTTTTATTCATTTTTTTATTTTCGGTAATCCTTTGGTAATTCAAGGATACTCCGAAATCGGATTTTTTTTTTTTTTGGTTGACGGAAATAACATTGTTTAGGGTTGCCGCATGTTAGCTCGCTACGGAAACGGACGAAATAAAGGATTGAGGACTCTAAATATCGGACGTGTAACCGTGCCACAGGTACTAAAGTAAATGCTGATCCCACGCGCGCCAACCATCATGGCCAAATTCTCGAGTAATGGTTAATTATCCTTACCTCAAATAGTTTCATTGTTATAATATATTAGTATTTATTTGAAGTAATCTCGTTTTGCCCATTGGATTTTTTAAATTTTAATCCTATTTATTTTTGAATTTCTCATTATTTGGTCCGTGCATTCATTTTATATTTTTTTCAAACAAATCTAGTTTAACGAACATCTCATATCGCTCAGAATAAAAACAGTGGCCATCCTAGTGTCCAAGTAGTCTGGGCCGTAAGAAGTATGTATGGGTGGTATGTTTGTCCAATGGCTGTCGTATTGTTTCCTCACTGGAATTTGTGGCTTTAAATTAAAGACGGGGAGACTGCATGCAACCATCGGAGTTGCTTACAAATTTGTTAAACCCTGAGATAACAAAAACAAAAAATATTGCAGAACTCGCCTATATCATAAATTCGGAGATGATTTATATTTTATCGTGTGGGTTATACATAGTGCTTTACAACGTTTTGGATGCTAAAACATTCGGTTGATGTGTTTAGTTTTACGTGCAGTCTATACGCTTGTTTACAGCCACAGAAAAACCGAAATCAGCAAACCTTGAATATTTTCACGGCTGTTGATTTTCGTTATTCACAGGCCCTTTGTTTTTAATTCCATCAACCCTTTAAGTGGCCGATGTAACGGAACAAAATGGTGTCCAAAACTGTCTGCGTTCTCTTAACAGAAATGTTCGCATAGCGACCGGGTGTTACGAAAACTACGGGAAAGCACCCTTCCCTCCAAATCATACTCAGCAGTACAGATCGTAAACCTGTTTTCGGTGATAAGAGCTCCTTTTTAGTCCTTTATTCCCTGTTCCATGATCCATAGCAAGATGGGAAATGGCTAGTCACCCTAACACGTACATCATGCCACTGGGAAAATAAATTACTAAAACATCTTCTCTCCCTTTTCTCAGGTCCATCGCTATTGTTATAATACTTTTAGCAGGCAATGTAGCATAAAGGATTAGTGTCATTTATCCCCTAAACGACCACTTTGAATAACACAGCCAAGGGGAAAGCAACACTTTCTGATGGGCAGCTTCACTCGCTCCAGCCGCGTTTGCTCCATTTTTTGCGCAGAGAATATATTCGTTTGATCTCTTTTCCACCCATTTTGCCAACCGCGAGTTAATCATAAAAGTTTAAGGTATCAGTCTTAAAATCACGATAAATAAAACAGTATGCAAGCTTCAGATGAATTGAAAAATTTACTTAATGTATAAATTAAAAGGCTAAAAATAAAACCATAAGAACTTTCGGTCTTCCTAAAGACCATCGTCAGCTTGAAATACTAAAAGAGGTTTTTTTTGCGGTGGGAAGACATATTAGTAACCTACAAGCAGAACGTGACGTGTTGAACAGGTGATCATGTCGTCAAATCCAAATGTGATAGTTTTAAACATGGAGGAAGGATGGTTTTAAATCGATATATGAATACCAACAATCAAGTGGTCAAATTATCGAATAAATAAGACACAAGGCAAGTAAGACAGCGAAAAAGAATAAATGAATGAAGTAAGGCAAATACATACAATAAAGAAAGACATCGCTCTTTCTACGTTTTCAGCAACACACAGCAACCGAAAAATTGTTATTCGGTCAACGCTGGGGATCCGAATCCCAGATATCTCAATATCTAACCGAGCGCGTTAGCCTTACACCACGGTGGCCAACAATCAAATGCGCTATGTGTGTTTTTCTGTCAGCTTCTGACTTCATAAATCCGTAATATGGGCTCAGCTACTGAGACGTCTCCATCTGGTGGGCATAAATGGCACTGGCTATATATTGATTATAGCAGTAAAATCCAAAGTGAAAATCCTCCGAATAAGTGGCGTCAGTTAATGAACAAAGACATCGTCGCTCTTTCCACCTTTTTAGCAGCACATAGCTACCAAAAAATTGTTATTCGGTCATCGCTGGGAATCCGAATCCCACATCTCTCGATATCTAGCAGAGCGCGTTTGCCTTACACCACGGTGGCCAACAATCCACGGCGCTATGTGTGTTTTTCTGTCAGCTTTATTCACTGACGCACGTATTTGGAGGATTTTTACATACAGTAAAGGGTTATTATAGGTAAGTTACGTAAGGTTGCCTCTTTATTGTACGTATTTGCCTTATTTCATTCATTTATTATTTTTCGGTGTCTTACTTGTCTTGTATGTTATTTATTCGATAATTTGACCACTTAATTGTTTGTATTCATATATCGATTTAAAACTATCATATTTGGATTTGACGACATGATCAGCTGTTCAGTATGTCAAGTTCTGCCTGTAGGTTACTTATATGTCTCCGCACCCCAAAAAATTATTTTAGTACTTCCACCTGATGATGGTCTTTAGGAAGACCGAACGTTTTTATGGCTTAATTTTTAACATTTTAACTTATACATTAAGTAGGTTCTTCATTTCATCTGAAGCTTGCGTATTATTTTAATTATCGTGTTTTAAGACTGCTACCTTAAACTTTTATGATTGACTCATTTCGTACGATAACCTGATGCCTTAACCCCCAGTGAATTCCTTCCAGCTGTTAAGAGGTTAAATAGTCCGCACGTGGTTCTATATTTCACTGAAATATTTGCTTCAATCTGTAAATTCTATTAATTATATTTTTTGAATTTTAATTACAAATTTTGAATGGCAGTAACATTTCTTAATTCATAAACATCGTTGCTTAATTGGTGTGCACACGAAGATTTTATGACGCAATGCGTCAACGCACTAAAATTCTATGCAACCCTAAAAAGTCTGGAACTCCTACGTTTAAATTAATTATGTCCGTGAGATTTTGCAAGAAGTAATGCTCTTTAGGAAGTGAACAATTTCGTTGACAAAATTGTATTTCCTTTTCGTTAAATCTGGACAAAGCAGTCAATTAAATGAAAGAAAGGGTTTACCGGATCAGGTGCGAAAAATTTTGTTCTTGTGCAAACGTCTTACACGAGTTCTTTACCAAAACGTTCGGCCCCAATTCTTCTTTTTCCACTAATTTCCTCCTTCCATGTTTGTTTATGCTTCTGTGACTGGTATTTCTAAGGACTAAATTGGTTTGATCGATTCTGTGTCTTCAGAGGACTTTACTTCACGCGACACTGTTTAATCTTGTTCACACGTATACTTACAAGTTCCGCAAGTGGTTGTTCTCTCTCCCACAAAATCAACACTACTGATTTTACTTATTCCCTTGCGTGCTGAGTAAGAACTCCCTTACCGTTTCCCGAACGTTCTATTTTACGTCGAAAACTGAAATATTCGGTATGGAATTAGTTTTGCTCCGACGATAACATTACGTACATCAGAAAAATTCAGAACAATAAATTTGTGTTACTCCAAATCATGTAGGAATTAAAATACAACTTACATTCTTCGGGTAAGGCATTTCCTGTAAAAGCGCATTACGTTTTTCAGTTATTAATTTTCGTTTAAACATTTAGATTGGATTTTGAAGTTTTCCCAAAAGTTGAAAGAAAAGAAATAAAAAAATAAAAAAATTTCAATCCAATTATTTTTACCACAAATATGTATTTTAGTAAAAGAAAAAGCTATGTAACTTAACGTGTAGTTCGTTTCATAAATCTATCTTGGAATAAAATGCTAATATTCACTTTTTAACATTCTTCATGTCAACTCCTTTTGAATATGAGACACTGCCTGATGATATTTTGCTTATTTATTATTTAAATTGCTGATTGCTACTAAACTTAAAATCATCAATAAAAACCTAATGTACAAGAAGTTAAAAATTTATGTTTGCAATTTTGCAGTTGCTGAAATTTTATTTACAAAATGTTGTCTTCTTTGGATTAATTCAAAAGTTCTTAAAAGCTGTAAAACATGTTATTTCAAGTAGCACTTATCTGCCTCATTTAATGATCCAGTGTCATTTTAAGTTCTTAATTAGTTCTGGTTCACTTTAATCTGAAAAAGGGGTTAGCGATATGTTCCTAGATACATTTAGAGAAAAATTTGCTCAATCAATTTTAAGAGATTTCATTTTTAAATGAAAGAATACTTCCGAAAATGGAGTGCATTAAAAACAAAGTTTGGAAATACTCACTTTGTTTCTTATTAGCTGTTGAAGCGTCTGATATACCTGAACCATGTGGTGCCTAAATTTTTCTGCGTTACGCAAAAAGGAATATTCACATAGCGGCCAGGTTTTGCGAAAGCTACGGCAAAATAATTACGTTCCTATTTTCATCTGAGAAATACGTACCATAAGCGTGTCACCAGTACAAAGAGTTCTTTATTTTCTGCGTCATGGCCAAAGGCATTATTGAACAGGTTAGTAAAATCATGCAACGCATTAATTATGATACTCTTTCCAACATAACAGAAATCATTACTCATGTTATTACTCAAGTTATGAGGATAAAACCCGTGGAATAAATCTCGCTCTTGTGGCCTGACGTTTGCACTCATTTCGATTATATTCAACAGAACAGGTTCAGTATACCTCCGGAACAACATGATAAAGTTTTGTCGCAATCGAAGCGTTTTTACGTACGTTATGACGCATAAGAGCAATGGAATGGACCTCGCTCCTATGTTCTGATCTTGGACCTCATTTCGCCCATTTTAATAGGTTTTTGTCCCTAGGTGGTCCCCTACCACATACTAAAATTTCATCGAAATCGAGCAATTTTAAGTAAAGTTATGACGCATAAGGGAAGTTGAATGGATCCCCTCCTATGTCTTGACCTTTGATCCCATTTCGGCCATTTTCAATAGGATTCGCCCCCAGCTTGTCCTCTACCACACTAAAATTTCATCGAAATCGAACCATTTTTACGCCAGTTATTGCGCGGACGGACAGACAGACAGATATACAAAGCTCCAGCATATACGCTTCTTTAACCTACGGTTAGAAAGCGTAAAAAAGTATAGCCTCAGGTGGATTTGAGCCACGGAAGTTGGGCCTCAGGGTAGAAACGAGTTGTTTAAAGATCTGTTTACTTTCTTACTCACTGACACTGACATCATGCCACTGGGTTGAAACAAGTGACCCAAGCGTCTTCTCTCACCGTTCACTGGGTTGTTGTTATAACTCTGTTAGCAAACAATCAGTCAGAAAGAATCAGTGCCCAATCGTCCTCCTTAAACGACTACTTGGAATAGGAAATCCAAGGGGGAAAGAAACGCTTTCTGATGCGTAGGCTTACTTGTTCCAGTTACAACTTAGGAAACTACAATTCGAGATGATTTCAGCCCATTTTGTTGGCCCCGAATTAATTCGTTTCAGCCGGTTAAAAGATTAAATATTTTCGTAATGTTTGTATCAAAATTCTTTGTTAACCAGAAAGATAGGCCAGATGGATTTGTTTGGGATTCTGATATACGAGGGTTGTACCGAAAGTAATGCAAAAGTGGGCATAACTTTTTTATTAACTAACAGAGGTCGTTCAAATTGCACATGTTGGTCGCTTAACTCTTTCTCTATACAAAGGTTCTGCTCAACATAGCCTCCATTAGAAGCGATGCATTTGCGGCATCGTTGAACCCTACACCCGAATCGTCTTTGAAAAAATTCAGGTGTGCACTGTTGTATCTATCTCTTCACAGCCGGTTTCACCCCGATTGTGTCACCAAATCATTGTCCTCGGAGACTGTCCTCCATAGGACCGAACAGGAAGTCAGACCCCATTTCTTTCACTTTAAATAAGGTTCCTTCCCAGGTGATACTCTACCAGATACTAAAATTTCATCAAAAACGAACGATTTTTACGCGAGTTATCGTGCGGACGGGCATACGCACACAACGCGTGACGTAATGAAGCAGATGGGAATCGCGACCATCTGCTGGCAAGAGTATGACGTCATAAAACTTTAATAGGATCCACACACAACGCGTGACGTAATGAGACAGATGGTGTGACCGTTCTTCAACATTCTCAAACGCGAGGTTGTGACGTCATAAGATTTCTAAGCATTGGGAACATTAATGGAACGACGCCATGACACTAAAAACGTTATAATTCGGGGTGGGTATTTAACTCACTAAACGAGTTCTTCTAAAGTCGAGATCAAGCTAAACCGATTTCTAGTACCAGAAAACGGTAGGTTAACGACTTTCATCAAAATTCTTAGAGCCGTTTTCAAAATAAAATGCACATACATACACACGAGAATTGCTACTTTAAGGGGGACGTCAAGTAATTTTGCTTCTTATATTTCCAATGGAAAAACTTCCGTACACATTTTCTTCACAATCAATGCGTTCCCAAGAATGAAAATTTGAACATCGATTAAAATAGCTTCATTTCATAACTTGGAATACTTAATATTTTCTAAACCATAATCGTAATAATATTTTCTAAACCATAACCGTAAATATGCAATCAAACATTTATTTGTCCACTGACGTCATCAAAGTACAGGTCGCGCCATCTTTTTTCAGGTTTCAACACCACCAAAGGACAGGTTATTGTTTTTTAATATAATTATGCTAATGTTTTAGAAAATGTTAAGTATTCCAAGTTATAGTATGAAGTTATTTTATTCGATGTTCAAATTTCCATCCTTGGAAACGCACTCATTGTGAAGGAAATATGTACAAAAGGTTTTCCATTGGAAATATAGGAAGCAAAATTACTTGACGTCCACCAAAGTAGTGTGGGATAAGGGCAATGGAATGGATCCCGATCCCATGTCCTGACCTTTGACTCCATTTGTCCCATTTTCAATAGGGTTCCTCTCCATGTGGTGTCCTACCACATACAAAAATTTCATCGAAATCGAACCATTTTTACGCACCTTATGACGCACAAGGGCAATGGAATGAATCGTGCTTCTATGTCTTGACCTTTGACTCCACTTCACCCATTTTCAATAAGGTTCGTCCCCAGGTGGTCCCCTACCACATACTAAAGTTTCATTGAGATCGAACCATATTTACGCACGTTATGACGCATAAGGGCAATTGAATAGATCCCGCTCTTATGGCGTGACCTTTGACCCCATTTTACCCATTTTCAATAGGGTTTGTCCCCTGGTGGTCCCCTACCACATACTAAAATTTCATCGAAATCGAACAATTTTTACGTGAGTTATCGTGCCCACAGACGGACGGACAGACGGACGGAAAAAGCTGGAGCATATACGCTTCTTCAACCTACGGTTGGAAAGCGTAAAAAACGATGTAATAAGTGTTTGCTGTGCTGAATGGGCTTTATAACGTAAGTCTTTTTCGTGAGCAAGATTGGTGTTACGCTATGTCTAAACCCATGGCTAAGTAATGTTGAACTAAATAAGAATACGATGCAATAGTTTACGCCCAGACGAAACATAAACAGAAGTCAACTTACGATAACCATTTATTGGTCCAGCAATATTTCAGTAGATCCCTAATAGAACCACATATGATCTATTTTTTACACAGAGTGAACATCTCCACACCCACACATACACATAGCAACCAGTGTACCGTCCTTTTTATCTATCGTTCTTATCACATTCATACGTCACTCTCTCTGACCTCAAACGTGTTGCCAACCTCATTCATGTGAAAGAGACGATATTACGTTAAGTTTGAAAAGTGTAAAACAGAACAAACTCAAATTTACATAGGAAAATGAACTAAAAATTAAAGTTAAATTAGAATATACATCACTGCTTACTTTAGCGGAGACCATCTTCCCATCCCTGTAAGTAAAACATCTTAATCTTTAGAGATTCCCTGTCGATACAGTTTCATTATTTATCCCAAGAACATAATTGATTTCGACAGTTACCTTTTTTTTTTTGAGGTTTAACGACCACCGTGAGCAGCTCAGCTGGACGTAAGCAGTCGCCCGTCCCTAATTTAGGGCCACTGATCCCCAGGGAAGGGAGAAAGCCAGTGCCGTAGGACAAACACAACATCCATGCCTTACCGGGATTCGAACCCAGACACCTTTCAGACGAATGATCAAAAGCCATCGTTTAGAGCACTGGTAGGAATGGCTGAATAAGAGTTTGTAGTGTTGAAAGCGCCCTGATTCGAAAGAGAGCAACTTCCCATCCCTAAAAATAAGATATCATACATAGATTTTACAAAATTCACTGTCACCAAATTCAATGTCACCAAATTTCATCATCTCTTCAATGAACATTACTGAGTTTGAGAGATGCTTCCTTTGAGCATTGTCACGAAGAGTGGAATAACTGCTGAAAAGCCTATTTTGACTGAGAATAATTTTCATCCCTAAATATAAACTATCTTGAGTGTTGCAGAAATATTCACATCAAGAAGCTGAAAACCTGATCTCTAAAGAGAAATGGAAACAATGACTTTCTCTTTTACGAACCTCCCACGAATGTTGACGTTTGAAACTTGTTCTGACAGTAAATAGTAGATTGAGAATAGATTCTGTGAAAACAATTATATGCCACTTTTCTTCCGCTTCTTTTCTTATCCGCGTATTCCTTAGAACAGTTTTACCAGTCTCCAATGAATATTTCGGTGTTCCAGAAGCCACCGTGTTCAGCAGTGTTGTGGTTGATGGAAGCAAAGTTTTTTGCCTAAACCAGTGTTGATAATATCTCAGTCATCCACACTATTCTAACAATATACTTTCAGGAATTCTATAATAGGTTGCACCCAAATATGGTGCGACACCAGCTTCAACACTTAACACATTTTGGTGCTAAGGTACTAAACTGTGTGATGCAAGAAACAAACAACATGTTGCAGTCTCGCACCAAACTGGCTGTAAATCGTATGTTACATTACTGAATTATGTTTCTGTGTGTTTGCGCGTTTCATGCGTCATACAGTGGCGTACGTGTGTCACAAATTGAGATGCAGCTGGTATGGTACCACGCGTTGGTACCAAATAATGCAAAGGTTTTAAGAGTTAAAAGAAATTCTGCACAGGAAATTACGTACAATTCTGCACTCTTTGCTAGTAATAGCATTGTGAAAGGATTCCTGTAGGCCTCACGAAACGACGATTTCGTCTTCAAGAAAAACTGTTAAATCACATTTGTGGACATTTTACGGTGCTCATGCTGATCAAACCTTTCGCAAGTCAGTATGCCAATACTAACAGAAACAACTGCTTAAAACAGCCTACATAAATACACGGTCGAGTTACATTATTGTGACCACCAGTTAATATCCAGAGTAACCGCCGTGTGCAGCGCGCACTGCAGATGTACTGGCTGGGAGTGACTCAATAAGGTGCTGGAAGGTGATCACAGGTATGTGGAGCGATACGGACTGCATTGCATCTGACAGCTGCTGGAGGGTGCGTTGTGGAGGACCCATAGAGCGAACAATACGATCAAGGTTGTCCCAAACGAGCTTAATGAGGTTTAGGTCTAGGGGAATTAGGGGGCCAAGAAAGCACTTTGAATTCTTCATCGTGCTCTTCCAACCACTCTCGGGCATTTTTATCTCTATGATACCTCGTATTGTCATGCTGGAACATCCCATCCACCCCAGGGAAGACAATCGACATGTATGGGTGTACGTGGTCTGCAAGGATGAATTCATAACGATTTCGGCCCATAGTGCCTTTCACAGGCATGAGTGGACCCAGAGAATGCCACGAAAACATTCCCCAGACTATAACGCTGATATCAACAGCTTGTGTTCTCCCAGCAATGGTTGAAGAGTGTTTGTTCTCCGATGTGTTTCGCACTTAGACGCCAACGTCCATCCGTTCCATGAACCAGAAAACGTGATTCATTGGAGTAGCCAATCCTTTGCCAATCAGCGGAGGTCCAATTCCGATACTTCCGTGTAAATGTAACCCTTTTCTGTCGATGCACCTTCGTTAGCACAAGTGCAGTGACCATCCGTCTGCATCGGAGCCCCATACGCAGCAGGTTTCGTTGAACTGTCGTTTTAAAAACACTTCTGGTAGCCCCTTGGTCCATTCGGCCACTGAGTTGCTACCACTGTAGCGTGTCGATCGGCTCTCACGCACCTTCGAAGCCGACTTTCACCTCTCACATCAATGGCACATGGTGCTCGCTTCGCAGTTTCCAGATCGCTTATTCGCAATGGTAACATTTCGCCAAACACGATACACTTTAACCACAGCAGCACGTGAACAGTTCACAAACTGCGATGTTTCAGAAGTACTGCCACCCTTGGCCCGAAAGCCGATAATCATCAATTTTTGCAAATATCATAAATAGCTCCTTTAATCCATGGCAGGAACGAGTGATATGTTTTCATAATGCATACAGCACACTTATATATTCTTCAAGCCAGCTCATGACACGTGCTTTCTTTCATTGGCTACACGCTTTTGACTTCAAAGTAGGTGGTCACAATAATGTGACTCGACTGTATATATATGTTGATAGCATCCCTGTTTTTTTTTTGTGATTACTTACTGTAAGGTTTAAGATGTTTTAAAGATTGTAGATCAGATGCATTTCTTACAAACAACTTAACTCAGAAATTAGAAATTCATGGATCTCTAAAATATTTAGGTTCCACGCTCAGGGCAGAAAACAAAAGCAGTGTCTCTTACAGGACATACAGTAAAGCAAGAGAATATACGCCATATGTCATTCCAAAAACGACCCTGCGCCCTCAATTAAGAAACTTGTATAGTCCTCCGCATACATCAATATAAAATTCAATCATTCTTCGCAGCCCCAATAACTGAGTGATTAGAGGCGTAAATTTCAGACTAATGGTCAGAGATGGGTGGCCGATTTCGAGTCCTGAATGAGACATGGGCCGTGTATGTGCTTTACGGTGCCGCCTGTTTTCATTCTGTAGAGCCAGCGGCACCAAATTCATTTTCGTCGAATGTGTGCAGCCCTTAGAGCTGTCAATGGGAACTTATAGGTTCCCCATCTTGTCTCTTTACCAAAAGGCCATAACAGAGCGACTAAAGAAATAGATGCAGGTCTGTGCGCCCCGTTAGCGACTATCACACCACGGCCACCAGAGCAGTCCCTTTTCCGATGTTAGAAGGACTGTTGCGGGTACCCGGTAGTCTCCAGATGCGAATGCGTCCCGAATCATTATTTAAGCCGACCCTCATCCATCTATGAAAAGAACATTCGCGACTCCACGTTAAATGATCTAACCGAGACGGCGGAAGTTAGGGCGACACAGATCATTCGTCCGAGATGGGCTCGGGTTCGAATCTCGATGAGGCACGGATTTTGTGTTTGTCTTACGGCATTGGCTCTCAATCTCTTCCCTTTAACCGATGGCCATAAAATAGGGACGGCAGACATCTTCTAGCCCATTGAGTTTCTCCTAGTGGTCGTTGAACCCCCAACTAAAAAACAAATGGAGTGACACAAATAACTAGTCTCATTGCAAAAAGCATCCGCGTACGAAGTCTTCTTCAAACAATACGAATGCGGCCCCGGTGGCGTTCGTCCAAAAATCATTCGTCCAAAAGGGGTCCTGGTTCGAATCCCGGAGAGATATGGATGTTGTGTTTATCTTACGTCACTGGCTCTCTCCCTTCCCTGGAACCAGTTACCCTCAATTAGGGACGGACGACTGCTTATAGCCCATTGAGTTGATCACGGTGGTCGTTAAACCTCCAAACAAAAATAAAAACAGTATGAAAGCCGTTCAGGTGGTGCAGAGGTCTATCATCTGTGATGTGTCTGGGTTTGAATCCAGGTAAGGCATGGATGTTGTGTTTTCCTTAAGGCACTGACTCTCTCACTTCCCTGGAGCCAGTGGCCCTCAATCATGGATGGGAGACTGCCTTATAGGCCATCGGGTTGCTTACGGTGGTCGTTCAACCTCTAAACAAAAAAAAAAAAGTAAAACAGTATGGAAATACTTATATAATCACCTGACAGCGAGATTGAAAGAATCAGCACTTACGTGTAATTTTAGCTTCTTTATTCTCCACACACTGGACATTAGACAATACGATCTTCACGTTCTATTTTACCCACTGACACAGCAATCTTCAATCATATAAAATAAATTGGTACTCGTCGATTTACATAGATATCAAACAAACTTCAGCCTCTTTCGCTATATCAACTCTCTACAATCTATTCGCAATGCGAGCGAGCTCCAAGAGCACCACTTACCTACATTTCACATCGTGCATTTATTTTTCTCTGATTCAGAGAAAAATAAATGCACGTACGTTACTTCCTCGAAGAGTCTTTATTTTTCCCTGATTCAGCGAAAAATAAAAGCACTTACAGCACCACTTATCTAAATTCCTAAATTGTACAGGCTCTTTAGGGAAGTGATGTAAAGTTCAGGTAAACTATCCTAAACCAAAAAATAAAGTAACAGAAACTCAAATGGAAGGTTAAATAGAGATATACGTCACAAGTTTCTATCTCAGAAACATTCATTTTTTTTTCGGCCTTAAAATAATAAACATGTCTTTCTGAGCACTTACTCGTGAAATTTTTGATCATTTATAAACTTTAGATACTTTAATTGCAAAGGCTGTGCTGACCGTGTTTGAGAATTCCTTAGAATCTGTCTATTTTTCCTTACACCCGATCCTGTGATAAACACTTATTGAAACAATAATTATTAATGCTGAAAAACGGTTGCCCATTTTCTAAAGATAAAATAAATATTGCATGATATAAAAAAGTTTTAATTTGTGCATTTACGCAGCATTTTTCCCATCCAAATATAATTTAAGAAATAAGAAAATAGTGTTTTACGTTATATTTATGATGATATAAAAACATGTAGAGCCATAGGCCGTCCATAAAAAGTAAAGTTACAAGCTTTTCAAAAATTACATTTCGTGAATTCCAATTTTATGAAATAATCAATTCCAGCAAACGACGATTGCCCGAATCTTTTGAATTTCGAAGACAGATTGCAAACGAGATCTGTCGAACTGTGGGCCGTTCTGGATTACCATCTGTAAAGAAGATCAATTTCGTACGTTGAAAATTGTATTAAATTGATCTCTCTTCTCCACGAGATTACATAAAAGTTATTTTTCTTATCCAATCAGGAGATGATCCTTAATCTCACAAAAGGCTATACTTTCCAATAACTGAATATTCGACATTCCTGTTTTCAGTGGAGTGTCTGTAACGAGCATAAATTGAATTTGTACCAGCGATGTTGCCTTCGCGAATTCCCCGTAACTATTCCTTTTCATGTATGCTCAGATATGAAGACAGATATCTCCAAGTCTTAAAGCTCATCCTGCCAACCGCATGCAACTAGAGATTGTTTTTCTTTTGCATTTCGCATGAGAATTTCTATTTCTGAGCAGGTCGTGTTGATCGAGACCGAACTTCCGGGAAGTATGTTTTTCTTGGTATTAATGTCATCTGAAATTCTTTTGAAAAGTGTTTACGAGATAATCTGATGCTTTCCCAACGAAAAGCCCCAAACGGAATAAAGGTTATTTTATTGATCATCAGAAAACCTCGAATTCTAAGAAAACGTGGTAATAGTTGTTCAGTGGTAATAGTTGTTTTGTCGTATATGGTTATGTTTCATTTCAATACCCCAACATGAACTCTACGGTAAAGCATTATTTTGGCTGCAGGCAAAAACTTCAACCTGTCAAAATGAATTACGAGGGTAGATCGAAAAGTAACACAGACTAATTTTTTGACAACAGTTTAATAGATAGGCAAAACAAAACATACACACAGTGAACTTACATTTTTTAGCTCTTTTTTCAACATACGAACCGAGACACCTGAGACATTTATCCCAGCGTGGTACCAGTTTTAGAATATTTTGTTCATAAAAGTCCGTTTTCTGGGTGTATAGACATTTCTTAGCTATTTTTCAACATAAGAACCGAGACGCTCGAGACATTTATCCCAGCGTGGTACCATTTTTAGTATACCTTATTCACAAAAGTTCATTTTCTGGGCGTATAAAAATTTCTTAGCTATTATTCAACATAAGAACCGAGACGCTCCAGACATTTATCCCAGCGTGGTACCATTTTTAGTATACCTTATTCACAAAAGTTCATTTTCTGGTCGTATAGAAATTTCTTAGCTATTTTTCGACATAAGATCCGAGATGCTCGAGACATTTATTACAGCGTAGTACCAGTTTTAGTATACCTTGCAAATAAAAGTCCGCTTTCTGGGTGTATAGAAATTTCTTAGCTATTTTTCAACATAAGAACCGAGATACTCGAGACATTTATCCCAGCGTGGTACCAGTTTTAGTATACCTTGTTCATAAAAGTCCGTTTTCTGGGCGTATAGACATTTCTCAGCTATTTTTCAACATAAGAACCGAGACGCTCGAGACATTTATCCCAGCGTGGTACCATTTTTAGTATACCTTATTCACAAAAGTTCATTTTCTGGTCGTATAGAAATTTCTTAGCTATTTTTCGACATAAGATCCGAGATGCTCGAGACATTTATTACAGCGTAGTACCAGTTTTAGTATACCTTGTTCATAAAAGTCCGCTTTCTGGGTGTATAGAAATTTCTTAGCTATTTTTCAACATAAGAACCGAGATACTTGAGACATTTATCCCAGCGTGGTACCAGTTTTAGTATACCTTGTTCATAAAAGTCCGTTTTCTGGGTGTATAGACACTTCTTAGGTATTTTTCAACATAAGAACCGAGACGCTCGAGACATTTATCCCAGCGTGGTACCATTTTTAGTATACCTTATTCACAAAAGTTCATTTTCTGGTCGTATAGAAATTTCTTAGCTATTTTTCGACATAAGATCCGAGATGCTCGAGACATTTATTACAGCGTAGTACCAGTTTTAGTATACCTTGTTCATAAAAGTCCGCTTTCTGGGTGTATAGAAATTTCTTAGCTATTTTTCAACATAAGAACCGAGATACTCGAGACATTTATCCCAGCGTGGTACCAGTTTTAGTATATCTTGTTCATAAAAGTCTGCTTTCTGGGTGTATAGACATTTCTTAGCTATTTTTCAACATAAGATCCGAGATGCTCGAGACATTTATTACAGCGTGGTACCAGTTTTAGTATACCTTGTTGATAAAAGTCCGCTTCCTGGGTGTATAGACATTTCTTAGCTATTTTTAAACATAAGAACCGAGATACTCGAGACATTTATCCCAGCGTGGTACCAGTTTTAGTATACCTTGTTCATAAAAGTCCGCTTCCTGGGTGTATAGACATTTCTTAGGTATTTTTCAACATAAGATCCGTGATACTCGAGACATTTATCCCAGCGTGGTACCAGTTTTAGTATACCTTGTTCATAAAAGTCCGCTTTCTGGGTGTATAGACATTTCTTAGGTATTTTTCAACATAAGATCCGAGATACTCGAGGCATTTATCCCAGCGTGGTACCAGTTTTAGTATATCTTGTTCATAAAAGTCCACTTTCTGGGTGTATAGACATTTCTTAGGTATTTTTCAACATAAGATCCGAGATACTCGAGACATTTATCCCAGCGTGGTACCAGTTTTAGTATACCTTGTTCATAAAAGTCCGCTTTCTGGGTGTATAGACATTTCTTAGGTATTTTTCAACATAAGATCCGAGATACTCGAGGCATTTATCCCAGCGTGGTACCAGTTTTAGTATATCTTGTTCATAAAAGTCCACTTTCTGGGTGTATAGACATTTCTTAGGTATTTTTCAACATAAGATCCGAGATACTCGAGACATTTATCCCAGCGTGGTACCAGTTTTAGTATATCTTGTTCATAAAAGTCCGCTTTCTGGGTGTATAAACATTTCTTAGCTATGTTTCAACATAAGAACCGAAATACTCGATACATTTATCCCAGCGTGGTACCAGTTTTTGCATACCTTGTTCACAAGAGTTCGTTTTCTGGGCGTATATACATTTCTTAGCTATTTTTCAACATAAGATCCGAGATGCTCGAGACATTTATTACAGCATGGTACCAGTTTTAGTATACCTTCTTCCTGAAAGCCGGTTTTCTGGGCGTATAGCCACCTGCGGATAACCGATTTGATTAGCCGAATCGAAGTGTTGGTCACCCAGGAATCTTTTCAAGGGACCAAACTGATGAAAGTCCGAAGGAGCTAGGTCTGGACTGTACGGTCGGTGCTGGTGCACCTCTCAACCAAAGTGCGGAAGTTTTTCACGACCGTGTTGTGCAAAAGGTGGGGGAGATTAGTCATGAAGCAGTCTAACATTTGCAACGCCTCTGTTGGACCTTTTGTCACGAAGGGAATGACGCAACCTTTTCAATGTGTTAGACTACGTTTTGTCATTCACAATGGGCCCCGTTGGATGAAACTCCACCAGGGGAACTCCATGCATGTCCCAAAAATGACTTTTTATGAAGATTAGGTTACTCTGAATTTTTTGGTGGCGAGAACTCGGAATCTTTCCACACCATACTGGCTTTTTTGTTTCGTGTGTGTTGATGTACGCCCAAGGCTCATCGCCCGTCACTACATCTCCTAGAAATTCAAGTCCTTCTTCTGTGTAACATCAAGTGGTCCAAGAATGACGTCATTCTGTGTACGCTTTGGTCGTCAGCCAAATTCTTAGGCACCCACTGTGCACTGAACTTGAGAAATTGCAATTTGTCTTTCACAATATCTTATGATATTCCATACGTGACGTTGAATTTCTGTCCCAATGTAAGCAGATGGAGAAACCGGTTGCTCAGAATTTCATGTTCAATGCCTCTCTCAGTAGGAGGTGATGACGCGTTTACAGGTCGACGGGAACGTGGCGAAACCGTAAGGTTGCCACGGCCCTCTGCAACAAAACTGCACTATCTGGAGAGACAAGCAGTTACGACCATACACTTCGATCATTTTATTTCCCTCGGAGTATTTCGTTTAGCCCACAAAAATCGGACAACACCGCGTTGCTCTTCATTCGCAGACGACGCTAATGAACGTGACATCCTTGTGCCGCGGTTCACACTGTCTTCCACGGCGGCGGCACCTGAAAAGGCCAAACCGGTCTGTAGCGCGATATTCAAACTCGTTGTCTGCCAAACTGCAAAAAGAAAAAAAAATTGCTGTGGATCACTTTTCGATACTTTCTTGTACTTCACTGTAAAGCTTACTGAATCACCTTACCTGAGTCCGGGATAGCTTCACTTTGCCACAGATGATACTCAATTAACATGTGTCAACTACACGGTCGAGTCGCATTATTGTGACCACCAGCTAATATCGAGAGTAACCGCCATGTACAGTGCGGACAGCAGCAAGACGGGCTGGGAGTGACCCAATAAGGTGCTGGAATGTGTTCACAGGTATGTGGAGCTGTGATGGCTGCAGTGCGTCTGACAGCTGCGCGAGGATGCGTGGTGGAAGATCCATAGAGCGAACAACAAGTTTGCATCCGCCCCAGGGAAGACAATTCGCATGTATGGGTGTATGTGGTCTGCAAAGATGGATTCATAACGAATTCGGTCCATAGTGCTTTCCACAGGTACGAGTGGACTCAGAGAATGCCACGAAAACATTCCCCAGACAATAACGCTTCCCGCAGCAGCTTGTGTTCTTCCAGCAATGGTTGAAGAGTGTTTGTTCTCCGATGTTTCTCGCCTTATACGCCAACGTTCATCAGTTCAATGAAGCAGAAAACGTTACTCATCGGAGAAAGCAGTCATTTACCAATCAGCAGAGGTCCAATTCCGATACTGCCGCTCAAATATAAGCCTTCTCTGCCTATACACCTTCGTTAGCATAGGTGCAGTGACAACCCGTCTGCATCGGAGCCCCATACGCAGCAGGGTTCGCTGAACTGTCGTTTTAGACACAATTCCGCTAGCGCCCTGGTTCATTCGGCCCGTGATTTGCTCCACTGTAATGTGTCGATCGGCCCTCACGCACCTTCGCAGCCGACGTCCACCTTTTACATCAATGACACGTGGTGCTCCGCAGTTTCCAGATCGCTTATTCGTAATGGTCCCATTTCTCCAAACACGATACACTTTACCCACAGCATCACGCGAACAGTTCACAAACTGCACTGTTTCAGAAATACTGCCACCCTTGGCCCAAAAGCCGATAATCCTCCTTTTTACAAATCTGCTAAATCGCTCCTTCATTCATGACAGGAACAAGGGATATGTTTTCAGAATGCCTACAGCACACCTTATATATCTTCCAAGCCAGCTCACGACACGTGCATATATCTTCCAAGCCAGCTCACGACACTTCTTTCATTGGCTACGCGTTGTTGACGTCAAAAGTAGGAGGTGGTCAAAATAATGTGACTCGACTGTGTAATTAAACACTAGAAACCATAACGGCCTGAGGGATGTGAAGTAAATTTTATTTACAAGGTTCAGGTTTTTAGATCGCGTTCATCAAAAGGAGTAGTATGGCAAAGACTGTGCTCAGTTATCTACACTAATGACCACCCAAAATACACCAAGAAGGAAGAATCCGATTGGCCTGAAATTCGCAGCATGCGTTGCCCGCGGGAGGACATGCAAACGATTAGCATTGCAGGGCATATGCAAATCATGTGCGCCCGGCACACCACCGAGAAACACTATAAGAAGGGTACACAGAAGGCGGGGTGTAAGTAGTGGAATTGTGTTGTGCTGCCGGACCTGTGCGTGGAAAACTTCCTGATGCTTAGTCGCAGAATACGGCAGTCATTCTTGCTTGCTTCGGAGTTCGACAGAGGACGAATAGTGGCTTATCGCAACAGCGCGGTTTATCGTACCGAGACATCGGCGCCCATGTGGGACGACATCCAGCCACAGTGAGGCGAGTATGAATTCGGTGGATGCAGGAATGACGGACGGACCGACGTGAGCGATTGGCGCAGCCGCGACACACCACCGATCGAGAGGGCCGTCATGTTGTGCGGCGGGCATTGACGGTTCGCACCGCCACATCACGAACGTTAGCGCCGGAATTAGGGTGTGTTGCGCAACAACCAGTGTCAGCACGTACCATTCGACGTCGTCTGCAGGAGCGAGGATTTGTCGCACGGCGTCTATTGCTCCGACTGCCATTGACGTCACACCACCGGCGAGTGCGGCGGCAGTGGGCCGTTGAACGCCGTACCTGGACTACGGAATGGCACGACATTGTCTTCTGCGACGAATCCCGCGTCTGCCTGCAACACCACCATGGTCGGATCCGCGTGTGGCGGCACCGCGGCGAGAGACTGTATGACGCCGGCATTATGCATCGCCATACGGGTCGGTCGCCTGGCATTTTGGTTTCGGGCACAATTGGATATGACACCCGCACCCCTCTGGTACGCATCACCGGTACACTGAACAGCCACCGCTACATCTCTGACGTTTTGAAGCCTGTGCTCCTCCCTTACCTGCAGGACCTGCCAGCGGCCACGTTTCAACAGGGCAATGCGCGCCCGCACGTGGTACGCATCGTGCAACAATTCTTCATGGCCCACTAGGTGTCACTGCTTCCGTGGACCACATGTTCTCCCGATATGTCGCCCATCGAACACGTCTGGTCGCTGATCGGCAACTGAGTGGCCTAGCAAGCACCGCCCGCGGCTACGCCTGATGAACTGTGGCAAAGTGTGGAAGCAGCCTGGACCGACATAGCCCAAGCCCACATCCAAAGCCTCTTTCGTCCGATGCCGCGGCGTGTAGCGGCCGTTATTGCCAGCCATGGGGCCACGCGAATTATTGATGTCTGCGTATTCCGCAAGTCGCACGGGCCTGTAAACTCAATCGTTTCATCTTTGTATCTGCTGTTATGTGTCCAGTAAATCTGGCTTTGCTATCTCGTGTCCTTCTTGGTGTTGCATTTTAGGTGGCCAGCAGTGTAGTTTGGTAACAAACCTATACAACGACGCCAACCCTCTCTCTCACTCTCAGCAATGCAAACTATTGCTTTACCTTGTTACTTTTGCCAGAGATATTCACAACAATTAGAAATCTTGTGCTTCCAGGTGAAAGAAACATAACATAGAACCAACGTTCGGCAAAAGAACGACTACACAAGTCAGTGTGAGCTCGTGAATACCATCCAATGAAACAAAATCTCTCGACAAATCATATCGTCTTCTTGCTACAAATCAATTCGTCTTTTTGCTTTAAATAAAATCCGCTTTCTGCTCTTCATAATGCTACTTTCGGCTTCAAGCCATGTCATCCTTCTGCCAGAGATCAAGTCGTTTTTCTGCCCCCGTACATTTCAAAAAAGGAACCCTTGTCATCAGCTCTACCATACGTCATTAAGCTTTGACCTGTAGAAAGCATGCCAAAACACATATTCATCGAGAGAGAAAATGCAGCATTCAGATTGCAAAACGTTTAACCAAAACTTTGCGAAACGTTTATAAACAAAACTTTACGTATGAAAAAAAGAGCTAAAAAGGAAAGGTTCAGTTAGAGTATGCGTCACAAAGGCGGCAACTGGTACTTTAATTTTTAAATAACGGATTACGCATTTTTAATAGGCTTGTGGATTTTCATTTAAGAAAATCATTGCCACCGAAATATATCTCGAACCGTACTATATAAAACGCATAAAAATACAAGAAAAATGCATACGTTTTAATCGAAACCAAATAAAACATGGAGTGTTTTAGGAAGGCAAAGGAATTCATAATGAGTATTTATAAAAAATGTAAATAACGTAAAATGAAGTACTACCCATAAAATGAAATGAAACCCATATTTTTTTCAGGAAGGCAAAACAAAATTCGTAATCAGTATTTGTAGATTTCATATTGCAACAAACTTTAGAAGAAAATGTAAACACATTTTTTATAAATGAAATCAAAAGGAATAATTACAATATTAACCGCCATATAAATCTAAGTTAAATTGCGAAATTTTCTTTTATCACTTTTTTTAATTTAAGATATTTACTGGCCATGTTTAAAGATCAGGTCTCATAGTTTAAAGCTAACCATTTGGAAAGGAAGGTTTTGAACTTTATAAGCGTTCACTGCGATGCATAACCAAATGAAAAA
Organism: Macrothele yani; assembly: GCA_039090855.1. Lineage (NCBI taxonomy): Eukaryota > Metazoa > Arthropoda > Arachnida > Araneae > Macrothelidae > Macrothele > Macrothele yani. The sequence goes on from CM077002.1 coordinate 163,082,358, forward strand.
CTAAAGCCTTTTACATTAGACGCAAACGACTGGTATAGCGTTCGTATTATTGGAATCATTGAAAGAAGCATGCCAAACGTAACTGCGTAGCTTGCAATTCCATTGGTCTTGGTTACGAATTTGAAAATGTTTTCATTAAGAAATCTATTACCATTAAATAACTGAAAGAGACAAAAAAATCATTATACTGAATGTTTGTGGATACATCTCGTGAAAGATATTCCAGTTATGTATGCAATTAGTACATGCTCATTGTGGTTAAAAATTAAAGGATCGTTTATAAATCTGTATATGACTAGAAGTATTGAGGAACAAATTCAATGAAATTTTGAATAGAGGTTTATCATCTCACTATTTATGTAACTCAAGCAGAAGAAATTCATAATCTTATAACATGCATGTGTTCATATCATGTTCTTGTATTTACCTGGAAGATTACTCCTTCGAATAATATGTCAAGTCTTTTCCCTAACACGTGTGCTATATTAATATGAAGTATAAAACCTCCTTACAGCTTTGCAGCTCAAGCAACGACACCTCATATTGTTTATGAGGATACTGATCAGTTCTTGAATGACAAATAAGAGTTCGATCCCAGCGGTGTCGGAATTCAATTTTTCGGTTGCTGTGTGTTAATTAAAGAAAAACGTGGAAAAAGCGATGACTTTGTTTATTTACAATGACCACTCTTCAACAAGATATGAGTTCATGAAATGTTCTAGGAGACTAATGGAGAGCTCCTAAACCTCTCCATAGAGCTTCCTATGCACACTCATTGGGGTTGAGGGAACTGACCCCATTGAGGTTAGAAAATTTGGGTGGACACTCCATTTTGCGAAAAATCGAAACTTCATTTTGGTTGCTTTCTTGAGCGCTTTTCCTGCAAGCAGTTGTTTTTCGTATTATAGCCCCTTCTGAAATGTCTTTCTTTGGTTCTTGAAAAACCATACCGTAAAACTGTGCTGTAGTATCGACATCAGTCCACAGTCGACGGCGCTAGATGATCATTTCACTTAAACACAAACCCCAGTGTGTTGGAGACTTTTGGCTTTCGATCTAATTCATAGAGTCGGCAGAAAGCTTTCGAAAGCTCAAGGTACAAAGTTTGATATTAAGGTATGTGATGTACAAAATGGTTTTATGCCTGGTGAGGGCTGCACCAAACTTTTGTATTACACGTGATGATAAAAAAGTATCTGGCCACCCCGGTGGCGCAGTGGTCTAAGCGATGGCCTCTGATCATTCGTCCGAAAGGGGTTCGGGTTCGAATCTCGTGTGAGGCATGGATGTTGTGTTTGTCTTACGGCACTGGCTCTCTCCCTTCCCTAGAACCAGTGACCCTAAATTAAGGACGGGCGACTGCTTATAGCCCATTGAGTTGCTCACGGTGGTCGTTAAACCTCCAAAAAAAGTATCTGTCAGCAAGGTTTTGCTGCCGCTAAGGATTTCATGTAAACTTCTGAACAGAGCGAACACAGTGCTCATGTGAAATGTCTTGAGTATAACCGTGGAACGCTTGAATGTATGAAAGCGTTATATGCTGGCAGTAGATCACATGTACGTGTAAATCGTGTTTTGCTGAATTGGGTTTACATTCGTGCAGAAGTCAGACAAGGCCCTGTAATGTCACTATGGTATCCAATGTAATTGCAAATGCTTGCACGCGTGATAAAAACGGAATAATTTTTGTTTATTTAGTGGTTTGATGACAATCATGAGTAACTCGATGGACTATAAACTGTTACATGCCCCTAATTAAGGGTCACTGGTTCCAGTGAAGGATAAGAGTCTCTACCGTAAGACAAGTACAACATCCATGCCTTACCGAGATTTAAACCCGGATCCGTCACGCGTAATGATCAGAAACCAGCACTTAGGTCACTGTACCACCGGGGATGTCTCGAACGTTTCCTTGCGTGCGTGTTTTTCAACTCTGTTGGAACACTGCTGTTGTCTAAGAGCAAACGTGAGTTGCAGGTCATGTGTTCCAGGAGAACCGAAATTGATATAAAACTCAAAGTAAGTACATATAAGAGGGAAACAATAATTCGTGGTTTTTCAACAAGAGAATATTTTTGCTGAGTACAGTATCAGTCAAAATGGGCAGAGAGTTAGATTAAGTGAATGGGTTTATTTATTGTGTTAGAAAGAAGGTAATGTCTGATGACAAGGTACCCGAAGTCGAAGCCGCTGCCAAGGCGCACATTGGTCACTGAGATTGCGCAGCACATCGGCGTGACATCAGTAGTTAGGTGGCTTAAGTGAGTGGCAGTTAGCTGTAAGAATTTTCAGATCGCTATGTCTGTTTCGGGAGCCGTATCCATGCATCTATTGCACTAGATTAAAAGATTATTTTTCCATGGATGCCTTAAACCAGTGGTCTCAAACTCACGGCCCTGCGCCAACTGTTTTGCTGCCCGCATGAATGATTATAAAATAAAAATTAATCACCCTTTTTTCAAGTATATTATGATACACTATATTGACAAGTCACCGGACACCCCTTTAAAAGCAAATGAACGGCTCCGCTGCGTTGTTAAGGTGCGCGGTACAGCTGGAAAAGGTATAAAAACAAGCCTGCAGCTGACCGGTATCATATCGCACTGTGAGGTTGAGTAAAAATGTCGCGGTGGGAGAGAAATGGCTTTGGGAAAGTAACGATTGTTGGGTGTTATATTAGTGGGTTGCCCAACAGAGAAACTGAGAAGCGTTTAAACATACCAAAGTCAACTGTTTTGGATGTAATGAATAAATGGAAGACACATGACGTGCCTGAAGCAGCAAAACGTACCGGCAAACCAAAGAAAATCAGTGACAGAGGACGTCGAAGCCTCAGGAGAGTCATTACATCTAATCGACGGAGTACTGCACAAGACCTTATTGTACAGGTGAATAAAAATGCTGGAACTTCGGTATGTACACGTATCATTTGCAGAGAACTTCATTCCATGGGTTACTGTGGTCGTGCGGCTGCTCACAAATCTTTCATCTCCAGTTGGAATGTTACTCGTCGTTTTATCATGGTGTAAAGAACATTTATCGCGGACCATAGATCAATGGAAACGGGTTTTATGGACTGATGAATCGAGATACACGATCCGTCAGTCTGATGGCCATGTGTGGGTATGGCTGCATCCGGGGGAACGCTATTTACCACAGTGTACTGTTCCTACGGTCAAGTTTGAAGCTGGCAGTGTACTCGTGTTGGGGTGTTTTTCGTGGTATGGTCCCGGCCTATTGGTTATCGTGGACAAACCTGTTAACCAGCACGTCTATCTCGATATTCTGGAGAATTATGCCCTACCAACTCTGTGGCTTTCAAACATTGTTTATGGAGAGAACCTGAGAGGAGGGTACAGAGGGCTTGTATTTACAGTGCCAAGAAAAACATAATCCACGACATATGTGCAGTGAAGATGACAAATGTACAGATGCTGATGTGCTATATACAATGACGATAAAAACATAGTACATGAGTATCTTTACAGATATAAGTTGAGCTACAGAAGTAACCGACAACAATGGTGCATGAGTAATGCACGAGAGATTAACAGTGAAGAATCAATATGAACAATTCCAGTAGAAATGTGTAACAAAGATAAAGATATAGTTATAATACTATGTACAATGTAGTGATGCCAATGTAGTAAAGGTATAGTTATAATACTATGTACAATGTAGTGATGCCAATGTAGTAAAGGTATAGTTATAATACTATGTACAATGGTAGGTGCCTATGAGAGGCTAATATCAAATGAGCAACAAATATTAATATTATGTACAACATGTGTGGTAATAGAATGGCTGATGTTAGATAGAAAGTGTAAAAGACAATGTGATAACATGAATAAGTGGATTACAATGGTAAATACTTTGTGGCGAATGTCACAGGTAAGAACTTTACAAGGTATAAGTGATACGAGTAAAAGTACAAATGGCAAAGTAATGGAGAACAGTTCTAAAAGTAGTTGTACATGTACTGAGAGATCAGTAAACCAGGTTCGATTTGGTGACCAAACCCGAAAAAAGCGACGTTTCCGAGAGTCAGTTGAGGCAGACGCATATGCGAGGCGCAATCGCAACAGAAGCCTGTTGCGAAAGATACAAGACATGCCATCCTACAATTCAAGTTCACTATCTTGAACGGATATGTCAGATGGTGGCTGGATTGTGTCATCGGCTGCTATGCAAAGGAGGTCTAAACGACGAACGAATTTCGTTATCCAGCGCGGATCACCAAAGGTCTCACGAGGCACCGCTTGGAGATGAGAACGGATGATTTGCAATTGTAGAAGAACATCAGGTTGAATTGCAGTATAAGCAGATAAAATGTTTGTCAATTGTTTGTTTTGACGGGGACCTGAAAGGAAATTATATAGAACATCTCCAGTGACTGGAATTTGAGGAAGAGAAAAAGATTTTAGAAATTGAAGAAATTCATGTGAGGGAACTGGGTCTGCAGAACCAGTATCTGTATCAGTATCAAGCTCAACAGAAGCATCTGATGCACTGTAGCCGATTGAGTGATCGCTACGGTCAGAGCGGTCAGTCGTTGTTCGTTTTTTTTTTTTTTTTTTTTTTGGCACGAGCATTGCGGGTCCTTCGACGCTTTGCTCTACACCGAAGGGGGGGGGCATCAGTGTTGTCAGGTACTTTAAAATGGCTAGACGCAGTGGGCTAACCAGGAGAAACAGACGATTGTACTTGAGCATCTCCCAAGTAAGGGGTGAGGGGAATGAACTAAGAAGCGAAGATGTGTCTGATGGAAGATGTGACGGAGAAGGATACACAGGTCCGGATTCTGCAGGTAGTTGCGAAGTTACGCGTTAACCAACGGCTGTAGTACTAAGTTTGTCTGAAGTAGCGCATTGACCAACGGCTGTAGAACTTTTGTCTGAAGTCACGCGTTGACCAACGGCTGTTGTGCTACTTTTGCTTTTGGCTTGTGCTGAAGTCGTTGAGGATACCGCTGAAGCAGACAGTTTTTGGGCTCTCGAAGTTGTAGTAGAAGTGCGATGTGGACATAAGGCACGAGGGTGTCCATGACCTTTACAGGTAGAACACATAAAGCCGACAGTAATGTTGATATCACGGATGTGCGTATCACAACGAGTACTGAACTTTGGTGGAACTCGTAGTTTTGCTTCATCAGACGGAAAAACCACTCTTACATGCCGTAGGCCAAGAAGATAATGATCTTCCGGCTGGGTTGGGAAAGAGGAGAAGATGGTGATTGTGCCAACTACACGTCCAAAGTTTTGCGCAATGGACTGTAATAGTTCGTCAGAAATTTCTGGCGGGACTGGGGAAAAACTCAGAACAGTAGGCATGTGAGAGATAGGATCAGCATTAATATGGCGGTCACCAATAGAAAGTCCATCATTTATAACTTGAAGTGAAAATTTGGGATCAGAGAAATATGCGGTTACTTTGCCATCTTTCTGGCATACGTGTGTGACGGCTGACTTCGGGAAGAGTAAACGAAGGGCTACGCTGCACGCAGTGAGCTTAGTATTGGCAAGAGCAGGGAAGGCAACGCCGAGGTCAACTTTACTAAGGAAGTGTTGACCAGCTGGCGAAGTTGCTGGGAGATCGACGAAGATGTTGGAGTTAGCATCACACTTCATCTGATAAGGGCCTTTGATAGAAGCTGTCGCAGATGGTGGGGAAGATTTCTTCCATATGGAGTGGCTGGGCAGTGTGATGACGTAGAGACAACTGACGAAAGTGAAACACCCATCGCCTCTCCTGTCACCTGCTGGGAAGGTTGCTGGTTACCACTCAGTGACGTAGAAGTAGGATTAGCTGATAGGGTAGCTGAACTACGCTTAGGAGAGGAGAGTCTTGTCGAAGCACGCCGGCCATTGGTGTATGGTGGAAGAGGAGGAAAATCGTTATCAGTAACAAGAGCTGGGAACGTCGCCCTCACCCGTTGTAGCCATCCGCAATGGCGAAGCAGAATTCACTTCTTGGCCGACTCGTCCAAGATAATAAAACAAAGATATCTCAACTAAATGATCATTCACCGACTTGGCAGGGCTACGAGCAGAATCGTGGAACCTTCACGGAACTCAAACACACAAAAATAAATACTCGGAACACCGAAGAGAGCACAGGCAAGACGAAATGTACAGAGCAGAAAAACTGCGTGTATGTGGCAATACTACGGAACCGAGCCTTGTTGGTACCAGCAATATAATGCACCGAACCATAAAGCAAGGACTGTTACGGTTTGATCATAATTCCGTATCATTTCTAGACTGGCCAGCTCATAGCCATGATCTTAATCCCATAGAGCACCTATGGGATGAATTAGAGCCCCGTATAAGAAGTTTGGAACCAAGGCCTACTACGAAGCAACAGTTAGCGGCAGCATTATGTACTGAACGGAAGCGCGTACCTCTCGTTGTGTTCCAAAATATTGTCGAAAGCATGTCTAAAAGGGTCAGTACATGCATTGAGGACAAAGGTGGAACGACACCGTACTAATATATGTCAATAAATGCTCTGTTCTGTTTCTCTTCTAGGTGTCCGGCGACTTTTGTCAATACAGTGTATATTAAGTATAATATAAACATAGCAATGCTTAGCAAAGGCAGTTTCTTTATAAGTAAGAAGTTTATCTACGAAGAATATAACTGTATTAAGCAAAATACATATTTTCAATATATTCAAGTCTCCATTTTCCTATAATGCTGAGAACGCACCTGACGATCTTCAGCTTGAATTAATAGACTTTTTTTTTTTTTTTTTTTTTGGAAATTTAACGACCACCGTGAGCAACTCAATGGGCTATAAGCAGTCGCCCGTCCCTAATTTAGGGTCACTGGTTCCAGGGAAGGGAAAGAACCAGTGCCATAAGACAAACACAACATCCATGCCTCACCGGGATTCGAACCCGGACCCCGTTCGGACAAATGATCAGAGGCCATCGCTTAGACCACTGCGCCACCGGGGCTGCTTAATAGACTTTCAGTGTGATTCTTTCCTAAAAGAAAAATTCAACAGCTGCAATCTAACAGAGTTTTACCAGTTAGTTTCAAAATACATGTACATTAACTTTCATAACCTAGCTGCACGTATTATGTCTATGTTTGTAACAACATAACTCATGTGAACAGTTGCTTTCAAGAATGAACCAAGTAAAATGTCTTGAAAGGGATAGGTTAAGTGACAGTCACTTATGCTCACTTTTTAAAGTAGCATGCTCAAAGGACATTTCCAAATATCGATGTTAGTGACAAACAAATTAGTAAAATCATGCAATGCATTGATTATGATACGCTTTTCAACATACCAGAAATTATTACTCAATTATGAGAATAATGGCTGTGGAATAAATCTTGCTTTTGTGCAATGACCTCTGACCTGATTTCGTTGATATTCTACAGAACCGGTTCACTATACCTCAGGAAAAACATGATAACGTTTTGTCGCAATCGAAACATTTTTTGGTAAGTTATGATGCACAAGGGCAATGGAATGGATCCCCTCCAGTGTCCTGACCTTTGACCCCATTTTGCCCATTTTGAATATGGTTCGTCCCCAGTGGCTCCCTACCACATACTAAAATTTCATCGAAATCGAACCATTTTTACGTAAGTTGTGACGCATAAGGGCAATGGAACAAATCCCGCTCTTATACCCTGCCTGACCTTTGACCCCATTTCCTATATGGTTCGTCCCCAGTGGCTCCCTAATACATACTAAAATTTCATCGAAATCGAACTATATTTACGCATGTTATGACGCATAAAGGCAATGGAATGGATTCCACTTTTATGCCCTGACCTTTGACCCCATTCCACCCATTTTCAATAGGTTTCGTTCCCAGGTGGTTCCTTACCACATACCAAAATTTTATCGAAATCGAACCATTTTTACGCAAGTTATGACGCATAAGGGCAATGGAATGAGTCCCGCTCGAATGACCTACCTGACCTTTGACCACGATTTGCCAATTTTCAATAGGGTTCGTGCCCAGATAGTTCCCTACCACATACTAAAATTTCATCGACATCGAACCATATTTACGCATGTTATGACGCATAAAGGCAATGAAATGGATCTCGCTCTTATGGCGTGACCTTTGACCCCACTTCACCCATTTTCAATAGGGTTCGTTCCCTGGTGGTCCCCTACCACATACTAAACTTTCATCAAAATCGAACCATATTTACGCAAGTTATGACGCATAAGGGCAATTGAATGGATCCCGCTGTTATGGCGTGACCTTTGATTCCACTTCACCCATTTTCAATAGTGTTTGTTCCCTGGTTGTCCTCTACCACATACTAAAATTTCATCGAAATCGAACCATTTTTACGTGAGTTATCCTGCCGACAGATAGACGGACGGAAAAAGCTGGAGCATATACGCTTCTTCAACCTACGGTTGGAAAGCGTAAAAAAGCGAGCATATCTTCTGTACCGTGTACTGTGTTCAGTTAGTAAAATGTAATTGTTTTAAGATTTAAGTGAAAATACTTGTTATATAAAGGTGATTGTTTTCAGTTTTCAGTGGTTGATGAAGGATTTTTTTTACCATTTACCGACAATTAGAAATAATATTCCGCGCTCTAGCGCCAAGCCATCGGTGTAGTTTTGTAAATTTGATATTTATTTATAAAAAAAGTATTTAATATTCATTCGGCCCCCTAAATTCCTTCAAAACTCAAAAGTGGCCCTTCCAAGGGTCTGAGTTTCTGACCACTGCCCTAAACTATCAGAATGAGCATACATGCAATTCACTCTTTTTTCGGTGCGTTGTTTCGCAGTTAGAGGGCAGAAATGCTGATATTATGGAAATCCAAATATATTTTACTGAGCATTTTCATGTAAAAATCCGATTGAAACAAATCTGGTTTTCCTTTTATATATTTTACCACCACTCATTTTTTGCACAGTTTCTACGTCAACTAACGCTAATTTTTCAACTATTATGCTTTAAGGTAGATGTCATTTTCCCTAATGCATCTTTGGCAATTGTATGTATCATTTTTGTGTACTAGTAGACGGACATTCTATTTCATGATTCCAGAACTTAATGTAGATTAATTTTATTTTTGATATGTAGTACAGCAAGTTTAAACGCGGCGGAATAGCTTTTTCCGTCATGGAACGGTTTATTTTTATCGGAAAGAATTTTTTTTATCTATATGCGTGTTTGCCTATGTTTCATTCGCGCTGCTGTTTTTCAATAACGAAATATAAACATCTTGCACAGGCTTACCTATATTTTCAATATACTGAAAGGGAAATCAATCAAAATTCCACCTGCGCTTCACATTAGTCGACGTATAAATAAATTAAATCTTGATAAATTTAAAACCCTTAAGTGCTTTAACATTGGAAGAACTTGAGTTGTATGGATATCCAAACGTAGCTTACAATGGGTTTTACACAACTTTAAAAGAAATGTATCTTAAATTCTTCCCGACTATCTCAAATATAGCAAGATGGAGAAAGAAATTTTGCAAACCTTGGATTCCTTCACATATCTTAAATCAAATAAAAAAGAAAAATAGATTGTATTCAAAATTTATTAAAACAAAATTTCAAAGTTACTTTTACAAATTTAAAACCTTTCAAAATTCTTTAAATTACACTATTCGAACAGTAAAAAGAAACTATTATGCACATATATTCCCTCAAAATTCTTCTAAATTAACTTGGAAACACTTTAATACTTTACTTGATAATTAAACTAGGGTAATAACTCCAGAATACCTATACGACAACATGCAAACAAAACGAACAGGAACACAAAATATTGCAACCCATCTTAACCATCACTTCATAGCTATTCCGCATATTCTTAAACAAAATCATTCACCTAGAAATACTTTACATATACAAAATACAAATAAAGCAAACCTTTCAAATTCATTTTTTCTTACAGAAATTACATATTCAGAACTTTTTCTCATATTAAAACAAATGAAAACAAATACCCATCCCGGCCATGATGGCATTCAGCCAACTACAATAAAACATGTTGCCGAAATAATTAATGAACCCATTATTAATTATCTTTAACTTGGTATTCGGCACAGGAAATTTTACCGGATGCACTTAAGATAAAATAGATAACTCCCAAATATAAATCAGGTTCAAAAACTGATGTTAATAATTATCGCCCTATTGCAAACCTGCCCATATTTGCTAAAATTTTGGAACAATTAATATACACAAGATTAATAATGTTTTCTCTAACATAAAATATCATAAACAAAATTTGATTTGGTTACCAACCCCACAAATCTTCTGAAATTGCATTGCCTTACTTACAAAATATTATTTAAAAAATCCCTACTTATTACTATATCACTTGCTATATTTTTAGATCTAACAAAAGTTTTTGATACAATAAATCATGAAATTCTTCATAAATCACATAATCTGGGAATAAGGGAAATGCGCCATGCTTTACTTAAAACTTATTTAACAAAAAAACAACAACATACACAAATTTATCAGTTCCAATCCACTTTACACCAATCGCATTATGGAGTTCCACAGCTATCGATTTTTGGGATCCTTGTTATTTAATTTATATATTAATGCCATATTTAGCATAACATCAGAAAACAATGTCATACTATACCCAGATGACACAACATTACTCTTTAGGGAACACAATATAAATGACATTATTACTAAGGCTAACACCCTCTTGCAGTTATACTCAATTTGGCTAACTACTAATGAACTTATAATTAACACTTCTGAAACTAAATCTATGGTCTTCTCCAGAATGAGATCCGAATGGGGCCATACTGTAAATTTATTATTAGAAAATAAAATAATTGATATAGTACCACATTTTTTTTTATTTGGGAGATAATCTTACCCCTGACTTGCAATGGACTAAACATATAGAAAGACTTTCGGACAAATTATCTAGAAATATTGCCTCATTAGTACAGTTTAATATCTCCTTCAATTAAAACACTAATTCTCTTGTATTACTCGTTAATTCAGTCTCACATTAACTACTGATTTTTATCTTGGGGTCAAACAACTAAAATAAATTTAAAGAAATTACAGGTATTGCAAAATAAATATATTAGATTAATGGACCTACTTTCGAAACGAAGGACTACTATGCCTACACACATACATCCGCATCAACATCCTCAAGTTCATCGGAATGATTTCCGAATACTAACAATGCATCAACTTTTCTATTATAATCTTGGAAAAATCATGTTTGAAAGACTTAAGAACAATTTGCATATAGATTTAATTGAAATTAATAGCAATGGACACAACTATTAAACAAGAAATAGATTAGCGCTTCGCCCAATACAGCCTAAAACTCAGCTTTTAAAACAAAGTTTAAAATATGCTGGCCCAGATTATTATAATAGAAAAGTTGATTGTCTTTGGATTTTACAAATATTAATAGCCAAAATCTCTTTAAAAAGCGCTTTACAATACCTACTGAGTAAAAAAATAAAAGATGTATTCTTTAAGTAAATCCAAATAATAATAGTAATTATTTATTAAAAATAATTCATGATAAGGCCAAATTTGCTTAATTCATACTTTTTAAAGGAACTAAAGGCTACTCCAAAACTCCTAAAAGGCCTTTTCTTTTGTTCCCTTTGCTGTTTAATAGCCCTTGCATGGATAACTAACTGTAATATCCTTATGTTATGTACTTGTATAAATAAATAAATAAATAGCCTTTTCAGTCGTTTTGGGAACTAGCTGTAATGTTAGTTAACCCTGTGGGGTTGAGCAGAGGAAATTTTCTTACTAGTTTTGTCGATTGCTTATTTGAAATTGAGATACTTTTTCATGAAATTTTAAGAAAAATGCTTCTAACAGACGTAAGAAAACATCAGTCAACAGCTGGCGTATCTTCCTATTTTCGAGATGTGAGCATTTTTTTTTTTTTTTTTGAGAAGTGGGTGTTTTTCCGTGAGCGTATTTTCTGTGGGCATTCTTTCGTACATGCGTTGTAAAGAATAAACATATGTATTGTTAATAGCATTTCATTCATTTGTACCCTATCATTAGCTTTCATTTGTGTTTTAGTCACTAAGCAAGGCTAATTTATACAGTTATTCACGATCTTAAACCTTACACATATAATGTACCGCGTGAATCAACAGAATCGAGAAATAATGAGCAACTAAAAATTTATTAAGTATTCTGTCAAATATCAATCTTCAAATATCCTGACTAGGAGCATAACTCAATGTCAAATTGTTTCTGAGAATTTCCTTACAATTCAATTTCTTCTTCGAAGGCCTCGACTTAATACCCCTGTTTGCTTCGGCAGTATTGTCACATCGTATCAGAAAGCACAAATTAACGCTCGTTGTTCCAACTGAACTGTGTGAAAGGACTCCATTGTTTACCCTTCTTCTGGCTTACACTTTCGCAACCATGTATTTCGACGTCAGTTGCCTTTGAAGAATTTCATCCTGACGTTAAATTTCCACAGTTTACACCGAATTGCTTTTCGAGTTAGTTGAGTATCAGGCGAATTATTCCCTGAGCTCTAATTCCAATGTCTCCCGACGACAATTTGTGGAATGAAAGGAAATCGTTGTCCGGGAGAACCGTCAGGAAATGTTCCCACAGGGGATGCTCAACGATCAATTGTCAACATCCTGAAATCGGATAGAGCACAATGCATTAGCTTAAACAACCGGATGAACAGGACTACGGCCCGTAAATTCACGAGACAAAAGTCTTGTACCTCAAGCTATCATTCACATTTTCACCTTCTCACCCGGCATGCAGGGCTTAAGCGATGTGTTAAGTGCGTAGCCCTCTTGCATAGGCTAACCGATAGAATAACCGGGAAATGTTATCAGCAAAATCCTATTTTCAGACTCTATTACTTCCGGCGTTTATTTTCAAAGTTCTCTTTTAAAACCTGAACTCTCAGCATAATGTTTTCTTCGCACAACACTCATTATTATCACAGCAGATAGAGATGGACGATCCAATCAGATCCCTGTTGAGTTTTGGTCAGGGTTTTCAGAGCGTTTAAAGTCAGCGTCAATTGGAAAGTCTTTCCGAATATTTTCAGTTCCATACATTGTGTTATGATGAATATTTCAGTGTATTCCCATGGGACTCGATATATTAAGAACACTGGAGTGCTGAACAGGGCTCAATTCTTTTTTCTTTTGTATGGGGGGGCTTAATTTTTTAATATGGGGGCTGACCACCGCTCAAGTTTTTTATTACCAAGTACTTAAACCTTCGTTCCTCTTCCGAAACAAAAATAAATAAATCAAACAACAGAATTTTGAAACTGATAGTTGTCACTTTCCATTTCATTGCGTTTCAAATTTAAAATGATTTAATTTCACTTATAACAAATGTACACTACTGTTTGGGAAAATTGTAATACCATGATGGACTACTTGCATTATCTTGAAACTTGCAGGATATGTACAACAAGTTGGGTCATGCAAATGGTTAAAATGTCAGTCAAAATGCGCATGCGGTTTCGGAGCAGCGTCACCTGAATCGTTCGGTTTTGGGTATAAAGAGCTAGCTCAATCGAGATGCTACAATCAGTAAAGAGCCAATACTGGGTCGAAAGAGTGTTTCTTCAGTCCAACTGTGCCCCACCGCTGAGGATGGTCGTATTATGAACACCTGACGAACTTTGAGCGAGAAAGAATTGTTGGGATGAGAGAAGCTGGATTTTGCTACCGCGGAATTGCCACTAGCACGGAACGAAACACCAGTACAACGAGGAGAAATTGCCACTAGCACGGGACGAAACACCAGTACAATGAGGAGAAATTGCCACTAGCACGGGACGAAACACGAAATTGCCACTAGCACGGGACGAAACACGAAATTGCCACTAGCACGGGAAGAAACACCAGTACAATGAAAAATTGCCACTAGCAAGGGACAAAACACCAGTAAAATGATGAGAAATTGCCACGAGCACGGGAAGAAACACGAAATTGCCACTAGCAAGGGACGAAACACCAGTACAATGATGAGAAATTGCCACGAGCACAGGGCGAAACACCAGTACAATGATGAGAAATTGCCACTAGCACGGGAAGAAACATGAAATTGCCACTAGCACGGGACGAAACACCAGTACAATAATGAGAAATTGCCACTAGCACGGGACGAAACACCAGTACAATGATGAGAAATTGCCACTAGCACGGGACGAAACACCAGTACAATGATGAGAAATTGCCACTAGCACGGGAAGAAACACCAGTACAATGATGAGAAATTGCCACTAGCACGGGATGAAACACGAAAATTGCCACTATCACGGGACGAAACACCAGTACAATGATGAGAGCGTGAGGAAGTGGGCAGGGGAGGCTCTGTCGCACAGAAATCCGAGAAATGGACTGCAAAATCGAAAGACTGCGCCGGACGACAGACACCTCTACCGCATGCCAGTGAGCGATTGCACTGCGACCTCCACTGTGTTACTGCAGCACTGCCACTAGTCTGGCTTTATTCTCCAGCACAGTGGGACGCAGTATCCTTAACAGAAGGCTGGTTGCAAGCAGCCCATTGCTTAGCATTCCCTTTACCCTCAACCGCAGACGATTCAGGCTGAAATGGGGTCTCGAACACAGACATTATTGCGCTGATTAGCAACAGGTCGTGTTTTCTGACGAGTTACGATTCAACTTCATATATCATGATGGTCGCAAGGTATTCTGAGACATCGTAGTGAACGGGCACCTTGCAGGTGCACTTTGCGGCGTCATACCGGCCCAACGCCAAGCGTCATATCTTGGAGAACCATTGGGTTCAATTCGGGATCCCCTGACACAAAATGAGGGAACCTTCAATAGCCAGAAATACGTCAGGAATGTTTTAGAGCCAGAGGTGATACGTTTCCTTAAGAGTTGTCCTGCCGCTATATTCCAGCAGGACAATGCTGGAATATAGCTCGAAATGTGTCCCGGAATGTCCAAAACATCGTCTATGCATATCAGACACCACTACTTCCCTGGCCTACTCATTCACCGCATTTGTCACGATAGAACCTGTCTGGGACATGGTAGCTAAGCGACTGACCCGTCAAGTGCCTTCGCCATTCACCGCAGTGAACTCTGGTGCCGCATAGAAGCAGCCTGGCAGGCTATTCCCTAGGATGATATTAAAAGCCTCTCCAATTCAAAGCCTCGCCGTGTAGAGGCTGTTAGTTTGCTCGAGGTGGCATCACACCTCCATTTCATGTTTATTTTTAGTTGTCACATCAAAATACATACATGGCGTGCGTAGTGCGATCAAAAAATTCCGAGACTAGGTACGTAGCGCACCAACAGATGGCAGTACGTGGAAGCGCGCGTAGCGGTCGAGGGCAGGGACCTTCATGAGTCATTGTGACAAGTGGCGTCGGTCTGTGAACATCGGGAGCTATGCTACACGATATTTGGTGACCACGTGCAGAACACAGCTGCGATTTCGGTATGGACTGCAAACTAGAGCAGCGAGCGAACATCAAATTATGCTTCAAACACGGCAAATCGGGAACGGAGGAGCATGAAATATTGCGGCAGGCTTATGGCAATGAAGCAATGAGTCGTGCGAGGTGTTTTGAGTGGCACTCGCTCTTCAAGAGCGGCAGAACGGCACTGGAAGATGACGAGAGGTCAGGGTGACCCATCCACGAACAAAACTCCCGAAAATGTGGAAAAAAGTAGGGATCTGGTGTATGAGGATCGTCGGAGAACCATTCAACACTTTGCTACCATCGTCAATGTGTCATACGGAACAGTGCATGAAATTCTGGCGTCGGTTTTGAACTTGCACTGCATTGCTGCAAAGTTTGTGCCAAAGATTCGGAACCCCGAACAGAAGGCGCTCTGTGTCGAACTCTGTTTAGATCTTCGTAAGCAGGTGGTGAATGATCCAACGTTCCTGTCGCGGGTCATCAATGGGGACGAGACTCAAGCAGATCATCAGTGGGAATACCCTGCGACTTCTTTCTGTTCCCGAAGATGACGCTGAAGCTCAAGGTTCGCGGTTTTGAAACCGTGGACGAGATCCAGCGTGAATCGCAGACGGTGCTTGACACGATTCGCGAACAGAGAAGCGTTCGTTCCAAGTACCAAAAAACGGGGAGCGTTCGTTCCAAGTACCAAAAACGGGGAGCGTTCGTTCCAAGTACCAAAAATGGGGAGCGTTCGTTCCAAGTACCAAAAAACGCTGGCAGCGGTGTATCGCTGCCCAAGGAAATTACTTAGGGGGAGAGCATAGCCAAAGTTAAGTAACGTAAGTACTTTGCTGTATATCGGCCTAGTCTCGGAACTTTTTGATCAGACCTCGTATTTATATTTTCATAACAATTGATGATTGCTTGAGACAACTGGAAAGAAAGAGGGAAAATGCCATTTGGCCTGACGTAGTCCTCTTCGCCCTAAAGGGAAGATCATGATACATTAAGCCAAAGATAAAACCAGCATGGGATGAACAGTGAAAAATATATTACAGTGAAATATATAAAAGAAAGTTAAAATATATGAAAGAATTTATTTCATATCTTCATACATTGAAAATACGAAATGGTACAGAACTTCTTAACTCAATTTTCATAATGAAATTAAAAAAAATTAATACAAAAGGCAAAATACACATAGGCTTAAGATAGCAAAGTATTCATGAATGCTTATATGTATGCGTCTGTGTCTTACATTATTATTATTTTTCTTTTTGATGTCATTCAAACTTCTACAATGGTATTTAGCATTTTGATATTTCATTTATAAGTTTTGTTACATTTATGGATTTTTCAAGTGCATCCCCTAAAATAACGTACCATATAAACGATGTTCCTCTGTACTTCGCCTCCCTCTTGTGTGAATAATGGCAGGAGAATAGCAGATTTTTTTTCCTTTGCTCCATTTTGAACTTTTTTACTTAGTGCTCTTTGCATTTTTAGGCCCTTTGCGCCAAAAAATGCAATTCAATCAACCAACAGCCGCGTTCAGATGCCGTAACTATTACTTCACCCTGGCCTTCTAGGAAAAAAATATTGCAAACGCAAAATCTGTTTCACCGTCGATGACTGAATTACTCGGAGCGCCATGTCAAAAATGTTTGCAAAGGATTTTGTTTTCTCTTGCTCTTGTGTACCACCATTTACTCGCTTTCCACTTTTTTCTTCCTATTTCATATTCGATATGTTTCACAAAGGAAGTGACAGACTGACTAAGTGCTGGAGAAAGCATTACGCAACAGACTCGTCAACATCCTGAAGATATTTATTCTAGTTGAGGATTTAGTATCAGGGAAATGGTCTTAGAAACTAGTGAAACTATACTAGTAATCCGATTCATTGGCGAAGGAATATACAAATAAGTGTTTCCAAGCTTTCACACATCAACCAGATGGCTTTTTCAAGGAAGACGGACAGAAACTTAAATCTGAATAATACACTGAGGAGCAATTGAATTAAAGACAGCTGCCGTTATGCAAATGTGGCGCTGTGGGCTGCCCTGTAAACGGAAACGACATGACGTATGCATCGATCCGACAATACAAAGAGTGATGCGACGGGAATCAGTAAGAGTCGGAGGCAGCATGGATAAGACGAAGAATCTAAGCGCATTTGATCATGGGGAAATTGTCGGGGCTGGACGAATGGGTCGCAGGCACTGGGTGGACAACAGCGTGTGGATGAGCGGGGTCATCGTCGGCTAGCTCGCATTGTAACAGCAGATAGACGGGCCATAGTACAAGAAATCACTCCGAAATTAAACGCTGGTGCACAAAAACGTGTAAGCAGCCACACCAATCAGGACCATCGCCTCGCTATGGGGTACAGAAGCCATCGTCCCACTAGGGTACCGCTGCTGACCGAACATCACAGGGTGCAAAGATTAGCATGGGCGCGGAACATCCACACTAGACCCCAGACATGTAGAAAAATGTTGCCTGGACTGATGAGTCGAGATTCACTTTGGTACATGCGGATGACAGGATACGAGTACGGCCAAACCACATGAAGTGATGGATCCTTCTTGCCAGCAGGGTACTCTTCAAGCTGGTGGGGGTGGCATTCTCGTCTGGGGACTGTTTACGTTGACTAAAATGGAACCCCTGGTACGTATGACATCGTCCCTCACAGGTCAACGTTACCGGGATATCCTGGACGGCCATTTGCTCCTGTTTGTGCGTCTTCAACATCCCACTGGGGATCTCATCCTGCAACAAGAAAATGCACCGTGCCATCGCTCTCGAATCGTATCCGAATGGTTGGATGAGCACTCCACCGACGTGACCTCGCTTCCTTGGCCAGCTAGGTCACCTGACCTCAATCCGATCGAGCACATCTGGGATGCCCTCGAGAGAGATGTTTGAGGCTATGACCCCCTCCATCAAATCTTCGTAAACTGTGGGAGCGTGTTCAGGGGTCGTGGATCCGTACGGCTTCCCAACGCTTCTGGTATCTTGTCGAGTCCATGCCGAGACGAATCGCCGCCGTCATCTGTCCAAAACGTGGTGCTACACGCTCTTGGACAGGTATCTCTAATTTAATTGCTCTTCAGTGTAGAACGCCTTAACAATTTGAAAGCGGTAACTTGACAATAAATAGATACTACGTAATCTATATATTTAAAACACAAGGCCGGTGTCCGGATAAAAACAAATTTGGTTGCTGTGTGTTAACTAAAGAAAACGTGGAACACGTTATTGAGAGATCTGGGATGAGGTCTAAGCGGTGTCCGGATAAAAAAAATTTCGGTTGCTGTGTGTTAATTAAAGAAAACGTGAACACGTGGAGACACTATTCACAGTGTCTCCACATGTTTGGAAGATTTTCACTAATTTGTGGTAAACCCTCTTACAAAAAAAAGATTATTACAAACGTATTAAAAAAATAATAAACCGCAACAGAAAATTAAATAATTAAATCACTCATATTAATGACAAAAATAAATTCATCATCGAGCAGTTAGGGTTTCACCTTGCACGTCAATGTGATTTCTGAGTCTCTCTGGCTCAGTGGTTAAAACGTACGGTTTGTTTTGAACCAACCCAAATGACGTCGGTTCGAGTCCCAACGGCGCGAAATTATTCTCTGCAGTAAGGGTCGAGAAATTCAGCGTCTTCCATTTTGCGAAACTTCTGTATAAATACCGAAAAACCTGAAACAGAATTTTCTGAAATAAACAGAATTATTAATTACGGAAAAATTGTAAACATGCGGAAGTAGAAAAAAAGGGAAACTTTTGAAAATGGAAACTTCGTTAAAAGACGGACACCTACCGGAACCTTTGCGGTACGTTATTTTCAGAAATTTTTCTGTGATTTGACACACCTTTCACAGTCGTATCAGAATAATATGACCACCCTCTTAATCAAGTGCACCCGCCCAGGCGCGTCACGGAGTGCACGTGACAAGGTCGACCACACGGAGATATAAGTGGCCGACCATGACAAATGAGCCATAGTGCGCTACGGTAGCGACGGACGTAACGTACTATAGCTCATTTGTAGGTAGTGATTAGACGGACGTGCAAAAAGGAATTATCATAAGCTACCGCGCGAAGGGTGGACGCATCACAGAAACAGCGGACTTCGTGAGCTGTTCGCGAGGTGCTGTAGTAAGGGTGTACCAAGATTGGACCGTTGGCACACAGAGTACCTCCACACGTCATACCTGTGCAGCCCAGAAGGTCATCGACCCCATAGTAGAACGCAACCTCCATCGACTTGTAAAGAGCAATGGACGCGCAACAGTACGGCACTTGACCATGAAAAAGAACTCCGGGGCGTCCACATAAGTGACAGTAGAGCGAACCCTGTTACGCATGGGACTCAGGAGTCGACGCTGCGTCAAGACGCCCATATTAACCCATGTCCATCGGCTAGGACGACTGCAGTTCGCATGGGACTATCGTCATTGGACAGTGGAAGAGTGGACAAAGGTTGCATTCTCCGACGAATCGAGGTATCTGCGCCACAAAAGTTACGAACGGTGTTGGATACTGCGTTAGACACACGGGAAAAAAACAGCCGAACCCTCTTATCGGTCAAGTACAGGCCGACGGCGGCAGTGTGCATGTATGGGGCATGCACCATACATGCACACTGCGCATCGCTGTCCATATGCATCCTTCATATTGTCCATCCTCGCTGTCCATATGCATCCTTCATATTGTCCATCCTCGCTGTCCATATGCATCCTTCATATTGTCCATCCTCGCTGTCCATATGCATCCTTCATATTGGACGTCTACCTTGGTGGTTATGGTGTATACTAGCAAAACAATGAGCCTTGTCCTGTCGCTAAGGAGGTGCGTGACTGGTTTCAGGAACACGCGGGCGGTGTCTCCGTTCTCCCTTGGCCGGCGAAATCGCCCGACCTCAATCCCATAGAGCACTTGTGGGACTATTTGAAGCGACAGGTTCGACGTTCCGATCCACAATCACGTCGTCTCCGGGACCTCCGTGCTCTGCTGCAGTTCGAATGGACACGTGTGCCTCAGGCAACCTTCCAGGGCCTCATTGCGTCCATGCCACGCCGTCTCGCCGCTGTCATCCGGGCCAAGGGTGGTTATTCCCATTATTAGATAGGTGGTCATATTATTCTGATACGACCGTGTATTTTTTTACATTGTACGTATATAACACAAATCACAGATAGTTTTATGGGTATGAAAAGATTGTCAATAATTTTGCATTTATGAAAATACAAAACTTGCTTACACTAACGGAAAGTAAAATGTGAAAAAAAAATGTAAGTCTTTTCTCTGAGCATTAATGCAGCAATATTTTAATCAAAATGAAGTAAATTACTTTGAGCAGTTCCACGAATTTATTTGAAAAAAAATCGTTCGATTCGTTTACTTTTCTCAATCAGTTCGCTGCAAACAAATGGTACGCATTTTAAAAACATCAAGTAATTTTCACGGAAAATCACACCGCTAAAGAATCCATTGCAAAAGATTTGATATTTCTTTCATTTTTCAGAAAGCGGAGTTATCCTGATATCATCTTTAGATCATTTTCTTTATCATTGTGTATTTTCTATATTTATTTTCTGTGTGTTATGCTTTGTATGTAGTTTATTGTAGAATTTTTTTTTCGTTGAGTTTATACTGATCTCACTGAAGTCTTGTCTTCTTTGTTTCCTGCGAGTTTTCATTCTCTCCAGTTCTTTGATTTTCTGGGATAGCTATTTTTCTTTTGTTGGTTAACTTTTCAAAGATGTGCGCAGTTTCTTTGATGTTCGTCTTTCTCAGGGTTGTACGGATCATCACGAATTTCCTTTGTTGAAGTTATACTTTTTTCCTTCCTGGATTCCGTTGTTTTGGTAATTAGTTTTTGGACTGTATGCCATTCCTCTTCTTTGCTGTCTGATTTCCTGTCAGATTCATTTTCCGAGAAGCCAGAATTTCTTTTTAATTAGTTTACTTGTTTTCTTACGTTCTGTTCCATATTTTGAGAATAGAAAGAAATTCGTCTTACTACTATATCTCATAGTTTACATCTGTTCCGCTACAAAACTTTCTGAGACCAACATTTCATTATTATTATTATTGAATTCACAATTTCAGTGTTTTGTGCTTTTCTGGATGATATTTTGTACTGAAATTGCCAAACGCTGTATTTTTTTCCAATAACTTTCGTAGTTTTACCTCACTCTTAACATTATTTCCAAGCCATCTTTTCAGAGATAAACACACCGGCCAATAATCTAGAAGCCTTTATTCAATACGCGTTTGGAACTATTTTTGTCCGAATTACAGCTCGTATGCGGTTTAACATAGATCACAGCATACCAGTCCACAGCATACCACGTTTTCAACAGACAGTCATTCAATTCGCTATGATTTGACGGAAGGAGATTTTTCTCCTGGGTCTCTTTTACTAAAATATCCCATATATCCCCAATAGGGTTAAGATCTTTCCTTTGTGGTGGCCAGGGAAAATGGTGGAATTTGCTGCCATTCTCGCTGAACCAAAGACCGTCACCTGCTGGATAAAAAGTGTCATAATTGCAGAATGAACTTGATCGGCAGCGATGTTCAGATACAATTTGGAGGACATCCGACATTCCAGAAATAGCAGAAAACCCGTTCCATACCGAGAGAACACGGCCTATACCATGGCATCACCTCCAGAGCATTGAGTTGTGTTTACCAGGCAAGCTGGGTCCATTTCTTCATGATGATCCGGTCAAACCCTATCGGCCGTACAGAATAAAGAGTACCGCAAGTGGTCGAACCAAATGACCTTTTCCTAGTCTTCCATTGTCCACTCAAGGCGTTCCTGGCATCACTGTTGACGAGCTTTCCGGTTCTTCGCAGAAAACAGTGAATTCCGTATAGGCATGTGACTGCCAGTACTGATCCCCTTCAATTCCCTGTGCAGAGTTTGCTGAGATATTGGCCGGGAAGAGCCTGCATTGAGTGTTTCGGTCTGCTGCTTTTATTTTAAGCTCTGCTGTTTTTAAAAGGGCTTATTTTGGGTACCCGTCTGGCTGGAGCTGTGGCTCCGTACCAGCAATAATCCCTTTATCAAGTTCCGAGAATTTTTTTTCCCATTGTGATCAATACTACTGATGATTACTGACTAGCAGAAGTCTTAAATAGTTGCCTAGATAACGTAGTGACGCACGTGACTACGTATTTTGTACTGTATGTATGCTGCGTAAGTGACCCTTTACGTACATCTTCATAAAGGTTTTTACTTCAGAGGGTGGTGTATGTAGATACCCCTTTTCACGAAAAGCGGCTTTTTTTTTATTAAGATTCGAATCCCGGTTCTCGGGCCACATAGGCCACAGTTTTCCCAAGGTTTTCCTCATAAAACCCGGGCTTTGGGAACGCAAATGTGTGGATGGTTCTGTTTGAAGTCAGCCACGAACGCACTCATCTTCAAACTCGTTCCAGGCATACAGTAACTAGGCAAGGAGACCTCAACATTAAGGCTTGCTTTCTTGGAGGAAATAATTAACTTCCTAGTTCTGCGTATCCTAAATAAATAAATTTTTGGGAGGAACATCCCTAAATGTAAAACTGTTTTTATTATTTAACGCTTAATCGTTTTCAACCTACTGAAATTTGGTAGTTACATATATGATAGGAAGGTAGAACAACAGCGTCAAGACACATCTGTGGCGAACATTTTATAGTACCAGGTGCATCAATGTACCTTCATGATTAAGATATGTTTGAATTCATTCTTCCCTATTTTTAATTCAGCTTTTTGTCAAACTTCGAATTTAGTCACACAAAGCAATGTATGTTTGGTGCATTTCATCAGACAGATGGAAATGTGAAACCTCTTAACTCATACTTAAAATAAACACGTAAACCATCATTTGAGCTGGGTGTTCGATATATACTCTCATGTTCATGAAAAGTAAAACCCCTGAAAAGAGTTGAGCTACCGCTTTGATTTTTCCAGGATATGTTCATTAGGATATAGAGAACAAATGATTAGCATCTCGGGGTCATACGTACCAGGTGCGTCAATGTCCCTAATAGTCAGTGTTGATTCATAGAGGATATGTTCATCAGGCAATACAGAGCAAATGATTAGCATCTCGGTGTCATTCGCACCATGTGCGTCAATGTACCTAATAACCAGTGTTTATTTTTAGAGGATATGTTAATTAGGCAATAGAGAACAAAGAATTAGCATCTCGGGGTCATACGTACCAGGTGCATCAATGTACTTAATAATCAGTGTTGATTTTTCCCGGATATGTTCACTAGGCAATAGAGAACAAGTGATCACTGTCATATACTGATTACTCCTTGTCGAGAACAACAAAAGAGAAGTCTCTGAAGTATGTCTAGTATCAACTGCAGTTTCTCTGTTGTTTCGGCATTTTACGGGTTCCCTGTGGTTCGGAACATTAGGTTGTTCGCAATGTTGACTCGCTTAGCTTTCGTAGTGAGCTTGGACTCTCAGATAAAGAAACGTTTACATCATACTCCGTGTGTTTAATCCCGAAGCCGTTCTCTATGATAAACATTACATAAAGACGGTACATAAGGCGCTAATAGGAAGCAGGTGCAAAGGTTTTGGTCTCCAGGAAGGCTAGCAGAATTTTTTCAGAACAGCAAGATTCATGACCTCCAGCAGCTTTGAGAAGAACTTTTGATCCCCAGCCTCAGTAGATAATGCAGAATGGGAACCAATGTTCTTACTGCCAATGGTGTAGGAGTATCCTTAAACGGATGGCCAGCTGCTTTGGACTTAACATTATTTGCTGCGTAAGTACACAGATTATTACATTGATGCACCTGCGTCATACGTACCAGGTGCATCAATGTACCTAATAATCAGAGATGATTTTTACACGATATGTTCATTAGGCAGTAGAGATCACGTGATTAGCATATCGATGTCATACGTATCAGGTGCGTCAATGTACCTAATAATCAGTATTGATTTTTATAAGATATGTTCATTAGGCAATACATAACAAATGATTAGCATCTCGGTGTCATACGTACCAGGTGCGTCGAAGTAGCTAATAATCGGTGTGGCCATCTCTGGCTTGTATTACCTACTATACGCACTGAAACATCGAATCAAATAATATGTGAATGGTGTCTTGTGGAATAGATATCGAGGCTGTGTTGACCCGGTTCAAAGTTCATCGCGAGTTCCTGGCGGTCGTTACGCTGCACTTGTCTTTTGAGCATGTCCCAGATTTTTTTATGGGTGATAAATCGTGCCATGTAACAGTCCACGGCAGAATTATAACGTTGTTATCCCTGAAGAAGTCACGTGTTGTTGTTGCAATCAACACGCGGTGATGCATTGTCTTGCTAAAATACGGCTCCGGGGACTTCCTAAAAGTACGGAAGGACGATAGGCAGTGTAGAATGCCCTTTTCCTAACGGGTATTCATTGTGGTGGTACGGACTGTCACGAGACGTGATCTGCTTTAGTACCTGATAGCATTCTAGGCTATTATAATGTTTCGCGTTGGTGTAACATGTCTGGTGTGAATACACTCTTCTTAAAGCCTCTCCTCCTGTCGTAGCTGGATACTAATGCAAACAGAAACGCGTTTCTTCCGGGAACAGGATATCGTGTCATTACTCACGCACGCTACTCTCTTCATTCGATGCAGCATTGCAGTCTGGCAGTACGTTTCTGCGCTGTCAAAGATATCCCGAAGAGTGGCAGACCATCCTGTAGTCTGGACAATAATAACTGGCGACGTACTGTAACAGCTCACACAGAACAATGCTTCACTCTTCGCCACTGCAGCCCCAACGCCGTTGATGATGCACACGATTCACTAAATGGCATCCTCGTGAGATAACGGGTGTCTCTCGGCGTTTCCTGTGTACGACGTCCAGAACCTTTTCTTAGAGGCAAATGCCCTTCTTTCTACCATTCCCTGCTCAATCTTGCCACGACTGACACACTGCATCCTCCTCCTCCTCCTCCACACGACCGACAATCTTCCGAAAGGAAGCATTGCAATTTCGATAATTCGACCACTGTCGGACCCACTGATGTGACTCTACGATCGTCTTACACATCTACGAGGCATCGTTATCCAGTACTGATCAAGCACTGACATGCCGACAGAGCCATACGAGGCTAATCACAGAAAACGGTCTGTGACGTTGCGTGATATAATTTGTCTAGACGCGGTACGCATGCGCCTGTGACGCCAAAATGCTAATCATTTTTGCGATACTGCCTGATTAGCAAATCCCGTAAAAATCAAAATCTTTGCTCGGTTTCTTACAGATGTTCTGTTTATTTATGAACCTGAGTGTATCTAACAGAGAAGCTCTTCGAGCTTTAATTACTGCTGCATTGAAGATCAGCATGGGCAAGACGAATGAAGTGAGTGAATTTGAACGGGTTGTAACTGTTAGCGCCAGACGTGTCGGTTCGATCATATCCGAAACGGCCGTGCTCCTGAGCTTTCCACCCTCAATTGTAGGAAGGTCTTATGGTGAATGATGCGACAATCGCACAATAAAAAACCTACAGCGATTGGCAATCCTGTGAACGAAAACAGCTGGTGGATCAATGGAGTCCATGGACCTTAGTGACTTATTCGAAGGCTATTTTAGCCCATTGGCGACATCGTCTGCAACGTCTTTCGTTCGTAGATGAGCAAAGGATAAACTGTGGCCTCTCGAAATCACCAGTTATTTTCGTCTCAAAGATCGCCGATTCCTACAAGTGTTGTTGCGGTAAAATCATTTTGCTGGTGAGCATCCCCGCCGCCAAAGGTAGCCTAAAGAAATGGGATATCGAGCATGTAGTCCGAAAAAGTAATATAACGACGTACTGTAATAGCTGACATGGGAGAATGCGTCACTGTTCGCCACTTCTGCCTCATTTTATGGGTGAGCTAGAAAAGCCCTGGCGTACAGCATTTTCGACGGTGCTCGAACCTGGCCATGTCGATGTAACAATCACGCTATGTTTAAAATCTGTGAGATCATTAGTTTGGTTTTCTATCTCAATGAAGGCAGTCTGATTCGAACTGCAGACGTTGCTGCCGTGTCCATTTCGTCCACGCTTCACTTTGCCCACCATCCATTTAGTCCACTATTCATTTCATCCACCCATCACTTTTTCCGCTGTTCGTTTAGTCCATTGGTCATTTAGTCCACTATTCATTTCGTCCACCGTTCACTTTGTCCACATTCGTTTCGTCCACCGTTCACTTTGTCCACAGTCATTTCGTCCACCGTTCACTTTGTCCACATTCATTTCGTCCACCTTTCACTTTGTCCACATTCATTTCGTCCACCTTTCACTTTGTACACATTCATTTCGTCCACCGTTCACTTTGTCCAAATTCATGTCGTCCACCGTTCACTTTGTCCACATTCATTTCGTCCACCGTTCACTTTGTCTACATTCATTTCGTCTTCAGAATGGATGAAAGACAGTGGACATTTTCTGTTTTGATGAATTTTTTGTTGCTGGGCAGGACAAAAAGCAGCGTACATTCATTGCTTACATGAGATTGTTTTCCTTGTTTAAATTTTTCAATTAAAATAACGATCTTAAATGTTATTTAAAGTAAAACGAGGAACTGAAGTTTGAACAGTTTTTTAACCCTTACGTGTGGTACGAAGTCAATAACTACGACTTAAATCAAAGTTTTACGTAGCAACCCCGGTTGCGCAGTGGTCTAAGCGAAGGCCTCTGATCATTCGCCCGAAAGAGGCGTCTGTGTTCGAATCCCGGTGGCGCATGGATGTTGTGTTTGTCTTACGGCACTGGTTCTCTCCCTTCCAGTGATCCTAAATTAGGGACAGGCGACTGCTTATAGCCCATTGAGTTGCTCACCGTGGTCGTTAAACCTCCAATCAAATAAAAAAAAATTTACATAAACTTTTTATGATCTGAATAACATCTTGCATATTGTTTTCATAAATAAATTTGTATTTCCTAGCTTCTTAGTATATTTCCTTTTTATTTTCATTATTAGTTTTTTATAAATTTAGTATTACTAATTTGCATACAACGGAACTATAATGCTCTGTATGTGGGTCGTAGCTATTTAACGTGAGTACAAAATGCATAAATGTACATATAATGGTTAAAAAAAGTTTAGATTGATAATTACTGTGAATTTGCCGTGTGAGAGAAGAAAAATAGAGACTTTACATAAAAGAGAAAGGAGGTGTAAAACTTTTCCCCTCAATCCAACACATTTATGGGTATTTGACTAACATTTTACAAATCCGACTTGGCAAATAAAATGCAGTATAATATTGCTCAATTAATACTTTAACTTAAAATAACTGTTAAAGTCGTTATATTTTAATCGATAAACTTCAACACAAAAAATATCGCATGTATGCTATGCAATCTGCCCCTTTTTTTTCTGCTTAGTAAAAAAATTCCATCAAAACCAAAAATTTTGGCCTGAAACATTTATGTGACGAAGGCAGTTTCCCCTAGTAACAAACTGTAAGTTTAGTGCCCACGTCTTGGCATTTTAGAGTTTAAAATATTTCCATTAGAAGTATAACTTATACGTATATATAGTGAGAGTATTTCCAGAGTATTGTAGCATTTTAATCATACTAAAGGCTTCAATCGATAAAAATCCATAGCGTTTAGCTCAATTTAAAAATTTAAATTTTTCTCGGCTGATTTCCGTCGAGTTTTCCCACAAGAATGCATTATTTTAATTTCTTGAAGTAAGTTCTTACCCAGGCATTTAAGCTAACAACTGTGTTACTTTGAAATTTTAGTGTAATAAGCTCCTTATCATCAAATTTACATGAGATATTGTGCCCAAAAAGTAAAAATACACAACCACAACGCTTCAGAAGGAATTCTTCGTGACATTGCGATAGATACGTTCCCAAGCGTCTAATTTAAAGCAAAAACGCATTTTTACTTCGCTGAGCGACAGCAGGTCTGACTTATGCAGAAATAAAAACACTATTTTGTTCCGAACTTTTCAGGAAAGTCCTGAAGCTGTTTAAAATCAAGACTAATACAAAACATTTCAAAATGTTTCATTTGGAAAATTATAAGCACTTCACACAAACAAAAAATTAGTCACCCAGAACTTTGCCGATTGCGTTGATCTGGTACACCAGTACATGTCGCGCTTTTATTAATGCAGCTTTATATACACCGATAAGCCATTACATTATGACCACCTACCTAATAAGATGTAGCACCTCATTTAGACCACAGAACAGCGGCCACTCGGCAAGTCATGGATTCAATAAGGTCGCGATAGGTATTCTGGGGTATCTGGTATCATAATGTCAACAGCAGATCCTCCAGTTCCAGTACATTTCGGGAGGGGTGACTTATCGCGAATCTTTGCACTATTTAAAGAGGATAAAGTATTGTAGCGAATGGCATACAGTAAGAAAAGAAATTTCTCAAAAAGGTTTTAAGGATCAGAGATACAGAAGTATGAAAAATACGATTTAGCGGTAGTACCGAGAACTACAAAACTCTTTAAATACAAATCTAAAGTGTTTCGCAAAGTAAATGGCTACCGGTGTTAAAAGAATATTTTTTTATATCGCACATTTATAAAGATATTGAGAAAAACAGATTAAGCATTTTCTCAAACTAGCGGCGAAATTTTGCATTACTTTTTGGAAGCAAATAAGCACAAAATGTTTTCATAGTTAACAGTATCTGTCCGAAAAAAAATTCTCAACGTGGTGTTCAGTCTCGCAGATACTGTTGTAAACGAGAACGTGAACTTGAAATAATATGAGAAACATTTCGCACCAGAAACTTTCTCCGACAAAGAAAGAATCTTTCAATTCAGACAGTTTAAAGTAGAGATATCGACTACAAGAATATACATCTTCGATCCTAGGGGAAAACACGATGCACTATTTTAAGCAGGAGATATTCTCAAAAGGTTTTCCGAGGTCAGAGGTACCGGTCCACGAAAGAAGCAGCTCAGATTTTGCTGCAAATGCATCAGAAGCAGAAATAAACACTTGCGCCCGCTGATGTCCAAACCATTCTTCACCAAAAATTGGAAATCATATGCAAAACATTTCCCAGGAAAAGCTGTATCCGATGCAGAAAGAATTTTCCAAATCGTACTTTTAGAAGCAGAGATATCACGGAAAACACAATTTATCTTTACGCTCTACCGGAAAACCTCTGCATTACTTGAAAAACAAAATGCTTGTAAAATAATATCCGTTATAAGTGTCATCTAAAGGAAAAATAATTTTTTAATCGTATATTTAGAAGCAAATATATATAACAAAATTTATTTTGAATTCGATATCATCTGCATTTACGC
Organism: Macrothele yani; assembly: GCA_039090855.1. NCBI lineage: Eukaryota > Metazoa > Arthropoda > Arachnida > Araneae > Macrothelidae > Macrothele > Macrothele yani. The sequence continues at coordinate 163,112,082 of CM077002.1, forward strand.
TCTCTAGCGGCAAAGTTGTGCACCCGGGAAAACCAGAAGGCAAGGATAAGCGTTCTTACATTTTTATCTTCCCAACGCAAAAATAATTTTTCAAGTCGGACTAATAGTTGCAGAGATATGGTGTCTACGGGCCTACGGACAGATGGAATAAGTCATAACATAAACACCTTTTTTAACAAAAGACATGCTGAAAAAGTTAATTCTCTTCAGAGAAGATCATTTAACAACCCGGAAAACTCAGATTACTTTAAATTACTTTCTTGCCAAGTGTCTAGTGAAATGTCTATGTCTTTTGTCTAGCGGTATTACGATGAGCACCACTATTAGTGACCATTAATCAACCATTGTCGTGTTTGTCGCTTTCTGAGATTCCACAAGAAACAGGATTCACCAACAACCTTTTTAGCATCCAGCTGAAGAAGTACCACACTGAACGTTTTGCCAATTCATTCCTTGCAGCTTCATCGAAATTTGGGATTTCTCACCTGGCGAAATCTTCCCAGTATTAAAGGTCCATTATTTTTCACGAGTTAAACGACTAGGGTAGAATACAATAAGGTGTCTCTACCAGGGCCGTAGCTACCAGGAGGGCAGGGAGGGAGGTTTCCCTCCCAGAATGGTCATTCCAGGGGCGTTACTTCATGCTCTGGGGGGATGTAAAAAATAGAAGTTGTAAACAAAAACAGAAAATTACACAATGCAGTATTTTCTTTTTTAAAGACTTTATTTAGTCTCATGCAGTATTTCATTCAGTTAGCTACCGTACAGAGCAACATACACTGTGAGGCGTGAACATCTCATACTCATGAAAGAAATTTTCCAAAACAGTAAATGGAAGCATAGAGAACAATATGAGGATATGCCTAACCTCCATGACCTTTCCGAACATGTCGTTGAGCTGAATAGCTAATTAATCATTTGTAGTCTGTCGCAAAAAGTTTTTTGAGCGTTTAACCTTGAGCCGAATTTTTCCAAGCCGTACTCATAAAGCATCTTACGATTGTTACGTGTTTACTTGACACTCATTCGTTCTGCGCAGGTTTAGTTTTCATTCTGCATTTCTGTGGAGTGATGTGTTGTCGGCGTTTACATGACGTTTACAGTTTACTTGGTATTTACAACCTGTGGTTTTCGGGTATTTACCTAGTTTTTACATTTTTAATAAAATCATGTCAAAACTCAGAAGTGCGATTTTTGAACGATTAAAATACTTTCCAATAACGTCAGAGCGTGAGAAAGTAAAAACCACGTATTAATTGAGTGGAACTCGAAGGGTCGTAATTTCAAATCTCGCCCTTCCAGATAAGAAAAGTTTGGTATATTCCTGGACTCTACCCTCAACCAATGGCTTAACATTAATTCCGAAGCATAGATTTCTGATAGCAGTGGGACTCTAATCATGAACATTTCTGCCCAAGTCGTGCGCACCGATCAATAGGCTTTAAACAATAAAACTTCTTGATCATATTAATCACTCGTGCGTTTGAAACAATTGCAACAGACAGAACAACTACAATAGACTCTCGCTAATCCGGCCTTCCATAATCTGGCTTCTCCGTAATCCTGCCTTCTTGTCCTTGCGTGGTTGGTGTTGCAGAAGTCGTGTTAATATCATACCGGAATGGCCGTATGCGTGTTTGCAGATGCACAGGGGAGCGTCTCCATCATTCTTGCATCCGCCAGCAACACCCATGGCCTACACCTGGTCTCCTGGTGTGGGGAGTGATCAGCTATCGCTCCCGTACACAACTAGTGTTTGTACCGGGTACATTAAACAGCACCTCCTACATCAACAACATCATTCAGTCCGTTGTTGTTCCATTTGTAAGATCGGTCCATCGTGGTGTTTTCCAGCATGATAACGCACGCCGACACACGGCACGTGCAACGCAACATGCACTTCAGGGTGTGAGACAACTTCCATGGCCTGCACGTTCACTGGATTTGTCCCCCAGTGAGCACGTGTAAGATTTTATGGGACAACGACGTATCCGGTCTCCACGGCCAGCCACGACCATCCCCGATTTACGCGTCCAGGGTTGAGGATGCTTGGAACTCAATACCCCAAACTTACATCCAACATCTGTACGACAGACTCCATGCCAGAGTTGCACAGTGTGACGCAGTTCATGGCGGTTCAACCTCGTACTAACCATGTTACATGGAAATGCTATTTTTCAGTTTACCAGCAAATACAGCTGTATTTTGCCATAATGTTTTGATCACGTTATCCTCGGTATTCCGTTATTATGCTTTATAAATTTCGTTGGTATCAGAAGTCTCCTTCTTGGTGTTCTTTTTTCACTTTCCGCCAGTGTAGATATGTACTACACATAGTAAACTTTTAACATTAAATTTAATGAAGAATTAAACTGAATTTTTATGGACTCTCAGTAATCTGGCACTCTCGCTAATCTGGCATCCCCCTCTGTGTAACGAATGTAAGGATTAGCGTGAGTCTACTGTATCATTTCTTCGAATTCGGCAGATTCACTCTAAATTAGTAACATGATATTTCAAAATATGCACTGTCAAAATAAATAATTAATTCCTCACGATCTCAGGACAGTAAAACTTGAAAAGTTTGTTCATTTCCGCTGATGGGGCGTACGGGATATTTGATTTACGTGACAACATTTTCATAATGACGAATGTTTCCTTAGGTTTTCAGAAACTTTTTAATCTTGTTATGGTCTTTGTCGATGAAAAGTACGGATACCAATACATTTTGCTAAATTAAACGTTACTCTGCCAAATTCTACGGGATTTTCTCGCTGGCCATGAAAATATCCCAATTTCTGGGAGTAAAATGGTTATCGATGCACTCAGACTAACGAGAATGCATCGTGCTCCAGTGAGATCAGGGAAATTCAGCACTGAGCCCTTTCATCAAATTTGCATGACGCTTGGCATCGCATATGCAGAATACATGAAATGCTTCTTTTGGAGGAACTTGTTCAGAAGCGCTTCATTTCCATGACTAGGAATAAATAAGGATATGCATTTGATCGAGCGAAATCTTCAAAGCGTTCAGTCGACTATATGATAAAAAATAGCGTACAAAGACTGTTTCATTATGCTTTCAGCAGCTGCATCATTGTGTAGGGAATCCGTCTCTATTATGTCGCGCACGTGTTCTTTTTCTCGTCTTTATTTCGACAAGAATTTTATGTTGATGACTTATGAAGCAGTTCTCTTGCATATTAAAATGAATGGCGCTCCTTTTATCCGGTTGATCAGCAACCTAAAGACCATAGAGAATCTTTGTAAAATACGTCTGGAGCAACGTAAATCAAAAGTCCTTACTTAATGTAAAATGAGAAGTTGTTTTCATATGGTATGAATATTTAAGAATATATTCATCTCAAACCACAATTTTTTATACAGGTGGCCAAAATTGTGGAAACCTTTTGGAAAAAGGATATTTTTGAGGTTTGATGTTTAATAACACCACTTTTTTTTTGGAGTAATATAAAATTATACTGTACATATATGGAAAGATAATTTCATCGAAAATACAATGCAACAAAGTTTGTTCAATTATCTGTATTCTTCTAAAGGTTATAGCCAAATAACCAGAAAAAGGAAGCACAACTTGCTTAGTTTGATATGTAGTAGCTTTCCGTCATTTGAATGTAGCCAATGAGCACGAGTGTTTAGAGAGCCAATCAGAAGGCATCTTGTTTTGGGAATGAGCCAATCACATCACAGTAGAATTCAGCTATTGATGTCATGTATTGAAGCTGAGAGGAGGACATTTGTCAGTGTGTTATGTGATTGCTATCAACTTGGTTGGAGGTTTTTTGTGTTCTTTCATTCAGTCAGCTTGTAAAACGTAAAAAAATTAAAGAAATGGCGCAAAGAGTTGACTGGTCACCCAGAAAGCTATGTAAAATAGTACTATTAAGTGAACAAGGCTTCAGTTATGAAGAAATTAGAAGAATTGTTGGAAACTTAACCGAAGGTGGTATTTCTAAATTTTTGAAGAGGTATAAAGAGACTCGGTCACTACAAAACCTGACTAGTAAAAGGTGCACAACTGCAAGTGATGATAGAAGAATTAAGAGAATGTGCCTAGGTGACAGAAGAAAATCCACTAGGTGTATACAAGATGAAAAGGCGCAATGCAATGTTAAGTTGAGTGCAAGAACTGTTCAGCGCAGACTGCAGTAATTTGGTCTAAAAGCTAGAATTCCACGAAAAAAGCCATTTTTATACCTGAAACAAAGGTTGAAAGTATTAAACTGGGCTAAACCCATTTCAGCTGGACAGCGGAACAATGGGACAGTGTTATTAGGAGTGATGAGACCAAAATTTCCCTGTTTGGTAGTGATGGCATAAAATACGTAAGGAGAAGAATCGAAGATGTTTTGCATCCTGATTGCATTACATGTACCGTGAAACACCCAGTTAGTGTTATGATCTGGGGTGGTATGACATCAAAAGGTGTGGACAGAATTTGCGTGATTAATGGGAACATAAATTGCCAAAAATACATTAATGAAATACTTGAGCCCAAACTGAAGCCTTCCGCACGTGATCGTTTCTAAAATAATGAAGCATTTATATTTCAACAGGATTCAGCTCCATGTCATGTTGCTGCTGTCTGCAAAAAGTGGTTTCAAAATAATCATGTTCCACTGCTGTATCGGACTGGGAATAGCCCAGACCTTAACCCCATCAAAAATCTATGGAGCCGACTAAAGAAGCTTGTTAGTCAGAAGCAACCGAGCAATAAACCCCAATTAATAGAAGCAATAATTCAAACTTGGTTTCACATTATAACAGCTGCAGAACTAGAAAAACTTGGTTTACTCTATGGGAAGGCGTTGTAAGGCCGTAATTAACGCTAAAGGTTACCCAACTAAGTATTAACTGATATGGTAAGAATTTTTGTATATCTCACTTTTTCTATGTGTTTCACTTTTCTCCTTTATAACTGCTGTTCTAATACAAAATTCTTCATAAAAATTATTGCATTACATTCTTGATGAAATTATCTTTCCATTGATATATAATTTTATGGTATTACTCCAAACAAAAAGTGGTGTTATGAGCCATCAAACCTCAAAAATACACTGTTTCCAAAAGGTTTCCATAATTTTGGCCACTACTGTATACTCATGGATCAGATCAGTTTGACCACCACATCTGGATGCAGTAAACGTTGTTATAGACACGGTCATATCAGAATAATACGACCACCCGCGGAATCACAGGGTACCCGGCAACGAGCGTCACAGAGTGCACGTGACAAGGCCGACCACCTGCTGAATCACAGTGGACCCGGCCACGCACGTCAAAGAGTGCACGTGACAAGGCTGACCACCTGCGGAATCACAGTGTACCCGGCCACGCGCGTCAAAAAGTGCACGTGATAAGGTCGACCACCTGCGGATTACAGTGCACCCGGGCACGCGCTTCACAGAGTGCACGTGACAAGGCCGAGCACCTGCGGATTACAGTGCACCCGGCCGCGCGCGTCAAAGAGTGCACGTGATAAGGTCGACCACCTGCGGATTACAGTGCACCCGGCCACGCGCTTCACAGAGTGCTCGTGACAAGGCCGACCACCTGCGGAATCTCACAGTGTACCCGGCCACGCGCGTCACAGACTGCACGTGACAAGGTCGACCACCTGCCGAATCAGTGTACCCGGCCACGCGCGTCACAGACTGCACGTGAAAAGATCGACCACCTGCGGAATCACAGTGTACCCGGCCACGCGCGTCACAGACTGCACGTGACAAGGTCGACCACCTGCGGAATCACAGTGTACCCGGCCACGCGCGTCACACACTGCACGTGACAAGGTCGACCATCTGCGGAATCACAGTGTACCCGGCCACAGACTGCACGTGACAAGGTCGACCACCTGCGGAATCAGTGTACCCGGCCACGCGCGTCACAGACTGCACTTGACAATGTCGAACACCTGCGGAATCACAGTGTACCCGGCCACGCGCGTCACAGACTGCACGTGACAAGCTCGACCACCTGCGGAATCACAGTGTACCCGGCCACGCGCATCACAGACTGCACGTGACAAGGTCGACCACACGGGGACATAAGCGACAGACGAGGAGAGATGAGCCATAGTGTGTCATGTGAGCATAATGGGCAGAAGTGGTGATTTGACCGATGTTCAAAAAGGAATTATCGCCGGCTACCGCACCAACGGCGGAAGCATCTCAGAAACAGCAGACTTCGTGGGCTGTTCGCGAGATGCTGTAGTAAGGGTGTACCAAGAATGGACCGCTGACTCACCAAAGACTTCCCGACGGCATAACTGTGGAGCCCCAAAGACCATCGACCCAAGAGGAGAACGTCGTCTCCGTCGACGGATAAAGAGCAATAGACGCGCAACAGTGCAGAGTGAGAGTGGGTGAGAAACAGGGAGAAAGATAATCACTGATATTTTAGCAAATAATCAACTATTATATATCCTTCCAGTGCTTACGTACGGAGCAGAGACATGGACCTTAATTAAAAAAGACATACAAAGACCGTAGGCAACTGACAATAGCAAGGAGAAATGAATACTTAGTGTAGTCAGGGAGCATAAGAAGAGGAACTCGTGTATAAGTAAAATTAAATGATTAGCAGCAGTCATCACGATCAAATCCATGAAATGGCAGTGGGATGGATATGTGGCCAGAAGGATGGACCACCGATGGACACCCAAAATTTTAGACTGGATTCCAAGGGATAGAAAATAGACTTAGAAGAATACCACACGAGAGATGGGCGGATGAAATTCAAAACCATACAGGAGTGCCATGGAGGAGACTGGCTCAAGACAGATCATTGTGGAAGAAACTTGGGAAGACCTTCATCCAGCAGTAGGTGCATAAAGGTTCACAATGATATGCCGATATACACTGAGTGGCCACTTTATTATGACCACCTAACAGTTTTAAGCAAATGAGCTATGGATGCACGCTGTTGCTGCCAGAGGGTGAGGCCAGTATAAAAAAGGAAAGCTTAGTGCTTGCGACAGTAGTAGAAGTGATTTTTGGGTGACAAGATGGGCCAAAAAGGCGATTTGACGGACTTTCAACGTCGGATGACTGTAGGAGCTCTGAGCCATGCAGGTTGTATCACCGAAACCGCCACATTCGTGAAATGTTCCAGAACAGCTGTTGTTAAAGTGTTTAAAGACTGGATGTCAGCCGAAAAAACTGGCTCTCTGCGTGCAACGTGTGGTAGTCATCGACTGGTGACTGCTCGGGCGGAACGGAGAGTGTCCAGACTGGTAACAGACAACAGAAGGGCAACAGTGCAGCAAATTACAGACCATCTTAATCAAGGATTCCTTCAAATGATCTTTGAGCGCACTGTTCGCCGTACACTGCATCGGATGGGTTATAGCAGCCGAAACACCTTTGCTGTCTGCAGTTAACAAGAGAAAACTTCTACAGTTCGCACAGAAGCACAAGGATTGGACAGTAGATAATTGGAAACAAATTATGTGGTCCGATAAATCACGTTTTCAGTTGCACCATGCTGATGGCCGAGTAAGAATTTTGCGGAAACAGCACAAAAGCATGGACCCCAAATGCATTGCTACAACCCTTCAAGCTGGTGGAGTCAACGTTATGGTTTGGGAAATGTTTTCCTGGCATGCTTTGGGCCCTTTAATTCGTGTTGATCAACGTCTGACTGGCACATCATATCTAAACATCGTTGCGGACGAAGTGCATCCTGTCATGTAGATGGTTTATTCCAATGGCGATGGCTACTTTCAACAAGATAATGCGCCCTGCCATAGGCTTGTATTGTACAGGATTGGTTCCAGGAAAATTCCGGTGAGTTTACTTTGCTTTGGTGGCCCCCACAATCTCCAGATCTAACCCCATTGATAATTTGGGGGATAAATTTGAACGAGCCATCAGACAGCTGCATCCACCACCCTGCAATCTCACACTCCTGGAAAGTGCTATTTATCAAGCATGGTCTCAGATTACACAAACCACCTATCAACATCTCGTGGAGTCCATGCCACGAAGAATCGAAGCAGTATTAAAGGCAAAAGGTGGCCCAACGAAGTACTGAGGGGGTGGTCATAATAAAGTGGCCACTGAGTGTATATATACAGGGCAGCCAAAACATTCGCTCAGGGGATGGCTGTAAGGGATGGATGGAATGGAAATTCAGAATAAAGATGTTACTGGGCATGCACTCGTGATGCGCAAAAGGAAATATCGTGCAAGCTGTCACTGCTACTGTTGCAGTTACTGACATTCGGAATGTTTGAATGGGAACACCCTAATTTTTTAACGCCACTGTAATAAGCGCCAAGAAAAACAGTGAATGGCTTTGAAATGGTTTCACTAGACCAAAAGATGAACAAGATATCGTCAAATGAAGGATGGCATGCGAAGTACGAAATCAGCACGGGGCAGAGACAGTTTTTCTAAGGATAGCATAGAAATTCCCGCTTAAATATGAGAAGGAACAAGCTTAAGAAAAGGTCAAGGAAATAACACAAACCATGTAGATGTTTTACATTCAATTACAGATGCTAAACATGTCCGCCATCAGCGACGATGACACACTAAATACGGATAACGACAGACACTACTGCAGCATGTAGCATATTCGGTGATATGTCAGAATGATGGTTCTATGGCTTCTTTCTGTTCACTTAGTGTCTGGGGTTGGTCTCTGTACACTTTGGACTACAGACAACCCCACAACTAGAAATTTATTGGAGTTAAATCAAGGTAACGTGCAGGCCATGGGAGAGGAAAGGGGCGAGATATGACTCGGTCAGAACAATGCTCTTGCAACACGCCTTTCACGCTAGTGGTTACATGTGTAAGTGTGCACCATCTTGCATCCAAATGACATTCTCCAATGCATTACATTGTTGCAGATGTGGAATGGGATAGTTTGCCAGCAATGCGGCATAGCGGACGCCTGTTACAGTGCATGTCCGTAGTCTTCGAGGTGCAACTTCCTCAAAAAAAAGGCCCTAGAACAAAATCGCTGTTCACTCCACACCATACGGTCACTTTCTGTTTTTGTACGAGAACGGGTATAACCTCACATGGATTAGTGTCCAATCATTGCACACAGTTCTTTGAGTTCACTTGCCCTGTTAAGATAAAATACGCCTCATCTGTCCAAAGAATGAGCAGTGGCCAGCTGTCATCGGCATCGTATCGTATTAGAAATCCATTTGCGAAATCTAAACGGTGTTCACGGTCACCGTCCTGTAACATGTGCACGTGATGAAATCTGTATGTGAACATGTGAAGGACTGATTGGAGAACCTTTATTACTGTACCCTTAGGTATATCGAGCGTCTGTGTAGCACCTCTGCTGCTTGCTCCTGAATCATCATGGATGGCATGGTGGATTTTAGCTAAAGTTTCCACAAGATTTGCATTTCATCCAGACCGAGACTTGTCACACGTGCATCCTGTATCTTCAAATTTACGGATCAAGTCACGGACAGTTTGAGTAGAATACGTACCTTGAATAAAATGATGCTTCATGCGGAAGGCATGTCACGCCACTGTAGAATTGCAGCAATTCAGGTAATACATTTCACGAGTTCTTTTTTTTTTTTTTTTTTTTTTTTGATTGGAGGTTTAACGACCACCGTGAGCAACTCAATGGGCTATAAGCAGTCGCCCGTCCCTAATTTAGGGTCACTGGTTCCAGGGAAGGGAGAGAGCCAGTGCCGTAAGACAAACACAACATCCATGCCTGACCGGGATTCGAACCCGTACCCCGTTCGGACGAATGATCAGAGGCCATCGCTTAGAACACTGTGCCACCGGGGCGGCATTTCACGAGTTCACCAAGTAGCTTTCCTGACAGCGGCATCTCGAGTGTTTCTGGTTGTCGGTAGCACGCTACATTTAAACACTATTTCCAGTGACATCATCTCATTTGTGCATCGATGCATACTGATACCATCTCATGTGTTCATCCGACCGCAGTACCCATTGTCCTCGCTATTCCGAACTTCGCACGAGACCTTCATTTCACGATATTTCGTTTATTTATCGGTCTAGTGGTACCATCTCAACACCATTCACCATTTGTCATGACGCTTGTTTCAGTGACGTTAAAAACGTAGGGTGCTGCCATTTAAACATTCCAGAAGTCAGTAACCTCAACAGGAACCGTGACAGCTTGCATGATTTTTCCTTTGCTCATCGAGAGCGCACGCTGCTCAACTTCTACATTTCAAATTTCCATTCCATCTATCCATTACAGCCATCCCTGGAGCCCGTTCATTTGGTATAGAAAATGGAAACGTAAACAATTACCAAAAGTCAATACCTGACGACATTACTACAGCTGTTGTTACATGTAACCAAGAATTCTATTAATGTATTCAGAGGCTATAAAATTGTATTATATTGTTACACCCCAGGCTCCAGGCTATTGAACAAGAATCACTTTGCCAGTCGGGAATGTTGCATGCCAGAGGCATTGGCCGACGATCTGGAGGTAAACTTTAGAATTCAGAATAACTATTTGTAATTTTTTTAACGCGCAAATCTTAATTATTGGCCAGAGAAGTTAGCCTATAAATTTAGCCAATCAAAAATCAATAAATTAAAATGTTGAACATGTCAGTATGCAGAGGGGCGTCAAATAAACTAATCACTTTTGTTTTTCACGCGTAGAAACATATAGTACTTACGGGTAGCCGCGAGTAGTGGTAATATATATCCACATTCGGAGCACTAAATTACACCGATGAGACATTACATTACATTATGACCACCTACCTAATAAACTGTAGGACCCCTTTCGCCTGCAAAGCAGCGGCCACTCAGCGAGGCATTGATTCGATGAGGTTGCGATAGGTATCCTGGAGTACCTGGTACCATAATGCTAACAGCAGATCCTCCAGTTCCCGTACATTTCAAGGTAGTGGTTATTTAGTGCGAACCCGCTTTTCCACGTCGAACTACAAATGCGCGATTGGGTTCACGTCAGGTGGATTTGGAGACCAGGACATAAACAGAAAGTCACCAGCATGTTCCTCGAACCACTCCTTGACGATTCTGGCAGTGTGGCATGGCGCATTATCTGTTGGTAATGGCCATCGTCTTGCAGTTGCCATGAATGGGTGAACGTGGTCCGTAACGATGTTCAGATACCTGACAGCTATCAGGGATTCTGCTATTGGGGTAATCGGGCCAAAAGTTAAAAAAATTACACACGGCATAACACTGCCGCCAAGCTGTTTCCGCCCAACAGTACATCCACGTGCCATTGCCTCTGTTGGTAATCGGCGTATCCGCGCTCGGCCGTCTTCGTGATACACCAGGAATCTTGATTCGTCAGAACAGACCACTTCCTTCCAATCATCCACGGACCAATCTCGATGATCTTCGGCCCATTTCATGCGTTGTTGTGGTCATAATATAATCGCTCATCTGTGCATGTTTCTCTTTAAGCCCAACTGTGTCATGGCACACCCATTTAAAGCGAGTGTTTTTTCGGCGTTGTGTACAGAGTGGGCTACGTCACCACACGCACTCACACACTGTAGTTGACTTTAGACAGGGAACTGCAAGATTTCGCTCACTTATGTCACAATGGACCGATGCTGTTGACTTGATTGAGGGCTCCGTGTTTCAACCTTCTAGAATTCAACAGGTAAGGATGAGCTTCTCCACGTCACAAATCGTCCATCCTATCCGCCAGGGTCTGCACCAATTCCATCACTTCGTCCGACCTCCAGGATAGGGACTACGATCCAATCAGTGAACGAGCATGATTTATTAACGAGCAACATTTCAGGTTGCAAACTGCTGTTATCCCACAAGGCCCCTAACAATGCCAGCGTTTTCGAGAGAAATTACTTCGCATCACTCCAGTGCAATTATGCACCAGGAAAGGAGGTACCTCCAACCTCTTTTTCCTAGCGGTCTAAATCACAGCTGTACTCAATCATCGCGACGTTTCCAGATCTTTCTAGCTCGTAACGGCAGAACGTTTTCGTGATTAGGAATCCATCGCCTGCCAGAGTCTGCCCTTCCAGACCTATCTCTCTCTCTGGGCTAATTAAAACTGCAGATTTCTTCCTTTTTCCTTTTTTGCTTGTTATATTGTCTCAGGCCTGGGTTCCTTAAGTTGTCATGTTTAATGGCTTCCTAAAGAATTAAGCACGATACAAGATTTTTAACAGTACACAGCTCTGCCCTGGGAATAAATGGCGCTCAGCTCCCGTATAAATAGGCAAACACATTACTAACTAGTACTTCGTTGTCCTGCTAAGATTCGGCATAGAGAGCGCCATAAACGTTCCGATTGATTGACACTAACTGTATCCGAACATGCGAAAAAAGGGGATTTCAACTACTTCGGATCAGGGACCCCAGCGAGAGAATGAAACACGTGAGACGGCACAATGCGTTCCCTACACAAATCAACCTAAACTTCGCTTTAGCTTTACCCTCTCAAGCTATGGGTATAGTCGTTACCCTTCTTTTCTGTTCTTATCTCGTTTCTTACGCAAAGAGGGAAACCACAAGCTGTTCATTTTTAATCAACATGAATCGAATTAATTATTCTACGCAAATACATACATACATACCTACCTACATACATACATACTCCCTCTAAGTGAGTGAGATTGGACTCTGGATCCCCTAGCAAATAAAATCTTCACTACGTAGGTGCCACTTACTCGTACGTAGTGATGCCACAGTAGTGCTTTCAGCATCTCAAACACGTCGCGTACCCAATGCACTTGTATTCAGGTAGGTATTGAATACCTATGTCAGTATCCAATATGCATCGCAAACTGGTGCTAAAATAGACGTCATATTTTGATCAGATTGCAATCATCGTCTTGGTACTGTTGTTTATTGCAACTGTTCCCTTGAAATAAATTCATTTAAATAAACAACACCAGCTAGAACGTTTAGTCTCGTGGGTGTAGATACTTCTTCTCTTACAAAATAAACTTTCAGCTTCATCCATTATACAGAAAAATACCGACTGCACACGTGTTGGAAACTACTAGGAAGGATCGAAAAGTAACTCATAGCAATTTCTCTTTGTAACTCATAGCAATTTCTCTTTGTAACTCATAGCAATTTCTCTTTGTAACTCATAGCAATTTCTCTTTGAAGGTTGCAAGTATCAGGTTGAGGTTTGGCAGACAACGAGTTTGAATATCATGCTGCAGACCAGTTTGGCTGCATCAGGTGTAGCCTTGGTGGACGACAGTCTGAAAGACGCCATAAAGCTGTCGCGTATGTTAACGTCGACTACGGATGATGACCAACACGGTGTGGTCGGATTTTTGTAGGACAAACGGAAACCTCCGACGGAAATTCACAAAGAAGTCGTCGAAGTGTATGCTGGTGATTGCCTGGACTACAGCAGCATCTCCAGGTGGTCCAGTTTCTTTGAAGATGGTCGTGGCAACCTTTCCGATTCACCACGTTCCGGTTGACCTGTAACCGAGTCATCACCTGCCACTGTGAGAGGCATTGAACAGGCAATTCTGAGTGACTGGCGAATTCATCTTCGCACATTGACACAGAAATTCAACATGTCGTACAGTACGACCAGAAGGAACAGAGAATGATGTCATCCTTGGACCACTTGATTTTTTTACGCAGAAGAAGGACATGAATTTCTGAAAGGTGTAGTGACGGGCGATGTGTCTTGGGCGAATCATTATAGCCCCGAAAGAGAGAAGGCCGGTATGGTGTGAAAGCATTCCGACTCCCCGCCACTAAAACAATTCAGAGTAACCTAGTCTGCTCAAAAAGTCCTCATGACGGTATTCTGGGACATGCATGGCGTTCTCCTGGTGGAGTTTCATCCAACGGGGACCTCTGTGAATACCAAAATCTACGCTACCATATTGACAAATAGCTAAGAAATGCAGTTTCACTATGTATATGTTTGTTTTGCCAATCTATTAAACTGTTGCCAACAAAATAATGTGAATTAACTTTCAATCCACCCTGGCTGCAGCAGCGTCACAGCAAATACATGTATACACTCTGTAGAAAAAAACGTTAGAGATAGGGATAATGGGCAGTTGACATAGGCATCCGCCGAGCAAAGTGGAACAGACCCAAACCGACCGCAGGCGATAAACAGGACGCCAGGGCTTCACAACAATGTACCGCAACCGACGAACATGGATAAACGCTTTGATCTGAGTGAATTTGAACGTGAACGCATTGTCGGTGAAAGAAAGGTAAGTCATTTTATAGCCCAAGTGGTAAGAAACCTAGGGTTCCCGAGGGAAATCGTATCTCGTACTTCCTTTGTGTGTACTGTGCTACTGACGTTATAGGAAAATAGTGACTAAAGTAATAAACTGCATAAGTTCATGCAAAGAAATGAATTACGGAAAAGTACAAGACTTCTTATCAAACTCATTGATCTCTTCAGTTTATGTGCTGGATATTTAATAGCACATATAATTTTTGCTTCGTTTCAGTTTTTTAACAAGCACGATAAGCATGGGTGTGAAAGCAGTCGCCCATCCCAATTTGGGGACACTGGTTCCAGAGATGGGACAGTGTCGGCTTCATCAAACAAGCGCCTCACCCTTTCCCCATCCTGGATACAAACACGGGTCCATGTATCATGATCCTCAAAATCCAGATCAGACAACGCCTAAATATTCTTAGCTACCACAACGGCCTGACGAGCATTATGTTGTTCTCCCACACATTTGGTAGTGATGTTATAATGTTAACAAGTTAGTAAAATCATGCAATGCATTGATTATAATACGCTTTCCAACATACCAGAAATCATTACTCAAGTTATCACTCAAGTTATGAGAATAATGGCTGTGGAATAAATCTCGGTCCAGTGCTCTGACCTTTGATTCTATTTCGATGATATTCAACAGAACCGGTTTCGTATACCTCCGAAATAACATGATAAAGTTTTGTCGTAATCGAAGCATTTTTACGTAAGTTATGATGCATAGGGGCTATGGAATAGATCCCGCTCCTGTGTCCTAACCTTTGACCCCATTTCGCCCATTTTCAAAAAATTCGTCCCCAGGCAAGACCCTACAACATACTAACATTTCATTCAAATCGAAACATTTTTGCGTAAGTTATGACGCATAATGGCGATGAAAGTGATTCCGCTTCTATGTCCTGACCTTTGACCCTATTTCGCCCATTTTCAATAAGGTTTGCCGCCAGGTGGTCTTCTACCACATACTAAAATTTCATCGAAATCGAACCTTTTTTACGTTAGTTATGATGCATAACAGCAGTGGAATGATTCCACTCCTATGTACTGACCTTTGAACCCATTTCGTTCACTTTAAATAGGGTACATTCCCTGGTGAGCCCCTACCAGATTCTAAAATTTCATCGAAATCGAACGATTGTTACGCGAGTTATTGAGCGGACGGACGCCAGGGCTTCACAACAATGCACATAACGCGTGACGTAATGAGGCAGATGGGAATCGCGACCATCGCTCGCCGCAAGAGTGTGACGTCATAAAACTTCAATAGGATCCACACACAACGCGTGACGTAATGAGACATATGGCGTGACCTCGCGCCAACATTCTCAAACGCGAGAGGGACGTCATAAGATTTCTAAGCATTGGTAACATTAATGGAATAATAGAACAACGCCATCACTAAAAACGATATAATTCGGTGTGGTTATTTAACCCACTGAACGAATTCTCCTAAAGTCGAGATCAAGCTAAATCGATTTCTAGTACCAGAAACCGGTAGGTTAGCGACTTTCATCAAAATTCTTAGAGCCGTTTTCAAAATAAAATGTACATACATACATACAAGGATTGCTACTTTAAGGTGGACGTCAAGTAATTTTGCTTCCTATACTTCAAATGGAAAAACTTCTGTACATATTTTCTTCACAATTAATGCGTTTCCAAGGATGAAAATTTGAACATCGATTAAAATATCTTCATTTTATAACTTGCAATACTTAATATTTTCTAAAACATAACCATAATTATGCAATTTAACATTTGTTGTCTACTGACATCATGAAAACACAGGTCGCGCCATCTTTTTTCTGGACAATTAATGCGTTCACAAGGATGAAAATTTGAACATTGATTAAAAGAGCTTCATTTCATAAATTGGAATACTTAATATTTTCTAAACCATAACCGTAATTATGAAATCCAACATTTTTTTGTCAACTGACGTCATCAAAGTACAGGTCGCTCCATCTTTTCTCCGGTTTCAACAGCACCAAAGGAAAAGTTATTGATTTTTAATATGATTATGGTTATATTTTAGAACATATTAAGTTTTCCAAGTTATAATATGAAGTTATTTTAATCGATGTTCAAATTTTCATCCTTGGGAACACATTAATTTTGAAGGAAATGTGTACAAAACGTTTTCCATTGGAAGTATAGGAAGAAAAATTACTTGACGTCCACCTTAATAATATGGGATAAGGGCAATGGAAAGGATCGCAATCCTATGTCCTGACCTTTGACCACATTTCGTCCATTTTCAATAGGGTTCGTCCCCATGTAATCCCCTACTACATACTGAAATTTCATCGAAATCGAACCATTTTTACGCAAGTTATGATGCATAAGGGCAATGGAATGCATCCCGATCTTATGTCCTGACCTTTGACCCCACTTCATCCATTTTGAATAGGGTTTGTCCCCGAGCGGTCTTCTACCACATAGTAAACTTTCATTCAAATCGAACCATATTTACACAAGTTATGCCGCATAAGGGCAATGGAATGATTCCGCTCCTACGTCGTGGCCTTTGACCCCATTTGTCCCATTTTCAATAGGGTTCGTCCCCAGGTGATCCCCTACCACATACTAAAATTTCATCGAAATCGAACCATTTTTACGCAAGTTATCGTGCTGACGGACGGACAAAGCTGAAGCATATATGCTTCTTCAACCTACGGTTGGAAAGCGTAAACAAGAAAAAATACATGTGGGAGTTGTGTCTCATCGTAGCAAATGAGAAGCATCGGGAGAGAATGTTTAGAACAGTATCGTGCGAGGAACCAGTCAGAATTTTTAGTGCTTTTTTGACTTATTTAATTAGTCGCGAAAACTTCGATAAAACCACTTTAAATGTTGTGCCACGTAACACTTGGAACGATATGTTTGCCTAAGTACTTCTCGTTCTTTTCTATCGCTGAAAGCAGTATATGCCATGTAGCAACAGATGCCAGTTAGATGTAACTATATTAATGCTACTAAGAGACACATACTGAAACACAATCACCATAATTTCTTAATCGCATTCCAGTATTCGTATTTCCATTACCGCATGGCAATTTACAAATCCCAGACTTCTTTTTATGAAAAGAAGTACTTATCCCATCTGAAGATTTCGTGGCATCACTCTTCCTAATGAGCTGACCTAATGACAAAGTTGAAGTATAAAGGTTGGGATTATTATTGCTACGTGTGTGTGTGTGGCTCTTGAACTTCTTGTTAGGGACTCGCTTTATTTAACCACGTGATTTAGTTATTGCTTCGCTTCGTATACCTCCGAGGAGCAGAGCTGCACTTGTGTCTTGCCGAACAATGTAATTGGGGTTTTCCTTTGCAAGATTGCCTCAGAGAGTCGTTTAGAAATTCAGAACGGCTCGTGAATTCTTACTATTTTCCTTGACATAAGGTTGTTTAATAGTCTCCCCAAAGACATGTTACATTAAAAAATGTCAGTGTTATTTTTTCTTTTCACAAATTGGACGACCGCCATCTCTAATAAAAGAAAAAGTTAAGTGCGACTGCCGATATTCATGCAAACATTTCACGTATTTTCCCACTAATTACCAAAACAAGTACCGTTGTATTTCTACCTTCTTTGCTACCAATGGTTCAACCTTTTAATACTTCCTATAATTTTTTTGGAAATTGTTGCAAACGAATCAACAAAAGATTTATCTCGTTCACATGACCATCTGAAGTAACAATCAGGGATCCATGATAAGGCCTCCAAATCCCGGGCATAAATTCTAAGCTCCTGGAATTTACTTTAATAATAAAAATTCTCATTTGTCTTGTTTGCTTCACTGATATCTCTTTTTTAGCACAAGCAATTAACTCACTCTCTGAAAATATTCATGCAGGAGTTTCGCTATACGCGGAGATAATGTAAGAGATTTACAAACGACACTATATTTATAAACCTCACAAAAGAGACTATATTTCTGCAGTAGTTTTACAATATTTTAATCTACCTCAGTTGCAGTCAGGCACCATTCTCTCCGACTGGAATCATATTTGTGCCGGGCATTGACTTCTAAATTATCATACCCCCGAGTCCAGTTTCGAATTCAAAGAAGTGGCTGATTTTCTCCTTCGTTAATGTCCTACTTTTCATGAAACCAGCGGCTTTTAATTAGAAATGGACGACCCCTTGTTGCATCATACGCTCACGGAATTCTTTAAAGCAGAAATAAAAACACAGACATGAAACCAGTGGATCTTCGTTAGGAATGAGCGACCTCTTATTGCATCAGATGCTCACGGAATTCTTTAAAGCAGAAACAAAAACACAGACATGAAACCAGTGGATCTACGTTAGGAATGAGCGACCTCTTGTTGCATCAGATGCTCACGGAATTCTTTAAAGCAGAAACAAAAACACAGACATGAAACCAGTGGATTTTCGTTAGGAACGAGCGACCTCTTATTGCATTATATGCTCACGGAATTCTTTAAAGCAGAAACAAAAACACAGACATGAAACCAGTGGATCTACGTTAGGAATGAGCGACCTCTTATTGCATCATATGCTCACGGAATTCTTTAAAGCAGAAACAAAAACACAGACATGAAACCAGTGGATCTACGTTAGGAATGAGCGACCTCTTATTGCATCATATGCTCACGGAATTCTTTAAAGCAGAAACAAAAACACAGACATGAAACCAGTGGATCTTCGTTAGGAACGAGCGACCTCTTATTGCATCATATGCTCACGGAATTCTTTAACGCAGAAACAAAAACACAGACATGAAACCAGTGGATCTACGTTAGGAATGAGCGACCTCTTATTGCATCATTTGCTCACGGAATTCTTTAAAGCAGAAACAAAAACACAGACATGAAACCAGTGGATCTTCGTTAGGAACGAGCGACCTCTTATTGCATCATATGCTCACGGAATTCTTTAAAGCAGAAACAAGAAAAACAGGCATTAAACCAGTGGCTCTTAGTTAGGAATGGGTGACCCCTTACTGCATCAGATGCTCACGGACTTCTTAAAAGTAGAACAATAACACAAAACAGAAATGAATACAAAAACATTCTAGAAGTCCCAGTTACAATGTTCTTTCAACAGTTATGTAAATTATATGTAAAATACCCCACCAGCCATAAAGCGACCTGAATTATTATTGATTTTTTCTTATGAACAAAACGCAGCTTTGTTTAAAAACATTTCGCTTGTTTCTTATGAACAAAGCGAAATGTTTTACTGACCGTTCCGCTGACTGAAGCATCAGACGTGCAAGCACACATTCGAGCTCTTTCTGAACCGGAGTCCCAAGAGTTGCATCGCACATGTGCCTGGGGCCAAACTTCAGCAGCACCTACAACTTCCAAAAAAGTCAAAAAGTATTCAACCAGTTCGGTCACTATGTTTTCCCGTTGTAGGATGTTAATAATACGTATATACGTGAATGAATGAATGAGATCGCCTAAAGAAATATGAGTGAATGAATTCTGCATCTCAGGGCAAACACGGGAATGAATTAAAAACCCCAGATTCGCTACATATGAATGCCGATTGCTTCGACTAGCGACTCCTGTAATGGCTATATTCTAATTAATCCGAAAATTGAAACTTGGTCGTCCTGGGTGGTGTAGTGGTTAGCCTACTCGGGCGCTTTTCGGGAGACGCGGATTCGATTCCCGCTCCAGAACGACGAAATTTTCAAGTTTTCGGATATTTTTTGAGTTAGCATCCATGTCATATTTACACGAATAAACGGATTCACATCTTCCAAATTTCTGCGCATATACATACCCTGTAGTAGCAAAGTACTAGGAACACCTACATAATAATGTGTCTTGCCCTCTTGGTGTTCAAAACAACCTCAGTTCATTACAGCATGGGTTCATTGAGATGTTGATGCCGTTCTATAGGTATGTTCAGTCAAGATGATGTGATTGCGTTCATCAGTTAGCAAATGCTCACTACAGGAGAATCTCCGTTTCGAATGTCTCTGTCAATCTTATCCTACAGGTGTTCAATTGGGTTCAGGTCTGTAGACTGTGGAGACCATTTGAGCAATTCGAAGTTACTGTAGTGGCCCTTGGAACCATTTGTGCAATGATCTCAGCCCTGAAGCGTGATACATTCATTGTCCTGCTGAAGGTAACCTTCATCAATAAAAGTCATACACATGTACGGGTGTGGCTTGTCCACAAAGATGTTAAGATACCACGTGAGATCCAAATGATGTTCCAGGGGTATTAAAGAACCCAATTGCCCGCCATGGAAACAGAACCCAGAGCGTTATACCCCCTACATAAGCTCGTACAATTAACGCTAGGCAGTTGAAATTCATTGGCTCGTACAGCTGACACCATGCATTTGCCTTTCCTTTGGGGTATACAAACTGAACATGTAACTCATCGGACAAAGCGACTTTTTCAAATCCTCAAACGCTTCCCACGTAGACGATTTTTAGCAGAGAGCAATGGTGCGTGAAGTAATCTGTTAAAGCCATTTCGCACAAATATGGGTTTGACTGCATATAATGAAATTTTCCACTCTATACCGCAGTTGTACTGCGCGGTTCTTTGATGCGATGGAGCTCGTCTTTTACCTCACAGCATTCACGCTCGCTTGAGCTCCGTATTTCTCGAGTCAGTTTAGTATTTTCTGAAGCAGTACCTTATTGTTTTGTTCATTTTTACCGAAAAGATTCCGTAATTCATTTGAGCCCACGGTGGATCCCAGGAAGATTTACTTTTTATTTTATGAACGTTGTTTTAAGTTCATACATGTTTTTACTTCTTGTAACACCAATATGGAACCTTCCGGTTCTTCAGCTGTTGCTGAACTAATGGAAAGTGTTGTTCTTCGAAGCAGAAGTTGACCTTCGGTCTCATGCCTGTTGTACCTCGACTGTAAGGCCATCTGTTGTTGTTTTTTTTGGAAATCTTGTGACGTCCTGTGCTTTAAGTTTATCTGGAGTTCTGAATTTAATACCTTCTACCGTATCGTACGTTAGCATCGATGTGTAATCCCATGCTCAAGCTTTGCAAGATTCAGACTTCTGCGACACCTCCTTTTGCTGCGGTTGCTCTCCAGTCAACCGCAGAGCTCTGCATTTAACGCTCACGATCTACACTCGAAGTTCAATTACCAGTCTCTTCAGAATTTTAGTGTACAGTCACTTCCCGCAGACAACATGGAGTTCTTTTCAGGCTTTGACGAATAACCCTCTTCGTTTATACATGGAAGCTTATTTCCCATTTCATTTCCTGAGTGCCTAAAGGTATTAAAGTTCATTTTTGACAATTGAAATATGTTTGCCTAATCTCTTTAATGCATTTTCTTATCTCTAATCAACATCTTTTGCCTGCATCTTTTGCAAAGTATCCATATCCGTCCAGCTTGGCCCAGCTTGGATGATTGCATTGAATTCGTAGGTAATTGCTCAGGTCCTTTCCTCTGAACTCGCCCCTTTCAGGCGAGTTTAGAGTGAGTTTCTTCATCTTCCAAATACCGCAAAAAGGCTCTCGATAGCCACACATTCGAAGCTTCCCAGGGCAAGTTCGGTGAGTATTCTATTCCGAGTCAGCACTGAATTTCTCCCATGTTACATTACTTCAAACGTCCTCCTGCTTGTACTTAATTGAAGTTCTCACCACCACACAGTGCTTTCTCTGTAAAGCTCTGGGCCACGTTCGTGCTTCCTGCCACTATTTACCTACGAATTACCGCAGGCCCTACCCTACTTTCTTGTGTTCTCTCTTCGGACCCTGCTACTTTCCCTAACCCCAACCCTCCCAGTTTAGCTACCTACCTACCTTTCCGAGGTCGGACTCGTCGCGGAGTCTATTGCCTGCGGCGGTAGAAGCAATTCCTTTCTAACTTTCCACCTCTTCTGTCCGTTGCTCTGTTTTCCCTTCAACCGAGCATTCCTTCTCAACTTTCTACGGTAGCTTCCCTTCCCTTCAGTGTTGCTCCACTGCTTTTTAATCTTCATGCCCTATCTTCCACCTCCTCTCTTTCATTTCCGAGTGTACCGGTTGGTCAGAAGGATTCCCTCCTCCCCAACTTTCCAGTTTCTTCTGCACTAGTTTTGATCGGTGGTGATTCGATTGGCGCAGACTCTGGATCTCCCGTACCTTTCATTGTTGAGGAATCTAACCCTGGCAATGTTTCTTCAGCTAAGACCTTCTCTACTAACTGAAACCGTTTGAGCGCAAGTAAGTTTTCTTTCTTCCACTGTAAATACACTATATTGACAAAAGTCACCGGACACCTAGAAGAGAAACACAACATAGCATTAATTAACATACATTAGTACGGTGTCGGTCCTTCTTTGGCCTACACGTGTCTTCACAAGCTCCGTGTTTGACTGCTTCACGTACGTGTTTTGTGTGTCCCATCATTGTTTTTCTGTGCTTATGCCAAAGTTAAAGGTTTGTGCTTTCGTTTAAGATCCCCCACGAGGTGGTGAGTGCTTATTTTGTTTCATTATCAGTGTCTTAATTTCCACACCGAGCGGGTCGTTTTCTTCGTTAACCCTTGCCATTGATTATGGCATCTGCCGAAGAGAGCGCTGTTTCCGCCTGCATCGCTGCAGCTCCTCGCGTCGCCTCTTTAATGAGAGACACAGCCGATCAATCTTCTTCGCTTGCTAGTGGAGAGCCTATTAATTTTTCTCATGTCATTTGGACGTCTTTCCCTGCTCAGGTCTCCGACTCTACCATTGAGAACGTGGACGTGACGTCCCTGGTCTCTGCTGACGATGATGAATTCGTTAACGTCTCTGATGGCGTTGCTAATCTGTCATCTACAGTTTCTTCTGCCTCTGCTTCCAGTATATTGTCTCATTCTGTGTCTTCCAGAGGAGGCGCTTCTGCACGCACGTATTCTGCGGCTACCACAGGTATTCCACCGGCTTCCTCCTCGTCTCGTCTGCCCCCTGTGGATTTTTACGTTACCCTCAACGGTGACACCCATCTTATTTGACATCCCCGAAAACTCTCCTGCTGGTCAACGTCTTAATTCAACCCTAGAGTTGGGGGTTTGTATTGATGCGCTGCCCAACACTCCTTTGAAACAGTAGAGCTCCGCTCTCAAGAAAATGCTTCCTTCTGATGCTATCACCCACCTCACCCGAAAGCCACAAACTGTGATTGTTTATTTTTCGAAGAAAGAATATGTCGAGCTTGTCTTGTTTCGAGACCTATCAGTTGGCGATCGTCACCTCTTGGCCGAATCCATCGCCCAGTTCTGGTCTCTCTACATCCGGTAACCCCGGAGATCTCTGATGATATGCTGTGTGCTGCACTTAGTCGATGCGGCTGAGTAGTCGGCCCAGTGAAGACTCGCTCCACTTCCCCCTCTGAATCCGATGATAAACATATCTGTGGCTTCCGTAGAACTTCTCGCATCATCTTCCCCTCGGAAGAACACTTCATAAAGGTTCCACGGTTCCTCGATGTTCGTTGCGGTAACGAGCGCCCCGGATTTAGCTCCTCACTTCTGCTCATTGCTCACGCTGCAAGGCTTACGACCATCAGCAGGCTCATTGCCCCCATGTAGAGCCACTGACTCCTATATCTCCAAGGCATCATTCAACCTCTTCCTGCGTCTGCACCTCCTGCACCCAGTTCTGCCGAAAATCTGATTAAAACCTTCGATCAACACGCGTCTTTTGATGTTGCTTTCTCCACTCTGTCGGATTTTCCTCCGCTTGACTGACCCTTGTCTTCCCGTGTTCATTCTATCCATCAGAGGACATCATGGCTGATCTTCAAGCTTCATTCACCGTCTGCCCCTTTGCTCCCGGCGATGAGGTAGACGTTTCCTCTGATTTCACATCTCGTGTGTTATCGATCCACGGCAAACGTCGCTCTACTACTAGTACCGAGGCCCGGAGGGAAAGGAAGAAGTCACTTTCTCCGACTGGCCCCTCACATCGTTCCACCCATCTAGCAGGCTCCAAGTCTCCCTGTCAGGTTCTAGCTCTTCCTCTTCAAAGTCCAAAGGTCCTCTGCCGACGTTTGAAGATTTCTCGACTCTGCTTACCAATGCCTCTCTGTTTCAGAACCTGTCTCCTTTGAAGATCTTTACGAGTTTCTCACTCATAAAACAAATCGGGAGGCTTCTCTCATCTTTCTACAGCAGTTTGAAGCAGTTCTTCCTGAGGTCTTCAACCAAGCAACCTCCATCCTCAAATTCTTCCGGCATAATGCCAAGCAACCCGACTACGTCTTGTGGTGTCGTGGTATCATCAATCGCCTCGACACACTCCAGAAAGCTGCCATAGCTGCCCTTCATCCGATGTCGGACTTACCCATTCAAGGTCACCACTCTGAATTGTAAGGGGGTTGCGAACCCCCTTGCTAACGCTCTCGTTGTGGAAGATCTCCTGCCTCTTGGGGCCGACTTACTCCTTCTGCAAGAGACCAATTGCCACTCCTCGACACTTTTTTCATAGATCACACTTGGGACTTCACCTCTTACCATGTGTTCCGTTGCTCTGTGCACGGTGGTACAGCAGAAGTGTAAGTCTGCCATATCCGCATGCCGTGAAAGCTCCTTCTATGCTACGTGGTCTCCAGTGACTCCGTGGTTTGCTGTTACACTAAGTCCGTTACATATCACGGTGAGTTAAGAATCTGCATTAACTTTTTGTTGTTCTTTCGCACTGCGGTGTGATCCTTTTGCACTGCGGTGTGATCCTTTTGTTCTTCCTCAAGCATTGCTCTGTTTGCATCACGTTGTAAATTTGTCCTTACTCATTCAATGTACATAATATCACTTTTATCAGTTTGTATCATTCTTGTGCTTTTGTTTTCTTTGAGACTATTCCATGTTGCTCGTCTCCTCTGTTTTATTACATTAAAGCGATTATGAAACCACTTTGCCCTTAATGCATGCACTGACCCTTCGAGACATGATTTCGAGTAGGCTTTGGAACTCAGCGATAGGCATGCGCTTCCATTCAGTACATAATGCTGCAGCTAACTGTTGTTTAGTAGTAGGCATTGGTTCCAAACTTCTTATGCGGCGCTCTAATTCATCCCATAGGTGCTCTATGGGATTACGACCAGGGTTCTGTACTGGCCAGTCCACACACAATACGGAATTATCGTTGACCCACGTGGTAACAGTCCTTGCTTTATGGGTCGGTGCATTATCCTGCTGGTACCAATAACGCTCTAATCCATAGTATTGCCACAGAGTTGGTAGGGCGTAAATGTCCAGAATATCGAGGTAGACGTGCTGGTTAACAGATTTTTCCACGGTAACCAATGGGCCGGGACAATTCCACGAAAAACACATCCACATGAGTACACTACCAGCTCCGAACTTAACCGTAGGAACAGTACACTATGGTAAATAGTGTTCCCCGGCTGCCGCCATACCCACACACGGCCATCAGACTGATGGATCATGTATCTGGATTCATCAGTCCATAGGATCCGTTTCCATTGATCTATGGCCCACGATAAATGTTGTTTACACCATGCTAAACGACGAGTAGAATTCGGAGTGGAGATGAAACGTTAATGAGCAGCCGCACGACCACGGTAACCCGTGGAATGAAGTTATCTGCGAATAGTATGTGTACATACCGAGGTTCCAGCACTTTTACTCAACTGTACACTGAAGTCTTGTGCAGTACTCCGGTGATTAGCTGTAATGTCTCTCCTGAGTCTTTGACGTCCTGTATCACTGATTTTCGTTGGGCTTCCGGAACGTTTTGCTGCTTTAGGCGCGCCATTTGTCTTCCACTTATTCAGTACATCAAAAACAGTTGACCTTAAACGCCTCTCGGTTTCTCTTCTGGACAACCCACTAATATAACACCCAACAATCTTTCCCTTCTTAAAGTCAGTTCTCTCCCGCCTCGACATTTTTACTCAACCTTACAGTACGACATCATCGCGGTCAGCTGCAGGCTTGTTTTTATACAGCTTGCAGCTGTACCGCGGATCTTAACAACTCAGCGGATCCGTTCATTTGTTTTTGAAGTGGTGTCCGGTGACTTTTGTCATTATAGTGCATATGTACCACATTACTTTCAGAAGATTCGCATTGCTTTTGATCTTACAGCTGCTGAATTTTGTTGCGTCAGCTGCTCTCAATTCTTGCTTTCGTCTCGTAGTTCCATCCCTCCATGCTGATACAGCCGAAATCCATTAGGCTTCGTGGAAACGCATGTATCTGCATCGTCGCCTTCGTAACTCAGCAGAACCTTTACGATATCTACGCTCTCGCATTTCAGCTTCTTTGTAGTGTTTCAGTTGGACATCGATGATTCGATCTTTTTTTTTTAGCCTGGGAGAGAAACACCTTGGAATCACGTAAGCGGTACTTGAAGCATATATGTAGCTTCCGAAAGTTACATGAACCTAACGATATATATATTAATAAACCACGTCATATAATTCTTCAACTTTTCTTCTTGTTTCTAAATGTGATGTCTTCGGTGTTTTTGCGAGAGAGAAAAATTGTATCCCCTCACTTATCAGCCCTAGTGAAACTACGTCTACCTGTGCGTTGTGTTGTTCTTCTAACGCAGCGAATGTTGGAATTAGTGATCTCCGGACGTTGTGCTCTTGATTATCTGCAGTGCTGTCGCTTAGGACTGCTTGTCTGTTGAATCGGTGAGTCCGCGTATTTCTTATTATTCTCTATGGATATATTTTTGTACATCTTTGAACCTTTGCGACCATTTGCGTTATTATTAGATGTCTGTATGAATTGTATTCAGCATTCTATTGCCCGGTTTTCCTCAGCACGAAATGCGTACACTTATAGTACATTTATCGAAGGTCCGCGTACCTATTATTAATGGGAGAACAATGTTCCTCGGATTATACGTAAAAAAATATAGTAGGTCTGTGAACCTCGTCGTTTAATTTCACTGCATAATGTTTGTATTTTTTTTCCTTTCTGTTTGTAAATATATTGGTTACAAATAAAGAACATTCTGAACTCATCAGTTACCTAGTAAAATTGTCTACAGCTATCGTTGCCCTCGAACATCGACAAGACGTTTCTTCCCACAAGAAAACTATTGACTGCTTGTTTTGTTGTGTACTACTCATTGAACATCCTAGCTACAGTTGTTTTTATCTAGCCTAGCTGAGGTTTACAATTTCTGAAACGCCTACGCCTGCCCGCTCTTTCAAAGTAGCTTAAATTAGGAATTTTCCAGTTTTGACGTTATCAACGTTTCGTACTTGTCTGAATCCTTTGCAATGAGCCGTGGCCATCTTGGCGTTATAGTTGCGTATATAAGTAAGGATGACACGTCCTTGGTTGCTATTGGGTGTTCCTAATAGTTTGGTACTTCAATTTGCTTTTGAAGTGCAGGACTTATACTGTTTGTATTGACTCATCTAAAGTTAATATGACTGCAAATATGCTCAGCTAGTTAGCTTCCATGAAATTCGTGTACTTGATCATCGGTAGAAACTCAGTAGACGCTGCTGATCATAATGTCGAGTGGAACAATTTGCTTGAATATCTCTCACATCTATTAAAATAAAAGTGAAAGTTTGTATTTTTGTTTGTTTGTTTGTCCGCTGTACAAATCTATAGTTTTCAACTTAGAACCACCAAATTTGGTATAGACCGCAGAAGGGTTTTTGAAGGGATTGGTTCCCGGGGAGGTTACGGGGGGTGGCCCATACAGAATTTTCGTTATTTTAGTTAACATTTCTACAGTTTTCAATTTAGAACCACCAAATTTGGTATACCATCGCATGATACTCTGACTTAGACCGTAGACAGTTTTGGGAAGGGGTCGGAGATTAGGGATCAAAGGGCCCCCATACAACATTTTCGTAAAACGTTCAACACTTTTCAATTCAGAACAACCAAATTTAGTATATTATCTTATGGTACTCTAACTTAGACCGTACACGGTTTTTGGTAGGGCTCGGAGTCCGGGGAGGTCAAGTTGCTCCCATAGGAAATTTTCTAAAACATTTCTATAGTTTTCAATTCAGAACCACTAAATTCGGTTTACTATTTCATAGTACTCTAACTTAGACTGTATACGGTTTTTAGAAGGGGTCGGAGCCCGGGGTCAAGGGGTCCCCACACAACATTTTCCTAAAATCTACAGTTTTCATTTCAGAACCACCAAATTTGGTATAAAATATCATGGTATTTTGACCGTAGACGGTTTTTGAAAGGGATCAGTGCCCGGGGTCAAGTGGCCCCCATACAAAATTTTCATAAAAAGTTCCATTTTTTAGTTTCACGCTAGCTTTCACCACCAACAGGCTGCTCTATCAGGCAGAAATATAATGTTATGTAAATAGAGAGTTCCAGATATTCGAAATTCAAAAAATATATTTTTGGAATATATTTTCATTCATAAAATTTCACCCACTGAACTTGCTTATTCCACGAATATTTACCCGGGAAATACAGGGTACCCCTGCTAGTATCTCATATATCAGAAATCAATTTTCTCACCGTAAACTTAACATTTTCATCGAAATAATTAATTTTACATATAAGCAAATAGTATGAGAATTTTAAAAAGTAAGATTCTGTTATATCGAAAATATAATGAGATTTTAAGTTTGAAAGTAAATTTCGATTAATTATTTGTACGAATGTGCCTGGAAATAGTAAAGCTTTTAACGTCATCCGGGTGATATTGCGTCGATTCCATTCATGCTTACATCCCTACAAATCAGGATGTGATTCCAAACACGTCACAACACTGTCATCTGACATGGTCTCTGTTATTCATCCTATAGAACAAAGCATCATGTCCAGTTTTCCTGTTTTAAAACGTAGAGCTCATAGAACGTGATCTAGCTACCCTGGTGTTTGAATGGTGTGAGGCGCTTGCATCTGACATGTGTCCGAGATGGGCCCGTGTTCATTCCCCCGAAGAGCTACATCTGATGCCTCTGGCACTGTACCTTTCCTACAAGCAGAGGCCCTAAATTAGAGATGGACTACTGCTTAGGGCCCTAGGAGTTGCATACGGTGGTTGATAATTCTCAAAACAAAAGAAAAGCCTGGTTTACTAACCCTTAGTTTAAAAATAGTTGGATGCTCTATATTTTTAAATGTAATCTGACAAGAAACATCAAGTTGTCAGCGTAAACAAAAGTAGTTTTTAATTTTTGATCATATTTAGTCCAAGTTAGCCGACATAATCAGCGCTGCACTGCATTTTTCATTACATATTTGGTGGGATTTACCACCACTCCCCCAAATTTGGGACAGCCCATTCCATAGAGGAGGCAGGGTAAGTTCTGTTGATCAGTGAGAAGCGCATGCCTTTGGTTTTTAGCGATTGTGATGGTGCCCACTGTGTTCTCTGTATTACTGTTCTACACATTTTTAATACCCTGTATGAAATTCGAAATCCGTTACCTTTACTTTCGCCGCTTAGGTGGATGTGTGGTCAGAAGTGTTCGTTTCTGATTAATCCTCTTAGGAGGGATAAGGTACCAGTGGCGTCATTCGGCTCTAGCTACCTAGAATCGGCGATCACAAATTAGCGATGAGAGCTTGCTAATATCCTTTATAGCTGCCGTTGGTGATTGATGAAGCAAAAACAAAATGCGTTCATACAGTAAGTGGATAATTACGTAGACAGTTTGTCTCAAACCATAAAAATAAAGTCTGGATGCATCGAAATAGAACTTTTCTGCTTGATTTCGATTATAGGAATAGCAGGTTTACTGTGTATTGAATTAAAAACGAAAAACCCTACACTAAGAGAAATACTGACGAACTCCCTCTTTTCAACGAGGCAGGTGTTTATGCGATCCCCGTAGAGTATGCGGACGACTTCAGACGACACTACACTGAGTGGCCACTTTATTATGACCCCTTCAGTGCTTCGTTGGGCCACCTTTTGCCTTTAATACTACGTCGATTCTTCGTGGCATGGACTCCACGAGATGTTGACAGGTGGTTTGTGGAATCTGAGACCATGCTTGATGAATAGCACTTTCCAGGAGTGTGAGATTGCAGGGTTGTAAATCCAGCTGTCAGATGGCTCGTTCAACTTCATCCCACAAATTCTCAATGGGGTTAAGATCTGGAGATTATGGGGGCCACCTTAGCAAAGTAAACTCACCGGGATGTTCCTGAAATCAATCCTGAACAATACGAGCACTATGGCACGACTCATTATCCTATTGAAAGTAGCCATCGCCATTGGGATAAACCATCCATATGACAGGATACACGTGGTCCACAACGATGTTTAGATATGATGTGCCAGTCACACACGAATTAAAGGGCACAAAGCATGCCAGGAAAACATTCCCGAAACCATAACGTTGCCTCCACCAGTTTGAAGGGTTGTAGCAATGCATTTGGAGTCCATGCTTTCGTGCTGTTTTTGCCAAATTCTCACTCGGTCATCGGTATGGTGCAACTGAAAACGTCATTCATCGGACCACATAATTTGTTTCCAATTATCGACTGTCCAATTCTTGTGCGAACTGGAGACGTTTTCTCTTGTTAACTGCAGACAGCAAAGGTGTTCGAAAAGGCCTTCGGTTGCCATATCCCATCCGATGCAGTGTACGGCGAACAGTGCGTGCAGAGATCATTTGAGGGGATACTTGATTAAGATGGTTTCTAATTTGCTGCACTGTTGCCTTTCTGTTGTCTATTACCAGTCTGGACACTCTCCGTTCCGCCCGAGCAGTCACTAGTCGATGACGACCACACGTTGCACGTAGAGACCCAGTTTTTTGGCTGACAGTCCAGTTTTTAAACACTTTAACAACAGCTGCTGTGGAACATTTCACAAATGCGGCGGGTTCGGTAATACTCGCTCAATGGCTCCGAGAAGCTACAATAATCCCACGTTGAAAGTCCGTCAAAGCTCATTTTTTACCCATCTCGTCACCCAAAAATCAGTTCTACTACTGTCGCAAGCACTACGCTTTCCCTTTTTATACTAGCCTCACTTTCTGGCGGCAACAGCGTGCAGCCATAGCTCATTTGCTTAAAACTGTTAGGTGGTCATAATAAAGTGCACACTCAGTGTATATCAGAATGACCAAGTGCTAGTTTAGAATTGATTCAACGAACATAAAATGGACACAAAGGACGATAAAGTAAATACAGTCCTATCCAAAGAAGTCGAATTTAAGTCTATTTCTGCTATAAGGAATGATATACGAAAATTAGCTTCTCAGTTCAACCCTAAATCTACAGCCATTCAAGATATCTGGGAGATGGTTCATTACCAACAGTAAAGCTTGCAATGGCGGCGTACCTCTAAAGTTGCCACGAATTTGAAATCACAAATAACGCAAGATAACATGTCCATCTAACGAAAAAAATTTCATTCCTGTTGAAATAGTAAAACCATACTAATAATCCGATTTCTTGGGGTAGGTATATATAAATAAGCGTTTCCAAGCTTCCGAACATCAACTAGATGACTTTTTCCAGGAAGTTAGACAGATACTGCCTAATGGCTTTTTCAAGGAAGTTAGCCATGTTTAACCTCCTTGAAAAAGCCATGTGGTTGATGTGCGATCGGTTGGAAACGCTTATTTATATATTCCAACGCCGATAAATCGGATTACTAGTATAGTTTTACTATTATACATAATCGGTGTACAATTCCTCTTTATTAATTTATTAATTTACATTCCTGTTTCTTTGTCTATTGTCAAGTCAGTTCCAATTCTTGAAGCGTTCCATTATTCAGATTGCAGTTTTCTTTCTAAATTACTTTAAAAAGCCATCCGGTTGATGTGTGGAAGCTTGTAAAAGTTGATTTATATTCTTACGCCAATAAATTAGAATAATAGTATAGTTTTACCATTTTACTATGTATTGTTATAGGACAGTTTATGCGTTTGAATACATTTTCCCTGTGAAATTGTTTTCTGTAATGTTAAACGACACGAGTTACACTCCTGTTTTGGGGCTAGCTTGCATTGGCATTCCCCAAATTGTCTGTGATTTTCAAAGTTTTGCTCTGAGGGCTGTCGTTTTCCTAAGCTGAATTCATCTCTGTTGATAGTCACGAACCCTTTTGTTCTATTTCAGGTGGGTCCGGCTGCTAAGAACCCTCCCATCAGAGCGCAAGCTCGCGTGTCAGTTCTTGGTAAGTAATCCTTCTTCACTGTAGCCATGAGTTTGTGCGTACGTGCATGTGTGTCTGTGTCAGTGTTGCGTGCACTTGTTGCGAACATGCCTCGCTGTCTTCGCTGTGGAGCGTCTGTTTGCCACGCGCATCCATACAGATGGGATATTTAGCTCGCATTTCACATACAAAGAGAGTGAAGGGGTAAAACGACTGCGTGTTCGGCTACGTTAGACAGGTTTGTGATCAATATTTGGCCGCCTGAGTGCGTCAGTCGGAAATAAATGAAGCTGAATTTCTTCCGACACTTTTCAAATATTCGATAACGTAGAGTGTTTTGGTCATAAACTCGAAATATCTCCCTTGAAGCTCGGAAAATTTGCAGTTCACTGACAGCTTAGGATAAAATGCCAGCTTAAATCTCACGAATATGTTATTCAGGAAACGAAGAAGTTTAAGCTAAAAACTTTATCCTTTAACCAACAACGATTCTGTTAAATGGCAAATAGTGGCACGGTAAACAACTCTTGCAGATTATTAGAAAGTAGGGAAAAAGAATGGAAAGGGGGAAAAATGCAAATTTCGAATGCTGAACGAAGAATGAGAATTTTCTTGAAAATTCAAAAAGTGATAGAAATAAGGGAATTTTTTTTCTGAAATTGCGTAACTCGTTGCCAAACTGTAAAACAGCCCTGAAATTCACGAACCATTATTATCCGTGATTTCTATCGTGAATAATAAAACCATATCTTTGATTCAACTTTTTCCGCAAAAATTTCATGTATTTTTCAGATGTGAGCTAACAGAAATACTCGGGTTGATAACGGACAATTGTTTTTTCGGAAAATCCTGAAGTTTCAGGAAACCTTTCGGTGATTCCGTCCGTATATTAGCGGAAAAATTCCGTTCTCAGTTTTCCATATCCATATAACGGAAAACTTCCAGTAGTAAGATCTGTTCGCGAGAATAACTTGATGCCTGATTAACTATTAAATTTCAGTCGTTTTTTGATTGGCGTGATTTAGTGGTTCCGTACTGAGAGCTGATATTGAAGTAGAATATCGTTAGTAGCCAGTTGTGGCAACAGATATTCTCCCGACACACGAAGTTTGGTGCACCTGCTTTTGTACAGGGTGATCCAAAAGTCTTGCATATTTTGAAAACGTAATAATTTGCGGAGTTTTGAGAGTTGGGCAACGCGGTTTTCGTAGGAATGATCAGAATGACATCGGGTTTTTAATGAAATCACATAAAGTTTTAAGCATTGTACTTACATTTTTCATCGCCAGATGGCTCCATAGGCGAACAGGTCTGGGATAGTGGGTATAAAAGCAGCAGCTGCGAAGCAACCACAAGTCACAGCGGTCCGTGTCAGTATGCTGTCATTACCGGACAGAGCGCTCTTGGTGAAATTACAATGTCATCCGCACATGGCGACTCCAGTGCTCGCCATGCTTCTCGGCAAACAGGCATTCCATTCGGGACTGTATGGCGAACACTACGACGAATTCTGCACAGATACCCGTACAAAATGCAACGGCTTCACGAACTGCAAGCTGGTGATTACGTGCAGCGTCAAGAGTTCGCAGCATGGTTTTTTCGACAAATGGATGTCGACGAGAACTGGCTGATTAACGTTTTATGGACTGATGAGGCACACTGTTCCCTAAATGGAGCGGTAAACACGCACAACTGCCGCATCTGGACCACGGTACATCCCCGAGCAGTCGTTGAAGCGCCACTTCATCAGCCGAAAGTGACGGTGTGGTGTGGATTCACGGCTTCCTTCATTATCAGTCCTTTGTTTTGTGTGTGAAGAAGTCCGCGGCACCTCCTTCTAAACCGTTTCAGTGCAGGTGTAAGTTATGCGAACATGTTACGATCGTACGTTATCCCTAGCTTGCAAGAGCGGGATCCAGTGAATATCTGCACATTTATGCAGGATGGAGCAGCATCGCAAATCGCACGTTCCGTTAAACAACTTCTGCAAGAGCAATGAAAAATGTAAGTAAAATGAGTAAAACTTTATGTGATTTCGTAAAACCCCCGATGTCATTCTGATCATTTCTACGCAAACCGCGTTGCCCTACTCTCAAAACTCCGCGAGTTATTACGTTTTCAAAATATGCAAGAATTTTGAATCACACGGTATATTATGTTACTACTAAACACAGGGTACCTGGATGTCGTCCAGGTGGTTGCACGATGTCTATATATCAGTCTGTCGTTCCCTTAATACAAAAACTACTATAACTATCAGGTGCACATTTCACACTGAGATGCCAAAAAAAGTGGAAAGAATGCTCTTCATCACGGCCACCACCCATGCGGTAAATGGTATCGTCCACAAACGACGTATACACTGAAAAGCAATTGAATTAGAGATACCTGTCCAGTAACGTGTAGCACCAACTTTCGCCCTGGTGACAGCGGCGATTCGCCTCGGCATGGACTCTACAAGACACCGGAATCGTTAGGAAGCCATACGGATCCACGACACCTAAACAAGCTCCCACAGTTGACAAAGATTTGATGGAGGGGATCAGAGCCTCGAACACCTCTCTCGATGGCATCCCAGATGTGCTCGATGCGGTTGACTTCAGGTGACCTAGCTAGACAAGGAAGCGAAGTCACGTCGGTGGAGTGTTCATCCAACCATTCGGATACAATTCGGAGGCGATGGCACAGTGCATTGTCTTGTTGCAAGATGAGCTCCCCAGTGGGATGTTGAAGATGCACAAACGGGAGCAAATGGTCGTCCAGGATATCCCGGTAACGTTGACCTGAGGGACGATGTCACACGTACCGGGAGTCCCATTTCAGTCCACGTAAACAGTCCCCAGACGAGAATGCGACCCCCACAAGCTTGAAGAGTACCCTGCTGGCAAGAAGGATCCATCGCTTCATGTGGTTTGTGCCGTACTCGTATCCTGCCATCCGCATGTACCAATGTGAATCTCGACTCATCAGTCCAGGCAACATTTACTTACATGACTAGGATCCAGTGGCGATGTTCCCGCGCCCATGCTAATCTTTGCACCCTGTGATGTGCGGTCAGCAGCGGTACCCTCGTGGGACGATGGCTTCTGTATCTCATAGCGAGGAGATGGTTCTGGATGGTGTGGCTGCTTACACGTTTTTGTGCGCCAGCGTTAACTTCCCGAGTGCTTTCTTGCACTGTTTCCCGTCTATCCGCTGTTACAATGCGAGCTAGCCGACGATGACCCCGCTCATCCACACGCTCTTGTAAACGGCAGTTGGCCCTTGCAGTAATGGTTTCACCGGATTCGATGTACTCCCGGTGCACCCGTGACACAGTGGCTCGTGAAAATACCAGTGCCTGCGCGACTTCCCAGATGGAGTGACCCATTCGTCGGGCCCCGACAATTTGCCCACGATCAAATGCGTTTAAATCCTTCGTCTTAGCCATAATGAGTCCGACTTTTACTGATTCCCGTCGCATCACTCCTTATATTGTAGGATGGATGCATACGTCATGTCGTTTCCGTTTACAGGGCCACCCACTGCGCCACATTTGCATAACGCCAGCTGTCTCTAATTTAATTGCTCTTCAGTGTATATAGAGGCAGGTATCTCGACAAGCTCGATTAGTTGCATTCGCAGTTCAGATGGCAGCTTATCAAGATTTAAGCGAACGTGGTATGATAGTCGACGCACTGGAGATGGGTCACTCAGTCTCGGAAATTACAACGAAATTTGGATTTATACAATCAGACATTTCACGGATGTACCTCAACGACCCAAACTCAGGGGGAAAATCCAGACCGGTAAAAGCACTGGACGCTCGCGGACATCAGCGTCTGGCAAGCTTTATAACATCCGGCCGGCGTGCAACATTGCCGCAAATCACAGCGCAATTCAATGATGGGGCCAATAGTAGTATCAGAATTTGGACAGTGCAGCGTTCCCTGTCTCCTATAGAGTTGCGGAGCCCATGGCCCACCAGGGTGCTATTGCTGACCAGAAAACACAAGGCTGTGTGGCTTGCCTATGCTCGAAATTACCGGCCTTGGACGCAAGATGACTGGAAAAGTGTAGCCTGGTAAGACGAATCGCGGTACTAAATACTTCGGGAAGATGGTTGACTCCGGGTGTGGCGAAAACCCCACGAGGCAATGGATCACACATTCCTACAGGCCGGCGGTGGCTCTGTTATGGTGTGGGGGGGGGGTTCCAGCTGGCACACATTAGGACCCCTCATATGTCTTCAGACCTCTCTGACCAGTAGAGGCTGCGTAACCATCTTTGGAGATGACTTGCATCCGTTCATTTCATGCAACTTCTCCGACGGGTGAGACCTCTTTCAACACGACAATGCGCCACCGCACACTCCCACAGTCTTTCTGTTATGGCTGGAAGAACATTCCATGGAGTTTGGCATCCTGACTTGGCCCCATCGCTGACCGGAGGTCAACGCCATCGAACACATTTCTGATGCTGCTCAACGTGCCCTCAATTCCAGGAATCCTCCACCGGCGAATATTACTGAATTGTTGGACGCTCTCCAGGAAGAATGGTGTGCACTAATTCCACAGTACTACAGAGAGCTCGTGCAGTCCATGCCCCGTCGCGTTGCTTCCATTATCCTTTCGCGGGGAGGACCAACGCGATATTAGAGAATTATCCCAGTTTTCAGATCAGGATTTTAGGAAGGAAGTGTCTGACACCTGGTGTTAAACAACCCTTAGAAATAGCAAGCTAGGAGATTTGGGCTAGAGTGCCCGATAGGAAAGTGACACGGAAGCGAGGTAGAAAGGGGGAGGAAGACGCCATTATTTATTAACGGGGGCCACTACCCGGGGTCCGACGGCTTAACGTGCCCATCCGACGCACGGCTGGTGTTTAGTCGTTCGAACGTTCGTGACTGGCCAGGATCGAACCAGAGGTTATTTCCAAGGCAGTCACGAACGCTGACCACTAGGCCACCCGCGGCCCTAAGTATCCCAGTTTTTTTTTTTTTTTTTTTTTTTTTTTGGCTCTTAGTATATATTTAGGGTTTTTGTGAAATAATACTGTAAAGTAGTACATTTCACCTTTTCTTAAATGGATATCCTTTGCTTGACTGAAATTCAGTCGAAAGAAAACCACTAGATCGAAAGGCACTACTTCTAGGCACTACTCACATTTCAATGAACAGTCACTGGGACGAAACCTTCATTTCACAGAACGTCTAATTGATCAAAAGGTTTATTTCCCAAACGACTAATTAATTGAAAGAGATATCCGTATTTTACCGAACGGCTAATTGATCAAAAGGTATCACCGAAGGGTCCTTCATTCAAAAGTTCGTTTCATAACGAAAGGTCAGTTTAGCGAAAATGTAGGATTTTATTATTTGATCTGTTGAAGCGTGGGGTGGATTCGAAAAACTGGCCAATAAAAGTTTGCAGATGGTATAAAAATTGCACTTTCCATTTCTCCGTATACACTTCCCGTGGTGTTTTGGCCTCTAACATGAATTATCAGGCCTCTAACTGCCCCGAATGGCTGATCCTTTTTAGTATTTCGTAATCCTCTGGGCTCAGATTCGTAAGGTTTACACAACAAGTCAAGTTCATAATGTTGCATTTTTACTCAGTCCCAAAATGCAAATTAAGGAGCGCTTGGTCTGGGACCTTTTTTGCAAATTTTAATCCGCAGCTGTCACATAGAAGGTACGTTTCACCGAAAGGTCACTTGGTCGAAAGGTACATCAGGTTCGTAAAACATGTCAATTTAATAAAGTTGTAGTTTTGTGCAGCAACGAAGCATTAACTTTATTGCTTTAGTGCCTAGGTCTGGGGCTTTCTAGCAAATTTTAATCCTTCATATGCAAAAAGGTTCTCATAAAATGTCAAGTTAAGGAATTTACATATTTACTCAAACACAAAGCATTGATAAAAAGAGCCTAGGGTCTATTAATTAATGTTTTTTTGCACATGAGTAAAAGTGCAACACGTTTAACTTCACTTGTGTAAACCTTGTGAATATGAGCACGGATGATTAAAATTGTTGAAAACCCTAAAGCCTATTACGAGTAATGATGTTATGTGTCCTGGTGAAAGTATGAAATCAGTACCTCTCGACCAAGTGGCCCATCGGGGAAATGTACCTTTTGACCTAGCTACCCTTCGATGAAAAATAATTTTCGACCTCGTGGCCCTTCAATGAATTGTACCTTTCGACTAAATGAGCCTTTTGATGAAATATACCTTTTGACCGATTGATCCTTCGGTTAAATGCACCTTTCGACCAAGTGACCCGTCCATGAAATGTACTTTTCGACCAAATGATTCTTCGGTGAAATATATCCCTTTCGACCAAGTGACCTTTCGGTGAAACGTACCTTCTATGAAGCGACCCTTCAGATAAATGAACGTTTAGATCAAGTTACCCTTCTGTGAAATGTACCTTTCGATCAAGTGATCCTTCGATGAAATGTACTTTTCGACCAGGTGATCCTTCTGTGAAATGTACCTTTCGCCAAAGTAACTTTTCGGTGTATGTAACTTTTCCTTCCATCAACCGACCATTAAGCAAAATGAACTTTTAGATCAAGTGACACTTCGGTGAAGCGGCATTTTCGTTGAAGTGATTTTAGGTCTGGTGACGCTTCGGTGAAGTAATGGTTGGGCAAATGAACTAGATCCTTCCAAAAAATAATTGAAAGTCATTGGCAGTTTTAGAAAATCTGGAGTTCTAAAACATTCTATTGTTTTGAAAAATTATCATGACAAAAAGGATAATTTGTGATAAGTCCTCCTACAAAAAAATAAAATTATTATAAACCTATTCGAAACATAATAATCTCCTACAGCAAATAAAATGAATAACTAACCAGCAGTTCTCTTTTAAACTGATCGGATTGTAAGTGTTTTGCTATCTGATTCAGCTGTGTGCCAAATTCCCAGGCTCGGGCTCCACCGCGGGCATGGGTAACAATTATTTTACTTCGTAAGCCAGAAAAAAATCCTACATGGCGTCTGGTGCATTTGAATATGGATATATTACTCAAAAAGCTGAAAAAAGTAGGAACGAAAGTTTCTTCTGCATGGGAACTGAAAACATCGAAATTCAGGATTTTGTAAACTCTCAAAACTTTTAGTATTAATAACGGGGAACATTTTTCTGTAAAAATTCAAATTACAGTCAACGGAAATGCTATCAAAATGGTGAATATTTCTTTATGAGAAACGAAAATTTCTTGAAAATTCGGAGTCTTAGAAACGCGAAAACCTTTCGTATCGTGTTCTTAAATCTTGTAAGAGTATTTCCAGTACATCTTGTACAGAATGACAATGGTAACACATAAAATTAGGATGGCAATTTATCTCACCATGAGACCAAAAGGTTAAAAAATAATAAAGAAAAAACTGAGTGATCATGCTTGCATTAAAGTACCTTTGGTGGCACAAATGACGTGGATATACACTGCAATAGAAAATCATCAGGAAGAGCTACCAAATAAGTGCTGCACATTACTTTGTCTTCAAAACATCCTAGATTTGATGTATCATAGAATCAAAGAGTTGCTGATATCGTTCCAGAAATATGTACAGCTAAGCGGGTGTGATATCGGCCGTCAATTGCCAAATGCTCACTGGAGGAGAATATTGGTTAGGAATCGCTCTCTCAATCTCATCCCACAGGAGTTTACGTTCTGGGGATTGTGGGGTTGATTTTAGCATAAAGAAACAACTGTCATGCTCCTTCAACTTCTGTGTCACGATACAAGTCCTGTGGCATGGCGCATTAGCCTACTTACCCCACCCATGCCTACTTACCCCACGATTCGAGTCCTGTGGCATGGCGCATTAGCCTACTTACCCCACCCATGCCTACTTACCCCACGATTCGAGTCCTGTTGCATGGCGCATTAGCCTACTTACCCCACTGATGCCTACTTACCCCACGATTCGAGTCCTGTGGCATGGCGCATTAGTCTACTTACCCCACTGATGCTAAAAAGTATGGTTTTCAGAACTGCAGTTAGACCACCAATACTGTAAAGTTCTAAGACTTGGCGACTGGCAAAATGTTGGGATAATTACTTAAAGTTGCAACGCTGAAGATTCTGACTAGTACGTGTGCCCACACAGTATAGAATATTTCGTATATATTACAAGTACGTAGCACTGAAACATTGAGACTTTTCAGATACGTTGCGCAATGAAACAGTAATGTTTCAGAAACCTTACGGTTACGTCAAAATGTCCTCAAACATTAGATAACTTTGAAACATAACCGATACGTTACAGCGAAAGGTCTTATAATATTGAAACGCATAAAGCAAATGAAATGCGTTTATTTTTGTGGTGTAGTCAGCACAAATATTCGTCAAGCTTTTGCACTCCACTGGGAGGCTTTTTCAAGGCAATAGTAGGCACAAAAATGCAGAGAAGTGATCACTTACTTTCAGATGATTTGTGCTGATTACACCACAAAAATAAACGGATTTCATACGCTATATTTGATGTATCATAGAACGGATTTCATACGCTATATTTGATGTATCATAGAACGGATTTCATACGCTATATTTGATGTATCATAGAACGGATTTCATACGCTATATTTGATGTATCAAAGAATATGCGTTTCATTATTATTCAAATCTGGTGTATTTAAAATAAAAGTGAAAGGTCTTTGCAACTTCAACATACCAGCTTCATGCTACTGTTACGTATTTGAAAGATATTTGTGACATCATCATATTGCTGTTACGTATTTACTACGTTGAACATTATAGTTTGAATAAACTTTGTAAACTTACAAAAAAAAATATTACACTCGACAGCTGTTTCAAAAGCAACAACAGTCGTATTATGAGTTGTTTACCTTTTCACAGGTTCAACGCAGTACGCTGTCCATTGGAAATAATGGTGGCGTTTATATATTGATAAAAAAATAACTAAAAATCGGTCCCAAATGAAGGTGTCGAATTTCTATTATACATGTGGAATAGACTTTATTTCAGCCAAAAAAAGAAAGAAAATCAAATTCGTCGTTTCTCTAAATACCTACCAATATGAAATTTCTTAGCTTCAAGTAAAAAATAAACATACTGATATATAGTATACTAATAGAACAACAGAGCCATCTACTTAAATTTTATAAAATGCTTTTTAGAATTTACAAATTATAATAATCAAAACGATTACTTACTTTCAGATGATCTTGAATCACACGAAAAACAGGAGGAAATGTTAAATCAACTAACTAGCTAACTCGAGAACGGCCGTATCACCGAAGAATATTCCAGTAGCACGTTGAAATACGACTACGAGAGTGCTTCGGGGAAATGGCATAAAATCGCATGGGCATCCACGGCGTTGCCAAACCAAAAATCTTAAATATCGCCGGAATGTAACAACAAGGTAGCAATTATGTACATTGGAAACTATAAAACAGTAGTATCTGTGAATGCTATTTTTAACGCAACCGTAATGCACAAATAGTTATGTTTCAAAATAGATGTTGCTGAAACGTAATTGCAAAATATCTCTGAAAGTGTAATGAAACTGAGAAATTGTAACATTATTGATATATATCTAAACGTTTTGTGCTGTATGGGTGATGTCAGAAGAAAGGATAGAATTGAAATAACAGAATAATATCAGGGACTAAATGGACAGTTAATTTAAAGAAAGCCCAAATAGCAAATCTGCGGTTGTTGTTTTTCATTATGTCCAGAGAAACCAAGAATGCGTGGAACGTAGAGTGATAGACGTGGGAGTACTAAAAGCGAATTAAAGGCATACCTGTTTTGAGATGTCAGCAACGACAAAAGGGAGAAGCAACTGAAGAGTAAGTGGGCTCAAAAGAGTAAAGTATGGAAAATAGAGGAGCTGGAAGAGTGACTTGATGATGCTGTAGACAACAAGAAGAACGAAATTTCACTGGTAACAGCTGCATTGAGAGGAAATAAAGTGTAGGTGAATAGTGGAAGAGAGATGGACAGTCAGATGAATTGGACAGTCTGATTACACCACGACACGCAAAAAATTACAGCGCTTTCGCATTGTCACAGTGAAACACACAAGGTGTTCAGAGAGAGTTACCTTTATTCGTCAAAATAATCACCAGCATATACACCTATGAGCCAATACATTATGACCACCTACCTAATAAGCTGCAGGACTCCCTTTATGTGTATATCGCAAAACGGCCGCCACTCGGCGGGGCATCGATTCGATGCGGTGACAATAGGTTTCCTGGGGTATCAGGTACCATAATGTCAAAAACAGGTTCCACTCCCAGTACATTTCGGGGTGGTGCCGATTTAGAGCCAACTCGCTTTTCCAAGTAGAACCACAAATGTTCGATCGGGTTCATGTCAGATGAATTTGAAGGCCGTTAACAGGAATTCACACGGATATTCCTCGAACCACTCCTTTTCTGGAAGTGTTGCATGGTGCATTATCTTGTTGGTAATGGCCATCACCAGCAGGGAACACAGTTGCGATGAATGATTCAACTTGCTCCGCAACGATGCCCTGATACCTGACAGCTGCCAGGGATTGTGCTACTAGGATATTGGAGTATAACGTGTCCCAAGAAAACATCGCACACAGTATAACACCGCCACCGCCGCCGCCGGCCAGCTTGCGCCCTACAGTGCATCCAGATGCCACAGCCTCCGTTGGTAATCGGCGTATCAGCACTCAGCCGTCTACGTGATGCACCAGAAATCTTGATTAGTCAGAACAGGACATTTTCTTCCAATAATCCACGGTCCAATCTCGATGATCTTGGGCCCACGTTATGCGTTGTTGGCGATGAAGTGCAGTGAGCATGAGGACCGAACTGGGTCTTCGGCTATGCAGGCCCATGCGCAGAAGGTTGCGATGAACTGTGTACTGTGACACATTGCCCTGATCATCACTGTTATAGCTGTGGCCGATTTGTCGCACTGTGGTCCTGCGGTCGTTGTGAAAAAATGCGCGACAGTCTCCGCTCCTCTTTGGCAGTAATGAGCCGCGGACGACAAACGGATGGACGACGTTTCGTCCTTTATTCATCTGTGCACTACTTCCAATATGTACTCGATACAGCGGCACGTTAACAATGCACAAGTTGCGCTGTTTCCGAGATCATCACAATTTGTCCAACTCCGATAATTTGGCAGCTTTTCCCATTCTGACTACGAACGCTGTACCAACCGAGAACTGGTCCTTGGGTTGTATATATACTGTTCTGTGTTCTTACTTTACTATAAGGTTTAAGTTCTACATTAGTTAATTTGCGTTACTGTAGAACCAGGATAACTTCACTGCTCATTGAAGCTGAAATACTTAATTATTTACGACATGCGCATGTAGCCTAACGTCCAAGAGTAGGAAATCAAAGAACTTGACTTACATACAATGCACTTCATTTGCTGTTTTGACACGTTGCACACAGTTAGCCAGAAATCACTTGTCAATTATACATGAAATTCACTTTCAGAATAACGTCCAAGGGTACGAAATTAATTAACTTGACTTACGCATAATCCACTTCATTTACTGTTATAGCACGTCATCCAAGTTTAAAACATTTAGCTAGAAAACACTTGTTAATTATATGTGACATGCACATCAGCTTGAGTTGCATATAATTCACTTCATTCGCTGTTATGGCATGCCA
Source organism: Macrothele yani (assembly GCA_039090855.1). Taxonomy (NCBI): domain Eukaryota; kingdom Metazoa; phylum Arthropoda; class Arachnida; order Araneae; family Macrothelidae; genus Macrothele; species Macrothele yani. The sequence goes on from CM077002.1 coordinate 163,155,959, forward strand.
TTCAAATTTAAAACACTTAGCCAAAAACACTTGTTAGTTATACATGACATGGTATATATGTTATGGTATATCATCCAAGGTGAACACATTTAGCCAGTACACCTTGGTTTCGAATTAAACCATATAACGAAGTAAATTTCTCCGTCATTTTTATCCGCACCAGGATTCGAACCCGGGTCCCCTCATTCCGGAATAAGTCACTCTACCAATTGAGCTACACGGGCATTTTATTCTGATTCCTACCTGCCTTTATGTCGTGTGCGTCCTTCTGGCAGGTACGTCACATCTCCTGGTACGTTACGTCATCTACCCCTTATTTTTTTTTTTTTTTCTCAGTGCTGGAGAAGGGATTCTCTTATTTTTTCTATCTCGCGGTGTGGAAATAACATCACACCAATGCGAGATTTTTGAACGGTCGGGTCATCCGGATAGTTCGGGCGCCATTATAACGAAGTAAATTTCTCCGTCATTTTCTGTCCACGCCAGGATTCGAACCCGGATCCCCTCATTCCGGAATAAGTCACTCTACCAATTGAGCTACGCGGACGTTTTATTCTGATTCCTACCTGCCTTTATGTCGTGTGCGTCCTTCTGGCAGGTACGTCACATCTCCTGGTACGTTACAACCACAACAACATTTTGTTGCGATTAATTCACAACAACAACTCTAACATTTATATGTCCTTAACGTTCCATGATCTTAGCAATCATTAGCTCACAAACCTTTGGTCACTATCAGCTCGTCAAGTATTGCTCGTCTCACATTGAACACGAACATCTTATCTCAGCAGCCTTACTACGTCACTTACACTTTGGCCATCGGTCAGGTGTTGCCAACTTTAAATTCGTCAAGGGGAACTGTATGGCGTTCTGTTAGAAAATATTTAACAAGAAACCAAATTTACATTACGAAACAGGAACTCAAAAGGAAGGTTAAATTAGATGCAAATGTAACATGGCTCATAAAATACATTATGATTAGACTGCGCAAACTGTGGTGCTTTCAAAATGACATGATACAATTTTATGAAGCAAAATATGTAAGGAATAAAGAGAAACAAAGCGGATTTGAGTGGGAACGAAAGATCCCATGGACGCAATTTAACTTAAATCTGGGACTGATAATTTTACAATAGAAGAGCTCTTTAACTGAATCAAAGATATTAGGTGTACAAATAAGTTTTAAAGCATTTTAAGACAACGCAACATGTAATTTGGGAGAAAACAACAATTCCTTTACGAATCAAAATATGCGCCGTCATTATCTATCCCCGTCCGCCATCGGACGGGATTCCGTCAGCTACTCGAGTAGCTGACGGAATCCAGCCATGAAGAATACTCCGTCGTGTGACGCGATGAAGTCGTCAACCCATTTTTGCAATTCGTCACATGTCCGGAACTGTACAGCAGACGAACCATGTAGCACCGATGGGAACAAATGATAGTCCGAAGGGATTATGTCGGGACTAAACGCCGGGTGCACCAAAACTTCGCAGCAAAGCGCCACATGAGGTTTCCTTGACTGATTTCGCGACATGCGGCCTTGCGTTGTCATGCAGTAATTTCACGTAACGCAATCCTGTGCCTATGGATAGAGGCTTCTGACAGATTTCCCGGCTCAATCTCAAAAATTGTTGCTTGCAGAGATCAGCAGTAACAGTTTAACCGTGTTCTAATAGTTCACAATAGAGCACACCCTTCATATCCTACCAGATGCACAGCAGAACTTTCTTGGAGTGAATATTGCGTTTCAATGTCGAAGTCGTTGCTTCACCGGAGTCTACCCAGTGTTTTTGCGTTTGGAATTATCGTACCATATCCACTTTTCATCACGCGTAACGATTTTCCACAGGAAAGACTTCCTGTGTTGTTTATTCAACAGATTAAAACACCTCATGGTACGCTCATCCTTGTTCCTCTGGCTTAGGTTATGTGGCACCCATTTTCCTTCCTTCTGAATATTTCTCATTGCGCTTAAGCGATTGGAAATGATTTGTTCATCCCCAGTTGTTCGGCTAGTTCTTTTTGCGTTTGAGACGAATCTTCATCCAGAAATGCTTGCAGTTCCTCATGTGGAACCTTCTGCGGGGCGCCGCTACGTTTTCGATTGCTAACATCAAAATAGCCTGCTTTAAAGCGTCTAAACCAAAACTCACACGTGCTTTTCGATACAATATTCTCCCCCAGAAGAGCACAGATCGTTGCACATGCTTTTGCAGCACTTGATGAAATTCGTAACGAATGCAGTGTCCAATAAATGCAGTATCGCTTGCCATCTTTCACCTACCGGTGTGCAAGCGCGTTTGACTGTTGTCCAAACTCCTGTGTCACATTTTATATTCTGGACCAGTTACGGTCACATGAGAACAACGCGGCGGAACGTCGGATATGTAAATTAGCGGTATACGTCACACAAAAAACGCTTTTAAACTTATTTGTGCACCTAAAATAATATTGTTTTGAACGTATTTTCATGGCTATGAAGTTTATATGAAGCTAAATATACTATGTCTCTCAGGTGGCGCAGAGGTCAAAGCGCTGGTTAATGATCATTCGTCCGTTAAAGGTCCGGGTTTAAATCCCGGTGTGGCATGGGTGCTGCGTTTGTCTTACGGCACTGGCTCTCCCCCTTCCCTGAAACCAGTGGTCTTAAATTAGGGACGGGCGACTGCTTACAGCCAGTGGAGTTGCTCACGGTATTCGTTAAACCTTCAATAAAAAAGAAAAAGAATATACTATTAGATGTATTTAATTTCTGTATGCTATTTTCACTTCAGTTGATGGAATATCATTTTTGGTAATGATTTTAATAGAACAAATGTTTTGATGGTCTTATTTACTATTGATATGTCTGCTCATATAATTTTATAAGGGAAACCTTTGGCACAAATAATAATTTCAGCTACTGTTACTTAAAAAAATTTACATTTGTACAAAATATGTAAGTTTTGAGAAAACGCATTTGATTTTTGAGAACTTGCTGCTGTAGCGAATGCCAATCCCTAAGCACATTAGCGGGAACTAGATATTTAGAAACGATTTCTACTGGAGTAAAACTCGTTCGAGCAGAGAGTGACATTGGAAATTTAATCCCAAATTTATTTTCCGACTTTAAGCACGTCAGATGCATAAACGCAAGTCAATTCGTTTAGCTCTGTCATTTCGCAGTCAAATGTCAAAGAACGAGCAAACTTGGGGAGACATCCTTCGCCCGAGGTTAGATATTTACAGGCAGTAGATCTCGTTCCGTAGCTGTTCATATTTGTAAAGAGATTAAACGGTCAAGTCGCAAATATTCTGAAATGTCACTCAGAGAGTGACTGAGAGCTATATAGTGAGAGAACGCTAGGCAAACCTGCTTCGATCGCGCTCCCGAGGGATCAGACTTGGACATCATTATCAAACAGTGGACAATTTGGCTCCTAAGTTAACAACCCTTAGTTCGTTAACGGTCGGAATGCGTCGCGTCAGGCTGCTTTGGTCTGATAACGGTTCATCTAAAGATCTAAGTGCGGCCAAATAACACCACATCAATATCTGGGAATAATTTAAACTTACGCAAAATGGAGGAAGATAATCTATTTTCATGAGATAACTTGACCGTATAACCACAAGGCAATCAGCCACATCGTTCGATGCGAAAAAAAGAAGCACATATACCTGTAACTGAGAGATGTATTGCGATTTCGCATAAAGTTGCATGCAATGAATTATCTTTGACGCGCCTCCATCTAAATGTGACATATGGGTATTCGCTATGTCACGCGATGATCGAAATGGAACTCATGCACGTTATATTGAACAATATAGAGGAATGCCATAGTTTGAACGTGTTACGGCTTCACATAATGCATCACGCTTTTAGGAAAATAACAAATGCTCACAATTTAAACTGCAACGTTAAGTAATGTACCATATGTAAATACTGACATAATTAAAAAAATAAATATTCGTTACTTGTTAACATCCTTTAATAGTAACTCTTTATTTTATTAATTTTGGTGTATCGTAAATATTTAAATTTACTTTCATTTTAATAACGCTTTGAATGTTGGAAATATACGAAAACTTTTTATATAGCGCAGATATTTCTTTATTTCATGGGGTGCCGGTGCGTCTCTAATTAGAGTGCTGTCAAATAGGATGTTTGGGTCAAACATTTTGGGAAAAGCGAAGGGAGGAAATTTATGGCGTCAACGGTCTTTTGTGCGTGCGTGCGTGCCTGGTGTATATCTCGAAGTAGACAATTGGCCGCCCCGGTGGCGCAGTGGTCTAAGGCACTGGCCTCTGATCATTCGTCCGAAAGGGGTTCGGGTTCGAATCCCGGTGAGGCATGGATGTTGTGTTTGTTATACGGCACTGGCTCTCTCCCTTTCCTGGAACCAGTGACCCTAAATTAGGGACGGGCGACTGCTTATAGCCCATTGAGTTGCTCACGGTGGTCGTTAAACCTTCAATCAAAAAAAAAAAGAAAAAAGCAGACAATTGTTTCAAAAAACAAAACGTTTATTGTTGGTAGTGCAATGTGGTTTCATAGTGACTGAGACTTTGAATCTACCAGAGGTCAACCAATTAGGCTAGAGCAGTGGAATCTGTGGATGGTAAATGGGTTCATGGCCGACGTGAGAGAGGGATTTCAAGCTTAGGACATACAGGCGAGAAGGTCTCATGGCACGCACGGAGAAAAATAAGAAACCGGATGATTAAACGGAAATGGAGTGGGGTCATCCGAAAACGAAGCTGTACCCTATAAATGATCGTAGAAATTTGCAGCTCGAACCTGAAACAAACGATTACGTTGATAACCATCTAAGAAGCATTCGAAAATAAATCCAGCAAACAGCACTATTACATTAATCCAAATACGGCACTTTTCATAAAGTATAAAATTATAGTCAGCGTGGTCATCGGGAGACCTATTTATCGGCAACATTTCTTAACAAGGGCCTGTGAAAACACAAGTTTGTCTGTGTGCCCCTCCCAACTGAGCTACGCGGACAGAATGTCTCGCTGCAAATTTGCTGTGTTGACACATATTTTCACTTCTGTAGTACGTCGCATTATCTCTCTCTTAACTGTTTTTGTCTTTGAAGCGAAGTAGAAATTTTTCATGAATTCCAAACAATGTGTGGAACAAACATCACACATTTTTCGAAGAACCCAAAGGCCAGTGAATCCATTTTCCTCAATCGGGAGCCAATGTGAAAACATAAGTTTGTCCGCATCGAATCCGTGTCCCCCTCACTCCGGAGTAAATCGCTCTCCCAACTGAGCTACGAGGGCAGAATGTCTTGCTGCAGATTAGTCGTCTTGACACATGTTTTCACCTCCTCTGTACCACATCCCAGGCCTTACATAAACTACATCAAACAACATTTTTTAGTTTTTTAATATTGAACGCTTTAAGAGACCAGTTGTATAAGTTGGGTCTAGGTTCGAATTCCAGTGAGGCATGGATGATATTCCGTTTGTTTTACGGCCCTGGTTTTCGTCCTTTCCTGGAATTAGTGGTCCTAAATTAGGGGCGGGAGACTGCTTACAAACCATCTAGTTGCAAACAGTGATGGTTAACCCTCCCTTCCAAAAAAAAAAGTAATCGCCGGATAGCGTCCATTTAATTACACGAACTGGTTGCGTCTGGTACCAACTATCAGGCCGCCCTCAAAATCACTTTCCATCCGATCTCAATCGAACGCAACTTATGCTCGACGAGAATCACTGCATGATTTGTAAATTTGTAACCCACCCTGCGCTGATGTCCCGTATTAGTTGTTGGAGTAAGCAAAAATTTGGTGATACCTACCTAATATTGCGTTGGGCCTCTTCTAGCGCGAATAACAGCCTGTACACGCCGAGGCATCAGCTCCACCAGAAGCTGAAGGGTTTCCAGAAGTACTGCCAGCCACGCCTGTTGCAGCATTGTCCACAACTCCGCCTGAGAGGTCGATCCAGGATCCATTGATCTGATGCTCCGCTCCAAGGCATCCCAGATAGCTCCACAGGGTTTAAATCCGGGTTGCTTCGAAGTCACTTAGTGGTTCCAAACTCTGAGTGTTTTCCGAGCCACGCCTAAATTGTTGCGACCGGGTGGGGTGGCGCATATTCCTGATGAAACAGATCATTTCTCGCAGCAAGCGCGAAGGCCATAAAAGCCTGCTGGTAGTGAGCAGCAGTTGTGGATCTCTTCAGAAACACTAAAGAACCTAATGTAACCTATGAGAAATTTCCCCATACCATCACAGAGACGACCTGGCACGACGGGGACATGGCTTGATGTTGTTGACCCCACAACAGTTCTGTGAAGCTGAAAATTGGATTAAGTTGACCGCCCAACGAGGCGCTAATCTGCAGAGGTTCAGATTTGATGTTCCCGACAAGAGGCAAGGTACACGGTCGAGTCACATTATTGTGACCATCAGCAAATATCCAGAGTAACCGCCCTGTGCAGAGCGGATATCAGCTAGACGGGCTGGGAGTGACTCAATAAGGTGCTGGAAGGTGTTCACATGTATGTGGATCCTTACTTACTGCAGTGCATCTGACATTTATGTCTGGGGAATTAGTTGCCCAGGGAAGTACTTTGAAGCTTCATCGTGCTCTTCCAACCACTCTCGGACATTTCAAGCTGTGTAGCACGTCGCATTGTCGTGCTGGAAGATCACATCCGCCCCAGGAAAGACAATTAGCATGCATGGGTGTATGTGGTCTGCAAGGATAGATTCATAACGAATTCGGTCCATAGTGCCTTCCACAGGTATGATTGGACCCAGAGAATGCCGGGAAAAAATATTCCCTAGACCCTAACGGTGCAACCACCAGCTTGTGTTCTTCCAGCAATGGTTGAAGAGTGTTTATTATCCGATATTTCTCGCCTTATACGCCAACGTCCATACGTTCGATGAAGAAGAAAACGTGACTCATGGAAGAAGTCAATCCTTTGCCGATGAGCGGAGGTCCAATTCCGATACTGGCGTGCAAATGTAAGGTGTCTCTGCCGATGCACTTTCGTTAACATAGGTGCGGCGACCATCCGTCTGCATGGGAGCCTTATATGCAGCAGGGTTCGCTGAACTGTCGTTTCAGATACACTTCTGGTATCCCCCCTGGTTCATTCGGCCAGTGAGTTGCTCCACTATAGCGTGTCGATCGGCCGTCACGCACCTACGCAGCCGACGTTCATCTGTCATATCAATGGCACGTTGTGCTCCGTAGTTTGCACGTCGCTTATTCGCAATGGTGCCATTTCTCCAATCACGATACACTTTAACCACAGCAGCACGCGAACAGTTCACAAACTGCACTGTTTCAGAAATACTGACACCCTTGGCCCGAAAGCCGATAGTCATCCTTTTTTGCAAATCTAATAAATCGCTCCTTTTATCCATGATAGCAACGAGTTATATGTTTTCAGAATGCCTACAGCACAGCTTATATACCCTCGAAGCCTGCTCATGACACATACCCTCTTTCATTGGCTGGCTACGCGTTGTTGACGTCAAAAGTAGGAGGTCGTCACAATAATGTGACACGATTAAGTAAAATTTCCAATGACGCGCAGTTATTAATGGCACACGAATAGGGCTCCGGCTGCCGCATCTCAAGGTGTGCTGCGTGCGCCGTACTATTCGCTCATTGGCGCTGCTTGGGCCACTGGCGTTTAACCTGGATGGGATTTGTTCCGCAGTTACTAAGCTGTCGGACAGTGCGAGCCTGGATAGTCCACGTCAACCCCGGTCATCAATGCGAGATGGTCGGACACCGCTTGCTCTCTGGGAGCTGGTACGTCCATTGATGGTATATTTACAGTACATCCTTGATAGGGTTGCCCTCGTGAACCCTATGATTCGTAGCTCTTGAGCGATAGAATGACCCATCTGTCTTGCGCCGACAATTGCGATTAATGTCGCCCAAATCCCGATGCCGACTCCATGTTCGACGATTGCGATAGATTGCTGGGAAGTCCTGCTGCCTGCCTATTTATCGCCTTCGTTCGGTTTTTATTATATCCCACTCTGCACGGCAAAAGTTCATGTCGACTGCCCATTACTCCTATCTCTAGTGTTTTGTATACGGAGTTTGTTCACTGAAGAGCCAAAACATTATGACCAGCGTGTCTTTACACAAATCAAACCAACTGCTGGTAAACGACTCCGTGTGTAAAGGTGATGAAAAGGTATAAATAATGTCTTATACTGAGTTCTTTTAATCAGTGTTATCATGAATGGAATACGGGATTACACCATACAATATAAATTTTTGAAGATGTGAATCCGTTTTCCGGTGTATTCTGATATTATCTGATTTACAATCCATGTCATATTTATACCAAAAAATGGATTCACATCTGCAAAAATCTGTATCGTATGTTGTAATCCCATATTTCATTCATGATTTGTTTATCTGCTCCTTAATCACGGGATAGAATTCTGAACCTCCAGATTTACTAAACATGAATGCCGGATGCTTCGACTAGCGAACCCTGTGATGGCTATATTCAAATTAATCGGAAACTTGAAACTTTGTCTTTCTATATGGTGTAGTTGTTAGCATACTCGGGCGCTCTGGGAAACGCGGATTCGTTTTCCGCTCCAGGACGACGAAATTTTCAAGTTTTGGGATATTAACTAACTTACCATTCATGTCATATTTACACGAATAAACGGATTCACATCTTCAAAAATGTGTGCTGTATAGTGTAATTCCGCATTCCATTCATCTGCTCTTCCGGGCAATCGCGGGATAGAATTCTTAACCTCCAGATTCACTAAACGGTTGCTTCGATTGGGGAATCCTATGGTGGTTTTAATGGTTTCCAAATAGCTGTCTACGTACGATGAGTCAAAACCACGTTTTCAAATTGCAAATTAAAATCACTTTATTTACAAATTAAAAACTAGTTAAAATGCGAGATCTTTCGAGGCCTCATGGCCCCATCATCATCCGGATAAGTGCCACTAGACACAGAGATGCAACCATTACACAACACATGCGATAACCCACATTACATTTAGTCACCGTCGCAAGTGATGCCATTTAAAATGAATTAAAGTTCAAAAGAATACAGTAAAAAATATTATGCAACAAGTCCTTACCACTCCCTAGGAACGAAAACCGGGAGCTCAGTGTCACAACAGGTCACTCCATATTTTTATAATGAAAAGGCTTTATGGCAGAAAAATTGTACGCTTGTTAACATTAGAACTAAGCACTTTGGCATTCGCCCAATTCGGGGAGAAACTTCCCCCTGGTTAATTAAAGCCGTGGTAGCGGATCCTGTTAGAAGAGATTGTAACGTATACTCTCGATTCACTTTTCTTTTGATTTTTACTATCTCTGGTTATTTTATTTTACTATGTAAATTATCTTCTTACTGAACGAGATGTTATTTCACCCGCTGAATGAGATCTGGCAATGAGTGTAAGTCATGACTTGGTGGTAGCCAGTATAAATAGGCGCGTTCAACGATACCAAGAGAGAGAGCTTTTTGTTGATGTGCGTAGGGTGAGATGTTGTTTATGTGTCAGAGAGCGTTGGTTTATGTGAAACAGAGCGTTTGTTGTTGTACGAAGTGAACTGTGGTTTATGTGTAAAGAGATCTTCGTTTATGTGAGAGCGAAAAGTTGACCAAATAAAAGATTGCTTTCGTAAGTACGTCTTTCTCAGTTCATAGTTTTGTCAGATCTCTGTCTGGCTGTTAGGTTTATTTCATTTAGTGTTATTAGTAACAACCAGCATAAGACTTTATTCATCTTAATTACTACTACAACATTACTACCAGTTATAAGCTTGTTCATTATTGTTACTACACTACTAGCAGGAAAGTTTATTTATGATTTAATTAACAAACAACAACCATTAGAAGAAGCATTATTAGTAGCTTAGTTAAAAGCCATATTCATTATAAGATTATTTGTGTTCAGACATCCTGATATTTAATGTCCTAAGAGTAGATCCGATGTAGTACCTAACAGCGCCATTGGTATCCTCATGAACAAGTGAAATGATGTATACACCCGGTTTGTTGAAGGTTGAGACTTTATCCCCGTCATTCCGTACCAAGGAAAAAATATTTGTGGTGCTCACTCAAAAACTTAAGTTATGTTTAGGGCTAGCTTTTTCAAAATGGACACAAAAGGGGGAGAAATTCATTCTTTCCGACGTGCTTAGTTGAGTTAGTCGGAGTTAACAAAGTCGTAAATATCAACCGCTTAAACTTTTGTAATAATCCATGAAAGAAGTGATCCGAAAAACCAAAGGTATGGGCCAAAGACAAGACCCTAGACAATTCCTCATGTCGAACCCTGCAAGACGAAGAATGCGTAAATGTACGTTTTATTAAAAAACGAAGGGCAGAAGCCTTATGTTCTGGAGGATTGGAAGAGGCAAAAGGGATAATGCAAGGGATGAACGTCGGTTTTCGATAAACTAAAAACTTAATTTGGTGGGAATTCTGGTTCGGAGACAGTAAAATATCCAGGAAAGGCAGCTGCCACCCTCTCTCCTTCCTTCCTAAATTTAACAGATGGGAACTGGGAGGAACGGCATTCAGTAAATTCATCTAGTAGAGATAGAGAATGAGGTCAAAATACTAACATGTCATCTACGTATTTTAATAAAAGTGACGGTTGATAAGGAAATTCCAACAAAACTCTTTCTTCAAGAGACTGGAGGAGAATCTCAGCCAAAATGGGGAAGAGGGGGGAGCCCATTGGTGCTCCCTCCATCTGCTGGAAAAACTTACCATCAAGTGTAAAATAAGACCGTCTTGCTACGAGATTTAGTGCAGAAACAGTAGCATCGGCCTCAAGGTATAAAACACGGAGTGACCTGTTGTAACACTGAGCTCCCAGCTTTCGTTCCTAGGGAGTAGAAACGACTTGTAATATTTTTACTGTATTCTTTTGAACTTTAATTCATTGTAAATGACATCACTTGTGACGGTGACTAAGTGCATTGTGGGTTATCGCATGTGTTATGTAATGGTTGCATTTCTGTGTCCAGTGGCACTTAACCTGATGATGAGGCCTCGAAAGATCTCGCATTTTAACTAGTTTTTAATTTGTAAATAAAGTGATTTTAATTTGCATTTTGAAAATGTGGGTTTTAACTTATCGCACGTAAGCAACTATATGGAAACCATTATGACCATTCCGTACGAAAAACTTCTGTATTATCATTCCTATGATGCTTATATATTTTTTAATTAATCGAAAACTTTAGACTTGGTTGTTATGGGTGGTGTAGTGGTTAGCATACTCGGGCGCTATCTGGGTGACGCGGGTCCGATTCCCGGCCCAGGATGACGAAAGTTTCAAGTTTTCGGATATTGTCTGAAATATTATCCATGTCATATTTACACCAAAAACGTTAGTAAAAACATGCAATGCATTGATTATGATACGCTTTCCAACATATCGGAAATCATTACTCAAGTTATGAGGATAATGGCTCTGGAATACATCTCGCTCCTGTGTCCTGACCTTTGAGCCCATTTCGATTATATTCAACAGGACCGGTTCAGTATACCTCCGCAACAACATGATAAACAATTTTTTTGTCGCAATCGAAGTATTTTTACGTAAGTTTCGTTGCATAACGGTAATGGAATAGATCCCAATAATATGTCCTGACTTTTGACCCCATTTCGTCCATTTTTAACAGAGTTCGTGCCCTGGAGGTCCCCTACCACATACTAAAATTTCATCGAAATAGAACCAATTTTACGCCGCGAGTTATCGTGCGTACAGACGGCCGGACAGAGTGACAGAGAGGAGCATTTACATTTCTTCAACATACGGTTGGAAAGCATAAAAAGCGGATTCACACCTTCAAAAATCAGTGTTATTGTTTTTCTTCAGATGGAAAAAGCAGCGAACAAGCAAATTTGACAATGGCCAAAATTTGTACTTGCGAGACGTCTTAATCAGATCATTTTCGAAACTACAGGGCTTCTGGGGTGCTGACGATCAGCCGTGGTTAGTACCTTGAAAATATGGCCCGAGCAGGGAAACATGGCTAACCGCTGACAGTGTTCATATAGACCAACTGTTGCTAAAGAAAAGAAATCATCATGAACAGCGAAGGCTATCATGAATGGTACAAGGCAGCAGAGGTGACACTGCTGTGCAACTCGCTGGTGAGTTAAATGCTGGTGACTGTAGGAAAGTGGCACAACGTAAAATACACAGAAACCCGCTGATAATGGGGGTCGTAGCCGCAGGCCGTTCTGATTGGCAACGCTAACAGCAGTTTGCCGTCGAAAGCACCACCAATGAGCACCCAAGCATCAAACCTGGACCTTGAATCATTAGAAGAAGGACGTCTTTTCCGATGAAACTTGTGTCCTATTGCACCATGTTGACGGCTGAGTACGTGTTGACACCACGATGCACCCTGGATCGAAAACAAGCTGGTGGAGGAAGCACTCTGGGTCCAGTCATTCATGTGGAGGAAACTATGACATCTTCCATCAACCTAGACATCTCTATAGACCAGGTAAATTGTTCATGGCAACGTAATTCTCTCTTGTAGTGACTTCCTTCAAAGAATAATGGCCCAAGGACCTCTACCTCGGTTGTTCGAGAATGACCCGTGGAACGTCAAGACTTCCAGGCTTTGTCATCGCCTCCAAATTCACCAGGTATCAATCCAATCTTGGTTTGTGTTTAAATAGCAAATGCAATCTACAACGGCTTAACCGCGTAACTTACATGAGTGTAAGATCTTCTGGCAACGTGTTAGTACGAGATATAGCAAGACAACTTTAGAAATCTTGCAGCTTCAATGCTTCGCCGGGTAAGAGCTGTTTTGGCAGCACGTGGTGGATCAACATTATATTAAGCAGGTGTTCATAGAGTTTTGGCTCTTCGGTCAGTATGCATCATACAAAAGACAAAAATCATGAGATTCCTGGTTTCCATGAGGCAGCAACGTTTACACTCCTCTTGTTAGTAGGCGATCCCACCGCTTGAAAGGTACACTATCTACCAACAAGTAATTGGATAACTGTGATAGCAAAGGAAAACGAAGTTTATTCACCTTCAATAGTTGGTGGAGCCTCCACGAGCGGGGATTACAGCGGCGACCCTCTGGAGCGTACTCTCAACCAGGCGTTGTACGACGGCTAACGGTATTTTCTTCCACTCGGCTTGGAGAAGACAGGTCAGTTCCTTCACCGATTTCGGACGGTGCGGGCACCCCTTAAGTCGACGCTCCAACTCGTCCCAGAGGTGCTCGATAGGGTTAAGGTCCGGGATCTGCGCAGGCCACTCCATTCGATTAACCTCATTGAAACCATACCAAGCCTTGGCGGACCTCGCAACATGAGAGGTGGCATTGTCCTCCTGAAAGTAACATGGGTCCACCCCGTAAAACTGCCTCAACGTAGGAAGCGCATGGTCATCCAAAATGGTGCAGTAGGTCTCGGCGTTCAGCCTACCAGGAATTGCGATCAAGGGTCCCGTGCCATACCAGGAGAAACACCCCTATAGTTTAATTCCACCGCCGCCGAACTTCACAGTTGGCACAATACATTCCGACAGGAAACGTTCTCCAGGCAGACGCCAAACCCAGACCCTGCCATCCGAACGGCAGAGAGTGAACCTTGATTCGTCGCTCCACAGAACCTTTTTCCACTGTTCAACAGTCCACTGTCAACGTTCTTTGCACCACGTTAGCCAAGCAGCGCTATTGGACTTGGTGATCAAAGGCTTGTGGGCGGCAACACGCCCATGATAAGCGAGCAGACGGGCTTTCTTACGGAAAGGTATTCATCGAAAGAACACTCCCGGATGCATGTTGAAACTCCTCGCGGATGCGGCCCATCGATTTGGTGGGGTTTTTCCGAATTTCTCTGGCCAGCACCCGTCGGTCTCTAAATCCCAGTTTTGTGGGTCTGCCGGGTAGAGCACATTACGACAGTCATCTCTCATCTTTCACTTTCCAATAACGTAGGCCACTGTCGATTTTGGGTACTTCAACTCGCTGAATATGTCCCGTATGGATCGACCATTTCTGTGATACCCGACGATTACACCTTTCTCGAATCACAGAGCTCCGAACTGCGTGGCACCTTGCATGCAACTGGTTGCGTTGTTGTTTCCTATACAATATTTAACGGCGGCGGCCGTGACGTGTATCAGGACCGCAGATACCGTCGATTGCAGGGGTGTCCAATTACTTGTTGGTAGATAGTGTATATAGGCATTAGAATATTACAGCATTCATGTAGACGGTAATTCGATGTAAGCATGGATAAACGTCGTGAGTTAACAATTTCAAAGACAGATGACAATAGGTGTTCTGCGCATGGATGGGTCACTCTGTCGCGGAGGTGGTTTAGGTAGTGCAGTATCTCCGTTCGACAGTATCATGTATCGGGAATATACCGTTTTTGGAATAACAAGACATCCTGTACATCGCAGTTTTCGGAGAAAGCTGGTGGATGAACGTGTCCGTCCATGCCTGACGTGCATACTTGCAACCAGCCGGAAAGTGATAGTGGGACAAATCACCAACGACTTAAACAAGGGAGGTGTCAAAAAATTATCCCACAAAACTTTTCAGGCAACGATTAGCTCAATAGGTTATGGCATCTCTTCACTCAATCAAGTCTCATTGCTAACTCTACATCACCGTACTGTACACCTCATCCAGGAGAGTGTACATAGGCACTGGGCCTTGGATGATTGGAAGCGGGTCTCCTTGTCCGATGAGTCCCGCTTCCAGTTTTCTGGCGCAAACCTCACGGAGCGATGGACTCACTACGTCAAAAAAGAACTCTCGAGGTGGGGGAATATTGGTTATTGTGAACTGGCGCACACTGGAACGCCATGTACAGGGTGGTGCGAGATGTCTTGTTACCCTCCGCAGAACAACTTACGAATTTACTTATCCGAAAGATCAGTATGACTCCCATCGTTTTCGCGACACAAAATAATTCGTTCCCATGTCATGTGCGAGATTTACGGAGTCCAGCCTTATCAATTTGTGTAAATGCAAAACGAACAACGTCTTGCAACTAGTCGGTTGTCTGATACCTTATCTTTGACACACAGTCTTTAGGAAATTGTCACAAGAGTGGAAATCCGGACTCGTTGGAGGCCATTCAAGAGGCGAAGGCAGATGAGCAGTTCCTCTTCCAATTCAACTATCAGGAAACACTTCATCTAAATATTTCCGAACACGGACACTATAATGAGCTGGAGCCCGTCTTGTTGGAACCGGTTTTCTGCTAGAAGACCATATCTTTGCTGCTCGAGAACATACCATTCCTTCATCATGGCGAGATAGGAATGCTGATCGACCGATCCGTCGAAAAATAGGGGAATAAGAAGTGTTTACTGTGCAGTGCAGCCAAAATCATCATATGTGGTGGTGTGTGCTCCCACTCCTCATAATAATGTGGTTTTCTTTGCTCCAAAAATAAACATTCCTAGCACGGCTACTTCGGTAGACGGAATATTCATCACTGAAGAACACCGCCCCACGTTGAGGGAGGGTCACAAACGTCACCAACAATCTTGCACATACTGCGTTTCTACAAATAAGCATCAATAAGCTCGCTGATAAACATAAAACGACAGGACTTCAATTGCAGATCTGTTTTCATGTGAGTAGCATGGTTGTCTTTGAGATTCCAAGTTCTACCGATCGTTTTCTCAGGTACATTTCGTTAGATCTAGGCACTGATGTTGCCACGGATGCATATTTTTCTTGCCTCGATTGTGGTCTTCCAGTTCTCTTCTTTTCCAGTATCGATCCAGTTGTGAGCAGCTTATGTTCCCATCTCAGTAATGTCTGTTTCGGCGGGGCTTCTTTGTAAAATCTTGCTGTGAAGTCACGTTACACTTCCCTCATTGTTGTACCAGTCTGTGTACGTTCATGTGTCCATATGCTTGTTACTAACCGTTCTTCTGCACTGTAGTTGCTTGTGTCAGCCATCTGAAAGCAGAGATCAAATTTAATTAGCTCCATTGTAAAAACAATAGGAGTGCAACAAGACACTCAGACCACCCTATGCATCCAGATGCATTTCCGAACGGTCCACGCTGCGTGCCCATTCTTGCTGAGCTTCCATATATATTCATAACCATCATGCACCGACAGGGCAATATAGACTGTCCCAGAAGGACAATGCACCTCCTCACTGAGTCATGGTGACTATAACATGGTTAACCCTTTAAAGACCAGGTTCCTAAAACATTTTGTCGCTCAGAATACCATAACGCCTGAGGATATCTGCTGCTTCTTTCAGAATTTCATTCTTCCTTCCTTTTGCAATAACAAAAGAAGGATTAGTGTAGGTCGCCACTCGTAACTTCCGATCTTTAGGTTTGACATACACTGACCTTTGGACCTTTCCCTGTGTCAATCACTGCATTCTTCTACTGAGAGTATCAAGCAGATAGGTGGGAGTGGTAACAGTTGCAAACTTTTGTTTACGAGAAGAGGTTTTTTGAGCGACAGCCCTTTTCTTGCTCTCAAACTGTTTATTTAGATTGAACAAAATAAATGAATTTTTACGACAAATTACTTCCTATGAACTCCGCTTTTTTAACAATGCAAAATATCACGGGCAAATGAATCAAGTGTCAACAAAGAAAGAATTTTACCGAGCGGTGTCAGAAGACTGAATGACATAGCCCCGGGACAAACCAACTCTTGGTTCACTTCTTTGTTCAGTAAAATCAATGATGTCTGAGGGTGACTTCTGTTAATCCCTCGGACGCCATGCAAATTCAAAGAATATGGGGGGGGGGGAATCAAATTCATGCTATCCGGGAGACTCGGGCGCTTGTGGTTGTTTGCATGTTTAGGCGCGTTGAGCGCCATGGTCGCCAAAGGGTTGAAAGAGCATTCCACACAATTTCACATTCTGGAATGCCCTCCCAGTTTACGTGATATGAATCCTGTAGAAAATAGTTGGGATGTTTGGAAAGGTCCGTTCAAGCTTTTGTTCCTCAACGCACTAATGCGACGAAATTATGCACAGTAGTGCAACATGGGTTTAGATACCTTTGGAACTCTTTCGTGATCTAGTGGATTCAACGCACTGCCGTGACTGTCCTTATTCCAGCGGAAGGTGGGCCTACCCGTTACTAGGTAGGTATCCCATGATTTCAGTCTACTCACTGTATATATATAATAATAATTTGGACTGGATCAGAACTGTCGCTCTTATTCTCTTTGAGGCTAATATTTATCATAGCCAATAGCTTATTGACCGCTTTCACCAAAGTGATGTTGGAACAGACCAAAAGCCTTAACACTGCATAAAACGATCGATATTTCGTTCAAAACAATGCAAAGCACCAGATCGTCCTTCCGCCAACTGCAACAGCAGGCAGTCGTTTCGAATAACTTCACACAAAGAGAGATTAAATAGCAATTGCATTAGCATTTATACACGGCAACTGACACAAGACAAATCTCGGACGTTCATTAATCTAAATCACTGATTGCATTCAAAATATCTTCCCCGCTGAGAAGAACGTGTCTTCACCGACAAAATGAAGTAAAGCAGTGGGTCGCAATGAATCAGTAGGAAATTCGCACATTCTCACGTTAACGTGCGAGATAGTATGATATTTTAAAATATGAAAACACATCAAGGAATATGAATTCACACAATCGTCTAACACATACAAACACTGTCGAGTCACATTATTGTTACCACCAGCAAATATCCAGAGTAAGCACCATATGCAGCGCGGTCAGCAGCTAGACGGGCTGAGAATAATTCAGTAAGGTGCAGGAAGGTGTTCACAGGTATGTGGAGCCAGCTGACTGACA
Organism: Macrothele yani; assembly: GCA_039090855.1. Lineage (NCBI taxonomy): Eukaryota > Metazoa > Arthropoda > Arachnida > Araneae > Macrothelidae > Macrothele > Macrothele yani. The sequence continues at coordinate 163,173,752 of CM077002.1, forward strand.
AGCTGCGGGAGGGTGCATGTTGGAGGATCCATAGAGCGAACAACACGATCAAGGAGGTCCGACAGATGCTCAATTGGGTTTACATCTGGGGAATTAGGGGCACAGGGAAATACTTTGAGGTCTTCGTCGTGCTCTTTCAACCACTGTCGGACATTTATAGCTGTGTGACAAGTCGTATTGCCGTGATGAAAGATCTCGTCAACCCCAGGGAGGATAATCAGCATGTATGGGTGCACGTGGTCTAGACGGATTCATACCGAATAAGGATGGATTCATAACGAATTCGGTCCATAGTGCCTTCCACAGGCATGAGTGGGCCCAGAGAATGCCATGAAAACATTGCCCAGTCCATAACACTACCCCCACCAGCTCGTGGTCGTCCAGCAACGGTTGAAGACTGTCTGTTCTCCGATGTTTCTCGCCTTATATGCCAACGTCTATCCATTCGATGAAGCAAAAAACATGACTCATCGGAGAAGGCAATCCTTTGCCAATCAGCGGAGGTCCAATTTCGATACTGCCGTGCAAATGTAAGCCTTTTTTGACGATGCACTTTTGTTAGCATAGATGCAGTGACCATCCGTCTGCATTGGAGCTCCATATGTAGCAAGGCTCGCTGAACAGCCCTTTCAGACAGCTCACCGAACCCTGAAACGTACTTCCGGTATCCCCCTGGTTCATTCGGCCAGTGAGTTGCTCCACTCTAGCGTGTGGATCGGCCCTCACGCACCTTCGCAGTCGACGTTCACCTCTCGCATTAGCGGAACGTGGTGCTCCGCAGGTTCCACGTCACTTATTTGCAAATGTGCCATTTCTCCAATCATGATACATTATAATTACAGCAGCACGGGAAAACTTCACAAACTGCGCTGTTTCAGAAATACTGCCACCCATGGCCCGAAAGCAGGTAATCATCCCTTCCTGTAAATATGATAAATCGCTCCTTTTATCCATGACAGCAACGAGTGATATGTTTTCAGAATGCATACACTACACCTTATATACCTTCAAAGCCAGCTGACGACACATGCCGTCATTCATTGGCTATGCACTGCTGACGTCAAAAGTGGGAGGTGGTCAGAATAATGTGACTCGACTGTGTAAGTGTTTATGATAAAATGAAAACTGTTCCACAGCTTCATTTCAAGAAACACAAGAAGCTTTCATTCCTTTCATTCACACAAGCTCGTCGAGCATCATTTACTTTTGCGTGAGACTAGAAGTGGACAAAACAAATGATCCAAGCTACACTGAACGTGGGATGACAGTTGTCGCCAAGCTTGTAGTTTCGATCAAATCCCAATTTTTTAACCGTGAGTGGGTGATTCCAGCAATGTGTGATGCTGTGGATAATAAAAAGTTCTCTTATTTCTCTTTAGCTCTTACTCATTTTCATACTCTCTTGAACTTGGAGACTTGATTGTGTCAGTTCGTGAACGCTGTATGTGTGAGGATTCTGCACACTTTTCTCAAATTCGGTTCCTAAATTTGATTAAAGTGTGCGAAAGACTGCAAATTATTTGTATGTATGAAAATCTGACAGCAAAGACAGAATTAAGTTCAAGGAAAACTTCCTATCCTGGACAAGTAGCATTTAGATGGTTAAGCATCGATATCTTGGCGATTTTGGGTGCTCGTTATCCCACTGAAGTCCTAACATTAATAAAGTCCAACAAGCCAACCTATGTTGACAATTTGATAAATAGAGGACACCATATTTTGCTGCTTGTTGTTGGTTATGTCAGGTTCAACTCAGCTGATTGCATGGCTTCACGCGAAAATGCTAATTGAAATGTTACGCTCAATGTGTGCTCATTTATGTTGACAGAACATGACGTTGTGCGCAGTAAATTTTTCATTCATTGAGTATATAATACTCCAAAAAAATTTGCTTATCTTTATGTTGCTGATAGCAATGTCTTGGAAGTCCTGGTCGGGATTTTTAATTACACTTTTCGATGCCCTGGTGGTGATTGTTAGTTACATGCAAACCTTTGGAAATTCTGGTGGGGATTGTTAGCTACATGCAGCCTTTTGGAAGTCCTGGTGTAAATTTGTAGCTACATACAGCCTTTTGGAAGTCCTGGTGTAACTTTGTAGCTACATGCAGCCTTTTGGAAGTCCTGGTGTAAATTTGTAGCTTCACGCAGCCTTTTGGAAGTCCTGGTGTAAATTTGTAGCTACATACAGCCTTTTGGAAGCCCTGGTGTAAATGTGTAGCTACATGCAGCCTTTTGGAAGTCATGGTGTACATTTGTAGCTACATGCAGCCTTTTGGAAGTTCTGGTGTAAATTTGTAGATGCATGTGGCCTTTCGTACGTCCTTTTGGGGATTGTTAGTTGCGTGCATCTTTTTAAAAGTCCAGCTGGGGATTGTTAGCTACATGCAGCTTTTTTGAAAGTCCAGCTGGGGATTGTTAGCTACATGCAGCTTTTTTGGAAGTCTTAGTGAAGATTGTTAGCTATAAGAGTTATTAAGAAGACTGTTGATAAGTTTGATGATATTTTTACTAAAGATATTTTGTCTTGGTCCTTATTTCGATGAATTATAGAGAGTTGCACTTTTCTATATCTTTATTAAACATACTCTGAAAGATATTTTTGCCAGTGATAATTTTCAGTAAGCTTAAAAGAATACCCATTTTTTCTTTACAGTGCCTCCAAAGAAATTAGAAATCCTTGAGCACGAGAATGGGAGTACGCTTGAAGTAAGAGAAGCAGAAAGAATAGCCCTAACTTGCATCTCGAAACACAGTAAACCAGCAGCTAAGCTCAAATGGTACAGAAACGGAGTTCTTCTTCAAGGAGGTAAGGAAAATGTTGTTTGGTTTCATCTGTGTATCATATCACGGAATGCACACTGGTCTGTTAAAGGTTAACCGAAAACTCCGTTTCTCGACACAACAGGTTGTCTGTGTTTATCGGAGATAATTTCTGTTAACAATAAAGTAATATGAAAACGAAAAGAATTTTGGGGCTTATAACGAAGTAAACTTTTCCGTCATTTTTGGTCCACACCGGGAATCTAACCCGAGTCCACTTATTCCGGAACAAGTCGCTCTACCAACTGAGCTACGCAGACGTTCGTTCTTGCTGCTATCTGCCTTTATATCGTGTGTGTCCTGCGGGGCAGGCACGTCACAGGCTCTCATTAATCGATGGCGGCATTCGAAGGAATGAAGCGAATTAAAGTACATTGAGTGAACAGAAATCGTGGTATATCCACCTAGTAATGAGTAGGCCCATCTTTTTCCATGATAAGGGCAGTCACACAGTGATGCATTAAATCCACTAGGTCACGAAAGCGATCCACAGGTATCCGCACCTATGTTTGCTGCATCGCTGTGCATAATTCCGTTGCAATGCTTGGTGTAGGATCCTAAGCTCGAACACATCTTTACGTAACATCGGAAATATTTCCCACAGGGTTCATGTCCAGTGAACGGAGCCATTCCAGGGTGGGAACTTCTGCAGAAGGCTTTTCTAACTATGTTTAATTCACCGTGGCTTTGTGTGGAATCGCATACTTCCTACTGAAAGAGTCCATTGCTTTGTGTGTTCATGATGGCCATGAACAGATACAGATGGTCCGCAAGGATGGACACCTAGCATAGGCCCTTCAGAGATGCATTTAAACGTAACATAGGCCCAAATCTATGGCAGTTGAATACGCTTCAGGCCATTACCCGCCGTTTTATTAGCGTAGTGTTCTAAGTGCTGGCTTCTGACCATTCGTCCGAAATAGGTCCAGGTTCGGAAAGGAATTGGCTCACTCCTTTTGCTGGAACAAGTGGTCCTAAATTAGGGACGGGCAACTGCTTATAGCCCATTGAGTTGCGCACGCTTGTCATCAAACATTCAACAAAAACATATTTAAATGACTATAACCGAGCCTCTCCTTTCTTGGGAAGCTCGTTGGCATGACTGGTCCATCGCTTAGTGTGGTTTCCCCCAGATTCGTATTAATCCGTCTGCGAGAAAAACAAACAAACTTGAAGGAGTCACCTGACCAGAAGACCCGTCTCCAATCCTCCAAGCTCAAATGCCGATTTTTTTGTCCAGTTGAGCCGTGCAGTCCGGTAAAATGGCGTTAGCAATGGGAATCTGGTGGATTTGCGGCTGCCATTACCTATTGCAGCTAAAGATCGCCTAATACTTTTGGCGCAGACGTTTCTAACAATTTTCTCGTTGAAGTCGGCGGTGATTGTGCCACTGTCGTTCTCCAGTTGCTTGCAACTAAGAAACAGACGTCGAAGACTACTTTCATCCACCACCTTTTTCCCACTTCAGCACTGTCCGCAATGTGATGTTATTCCGGAAATTACCTATTTCCAATACACTCTCGAGACTTCTGTGGGGGAATATTGTATTTCCTATACACTCTCTGCGACAGAGTGACCCAAGCGTCTGGTATTCACAGTCATCCCTCTTTCGAACTCTATCAACTTACGATATTTGTTCATTCTTTTATCGCATTACCGTCTACTTGAGTACAGTGATGTCCTCTAACCTATATATCTGCCAAGCAGTGGGTTTGCCCACTAGCGAGAGGGGTAACAGCGTCGCGTTGCCCAGGATGTAGGCATCCCATGATTTCCACCTTCTCAGTGTATACTGTCTACCTATATTGAAGACCAAATAACATGAAACAGAATTTCTGTTACGTAAAATGAATATCTATAATAATGTAACAAATGCACTGCGTGTGCCTGAAAGTCATAACTGATAGCGCAATACTTGTGGATACTTCAAAATTTTGCACATAGTCATTTACTGTTGTTTGCAGAAAATATTCAGAATTCTGATGGGAGTCTTGTTTGAAGCAAAATTACATGTCGTGCTATTTCTACAGGAAGCCGAAAGACAACGGACAGCATATGTTAATTTGAACAAGCGTGTTCTGCCAGTGGCGACATTTGAGACTGTAATTCCATCGACAGTTGGAACTGTCTTCCCACAACGAATGTACGGCGCTCTGGCTACGTATGCAGTGATTTACTATCGGTACTAGATGGGTCAATCGTTATACTTGCAGGTCATAGAAAAGTATTCAATATGCATTTGCCAAATTCATTTTTATTACACACTTTCTGACAAAGGAAACCTATGGCTGTAGCTGGAGTTATGGGGAACGATGCTAAAACGAGAAAATAAACGTTTTAGCACTTGATGATCAAACGATTTACTCCATTTCAGAAACATATTTAAATAAGAATGTGTTGCGTTACGCATTTTTAATTAACTTGAAACTAAGGTATTTTTATATTCAAAGATTCCAAAGTTATTCCTACTGCACTGCTAATAATAGTAACACGAATTACATAAACGTTGAATAATTTATGTGGTTAGGGATTACAGAATGTGGAACGTAAAACAGAAAAAGCCTTTGATTCGGTGAAACCATCAGCAGTTACAATGGCTCTGAAAACCTGCGGTATTGAAGATGCATACATTAATATTATTAATAACATCTATGAAAATGCAAGTGCAAAGATTAGGCTGTTTGAAAATACAACACACGTAAAAATTGGAAAGGGAGTGAGACAAGGGGACACCATATCTCCGAAGCTCTTTAATGCCACATTGGAGGGTGTTTTTCAGTCGCTGAGCTGGGAAAACAAGGGAATAAAGATTAATGGAGATTATCTAACCCACCTTCGCTTTGCTGATGACGTAGTCATTTTTGCAACTACCCCATCAGAGCTGCAGAGTATGATCCAGGAACTTGCTGACAAGAGTAAAGAAGTGGGATTAAAAATGAACTTTCAGAAGACAAAAGTGATGTTCAATGCTTTTACAAGAAATGAAGATTTATCGATTGATGGAGAAAAGCTGGAGATAACAGACACGTACGTTTATCTTGGACAGCAGATATCAAGTGAGGGTCACATTGATGAAGAAATTAATCGGCGTACAAAACTTGCCTGGAGAGCTTTTGGAAGAAACAGCATAATTTTCAAGAGCAATATGCCATTATGTCTTAAAAGAAAAGTGTTTGATCAATGCATCCTTCCAGTGCTTACGTATGGTGCAGAGACGTGGACCTTAACTAAAAGAGACATACAAAGGCTGCAGACAACTCAAAGAAGCATGGAGAGGTGCATGCTTGGTGTAACCAGGAGGGATAAGAAGAGGAACTCGTGGATCCGAAAAATGACAAGAGTGGAAGACATCATGATCAGAGTTAAATCCCTGAAATGGCAATGGGCTGGACATACTGCCAGAAGGACAGATCATCGATGGACAGCCGAAATTTTAGATTGGATTCCAAGGGACAGGAAAAGACCCAGAAGAAGACCACATGGGAGATGGGTGGATGAAATTCGAAAGTATGCAGGGGTGACATGGAGGAGACTGGCACAAGACAGACCGTTGTGGAGGAAACTTGGGGAGACCTTCGTCCAGCAGTGGATTGATAATGGTTGACAATGATGATGATGATGATGATTGTCTGTTTTCGGTTTTCGGAGACAAACGAAATTTCTCACGTTTTATCTTATCCGCGTGAACCAAATGTCGTTTTGTACTGATTAATTGATGCCTACAACTTTTTATTTGGAAATTGTGCTCTATCTACTTTCGTTTTCGATTTCCAATGGCAAACTTCCGCATTTCGCCACTAGGGGCGCTTCTATCTCTTGCATTCGGTCGGGCGTAGTCGCTTTACTATACCGTTATCTCACTTGCATAACTGTACCTCTCTCCGTTCGTAAGCTATTTCAGGCTAAATGGACTTTCCTATGCATCCTGTATACGTATATATGTATAAAAACATACATATACTATATTGACAAAAGTCACCGGACACCAAGAAGAAAAACACAGCATAGCATTTATTGACATACATTAGTACAGTGTTGGTTCACCTTTGGCCTTAATGCATGCACTGACCCAGATGCTTTCGACAAGGTTTTGGAACACAGCGATAGGTATGCCCTTCCATTCAGTATATAATGCTGCCGCTAACTGTTGCTTAGTAGTAGGCCTTGGTTCCAAAATTTTTATGCGGCGCCCTATTTACCCCATAGGTGCTCTATTGGATTAAGATTAGAGGTCTGTGCTGGCCAGTACACACACGATACGGAATTATCGTCAAACCACGCCGTAACAGTACTTGCTTTATGGCTCGGTGCATTATCCTGCCGGTACCAACGAGGCTCGCTTCCATAGTATTGCCACAGAGTTGGTAGGGAATATTTGGACAGAATATCGAGGTAAACGTGCTGGTTAACAGGTTTATCCACGATAACCAATGAGCCGGGACCATACCACGAAAAACACCCCCACACGAGTACACTGCCAGCTCCAAATTGACCGTAGGAACAGTATACTGTGGTAAATAGCGTTATCCCGACTGCCGCCATGCCTATACACGGCCATCACACGATCGTGTATCTGGATTCATCAGTCCACAGGGTCCGTTTCCATTGACCTACGGTCCATGATAAATGTTCTTTACACCATGCTAAAGAAGTAGCATTTCGAGTGGAGATGAAAGGCTTATGAGCAGCCGCACGACCACGGTAACCCATGGAATGCAGTTCTCTGCGAAAGGTACGTGTACATATCGAGGATCCAGCATTTTTCCTCACCAGTACACTGAGGTCTTACACAGTACTCCGTCGATTAGCTGTAACGACTCTCCTGAGACTTCGATGTCCACTATCACTAATTTTCTTTGGTCTGCCAGTACGTTTTGCTGCTTCAGGCACACCATGTGTCTTCCACTTATTCAGTGCATCCAAAACAGTTGACTTTGGTATGTTTGAACGCCTCTCGGTTTCTCTTATGGGCAGCCTACTGATATAACACCTAACAATTTTTCGTTTCTCAAAATCAGTTCTCTGCCTCCGCGACATTTTCACCCAACCTCACAGTGCGATATGATCGTGGTCAGAACAATTGAACAATGAAAATACTAGACTGAAAACCAAGGAATTGAAGACGAATTGGAAGGAGACCTCATATGTAATAAATGGATGAAATTCGAAAGCATGCTGGATTAACTTAGAAGAGACAGAGTGTTGAGCCGGAGAGGACCTTCATCCAACACGGAATTAGAATGTTTGATGCTACTGTTCATGAAAATAATATATTTGCATTTTTTGATAAATCTTATTTTCTAGCGATCGATAAAAATTAAATTGATATAGATAGACGAAAAGTATGAAACCTTTTCTGAATATTCTCTAAGAGAAGAGGCCGCCACTCCCCAGAACCAAGCGGCTAAAGTAGAGGCGAGCAACATCATAGAGCCATTAGAGTTGCTCTTGGGAGTCCCCGAGAAACAGTTTTAGGATCATTTGAAAAGAATGTTATTGGAAGTACGGGAACTGTTTCCTTTAGGATCAGTGGCATGCAGACGAAACGTTTTGGCGACCAATGGCCATTGCCCTTTAGCCTGTTAGGAGGAATTTTTCAATCGCTGGAAGCCTTTGAAATTGAAACAATCAAGTACCCTTTGTAAAAATATTCGCTTTTAGACTTGTTGAATAAAAATACTGCACACAATTTTGTCCCCACTTTGTTGTTTCTTAATGATGTGCAAATATATGTTTATTAGTTCATATCGCACAGTTAAATACATTACGGTTTTTAAATTCAGTCCATTCAGAGATGTTTGCGCAATAATGAAGTTTGGGAGCCGATGGTTCCTTCTCATTCATGATACAGCATATTTAAACAGTACTCTAAAGATTCTCGTAAACTCTATTTTGAAATAATCCAAAAGACACAGCTGAAAGTTGTTGTTCTTTCCAGGAGTCTCCGTGTGAAATGGAATACGTTATCAAAGGTCTGCGAATCATCTGCCCGTTATCTCTGGAATATTGTGCTGTAGCATCGAAAAGGAATTCAATTTGATTATTTTATCGCTACTTCGTCTCATCTTTCGCAGCCCTCCTGCTACTATTTGATTGCCTTAGGAGATATCCAGTGGTTAGGTCGAAGAAGTATTTTTTTAACCGTCTGAGATTTTTTTCCACCGCACTGTAAAAAAATGCCTCGAAACATCCACTTTTTGTGTTTGCCGCTTCACTTCGCCATTTTCTCAAACCTACTCTTGCAGAAACTGTGTAATACAATCTTTAAAAAAACTTGTTTTGGAGCTTCACTTCTAAGAATAAAAATGAACTTTGTCTGTATTGTACTCTCCAAAGAATCCAAAAATTTAAATTTCAAAGGAAAATATAGGAGAAAAAGTAGAAATGCATTTTAAACTTGGTTACTATAAAATGATACAGGAGGGGAATAATTTAAAGCAATGAACGTTGTTGGAAAATATATGTAGCACAATTTTACTAAGTCGTTTCAGAAATCACACCAGTAATATTCCTTTTCAGGTTATAAATTATTATTACATATACATAATCTTGAAAATAAAATGTAACACTAAGACGTGGGAAACCTTATGAAACTTTTTATTTTTGTGATTCTGTCTTGTCCGTTACAAAATTATAAATTTTTTTATGAGATTAATTAAACACTTTGTGCTTTAAGATGCACCTAAATCTGAAACCTAAGCTTTTGCAATAGTAAAAAAAAATTACATTGCGTTCCGTCCAGCGCAAGCGAAAAACGGAATGTAATTGTTGACGTCCAGGTGGCGCTGTGGTGTAAGCGCTGGTTCTGACCATTCGTCCAAGATGGGTCCGGGTTCGAATCTCGGGAAGGCATGGGTGTTGTGCTTGTCTTACGGCATTGGACCACTACCTTCCCTGGAACTAGTGACATTAAATTAATGACAGCGCGCCTGCTTATGGCCCACTGCGTTGAAAAAAATATATATACATGTATATAACTAGTCCGTAATCCCTGCCATTCACGGTTGAAAAAATTGTAACTGAAATTTTTTCTTGTCATACAACACGAATCGTAATAAAATGCATAACTATAGTACACGTTTGAATTATTAATAGGCAGTGTATAAGATGGGTCACCAAGAACAAAATGTTCGTAATATTCTGATTAATTTTTAATTTTTCCAAATACTGGTATACGAATTTAACGATGACGATCCACATTATTGTATAAACATGTGCTTACCCGTCATTGACGGGCTTACATTGAAGTATAACGGGCTTACATTGAAGTATAACGGGCTTACATTGAAGTTTGACGTATTCTTTCAGTGACCCGAAATGATATCGTGTCTAGACAACTACACTCCATTAGGTTTAAAATTGTGTTTTATTTTTCCAGTTTGGTTTTAATATTCTTTTCTTTTTTGGTATCATTATACAATCTATACTAATATACAAAAAGAGAAACTTTGTGTGTTTGAGATAATCTCGAAAACTACTGAACCGATTCGGATAATTTTTTCACCATTGCGAAGCGTATTTCTTTCCGGTGGACATAGGCTGTTTCGTTTATTTATTATTATTATTTTTATTATTTTTTGCTATTTTTGGCTGTACCACCGAATCAGATCGCTTGCAAGTAGTTCCCAATTCCCCGTGTATCGTTCCTCTTTGTTTACATACAACATGATCACACCCAACGTGAAAGAAAGTAGTTCACGATATTATAGGGACTTTTTTTTTACTCTTCTCGAAAACTACAGAACCGATTCGGATAATTCTTTCATTGTTGGGAAACTTACTTCTTTCTGGTGGACATAGTCCATTTCATTTATCTATATTAATATTAAATAAAATAATTATTAATATATTGGGGATGTTGCTCGTCCTGTGACGGAGTGAAACTTTTAATTGAAGCAGATTGGAAACAAATCAAATAGACGCCGGATTTCTGTACGAAAATATTGTAAAAACTTATATAGTAAGAAGTCTGTGAAAGCGAAAGTACTGGTCACGTGCCGTGGCTCCGCCTCCTACTTATGAATCTGAGGCGTCCACGCTATAGGTGCTTCTCACAGACACAAAGAAGTGTTTGTGTTTCTAGGAAACACTCCCCGAACTCTATTCGAGCGAACAAACGTAGCCTTCCCCACTTTGTTTTTGAAATCTGTGAACCGGGAAGGCGGATCGAAACAGCTGAACGGACAGAATAATACTCACAACTGAGATATAAGGATATCTAGAGGAGTTACAAATACAACACAAACATTTATTACCTAATCAGTTAGGTTCCTGACGGTGGTGGATTACTCTTTCTCTAGCATCAGGTTTTCCTAAGGCTTAGACCTGGACGGTGGCGTAGACACGAAATCTACGAGAACCACTTCCGAAGAAAATTATCTAAGTCCTCGCTTTCGGCGTTGACGTTCTAGAGAGAATCTACCTGCTATTAAGTAGATCTGTATCTCTGAGAATATTGTGATGAGCAGCCTAACTGTACTTCTCTGTCAATACGATTTCAATCTTAGCCCGTGCTAAGATTTGATTTACTGTAGAGGAATATCTGTTACGCAACCGGGATTCCCTGACTGGGACCTGTACTGCTGCAGCCGAACACTCTATCTCTACAAGGATAGATGCTGGCTAAACTCATCCAGAGCCTCGGACCTCCGTATCTGGAGCGTCCGTCTGCTCACAAAAAAGGCAAAACGCTTCGCTTCCCCTTCACTGGCGAACTACTTTCTCCGCTGGACGAAAGCAGACTGACTAACAGGTTCCTTCTACGAGACCTGCTTTCCTCGCCTTCTCTGCACTACGCATGCGCGAAGACTCCGGCGCTGACCTGCCTTCTCGCTGACCTGCTGACGTGGCTCGCAGCCTCCGGCCAGGTGTTTCTCCTTTGACATCACTCGCCGACTACCCCTGGGCGTTGGCTAGGCGTGCCTCGCTGATGGGTTTTAATCCTACCTTTCGTGTATCTGCGGCCCGTCAGATCTCTCCATTAGGAAGTGCGCTCTTTGAGAAAGTAATCCTACCGCCGAAGTACATTCTTACAATAACACAATATGCATTGTTATATTTACACAAAGGTGGATGGCTGTTTTCCACACTTTTAGGCGTCTGGGCGACGCTGACAATGTACAGCAAAAGTCGCGGTATCATTGAAGATGTTATCAGTTCGTCGAAAAGGCCTCTCTCTCTTTCTAAGGCGTGAGAAACTGAGGTTCTTTGTTTGAGGCTCTCGACTTCAGACAAAAAAATGTTCTCGAACCTTCTGTCGCCTTCTTGGGCTTGTATTGTCTAATTTTTATTTGTGAAAAAGTAACATAATGTTCAGCATTATTATATTTTAACATAGTTAATATGTCCGTTCTTACAAAGTCATTCATTTTAGAAGTAAAAATTATATACTATTTATTTCCGTTTTTTAAAAAAACTCTCGATAAATAACATTCTGCTTAAAATACTTGTTGTTTAACAATTGTAAGTTAGAGCGTTTAGATAGATCGATATTTTGCAAATTGTGTATATAATCTGCACTAAACTCCAAAAGTTGTTTTCGCCTAAACTTACCTTAATAACTTTTACTTTGATTTTTCGCGTTCAATGACGTTTTCTCCGGCACAATTGTTATTTCCTTCATTACTTGTTTTAGACTGTCCTATTCGGCGGCTAGTTTTAAACTTCATTCTGAAGCTTTTTCCGAAAAATAATGAGACATGTGGTATTACAAATCGGAACTATCTAAATTTTCGACAATATCCTATTGTCGAAAATTACTGTTCAAAGATATTATTGACACTGTTGAAAGCGGTGGTGGCTCTATGATGGTTTGAGGAGCCTTCTCATGGGACATATGAAGTCTCTTAGTGTGTGTGGAGAGGTCCTTAACCGCTAGGCGCTACCAACATGTGCTGACTGATCCCCTATACGCTTTCACGGCCATCGCGCATCTTGCGGCTGATGGTCTGTTCGAGAAGGATAATGCGCCGCTTCACCGAGCCTCAACCAACCAGGCATCGCTCGTTGATCACTGATCTGCGTTTGGAACTATCCAGTGGCTCCCGAGATCTCCGGTTTAAGCCCTGTAAAAGCTCTCTCGGATGCAGTTGACCGGAACATCAAATCTATAGATCCTTGACCGTGGTGCAAAGGGCATGGCTGGCATTACCTCTGAAAGCCCTCCGGCATGGTGCAGTCAGTGTCTCTGCGTGTACAGGGCGTTCTTCATACTAGAGGAGGACCAACACGCTATTTAATAGATATCTCTAATGTTTTGTCCATTGAGTATATTATTACATCTCTTAATCGTGGACTGAAAAAATGAATTTCGGCAGCCGGAATTATGAGCAAAAGTTTGGATTTATTGAGAATGGTGAAAACATTTATTCCTAAGACGCGTAAATTCTCGTTTCTGAGAGGTATCATAAGTGTTCATTTGCATTTTGTACTGTATATCCACTAACGTTTATAACATGGGCTTGAAAATTTCGGTTTTTACTCGAATGCTAGAAGCCAACCGGTCGTTTTGAATAATTTTAACTTCTTACAGAATGTATTTCAAGCAAAGTTGACAAGCCGCCCCGGTGGCGCAGTGGTCTAAGGCGCTGGCCTATGATCATTCGTCCGTAAGGGGTCCGGGTTCGAATCCCGGTCAGGCATGGATGTTGTGTTTGTCTTACGGCACTGGCTCTCTCCCTTCCCTGGAACCAGTGACCCTAAATTAGGGACGGGCGACTGCTTATAGCCCATTGAGTTGCTCACGGTGGTCGTTAAACCTCCAATCAAAAAAAAAAAAAAAGTGGACAATCTTAGGCTTTTAGATCGTTTACATTTCAACTGGTAAAGTCCGAATAATTTAGTATTACCAGATTTAATTCTTGTTGAATATCATAAGCATCAACAATCATTCTCATTCCACTCCTGGATGAATGTCTACCCAAATTTCTTCTACAACGCTCTGCTTTGAGAAATTCTCTTACATGTCATTCGGCACGACTTCCAATTTTTCTATCCATTGTGGCTTCTTCCAGGTCTCTTGGCATTGTGTTTAGTACTTCAGTAGTCTAAAGATCAGTTCTATTCCCACAATATTACCACTTGAGGGTCTTTATGGTGCTTTTGATGCTATCCACTTTTGCCACTTTCCTAATCCATAAATTCCTTTTCCTATCTTTCTTGTTTACACGAAGCGTGCATTTATCCATGCTTCTTTTAATTGTCCGTTGCCTTCCTATGTCTGTTGAATTTAAGGTTCACATCTCGGATCCAGAAGTATAGAATTGGAAAGATGCGATGATTCACCATATTTCTTTTTACATGTAAGGTAAATTCTTCTTGAAAACTGTACTGTTTCTTCGAATGAATTTAAGTTAACCTTTATTCGCTGTAAAGTAATAGTTCAGGGTTATAAGTTTCAGTGGAACTTTTATTTAAGTTAACTTCTGCCGAAATTCACTAAACGCTCAGAGCTTGTTAGGTTTAACTGTAAAAAGCTAATTCAAATTTTAAACTCAACTGAATTAATCCTTTGCCCTGAACTAGTGTTTCTTAGAACCCGGATAACTTCTCAGTCGTAGAGAATATATTTCCTTAATAACACATGCAATTCACTATCAGACAAAAAGGGTTCTTATAGGAGTCAATGTACGTTTCCAGTTTGTTTATTCAACTCCACAGCACTTCAACTGAAATTTGAACACACTCGACTTGACTCTAATCAAAATACGACGTATTACATTGTAAGTCCAACTTCCAAATATAAGTATCCTCATAATTTTGAGCATGCAACTTTCTCTCGCTCGTGGAGATTATGACATTAATCAAAAATCGACTGAGACAGACTGTTTAAAAATCATTTACGAAAACATAGAACGTTGTCTATTTACAAATATCTTAGAGAAGATCGCCTAAACATAGTCATATCAGGGTTGCCTTATGGTTTGCTGAACATCAAAGCATACCAAAGAATGAATACCCAGGCTCATATCCTTCGAGTGTAGTTGCGTGGTTGCACTTTGATCCGTTGTCAGAATTGCTGACTCCAAACTCATCGAGAAAGTATCTATGAGGTTAAGGCAAAAAACCGTTTAACAGGAAGAAACGAAATTTGCATGAGAACGCCGGAACTTGAAAGAAAGATTAAATAAGAGATACTGTATACGCCACAACGTCTATTAATATAATTAATATATTAATCTAAAAGCCTAAGATTGTCCACTTTTTTTTTTTTCTTCTTTTCTTCGATGTAGCTCTCGTATGATATCCGTTGTCCAAATAAGGTGTATCGGCGTGTACGGGACGAGGGAGTGAAAGTTGCATGCTCATAATCAAATTAATCATGCTCAAAGTTGAACACGTGCGTAGACGACGAGCAGCAAACATTTAAAAACGCAGCTGAACGCCGTTTAGCCATATTACCGTGCGAACATCTTATGAGAATTGACGAATACGTCAGACAGACTCAGCGTGCCGTGTGTTCCTGGAGCAAGCGCTTCCCGGTCTGTTGCAGGATGTTCCGCTCACCACACGGAAGGACATGTGGTGTATGCATGAGGGGCATCAGCACACTTTGCCACCGAGGTCCGATACTTCCTAAATGAGACATATCTCGGGCGGAGGATTGAACGAGGTGGACTTGTGGCTTGGCCTCCACCCTCGCCGGACCTTAATCCACTGGACTTATTCTACTGGAGGCACTTGAAAACACTGGTGTACGAGACACCAGTGGAATCCCTGGAAGATCTCGTCGCGCGAATCACTGTTGCTGCGGAAAGATCAACACCACACCGGGAGTCTATACCAGAGGGTGCGACAGTCCTAAATTTGCCGATGTGGGATGTGCAACGACGCCATGTGTTGCCAGTTTGAGCAGCTCCTTTGACTCTTTCTCTGATTGGAATTGTGCAACTCATACATTAGGCATGTCTCTTTGATTTCACTGTTGAAGGCTCAACGTTTATATGTAACTTTACTCTTTTCTGGCACTAGTAGTGGTATACGGCCCTAGGTTCCATTGCAAATATTGTTCTTCTTGATGTGTACTATCATCCCTCTCATTTTGTTGAAGGCGTTCGCAATCACCCCATACGTGCTGTGTACATTAAACTTTGGAGCTTTTCACACGCGTATTCTGAGATTTACTGGTGTTAATAAGATTAATATATGCGCCTTCAGTACCGCAGGTTTTCAAAGATGTTATAACAGCTTCTCACAATCAATAGAAGCCATATATAATGTAAGCTCATACATTCATTTCTGCTTTGAATTAGTTATCTCGCTACACAAATGTTATCTGTAGTGCTGCAGCCCCTCCTGAATAATCTGCATTATCTTAGTAGAGCCACGACTAGTGTTTTCTTGAAGCTATATTACATTATCTTTGAGAAGATTTTGTAAACAACTCATAAGTCTGATGTTCTTCTAGGCCTCATTCTTTTGTGAAAAATGATCCCTGCAGCATTGATCCAGTAATCAGGAAAAACGCTGCCTCTAAATACATGCACAGTTATTTGATCTTCCCCCTCAAGCGCTGCCCCATAAATTGCTGTTAATTGCATGGACAGTTTTTGTCCGGAAAACTGGAAGCCCCTTCTATTTTCCTGTTTCATGGTTAAACGACCGCAATGTTCAAATGTTAGAACTAAACTCCCACTCAGGTTCTTAATTTTGGGCCATGGGGAGCGGGCCAGAGTTAAGAACAGTATAGCACTACCCAGGTGCTAACAGGGACTTGATTACGTGCTCACCTCAGACGAAAGGTTAGTAGCCAACGCCTTTATCTACTTCGCCAGTGAGGCAGATGGTAGCACATTAGAGTCTTGTGTCTGTCGTGATCAATATATCTGACATAATTTAAGACATTTTAGATGCATCATTTCTCCACTCGGGGTTTCAGTACATTTGTAAATTGTACTAAATCTGAGCTGCTATGAATCCCATTTAGAAAACCGTTCTCAGTCTAATTCCTATGGTTTCAGGCCCCAATCTTCGACACACCTGTTTGTTTTTCTGATAGATACTCTTCGTTCTTAGATGTGTAAATTCAGATTTTTAGCGTAAGAATCCTTAAACTTTCACAAATTGGAATTGAAGAATTATTTTAATGTGGGAAAACATTTAAAGCGATAAATATTGCAAAAATGTCTAGTGATTTTCCATATGAAGTATTTTCCTACTTCTGGAAGACCGACGTATTGGGCCTTGTCAACATAGTGCCGTATGTGCAGCCATAGTGCCGTATGTGAAGATGTACAATCGTGGCCAAACGTCCTGCACCAATAGACCGAAAGTCAATTTTTAATGTTTGAAGTCAACTTATACAGCATAATGATAAAGGCAGGAGTACATATTATACATCATTTTAAAGGAACTTGTATGCTGAATTCAAATATTTTTACAGAATGTTATTACCGGTAACAGAAGTGAAGTTACAAGCCAAAATGCGCAATTGAGGAAACACAAATCTAGTTCTGAAAAAGCGTTCGCGCGTTTCTAATCCACTATAGCTCTGTCCGACATACGCTAGTGAGATATAAAAGGAACTAGAATCGTCTGCCGGCGGAGAATAGCCGCGGATGGCTTAGTGGTTAGCAGTTCAGACTATCGATGCAAGGTCCTCAGGTTCGAACCTGGGCTGATCTTTCAGAGATGGTGTGATTTGCTAACAATCGCTGAATATCGGACGAGCACGTTAAGTGACGGCCCCCAGGCTGGACCAACTGGTTAAATCGGTATCCTTTCCTATACCCCCCTGAAATTCTCTCACCCCTCAATGTGCAATATCGTACTTGTACGGTGGCGCCATCTACTGTACTCTAATCTCACTACAAACTGTTCTGTCAAAGTCGCTAGACTTGCTCTCATTCCTTCCGTTTCTGTGTCCTGCCCAAAAGGCGATCTCGCTGTAGGTGGCTGGGACCTAAACTCTACTCACTGTGGACGGAAGTCCTACAAGAAAATGGCAAATACTGTGTGCCGGCGTAGAATGAAGCTGCTTGTAGTCATTTGACGGAAGATAATGCAGAATTCCTGGTAATATTTGCATTTCGGAATGTCAAAAACCCGAAAATTGTTCCTGCCTCTTCAAACCAGGGCAAAAATTATTACTTTGCATGAACTTAATTATATTCCTTTGTGAGACTCAAGGTCAAGTCGAAAAACAAGATAAAGATTTGCTAAGCATTTTTGCAGTTACCCTCAGATTCAGTAGTGCAGCAAGTTGTCTGATGTGTTTTCGGTCATCTGAAAGCATTGCAATGAGTACATGTTCTGGGTGAGCAAAGTATCCATTATAATGGAGGCGTTTGTGTACATTTTTTTATTATCATTGGTCAAGTACGAAGAACATCCAATAGCTTTCAACAGGTTTGGAGCACCATTTTTTATTTCGGGGTTGCATTTGATGGTGAACCTACAAATTGCCTAAACTCTAACAACAAAATTTGCTAACTCTCTTAATGTGTCTGATGGGTTTTTAGTAGCTATGCACAATCGCACGATTGTGTTTGCTGGTGTTACCCATCTAGATTGAGAGAGCATTCCAGGGCTTTTATTTTCTAAATCACTTGGGCATTCGCCGTTTGAAACTGTCTTACAAATATCATAAAGATATTGTTGGTCTGAACTCATTTTTTTTATAGATGTTATCATCTATACTGAACTCAATATGCTCAAATTGTACAGATTTCAGAGTATGACACGTCGTTAAACGTTTGCAAATAGGCCCGACAAATCCACTTGCTCCAGTTGTTGCTGCATCAAGTTTTTCAAATAAATGCCTTAATGGTAGCTCATTTGCATGCAGCTGGCAAATAACCCATTGCAATGGTCTCCCAAGTTTTTCTTCCAAAACGCGTATAATGCTATTATATCTTCCAGTGTTAATGGGGCATCCGTCGCAACCAATACAAACTAATTCTGACAGTGTAATATTTTTTTCAGACGTATATTGCACAATCGCATTAGCAATATCTCGACCTCTTTCGGACTTAGCAGTTGTGTAGCCAATAAATCTTAATTTGGGCTCTTGTATGAGTGAAATGTGGTCTTCTTTAATTGCCTTTCTGTGCATTTTACATCTTCGGTCTTTACAATATAGTGTTTCATCAATTCTACCGTCAAAATAGA
This sequence comes from Macrothele yani, assembly GCA_039090855.1. Classification (NCBI taxonomy): domain Eukaryota; kingdom Metazoa; phylum Arthropoda; class Arachnida; order Araneae; family Macrothelidae; genus Macrothele; species Macrothele yani. Next base: position 163,192,681 of record CM077002.1, read on the forward strand.
GAGCCTACACATTGAAACCACCAATATCACTTTGTTCCCTCTTTTCAATTTACTGTCTAACTTTGGACCTTTCACGCCTTACCTTACTTCTGTCTATTACTATGTCATTATTTTTTGGAATAATACTGTTAGAGGAATTACTGGAATTAACATCGTGTAAAAGAGCTGAAACCATAGGAGCTGCAGTACAATTTGGGACCCCATATCTATCACATACTCTAGAAAATGTGGGGATATTAAGTCTAGTCTGTGTGGCGAAGCAAAAAAACAAGCAGCAAGTCCGGACTAGTGGACGACGCGGCAAACGATTAATAACACAGCTGTCGCCGGGACGTCTAGTAGCGAGTGGCGCCAATGTGCGCTGAGCGTTATCAGACGTGGAACGACATTTATTGCAGTTTGTTTTTAAGTTTTAATAGTAATTCAATCCTATTTCAACGCTTTGAGTTACGGTAGTATTATAAATTTGAAAAATACACAATCCTGCCAAAAATTACGAAAATATGCAAACAATCTGATACTTTGACCCAAATGAGCAGACTGAAGATGTAAAAACTAACGGTAGGGAAAAATCTATGTTGTTTTCAAGGTATTTCTCTAGCAATTTATCACTACCCAAAAACTGTTTATCAAATTTACTTGTAGGAACATTTTTTTAATCTTAAATTTGAGCAAAAATTTCAAACCTTAGGCCCAATGCGCAGACTAAGGACGACTTCCAAAAAAAAAAAAAAAAAACATTCACGGAAAACTTAGTTGGCCGAATACACAACTATTGATGGGTATCCGTTTCTGCATATGCAATTTTAGTTTTTTCGCTCCACCTAGTGAACAGCAGAAGCGAAAAGATCGCTTGACATTGTCGTCCACTGTTCTAACTCACTTGCGACATGGTTCGACATGTGGTGCATTTGGAGATGATGTTAGGTGCACCAATGTTGAATTCTCAAGAGATTTGCAGAGTTTTGGTCCCAGAAAGGACAACGTAAACCGGCTCTCGGCAGTTTACATTGCATTTTCTGTTCCACCGGTTATTTTCGTCAGCAGGATTGCCGATTGCTGAACGTTTCTCGTGTGCTGCCCCATTCTCGAAAAACTTTCGTGGAAAGCTCAGGAGGGCGCCGGTTTGTAAGATCACTCGATCACTCCTTTTAACCAGTCCGTTGGAAACTAAAAGCTCACCGGCTCAGCGAGCTGCTTTACCTTATTTATACCACACACTACGCACACGTGACATCTTATATGTTGATGTGAGCAAACGATGACATGAACACCTCCTAAGCTCGTTTCCTAGTGTATGTCTAAAAGCATTTAGTCAGCTTTTTTATAATTTCGCATTTCAAAAAGTATTACCCAGATGTTGCATGATTTTTTGCCCTTGAAATTTACCGAAATCTGCAATAAGGTACATAAACTGATGAGACATTACATTATGATCACCCCAGCGTACAGAAATGAGCTCGCTTGGAGACAGAACTGTGGAGTAGGTGAAGTCCACAGAGCAGTATATATACAACACGAGGACCGGCTTTCTGTTAGTAGAGTGTTCGGAGTCAGAATGGGAAAAGCTGCCGATGAATCGGAGTTTGATAAAGGACAAATTGTGATGTCACGACGCGTCGGAACTACGATCTCAAAAATGGTGTGGTTTGTGGGTTGTTCATGTGCCGCTGTAGTGAGTACGTATCAAAAGTGGTTTACAGACGACCAAACGGCGAACCGTCGTCCAGCCGTACGTCGTTCGCAGCTCATTGATGCCAGAGTGGAGCGAAGACTATCGCGCATTGTTCACAGCGACCGCAGTGCCACAGTGCGTCAAATCACCCGCAACTGCAACAGTGGTGATCAGGGCAACGTGCCACAACACACAGTTCATCGCAGCCTTCTGCGCATGGGCCTGGGTAGACGAATACCCAGCCTGGTTACCCATGATCACTGCACGTCGTCGCCAACCACGCATGAAGTGGGCCCAAGATCATCGAGATTGGACCGTGGATGATTGGAAGAAAGTGGCCTGACCTGGCGAATCAAGATTCCTCGAGCATCACGTAGACGGCAGAGCACGAAAACGCCGATTACCAACGGAGGCTATGGCACCTGGATGCACTGTTGGGCGGAAACAGGCGGGCGGCGGTGCTGTTATGTTTTGGGCGATGTTTTTCTTGGGGCTCATTTGGCCCCATTATCCCAATAGCAGAATCCCTGAGAGCTGTCAGGTATCTGAACATCGTTGCCGACCAAATTCACCCATTCATGGCAGCTGTGTTTCTTGCTAGTGATGGCCATTACCAACAGCATAATGCGCCATGACACATTGCCAGAATCGTTAAGGAGTTATTCGAGGAACATGCCGGTGATTTTCCGTTAATGCCCTGGCCTCCAAATTCACCTGACATGAACCCTAACTTTGTGTTCAACTATGAACCCATTTTTGGTTCGACTTGAGAAAGAGGGTCCCCGCTAAATTACCACCACCCCGAAATGTACGGGAACCAAAGGACCTGCTGTTGACATTATGGTGCGTACCAGAAAACCCAGGAAACTATCGCCATCTCATAGATTCGATGCCTCGAAGAACGGCCACTGTTTTGCGGGCTAATGGGGGTCCTACAGCTTATTAGTTAGGGGTCATAATGTAATAGCTCATCCGTGTATGTTACTCTTACATAGGAGCATAAACTTTCACAGAAACTCCTCGTTTTAAGGAAAGTGTATGGTCCATTATCCATATTTTTTTCCTTAGAACGTGTTATTGGTTTGAAAAAATTACATTGATCCTTTTCAAAACTAACCCATTTCTTCTAAGGTTTATTTTACCGAAGCATTTTTGAAATAATATTTTGTACGATACTATTGGAATCAAAGTTCTCTATTTAGAGTCATTTGCAGAGAGAATGAATGAGCGAAACTCAACCAGCCTTGGTAATAACAATTTGCAGGACTTGGAGACCTGAGTTTGTAAATTTAAAAATAGCCCAAAAATTATCACCAGGGATAAATTTAGCACTACTAACGGCGAAATGATAACATTTTCATATTGTATACTCCATACTGGAATCTACTGTGCATAAAAGAATGGAGGGGTACTTTTCATAATTCTTCTCGGGGCGCGCTTATCATTAACTTCTATGAACGCACCTTACTCGTGGAACTTTACTATAGAAATGGTGGAAATGCCGAATGATAAAGCTTAATTTTAACTCAAACGTATAAACAACCGAAGATTCTACATCTGGGCTAGAGAAAATCCACATGCGTGTCAGGAAATGCACCTTTACATTCACTGAAGGTTATCGTATGAATCGGGTTTATGGCAACATTTGTAAGTAGCCCGTTTCTTCTTCGAAGACAATCGCCAAACTTTGCATCTTCAACCTACAGTGTAACCGTTACTGAGACTTTGCACACAGTTTTGTTATTTCACGCTTGCGGTAAATAAAGCGCTTTAACACCCCTCTTTAATGCAAAATCGAGCAACTCCTCACATCACAAATATTTTTATGCAAGATGGAGTAACTCATCATCGCAATCACTTTTACGCAAGATGGAGTAACTTATCATCACAATCACTTTTACGTAAGATAGAGCAACACCTCATCACAATCACTTTTATGCCAGATGGTAAAACTTCTTACAACACAACCATTTTTATGCAAATGAAGCAACCGTTCTCATCACAACCACTTTTAAGCAAAATGGAGCAACTCAACGTACAACCTGTACTGCAGTTGCTATGCTAAGGTTCCGCATTGAATAAAGTGATCAGTCATTCATCTTCAACAGCAGATCCCTCTGCAGAAATTAGCTTCTGGGACTTTTGGCTGTTTAGTCACCTAAATATCATAGTGTATTTTGACAATATGCTTTACTTATCACACCTGAAAAACAGAATCATGCAGCATATGCGTTGGAAGATGTTTCGCGACACAGCAATTGGTCAATCAAAACGGCGGATGTATTGAGAAATGATTGTATTAAGAATATGTTTCTGTTAAGAAAAAACCTCTTTTTAGTCAAGACACATTAATGTTTTTGGAAGAAACACAACAAACTTTATTGATTAAACCACACGTGGCATTGACTTCGGTTCACTTTCCAATAGCAAACCCATAAAATATCGGAAAATTGCCATTTTTCAGTTCGCAGCTCCAAAGGGGTGGTTCTTTTGGACTTTTCCTTTCATCCAGAATCTTTTACTCCCGTTTCACAAACTGGCTGCCTCTGCACACATCTCTGAATAGGGATGGTTCGATTTTATTCACACTGTATATTTAAACTGATGTGGGTTTACGTGTAATTAACTGCAGTTCCTTAAATTTTGTTATCAAACACTTCGGCTTAAGCATTTCTTGATAAACATAGGTGCAATGAATATATAATGATTCATTACTTGCCAAACTATCGTGAGTGTAAGTAGCTTAATGCTATAACATCTGCTAATGTTCTGGTAATGTTAGCAATTATTTGCTGTTTTTTTGCATTTCAGGTTCTTTTCACCCAAGGGAGGAGACGACGGGAAGCCGAGTGCACACAACTCACAGCACCATTACTGTGTACGTCATCATGGATGACAACGGAGCATCGTACACTTGTGAAGCAATCCACAAGGCACTCTCTACTCCACTCAGGGCCAAGATCACAATAGACGTCCTTTGTAAGCATTCATTTTTCTCCATTGTTAGCAGCACGTGCGTATTGTTACCGCACTTGAAAACCTGTAACAAGCTCCAACTACTGTTCAGATGAAAGACCGGGAAATTCACGAAATCCGTAGGGGTTCGGAAATCTTGCAACTGCTTTCGGCTGTCTTATTAAATTTCCACGAACATTACTGCCCACATGATACTCACAATTCCGCAAAGCTAAAAATTTTACTTATTTTATTTCTAGAATTTCGTTTTTCATCAAGTAAAGAGAAAAAAAATCGATATAATACACATTGCTTCTCATTTTAATTCCATTTCGTTCTTATTTTGCCCTGAAATTCGAGGGTTTAATTGACTTAACATTTGCTCGTACTCCGGAAAATTAAGCTTAATTGAAATTCAACACAAAACAATTCAGTATATCCAAATTAACTAATTTTTGTACTATGTAAATAAATCAGCCAGTGATTTCCAAAATTACTGGCTGATTACTTATAAAATGATATTTGCGATTGATTTTAATGAATGGAAGAATAACACAAAATATACTGTATATCAGTAATGGATATTTTACGACATCAAAAAAATACGCATCCCATTAAATTTGAATTTCAAATAATGTAAGCCAAAGAGCAAAAATTTTATAAAAACTATGTAGCCTTTTATTATCATGTAATAATATTTCAGAGAAACATTCACTGGCACTGATGGAAAAAAAGGAACCAAACGGTATAAACCCAGGAAATAAACTCGATTAAAAATGTAGCCAAAAATAATGTACACAGCAAAAATAAATAAATAAACTTATTAATTAATACACAATAAAATCGATCTACTAAAACACGTCAAAAAGAAATCTAACCTACAAAATACTGTGGAACCCTTCTGTGTAATACAAAGATTACTAGTACTATAAAAACTCTGTAAAAAAAGATGGATCTGTTTTTTGCCTATTTTGCAATGAGCACCAAACATGAAATATTATACTAAAAATAGTGTAACTATACTAGTGATCCGAATTTATTGGCGTAGAGTAGAAATCAAAGTTTCCAAGCTATCGCACATCAACCAGATGACTTCTTTCAAGGAAGATAGACAGCTAACCGAAAATTGTATGATAGAGCACTTGACTAGACAATAAGTGAATAAGCGCAAATGTGATCATTCATTCGAAGAAACGAGGTCACGTGGTACCGTGGTAGTAAACGCAGCATTATTATAACAATTGATTCCAAATGCGTGGCAACTCTAGAGAGAAGCTACCATTGCAAGCCTCGTTTCTGGTCAAGATTTCCAAAGTTTCACGAATGACAGTAGATTTGGCTGTGGAATATGACGCTAAATACTGTATATTAGTCCACATAGGATCAGCGGACTTGAATTTGACTTCTATTGATAAGGCAGTGGATATTTATCCGTCTTTTACAGCCCTTCTATCTTCGTTGATACTAATTCCAAACGAACGTTTAGTCATTCCGATGTAGCATCGCCTGGAGCCGTCGGGATATTGTAGTGGGATGGCATAAACACCTGCCTCATTGAGAAGAGGGGGCTTGTCAATATTTCTCTTAAGCATCGCATACACTGAAGAGCAATTGAATTAGAGACAGCTGGCGTTATGCAAATGTGGCGCGGTGGGCGGCCCTGTAAACGGAAACGACATGACGTATGCAGCGATCCGACAATATAAGGAGTGATGCGGCGGGAATCAGTAAGAGTCGGACGCAGTGTGGGTAAGACAAATGATCTAAGCGCATTTGATCGTGGGAAAATTGTCGGGGCCCGACGAATGGGTCACTCCATCTCGGAAGTAGTGCAGGCACTGGGAGTTTGACGAGCTACTGTGTCACGGGTGCACCGTGAATTTATCGAAGCCGCCCTGGTGGCGCAGTGGCCTAAGCGATGGCTTCTGATCATTCGTCCGAAAGGGGTCCGTGTTCGAATCCCGGTGAGGCATGGATGTTGTGCTTGTCTTACGGCACTCGCTCTCTCCATTCCCTGGAACCAGTGGCCCAAATTTAGGGACGGACGATTGCTTATAGCCCATTGAGTTGCTCACGGTGGTCGTTAAACCTCCAATTAAAAAAAAAACAAAAAAACATCGAATCCGGTAAACCCATCCCTGCAAGGGCCAACTGCCGTGGAAAACAGTGTGTGGATGAGCGGGGTCATCGTCGGCTAGCTAGCATTGTAACAGCGGATAGACGGGCCACAATGCAAGAAATCACTCGGCAATTTAACGCTGGTGCACAAAAACGTGTAACCAGCCACACCATCAAGAACCATCTCCTTGCTATGGGGTACAGGAGCCATCGTCCCACGAGGGTATCACTGCTGACCGCACATCACTGGGTGCAAATATTATAATGGGCGCGGGAACATCGCCACTGGACCCTAGACATGTGGGAAAATGTTGCCTGGACTGATGAGTAGAGATTCACGTTGTTACATGCGGATGGCAGGATACGAGTACGGCGCCAGCCACATGAAGCGATGGATTCTTCTTGCCAGCAGGGTACTCTTCAAGCTGGTGGGGGTGGCATTCTCGTCATAGGACTGTTTACGTGGATTGAAATGGGACCCCCGGTACGTGTGACATCGTCCCTCACAGGTCAAGGTTACCGGGATATCCTGGGCGACCATTTGCTCCCGTTTGTGCGTCTTCTACATCCCACTGGGAACCTCGCCCGGCAACGAGACAATGCATCGTGCCATCGCTCCCAAATTGTATCCGAATGGCTGCTTCCTTGGCTAGCTAGGTCACCTGACGTCAATCCCATCGAACACATCTGGGATGCCATCGAGAGAGAGATGTTCAAGGCTCTGCCGCGCCCCCCCCCCCCCCTTCCATCAAATCTTCGTGAACTGTGGGAGCTTGTTCAGGGGTCGTGGATCCACATGGCTTCCCAACGCTTCCTGTGTCTTGTCGAGTCCATGCCGAGACGAATCGCAGCCGTCATCAGGACGAAAAGTGGTGCTACACGTTACTAGACAGGTATCTCTAATTCAATTGCTCTTCAGTATGTAAAGAGGCCGGAGACCTCATACCGACACCAAAGTTTATCCACCTGAGCGCGTGTTTAAGTCGATAGGAAACATTTGGTATAAATAGAGTCCAATAAAAACCAACAATCAAAATTCCAAAGAGCAGGTGTATGTCAAATGCCTCTGAAATCAAAAAACGAGAAAGATACCAAATATTAGTATATAGGAAGAACTAAAACGAATCTTTCAACAAGGCTTTGGGAGCACCAAAAGAATTGGAACGACAAAATGTCAAGAACTACAATAATTCAATACTGTCTTGAAAGAGATTTTGAACCAATTTGGGAACAAACAAATCTTTTTTCGGAACAAAAGAAAAAATATCAAATGCTTATTGCAAAATCAGTCTGGTTCGAAAAAACCTCTGATGGGGGGACTGCAACAATTATTTTCTCATTAACCTTTCACAAACTTGGAGCAACCAAATAAAAGACGAAAATGAAATTCATAAAGACCAAAACATAAAGGCACCTCAACAGCTAACCCACATTTAACCATAACCTGATCATTGAATAAAAAACTTTACTTGAAGCTAACGACAAATCATTATTGTAATGAAATGACGGACTACTCCTGTCAAAGTTTGTACAAAGCAATATAAGGTATTGCTTTCGTTTTCGTAGGTAAGTCTCAGAATATATATCGTAATTTTGTGCATATTATTCAAATACAGGATAATGCAACAACAATAGAAACATAACACGAGATTTGCTGCGTCAGGTGAACCTATATTCACCACGAAAAAAGTGATTTCACGTCACTTTATGAAGAAAATGCTGCAGACGATGGCTAGTCTGATCCAACAGAAATGCATACACGAAATGTATGAAGTTTAACGTTTTAGAATAAAGTTTACGATGAGAAGAAACAAATGTCCCGATCATGATGGAGGCGCTCAAACAAGAAATGGTTGTACATATGTTCCCAACTTTACATCGGAGGAAAGAAACCCAATGAACAAGAAGTCATTTGACTGCCGACTCTGAGGATGATCCGTTGGTGAGATTGCATTCCATTAATAATTTAGTGTACAGGACAGTGTTTGTTATCAAACACCATAACAAAAGCTCTAATCTGTCTCGTAAAACTCATTACCGAAAGGAAACGTGAAGAACAGAAACATATGTTTAAGATATTTAAACAGATGCACCCCGTGAGACTAACAATACAATCATTGATAATCATTTACAATATTCGTAAAAAAGAATAAAAGGTATTGCTTTGGTTTTCGTTGGTAAGTCTTGGAATACGTTTGGCAATTTCGTCTATTTAATTCAAATTTCTTTGTACAGGGTGATTGTAAACTACTTCAACAAAACAAGAGGAGGTGATAGTACACATCACGTCGAACAAAATTTGCAATGGAACCTAGGGCCGCATTCCGCTCCTACTGCCAGAAAAGAGTAAAGTTACATATCCACGTTGAGCCTTCAACAGTGAAATCAAAGAGACATACCTAATTTATGAGTTGCACAATTCCAATCGCATCAGAGAAGGACTCAAATGAGCTGCTCAAACTAGCATCCAAGGGCGTCGTTGCATAGCCAACACCGGCGAATGAAGGACTGTCGAACTCTCTCGTAGACTCCCAGTGTGATGTTGATCTTGTCCGCAGCAACAGCGATTCGCGCGACGAGATCTTCCAGTGATGCCACAGGTGTCTCGTACACCAATGGTTTCGTGTGCCCCCAGAAGATGATGTCCAGTGAATTAAGGTTCGTGGAGCGTGAAGGCCAAGCCACAGGTCCATTGCGTCCAATCCATCGCTCGGGCTATGTCGCATTCAGGAAGTATCGGACCTTGGTGGCAAAGTGTGCTGGGACCCCATCATGCATAAACCACGTGCCCCTCCGTATGGTGAGCGGAACATCCTGCAACAGACCGGGGAGCACTTTCTCCAGGAACACACGGTACGCTGGGGCGGTCAGACGTATACGTCAATTCTAATGTAATGTTCGCTGGGTAATATCGCTGAACGGGTTCGGCTGCGTTTTTAAATAATTGCTCCTCATCGCCTACGCACGTGTTCAGCGCACCTGATTTACATCTTGCGCTTCTCATGCACTGGTTGGAACGCCGTGTGCCTGCTGGACGTTTTTCGAACGTGCTCTTTTTTGGCACTAGGAGTGGAATGCGGCCCTGAGTTCCATTGCAAATATTTTTCGTCTTAATGTGTGCCATCACCCCTCTTGTTTTGTTCAAGGAGTTTACAATCACCCTGTAGAGCACCACGAATGGAGGTTGATGATATGGAAAACGATTTTCTGACATGAATTTTTCAAACCTAACAGAGGACTCACTGCCGAATTACATACTTAATATTCTCAATTCAGCAATATTTTGATCATACCGAGTTGTTTTCAGTTACTGACTGCTCAACATATTACTCCTTATGTCGGCGTTCCTCGCGTTTCATGTTAAAGGAAGGTATTTTTCTCCAACACGCAAGTTTTGCGCTAATGTAACCATCCCTGCTGCCAAGTCTACATGCTGCAACAGAATTTTTAGTAAGAAGCTTGATTCTACTTTTTGCTACTTGAAGAACATTTGCATCTCTGGGACCTGTCCTATATTCTTTTTGCAACTAGGAAGAAGATTTTGCATCTCTGGGACCTGTCCTATATTCTTCGTGTGTTGTAGCTGCGTCAGTTTCCTTGCTGTCAGTATGCGAACTTATCCCGTTTGTTTGCAGGAAATGAAATATCTAAAATGTCTGCAAGGTGACATGCGGTGTGTGAACTGCACTTTCATAAACATCTGGGAAAAGAGGCTTAGATTTTGTACTGACTTGTATAAATTTCATATATTCGTGCTTATTACTTCATTCTCAATAAATGACTCGCCTTGTATATGATAATGGGTTCATAGTTACGCAGACGCCATCGCGGTGGCGCAGTGGTCTACGTACTGGCTTCTGACCATGCGGCTGGGTTCGAATTCCGAACCGATGTTAAGTTTGAAATACGGCTCTGACATTTTCCCTTCCCTGGAACAAGTTGTTTTTAACTTAGGGAGACCGAATGCCCATTGGGTTGCTCACGGTGGCCCATAAACCCAAATAAAGATACTAGTTACCCAAAATGTCTAACATCGTGGAAAAGTCTTCTGAAATCGCCGTGTGCTTCTGAACATTTTTTACTCCGTTTTGGTTGTTGTATTATGTTTTTGTGTTACATTTATCTTTCTTTATACCTCATGCTTTATTCCAATTTGCGCAAATGCAATTAATCGGACCATATGCTTCGAAATATTCACACAAAAAAAATATTCGATTCTTTATTCTGGTGTTTTCCCACCTCATGCTTTATGAGCAACATATCCTTTTTCTTAGAATTGCTGATATTAAATGTTAACAACTTACGCTTTAATTCAATGACACTACGAAAATTTGTTTCACAAGCCGGTTGTTTTAAGCCCTTCACCGGACTAAAAATATTTGCCCTGAACGTTCAATAATTTGAAAGTCACCGCATTAAAATAAAAGCAAAACTTGTCTTTTGTTTCATTTACAATATTTCAAAAGAATGGAATTTGAATTTCAACATTTTCCGTATTTTTATTTCTACTTTCCATTTCAAGATTAGTATTCTGAAAGTGATTTTTCGGCCTTCTATTAATCCCCGTAAGATCTTTAAGAAGAATTTATTTGAATGTCTCTTTAAAGAAATTGAGCATGAAAGAGAACATCTAAATGTAGCATTTCACTCGGAATAAATCATTGTTATATACAATACGCAGAGTTCTGTCAATTTTCATCATTGCCTTTTCCCCCTCAAAGCTCCCCAACAGTAACTTCTAACTGGAAGACTGAAATTGTCGAAGACACGTCTCCTAAATTGTGTACAGGGAACTTTCTCCTTGTTTCTTTGGGAAATTGAAGTTGCACATATGTAGCTATTACTGTTATCGCAGTGCAGGCGCCTTTACATTTGAGAGCAGGGAAAAAATGCTAATCCTGAAAAGGCTGTCGAAAAGGAGGGAAGAGGAACTACTTCTGAGGGAGGCAAGGAAGTCGTTGAGATGCATTCCGTCATTTGCAACCCGTTAGATTCTTTTTATTTTATTTCAGTTTTTATCTTCTTTTGTCATCAATTGCCAGGTTTCTATAGTGAATAAATCTCCTCAACAGATGTTGAGTCATTGAATATTAGATTATGAAGCAGCACTCTTTGTTTGTCCTCCATTTCCTTAACATTTTGCCGTATACTACTTTTGACAATAAAAATGCCATCTGCCTTAAATGCCTCCTTGAAACGCACATATTTCGCTGTTTTTCGCTTATTAGGAACAAGACGTGTGGTAAGACAGGACATCCCGTACTCCAGCGCATATTTTTATTTTTATTTCGAAATGCTTCGAACTCTTTTCAAAAAAATTCTTTAAAGTTAATTGGCATCAATAGGGCCTTTCCGCACAAAACAATGCAGCTCTGAACAAACGGGATATGTTTAAATTTAGCGAGACAACGTTTCTTGTAAATATTTAGCATCTGAAGATAAAGGTATTAATCTCAAAGAAATTTTTAATTCAAAATTTCCCAAAGTGGTAGAAGGGAAAATTTACTTTAAGCGAAACTTCTTTCTGTAGCGGAGAAAAACAAATGCGTTGAGCGTCATTATAATTTTGCTGAATATTTCGAGTCTCAAGAAAAAATTGGGTTGCCAATATTAACTACTTTTCTAAATTTCAAGTTAAACAAGAAAGAGGACACCGAATTTTCAGTTGTAATGAACACTTCTTTTGAATTCCGTTCTGACGTGAATTACATAAATTTATCAAATCTATTCAAAGTCAATGGAACTGGTATGGAAACCAGTAGTATCTGACGAAGAAAAAAAAAATTTAATCGGGTTTTTAATGCCGCAGATATTGCTGTAAACAGAATCGTGAACTTATGCCCTCTGTTAAGAAAAATTTGAGATTTTATAAGAAAACATTTTTCAGCGGAAACGCTCTCCCACAAAGGAACAATTTTTCAAATCTGACTCTCAGAAGCAGAGATATCAACAAATAGAAGATATGCATTTGCATCACCTGGCGGGGAACGTACACATTGTTTTAATCAGAAAGTATTCATAAAAGGTTTTTCGTTGTGAGTAGTATCGATCCAGGAAAGAATATTTTTAGTCGAGTTTTCAGGAGCTCAGATTTTGCTGCAAATACATACATCAGAAGCAGAAATTAACACTTATGTCCCCTGGTGATACAGATATAAATCATTATTTAGCAAATTTTAGAAGTTATATGAAAAACATTGCTAACTAGGAGCTGTATGTGACACAGGAAGAATTTTTTAAATCGGAGTTTTAGAAGCAGAAATACCGAGGGAAAAGCAATTTGCCATAACGCCACCTAGCGGAAAGTCTAGGAGATACTTGAGAATTTTTAAACTATATGAAAAACATTTCGCACGATAAACGCTATTCCAACAAAGAAGGAATTTTTCAAATCGGATTCTTAGAAGTCGAGACATTGAAAACAATAAAATACACATCCACGCCCCCTGACGGAGAAATCATGCATTATTTTAAGAAGAAAATATTGCCAAAAGGGTTATCGACGTGAGTAGTATCGGTCCATAAACGAATTTTTTTGCAATCGAGAATTTAGAAGCTCAGATTTTGCTGGAAATGCACCAGAAGCGGAAATTAACCCTTGCGTCCCCTGATGGCGAAACCATTTTTCACGAAAAAGTTTTAATTATATGTAAACATTTTCCCATCAGGAGCTGTATCCGCTGAAGAAAAAAATTCAAATCGGAGTTTCAGAAGTAGAGATATCGGGGGAAATGCAATTTATTTTTACGTTCCCTAGCGGAAAATCTATCCGTAACTTGAAAAAGTGACGATACCTAAGATTATCTTCGACATAAATGGAATTGAAAGATGAAACAATTTTTTCAATAGGATGTGTAGAACGAAATATATGGAATAAAATGTATTTTGAATTCGATATCATCTGCATTTACGCCCACTAGCGGCGAAATTGTACTTTGTGAAAAAAAAAACGAAATAAAGGATCATCATGCGGATATTTCAAGCTTCACAACGCAAAAAGAATTTTTTCAAATCGGACTAATAGTTGCAGAGATATGGTGTCCGCAGACGGACGGACAAACGGATAACATAAGCACAATCAAGTTGATACAGATATAAATCAAGCTGTTATTTTCATGTAACATAACCACGGAAATTTAAAAATTTTATTGTCCTTGAACGGGAATCGAACCCGTATCTCCCGATTTGCGCTCGAGTATGATCATTTTTTACAAAACACGTGCTAAAAACACGAAATTAAAGAAATCCATCTGCTTAAAGCGTGAATTACAAATAATATTTGCGTCGTGTCTAAAATCAAGGAATACACACTGAGGGGAAAAAAAATCATAGGATACCTACCTAGTAAAGTGTACACCCGCCTTTTTCCCGGATAAAGGAAAACACACTGCCAGGAAAACTCCACTAGGTCACTAAAGAGTTCCATAGGTATATCTCCACGCATGGTTACTGCACCGCTACCCCTAATTCTGCCTCATTCCTGAGTGAAGGATCCAAAGCTCGAAAAGACCTTTCCACAGCACCCGAAACTTTTCCACAGGGTCCATGTCCGGTAGACAGTGAAGACATTCCAGGATGGAAACTTCTGCGGAATCCTCTTATAACCATAATGTAGTTACCACGACAGTGCGGAGAGGCGTATTGTCCTGCTGGAAGAGTTCATTGCCCCGTGGGTGCGAGATGAACATATAGAACTGATCTGCAATGATGGACAGGAAGCGTCGTTTAGAGAGGGATCTAGACGCACCAGAAGTATCAACGTGTACCATCTAAACCCGGCCCATACCGTAACCGAGCCTCCACCAGCCTGAAAGTTTCTTGGTAACATACCGGGTCCATCGCTTCGTGCGGTTTCCACCAGAGCCAAACCCTCCTCTCTTAAAAAAAAACTATAAACGGAATTTCTCGGGCCAGATAACTCATCTCCAATCGTCTGAGATGCTCTTTCGTCTAGTTGAGGTGTTCAGTCAGGTGATGTGGCGTTAGCAATGGGACTCTGCTGGACTGGCGACTCCGGTAACCAATTGTGGATAATGATCGCCTGATGGAGACGTTTGAGGGACTATCCATTTTGAGGCCGGCGATGATTTCTGCTACTGTCTCTCTCCGCTTGTTTGCAACTATGCAAAACAGATGTTTACGATAACGTTCATCTTCATCCACCATCTTTCTTTTTTTTTTTTATTGGAGGTTTAACGAGCAACTCAATGGGCTATAAGCAGTCGCCCGTCCCTAATTTAGGGTCACTGGTTCCAGGGAAGGGAGAGAGCCAGTGCCGTAAGACAAACACAACATCCATGCCTCACCGGGATTCGAACCCGGACCCCTTACGGACGAATGATCAGAGGCCAGCGCCTTAGACCACTGCGCCACCGGGGCGGCCCATCTTTCTTCACCCACAGCTATGTCAACAATGCGGTGTTATTCCTGAAATAGCATATTCCCGATGCTTCTTGATGCTGTCCAGCGAAAAAGTACGAGGGTTGTACCGAAAGTAACGCAAAAGTGGGTATAATGTTTTTATTAACGTTCAAACTGCACAAGTTGGTAGAGTAATTCTTCCTCTGTAGTAACCCTTCTTCATTGAAGATCTGAAGAAGAGAAGGGTGTACGTCTGGTCTTATCTGCTCGAATCGTTTGAAGCCAATAAAGACACGTTTGGTTTTCGATATGATAACAGGTGATGAAACGTGGGCGTATCTCTATGACCTGGAAAAGAAGAATCAATCCATGGAAGTGCGTCACACCTCATCACCAAGGCCTAAGAAGTTGAAGAGCCACGATCAGCACAGAAAGTCATGGTGACTGTTTTTTGGGATGACATTGGTGTCATTTTCCTTGATTTTCTGGAACGGGGCCGTACCGTGACCACCTAGCGGTACAATGAGACATTAAAAAAGCCTACAGAAGCCATAAGGAGGAAGAAGCCGAACAAGAATCTGAAAAGAATCCACATTCATCATGATAATGCAAGAGCACACACCTCTTTGACAACAAATCAGGCGATCAGCAAATTAGGCTGATCGGTGGTTCCCCATCAGCCCTGATCTGGCGCCCTCCGACTTCCACCTATTTGGTCCAATGAAGGACAGTCACGGGGAACAAATATTTGATGACACAGACAAGGTGAAAGTGGCTGTAAAGAAGTGGGTACAACAGCACACATCTGAATTTTTTCAAAGAGGATTCGAGAGTTAGATTAAACAATGGCACAAATGCATCGCTTGTGATGGAGCCTATGCTAGAGAAAGGGTTACTCCATTAACATGTGCAGTTTGATTGGCCTCTGTCAGTTAGTAAAAAAGTTATGCCCATCCTTGCCATACTTTCGGTACAACACTCGCAGAATTCCGGTGCCACCTTTGAGTGATTCTTGAGTCGAGTACCCACTGTCATCCCTCTATGAAATTCTGCAAATTCTCGACGTTTATCCATACCGCATTTAATCACTGTCTACGCGAATGCAATAATGTCCTCCCACCTATACCTGCCACCTAACTGGTGTCCATCCGCTTGTTGTTAAGTCCTCCTACCTATACCTGCCACCTAGCCACCTAACTGGTGTCCGTCCGCTTGTTGTTAAGTCCTCCTACCTACACCTGCCAAGGTGCGCGCCCATCACGTTGCCAGAGACCATCCATTCCATGATTTCTGCCCTCACAGTGTATTAGAGACCTCACCGAATCCCTATGAAAACACGACGTCGATATTAATAATATTTTAGGATATACTGTTTCAAAATCATTAAAGAAAAAGAACAGTACCTAACGTCTCTATTGAAACTACCGCAGATTATCAAAACAGATGGCGTGCCAGGTGAGCAAACTCCCTAAAGAACGCAGTCAGAAATCACAAGGACCTCGTCTTGCTCTAATAAGCGAAAATCATTCGCCTGAGACGAGTCTGGGTTCGAATCCCGGCGGAGGAATGAATATTGTGATTGCCTTACGGCACTGTCTCTCATTTCTTTCGTGGGCCCCAAATTACGGACGAGAAACTACTTATACCCCATTGATTTTCTCATGGTTGTCTTTAAATCTCCAAACAAACAAACAAACAGAAATGACGAGACCCTTCTTCTGTAGGCAGTCTTCAATTACCGCACGTGTGCCTGATATAAACTTTGTTAATGCCCTGGCCTCTAAATTTATCTGACATGAACCCAATCGAGCATTTGTGGTTCTACTTGGAAAAGCGGGCTTGCGCTGAATCACCACCACCTCGAAATGTACGGGAACTGGAGGACCTGCTGTAGACATTATGGTACCAGATATCCCAGGATACCTGTCGCCACCTCTTCGAATCGATGCTTCCGCTGGGTGGCCGCTGTTTTGTTTTATGAGCTAAAGGGTGCCCTACAGTTTATTAGGTAGATGGTCATAATGTAATATTTCATCGGTGTTTAACACTTGTGCTTTTAATAATATTAATTTCAAAACACAGCAGAACAGTTTGCTTAATCTGGAGTCGAATTCTTAAAAACTTTATTTTAAAGGTGCTAGCCCGATAGCTTCTTGTAATTATTTATTTATCTACGCGTTAATGCATTAGGGAACAAACAAAATTCCAGAGATCTATATCTCTAAAATCCAATAGAACGATGATTTGTATACGTCCTAAGGATCAATAGGACGCCTCACGTGATGGAAGATGCGTGCTAGTCTCCGGTTTTACCACTGAAAACAATTTTAAAAAGGGAAAAAATAACATATTCAATTATCAAACCAATAATGCGATGCAAATCACATATGAAGTGACCCATTTTGCATCGGCCGTCGGAAGATATCGCGCACCGGTATGCCTTGTGAATAAGAAATCACTGAAACAAAGTCAGGGGTTTGTGTTTCTACTTCCGATAATGGTTACGAATCAGTGCGAGTTTTTTTTTTCATTGCGCTTGCGTGTGAAGCCAAAGGGAATGCATGAGCTCTGAGATAGTCTGTAACCCATAGATCGTACTTTCACTGTCACAATTGTAGGATTCCGTTACAAGGTTAAGTTACGACTAGTTTTTTTCCCTTTGATCTCCCTTAACGCATTGAAAATTAGGAGAATCGAGAAAAGACTAAGAAGAGATAGATATGACATGCAATGATGATTCAGAGATGTATACGGTAAGTAAAGCTTTGCCGGGCGTCCTTTCTTAATGATGCCTCTTTCATCAGGAACTGTGTGTCTTCAAAGGAGCACTTGACACTACACAAACAAAGTCGTCATGCATAAAATCAGACCGAGGTGTCTTTTAGGAGCCAACCTTTCCCAAAAAATCTAATGGTTATCATGGCTAAAAGTTCGTTACTTAGCAGTCATAAAATTATTTCGAAATGTAAGTCCAGTAATCCTGTATTTCATGATAGGCATTTGTTAAGAACATCTTTTTAAATACAGTTTCAATTATTTTCTGCTTTACGTTTGGTTGAGTGTTCTGCTCTCTTATGCGAATGCATATAACAGAAAAATACGAAATGGCCAACGCAAAACTCGAAAGTACATCTGTGGTTTCCAGCAATTTTCTGCTTCCCAAGAATCGTTCCTCAAGAATTTTATTTAAAATAGAAGCTCTCCACTAAATTAATATTTTCGATGATTTTCCAGCGATTAATTATTTCCAATATATCTTCTCGGCAGAATTCTCGAAAGAGAGAATTCTGTGCCGAATTCGCAGTGTTCAAATTACCGCTTTCTACCTGTTCCCTATGCCATGTGAATTACTTAACTGAAATTTCAAGTATTTGTTCGTCCGTTAAATTAAGTGAACTTGAGACTTCCTTCAGGCTTCTGATAGTAATTAAATTCCGATTTTGTCACATTCGCTCTAATCTTACATAAACGGTGAGTTACCTGAAATAAATTTTGCAAGAAGTGTACATCAGTTTGTTGTAAACCTCGTTCTCAACAATGTTCTGAGGACGATAAATTATTCATTTTAGTACTCAAATCAAATTATGGTCTTGACATTTAAGGATTAAATTTCAGTTGACAAATTGCTTTACTTCGAGATTTATATTCCTCCAAAAAGGAACGTAAAGTAACAATTCTTTCGGAAATATAAAATAACTAAGTTCGGTATTTAAGCTAGTAAATTATCATTGCTCAATCTCCGCATAAGGTAGGACTTTCTGTTTACTAAGTTCAATACTAATGGCTTTATTTCAACAAACAACGTGCATTTACTATAGCTCTGTCAATAAAAGAAACCCCGAAACTCCAGTCTTATTGAACAGACGATGTTCTGTAATTTAGTGTTGAATTCGCCTTTACATGAATCTCCTAATGTAAGCAAAGAATTTCTAAGGATTACTGTTTTAACCGGAAATGCAATTAATGGGTTGTCGTTGTCATTAGCTTTCATCTTTGTATTTGCTGAATAAAAGGATGCTTAGTAGAAACGTAGCCAAACTACTTGTAGTATCACATCCAACATGCAATGTTAATGCAATATTCATTTGAAGATTATTTTTTACTTAACAATCATCAAAGTTATAATTATTTTTTAATTCTGGAAAGTTTTACCCATTTATGATCTGACAGCAGCGTAGAAACGGGAGAACGACATTTTCCCTAGAACTGAAACAAATAATGACATTTCTTTGGTAAAAAGAAATAACAGTGGAAGTCTTTTAGAGAACGGAAAGAACTTATCACATTAATACGACAGACGGAAGAAACAACTACAGGACTACAGAGACAGCAGCATATCAATTTTCCAGAGACGAAGAAGAACAATAAGAATTGTCAATAGAATCGCTGGCAAATGAATAAATCTTTGCAATATCAGACGCACAGGCGGAAATCATAGAATTATTTGAAGGAGGGAAAACACATAAGAATACACCGCAGAAATTAAATAGTTATTTCAGTATTCCAGATATAAAAGAAATTATGGTTATTTACCCCAGAGAAACGATGTGAAGGTAGAATACTGCAGAGAAAGTAAATGCTGATTACAGCCATCCAGGGAAATGCAATTATGACAACAATACTTCAACGAAGCGAAATTGCAATTCAGCACTCCAGGGAAATAAAATAATGATTACACTACTCCAGAAAAAGAAATGTTTGTGTTAGTACACCACACAATACAGTATTTCAGTAGTCTGGGGAAAAGAAAATACTGTTATAGATTTAGTACACCAAAGCAGTGAAATGACGATTGCAATAATTCACAGAAATAGAATTATCACTACAATACTACAAGGATGCGATATTACGATTACAATACTCCAGAAATATCAAATAGTGATTACAATACTGCAGATAATTCAAATGATTGTGTTACTACTCAAAAAAAAGAAAAAAAAAGGTGACTATAGTATACACAGGAATGAAAACAGTACGCTAGAGACATGAAGTTATGATTGCTATACTCCAGAAAAAGGAAGTAATGTTTATAGTACTCCAAAAAAGGAAGTAATGATTATAGTACTCTAAAAAAAGGAAGTAATGTTTATCGTACTGCTAAAAAGGAAGTAATGATTATAGTACTTCAGAAAAACGGAATGACTAATACCCCACAGAACTTAAAAAAAGTGATTACTGTATTTTAGAAAAATGAGCTGATCATTTGAACACGAATCTTTAAAAAAACAAGGAAAATGACAGCTATCATTCTTCCTTTTCTCTTAAAGCCCTGTTAAGGTTTCCTCTATTCAATATAAAATTATAGTAGTGATCCAGGGAAGTGAAATCGTTATTGTTCAACAAGATCTAGTAAGAATTATAATTCGAAAGCGAGTAAAAATCGTAATTACAGCAGCAGAGAAGATATGAATCAAAACAGTGTTCCATCGAGGTGGCGCAGTGACCTATAACAGGTACAAAAAAGTAGAAGGATTCTAATAGTACTACAGAAAAAAGTACAGAATCATAGAAGCATCATAAAGAACGTATAAAACGATAACAGTACGGCAAGAAATAAGTTCTAACGTTTTTCCCGAATTTTGTTGTTACGATTCTTCTCTTCCGTGAAGGACTGACACAATTCCGCAGAGAGGAAGAAATATAACAATGCTCCATGGAGGAGTAAGTATCATAAAGATACTCTAAACAGAGGAAAAAGCCATTCCACTTCTTAGAAGAGTAAAATAATTAAAATACTGCTCAAGCAAAAGGCTAAAACCAAATCAGAATTGGAGGTGAGAAGGAGAACTGTGACAGAATCCCGGGTACGAGGAGAACTAAACCAACAGTCTAAGAAAAAACACTATATTTCACCGGTATTCCTCGGATGATTTCCTGTAATTATGTGGTAATAATTTCTCGGTAGAAAGCTCTCTTGTTTCTCTAGCAACTCTGACAGCGTTTCCACGAAGAAGTACCATGACAGTGTTTTAACGAAGACGTATCATGACAGTGTTCCAACTAGTGTTATAGCTCTTGAAAGACCATGATCAAGATAGTTGTTTGAACATTGATGTGACTTTTCAGAAACTATACGATTGTTTCATGTAAGGGTTGGTATTATGAGATGGGGGAAAGAAAAATACCAATCAAAAACAAACAAATTTACACAGAAAAATACGTAAAATAAAAATGTCATCGAATTCAAAGTAGGTTTTATTATAAAAGAAAAAAATGCATCGCGCTCCCTGGTGGAAACGCTTCGCATATATACGAGTATAATGTGCGCATTGTTCTTCGTAGTGAGTGGAACTAGTTATACAAAAAACTTTTTCAAGACGGATTTATGCAATTCCATAAAAAAATTAAAGTACTAGAACCAGGAAACTAGGATCTAGAAACACTTCAAATACTAGTAGATCTAAGACTAGGTACCAAAAACGAAACAAAACCAAAGTGATAAAAGAAATAAGAAAAATATACAAATAGAAATATTAAGCAAAATATTTCTCATAGCAGAAGATATGCGAAGGTAAAGCCAACGTAGTTTTTCAGACCGAACAGTTAAGAACAGAGAAATGAAAAACAAGTTAGTAAAATCATGCAATGCACTGATTATGATACGCTTTCCAACATACCAGAAATCATTATTCAAGTTATGAATATAAATCTCGCTCCTGCGCCCTGATCTTTGATCCCATTTTGATGATATTCAACAGAACTGGTTCCGTATACCTCCAAAATAACATGATAAAGTTTCGTCGCAATCGAAGCAATTTTACGTAAGTTATGATGCATAAGGGCTATGGAATAGATCCCGTTCCTGTGTCCTAATCTTTGACCCCATTTCACCCATTTTCAATAGGATTCGTCCCCAAGCAGGTCCCTACAACATACTAACATTTCATCCAAATCAAAGCATTTTTTACGTACGTTATGACGCATAATGGCGATGAAAGTGATTCCGCTCCTATGTCCTGACCTTTGATTATATTTAGCCCATTTTCAATAGCGTTTGTCCCTAGGTGGTCTCCTACCACATACTACAATTTAATCGAAATCGAAACAATTTAATCGAAATCAAAACCTGTGAAATGTATCTGATACCTTGTGAATGTGGACTTTCATATATAGGACAGACCCGCAGAGCTTTAATTCTGTGTGAAGGAACACAAGGCTTACGTACGGAAGAGTGAACGGAAGAAGTCTTCTGTAGCCCAACATTGTCACGAAAATAACCATAAATGTTTGTTTGAAAACGCTGCGCTTATTGATAAACCTGATTAGACTATCAATCTTAATATATTAGAACTTTCCACATATACCGCAACTCTTCACGTCGTGTGAACGACATGATGTCTACTGCATTTCTTTCAATCGCATGGAAACACTGAATCAAGAAGCTCAGATGCGAAAGTTGGTTCACAGGGCAGAAAAGCTAAGGTGTCAGATTGAAATGGCAGGTCGGCATAGCTGCAAGTCCCGGAAATGATGTCACAAAGTGTCCTCTCAGAGAGAGAGAGAGAGAGAGAGAGAACAAAGAGCAGATGACCTTGCTTTTAAAAAGGGAATATCATACCCCTGAACGTAGGCACATCTTTTTTTCATTGTTGTTGAAGGTTTAACGACCACCGTGAGCAACTCAATTGGCTATAAACGGTCGCTCGTCCTTAATTTAGGACCACTGCTTCCAGGGAAGGGATAAGGCCTATGCCGTAAGACAAATACGTATAATAAATGCAATACTTAATCATGTTTAAATTGAGACCATGGAATCCCTTTATTTTTATTTCTCCTGTGGGACTACGTTCTGCGTCACAGTCATGTATGATCCCCGACTGCTAGGGGACAATCCGTAGTAATCGCATATCATCACAGTCTTGTTAACCATTACATTAATATGCAAGGTTTTGTTGTTTTGAAATGAATAGGTGTATCTGAATGGATTTCTTGCGCAGATTCCGAAAATTACCTCCAAAATTCCGTATCACGTCAAGTTTTTTCACAAATGACGGAAATGTGAAAATTTAAAAATACGTTATTTTTTAATGAAATTGTTATATCGCAACGTTTGTAACGTGTGAAAATGTTCTCCGGAGGGGAGGAATTATTTTTTAAGGAATAAATAAACATAAATATATAGCTGATAATGGAAATGCAACTGTAACTGTTTTATCTGTATGACGTCACGATTTGCGCCACTCACAAAGGCGGAACATGAGAGAATGTTATCTTGGCACGGCAGTATGACTCATACCTCACGCCACTGCTCCCTTCTTTCTATTGGTCACATGTGGGGCCATTCAGAGCAGATCGTGTTACACTAGTCAGTGCAAAGAAGGGTCTGGTCACGTTCGGTTTTATCTTTGTGGCGTGTGCAATGGCTTCACGTGGTTGTGTAAATCACCCAGACATATTTTGCTACATATGTGGCTGTTATACGACAGGAAAAAAACAGAGGCAAAATATTACGCCTTTCGTGAAAAATGCTTATTTTCAATACTTCGGTATTAAACTAGCAGATCAGGACAAAGTTTGGTCTCCTCAATGCCGTTCGGTGTACCCATGGTGTGGCGTGAGCCAAAATATCACAGTGACGACTGCTACTTCTGCACAGTGAATATCGTGGGCCATACCAGAACCAGTAAGCGTAACATTGTGTATCCCAATGTCCCATCTGCCATAAGACCAGTGCCCCATAGTGAATCCATCCCTGTGACATCCCCGTCCAATATCAAGCCCCCAACAGACACCGATTCAGACGGTGATGCAAGTGATGAGATGTACCAACCGGACAGCATGGAAGATGAAACCCCAGTGCCATTTACCCAGCATGGAAGATGAAACCCCAGTGCCATTTACCCAGCATGAACTGAATGATTTGGTTCGTGATCTGAATTTACCTAAAGACGCAGCAGAACTTTTAGGATCGCGACTTCAGGAAAAGAATTTACTATGTCCTAATACGAGATTCTCTTGGTACAGACACCGAGAAGCACAATTGGTTCCGTTTTTTGCTGAGGAAGGCGGTTTGGTATATTGTCGAGACATTCCGGCAGTCATGAAATACTTCAACATTAATTACAATTCAGGACAGTGGAGGTTGTTCGTAGATGCCAGCAAATCCAGTTTAAAAGGTGTTTTATTACAAAATACTAACATTCCAGTACTAAAATTTTTTAGTACACAATACTAACGTCCATCCATTCCAGTAGCACATTCTGTGACTTTGAAAGAGTTATACGAGAACCTTAAATTACTGCTGGAAAGTGTGCAGTACAAGTTTCATGAATGGTCTTTGTGCGGGGATTTCAAGGTGATTGGAATATTGCTCGGCCAACAAGCAGGCTACACCAAATTTCCTTGCTTTTTATGTGAATGGGACTCCAGAGCAAGGACGGAACATTGGGTTCAGCAGTGGCCAGTCAGAAGTACATTCACACCTGGCAAAAAAAACATTGTTTCACTTCCACTGGTTGATCCCTCGAAAATACTGTTGCCACCTTTACACATCCAACTTGGCTTAATGAAGCAATTCGTGACAGCTTTAAGCAGGGACAGTAAATGCTTTCAGTATCTTGGTGGTAAGTTTCCATCAATCACGTCTGAAAAAATTAAAGCTGGCATTTTCATAGGCCCTTAAATACGAAAATTAATGGCAGACAACATATTCGAGGAAACCATGAGTGAGTGAGAATTGCGAGCATGGACTGCATTCAGAAATGTGGTACACAACTTTTTGGGGAACACGGAGGCTTCAAATTACACCACTTTAGTCGAGGACATGCTAGAATCCTATGAACTGCTTGGTTGCAACATGAGCGTCAAAGTTCACTTTCTTCATGCTCACCTAACCTAACAATCTTGGTGATTTTTCGGAAGAACATGGCGAGCGCTTCCATCAGGATATTAAAGTGATGGAAAAGAGATACCAAGGAAAGTGGACTGTACATATGATGGCCGACTATTGTTGGATGTTGAACAGAGACTGTACGGACGCACACCGAAGACAATCCAAAAAGAGGAAGTTTGAAGGGGAGCCCAGTGGCGAATGTTAGGTATGTTTTCTTTTGAATATGTATTTATGTTTATCTATTCCTTAAACAATCATTTCGCCCCTCCAGAGAACATTTTCACATGTTACAAATATTGCCATATAGCAATGTCATTAAAAAATAACATTTTTTTTTAATTTTCACATTTCCGTCATTTGTGAAAAAACCTGACGAGATACGGAATTTTGAAGGTCATTTTCGGAATCTGCGCAAAAAATCCATTCAGATACACCTATTCGTTTGGAAACAACAGAAAAAGTTGAAAAATTGCAGATCAGTGTTATCAATCAACTGTTGGATGAAGGTCTCCCCAAGTTTCTTCCACATGTATCTGCCTTGAGCCACTCTCCTCCATGTTTCTCCGGCATGCTTTCGAATTTCACAAATCCATCTGCCGTGAGGTCTTCTTCTGGGTCTTTTTCTATCCCTTGGAAACCAGTCTAAAATTTGGGTTGTCCATCTATGGTCAGTTCTTCTGGCAACATGTTTCGCCCATTGCCATTTCAGGGATTTTACTCTGATCATGATGTCTTTTACTCTTGTCCTTTTCCGTATCCACAAGTTCCTCTTCTTATCTTTCCTGGTTACACCAAGCATGCATCTCTCCGGACTACTTTCAGTTGTCTGCAGCCTTTGTATGTCTTTTTTAGTTAAAGTCCATGTCTCTGTTCCATACGTAAGAACTGGAAGGATGCATTGATTAAACACTTTTCTTTAAGACATACTGGCATATTGCTCTTGAAAATTGTACTGTTCCTTACAAAAGCTCTCCAGTCAAGTTTCATGCGCCGATTAATTTCCTCATCAATGTGACCCTCGCCTGATATCTACGGTTTCTTATGTGACGTCTTATATTCGACCAAGAAGAAGCGTTGTTAGAAAAGGTGACTCCTCTAACCGTGATTTGTTGTGCCCTGACGAAAGTGGTTGTTTGTTGACAATTTTACAACAAACATTGAGCAATATTTCTTTCATTTTTGCTTTGTTTCCCGGGTTAGTCATCAGCATTTTACCCATAATCTGTTTGAAATATTGGTTCTAAAGAAATATTAGTTGCTCTGGTTGCCGATACAAATTACTGCAAAATACTTACGTTAAAGTTAATCATATGCAAAATTTATTATTTTAAAGAACTGAGGCCTGCTGCTTTTTGAAATGCCTTACGATTGCACACACAAAACATGAAACTGCCGTGTGGCAGTGTTAATAACCTATCCAATTTATTCGAAATGTCACAACATGAATCAGCAAATAATTAAGTAATGATTTAGAATTGTAGCACAAAAAACGTAAAACTCCTTGTCATGTACTATGGAACGTGAACAAAACACTTACATAATGCCACAATGTTTTGCACACTCTGTTATAAAAAATACACAGGTCTCTGTGTAATTTTTTTTATAACAGAGTAATTACACAGGTCTTTTAGGTCATTATATTCGGAAAGATGCATAGTTATGTACAAACAACTATAATACATAACACCTTATCCTCATTAATATAGACATTCCGCTCGTTGAACTGATATTTTTTCACCTTCTCTTGTTAACATACCTACATAGCAAGGGCTGTGAATTTGAGGCCCCTTATAAAACAGCAAGGGCTACTAAAAGGGGCCTCAAGTTTTTTTTAATACCTGCTTTCCCGTCATCCAGTTTTTCTGAACTAAAACAACAAAAATGATTTCTAAACATTTTACGTATTTACTGAGAAAAACATTAGTTCGTCTTAAAACTGAACCTGCCTTAATTCCTGGCTATTTCTTTAACCAGTTTGATACGAAGTTTCCGCAAAAATTTTTTTAAATGTTCTTGCTCAAGCTAGAGGCCCTTTTAACCATGAGTCCCCCCCCCCCCGCACTACGGAGGTTGCGGGGCCTATCAGTACCTTAAGCCCTGTATCAATACTCCCGTGGTCAGCGCACAAGAAATCACCGTCAGAGGAGTCACTTCTCCTAACAACGTTTCTCATTGGTCGAATAATAGATGTCACATAAGGAAGCGTATATGCTATTACCACGGGTTGTCTTACAGCCATCGGGGATCATACATAACCCTACGTTACTTCGCCAGTAGAACCAGACACGCATTGAGTCAGACATCGGATATATCACTTGGTAGTTGAGGAAGAGAACAAATGTCTTCGAATTTCAAATATTCCTTAAGTCTTTCGAATTATCAGTACTTTAACTGCATAAACATATTAAGTTGATTTGGATATACGGAAACAAATCCAAATATAGTAGCATACGGAAGCAGTAGTAAACAACCCCTGTCATTAACTACGTTCCGCTGAACAGTTCCAACATTAGCTGACTTAAATGCATTCATTCAACGACATTTGAAGGATATTATCTGCTACAGCTCGCTAATGTCCAAATCAACGCGATCTGTGATACAAGTTGTACCATGTACTAAACCACACCGAGATCCATCATGTAGAAATTCTAAAACGCTAATCGATTTCTGAATTCTTGGTGTCAGCGAAAATTGAAGCAATTAAATCACTCAAAATAAAAACAAATACTAGTACTGATAAGAATGGGTATTAAATTCCGCATGTTAAAAAAAATAAAAGGAAAATCTCAGTTTCACGTGACACAGAAGTAAAACTCCATTTTTTGTGAAAAATATGCATATCCACTAATTATTTGGATTACGGGGATAATGGTGAAGTTCGATAATACAGATCCATAAGAAAAAAACTTTTTAAGCAAGCACATGGGTTAAATACAACATTTACTCAACATTTTAATATTAGAAATTACAAGAAAGGTGCTTTACGTTAAAAATACGCACACGATCCTCTCTGTAATTAAATTGTATATCTATATTAGTGATCCGAAATGTTTTGGTGTAGAATAGAAATCAAAGTTTCCAAGCTTCCGCACATCAACCAGATGGCTATTTCAAGGAAGGTAGTTAGCAAACTGCCTACAAACTGTCTACCTTCATTGAAAAAGCCATCTGGTTGATGTGCGAAAGCTTGGAAACTTTGATTTCTATTTTACTCCAAGAAATTTCGCATCACTCGTATAGTTATACTGTTGAAGTACAGTTGGTGTATAGTTCCTTGTTATTTAATTTTTCTTTTGTAATGGTGTTCTAGCGTATATATGAATTTTAAACGTTCGGTTTGCTTTGAAAAATATGAAAAAACATTACGCCGACTGACTGGAGAGCTCCAAAATGATTAAATTCGCTGAATGATACAGGATTAAAATCCTATACCACACGTTTCTGTCAAAAGTGTGTATAAAATGTAGGAAGTCACTAAACCCCTGCATTATTCCGTTTCCAATGACTGGAGGATCTGAGTATTATCATAAAAAGCAAAACTTCGTGCAGTTTTATTTCCATAAATAGAATTTTCCATTGACGTACAGGTGTACAGGTATAATGCAGAAATGGGTACGCGCCTGTGTTGCAATTAATTGCCAAAAAGATAAGAGGCGAAATGTTTCCCTTAAGCGCTTATATTCGAGAAACGCTAAAATTGAACATACTAGATAAATGTAACGTAACAATGCTTGCCCAAAAGTATTGCTAATGTTTATTTTAAGTTCCATTAAAATGGAAAGCAACGATACTGCAAAGGTATTCGAAAATGATGATAAGTCACAAAGTAACATTTTTCAGAAATTAATTTAGCCCTTGACTAAAGCAACGCTAAAATAAATAGCCCCATGTTTCATTAGAAATTAGATACATTGGAAATTTCCAAAAGTAATATTAAGTTTTGAATTACCCTTTGAAATTCGATTTCCACTGAAAGTGAAAATGGTGTTTCTGGGAAATGCTTACAACATTAATGTTACCGTATTTCATTAGAAACATTTCCCAAATGTAGTGCTAAAATTCCAAGCATAATACTCTGCGAGAAATGAAAAAAGATAATTCTTCTAAAAACCAATGGTTGGAAAATATTACTTTCTAAGAAGCAACAAAGTGTGATATTTCTACAAATGTACACTGAGGAGCCAAAACATTATGACCACATCCTTGATATGACGATGGTCTTCCACATGCCGCCAAAACAGCTCTTACATGGCGAAGCATAGACGCTATAAGACAATAATTTACCTCTTCTAAGTTAGGTGGTTGTGCCCCCGCAGATCGGTTTTCTGTTCCCACACAATCCACAGATGCGTGATTGGATTGATGTTCGTGGAATTTGGAGACAGGACAGTACCTGCAAGTCTTCATGTTCATCGAACCATTCTCGAAATATTTGGGCAGTGTAGCATGGATCATTATCCTTCTGAAAGAAAGTACTATTAGAGAAGAATTCCGTTACCATGAAAGGATGAATCTGATCTGCAAGATCTTTCGGCAAGTAGTAGACGTCATACAGAGGGTAAGTCGAAAGTTGTGTAATATTTGGATTACTTTAGGTCTTCATTTGTACCTTTACGACGAAAGCTGACTAGAATTCAAGGTATAAGGCATCGTGGTCCACCGTCTTTAGCCATCTGTATATCAGTTCTTCGATTCCGCAGCGGTACCAATTCTTACCCTTTGAGGCAAAGAACTCCTTCACCCCAGCTGCCACCTCCTCCTGGTTGTTGAAGTGCCTCCCGCGAAGGAAGTGGGCCATGGATCGGGACAAGTAATCTTACGGGGTACAGATTAATTTAAACAAAGGATTGTCCATATAAGAGACAAGAGGCACTGGTTCAAATGAAATCCAGATTCAATGTAGGAGGTACCAGAGACATATACACCACGTCAGT
This sequence comes from Macrothele yani, assembly GCA_039090855.1. Taxonomy (NCBI): domain Eukaryota; kingdom Metazoa; phylum Arthropoda; class Arachnida; order Araneae; family Macrothelidae; genus Macrothele; species Macrothele yani. The sequence goes on from CM077002.1 coordinate 163,222,556, forward strand.
GGAGCGTAATTTAGCTTCCATGGGGTATGGAACAGAAGCCCCTCCAGATTGCCTTTGTAAACACCACGACATCGGACACAGCGCCTCATGGGCTCATGAACATGTTAAGTGGACCCTGCTAGACTGGCAACATGTGGCTTGGCGCAATGAGTGACGCTACCAGTTGTTACAAGCTGATGATAAAGTTCGGGTGTGACGCAGTCCCCATGAGGCTATGGACCCAAGCTATCCACAAGACACTGTGTAAGCTTGTGGTGGTTCCACACATGTGCAGGGTGTCATTACGTTGCACGATTTGCGTCCTCTGGTCCTTGTAAACACGTTTTTAACCAGTAATCGCGTTGTTGTTCTGCTGGGTGACCATGTGCAGCTCTTCATGGACTTCATTTACCCCAACAATGATGGGATTTTCCAAACGGGCAATGCACCATGTCATCGGGCCCAAGTTGTCCAAAATTGGTTCGAGGGGCATTCTGGACAGTTCCGACGGATGGTGTGGCTACAACGTTCGCCTGACATGAACCCAATAGAACACTTATGGGACGTAGTGGAAAAGTTCATCTTGAAATATCAGAGAACTGTGGGCGGCTGTTCAGACGGCATGGCTCAACATTTTTCAAGAAATATTCCGGCCATTTGTGGAATCGACACCACGTTGAGTTGCTGCACTTCGTCCGGCTAGAGGGGGTTCTACCTGATACTAGGTACGTCTTCCTTGACTTTTGGCACTTACTATAAAGGATTTCGGAAATTCACGAGCCTTTTTTCGTGATTCCTTTTGTGATATATGGGAGGTTCTCCTGATTCAACGTTCTCCGTGAAATGATTAAAAGCCTTGATTTTTACGCATATTTCGCACGCAATGAAAGTCAGAAACCTTACCGTAATTCCTTTCGTTTATTAACGAGAAAATTCTGTTCTCACTTTTTTACATATCCATATGAAGGAAGCTGTCCGGTAATATTGATAATAGTGATTTGCTGGGATATTTTACGTTCGATTAAGTATTAAATTTCAGTCGTCTGTCAGAGTACATGACTTTGAAATTCTGTTGCGAAATCAGATATTTCGGATAGCATATAGGAATAAATTTTTGTTATTGTGGCACCGGATATTTAAATAATTGTACAGCAGATTAAATGATGTCAATGTATCAGCCTGTGAATCTCTTAAAATAAAAGCTATTACAGCTATCAAATACAAAACTCTTAAATATAGAGAAAAAAATTATTCATGAGTTTTGTAAAATAATAATGTAAATGTTTTTTAAAATTGACAATGACTTTCAATTATTTCAAACATAATTGAAAGTCAGTATCAATTTAAAAAAGATATCAAGTTGCAAAGCATTTTTTTGCTTCGAAAAATCACGATTCAAAAAATACGCACTTTGTAATAAGTCCTCCTACAGAAAAAATAAAATTATTACAAACCTTTACGAATGAAATAATAGGCTCCAACAGGAAAATAAATAGAAATATTAAATTACCGCATTAATAGCAAAAAGCATAAATCTTCTAGAGTTCTACAGTAGCTTATACATGACTGCGAGTCTTTGTGGATCAGCGGTAGTGCGCACGGCTGCCGTTGAAGAAAAACGCTGTTCGAAATTCAGCAGCAGTAAATAAAAATGATTTGTTAAATTCATACGTCAGGAAAGAAAATTCTCTGGTGAAAAGAATGGAAAAATAGAAGATTTAGAAACATTGTGTATAAATGATAGAAAAAAACCCGAAGCGGAAAAATAAATGAAATTACTGAAAATTTGTCAAAACACTGAAGTTAGAAGAAATGGAAACTTTAAATTACGTTAAAAGACGGACACCTTTTACTGCACGTTATTTTCAGGAATTTTTCGTGAATTCACGCCACTTATTATTTACGGTGCAGAGTCCTTTAAATTATATTTCTATATTTAAAGTGACGTCTAGATACCTATTAATATATTTTCATATTTATAGTACCTTATATTATTTCTATATTTCATCATCATCATCATTGTCAACCATTATCAATCCACTGCTGGACGAAGGTCTCCCCAAGTTTCCTCCACAACGGTCTGTCTTGTGCCAGTCTCCTCCATGTCACCCCTGCATACTTTCGAATTTCATCCACCCATCTCCCATGTGGTCTTCCTCTGGGTCTTTTCCTGTCCCTTGGAATCCAATCTAAAATTTCGGCTGTCCATCGATGATCTGTCCTTCTGGCAGTATGTCCAGCCCATTGCCATTTCAGGGATTTAACTCTGATCATGATGTCTTCCACTCTTGTCATTTTTCGGATCCACGAGTTCCTCTTCTTATCTCTCCTGGTTACACCAAGCATGCACCTCTCCATGCCTCTTTGAGTTGTCTGCAGCCTTTGTATGTCTCTTTTAGTTAAGGTCCACGTCTCTGCACCATACGTAAGCACTGGAAGGATGCATTGATCAAACACTTTTCTTTTAAGACATAATGGCATATTGCTCTTGAAAATTATGCTGTTTCTTCCAAAAGCTCTCCAGGCAAGTTTTGTACGCCGATTAATTTCTTCATCAATGTGACCCTCACTTGATATCTGTTGTCCAAGATAAACGTATGTGTCTGTTATCTCCAGCTTTTCTCCATCAATCGATAAATCTTCATTTCTTGTAAAAGCATTGAACATCACTTTTGTCTTCTGAAAGTTCATTTTTAATCCCACTTCTTTACTCTTGTCAGCAAGTTCCTGGATCATACTCTGCAGCTCTGATGGGGTAGTTGCAAAAATGACTACGTCATCAGCAAAACGAAGGTGGGTTAGATAATCTCCATTAATCTTTATCCCTTTGTTTTCCCAGTTCAGTGATTGAAAGACATTTTCCAATGTGGCATTAAAGAGCTTTGGAGATATGGTGTCACCTTGTCTCACTCCCTTTCCAATTTTTACGTGTGTTGTATTTTCAAACAGCCTAATCTTTGCACTTGCATTTTCATAGATGTTATTAATAATATTAATGTATGCATCTTCAATACCGCAGGTTTTCAGAGCCATTGTAACTGCTGATGGTTTCACCGAATCAAAGGCTTTTTCATAATCGATAAAAGCCATGCACAATGGAAGTTCATATTCCCTCGCTCTTTCAATTAGTTCTCTCAGCACGTGGATATGATCTATTGTGCTGTAGCCACTCCTGAATCCAGCTTGTTCTCTCGGTTGAGCCATGTCTAGTGCTACCTTCAAGCGGTGTGAAAGAACTTTAGTGAAGATTTTATAAACTACTGATAGGAGGCTGATAGGTCTGTAGTTTCCGAGATCCTCAATGTCACCTTTCTTATGTAGCAGGATCATTGTAGCGGTGTTCCAATCCTCAGGAATCTTTCCTTCATTAAGGCATCGAGTGAAAATTTGGGCGAGTACTGTTTCGATTTCTCCACTTGCTTCTTGTATGATGTCTACAGTAATTCCATCTTCTCCTGGAGCTTTTCCTCGCTTCATGTTCTTGATTGCATGTGCAACTTCTGCTGGAAGGACTGGAGGAACTCTGGTACTGGTATCTTTCATGATGTCTGGAGTGCATATATCATCCCTTTCATATAATTTGGAGTAGAAATCTTTCACTCTTGTCAAGATTTCTGCCTCTATTTCTTGTTACAGAACCATCTTCTTTTCTCAGTGCCATAATCTGTTTTCTTCCCTTACTGAGATGTCCCTTTGCTATCTGTAGGCTTTGGTTGTTTTCAATTGCTTTCCTCACTAGTTCACAGTTGAATTTCCTTACGTCTTCAGTGATACTTTTCTTACTGTCTTGCATAGCTCTATATATTCCACTTTGGAAGTCACATCTTCTTTATTTGTCCTCATCTCTCTTCTTTTTTGCATCAACATTTTGGTTTTTCCTGATAATTTGTTCACATGCAACTTGTTCTTAGACCCAGCTAATTTTGTTGCTGTTTCCATAAGAGCTTTGGTTATTTTTCTGTTAACTTCAGAGATGTCCACTTCTTCCGATGTTAGGCCTTCTAAAGCAGAGAACCTGTTCTTCAGTTCTAACTTGAAGGTATTATGGTGTTTTTAAGGTTGGTTATGTCAATAGATTTTGTTTGTCTTATGAGCTTGCCACGTTCAAGTTTGGTGTTGAGGTGCATCTTACATCTCATCAATCTATGGTCACTACCTGTGTTGAACTTGTTTAGCACACTGCAGTCTTCTATGACGAATTTTTTGTTACACATAATAAAATCAATTTCACTTGTCGTCCCATTTGGATGTCTCCATGTCCATTTCCTGTGTGGCTTTTTCTTGAAGAAGGAGTTCAAGATGAAAAACCCTTCTGCCTCTGCAAACTCAACGAGAGTATTTCCACGCTGGTTTCTGTTGCCATGACCGAATTTACCTACTGAAGTTTCATTCTGTTGCCGTTGCCCTATTTTTTGCATTGAAATCTCCCATAATTATTTTCAAGTGCTGCTTACCTTTATTATTTAGATGACAAATTTCCTCATAAAATTCTTCAATTTCTTCTTCAGGATGACTTGTGGTGGGTGCATAAGTTTGAATAATCTGAGCCTGGTATCTTTTCGAGAGTTGGATAACAAGTCGTGCAGCTCTGTCAGAGGAACTTTCAACTTCTACAACTTTATCCTTCAGTTTCTTGTTTATTATAAATCCAACACCACTAGTTCTGCCAGTATCTGTCCCACGATAGTAGAAGAGATGTCCACTTTTCAGTTCGATGAGATCTTCTCCTTTTCTCCTTACCTCACTTAGCCCCACGATGTCCCACTTGATCCTTTGTAGTTCCTCTTCCAATTCAAGAAGCCTTGAATCAGAAGATAGGGAGCGTCCATTGTAAGTAGCCAAGGTCAGCATCAGATGGCAGCCTAGTCCGGTCCTCCGGGGATTCTTAGCACCCTCTGCCTTCATGTCGCACTGGCCGCTGCCTTGGCCAGGTACATTCCAGCTGCCGGAGACTGAGGGCCAAGATTTAAGTTGTGGAATCATTTTGGAGGGGTTTGGCCATAACTCACCACGCTGGCCAAGCGGGTTGGTGAGTGTGGGATAGAATTTCCTCTGATCCCGATGGTATAGTTATACCGCTATGGGCGGTCGTCAGAGCCCCTTTAGTGGGAACAGGATGCACCACGAGAAGGCGGGGTTGGCATTTGTCAAGGAGAGGCTATGATGTTACGCATCACCTGACCTTACATCCATTTCTATATTTATAGTGCCTTAAATTCCTTGACAAATGTCAACCCCGTCTTCTTGTGGTGCATACTGTTCCCATTAGAGGGGCTCTGACGACCGCCACATGTCGGTATTACTATGTCCCCGAGATTGGAGCAAATGCTGTTCCACACTCACCAACGCACTTGGCCAACGTAGTGAGTTAAGGCCAACCTCCTCCACTCAAGATGATTTCAAAACTGAAATCTTAGCCATCAGTCCCCGGCAGGTAGTATGTACCTAGCCAAGGCACCGGCCAGTGCATCATGAAGGCAGAGGGTGCTAAGAATCACGGCAGAGCCGAACAACCGGACTAGGCTGCCATCTGGTGTTCATTTTGACTACGTTTGACGAAGGATCTCTATCTTCTATTTCAAGGCTCTTTGAATTGGAGGAGGAACTCCGAATGATCAAGTGGCAAGTGGTCGGCCTAAGTGAGGTAAGAAGGAAAGGAGCCCATTGAACTGAAAATCGTACATCTCTTCTATTATCGTGGGACAGACAATGGAGGAACTAGTTTCATTGGATTTATTATAAACAAGAAACTGAAGGATAAAGGTATAAAAGTTGAAAACTCCTCGGACAGAACTGCGCGACTCGTTATCCGACTTTTGGAAACACAACAGACTCAAATTATTCAAGCTTACGCACCCACACCAAATCATTCTGAGAAAGAAATTCAAGAATTTTACGAGGAAATTCGACATCTGAATAACAAGGGCAAATAGCACTTGAAGATCATTATGGGAAGTTTAAATGTGGAAATAGGGCAACATCATCAGAATGAAACTTCGTTTGGCAAATTTATTCATGGCAAAAGAAACCTGCGTGTAAATACTCTGATAAAGTTTGCAGAGGCAGGAAGGTTTTTCATCATGAACTCCGTTTTCAAGGAAAAGCCATATAGGAAGTGGAAATGGAGATATCCCAATGGGACCAGAAATAAAATTGATTTTATTATGTGTAACAAGAAATTCGTTACCGAAGACTGTAGTGTGCTAAACAAGTTAAACATAAGTAGTGACCATAGAACAATTAGATCTTAGATGCACTTCAACACTAAACTGGGACATGGTAGACTGGTAAATCAAACAAAATGTATTGACATGGCCAATCTTGAAAATCATCATAATACCTAAACGTTGGAACTGAGGAACCGATTCTTTGCTCTAGAAGGTCTAACATCAGAAGAAGTTGACATCTCTGAAGTTGACAGAAAACTAACCAAGGCTCTTATGGAAACAGAAAGAAAACTAGGTGGTACTACTGCAAAAACAAGTTGCATATGAAGAAAATATTAGGAAAAAACAAAAGTGCTGATGCAAAAGAGAAAGGAGATGATGTCAAATAAAGAAAATTAACTTCCAAAGTAGAATATATAGAGCTATGCAGGATAATTCGGAAAACTATCACTGAGGACATACAGTAAGTAAATTCAATTGTGAACTAGTGCGGAAGGCGACTGAAAATAATCAAAGCCTGAAGAAAGCAAACGGACATCTCGGTAAGGGAAGAAAACGGTTTATGGCACTGCGAAAAGAAGATACTTCTGTAACAAAAACTAGAGTCACTATATCGAAGAGATGTTACACCTATCCCAGTCATTAAAAAGGTACCAGTACCAAACTTCCTCCTGTCCCCCCCCCCCCCCGCAGAAGTTGCACATGCAATTATGAACATAAAACGGCGAAGAACTCCAGGAGAAGGTATAATTACCATGGATATTATATAAAAAGCAAGTAGATAAATAGAAACTGCCCTCGCCCAAGTTTTCATTCAATGTCTCAATGAAGGAAAGATTACTGAGAATTGGAACAATGCTACAATGATCATGCTGCATAAAAAAGGTGAAACTAAGGATCTCAGGAACTCCAGGCCCATCTACCTCCTTTCAGTGGTTTATAAAATCTTCACTAAGGTTGTTTCACGTCGTTTGAAAGCAGCATTGGACATGGCTCAACCGAGAAAACAAGCTGCTTTCAGGAGTGTCTAAAGCGCCACTATCGTATTCAAGTACATGGGATACTCAATACTTGCTAAAATATAGCCATAATTATATTAAAAACCAATAATTTTTCTTTGAGTAATATTTAGACCTGTTAATAGATGGCGCGGCCTGTACATTGATGATGTCAGTAGATAAATAAATGCTGCATTGCTTAATTATGAATATGTTTCAGCAATTATTAAGTATCCCATGCTATAACTTAAAGTTAGTTTTATAAATGTGCAAATTTTCATCCTTGGGAATACATTAATTGCGAAGAAAATATGTAAAAAAGTTTTACCATTGGAAACATAAGGCAGAGATTTTAGGTGGAACCACCTTTAATGGGCGTATGCACTTGGGTGGAAAAGATTTTGAAAGGAACAGTACAATTTTTGAGAGTAATATGTCATTATGTCTTAAACGAAAAGTGTTTAATCAATGCATCCTTCCAGTTCTTACATATGGAACAGAAACGTGGACCTTAACTGAAAAAGACACCCAAAGACTGCAGAGAACCGAAAGAAGCATGAAAACATGTTTGCTTGGTGTAATCAGGAAATATAAGAAGAGAAACTCACTGATAAGGAGAATGACAAGAGTGGAAGAGATCATGATCAGAGTAAAATCTCTGAAATGGCAATTAGCTGGTCGTGATGTCAAATGAGCGGACCAACAATGAAAGCCCAAAATTTTAGACTGGATTCCAAGGAACAGAAAAAGACCCAGAAGAAGAGCATATGGGAAGTGGATGGATGAAATTCGGGAGCATGCCGGAGTAGCATGGGGGAAAAGGTTCAAGACAGATAGTTTTGGAAGAAACTTGGGGAGACCTTTTTTCAACAGTGCGTTAATGCTAGTTGACAATGATGATGATGATATTATTTCAGTATTTATAGTGCTTTATATTATGTCCATATATTTATATATATAGTGTCTTATATTATTTCCATATTTATAGCGTCTTAGAGTATTTCCATATTTATAGTGTCTTAGAGTATTTCCATATTTATAGTGCCTGATATTATGTTAATATTTATAACGCCTTATATTATTTCCATGTATATTGTTTTCAAGAGACCTTTAAATAACATTCAGTGTTTTCTGTGTGAGCAATTTTTATATTAGGTCTTCTAGAAACCATATGGTCAGTAGTGGTGTTCCTAATCTGGATATTGCATTTGCTTTGAAAAAAAGTACCATATCTTCTACATGCACTTCTCCGTGATATAAACTCAAACTGTTTCTCTGCTATCATGATGGCTTTTAGGATATCTTTCAAAAATGATGAGTCATTATCACAAAACCCCAGGAAAACAATCAGTAATTAATTACGAGTTACGAGCGACATGAAAAATATTTTTCACCCACTTTTCTCCACTAACAACCCACTTTCAGGATAATTTTCACGATGCGGAGCTTAAGAATTATGGCTAGTAATTTTAGAGAACTCTCAGAACACAAAAGTGAAATGAGATATTGCTCGAAGAAAAGCAATTCATTAGCATCTGTTCTTATGACTCTGAAAATTTCTGACAGTAAATCGCTATGAATCACGGATCAGAGTTAAAGCTTAGTTCAAAACTTTATGGAAAGGAAAACTACAAAGCGCTACTTTTGTTTGCAACGTCATTGCCACTTGTGTGAGTCAACGTTTCCACCATCTGCCGGTTTAAAGAGTAAAAATTCATTCTCTCGCGCAGTATATGGATAGCACGCAAAATTCTCGCTTGTAATGAGCGTTAAACAAAATCCACTTTCTCACTGAATATTGTTGACAGGTTTTAATTATAAATCCCTTTTCTTTTCTGCTACACCATGAAGCTTGTACGTATATGCGAGTTGAGTGATTTTTTGTCTCGAATATTCGCATGCAAAAAGAAATAGTCTCTACTTATTATTAGGTGTGTGTATAAGTTCTACCCGTTTTTGTAGGCTTCAAAAAAAGGAGGAGAACACATCAAACAACGTACCTAGGATTTCACATAATTGCCATCATTCTGTATGACCTTTTGCCATCTCTCTTTGAGTAGATGAATCCCACGCCGGAAAAACTCCTGTGTTTTTGAGTAAAAAAAGTCATGTAATGCGGTTTTCACATCATCCACATCATCAAAGGTTTGAAGAGGGAAGGCGTTCTGTAACGATCGAAAAAGGTGGTAGTCCGTAGGTGCCAGGTCAGGGGAATGCGGCGGGTGAGCAACCAAAGTTCAGTAATTTTTGCCGAGTGATTAAAACAGCATGTGATCTGGCGTTATCATGATGAAGGATCATGCCTTTGCGATTAACGAGTGCTGGCCGCTTCGATGTCAGCTGTTCTCGCAATCTGTCTAATTGTTGGCAGTAGAGGTCAGCATTTATTGTTCGGTTAGGTGCCAACACTTCCCAGTGGAGTACTTCCTGGACATCCCAGCAAATCCTCAACAAAAACCTTTTGGGATGCAGTCCTCCTTTTGGGATAGATGGAGCATGCTTTGTACCTTGGCACACAGTCCGCCGACCCTTTACATTACGGTACAGTATTCATTTCTCATCACCCGTTACAATTCGTCCCCAAAACGGTTCATTTCTGTCTAGACAAAGCAAAGAAACACAGGTACGGATTCTCTCCTCTCGTTGCTTTGCAGAAAGTTGGTGCAGAACCGAAGTGTCGAACTTGGTGATGAACCCAAACGCATGCATCCGTCTTTTGACTGTTGTTCTGTCTACCGACAACATTTCCGCTAATTCCTGAATGGTTGGATCTGGATCATTTGTTATAGCTTGGTCCACATGTTCGTCAGAAACCATGGATGGACGCCCAGGACGTGGTTGATCTTTACAGCTTATGTCTCCATCCCGCAATTTCCGAAACCAACGGCGACATGTGCTATCATCAACTGCATCCTCCCCATACACTTGACAGATGTAGCGGAAAGCAGCGGCTGCAGTATTGCATTTATCGAACTAGCACGGTAAGCAATGTCCAATGTGCTCCTAATCGCATGGCATGTTACACCGTGCGTGATTCCCGTTACGAATGACTTACTCGGACAAACCTGGTGCTTCTATATGCTGTACTGCTCCACGTTTTATTATACGAAAATTCGGCATCTTAGCGTCATCTGGGACACAACTATTCCGATCGCAATTTGCATCTATTGCAAAAACGTGTAGAACTATTGCACACACCCGGTAGTTTCCTTTACGTAAATGAAATGGTTTTTTCAATAGAGCTATATTAGCAAGGCGTGATATAAGTTCTACACCTGACCATGAAAGCGGTAGTTTGCAGCTGATGCAAGTATTGGAAAGTGTTGCATCACCTTTCAGTTGTATAAGAGCCACATCCCTTTTCAGTGTGAGCATTTGGGACGGCACCACACTGCATTGAAATCTATAATGCGACAACAGATAAGCGGCAGATGAAATTGGGAGCCGAGCAGTCATTTAATTTTTGAGGAAGAGAGTGAAACGCCACGCACAGTATTCAAGAATGATTGTCCGTCTGTAGGTTCATGGTGTACTTTCCTATGCCAGAGTAAAAAGATGGGCTGCTCTCTTTAAACGAAGAAGAGACTCGTTGGAAGACGACCCTGGCAAGGGACGCTCATTGGAGGTGACCACAAATGAAATGCTCCAGAAACTGGAGGACGTAGTAATATCAAACCGGCGAATCAGTATCGTACAGATTGCTGAGAAACTAAAGTTTAGCAACGGTACTGTTGGGACCATTTTGCATGAGGGGTTAGTTATGTCAAAAGTCTGTGCAGATTGCCTGAGGGGTTAGGGATGTCAAATGTATTTTGCATTAAGGAAGTTAGGGATGTCAAAAGGCTTTTGCATGAGGGGTTATGAATGTCAAACGTCTTTGCATGATGGTTATGGATGTCAAAATAATTTTGCCTGAGGGGTTATGGATGTCAAAAGTCTTTTTCATGAGGGGTTAGGGATATCAAATGCATTTTCCATTAAAGAAGTTAAGGATGTCAAAAGGCTTTTGCATGAGGAGTTATGAATGTCAAAAGTCTTTGCATGAGGGTTATGGATGTCAAAATCATTTTGCCTGAGGGGTTATGGATGTCAAAAGTCTTTTTCATGAGGGATTATGGATGTCAAAAGTATTTTGCCTGAGGGGTTACGGATGTCAAGTCTTTTGCATGAGAAGTTATGGATGTTAAAAGTATTTTGCATGAGAGGTTATGGATGTCACAAGTCTTTTGCATGAGGGGTAATGGATGTCCAAAATCATTTGCATGAGGGATTATGGATATCGAAAAGTCTTTGCATGAGGGGTTACGGATGTCAAAAAGCCTATTGTTATAAGGGTTAGGGATGTCAAAAGCATTTTGCATGATGGGGTTAGGGATGTCAAAAGTCTTTTGCATGGAGGTTAGGGATGTCAAAGATCTTTTCCATGAGGGGTTAGGGATGTCGAAAATCTTTGGCATTAGGGATGTCAAAAGTCTTTCGCATGAGGGGTGAGGTATGTCAAAATTCTGTGCCAGATGAGTTCCTCGAATGAACACCTGATATGAGCAATGATCGTGTCGAAGCAAGCCGGGTTCAACTTGACCGCGTTAACCGCTATCCAGATGGCTTCCATTCATGCGTTGTGACTGGTTATGAGACCTAGCTTCACCATTGGGACCCTGATTCTTAACAAGTTAGAAACTTCATGCAATGCATTGATTATGATACGCTTTCAAACATACCGGAAATCATTACTCAAGTTATTACTCAAATTATGAGGATAATGGCTGTGGAATAAATCTCGCTCCTGTGCCCTGACCTTTGACCCCATTTCCACTATATTAAACAGAATTGGTTCAGTATACCTTCGAAATAACATACTAACGTTTTGTCGCAATAGAAGCATTTTTAGTCAAGTTATGAGAATAATTGCTGTGAAATAAATCGCGTTCATGAGCCATGAAACAGAACCGGTTCAGTATTACCTCCGGAACAGCATGGTAAAGTTTTGTAACAATAGAAGCATTTTTATTTAGGTTATGACGCATGAAGGCGATGGAATGGATCCCAGCCCTATGTCCTGACCTTTGACCCCATTTCGCCCAATTTCAATAGGGTTCGTCCCCAGGTTGTTTCCTTTCACATACTGAAATTTCATCGAAATCGAACCATTTTAACGCGAGTTATCGTGGGGACAGACAGACAGACGTACAAAGCTGGAGCATATGCGCTTTTTCAACCTACGGTTGGAAAGCATAGACAAGAGACCATGCAACAACGCAAACGTCATGTATCACCACCATAAAAAAAAATTCGAACCACATCCATCTACAAGTAAAGTTATGCCTGCAATTTTTTGATTTCAGAAGGATTGCTGTTAATTGAATACTTGCTTCATAAAAATACTATGAACACTGCCTCAATTGCGACAATTGCGTGAAGCCATCAAGAGAAAACGGCTAGAAAATGCGACGGGGTGTTATGTTTCTCCAGATAATGCTTCATGAATCACAAGTTTCGTGCTGTAGTCAACTAAGTTAAAATCATTGCCGTATTTCTGAACGATTATGAATATAATATAGTAAAAACTATGATTCGTTAAAATTTAATTCATGAAAATCACAGTAAGAAATATATCATGCTTAAGAAACATACATTATCACATTAGGTCCTCTCGATCTTGCTCCAAGACCATCACCAGATGTGATGAACGCGTGAATAAATTAGTCAGTACAAGATTTTACAATGTGTCAGTGTCTTATTTATGGCTAGTTGTTATGTACGATACGCACGATCAGTCAATCTGGTGATGATAGTTGAAAATCGATTAATTTCCTGGTTGTTTATGGATGTCTTAGGAACTCAATTATTTCCATTTCGTCATATTCCAAAATAGCTTGTTTCCAAGGCAACGGAATGTGGAGTAGAGTTTCATCGTGGTAGCGTGTGTTTGTATGTTTGTGAATACTCACGGACAATTAATTTGCGCTACTAGATGAAAACAAGCTACAACCGCGAAGCTTTGGAAATAGCTAAAGTGCGTGCTGGTATGCAAATAATCCACGTTTGGAGTGAGTGCGCATGACCGCACACCCTGTGGTGGCGCTCCAAGAACGAACCAGCAGCCTTATAAAGCGGCGTGTAGTCGATACCCCATGAAAGCGAAAAGCGCCGGCCGACGCAAGCAAGAAAACAGAGTGAAAAGAATGCCGGGTAGACGCCAGAGACGTCGATTTACGCAACTTGCGGACTTTGAGAGAGGCCTGATCATCGGGCTGAAAACCACAGGGTGTTCAGCGCGCCGTATAGCCACCCACGTGGATCGTTCCGACCATACCGTCCTACTGTGTTGGGAGCAGAGGGAACGTGACGGCACTGCCACACGGGGGCGCGGCTCCGGATGGACCGGAAGAACCACCGGTATAGTGGATCGAAGAATCGTGCACCAGGCACGAACAGATAATACGGGGACCCGATCCACTATGCAAGCAGATGTATCGGCTCCTGTGTGCCCAGAAACCACTTCCCGACGCCTCGCGGAAGTGAATCTGTGATCCCAGCGCCCCTTATGTGTGCTGCCATTAACACCGGAACATCGCCGGTTCCGTGTGCAGTGCTGCCAGGCCAGAGCGAAGTGTAACGCCACAGACATGCGACGTGTGGTGTTTAGCAATGAGTGCCGCTTCCTTTTAGGAAACAGATGATCACCGTGTCCGGGTGAACGGAATAATCCTAACCTCGCTATCGAGCACCACACCTCCCCCACTGCAAGCATTTTGGTCTGGGGAGCCATTGCCTACGAAAGCGGATCAGTTCTAGTAGTGGTACGTTGATCATTGACGAGCCAGCGATAGGTGGCTGAGATCCTACTGCCCCATCTGCTCCTATTCCTCGCCGGGATTCCAGGTGCGCTATACCAGCAGGATAATGTCCACCCGCACACGGCTCGGGTTGCCCAGAACTAGCTTCGCCATGTCCAGACACTTTAATGGCCTACCCGTTCTCCTGACACGTCACCGATCGAGCATGTGAGGGATCAATTGAAACGCCAGCTGCTGCCCTGCCGCACTATCCAGGATTTGAAGCACACCGTCCAACACGTGTGGGCCAATATGCCGCAGGACAACATCAGGCGTCTGTAAGCCTCCATACCGGTCCGTATTGCAACATGTATCGCCGCACTAGGCGGTGCGACGTGTTATTGAAAATTACCGGATTACGTGCCACAGATCCCTCTGTAATTGTCCTGCAGCTCTGCTTTTGCCATCATGTGTATCATCCATCTGTATCATTACGTCCATAAAATTTCAGTTCAATCCGATGCTTCCTTCTTTTTGCGCAAATTTTATTGTCAGTGAGTGTATAAGCTTTCAGTAAACAAGGAGAAAAATTTAGAACGTGGAGTAGCTAACATAGTGATTTCGTTGCAGCATGGAGAGTGGGTACCTTTATTTGTTAGTCGTGATAAGGCCGTCGTCTGTGATCCCATTTTGACACTATATTTGTGTTCAGCTGTTCTAATCTTTAACGAACGAAGAGTAGAGTCAATATAAAGGCGATCCAGGTGAGAAGCCTCAACTAATTTTAGCGGCACACTGTAAACTCCATATTTATTAAATTCCCTCAATTTGATCTCGATAATTTTTAACCAGTGAAGTTATGTTGTTGGTTTGAATTACAAAGTATTTTTTATCAGGATGACACGCATTTTTGTAAATATTCACCAAATTAGATATTAAAGGCATAGAGCCCACGTATCTCTTATCGCGTCGTTCGCTATGCAGGGTGGTGATAGCAGACCTCGCAACTCTATGAAGCACCTTGTTTACTGAAGATTCAGAGTAATCATGTGCTTTAGCTATTTCATTTTCCCTCGCCAGTTGCTCCTGCGGTAATCTTCGGGTAGATTAATGAGTAAATGCTCGTCGCACTATGTAGTAAAGGGCTGAAAGTTTATAATTGAACGGATGAGCTGAAACCATAGGTATTAGGGCAGTGGAGGCAGTCGGTTTTCGATATACTGACAAATTGAGAGTCTGTATAGCAGGGTTTCTAATAACTTTAAAGTCGAGGATAGGTAATACAAAGTTTATTTCCATTTTTATGGTGAATTTGATAGTGGGGATTAAGAAAACAGGAGTTCAGCAAAGTTATTTTGATCCCTAAAGATAGATAGCCAAAACACTAGAATGTCATCAACGTATCGGATGAAAAGGAATGGTTTTACCTGACATTGTTACAGGACTTTATTCTTTATGTCCTAAAGAAGTAACTCTGCCAGAATGGCTGATAGTGGGGATACGATAGGTGTCCCTTCTAGCTGACGGTAAATGTTTTCATTGAAGCGAAAAAAGGACTTCTTACGCACTAGACGTAGAACATTAAGAATTGCTTAGATTTCAAGGAATGAGACAGTTCTTAGGATAGTTAGTTTGTTCTCAATCAATTCGTGAACTTTAGTAACCGGGACTCTGTGCTTTAGAGATATGATGTCTAGTGTTGTCATAAAGTACGAATGTCCATCTGGATTAAACGTTTTTATTCTATCAAGTGCTTGAATTGATCCATGGACTAAAAATAGTGAGGAGGCAGTCAGTGGAGTTAAATACTTTTTCCAGAGCTTTCTCCAGGTTCCTGGTGGGGTTAGAGTACCCAGAAACTAGTAGGCGTTACGGGTGCCCATTATTATGTAATTTCGTTTTCCCGAAAAGTTCAGGGACACGTGAACCAAATGATGGGTGCATATTAAATTGTAATATTAAGTAGGAGGCAGCCATGGTTTTTGAGTCTATTTATCTCTCCAATTGTTGCTGCTGTTGGGTCACGAGGAACTATTTTGTGAGGAATTTTATTTTCTTCATCTTCCACTTTTGAGTAATAATCCTCTTTGTTTCGTATTCCTAATTAAGAGGACTTGTCTGCCTGTATAACAACAAAGTCTGGATTACTTCTAAGTGGCCTAAGTTCCTTCTTTTTTTCGTTGTTGAATACTTTATATTTGAGTTGTTTGCTTCTATTTGTTAAAGCATTTTATAGCCCTAGCAATTTTATATCTGGTAACTTCTTGTTCAGGGGTAAATAATGATCTTATAATTTCTTCCACCTCTGGAATAATTTGAAATTTACTGAAATGAGTAATCGTGTATGAAAATTTTGGGCTTCGTTTTAAGGCAGTTTTTTGAATTTTGAATCTGGTTTAGTTGAAAATTGCTTAGGTTGATATAGGTTGGCGACCTATGCGTTTGTATTTTTTTTTGAGCGAACTTTGCCAATTGGGTGTCTCTGTATAACTTCTTCAGCAACAAGATTTCGCAGTTTATTTCATATGTGTGGTGTTCAGTTTTTGAACTTCGGAATTACAGATTGCATTGATCATGATAAGAGTTCTGTCTAAGATAAAGGAGTGGGTCCAGGTTGTAAGGAATAAATAATCTATATACGACTTAATTTGTACATTGTTAATTCGGCCACGTTTCATGCGAATTTCCGCAAGGAGCTTTTTTTCTCTAGGAAGTATGTAAAATTTCAGTGTCACGTCTTGATTTAGGAACACAGTGAAGTTGCAGGTACACTCACTGTCATAAAATTCTGCACACCCAGAAAACTCAGTGCAATTAACGCGTAACTCGGCGAGCAGCTACGGAGAGGGCAGATATGCAAATGATTAAAGTTTTGTGCGATTCCGCATGTGCCCACATGCCAAAGACCGGTGCTGCAATCGTAATCCTTGGGACTTATAGTACGCCACGCATGGGACTCCACATTCGTGCCGAAGTACACGGTAAGAGTCAGGTGAGATGCCTGAGCGATAGACATGCCGAGGAACCACCGTAGATGCGCGTACAGACAACTGACGGAGTTTGAACAAGGCCGTATCGTCGGGATGAGAGATGCAGGGTGGCCGGCGCGCTGAATCGGCCGCCCTTCTTTGCCGGTCGGACAGTACGGTGTGATCGTGTTACGGGAAGACACCCACACACGGCGGACTGGCTCTGGACGAGCCATACACACCACCATCAGAGAGGACCGTAGTATCGTGAAAGCGGCACGCAACGAAGACCTTGTTCAATATCCAAAGACAACGAAGTCCTTGTTCAATATCCAAAAACATGTGGCGGCTATACAAGGAACTTCTGTGCACGCCAGAACCATTTCCAGACCCCTGGGAAAAGCGAATCGCACTGTCGACGGCCCTTACGTTTTCCGCCATTAACATCTGTCCATCATCGGCGTCGATTGCAGTGGTGTAAGCAGAGAACAACGTGGAATGCTACAGACTTGCGACGTAGAGTGTTCAGCGACGAATCCTGCTTCTATATAGGAATCTACGACCACCGTGTCAGAGTGTGGACGACCGCAGGTGAGCGCTACAATCCGAACCCCACTGTACAGCGGTACACGTCACGGTCTGCGGGCATCATGGTCTGGGGAGGCATCGCGTATGACAGACGAACTTCCTTCGCTGTATTCCGAGGAACGTTGACAGCCCATCGCTACGTACAGGAGATCCTGCGACCCCATGTGCTGCCTTTCCTGGCGGGGCGGCCCGGAGCCATTTTCTAAAAACATAACGCCGTCCTCACACGGCTCGGAGTTCCCCAGACTGTCTACGTCATGCTTTGCCGCTTCTGTGGCCTGCCAGCTCGCCTGATCTCTCGCACATTGGGCACGTGTGGAACCAGATGGGAAGCCAGCTTTCTCCATGTTCCAGTGTTCGCGATTTCGAGCGTCAGTTGCAAGAAGTGTGAAGCCAATCTGTCGCAGAATAACGTACGGCGTCTCTTTGACTCCATGCAGTACCGTATCACCGCATGTATCCGAGCGCGAGGCGGTCCGACGCGGTACTAACGCTGACAGGAATGCGTACCGTATGTCCTCGGGAATTCGTTCTGCTGGTGTGATATTGTAATTACTTCTGTCCTTGGTCCATCTCACTACTAAAATATCATTTCAATCAGACGCCTCCTTCTTGGTTCGTGGATTTTTATGACAATGAGTGTATTTTGGGCAAATAACCAGTTCTCTGCAGTTAAAAAAATGACAGATGAGTTTCTTCTATTGCTAATTTGGGTCGATACAAGCGAAATGTCTAGATGGATCGTTCCATATATAGTTTGGATGTAGTTAGGATGACATAAGAACTCACCAAGTGAAGTATCAACCAACACAAGGTTCCACCAAAGAAAATATCGGCTAAAATACATGAATCACTAGTTTCCTGCTGTAGTCAACTAACTTAAAAACATTGCCATATTTTTGCATGATGATGAAATGATATAGTAAAAACTATTATAGTTTGATAGTTTCACATTTTTACTATATCATTTTCATCATAAATGAAGATGTATTGCAGTTGTGTGATGTGAAGCAAAATGTTGTTTGCAAGGTGGAGACCAATATGCTTCGGTGGTTTGGCCATGTTGAAAGAATGAGTGATGAAATGCTTACTAAGAAAATCTTTTCAGCCCAAGTGGCAGGAAGGAAAGGCAGATGAAGGCCAAGGAAGACATGGGTGGATCAGATTCAGGAGTGTCTGCATGAGAAAAAGATTATGAGTATGAAGTATAAAAGATCTTGTGTACGGCGTGTAATGGATATTAGTGAAGCACGAGTTGTATGTCAAAATCGCTGTAAATGGAGAAGTTAGATACGATAGCAATAAGTAAAATATCTGGTAGTTTGTATTTCTTTTTGGAGCTAACCTCTGAATCTCAGAGAACAGCTTAGTGATATGTATGTATGTATTTTCATCATCTTGTAAAAATACGGCAATTTGTTTAACCATACTGCCGGTGTATCATGTAATCTGTAACAGTAATCCAATCCAGACCCTCAATAATTCAAAGGATAACCGAACATTCGGGGTCATCTTTCTTGTTTTCGAAAGAAGCAGTTCTCAATACTTTAAAGAGAAGAACCACTATATTGAAACCAAAGAAAAGACGTTTTTGTAATGGAGATTTGGAGGTTAAACTGTACTTTATATCGTTCCAAAGAAGCTAAACAAGAACTCCGCGGAAAAATTCGCCGATCTTTTTTCCCTGAACCTTCGTGTTTTTAATTTTCTTCTTTTTCTGTTGTGTTAAATAGAATTTATCGAACTTGTTTTTTCTCTGTGGTTTCGTATAACTTAATTTCTGAAACTCCCCTGTGTATTTCGCTTGTGTGACAAATTCGGATTCCACGGTGGATTTCTTATAACGGAATTTCTGAAACGTCACTGTATTTTTTCTCTTTTTTCCAGTGCTTAATAAATAAGTTCTAACATCTTTTTTCTCTGAGGCCTTCGTACAAGTGATTTACTGAAACATCAATGTATTTTTCTCTTTCGCTTCTGTTTTCTCAGTTTTAACAGAATCCTTTCTCTCTCTGCAATTTCTTAAAGTTTATTGTAAAAAATGCATCTATATTTTGCGTGTGCGATTTTAAGTTTTAACAAATTTGTTTTTCTTCGGAGTATTTCTTGTTAAAATATTACTGAAACGCTACTGTATTTTTCCCTTTTTCTTCTGCCTAACAGATCCTCCTGGAACTCCAGAGATCGAAGGTTACCAAGAGGGTGACATTGTGCAAGTTGGTGACACCTTAACCCTAGCCTGTATCACCCGCGGGGGAATCCTGCAGCAGAGCTCATTTGGTATCGAGACAATGTCCAGGTGGACATGTCCTACAGCACCAGTGGACGAGAGGTCACCAACATACATACATTCACTGTGGATGCAACGGACAACAACGCCGTCTACCGGTGTGAAGCTTCTAATTCAGTCACTTATCACCCCAAAGTTGCCTCAGTAAAGCTCAGCGTTCGTTGTAAGTTTAATGCTTATTGTCTTTTTTTTTTTCGCTTTTGTAAGTTTAATACTTATTATCTTTTTTTTTCGCTTTTGTAAGTTTAATGCTTATTATCTTTTTTTCTTCGCTTTCTCCTAGACAATCTTGTTGCTATCAGGCGCCTTAAAATATGAGATTTTAATATAAAATATTTGTTGAAGCCTGAAAATATACACTGGTGTAAACACATTAAGGAATACAAATTTAAACACTTCGAACAAACTTATGTAGAATTTATTAAAACTTTGTGTGGTATATATTCCGACATAGCGATTCAACATTCTGCAAAAGTGCAACATATGGTGAATTTTGATTATAAACAATGTTTTGAACTTTTACATATCCAGTTACGGGTGTTTGTTTAAAGTCTGTGAGGTTTTTAGATTACTTTAACTGCGACACAAACCTCACAACAATCCTTCAAATTTCCAACATGGTGATTCGGGAGCTCTGTAAAATGTTGTTCCCATTCATCTACACTGGTATTCGAAGGTTAAAAATAATCAATAAGAAGTGTTAAATTACAAAAACGAGAAGCATAAAAAATAGGCTTTCTACTATACATAGATATCTTAGTGAGGACCAAACTACATAGTACAGTCACATAAAAAATGGGAAACCACGAAATCCCAATACGTAAAAACAGCAGCCATGAAACCCCAAAATGTAAAAACATCAGACGAAAGTCCGAAACGTGAAAACAGCAGGCATTTTCGAGCGACGTTTCTCATTTGGTGCAACAGTCTAGTAAGGCATATGGTGAACTCTTACAACGATATAAGTGTCACGCCGATGCCTTAGGGTGTTGACAAGGCAAACAAGATCACTCTGTGGCAAACAAAGTCTACCCTCGAACAAAAGGATGTCGGAGTTCCTCGAGAGTTCTGAAAAGAGGTTGACGACCTGCTAGGCGTCTCCGCAATGTATCCCACACGTGCATTATTGTACTAAGATCTGGAGAATACGCTAGGCATGACATACGGTGGATATCTTCACTTTCCACATAACCATCGACAATAGCGGCTACACAGTCGATTCATATTATTGTGACCACCTCCTACTTTTGAAGTCATCAGCGCGTAGCCAATGAATGAAAGTACGTGTCGTCAGCTGGCTTGGAGGGTATATAAGGTGTGGGGTAGGCAATTCAAAAACAGATCACTCGTTACTGTCATGGATAAAAGGAGCGATTTATCCGATTTGCAAAAAGGAATGATGATCGGCTTTCGAGCCAAAGGTGGCAGTATTTTTGAAACAGCGCAGTTTGTGAACTGTTCGCGTGCTGCTGTATTTAAAATGTATCGTGATCGGCAAAATGGCGCCATTGCGAATACGCGACGTGAAAACTACGGAGCATCACGTGCTATTAATGTGAGAGGTGAACGTCGGCTTCGAAGATGCTTGAGGGCCGATCGGCACGCTACAGTGGAACAACTTACTGGCCGAATGAACCAGGGTGCTACCGGAAGTGTGTCTAATAAGACAGTTCAGCGAAACCTGTTGCGTATGGGACTCCGATGCAAACAGATGGTCACTGCATCTATGCTAACGAAGGTGCATCGGAAGAAAAGGCTTACATTTGCACGGCAGTATCAGAATTGGATCTCCGCTGATTGTCAAAGGATTACCTTCTCCGATCAGTCACGTAGTTTGTTTCATCGAACGGATGGACGTTGGCGTATAAGGCGAGAAACATCGGTGAACAAACACTCTTCAACTATTGCTGGAAGAACACAAGCTGGTGGGGGCAGCGTTATGCTTTGGGGAATGTTTTCGTGGCATTCTCTGGGTCCATTCATATCTCTGGAAAGCACTATAGACCGAATTCGTTATGAATCTATCCTTGCAGATCACGTACACCCATACATGCTGATTGCCGATCCTAGGGCGGATGGGATCTTCCAGCATGAAAATGTGACGTGTCATACAGCTAGAAATGTCCGAGAATGGTTGGAAGAGCTGGATGAAGATATGAAAGAATTTCCCTGGCTCCCTAATTTCCCAGGCTTAAACCCAATTGAACATCTGTGGTACAACGTCGGTCGTATTATTCGCTCTATGGATTCTCCATTACGCACCCTCCAGCAGACGTCAGATGCACTGCCGTCAGCATGGCTCCACATACCGGTGAACACCTTCCAGCACCTTATCGAGTCAATCCCAGCCCGTCTAGCTGCTGTCCGCGCTGCACGCGGCGGTTACCCTGGATATTAGCTGGTGGTCACAATAAAATGACTTGACCGTGTATATTAGGTCTCACGTTATTGTCCATGAACCGGAAGTCTTTGCGAAAAGCAGCCGGAAAAAGGCTCGCATAGGAAACAAGGATTTCGTTTCTGTATCTCAGAGCTGTCAGATTTTAATCACAACAGACATGGAGCTGTGTGTGCCCGTTGGACATAGTGCCATCTCAGACAGGTACAACCCCTCCTGTTTAATAGTGAAATTCTCGGATATTTGTGCGAAAATAGCCGGCTCGATGTCATTTCCATATGAGAGCACGACGGCTGCCACTTTCGAGACTGAGCGTGGTTTCATCGGAGAAGAGGCCCGCTGATTTTTTCCAGTCTAGATGTTTTAGGAATTATTGAACTCTGACATTTCTTGCTGACAGAATCAGTGGGATACAAACTTCATGTCTTCTGACGTATAGTCTTTGCTTGTTGAGGCTGCTGTATACTATTTGCCTTGAAACAGCTAGTCTACCAGCAGCATACAGCTCCAAAGCAAGGGATCTTGCTGACATTGACCTGTGGCGTTCCTCAGTTAGTGCCAGACACCTATCATTCAGAGCCGTTATAATCTGTTGATAACTTGCTACAATTTAACGATAATCATCTCCGTTGTACTGGTACCTTCTTCAATGTCTGGATACGATGGACTGTTTCACGCCATCGGCACTAGCAACATTGCTCTGCGTCTGGGCGGATTCCGATAGTCCGACCAGGTGTAAATACATATATCCACTTATAGTCTTTCTGACATACTGTTTTAATAGAAGATAAATAGCAGGACACAATGACGACTACAAATCTCATGTTTCTCGTTTTTGCAACTCTTTCTCAACTCCACAAATGTGCTGCCTTGCCTGTTTATGCCAATTATCGTTCGTCATATAATATGAAGTCATGATTTCCACATTTGTATATTCCCACGTTCCCAGTACTTTATTTTCTCTCCCCTTTCGTTTGATCTAAAATGTCTTTTTTTAACTATGCTTAACCTTTGGACACCAGTGTACCATAGCAATATTCATCTCGCTGGTTGTTCTTTGATGGGATTGATGACTTGTAACTTGTCATTCTAAAGCATACCAAGAGTACTCCTTTTGGTTAAAGTCTACCAATCCACCCTTTGTATATCATCACTCTCCAGGTACTAAACTCAGAAAAGTAAATTTTGAGTTTTTTCGTTTTCATACAGCAGTTTACCAAGTTTTCAAAAATCTACATTATGAATTCATCAGTTCTGTTTTCTCTGACGTACGAACTGAAAGAATTCTTCCCTTTGTTGCTGGTGAAAATCGAGGCCTGCATGGTTTGAACACCAGCAAAGAGCAATACCAACTGACCTAAAAAGACACTTACCAACTGAACTTGCAGACACTTACCATGAAGACTCTTACCAACTGACCTTGCAGACACTTACCATGAAAGACCCTTACCAACTGACCTTGCAGACTCTTACCATGAAAGACACTTACCATGAAAGACCCTTACCAACTGACCTTGCAGACTCTTACCATGAAAGACACTTACCAACTGACCTTGCAGACACTTACCAAGAAGAGCACTTACCAACGTTTTAGGTACTTGTGCTCAGATATTCCCAGGGGGTAAGATTGTCTGAGCACAAGTATAATGTGAAATGTTGCTCGACTAATACAGCATTAGCCAGACTTGTCGCCTCTGGAACGCATATCCATCATGAGATGAAGCGCGTGTCTTAATAAACCTTAGAACAAAAAGGCATACTCTTATTGCTGAAACTCTGTATATTTGTAAATATGCAGACCAATGCTGTAAAGACATACTTTCTTCCTACGGTATGGAGATCCCTTATACAGTCATCAACCCAGGATATGCCAGATGGTAGCTATATAATACTTGGTGCAACAGAGTAAGTGCGTACACCTTATACGAACTAGCCCATTAGGTCAATGAGCTTGCGCAGTATCCATACAATGTCGTCATACATTGTTATCTTGACGACGTATATAAAAAATACCGTTCTTATGTCTCATTTAGCTTGTACTACCTGAAGACGGGTGGATGGTCCACCCGAAGGAACTTGTAAGATTTTAAATCTGTGTATATTTTAACGTAGAATAAATTTTCAATGTATTCTTATGAGTTCGAGTATACACGTGTGTTTTTACCTCTGTTCCTTCAAGATCGTGCTTCGACAGCTTTACCTGGTGCTATACAAACGAAGAGAACTTGAATCTCGCGATAATGAAATGGCTTACGCTATCAATGCTGGTTAATTGGTCATTTTATTTTCTTAGGCAGCTTATATTTAGTCCTCTTCCACGAAGCGTTCTTCATACAGTCTACCTTGATAGTGATCGTCATGTTGGTGTGAGGAACCCGAAATGGAGTAAGGGAGAAGCAAAGTGTATATTGCGCTTTGCATTTATGGCTATTTAACGATCATCCTCAGATGTTACAGTCCGTAGTCAAACTTTGAATATCTATCTAGTTCATGTGCCTGTACCATGGGACTGTCCTCATAGCCTTGATATGATATTTTAGGAGACATTCATAAATCTGCCAACCTCAACATGGATTCGATCCGCTTGCAGCCTTTCGATCATTCAAATGGCTTCGTGGAGACATTTGGAACAAAACTTGTAAGCAACAGAAAGAGGATAAATCACGAATGAAAGGCCTGGAAATCTAAGTTTTGCCTGATTTACATATTCGGTAGTGCATCGGTACTTCTGCATAAGGTTTCACTTCTCACTGGATTACCACATGTGCACTACTGTTTGTGAAAGTTGCAAAAAAATCAACAATCGCGCCATTCAAATGAAATTTATATTACAGATTCCTCATGTTACAGGAGATAACGAATTGCATTTGCAGGTCTACATAAGATTTTTTTGTTCCAAACTCAGTATCGTGTGAAGCCACCTTGAGCAGCACACGGCCTCGCATTGAATGGAAGAGGTTTTTGATTTCGCACTGGGGAATAGCTTACCAGGCTGCTTTTAAGTGAAACTAGGGTTTATTTGTGCTGATTATCGAAGATGCTTGACGAGCCAATCGCTTAGTTGCCATGTCACAGGCATGTTCAATAGGGTACATATCGAGCGACAGTGTAGGCTAGGGAAGAACCGGTATTTACCGTGCATTGAAGAGGTTCTTGACATTCCAGGCCACATGTGGCCGAGCGTTGTCCTGTTCAAATACAGCTCCAGGAAAACTCTGAACCTATGCCTCTGAAACATCTCTGATGACGCACCGCTGCCTGTTGATTGTTCCGTCAATCCGTATCAGGCGAGATCGCGAACTCAACACAAAACGCCCCAAGCCATGACGCATGGCGTTAAGCCGGTATGTTTGCTGCAGACTGAACGCTACAAGGTGCCATTTACCGCGATATCTTTGAACGCGCATTTAGTTTGATGGTGCATCAAACTAAATCGTGACTCGTCAGAAAACACAACCCGTTGCCGTCAGTGCGTATCAGGCGAGATCGTGAAATGAACACAATGGCGCCCCAAACCATGACGCATGGTGTTTAGCCGTATCATGTTACACACTGAACGCTGCAAGGTGCCGTTTACCGCGATGTCTTCGAACACGCGTGCGACCATCATGGTGCATCAAACTAAATCGTGACTCGTCATAAAACACGACCCGTTGCCATTAATGCTTATCACGTGAGATCGTGAACTGAAGACAATGGCGCCCCAAACCATGACGTATGGTGTTAATCTGGTATGATGCTGCACAGTGAACGCTGCCAAATGCCGTTTACCGCGATGCCTTCGAACAGGCATGCGACCATCATGGTGCATCAAACTAAATCGTGACTCGTCAGAAAACACGACCCGCTGCCGTCAATGCTTATCAAGCGAGATCGTGAACTGAACACAATGGCGCCCCAACGGCCGAGCGTTGTTCTGTTCAAATACAGATCCACGAAAGCTCTGCAGGATATAACCTATGCCTCTAAAACATTCCTGATGACGCACCGCTGGCTGTTGATTGTTCCTGCAATGCGTATCAGGCGAGATTGCAAACAGAACACAATGACGCCCCAAGCCATGACGCATGTCATTAAGCCGGTATGTCTGCTGCAGACTGAACGCTACAAGATGCCATTTACCGCGATATCTTTTAACATGCATGCGACCATCATGGTGCACCAAACTAAATCGTGACTCGTCATAAAACACAACCCGTTGCCGTCAGTGCGTATCAGGCGAGATCGTGAACTGAACACAATGGCGCCCGAAACCATGACGCATGGTGTTAAGCCGGTATGATGCTGCACACTGTAAGCTGCAAAATGCCGTTTACCGCGATGCCTTCGAACAGGCATGCGACCACTATGGTGCATCAAACTAAATCGTGACTCATCAGAAAACATGACCCGTTGCCGTCAATTCTTATCAGGCGAGATCGTGAATTGAACACAATTGCGCCCCAACGGCCGAGCGTTGTCATGTTAAAATACAGCTCCAGGAAATCTATGAAGCGTGACCTATGCCTCTAAAACATCCACGATGGCGCACCGCTGGTTGTTCAGGGTTCCTTCAATGCGTATCAGGCGAACTGAACTCAATGACGCCCAAACAATGACGCATGGCGTTAAGCCGTTATGATGCTGCACACTGAACGCTGCAAGGTGCCGTTTACAGCGATATCTTCGAGCGCGCATGCGACCATCATGGTGCATCAAACTAAATCATGACTCGTCAGAAAAGTTGAACCGTTTCCAATCAGCTCTCCCAAGTCAGTGTTCGATACCTCGTTGTAGCGTCAGGTGTCTGTGGTTCAGGGTCAAACGAATGCGCAGCAACTGGCTACTGACCACCAGTCGTCTGTTATGCAGACGACGTCGAACTGTGCTGCTGGACAAAGACTCACTTTTGACAGTGCTCTGCTGCTGCGTTAACACCGTGGATGTCTTTGTGCGAACGGTCACTACCTTGCGGTAGAGGTGTCTATCATCCCACTCGGTCGTGGGATTTTGCGATCTACACTGCTGGCCACCCAAAATGCAACACCAAGAAGGAAGCATCCGATTAGCCTGAAATTCGCAGCATGCGTTGCTCGCGGAAGGACATGCAAACTATTAGCATTGCAGGGCATATGCAAATCATGTGCGCCCGGCACGCCACCGTGAACCACTATAAGAAGGGTGCACAGATGGCTGGGTGTATGTAGTGGAAGTGTATTGTGCTGCCGGACCTGTGCGTGGGAAGCTTCCTGATGCCTCGTCGCAGAATACGGCAGTCATTCCAGCACGTTTCGGAGTTTGACAGAGGACGAATAATGGCTTATCACGACAGCGGTTTATCGTATCGAGACATCGGCGCCCGTGTGCGACGACATCCAGCCACGGTGAGGCGAGTATGGATTCGGTGGGTGCAGGAGGGACAGACGGACCAACGTGAGCGATTGCCGCAGCCGCGGCACACCACCGAACGAGAGGACCGGCATGTTGTGCAGCGAGCATTGACGGCTCGCACCGCCACATCACGAACGTTGGCGCAGGAATTAGGGTGTGTTGCGCAAAAACCTGTGTCAGCATGTACCGTTTGACGTCATCTGCAGGAGCAGGGACTTGTCGCACGGCGCCCATTGCTCCGATTACCATTGACGTTAGATCACCGGCGAGTGCGGCGGCAGTGGGCCCTTGAACGCCGCAGCTGAACTACGGAATTGCATGACATTGTCTTCTCCAACGAATCCCGCTTCTGCCTGCAACACCACGATGGTCGGATCCGCTTGTGACGGCACCGCGGCGAGAGACTGTATGACGCCTTCATTATACAACGACATACCGGTCCGTCGCGGGGCGTTATGGTTTGGGGCGCAATTGGATATGACACCTGCACCTCTCTGGTACGCATCACCGGTAAACTCGACAGCCACCGCTACATCGCCGACGTTTTGGAGCCTGTAGTCCTCCCTTACCTGCAGGACCTGCCAGCGGCCACGTTTTAACAGGACAATACGCGCCCGCACGTGGCACGCATCGTGCAACAATTCTTCACTGCCCACCAGATGTCACTGCTGCCGTGGCCTGCCTGTTCTCCCGATATATCACCAATCGAACACGTCTGGTCACTGATCGGCAACCGAGTGGCCCGGCAAGCACCACCCGCGGCTACGCCTGATGAACTGTGGCAACGTATGGAAGCAGCCTGGACCGACATACCCCAAGCCCACATCCAAAGCCTCTTTCGTTCGATGCCACGGCGTGTAGCGGCCGTTAATGCCACCCATGCGGGCCACACGAACTATTGATGTCTGCGTGTTCCGCAAGTCGTGCGGGCCTGTAAGCTCAATCGTTTGATCTTTGTATCTTTTGTTATGTGTCCAGTAAATCTGGCTTTGCTATCTCGTTCCCTTCTTGGTGTTGCATTTTGGGTGGCAAGCAGTGTATATCGCGGATTCCTGTGCGTCCGAACCTGATGTCACCACTGACATCACGTTCGCATAATTGTACTAGCGTTTCGTTACGCATGAGTGAAAATTTGGCGGTAGGAAAGACCAGCTTCTTTCATCCCAACAATCCTTCCGCTCTCAAAATTTGCCAGGTGTTCATAATGCCACCTAATTCGGCCACAGAACACAGTGAGACACAAGAAGCACCCTTTCGACCCAATGTTGGCTTTTCTCTGATTGATAATTATATATATTTTTATATTTAAACTTTGCAATCGGCAATAAGCTATAAAAGAATTAGTTTTTACAATACAAAAAATGCTGTTTTTTATCCTTGACGGTTTGAACGCGTATAACCGTCAAGATTTCCTTTTCCCAAACTGTTTGAATGCGTCGAACCGTCAAGATCTCTTTCTTTCTAAGCCTGTTTGAACGCGTCTTACGGTCAAGATCTCCTTTTTCTAAGACTGTTTGAATTATGTGACTTGTTCAGAACCTAGTGCATCCAAAGCAATTTGACCGCATGAGGTGCGACTTGCCTTTCTACTCCATAAAGCAATTTGAAGGAATGCAATGTGTTCATCATTGTCGTAGTGTTACGACTGGTGGTTTCCTACCTCAGGGGCAAAAGGTTTAAGTGCTCGGTAATAAACAAGTTCTGATCGCAGTTTTGTGTGCAAAACCGTGCAGATCTAAGTGCCTTAATTTATGTTCTTTCTTCGTTCAGGCGTGGGTCAGTTTGTGACATGCTATTTTGTATATCAAAAGCACTTGTTTTTCCT
The DNA here is from genome assembly GCA_039090855.1 of Macrothele yani. Classification (NCBI taxonomy): domain Eukaryota; kingdom Metazoa; phylum Arthropoda; class Arachnida; order Araneae; family Macrothelidae; genus Macrothele; species Macrothele yani. Next base: position 163,251,919 of record CM077002.1, read on the forward strand.
GTAAACCTCCGCATATCACTCAATTGCGAAATACTGTTTTATTCTGAGATTCGGATTTAATGTGAGATTTACTGTATAATAATTCCAGCTAGCTGTAAAACCCAATAAAACTCCCAGAGGTAACTCCGCTTCGAGGAAGGGAAGAGCTTATATTTGCTGAAATGCCAAAAAACATGGGATGGCAGTATGCAAATTTTTAACTGGCGCTGTCGACGTATAAAGGATTCGACGAACACCACTTTTTTTATCAGCTGCATTGTGTCATCTCGTGAGTCAGGTTGAACTACCGGCAATAGGGTAATGGCAAGCTGACGTAAATTATCGGAGTTTGAACGAGGCATGGTAGTGGGAGCCAGACGGATGGGACTTTCAGTTTCTGAAGTTGTGCGAACATTCAGCATTCCTCGATCCAAGATGTCACGTGGGTACGAGAATACCTCATGGACCGCATTATCTCTCAACATGAACGATGCAATGGCCGACCACGGCTGCTGAATGACCGTGGCCTGCGGCGTCTGACCATGATTCTCCATGGTAACAAACAAGCGACACTGGCTCAAATACCATTCACACTCAATGCAGGAGGTACCATAGAAATACATATCCATCATATCAATGCAGTATAATTTAGCGTCCATGGGGTATATGAGCAGAAGTCCCACCAGAGTGCCTTTGTTAACACCACGACATCTGACAGAGCGCCTCACCTGTGCAAGCTGGTGGTGGGTCCATACATGTGCGGATCGTCTTTACGTGGCACAGTTTGGGTCGTCAGGTCCTCGAGAACGCGTCATTAACTGGTAATCGCTTTGTTGCTCTGCTGGGTGACCATTTGCAGCCCTTTATGGACTTCATGTACCCTAACAAGTATGGGATTTTCCAGGCGAAGAATGCACCATGTCATTGGGCCCAAGTTGTCCAAAATTGGTTCTAGGAGCATTCTGGACAGTATCGAAGGATGGTTCAGCCCTCACGCTCTCCGGACATGAACCCAATAGAGCACTTATGGGACATGGTGGAAAGTTCCATTCGCACCCAAGATCCTGCATCTAGAAATACCAGAGAACTGTGGGCGGTTGTGCAGACGACATGGCTCAATATCTCTCCAGAAGTCTTCCTGGCATTTGTGGAATCAATGCCACTTCGAGTTGCTACACTTCGCTGGACTTGAGTAGGTCCTACACAATACTAGGTACGTATCCCATGGCTTTTGGCACTTCAGTGCACTCAACACAATTTTTCATATTTCCGTTTTAAGGAATTTCTCGGTGATCTCACGTGTGATGAATACAACGTCAGTTAGGTTATGAAAGTGTTATGTTGAATACGCTGTCACTACAATCCATAAACATAATAGAAATACACTCATTTCTAATGGTATCTTTAGTTTCGGCAGGTATTACAACTAATTACAGAGTACCCTAGGATTTGTAAAATTTAGCTTATCTTAAAAGCTGCATGGTGCCATTATCACTATTAACAAAATTCTAAACTAAGTAGGATATATATATAGTATATGACGAATTTTAAGTAAAAGATAATATGGCAAATATATTTTGAAACGTCAGTTAGGAGATACAATAGAGCCTGCTTATAACGATTCCTCATTTAGCGAAATCTCGGATTTAACGAGCAAAATATTAGTCTTTTTTTTGTATTGGTGTTACTTTAAGTTAATTTGATCATGTTTAACGAACAAAGTTTGAAGTCCCCGGATGTAACCAAGAAGTAAAAAGGTAAAATGATTAGTTTTAAGAAGCTAAGATGTTAATGTAATTCCATATTTAACGAGGTAAATAAAATCTGATGCGCATTATTCTGGAATGGAGATGATGACATACAGAAGGAATTTGCAACAACACAGGTGAATCCTGGTGTTCTAGTGGAAGAGTGTTAATAGAAAAGCAATGGGGTAAGATTACATCAAATGCTCAACAAGCGAACTGTGCAAGACATTTTCCCTGCCACCCACTTCAAAAATCTATGGCTTAGGTGTATCGCGACAGCAAAATTGAAAGCAGGTCCTCTTCTCCTAGGTAACAAAAAAAGGATTGACGGTTCTCACTCACATTTAAGTAGATTTAAGGAAGACAATTGCAAAGGCGAAAATGAGTTTAACGAAACGGCAACGCCGCAGGAGGGGAGAACTGGAGATAAAAATTCCTGGAATTGTGTCCATTACCCCTTTCACCCTCCAAATGAGCACTGCATTTGGAGCAGCGGTGCTGGTTTTGCTTCATGGGTGTTGTGTAGTTAAATTGCGGTCAATCTCGCGTATCCTCCAAGTTGATAATACTTAAAAGGTTTGATAAATTGATTATAGTGCTAATGAGGTTTATTTAAATCTTTCAAGCACACCCAAGGGTTAAACGTATACCGAGTGTCTCAAAAAAGGATTGAAACAAACTTTTATCTATCTAACGGTTGACGAAGGATACATATTTTCAATTACAAAAATACTCAAAATGACGTAAAAACTTACGACATGGCAATTGCACACCTGTGGGCAGTATTTGCATAAAAATGAGAAAAAAAACTATACAGCCTTCGCAGGAAAAACGTTGCGCAGTGTCCTAATTAGTAGAAAAAAACCCGTCATTCTACTTGCAAAACTCTTTCAGATATTTGCGATGAATGTTGTAAAATATATATTAACTAGAACGATAATCTCCAGAACGCGCGAGAGCTCTTCCCTTACTCGCTTTGAGTGCTACAAAGCTATGCAGCGAAACAAGCTACCGTTCGCTCGAAAATGGCCTCCAGGTGATACAATGTTTGCAGTTTTCATTGCGAATATCTCCGCGATTTTACCAGTAGAACCACGGGGTTTACTTTTTAGACCAATTAGGACACTTTGCAACTGTTTAATTGAACTTTTTCTTTCAGCGAAGGCTGTATAATTTTTTATGCAAATGCCACACGCAGGGGTGCAACTGCCATGCAGTAAGTATTTACGTCATTTTAAGTATTCATACAATAATTAAAAATTGCTGCCGTCTGTGCACGATGATAATCTGAAGCGGCAGATAAATATTTCTTCAAACTAAATTTATTAGATTAAAAGACATAGTTCAGATGACATAAGATCTTTCGAAATTTAACGTAAAATCCTTCATCAGATGTTAAAACCAATTTTGACAAATGCTTTGAATACCAAATATAGAAGTAAATACGAGCCATAAGTAGAGACCAGTTTCCAGCAAATCAGTAGGTATCCTATCAGTGATCATGATGTATGCTAGTGTTGTATCATTTGAAAAGTTCCTTCAGGTTCCTCTGGAATCAATTTTGGAATTATGGATTTCCATGGGAGGGGAAGTACTAAGGTAATACATCATTGAAAGCCATCGTTAATTATTTAAAAATGATGAGGCTTTCGGTGAATCTTAATGATAATCTGGAAGATGGGGTATTAAAAATAGAAGTCTCATCCCAAAACGGATTGTAGGATCCCTGATTGACAAGTCGAGAGAGGTTTGTTGAGGTTATTTCTGTTTTGACATTATATTTATGTTCCTCAAGCCTAGACTGCAATGTGCAGTAGGTAGATCGGATGTATATTTTTATTAGTTTGCCGGGAGTGATCGGTTTTAAAGATATACCGGACTTTACGTTGGAGTCCGAAAGATCTTATATCATTTTAACTATGTCTTTATACCTAATAAATTTAGTTTGAAGAAATATTTATCTAAGTATTGCTTCGCATTTCATCGTGCATAGATGACAGCTGTTTTTTATTATTGTATGATTAATCTGCACGACATTTTACCAACTAATTTTAAGTATTTTTTTATTTGAAAGTATGTAACTCTAATAAAATGTTGAAGGGGCAAAAGCCTGTTTTAGTCTCTTTTGAGTATATGTTTATCACCTATACCTATATTTACATGGTGGGAACTTTCACCCAAGAAACAGATTTTGCGATCGACTTGGATTTAGCGTGGATTTCTGATGGTGCCGAGCTCCTTGTTATAAGCTGGCTCTGCTGTAAAAACATTTTCCATGTTACTATTAGGTGCACCAATATGTTTCAAAGCGTTTTAAGACAACGTAACATGTAATTTGAGAGAAAACAACAACACCTTTACGAATTAAAATATGCTCTGTCATTATCTATCACCTTCCACCATCAGTCGGGCAGCTCACGGACTCCAGCCATGAAGAATAATATTTCGTCGTGTGTCGCGATGAAGTCGTCGACCCATTTTTGCACTTCGTCACATGTCCGGAACGGTAGAGCAGACAAACCATGTTGCATCGATCTTAATAAATGATAGTCTGAAGGGGCTATTTTGGGATTATACACTGGGTGCTCCAAAACTTTCCAGTCAAGCGTCAATAACGTTTCCTTGACATTTCGCGACAGGCGGCCTAATGTTGTCATGCAGTAATTTCACGGGACGCAATCCTTCGCCTGTGAATGGACATTTGCGACCGATTTCCTGGTTCAGTCGCAGCAATTGTTGTTTGTAGCGATCAGCAGTAACACTTTGAGCTTATTCCTATAGTTCATAACAGAGCACATCCTTCATATCCCACAAGATGAACAGCAGAGCTTTCTTGGAGTGAATATTGCGTTTCGGTGTCGAAGTCGTTGCTTCACCGGGGCCTACCCAGTGTATTCTGCTTTTGGAATTGTTGTACCTTATTCACTTTTAATCACCCGTAACGATGTTCCACAGGAAAGACTTTCTGTGTTGTTTTTTCAACAGATTCAAACACTTCATGATGCTCTTATCCTTGTTCCTCCGCCTCAGGTCAAGTGGCCCCCATTTTCCTTCCTTCTGGATCTTTCCCATTGCACGTAAACAATTGGAAATGATTTGTTGAGTTACCCCAGTTGTTCATCTTGTTCATTTTGCGTTTGAGACGAATCTTCATCCAGCAATGCTTGCACTTCCTCATGTGCAACGTTTTGCGATGCGCCGATACGTTCTCGATCGCTAACATCAAAATCACCTGCTTTAAACCGTCTAAACCAAAACTCACACGTGCTTTTCGATACAATATTATCCCCCAGAACATAACAGATCGATGCACATGCTTTTGCAGCAATTTTTCTTTGATGAAATTTGTAACGAATGCAGTGTCGAATAAATGCAGTATAGCTTGCCTGCTTTCACCTACCAATGTGCAAGTGCGTTTGACTGTTGGGCAAACCTCTGTGTCACATTTTGTACTCTGGACAAGTTACGGTCGCATGACAACAACGCAGGGGAATGTCGGTTATGTAAATTAGCGGTATACATTACACAAAAAACGCTTTAAAACTTATTTGTTCACCTAATATTTTTCTGAGTTAGAATTTTGTCAAAATTTGAAATGAATATTAGGAGCTGCGAATTACATTGCTAACCTGCATACAATGCAATCTGTAAAATTTCCATGTACTGAATCCTGCATTGAATGAATGCTAAAATTAATCTCGAACGTGTTGAGTTTCTTTCCAAAACCGATATATTAAACTTTACGCAAGTTACGGAATCTTGATTCAGGTTCGTGCGGAGAAGCTGACAGTAGAAACGGATGACAGTTTCACTCTGCAAGATCGGTTTTCCTTCTGGCGGAAATTGACTATTTCATTTCGTGAAATGCCAGATCTTCTTGAAACGGCTGCTGCTGCTGCTGAACTAAGTGGCGTTTTCATACCGACTCGGCCAGATTTCACGAGCCGGTCGGAGGTTTAAGAGCACATTCAGGACACGTATATAGAGAAAAGTAACGATTCTGTGAAATCAGATAGCATGTACTGTATATTACATTGAGATTGTTAAATCTAGAATTTCTCAAAGGAAATTTTCTGTTCAAAGAGTTTTCAACAGAGATGTGTCTGAACTACAAGTCTGAACTTATTCCATCTGGCAAGATATGTTTCATTATAAAAACGCGTGAAATACTTTACTCGTAACTTCAGCTATCGAACAAAAGATTATTTTTTATTAAAATGACTCGTAAACATATTTACAATTACATATCTTCTCTTAAATATGCATTTGCGCCACCTAGCGGATGAATTTTGTACTGTATGTCGCGTAAAATGTATGCAAAGTTCTGTATATATATCGTCAGTTTTCAAAACGTAAAAATATTTTTGTTCCCAGTCCAAGATTTAGAATACTCGTATTAGATGTTGTGCAAAAGGATAAGAATTATTCCACTCTAAAACCCATGCTGTGAAGAAATTCGGAAGTGGATGGATGATCATTCCGATAGTTACCGCTATCTGATTTAGAATAAACTAGACGAAACCCGTCGAAATAGACGGTTAGTTGTTTTTTTTTTAAAGAATAAACTCATATGGAGCAACAAATGTTAACTTTATTTTATTGAGAAAAAAAAAGTTACAAATTCATTCAAACACTTCAGTATAGACAATATTTTGAGTCCATCCATTTGCAACAGGTAATCCAGGCATACCATATGAGAAGACTGATTCTGGCAAGTATATTCCGATTTTAGCAAGTGTCTGTCTTTGACAACAATATGATCGGAAATTGAATCCGTTTGATCGTAGAAGGGAAACTGCTGCTACTTGGAGTCAGCGGAATACGTGGCAAAGTGTGCAACGTCCCCTTGTGCTCTCCGCACAAAATTTCCACAGAAATTGTATTTTGGAAGAGCGACATCACTATCATTCGTGTGCTATCGACTAAACATTTCTTTGGGTCCAGATCTGTGATTTTTTTTTATTTTTTTTTTGACTGAAAGTTTAATGACCACCGTGAGCAACTCAATGGGCTAAAAGCAGTAGTCCGCCCTTAATTTAGGGTCGCTGGTTCCAGGAAAGGGAGAGAGAGCCAGTTTTTAAAGACAAAGACAACATCCATGCCTCACCGGGACTCGAAACCGGGCCCGTCCCGAACGAATGATCACAAGCCAGCCCTTAGACCACTGCGCCACCGGTGCGGCGAGGTTCGTGAGGAGCATCATGACTGCACCATTTTGAAGTCGTAGAATGTGAGGCGGAAGTCCACTCATCTCCATCGTGCGCAAAAATGCAACTAGATAACGCATTCTTTCACTCTCATCTTCAGTCACAACTGTGTTTGTAAATGTTGTTGGAATGAGATTCGCGTTGCGAATACTCTTCATTCTCTCTTGTCTGAGACATATAGTTGCGACCCATTCATCGCTCACGCCTTCCGGTAAAGCTCTTCCGTTTTCTGTCCCCCCCCTAAGGGGGAGATTTTCTGTTAAGGTATAGATTAAACGCCGCAGCTCAATTAGTACAACCTAAATATTTTCACTAACAATGGTCAACGGAATGTTTATTTACATCTTTACATAATGAAAAACGTCTTACCTACGTGCATAAACTCGATCGAATTAATATTAAATTGTATATCCAACAGAATAACGTAAGCAGGTCTTCGAGAGTCTTCGCTGTCCTGATGCGAAGAGCTTTGATACAATCGCCTGCTAGCGTTTCCACGACAACATGAATCAGCGTATGGCGGTGAATGGACCATTGCTTTGCGCAACCGTTCGCTCAGAAAAGAGAAGACTTCGGACTTTGGACTATCTCAGTCCCTCCATGATTCCGTCTTTAACAGCGCGTGTTTTGCAAGAGTTGTTTCAGTCAACCGTACGCGATCGAATATCAACCGCACGCTTTTCCCATAGACTTTGCATGGGACATTTGTAGCCCCACAACGCGCGAATCGTTGCTGCAATCTACTTTTTCTCTTCGACTGGCACATTTAGATGGTAAGACCTTTATTTTGATGCCTGAACCATGTTTTTACGTTCACCCGGTCTCTCAAAATTGATCTTACAGTAAAAAACCTTATTGAATCAATATATCGATTCTTTGAATGTGCAAACAATGGTGCGCAAGTATCGTATCCACCGATGGGCGGATGGAATGACGTCCAATAGAGCCGGAAATCCCGGGACACATCCATCTTTTGTTTACTTGCTTAGACATCGTTGTTCTGACGTCACGCTAAGCGACGGAGTTGTACACAGAGAATGTTTCAGCACTACGTTTCTTGGAGTTCAGTCGGACTTAATGCTTGAAGGAAGAGCTTAAATGAAATCCATGTTTTTGTTTTCTGCAAATTATTTTATGACATAGCAGTTCGAAAAAAAAAGAAGAAAATAGCGTCTTTCTAAGGAATTAAGGCGTTTCCGCTATTTCTGTTCTGTACAAGTAAAAACGGTTATGCCAAAAAGCTCTGTTAATGCAGTTTTAAGCAGATACAGAAAATAACTGAAATGCTATTTATTAGTACGGTGATGCTCTGTTTCTTTGCAGTTTGTGTCTGTACAAGAAAAACCGGCAAAAAATGAGTACAACTGCCCCCAAATTGCGTTTTCAGAGTAACATTTTCTTATCAAATAACATTAATTTCATTCAAAAAAAAAAAAAATTTGGAGCAGCACGCTGTTCCAAAATTAAAGTACCAAAATTAAAGTACTAATAATTTGGAGCAGCACGCTGTTCCAAAATTAAAGTACTAATAATGTGTTTGAAAAAGTAATTCACAAAAAAATTTATAATAATGCTGCACCAGGTTAATGTTGCAATACACACAGAAATAAATAAAAAAAATTGGGGGAGGCCAAATATATATTAAATTAATTTCTGAGAATGTATTTGAAAAAAAGAAGGCAGTAGCAAAATAAAAAAAATAAAAAGACAGAAAGAAAAAGGAAATTTTTAAATTATTCTACTACAGTCTATATTTTATGTGTGGCTTTAAAAACTTAGCCTCTCTCCCCCTTAGCTGTTTTGAAGCTACCCATCCTGTTTATAGCTAGGAGTATGTCGGCGATTTCTAACTCTATTGACGGAATACTCCTTGGAGAAGGTGGCGGAGATAGCCTCTTGCACAGCTCTCTTCCTGAACAAAACAGTAACCATTGCTTTTCTATCAACTCTCTTCAACTAGCACACCGAAATTTCCCTGCGGTCTTGTAATTTTGGTCAATTTCTATTTCTCCATTCCAAGACAGTGCGAAGAAGGTTTTATCTGCCTTGTTAAATATAGAATTTTATCAACTTTTGTAACTTAACTTGACAAGAATAACCAACTCATATTTTTTCTCCCTCCTTAAGTCGAGGGATGTCATTAATTTTTTTCGCTAGAAGCGATCAAATTATTTTATGAATTAACATTATATGAAACAAAGATTTCTGTTTTTCTCTTTAAATCAGTGATCTTGGTTCCACTATATTGCAATAATATAACGAAGCTTATCTTTTTCAAAAAACAACAACAACTGGGTGAACAAATAGTGATGAGATTCTGCAATAACGTGCAAAACAAGAGATGTTTTAATTATGACGTAGTGACCTTGTTCTTAGTAAAATTATTTATCCAGGCAGATATATTTAACAAAACTGTAGTGAATTTGTGGCTTCCAAAAGTCATTGTAAGCTCTATAAGCAGCAGAAATAGAAATTAGCTAAAGGCTTTCTTAAACGATTTGAAATATTAGCTCATATTTCATTGAAGAATCTGGAATTTTTATGCCCAGTTTTTTTTATCAGTTGCGCGAAACAGAAACTGAGATTACCAGATTCGTAGCGTAGATAAAATGCTACATTAAGTGTTGGAGTTTTCATGATCTTTTAAATAGGTAATTTCCTATAACGCCTGGTAGAAAACGTGCTTTAAACTCTGAATTTAAACAACTCCGCGCTCTTCAGATGAGGCTTAATCACTCTGAAGAATTTGTAGTGGACACTTACTACGCGGTTAAGTTGCATGTCGCGAAGCAGCTGGGATCGTTAAATTCCAGGAATCCGTATGCGAAGCTTCGGGCATTCATCTGAAACTTGGGTCTTCCAAAGTACATCGCATCTAACGAGAAAAGCATTATCCGAAATTTTCGGACACGAGCAGCCAGACGTGAAGGCAACTGCCGGGACAGAATGATCTTGAACGGTGGTAGAGTAATCAAATACGTGAACCCGACAGCAATATGTCGCTAGATTAAGCATGATTTGAGATGTCGTTCGTTCGTAACACCAGGCGCTCTCTTCACCTGCGTCAGAAAGTCGAATTAATCTCTTAATGCAGTCATTATTTTTCGCAGTTCCCATGTATTGTGAATTAATTTTGACAGCGACACTCCGGACAACAACCTCCCTCATAGTAAGGATGGGTAGATCCCTTAATTTACTTAAATGGGTGGTCTTGGAATTACTTCACTCGCCCTACCGAAGGCACTGTCTTTCGTTATGAGTTAAACGTTGCGTAACATTCAAACGACGAAATGTTTTGGCATCTCGGGAAGGAAAAATTCGCAATGATTAAACCATAAAGTGTAAACTACTGGAATTTGATAAAACTGCTTACACTGAATTTATATTCTCGAGAAAGTTGTTTACATCATGAGTACAATATATTTTCCTATCAGTACCGATTAAGTGACCAATTCAGTCAACAACAGTTGCATCTTCGTTTATCTCGCTTAATCTGCTTTTGAAACTTTAATCTTTTCCACTGGAATGAAGTTTCACTTAAACTAACCTGTCCCTTAATACTCGTATTTTTCCAGAAGAGGTCACAATGAAAATTTTTATTTTAATTCCCTTTCATTAAATATTAATGCTCTAAATGGATATATCATTACCATCGTCATCATTGTCAACAATTATCAATCCACTGCTGGATGAAGGTCTCCACAAATTTCTTCCACGACTGTCTGCCTTCAGCCTCCTCCTTCATGTGGTCTTCTGTCCTTTGGAATCCGGTCAGAAATTTTGGTTGTCCATCGATGGTCCATTCATCTGGCAACATGTCCAGCCCATTGCCATTTCAGGGATTTTATTCAGATCATGGTGTCTTCCACTCTTGTCATTTTTACTATCCACGAGTTCCTCTTCTTATCCTTCCTGGTTACACCAAGCATGCTTCTCTCCATGCTTTTTACAGAAAGTTTTCTTTCATTGTATCATCAAATATCACATTATGTTCTTTTACATCAACTGACGTTTTTTACGCTTTCCAACCGTAGGTTGAAGAAGCGCATATGCTGCAGCATTGTCCGTCCGTCTGTCCGCACGATAACTGGCGTAAAAATGGTTCGATTTCGATGAAATTTTAGTATGTGGTAGGGGACCACCTGGGGACGAACAATATTGAAAATGGGACAAATGGGGTCAAAGGTCACGACGTAGGAACGGGATCCATTCCATTGCACTTATACGTCATAACTTGCGTAAATATGGTTCGATTTCAAGGACATTTTACTATGTGGTAGACACAGCCTGAAGACGAACCCTATTCAACATGGGTGAATTGGGGTCAAAGGTCAGGACATAAGAGCGGGATGCATTACATTGCCTTTATGCGTCATAACGTGCGTAAAAATGGTTCGATTTCGATGAAATTTCAGTATGCGGTAGGGTACCACCTGGGGACGAACCCTATTGAAAATGGACGAAATGGGATTAATGATCAGGACATAGGATTGCGATCCATTCCATCGACCTTATCCCATATTACTAAGGTGGACGTCAAGTAATTTTGCTTCCTATACTTCCAATGGAAAAACTTTTGTAACATTTCCTTCACAATTAATGTGTTCCCAAGGATTAAAATTGAAACACCGATTAAAATAACTTCTTATTATAACTTGGAATACTTAATATTTTCTAAAACATAACCATAAATATATTAAAAATCAATAACTTTTACTTTGGTAGTATTGAAACCAGAAAAAGGATGGCGCGACCTGTAATTTCATGACGTCAGTAGACAAACAAATGTGCGAATCCTATTAAAGTTTTATAACGTCACACTCTTGCGAGCAGATGGTCGCTATTCCCATCTGTCTCATTAAGTCACGCTTTGTGTGCGTATGTTCGTCCGCCCAATAACTCGCGTAAAAATCGTTCGATTTCGAAGAAATATTAGTATGTGGTAGGGGACCACCTGGGAAGGAACCTTATTGAAACTGAACGAAATGGGGTCAAAGGTCAGGACACAGGAGCGGGATCCATTCCACTCTCTTATGCGTCATAACTAACGTAAAAATAGTTCGATTTTGATTAAATTTTAGTATGTGGTAGGGGATCACCTGGGAACAAACCGTATTAAAAATTGGCGAAATGGGAGTCAAAAGTCAGGACATAGGAGCGGAATCACTTCCATCGCCATTATGCGTCATAACTTAGGTAAAAATGTTTCGATTTGGATGAAATGTTAGTATGTTGTAGGGGCCTGCCTGGAGACGAATCCTTTTGAAAATGGGCGAAATGGGTCAAAGGTTAGGACACAGAAGCGGGATCTATTCCATAGCCCTTATGCATCCTAACTTACGTAAAATTGCTTCGATTGCGACAAAACTTTATCATGTTATTTCGGAGGTATACTGAATCGGTTCTCTTGAATATCATCGAAATGAGATCGAAGGTCAGGGCACAGGAGTGAGATTTATTCCACAGCCATTTTCCTCATAACTTGAGTAATAACTTAAGTAATGATTTCTAGTATGTTGGAAAGCGTATCTTAATCAATGCATTGCATGATTTTACTAACTTGTTTTTTTTTCTTGCGACGTTTAAACTCAGCACTTGTATTTTAATATTTGTGTTCTTTCATCTAAGTTAGCTTATTCGCGTAAATTATTGTTTTTGCTCAATGGAAAAAAGGTATTGCTTGTAAAAATGTCAGAACTGCCAAATTCCCATCACAACAATCGTGCTAGGGGAATTTCCTGTGCTCTACTGCTCTCACGGTGTACATGTGTGTATGGATGGCTTTTCAGCAGTCGATGGTTTCTTCTTTTTTTAAGTGGCTTGAGTGCTTGACCTACTTTCACGCTCCTAACACGTATTAAGAAAACCATTCGTTCATAGCTGCGCAAAATGTTAATCTTTATTTTAAGTGGCAGATTATTGTTTTAACGGACTTAATTCCTCAGCTTATATAAATCCCGATTTTATTGTACCTTTTCATGTCTTCATGTCATCATCACCATCATTGTCAACCATTATCATTCCACTGCTAGACGAAGGTCTCCCTAAGTTTCCTCCACAACGGTCTGTCTTGTGCCAGTCTCCTCCATGTCACTCCCGCATACTTTCAAATTTCATCCACCCATGTTCCGTGTGGTCTTCTTCTGGGTCTTTTCCTGTCCCTTGGAATCCAATCTAAAATTTCAGCTGTCCATCGATGGTCTGTTCTTCTGGCAGTATGTCCAGCCCATTGCCATTTCAGGGATTTAACTCTGATCATGATGTCTTCCACTCTGGTCATTTTTTCGGATCCACGAGTTCTTCTTCTTATCTCTCCTGGTTACACCAAGCATGCACCTCTCCATGCTACTTTGAGTTGTCTGCAGCCTTTGTATGTCTCTTTTAGTTAAGTTCCAGGTCTCTGCACCATACGTAAGCACTGGAAGGATGCATTGATCAAACACTTTTCTTTTAAGACATAATGGCATATTGCTCTTGAAAATTATGCTGTTTCTTCCAAAAGCTCTCCAGGCAAGTTTTGTACGCCGATTAATTTCTTCTCCAATGTGACCCTCACTTAATATCAGATGGCCAAGATAAACGTACGTGTCTGTTATCTCCAGCTTTTCTCCATCAATCCATAAATCTTCATTTCTTGTAAAAGCATTGAACATCACTTTTGTCTTCTGAAAGTTCATTTTTATTCCCACTTCCTTACTCCTGTCAGCAAGCTCCTAGATCATACCCTGCAGCTCTGATGGGGTAGTTGCAAAAATGACTATGTCATCAGCAAAACGAAGGTGGGTTAGATAATCTCCATTAATCTTTATCCCTTTGTTTTCCCAGTTCAGTGATTGAAAGACATTTTCCAATGTGGCATTAAAGAGCTTCGGAGATATGGTGTCACCTTGTCTCACTCCTTTTCCAATTTTTATGTGTGTTGTATTTTCAAACAGTCGAATCTTTGCCATTGCATTTTCATAGATGTTATTAATAATATTAATGTACGCATCCTCAATACCGCAGGATTTCAGAGCCATTGTAACTGCTGATGGTTTCACCGAATCAAAGGCTTTTTCATAATCGATAAAAGCCATGCTCAATGGAAGTTCATATTCCCTCGCTCTTTCAATTAGTTCTCTCAGTACGTGGATATGATCTATTGTGCTGTAGCAACTCCTGAATCCAGCTTGTTCTCTCGGTTGAGCCATGTCCAGTGTCACCTTCAAGCGGTGTGAAAGAACTTTAGTGAAGATTTTATAAACCACTGATAGGAGGCTGATAGGTCAGTAGTTCCTTAGATCCTCAATGTCACCTTTTTTATGTAGCAAGATCATTGTAGCGTTCTTCCAATCCTCAGGAATCTTTCCTTCATTAAGGCATCGAGTGAAAATTTGGGCGAGTACTGTTTCGATTTCTCCACTTGCTTCTTGTATGATGTCTACAGTAATTCGATCTTCTCCTGCAGCTTTTCCCAGCTTCATGTTCTTGATTGCATGCGCAACTTCTGCTGGGAGGACTGGAAGAACTGTGGTACTGGTACCTTTAATGATGTCTGGAGTACATGTATCATCCCTTTCATATAATTTGGAGTAGAAATCTTTCACTCTTGTAAAAATTTCGCCTCTATTTCTTGTTACAGAACCATCTTCTTTTCTCAGTGCCATAATCTGTTTTCTTCCCTCACGGAGATGTCCCTTTGCTATCTTTAGGCTTTGGTTGTTTTCAATTGCTTTCCTCACTAGTTCACAGTGAGGAAAGATGCCTTTCATACTGCCTTGCATAGCTCTATATATTCCACTTTGGAAGTCATATGTTCTTTAATTGTCCTCATCTCTCTTCTTTTTGCATCAACATTTTGGTTTTTCCTGATAATGTACTACCACTTATTTAATCTCTTAAGCTGCCAATGCTTTATGCATACTTTTGCTCATTAGCATAATGAAGTACTATGATTTCAGTTGTTTGCATCCGCAGCCTTTGTATGTCTTTTTAGTTAAGGTCTTTGTCTCTGCTCTATATGTATGAACTGGAAGAATGCACTGATTGAAGATTTTGAGATTGATGGGGAAAAGCTGGAGATAACTGACACCTAAATTTATCTCGGACAACAGATATCAAAAAAGGGTCACATTGATGAAGAAATTAATGGCCGCAAAAAATTTTGTTGGAGAGCTTTTGGGAGAAGCAGTACAATTTTCAAGAGCAACAGAATATATATAACGTTTTAATTTTTAATAGCTGTAGTTTTAGATGCCCAATAGAACCTCAGTTATGCGTTTTTCAAGAGGATAGTATAAAAAACTTATAAAAGAAATTTCAAAATGTAAAATAGTATTGTAAAATTTATGCTTTGAGGAAATACAGTGAATTTCTTAAATATAATTTATTTAAACTCAAATTGGCGGCTAAAGAAAACAAGTTAGTAAAATCATGCAATGCATTGATTATGATACGCTTTCCAACATACCAGAAATTACTACTCAAGTTATGTGGATAATGGCTGTGGAATACATCTCGCTCCTGTGTCCTGACCTTTGACCCCATTTCGATGATATTCAACAGAACCGGTTCATTATACCTCCGGAACAACATGATAAAATTTTGTTGCAATAGAAGCAGTTTTACGCACGTTATGAGAATAATGGCTGTGGAATAAATCTGGCTTTTGTTCAATGACCTTTGACCCCATTTCGTTGATATTCAACAGAACCGGTTCACTATACCTCCGGAACAACATGATAACGTTTTGTCGAATCGAAATATTTTTTGGTAAGTTATGATGCACAAGGGAAATGGAATGGATCCCACTCCAGTGTCCTGACCTTTGACCCCATTTCACCCATTTTCGATAGGGTTCGTCCCCAGTGGCTCCCTACCACATACTAAAATTTCATCGAAATCGAACCATTTTTACGCAAGTTACGACGCATAAGGGCAATGGAATATATCACGCTCTTATACCCTGCCTGACCTTTGACCCCATTTCGCCCATTTTCAATAGGGTTCGTGCCCAGGTGGTTCCCTACCACATACTAAATTTTCATCGAAATCGAACCATATTTACGCATGTTATGACGCATAAAGGCAATGGAATGGATCTCGCTTTTGTGTCCTGATCTCTGATCCCACTCCGCCCATTTTCAATAGGGCTCGTGCTCAAGTGGTTCCCTACCACATACTAAAATGTCAACGGAATCGAACAATTTTTACGCAAGTTATGACGCATAAGAACAATGGAATGGATCCCGCTCCTATATCCTGACCTTTGACCCTGCTTCGCCCATTTTAAATAAGGTTCGTCTCCAGGTGGTCCCCTGCCACATACTAAAATTTCGTCGAAATCAAATTATTTTCACGTGAGTTATCGTTCGGACGGACAAAGCTGGAGCATATACGCTTCTTCAACCTACGGTTGGAAAGCGTAAAAAAAGGAACTTTACACATCATAGTATAAGCACACCGGACAAAACATTAGTCATCCCTAGCAAAAATGGCAGTTGGAAGTTACCGGTTGCACAGAGGGCGCCGTGATGGCATTGTTGGGAGATAAATAGCACTGACGTGGTCTACAGGATCATTTCTATCTCGTGCAGTGGTGAAGAGCAACGTGTGTGTTAAATTCAGTCTGCAATATGGGTCGTAAGACAGAAGTTAGTGAGTGGCAAAAAAGAGCCATCGTGTTTGGCCGTGCCCGCGGACTCAAAATGAATGAAGTTGCCCAATCTGTTAGTGTGTCGAAGCGTACTGTCCAGCGCGTCTAAAAACGGTGGTGTGGTTCACAGTCAACTGAAGATCGGCGACGAAACTTTGGCCGAAAAATGATTCTCACTAACAGGGTCTGACGCCATATTTCACGACTAGTAACTGCAAATCGGTTCAAACCAGACAACAATCGCTCCAAACAGTCAGTCCAACCAATTTCCAAAAGGATATGGTGACGAGAACTTCATGCGATGGATATCTGATGCAGGGTACCACGGAAGAGGGCTTTTAACAGCAAGTCACAAAGTCGCGCGCTATCAAATGGGCTCAAAGCCACCAAAACGTTACTGTGGAGGATTGGAAACGCGTAATTTGGTCTGATGAGTCTCGTTTTTGTTTGTAATCCAATGATGCGAGGCGACGAGTGCATTACAGGCGCTATTAAGCCTCTAATCCTGATTGTGTCACAGGTGTTGTTTAAACTAGAGGGAGTTTTGTAATTTTTTTCGTACCACGAAATGGGCCATCTCGTTGCAGTGGCGATGCATTTGAACCATCATGCGTGCCTCCGTATTCTGAACGACGAAACGTTGCTCTTTGCCCTACATCTCCAGGAACAGCATCACATAGCCACTCCTGTCTTCCAAGACGACAATTGCCTTGTGCACAGGACCAAAACTGTATCTGAGTGGTTCGACGAACAATCAGCAACACTGTCTCAACTCGACTGGCCCGGAAAATCTCCAGATTTATATCCTATTGAGAATCTGTGGGATCATTTGGAACAGAAGGTGAAACGCCGGAATAGACACTCACGTAATTTGGTGGAACTTCGGGACCAAATGACCCACGAGTGGTTGCAAATCGCAAAGCCTCGTGCTGTCCCTAACACACCGGATTCATGCTCTTATCAAGACAAAACACGTCGTTACCTATTATTTGGTAAGTTCTGACAGAGGTGCCTAATGTTTTATCATTGCGGAAACTATAAAGTCTATGAACATCAAACTTATCTTTCGACAGCTCTACCTGTCTATAAAAAAGCTGATACTTGACAAAGTGAAAACATTACGTCCTTCAGTCTGAGACCAACGTTTCAATACCTAGCAAAATGAATTAACAGCTTTTTTTCTTAGAATACTAGGTACATTCCCTTGAAACCGGGACGTTGGAAATTGAAGATTATAACGAAGTAAATTACTCAGTCATACATCCAAACCTACCGTGCCTGTGGCGTTGTGGTGTAAGTGATGGTTTCTGATCATTCGTCCGAAAGGTGTCCAAATTCGAATCCCGGTGAGGCATGAATGTTGTGTTTGTCTTACGGCACTGGCTCTCTCCCTTCCCTGGAACCAGCGACCCTAAATTAAGGATGGGCGACTGCTTATAGCCCATTAAGTTGCTAACGGTGGTCGTTAAACCTCCGATCAAAAAAAGAAAAAAACCTACTGCTTTATTTTTTGAGAAAATGAAAAAAGAGACTCTGTGCAGACGACTTTGTCCTGCCTATACCTTTTGCTTATATTCCTTCAAAGTCCCCTGATATGTCACCAATGGACTATTGTGCCTTCGGACTGCTAAAAAGAGAACTTTCCAAACGCGGACCTAAAATTATGATTGGACTATGGAAAACAGTGGGAGAGGAATAGATAGAATACCGCTACGAATTTTAAGAAATTCCCTGTTATCTTGGAAATTTTGATGTAGGTTCATATCCAGAAAAAGAACTATCAGATAAAACATTTAAGAAAGAGTTTTATTTTAAAAAATAATCACATTGCTGTAAAATTGTTCTAAAAATGTGTGAGAATCCGCTGTGCAGACGACTTTGTCCTGCCATATGTTTTTACCATGGTGGAAATATTAGGAAGCAATGGAGTGCTTACTCAAAGACACAAAGCAAACATTCGCATTATCACATGGAACACGCTAGGCCTAATTGAATGACTAAAAGTTGACCACAAAACATGTATTCTCCTTAAGATCCACATTTCATTTAAAATGATTATCGAGAAATGTGTTCCAGAGGATTATGCAGCCAGACGAATTTTTTTTCCAGTTTTTTTTAATTCCTTTACTTCCCTTTATAGAATTACAATTAATTTAACATATCATTGTTGGCCAAAGCTTGTTTCCACATTATTCCAAACAGTATTGATTTCATGTCATCGAGCATTAATTATACATTCAGCTCTGGAAATCTCAATTTCCTACTTAACACCCCATTTCCTTCGCTCCCTATCCACTCCGAAACATTATTTCAGCACTGGATAACTTCCAATTATTGTACTTCGCTGAAGAACTGGAAAAGCATTGTAGAAAGAAAAAAGATGTAGCAGAAGAAAAAGAAGGATTGCGCTTGAAAATCGTTTCTTCGATAAACAAAGGGATCGAGCAACAAATTCGTTCTTCATTCGGTTTGTTCGGTTGTAATGCTCTTATTTCGTCACAGGCATGGTCCCCATGCGATATTTCCTGACCAACTGCGCCCTGGAAACAGCATCGCGCACTGATACACGTGAGAAGACTAATTTGCATGAGTGAATGAAGAGGGAAGCAGCCTTTATTGATATGCAAGGCTTCTCACGAAGTTCGAGCAGACAAGCAAGCGAGCTTGAAACTCCCCGAAATCCCGCGAGATTCAATTAGCCAACGTCGACTAATGCCCTCACAGTGGAGCCGCAAGCGAAACGCAAATAACGGGACAAATTGAGTGAAAGAGATGGATAAAAGAAATTCTCCAGGAGGAAAAAGATATAAGTAACTTTAAACTGATTCCCTGACTTTGCAGGACTGTACAAGTGCTTATTTACTTTTCTTATCAACCACGTTTCAGACAGGAGAGAATGAAAACCATGCAATCAGTCAGGTTTCTGTCGCTCTACTTTGGGAAACACTTCCATGGAGCGTAAAGTTTAATGCGTACGCCTCTCTAAGGAAAGGAATCCAAAATATGTTAAATCAATTTTCTACTCCATTTCAAGTTCCCTTCGTACATTGTTTAACGGTAAAGAAACCAATATTTCTTATTTCTATGTAAGAACCGATTCGTCATCTGCTGTGTTCAAGTTGAAACTACAATCTGTCGCTTCTCTTTAAAGTAACACATATTTATTTTTTATCGTAAATTTATACCAACGGAAAATTGAAATGTAATGGACAAGCGGAAACAAGCTTATGGAAGAAACCGTCTCTTCGTCTATATTGAAGAAACCGTTTTCTGAATACACACTGAAGTGCCAGAAAAACTGGTGCACCAGTCTAATACTTGGTCCCTACGGGAGCGTAGGACTGCAGAAATACGACGGGGAATTGACTCCACTAGCTCCTGGAAATATGCTGTAGGCAATGCACACCATACTTCCCGCAGAGCGTTCCACAATTCAAGTGTATTCCGAGGTCTCGGATTTCTGTGTTCGATAGCGCGTTTCATGGCATCCCAAAAGTGTTCTATCACGTTTAGATCTGGGGACTTGGGTGGGAATGGCAGCACCCGAAATTCAGATGAATGCTCCTCTAACAATAATGTGGCGTTCCGACATTTGTGTGGAGGTGCATTGTCCTGTTGGAACAGGCCCAACTCATCAGCATGAATGCAAGACATGAACGGGTGTACCTCGTCAGAAAGGATGCGCACATAGCGTTGACCGGTCACAGACGTTTGTAGACGTACCAGGGGTCACAGTGAAGTCCAGATAAACACACCACATACCATTACGAACCCCCTCCCTCCCCAGCCGGTACAGTTCCCTGTTCAAAGGCGGGACCCATGGCTTCATGGAATTTGCGCCATACACGAATCCTTCCATCTGCCCGATACAGTTGGAAACGCGACTCGTCAGACCAGGCTACTTGTTTGCAGCCATCAAGTGTCCAGTGCCGGTGTTGCCGTGCCCAAGCGATGCGCATAGCTCTGTGTCGTGCACCCATCAAGGGGACTCGAGTTGGGCGTCCGCTGACGCTGATGCTTGTTAAGGCTCCAGCATTAAATTCCGAGGATACGTGCGAGAGTGTTGCACGCCTATCGCGTGAAACGATTCTTGACAGCCGACGATGGGCACGTTCACCCAATGTCTTTTTCCGGCCAGACTGGTATCGTAGGTTAGAAGTTTTCCCGGAATTCTTGTAGTCACGGTACACCCTTGCAATGGTCGTCCGTGAAAATCCGAACTTCGTTTCTACCTCCGAAATACTATGGCCCATCTCACGAGCGCCAACTGTGACACCGCGTTGAAAATCGCTTAATTCGTTATTACTTCTCATTCTCATGCCGAAAACAGCTCTGAGAGCAGGGAAGGATGTCAATCGCTTTATATACGCACTGGCGGACGCAACCGAGTACGCGCATAGGTGACGTTCTATGTATTATGCATAAGCTCGTCTGTACTAGGTTTTCTATCATTTCAGTGTATATATATATTTTTAATTGGAGGTTTAACTACCAGCGTGAGCAACTCAATGGGCTATAAGCAGTCGCCCGTCCCTAATTTAGTGCCACTGGTTCCAGGGAAGGGAGAGAGCCAGTGACGTAAGACAATATCAACTGCCATGCCTCACTGGCATTCGAACCCGAACCACTTTTGGACGAATGATCAGGAGCCATCGCAATATAAAATCGTATAGATGAATTCATGTACAGACTATCCTTGATGTACCGCCACCGTTTGTTACATTATATTGTGGCTTTACCTTTCCCCAAGGGAAATAACTGAAAAACCATATACTTGAGAAACAAATTTCTCCAAAGAAAATATTCTTCATTTATACATGGTAGGCCTTTAAAGCTGGTTATGCCTCCGTACACATGAACAATCACTAAATCATGGCTTGAGTTATATTCCACGAATTATTGGCATATTTTCACTGTATTTCATGTATTTACTTCATTCAGAAAACTAGAAAAAATTTTCTATCCTCGAGCGGGATACACGCTTGACCAAAAAATCGGGAGTTGCGCGTTCGGTTCCCAGTCCAGGACAGCGAAATTTTTCAAATTTTCTGAATGAAGTAAATATAAGGAATTCAGCGAAAATATGCCAATAAACCTTGGAATGTTCTTCTAGCCATGATTTAGTGATTGTGGATATGCATTAACTGAAAAACGACAAATATTTTCAAAATTGTTGAACATTATGTTACCGGCAATGTGTGAAATTAGATATTGTTCCGAATGCCTAGGAAATCTGTAGAATGCCAAAAATGGGACGTCAAAGTATGAAAAGCTTAACATTTCGCGCATTTCCTAGGCATTTTATGCAATGCCAAAACGCACATTGGCAAAGTACAAGACACTCCCTCCAGTGACTTTTTTTCTCTCGTGAAGAGGCACGTGACATTCAATGCTCCTGTTAAGTGCCGCCTATGACGGTTTTTTTTTTCACTTAGCGAAGCACATAACTTTCAATGCTCCTGTTAACTGCCGCCTATGACGGTTTTTTTTTCACTTGGCGAAGCACGTGACTTTCAATGCTCCCGTTAAGTGACGGTTTTTTTTTCACTTGGCGAATCACGTGACTTTCAATGCTCCCGCTAACTGCCGCCTATGAGGGGTTTTTTTTCACTTGGCGAAGCACGTGACTTTCAATGCTCCCGTTTAGTGCCGCCTATGAGGGGTTTTTTTCACTTGACGAAGCACGTGACTTTCAATGCTCCCGTTAAGTGACGGGTTTTTTTTCACTTGGCGAATCACGTGGCTTTCAATGCCCCGTTAAGTGCCGCCTATGACGGGTCTTTTTTTCACTTGGCAAAGCACGTGACTTTCAATGCTCCCGTTAAGTGCCGCCTATGACGGGGTTTTTTTCACTTGGTGAAGCACGTGACTTTCAATGCTGCCGTTAAGTGCTGCTTATTACGGGTTTTTTCACTTGGTGAAGAACGTGACTTTCAATACTCCCGTTAATTGCCGCCTATGACGGGTTTTTTCACTTGGCGAAGCACGTGACTTTCAATGCTCCCGTTAAGTGCCGCCTATTAGGGGTTTTTTTCACTTGGCGAAGCACGTGACTTTCAATGCCCCCGTTAAGTGCCGCCCATGACGGGTTTTTTTTCACTTGGCGAAGCACAACGTGCAACGTTCTGTTCAAGCGGACTGTATTTAGTACCATTGGCTTTTGCATTTCTTTCTTTGTTCGGCACTGACGAAACACGCGAGTTCCAATTTGCGCAGCAGACTTTCGCCCATACTGTGTTGTATGAGAACGGCGGAGCAAGTATCAGGAAAAGAATAAAAAAATGGGAAGAGTATATTGGCAATTATTATGAGTGTGACAGAAGACGGTTTTTACCGACTTGGACTTACTCGAAAAATTTGAACCAATTTTATGCCAGGTTAGAATTCACTTTATGTCCAAAGGACTTACTCATAGTTGAAGATGTTCCCGACCACAAAATTCCTCTTAGATCAGCTGCTATCGCTCAGTCCACAGGAAGTGGTCAAGGATTCTTAAGGTGTTTGTGCAAAACCAAGTGCCAAAATAAGAAGTGTTCTTGTGTGAAAAAGACAATTAATGCCATTCTAGAATTCCTTTTTCAACAAGTAGGTCAGTGCTAATCTTTTTCTCCTGTTCTTTCAGTAAGAAAGTCGTATACTTTACTTTGTATTTCTTTTTTTGATTTTCATATACGTTTTTTCGATAAAGGCCTTTTCATGTTTCTATTTTCATACTTTGTTTAAATAGTCCTTGACGTTTTATATAATGCCTAGGATTTATATAAAATGCCTAGAAAAAGTATACACAACATTAAAATAACATAAATATTTCATGCTTTGCCTAAAAAAAGTCACGCATTCTATAGACTTCCTAGGTATTCTGTTCAGTGCCTATTTTTCACACATTACCGATAACATATACATATTGTACTCCTGGATTTTCTGTGAAACATGGAGATACCTTTTACATCAACAGTGGCGTTATATCAAGTTTCGGTTTGTTTTTAAGTAAGCCAAATTGTATTATGTTTCTTTGAAAACCATAAATTTCTGATTAACATGTTTTAATACAATTAATATTGTATTAAAACATGCTAATTAGAAAAAAGTGTAGTTATATGATATGTTGTGCACTTAGTGCCGATTGTAGTTCAAAGTGATCGTTTCCATCTCGGATGCTTCTGCTATGCACTAACGCGGAAATTTACTTTACTAGTAATGAAGGAAAGGGTAAAGTTTTAAATATAAAGAAAATCATGTTACGTTGCTAAAAATTTATCAACTGAAAATTGGTAGCATTACACAAAGGCATTTTATATATCTCAGTTTATTTTAAATCCTCGTTTTAAAATAAACTTTTTTTCAGCTTTAGATTTCAATCGAATTATTTCCAGAGCGCAATCTAATTTAGCAAGTACATTTGGAATCTCACCATCCTGCCAGTTTGCTTCAAAGAATCTTAATGTTTAAAGACAATGATTTGCATCTTTGATTGAGACAGTTTCTTCAGCAGTAAGGTGTACAACAGTTGAATCAGTGTCTGCAAAAATTGAATGGGAATTCCGTTACAGCTGGAAGGTGGCTGTGCATCAAATAAATTTTGTGTTGGATATAAAAGTCTGTCGCAGTAATTAACATTGGATGATGGCGGATGCCAAGAATGTGGCGGTATGCCATGCGATCCAGAGATGATTTACACTCATTGTCATAAAAATTATATGGCGTCGCGCAGGGTACTCCACATTCGTGCCGAAGTGCACGGTAAGAGTCAGGTGAGATTCCTGAGCAATAGACATGCGTAGTAGCCGCCGTAGATATGCGTACGGGAAACTGGCGGAGTTTGAACGTGGCCGTATCATCGGGATGACAGAGGCAAGCTGGGCGGCGGGCGAAATCAGACGTCATTTGGGCCGGTCGGACAGTGCGGCGCGATCGTGTTCGGAGCAATGGACACGGGAAGACACCCAGACACGGCGGACTGGCTCTGGAAGACCCAGACACACCACCAGCAGAGAGGACTGTGGGATTGTGATAGTGGCATGCACAGATGCAAAGACGTCCTTGTCCAATATCCAGAGACATATGGCGGCTGTACAAGTGGCTCCTGTGTCCGCAGAATCATTTCCAGCCGCCTGGCAGAAGCGAATCTGCACTCTCCACGGTCCTTACGTTTTCTGCCATTAACACTTGACCATCGTCCGCGTCGATTGCAGTACTGTCAGCAGCGAGCAATGTGGAATGCTCCGGACTGGCGACGTATAGTGTTCGGCGACAAACCCCGCTTCTTTATGGGAACGGACGACCACCGGGTCAGAGTGTGGAGGACCGCAGATGAGCGTTACAATCCCAACCTGGCTGTACAGCTGCATACGTCCCGAACTGCAGGCGATATGGTCCGGGAGCCATCGCGTATGACAGCTGTCCTTCCCTCGCCGTCATCGGAAGGACGTTGACAGATCAGTGATATGTACAGGAGATTGAGCGGTCTCATGTGTTGCTTTTCTTGGTGGGGAGGCCCGGATCCATTTTCCAACGGTTTCCCAGTACTGCCTACGTCATGTGCCGACGCTTCCGTGGCCTTCCAGATTGCCTGATCTCTCACCCATCGAGCACATGTGGGATCAGATGGGACCCCAGCTTTCTCCATGTTCCAGTATTTGTGATTTAGAGCATCAGTTACAAGAAGTGTGGGCCGATCTGTCCCAGGACAACATACGGCGTTTCTTTGACTCCATGCCGGACTGTATCAGCGCATATATCCAAGCACAAGGCGGTACTACGGCGGACCGGAATGTGTACCATATGCCCGCGGGAATTATTCCTGCTGCTGTGACATTGTAATCACTTCTGTCCTTGTTATGTACCATCTCATCACTAAAATCTCATTTTAATCCGACGCCTCCTCCTTGATGCGCGGATTTTTATGACAATGAGTGCATGTAGACCACGTCTGTTCAGACCTAAAGGATGGGGAGTAAATTAAGGGAAAGTGCATGGAGGCTTGACTGTCCGAACAAGCACTGTTTGAAAAAGGGCGTGTTTCGGTTTTGCTATAGCGATAGACAAAGAGAAGCGAAAATCAACTGACATTTACCCGAAATTCACTTTTATTTTAATTTCGGGCTTTAACGTCCATCGTGAGCATGTAGCTTTACACTGAAGAGCAAACAAAGTCGCGCGATACGCTACTAGCATCGTGTAGTACATCCCATAGCCGTTTGAAGTGCAGCAACTCGACGTGGCATCTATTCCACAAGTGGCAGTAAGACTTCTGCAGAGATGTTGAGCCATGCCGTCTGAATAGCCGCCTGCGGTTCCCTGGTATTTGTTGGTGCAGGATCTTGGGTGCGAATGGACCTTTCCACCACGTCCCATAAGTGATCTATTGGGTTCATGTCGGACGAACGTGGTGGCCACACCATCCGTCGGAACTGCCCAGATTGCTCCTCGAACCAAATTTGAACATGGGCCGATGACATGGTGCATTTGAAGTCCACGAAGAGCTGCAAATGATCACCCAGCAGAAGAACAAAACGATTGCCGTTTGATGGCGTGTTTACGAGAACGAAAGGACCCCACACCGTACCATGTAAAGACACGCTACACATGTATGGAACCATCCCCAGCTTGCACAGTGCCTTTTTGACAGCTTGGATCCATGGTCTCTGCGCCACACACAAACCCTACGATCAGCTCAAAACAACTGGTAGCGTGACTCATCGGACCACGCCACACGTTGCCAGTCTTCCAAGGTCCAATTACCGTGTTCACGAGCCCAGGTGAGACGCTGTGTCCGATGTCGTGGTGTTAACAAAGGCAGTATGGTGGGTCTTCTGCTACCATATCCCATGGACGCTAAATTACGCTGCCCTGACCTGATGGATAAGTTTCTGGCGCCTCTTGCGTTGAATGTGATGTTATGTGAGTCAGTGTCGCTTGTCTGTTTGAGCATCCTTTTTTCGGCCACTGCTCTGTCCACGGTGGGTGGTAATGTCTTTCATGAGTTATTCTCGGTACACCCCGTGACAGCGTAAATCGAGGAATGTTGAATGTTCGTACAACTTCGGGAACTGAACAGTCAAGCCTCCAGAACGCCATATACTCCATTGATAAAGACATGGTCTAATGTCGAAACTGGTTTGGATTTAGGTGGTACTGTTGGATAAGAATTACGTACCCAGTCTTTTATGATTCATGTTTTAATTGTTTTTTTTAGGTCCTTCTTTAAATTTCCTTTTAACAAGGTTTTGTATTGTTGATAATTCGATATTTCGTTTCCCGGTGTTCAATTCGTTCTAATTCAAAACTATTCTTATTGTGCACAGCTCGTCAACTACTAGTCATTCTAACAAATGATTTTATTATCGAAGTCAGAGCAAAGAACTGAACGCTATCAATAATATACCCAGGATAAACAGAACTTCTGATGTGAAATGGGTGAGTCAAAACTTTTTATCCATTACAACAATAGTGTAGCCAAAATACGTCCTTGTCCAACGACCGCTAAGTTAATATTATAACGTGTGTAACAGTAGATATGGCTGCATATAGTATGCAGTACATATGATAACATCATGTCACTGTTTAAAAGCAGTTTACTGAAACATATTCTCTTTCCTGTCTTAGATAGGCCTTTTAGTAAGTAATCAGTCCCTGGATCAGTGTCAGTCATGGGATCTGTGTCAATGATTGACGAATTGGAATAGCAGTGCTTAGAGGAAGGCAAACCTTTCTGATTCGCTGATACATTCCATCTAGCCGCGTTCGGTCCTCTTCTTAGACAGCAAATGTATTCGTTCGAGCTGATTTCAGCCCAGTTTAATAACTGACGTACTACAGAGGTGAAAACATGTGTCAAGACGACAAATCTGCAGGGAGATATCTTTTTTCTCCGCGTAGCTCAGTCGGGAGAGCGACTTACTGCGGAGTGAGGGGACACGGATTCGATGGCAGTCGCGGATACAGATTCGATGGTAGTCGCGGATACGGATTCGATGGCAGTCGCGGACAAACTTGTGTTTTCACATTGGCACCCGATTGTGGAAAATGTATCCACTGGCCGTTGGGCTCTTCGAAAAATGTTATTTTTGCTCCACACATTGTTCGGAATTAACGAAACATTCTTACTTCGCTTCGAAGACAAAAAAAAATTAAAAGGGAGATGATGTGACGTACTACAGAGATGAAAACATATGTCAAGATGACAAAACTGCAGCGAGATATTCCGTCCGCGTAGCTCATTTGGGAGAGCGACTTACTCCGGAGTGAGGGGACATGGACAAACTTGTGTTTTCACATAACCCCGAGCTAATTCGTTCCATGCAATTAAAGGATTAATCATGACTAAAGCAAGCAGAACAAAAATTCAATTAGGTGTGTCTCGAGAATCCAGTAAACTCAACGGTGTACCTATTGCTGCGCATTACGCAGGACTAAGGTAAGAAGAACAGCAAACTGAAAACCCCCTGATTACTTACTAAAAGGCCTATCTAAGAAAGGAAAGAGAATAAGTTTCAGTAAACTGCTTTTAAACAGTGACATGATGTTATACCATCTTAAGATGATCACTTCAAAGAAAGCAAAAACAGGAATACTGCAAGTAAAAACAAACTTTTATTATTTTCATCGTGTAATACTCGTACTGAAGGACTACATGTATTTGTACTACACAAATTATATTTGAAACACGATATTTCACACTTGTTTTTTAATGTTACTTCCATGAAACTTTTAACACAAATGCTAGAGAAAAGCGAAAGCTTTTCAATATCGTTTCCAAAATTACTCTCGAGGGATAAATTACACGAGTGATACATCTTTTAGCATTTCACCGAAGCAATTTCTGGCGTTAAAGAGATGTAAACGCCGAACTATGGAGTAAATCAACAGTGCATTTTTTTCTTATTTTGCTTTATATGAGGAGGCATTAATCAAGTATTTTTTTCCAGTTGCACCGTCGAAGGTCGTAATCCTTGGTCCAACGGAGGGCAAAGTGGGTAATGTGATCAACATGTCGTGTTCGGCGGGGCCAAGTAATCCTCCTTGTGCTCTTACGTGGGTTTTAGACGGTAAACCCTATGATGCCAAATCTAGCGTCATCGTCTCCAGGGGCGGCTGGATTACAACATCGAACATCACCGTCGTTCTCACCAGGCAGGTAAATTAAAACCAAGCATTATGCTTCGTGATGTGAAACTAAAACGTCTTTTCTTTCCTTATTCTGTTCGCTCAGTGTTATCATTTGTATGCTGCGTGAAACAAAAGCATGCTACAGCAAATCAAAAACTCCTTCCCAACATATTTTTCATTAGCTTCACTGCTAAGAAATAAGAATATTTAAGTAGAACATGAATACTTAATGTGATTTCAGTAATGTTTTTTAAGCAATACGGTAATATTGTCTCAGAAAATTTTGTGCAGCAAATCTGCCGAAAGTTATTTTTTTTTTTTTGTAATGCAATATTTTACTTTTACGTAGGAAAGCTTCTTTCCTTTATATTTTCCCAATTTCACGTCTATATTTTCATTTTTCATAAAAATATTTTTAGATACTATTGCTAAGATATCATTGGCCCTCGGTGATGAAAGGCTATTAGAAACAGTACCGAAACGAATGTATTTTCTTGAGTTACTTTCCTGCTATCACACTCAAACTTTCGAATTTTTAAGCACTTTGATGCCTGGAAGCACTTTAAAATATTCAGAGGCCTTACGTATAACCGAAAGAACGAATTAAAGTAAGGGACAACACAATCGAAATAAAAATGTAATTTACCAGCGGCTTACAAAGAAAAAATTATAAACTCTAAAGAAACCTACTGGGAGAAGTTGACGGTGATGGATGGCATCATCAGAATCACTTCTTCATTCACATGGACGTTTGAAGAAACGTAGCTCCGTTAGAAAGTTTGGATCCCTTGATGGGAAAAAATCAGAATCTGGAGTTTAAATTTTTGTGGTCAGGGTCCTCCAACGTAAATGATTTCAGAAAAAGTCCAGTCTATTTCTGAAACTAGTCCTTGCAAATTTCTCTGCGGAGAACTTTTTCCTCAATATTGCATTTGAAGTGCAAAATGCTCTAGGAATATTGAATGATTCCAAACGCTATGTTGAACGATTAAAAATGTTTGAGACATGTCGAATTATTCCACAGAAAATGCTGAATTATTCCAAATACTTGAAAATGTTTAATGATTCCTGTTTTCTAAGAATGCATTTAAGAACACACACGATGCAGCAGTATTTTGTCCCGTAGAATGCGAATGACGACGTTTTGGAAATATCAGTTGAAGCCGCTATGTCTTCACATGTCATTCGTCGACCTTTTTGCAAAATTGCCCAAACAGTGTCACCAATACGAAGAAGAACCCTTTCAGGTCGATCAGGCCTAGGAGTAAGTTCTGCCGACAAACGCACTTTTTTGAAATCATGGTGCCATCTAAAAATCGTTGACTCACCCAAACATTTAGCTTTGTAAGCTTTTTTCACTAAAAAAACTGTTTCGGGAGCCGTTTTACCCAAACGATTACGACATTTTATCGCACCACGCATTTCACTTTTTAACTCTCAATCACTCACGTCCATAGCTGTATGGCGAAATACAGACGTGCCTTAAATAACTGCGCAATAACAAATCCAGAATCGTCTGCCACGGCTAATAACTGTTGCCATAGATACTTCCTTAATTCAGTTAGTCGTCTGCGTGGTTACTTTTCACCTTCGTACTGTTGCCACCACAAAAAAATTATTCTCATTTGATATGGAACGTCCTTTGTATATCTATGCGTTCTGGCGAAAAAACTGTGCGTCATTGTGACCAGGACATATATGCAAAAAAGCTTTGTGTGGTGAGGGATGAACAGGAACGTTTTCAGTCGAGTTTGCAGGAACACAGATACTACTGCAAATGCATAGGGCATAT
Organism: Macrothele yani; assembly: GCA_039090855.1. Lineage (NCBI taxonomy): Eukaryota > Metazoa > Arthropoda > Arachnida > Araneae > Macrothelidae > Macrothele > Macrothele yani. The sequence continues at coordinate 163,282,387 of CM077002.1, forward strand.
AAATATGCAATAGTGCTTCCTAATGAAAAAATTGTTTAATGCCAGGAATTAAAAACCAAATGTTAAATCTTTTTTCAGCAGGATCCCTATAAATGCGATTTTTGTTTTCGAAATTGGACTATTAGAAGGATATTGGAGAAATGGAATATAAGGTTACGCTTCCTGGCTGGAAATCTGTGCGTTAATGAAAAAGTAATAATACGAATATTAATTTTCGTTCTAAAATGTATCGACAGAAAAAAAGAATTGATTCAATCTGTTATTTAGAAGCAATGATATGAGAAAACTATTTTAAACAGCAGCATCTGTAATTATGCCTCATGTCCGCGAAGTTATGCATCGGAAAAAGACCGAAACGCAAATACACGTTCGAGTCACATTATTGTGACCACCAGCTAATATCCAGAGCAACCGCCGTGTGCAGCGTGGACAGCAGCTAGATGAGCTGCGAGGGACTCAGTAAGGTGTTGGAAGGTGTTCACAGGTATGTGGAGCCATGCTGACTACAGTGCATTTGACAGCTGCTGGAGGGTAGGTGGTGGGGTATCCATAGAGCGAACAACACGATCAAGGTGGTCCCACAGATGCTCAATTGGGTTTAAGTCTGGGAAATTAGGGGTCCTATAAATTACTTTGAAGTCTTCGTCGTGGTTTTCCAACCACTCTCGGGCATTTCTAGGTTTCCGACACGTCGCATTATCGTGCTGGAAAATCTTATCCACCCCAAGGAAGACAATCAACATGTAGGGTGTACGTGGTCTGCAAGGATGGATTCATAACGAAATCGGTCCATACTGCCTTCCACAGGTATGCGTGGACTCATAGAACGAAACGAAAACATTCTCCAGATCATAACGCTGCCCCCACCAGCTTGTGTTCTGGCAGCAATGGTTGAGGAGTGTTTTTCCCCCGATGTTTTTAGCCTTATACGCCAACGTTCATCCGTCCGATGAAGCAGAAAACGTGAGTCATCGTTGAAGGCAATTCTTTGCCAATCAGCGGAGGTCCAATTCCGATACTGCAGTGCAAATGTAAGTCTTTTCTGCCGATGCACCTTCGTTTGCATAGGTGCAGTGACCATCCATCTGCATTGGAGCACCATGAGTTGCTCCACTGCAGCTTGTCAATCGGCCTTTAAGCATTTTGAAGCAACATTCACCTCTCACATCAATTGCACGTGGTTCTCTGTAGTTTCCCCGTCGCTTTTTTGCAATGGTGTCATTTCTCAAATCACGATACACTGTAACCACTGCAGCACGCAAACAGTTCACAAACTGCGCTGTTTCCGAAATACTGCCACCCTTGGCTCGAAAGCCGATAATCATCTCATTTTGCAAACATGATAAATTGCTCCTTTTATCCATGACAGTAACGGATGGTATGTATTCAGAATGCCTACATCACACCTTATATACCCTACAAACCAGCTAACGACACGTGCCCTCTTTCATTGGCTACGCGCTGTTGACTTCAAAAGTAGGAGGTGGTCACAATGATCTGACTCGATTGTGTGTAATCGTTCTCACAATTCAGGCTTCTCAACGTAACAAGAATTTTTCAAGTCAGTCTAACAGACATAAAGATATGATCTCCAGTGGCGGACTGACGGACCGAGATAGAAATAATAGAACCACGTCTCTTTTTTCTTAAAGACGTCTTAATGCGATACGATAAGGTTTAAATTACAAGCGGAACTCGTTATTACGTGATTTCTGAAATCACGTCACTTCCGTATCTGTTCATCCAAAGAAAACAATCACGAGAAAAGTGTTTTCTTCGTTTTATCTCTCATTTTTTGACCAACAGTCTAAGCAGGTTCAGAACCATAAAAATTGTGCCCTTCATTGATGTGAACACAAGCAAGAGCAACGCCATAGAATGAGGTAACAACTGGTATAATGTTTCCTTCTTCAAGAATAAATTATTCAAAACACACTTTTATTCATTTGCATTTATTTGCTCATTTTAAATAAAAATAATGAGAAATAAACAACTCCGCTAACACTTTGCTCATCCTCTATATAACGGAAACGACATGCCTAGAAAAATCAAGGATTCAACTCTACTTTCTGTTTTTAAATTTTCATGACAATATAATGTTTCGAATAAAAAAAAGTGTTGGGAAAAGCTTTTTTGATTTGCTTTAATCAGTGGATATAAACAGTATATTTTTAACATCGTTCCCATAAAAAGTGTATTGATTCTGGAGAAAAAGTTGCTGTATAATTAACGTACCGGGAGTTCAAAAACCAGATAACTCTATTCAGCTGCATTTTTGAGTAACAATTATTAATGCAGGAAACCTAAACCTGCTTTATATTTTTAAAAATATGTTTTTATTTTTCACTTTTAAGAAAGGCATTAATATAAAGTGACAACCCTTAAGAAAACTTTGTAACTTGTTTTCATTTGAATATGTACCTAATTTCAAACAAACATCGACGTGAAAAAAAATCTGTATTATGTATCTTGAGATATTTGTTTTGACCTCTTAAATAAATTTTCGAGAGCTTCGAAGATATAGCTCCTTAATATTTAGTATATTTGCAGAGTATTTTGCTTTAATTCCAAAATTCCTTTTTATGAATAACTCATACATTGTCGAGTCACATTATCGTGACCACCGGCTAATATCCAGAGAAACAGCCGCGTGCAGCGCGGACAGCAGGTAGACGGGCTGGGAGTGACTCAATAAGGTGCTGGAAGGTGTTCGCAGATATGTGGAGTCATGGTGACTGCAGTGCATCTGACAGCTGCTGGATGGTGTGTGGTGGAGGATTCATAGAGCGAACAACACGATCGAGGTAATCCCACATATCGTCAATTAGGTTCACGTCAGGGGAATTAGGGGACCAGGGAAGTACTTTGAAGTCTTCATCGTGCTCTCCCAACCATTCTCGGACATTTCTAGTTGTGTGACACGTCGCATTATCGTGCTGGAAGATCTTATCCTGCCCAGGGAAGACAATCATTATGTATGGGTGTACGTAGCGTGTCGATCGGCTCTCGCGCACTTTCGCAGCCGACGTTCACCTCTCACATCAGTGGCTAGTGGTGCTCCGCAGTTTCGACGTCGCTTATTCGCAATGCTGCAATTTCTCCAATCACGATACACTTTAACCACAGCAGTACGCGAATCGAACGGTTCACAAACTGCGCTGTTTCAGAAATACTGTCATCTTTGACCCGAAAGCCGATAATCATCCCTTTTGTAAATCCTTTTTGTAAATCCATTCCTTTTATCCATGACAGCAACGATTGATAGGTTTTCAGAATGCCTACAGCATACTTTATATACCCTCCAAGCCAGCACACGACACGTGCTTTCTTCATTGGCTACGCGCTGTTGACGTCAAAAGTAGGAGGTGGTCACAATAATGTGACTCGACTGTGTATTTTGAATCCACGGGTAAATAAAGTTTTACCATTGCATTACAAATTGGTTGGCATGTACCGTAACTGTTTTGTCACACTTTCTGACATCGCTACAGTTCCTTCCACGCAATGGGCTTGTGCAAACGACAGAGGTTTAGGAACAACAGGCTATAGTAATGCCGGCTGAGATATCATGACTTCGAAAAATTCAAATGACAGCATTTTTCGATGTTGAGTACAGCTGTAGTACGATTAACAAACAATGAAAAGAGAAACAGTTTGCATTGTCCGATAAAAAAAAGGAAACTAGGTAGGCTTAGTTCTGATGAGTCGTCATTTTGGAACGTATGACTACGATCGGCGTATTGGATTTTTGTTTGGCGGCCGCAGCCTTCAAGCGTTGTCGATGCTCTCTATAGTTCGCTGGGCTGCAGTCTTCTTGGGCTTCTTACATTCCACATAACTTTTTTTATCAGTGGTTTTGATTTTCTCCACTTTTGCTTACGTTCATTCTGCGAATTCCGCAGCATTGTTGAAAATGATAATACGTTCACACGAAAACATTTTTTCTTAATTTTCATTTAAACCACTACGATGTGTTCTTTCTCTTAGTTATATGAATCGATCTCATCAAGTGCTTTAAAATGATGCCCCGCACAGTCGTTTTGCACTTACGGTTGTCCAGATAAACCGCGATATTATCAAAATAGTCACTGGTTCACAAGAAAACAATTTTTTAAATGTTCAGTTCAAACCACTGCGAAATGTTCTTCGTATATTTGAATAGATCTCATCGAGAGCTTTAAAATGATACCACGCACAGTCGTGTTACGCTCATTGTTGGCGAGATAGACTGAGTCAAACGCGTCGACACACCCAGAAATATTGCATCACCTCTCCCGCGTACAGGGAGCGATGGGAGCACAATGAATTAGGCAGTGCACAAATTGGAATCCACGCTGTTTACGAATATGCTAACACGATGATCCGATCATATTTAGAGGATTTTAGGAAGGGAGTGTCTGATCCCAGGTCCTAAACAACACTTAGAAATAGGAAGCTAGGAGTTTCGGACTAGAGTGCTCGATAGGAAAGTGACACGGAGGCAAAGTAGAAAGGGGGAGGAAGACGCCCTTATTTATTACCCGGGGGCCACAAACCGGGGTCTCGCGGCTTAACGTGCCCATACGACGCACGGCGGATATTTAGTGGATAGACCGTTCGTACCTGCCTGGGATCGAACCTGAGGTCCTTTCCGTGGCAGTCACGAACAGTGCCCACTAGGCCACCCGCGGCCCGAATATGCTAACACGACGAGTGTGCGGCACGTATTTTTAACGCTATAATGATTTCAATTGGGACCTATATTTGTCACAGGCGGTCGCCTGTAAGTCGCTTTTTATTATTCGCTGAGTTAGACGTAGCCTTACGTCACACTTATGTCGTTTTAAGCCAAACTTTAACCCTGAATCCAAACTTTTGCGGATATACTCCACCAAAATAGCGTAGGCACCAAGAATGCATCATTCATGAAGGGAGGACTCTCACACACACACAGCATCATACCACGAAACGCGTAGGCATGTTCAAGACAACTACTTGCCAGAACGTATACCAAATATTTCGATCCGAAGTGTCTCACTTTGTTCGTTGTATATCAGAGTATTTACCTGCTTTGGACAGCAGTACACAGAAGCAGACGACGAAGCGAGTAGGCACGTTCAAGACAACTACTCGCTACAAAGTATACGAAACATTTCGGTTAGAAGTATTTTACTTTGCACATTGTATATCACCGTATTTATCTTGGACAGCAGCACACAACAGCTGACCACGAAACAAGTAGGCATGTTCAAGACAACTACTCGTTACAATGTATACCAAAAATTTGGGTTAGAAGTATCTTACTTTGCTCGTTGTATATCACAATATTTAGCTTGGACAGCAGATATCAAGCAAGGGTTGATGAAGAAATTAATCGGCGTATAAACTTGGTTGGAGAGCTTTTGGAAGAAACAGTACAATTTTTTAGAGCAATATGACATTATATCTTAAAAGAAACGTTTTTGATTAATTCATTCTTTCAGTGCTTGCATACGGAGCGGAGACATGGATTCTAACTACAAAAATATACAAAGATTCCGGACAACTGAAAGAGGCATGGAAAGATGCACGCTTGCTGTAACCAGGAGAGATAAGAAGATGAACCGGTGGATAAGGAAAATGAAAGGAGTGAAAGACGTCCTGTTCAGAATAATATCCTTGAAATGGAAACGGGCTGGACATATTGACAGAAGGATCTACCACCGATGGACAACCGAGAGTTTAGTCTGTATTCGAAAGTATGCGGGTGTAACAAACTTCGGAATACCTTCATCCAGCACTGGCTTGATAATAGTTGACAATGATGATGATGATGATATCACAGTAAGAAAAAAGAAGTCCAAATGTATCTGCGAGGGAAGAAAATGAAGCTGGCAAAGGGAAATATGTTGTCACCGTATATTGAAGTATGAATATGTATATCACATTTTGATAAAAAGAAACGGGAAGAAGATCGAGTTCCATGGTATATAGACTGGGATTTAAGGAACTTTTCGACTAAATATGGGGATTAATGGAATTAATTTTAACCTGTAGTAACGGACCTCCTACCTACATTATTGCTTCTATCGCTAAGGTAAATGGAAAATTCGATTTATCCCGCATCTTGAAGACAATAAATCTCATTGAGCTTTATTATTTCAGCGGCTTCACCCACTTAAAAATAGCCGTCAGTAAAGACAGGAATTCAAGTTATACATTTCAAAATTGCCTGCATGGAGCGTCTTTCTATCACGTCAGGTTTGTAAATAAAATAAGAAGTTATGTTTTCAAGATTTTAATTAATGTAAGCACAAAAATGCAAACACAATGTCCCACAAAGACTTTTTTATTTACGAAAGCACTTTAAAACTAATGTAAAGAACTGACCTGTGACTAGTTCTTAACAAAACGACAAGCAGACAGTGTTCCATTAATTTTCAAACTCTCTTTTTTTTTACTTTCTTGCAGATCCTCCTATATCTTTACTCTCCCTCTTCAACATCCAACAATAGTCGGCCATCATAGTTTCATTCCATCTCCCCTGGTACCTCTTCTCAATCTCCTTAATATCCTGGTGAAAGCGTTCTCCATGCTCTTCACTATAATGTTCCAGATTTTCCGGAAAGTAGTCTATATGGGAGTGTAGAAAGTGAACTTTTACATTCATGTTACAACCCAACTGCTTGAAGTTTTCTAACATTGTTTCAACAATTTTTCTCTAATTAAGATCTTTGTGATTCCGTAGAAAGTTTTTGGTTACAGACAGGAATGTTGTCCATGCGTCTTTTTCTCTCTCATTCATCGTTTTCTCAAAATCTTTGTCCTTCGTCAGTTTTTTTATTTGCGGGCCGACAAAAATTCTAGCTTTCAATTTTTCTAGTGGGATGAAGGAAAGTTTCATAGAAAGGTACTTGAAGCATGGCCCATCTTGTGGTAGAACCCTTACAAACTGCTTCATCAACCCCAATTTGATGTGTACTGGTGGAAGCAATACTTTTTGGGGGTCTACAAGTGGGTCATGCATGATGTTTTTAGTCCCAGGAAAAAAATTTCTCCGCTCTGGCCAAACTCTCATTGTCCAATGCCTTTGCTTTGCCCTACTGTCCCATTCACATAGAAAGCAAGGTATTTTCGTGTACTCAGCCTGTTGTGCTGATAGCAATCTTATTACTTTTAAGTCACCGCAGATAAGCCATTTGTGCTCCTCATACTGTATATTTGTTAATAGTACCTTCATGTTCTCGAATGTCTCTTTCATTTTAACTGAGTGGGCCACAGGAATGGACCCATACACATTCCCATTATGCAGTAACACGCCTTTGAGGCTCCTCTTGGACAAGTCAATAAAAAGTCTCCACTGAGTGGGATCACGTTCAATGCCACAGAAGTGCATTAACTCGTTGATGTTATTGCAGTAAACCAAGGAATCGTTCTGTGAGAAAAAAGGAAGTACTTATTTTTTCCTGTGTTGGTACCATGAAAAATGTGTTCCTGGAGCTAGACGATTCTTACTTTTCAACCGGGAGCCAAGTAGTTATGCAGATTCTTTAGGCAAGTTCAGATCACGTACTAGATAATTAAGTTCTTTCTGGGAGAACACTTGTGGATTAGAGTCGTTTTCCATCTTGTAAGCATCATCACTATCGTCTTCGGAGATTGCATCACGTTCACATTCATCACCTTCCGCCACGTTCACATTCATCATCTTCCACCACGTTTACATTTATCATCTTCCGCCACGTTCTTTAACACAGCTGGAGGAAGAGGGGCAGGCAGATCTTTTCCATGTGGAACTGGCCTAATGGCTGAAAGAATGCTTGGATGCACAACCACAATTTTGTTCTTATTTTTCGAACTGCAGCCCTTAACATTAACTAAGCAGAAGTAACAGTCGTTCAGGAAGTCTTCAGGCTCCCTCCACACCATAGGTATTGTAAACGGCTTGCACGTTTGCTTCCCTTTTGCCTATAACCTTAACCTCTCAACACAATAGCGACACACTTTATGTGGTGCCCATGCCTTATCCTGATCACTAAGATGCACTTTAAAATAAACATAGTAAGCTTTCTTCACAAAGTCTGTGATATCCGTTCTTTGCTTAAGCACTACATAATTTCCACAAATGTAACAGAACACATTAGGACAATTTACACACTTGGGTTTTGATATTGTAAGACTACTCACTCACAATAGAGACAGCAACTTAGAACAGCTGTGCAAATTTAAAGAGAAAGAGCAATGAACTGGAAATGTGAGCGCCACCCCGGTGGCGCAGTGGTCTAAGCGATGGCCTCTGATCATTTGTCCGAAAGGGGTCCGGGTTCGAATCCCGGTGAGGCATGGATGTTTTGTTTGTCTTACGGCACTGGCTCTCTCCCTTCCCTGGAACCAGTGACCCTACATTAGGGACAGGCGACTGCTTATAGCCCATTGAGTTGCTCACGGTGGTCGTTAAACCTCCAATAAAAAAAATGTGAGCATCTGACTAGCGGAAAAGCTATTTTTGGATTCTTGCCAATTCTCTTGCTTTGACGACGATTGGCAAAAGACAGAGCTGAAATGCCTCCCGCTAAAACGCCCCTGACTGGCAGATGTAATGCTATCAACGATAAATCTTCGAAATCAACTTGGGTCAATTGTGCAAAAACTGTATATGATAGAAGAAAACTAAGACCAGTTCTGGAATCAGCATGAGAAATTGAGCTAAGCACACATATTAGTTTTCAATCATCTAATCTCATGCAGACTAGTGTTATAATACGCTTTCCAACATTCCAGAAATCATTACTCAAGTTATGAGGATAATGGATGTAGAATAAATCTCGCTCCTATGGCCTGACCTTTGACCCCATTTTGATGATATTCAACAGAACCGGTAAAGTATACTTCTGGAATAACATGATAAAGTTTTGTCTCAGTCGAAGCATTTTTTACGTAAGTTATAACGCATAAGTGCGATGGAATGCATCCCGCTCCTATGTCGTTACATTTGACCCCACTTTGCCCATTTTCAATAGGGTTCGTCCCCAGATACCACATACTAAAATTTGTAAAATACCACATACTAAAATTTCTCCCTACCACATACTAAAATTTCATTGAAATCGAACCATATTTACGTAAGTTATGAGACATAAGGGCAATGGAATGGACCCCGCTCTTATGTCGTGACCTTTGTCACCATTTCGCCCATTTTCAACAGGGTTCTTCCCCTGGTGATCCCCTACCACATACTAAAATTTTATTGATATTGAACAATATTACGCAAGTTATGACGTATAAGGGCAATGGAATGAACCCCGCTCCTATGTCGTGACCTTTGACACCACTTCGCCCATTTTCAATAAGGTGCGTCCCTATGTACCACATACTAAAATTTCTAGAATGTCATATACTAAAATTTCTCCCTACCACATACTAAAATTTCATTGAAATCGAACCATATTTACCCAAGTTATGAAGCATAAGGGTAATTGAATGCACCCCGCTCTTATGTCGTTACCTTTGACCCCACTTCGCCCATTTTCAAAAGGGTTCGTCTCCAGGTACCGCATACTAAAATTTCTCCCTACCACATACTAAAAATTCATTGAAATCGAACCATATGTACACAAGTTATGACGTATAAGGGCAATGGAATGGACCCCGCTCGTATGTCGTGACCTTTGACCCCACTTTGCCCCTTTTTCAATAGGGTGCGTTCCTAGGTACCGCATACTAAAATTTCTAAAATACCACATACTAAAATTTCTAAAATACCACATACTAAAATTTCTCCCTACCACATGCTAAAATTTCATTGAAATCGAACCATATGTACGCAAGTTATGACGCATAAAGGCAGTGGAATGGACCCCGCACGTATGTCGAGATCTTTGACCCCACTTCGCCTATTTTCAAAAGGGGAACCCCTACCACCAGTTACGCAGACCCGGGGAAGGTCAGTCTGGTCCCAAAAAGGCCCGAGTCCTTAAAACAAATTATTTTCTTTTAAAATATATTCCGACTACGGCTAAATTAAAAAAATAAATACATTCTACGCATGGTTTTATAAATTTAGTATTTTCTTTATGATCAATTATTTTTCTGTCAGTCTTAGTTTTCGTAATGATCGTTATATTTTTTGTTTTTTTATTTTTTTTTATTTATATAATCGCTTACCATGAGGGTTAGCTGACTTTGGCGCTCCCTCCTCTGGAACAAGCTTTGTTATTATTTCGTTCGTTTTTTTTTTTTTTTTTTTTTGGATTTGGTTTAGTTATGAAAATAATAATCTGATAGTGCTTCCGTGTATCATCATCATCATCATTGTCAACCATTATCAATCCACTGCTGGACGAAGGTCTCCCCAAGTTTCCTCCACAACGGTCTGTCTTGTGCCAGTCTCCTCCATGTCACTCCCGCATATTTACGAATTTCATCCACCCATCTCCCATGTGGTCTTTTTCTGGGTCTTTTCCTGTCCCTTGGAATCCAATCTAAAATTTCAGCTGTCCATCTATGGTCTGTCCTTCTGGCAGTATGTCCAGCCCATTGCCATTTCAGGGATTTAACTCTGATCATGATGTCTTCCACTCTCGTCATTTTTCGGATCCACGAGTTCCTCTTCTTATCTCTCCTGGTTACACCAAGTATGCACCTCTCCATGCTGCTTTGAGTTGTCTGCAGCCTTTGTATGTCTCTTTTAGTTAAGGTCCACGTCTCTGCACCATACGTAAGCACTGGAAGGATGCATTGATCAAACACTTTTCTTTTAAGACATAATGGCATATTGCTCTTGAAAATTATGCTGTTTCTTCCAAAAGCTCTCCAGGCAAGTTTTGTACGCCGATTAATTTCTTCATCAATGTGACCCTCACTTGATATCTGCTGTCCAAGATAAACATACGTATCTGTTATCTCCAGTTTTTCTCCATCAATCGATAAATCTTCATTTCTTGTAAAAGCATTGAACATCACTTTTGTCTTCTGAAAGTTCATTTTTAATCCCACTTCTTTACTCTTGTCAGCAAGTTCCTGGATCATACTCTGCAGCTCTGATGGGCTAGTTGCAAAAATGACTACGTCATCAGCAAAACGAAGGTGGGTTAGATAATCTCCATTAATCTTTATCCCTTTGTTTTCCCAGTTCAGTGATTGAAAGACATTTTCCAATGTGGCATTAAAGAGCTTCGGAGATATGGTGTCACCTTGTCTCACTCCCTTTCCAATTTTTATGTGTGTTGTATTTTCAAACAGCCGAATCTTTGCACTTGCATTTTCATAGATGTTATTAATAATATTAATGTATGCATCTTCAATACCGCAGGATTTCAGAGCCGTGGTAACTGCTGATGGTTTCACCGAATCAAAGGCTTTTTCATAATCGATAAAAGCCATGCACAATGGAAGTTCATATTCCCTCGCTCTTTCAATTAGTTCTCTCAGTACGTGGATATGATCTATTGTGCTGTAACCACTCCTGAATCCAGCTTGTTCTCTCGGTTGAGCCATGTCCAGTGTTACCTTCAAGCGGTGTGAAAGAACTTTAGTGAAGATTTTATAAACCACTGATAGGAGGCTGATAGGTCTGTAGTTCCTGAGATCCTCAATGTCACCTTTTTAATGTAGCAGGATCATTGTAGCATTGTTCGAATCCTCAGGAATCTTCCCTTCATTAAGGCATCGAGTGAAAATTTGGGCGAGTACCGTTTCAATTTCTCCACTTGCTTCTTGTATGATGTCTATAGTAATTCCATCTTCTCCTGGAGCTTTCCCCTGCTTCATGTTCTTGATTGCATGAGCAACTTCTGCTGGGAGGACTGGAAGAACTCTGGTACCTTTCATGATGTCTGGAGTACATGTATCATCCCTTTCATATAATTTGGAGTAGAAATCTTTCACTCTTGTCAAAATTTCGCCTCTATTTCTTGTTATAGAACCATCTTCTTTTCTCAGTGCCACAATCTGTTTTCTTCCCTTACTGAGATGTCCCTTTGCTATCTTAAGGCTTTGGTTGTTTTCAATTGCTTTCCTCACTAGCTCACAGTTAAATTTCCTTATGTCTTCAGTGATACTTTTTCGTGTTGTCTTGCATAGCTCTATATATTCCACTTTGGAAGTCACATCTTCTTTAGTTGTCCTCATCTCTCTTCTTTTTTGCATCAACATTTTGGTTTTTCCTGATAATTTGTTCACATGCAACTTGTTCTTAGACCCAGCTAATTTTGTTGCTGTTTCCATTAGAGCTTTGGTTACTTTTCTGTTAACTTCCGAAATATCCACTTCTTCCGATGTTAGGCCTTCTAAAGCAGAGAATCTGTTCTTCAGTTCCAACTTGAAAGTATTATGGTGTTTTTTAAGGTTGGTTATGTCAATGAATTTTGTTTGTCTTATGAGCTTGCCACGTTCCAGTTTAGTGTTGAGGTGCATCTTACATCTCACCAATCTATGGTCACTACCAGTGTTGAACTTGTTCAGCACACTGCAGTCTTCGATGACGAATTTTTTGTTACACATAATAAAATCAATTTCCCTTGTTGTCCCAATTGGATGTCTCCATGTCCATTTCCCGTGTGGCTTTTTCTTGAAAAAGGAGTTCAAGATGAAAAATCCTTCTGCCTCTGCAAACTCAACGAGAGTATTTCCACGCTGGTTTCTGTTGCCGTGACCGAATTTACCTACTGAAGTTTCATTCTGTTGCCGTTGCCCTATTTTTGCATCGAAATCTCCCATAATTATCTTCAAGTGCTGCTTACCTTTATTATTTAGATGACGAATTTCCTCATAAAATTCTTCAATTTCTTCTTCAGGATGACTTGTGGTGGGTGCATAAGTTTTAATAATCTGAGCCTGGTATCTTCTCGATAGTTGGATAACGAGTCGTGCAGCTCTGTCACAGGAACTTTCAACTTCTACCACTTTATCCTTCAGTTTCTTGTTTATTATAAATCCAACACCACTAGTTCTGCCAGTATCTGTCCCACGATAATAGAAGAGATGTCCACTTTTCAGTTCAATGAGATCTTCTCCTTTTCTCCTTACCTCACTGAGCCCGACGATGTCCCACTTGATCCTTTGTAGTTCCTCTTCCAATTCAAGAAGCCTTGAATCAGAAGATAGGGAGCGTCCGTTATAGGTAGCCAAGGTCAGCATCAAATGGCAGCCTAGTTCGGTCCTCCGGGGATTCTTAGCACCCTCTGCCTTCATGTCGCACTGGCCGCTGCCTTGGCCAGGTACATTCCAGCTGCCGGAGACTGAGGGCCAAGATTTAAGTTGTAGAGTCATTTTGGAGGTGTTTGGCCATAACTCACCACGCTGGCCAAGCGGGTTGGTGAGTGTGGGATAGCATTTCCTCTGATCCCGATTATATAGTTATACCGCTCTTGGCGGTCGTCAGAGCCCCTTTAGTGGGAACAGGATGCACCACGAGAAGGCGGGGTTGACATTTGTCAAGGAGAGGCTGTGATGTTACGCATCACCTGACCTTACATCCTGACCTTACATCTTCCGTGTATATATATGTATATATATATATCATCATCATCATCATCATTGTCAACCATTATCAATCCACTGCTGGACGAAGGTCTCCCCAAGTTTCCTCCACAACGGTCTGTCTTGTGCCAGTCTCCTCCATGTCACTCCCGCATACTTTCGAATTTCATCCACCCATCATCCATGTGGTCTTCTTCTGGGTCTTTTCCTGTCCCTTGGAATCCAATCTAAAATTTCGGCTGTCCATCGATGGTCTGTTCTTCTGGCAGTATGTCCAGCCCATTGCCATTTCAGGGATTTAACTCTGATCATGATGTTTTCCACTCTTATCATTTTTGAGATCCACGTGTTCCTCTTCTTTTCTCTCCTGGTTACACCAAGCATGCACCTCTCCATGCTTTTTTGAGTTGTCTGCAGCCTTTGTATGTCTCTTTTAGCTAAGGTCCACGTCTCTGCACCATACGTAAGCACTGGAAGGATGCATTGATCAAACACTTTTCTTTTAAGACATAATGGCATATTGCTCTTGAAAATTATGCTGTTTCTTCCAAAAGCTCTACAGGCAAGTTTTGTACGCCAATAAATTTCTTCACCAATGTGACCCTCACTTGATATCTGCTGTCCAAGATAAACGTACGTGTCTGTTATCTCCAGCTTTTCTCCATCAATCGATAAATCTTCATTTCTTGTAAAAGCATTGTACATCACTTTTGTCTTCTGAAAGTTCATTTTTAATCCCACTTCTTTACTCTTGTCAGCAAGTTCCTGGATCATACTCTGTAGCTCTGATGGGGTAGATGCAAAAATGACTATGTCATCAGCAAAACGAAGGTGGGTTAGATAATCTCCATTAACCTTTATCCCTTTGTTTTCCCAGTTCAGTGATTGAAAGACATTTTCCAATGTGGCATTAAAGAGCTTCGGAGATATGGTGTCACCTTGTCTCACTCCTTTTCCAATTTTTATGTGTGTTGTATTTTCAAACAGCCGAATCTTTGCACTTGCATTTTCATAGATGTTATTAATAATATTAATGTATGTATCTTCAATACCGCAGGATTTCAGAGCCATTGCAACTGCTGATGGTTTCACCGAATCAAAGGCTTTTTCATAATCGATAAAAGCCATGCACAATGGAAGTTTTTATTCCCTCGTATATATATATATATATATCATCATCATCATCATTGTCAACCATTATCAATCCACTGCTGGACGAAGGTCTCCCCAAGTTTCCTCCACAACGGTCTGTCTTGTGCCAGTCTCCTCCATGTCACCCCTGCATACTTTCGAATTTCATCCACCCATCTCCCATGTGGTCTTCTTCTGGGTCTTTCCCTGTCCCTTGGAATCCAATCTAAAATTTCTGCTGTCCATCGATGATCTGTCCTTCTGGCAGTATGTCCAGCCCATTGCCATTTCAGGGATTTAACTCTGATCATGATGTCTTCCACTCTTGTCATTTTTCGGATCCACGAGTTCCTCTTCCTATCTCTCCTGGTTACACCAAGCATGCACCTCTCCATGCTTCTTTGAGTTGTCTGCAGCCTTTGTATGTCTCTTTTAGTTAAGGTCCACGTCTCTGCACCATACGTAAGCACTGGAAGGATGCATTGATCAAACACTTTTCTTTTAAGACATAATGGCATATTGCTCTTGAAAATTATGCTGTTTCTTCCAAAAGCTCTCCAGGCAAGTTTTGTACGCCGATTAATTTCTTCATCAATGTGACCCTCACTTGATATCTGCTGTCCAAGATAAACGTACGTGTCCGTTATCTCCAGCTTTTCTCCATCAATCGATAAATCTTCATTTCTTGTAAAAGCATTGAACATCACTTTTGTCTTCTGAAAGTTCATTTTTAATCCCACTTCTTTACTCTTGTCAGCAAGTTCCTGGATCATACTCTGCAGCTCTGATGGGCTAGTTGCAAAAATGACTACGTCATCAGCAAAACGAAGGTGGGTTAGATAATCTCCATTAATCTTTATCCCCTTGTTTTCCCAGCTCAGCGACTGAAAAACACCCTCCAATGTGGCATTAAAGAGCTTCGGAGATATGGTGTCACCTTGTCTCACTCCCTTTCCAATTTTTACGTGTGTTGTATTTTCAAACAGCCTAATCTTTGCACTTGCATTTTCATAGATGTTATTAATAATATTAATGTATGCATCTTCAATACCGCAGGTTTTCAGAGCCATTGTAACTGCTGATGGTTTCACCGAATCAAAGGCTTTTTCATAATCGATAAAAGCCATGCACAATGGAAGTTCATATTCCCTCGCTCTTTCAATTAGTTCTCTCAGCACGTGGATATGATCTATTGTGCTGTAGCCACTCCTGAATCCAGCTTGTTCTCTCGGTTGAGCCATGTCCAGTGTTACCTTCAAGCGGTGTGAAAGAACTTTAGTGAAGACTTTATAAACTACTGATAGGAGGCTGATAGGTCTGTAGTTTCCGAGATCCTCAATGTCACCTTTCTTATGTAGCAGGATCATTGTAGCGGTGTTCCAATCCTCAGGAATCTTTCCTTCATTAAGGCATCGAGTGAAAATTTGGGCGAGTACTGTTTCGATTTCTCCACTTGCTTCTTGTATGATGTCTACAGTAATTCCATCTTCTCCTGGAGCTTTTCCTCGCTTCATGTTCTTGATTGCATGTGCAACTTCTGCTGGAAGGACTGGAGGAACTCTGGTACTGGTATCTTTCATGATGTCTGGAGTGCATATATCATCCCTTTCATATAATTTGGAGTAGAAATCTTTCACTCTTGTCAAAATTTCGCCTCTATTTCTTGTTACAGAACCATCTTCTTTTCTCAGTGCCATAATCTGTTTTCTTCCCTTACTGAGATGTCCCTTTGCTATCTTTAGGCTTTGGTTGTTTTCAATTGCTTTCCTCACTAGTTCACAGTTGAATTTCCTTACGTCTTCAGTGATACTTTTTCTTACTGTCTTGCATAGCTCTATATATTCCACTTTGGAAGTCACATCTTCTTTAGTTGTCCTCATCTCTCTTCTTTTTTGCATCAACATTTTGGTTTTTCCTGATAATTTGTTCACATGCAACTTGTTCTTAGACCCAGCTAATTTTGTTGCTGTTTCCATAATAGCTTTGGTTACTTTTCTGTTAACTTCAGAGATGTCCACTTCTTCCGATGTTAGGCCTTCTAAAGCAGAGAACCTGTTCTTCAGTTCCAACTTGAAGGTATTATGGTGTTTTTTAAGGTTGGTTATGTCAATAGATTTTGTTTGTCTTATGAGCTTGCCACGTTCGAGTTTAGTGTTGAGGTGCATCTTACATCTCACCAATCTATGGTCACTACCTGTGTTGAACTTGTTTAGCACACTGCAGTCTTCTATGACGAATTTTTTGTTACACATAATAAAATCAATTTCACTTGTCGTCCCATTTGGATGTCTCCATGTCCATTTCCTGTGTGGCTTTTTCTTGAAGAAGGAGTTCAAGATGAAAAACCCTTCTGCCTCTGCAAACTCAACGAGAGTATTTCCACGCTGGTTTCTGTTGCCATGACCGAATTTACCTACTGAAGTTTCATTCTGTTGCCGTTGCCCTATTTTTGCATTGAAATCTCCCATAATTATTTTCAAGTGCTGCTTACCTTTATTATTTAGATGACAAATTTCCTCATAAAATTCTTCAATTTCTTCTTCAGGATGACTTGTGGTGGGTGCATAAGTTTGAATAATCTGAGCCTGGTATCTTTTCGAGAGTTGGATAACAAGTCGTGCAGCTCTGTCAGAGGAACTTTCAACTTCTACAACTTTATCCTTCAGTTTCTTGTTTATTATAAATCCAACACCACTAGTTCTGCCAGTATCTGTCCCACGATAGTAGAAGAGATGTCCACTTTTCAGTTCGATGAGATCTTCTCCTTTTCTCCTTACCTCACTTAGCCCCACGATGTCCCACTTGATCCTTTGTAGTTCCTCTTCCAATTCAAGAAGCCTTGAATCAGAAGATAAGGAGCGTCCATTGTAAGTAGCCAAGGTCAGCATCAGATGGCAGCCTAGTCCGGTCCTCCGGGGATTCTTAGCACCCTCTGCCTTCATGTCGCACTGGCCGCTGCCTTGGCCAGGTACATTCCAGCTGCCGGAGACTGAGGGCCAAGATTTAAGTTGTGGAATCATTTTGGAGGGGTTTGGCCATAACTCACCACGCTGGCCAAGCGGGTTGGTGAGTGTGGGATAGAATTTCCTCTAATCCCGATGGTATAGTTATACCGCTATGGGCGGTCGTCAGAGCCCCTTTAGTGGGAACAGGATGCACCACGAGAAGGCGGAGAAGAAAAACGTTACAGAACAAAAACACAATTATTATTATTATTATTATTTTAAAGGAACTTCAAAACAAGTGAAACCTAAAACAGGTTGCCGTCATCAGGAGAGCATCACCTGTGGAAGTGGCCTTTCTAGTACCTACAAAACGACAAGGCAAGCCAAAATTGTCGGTTGGTCATGCTCCCTAAGCCACAAAACCAAATTCTATTAAACACAAAATTTCCAAGAATCCAATTTATAAAACTAAATAAAAAATTAAAAGATTACCGCCAGAACAAAATGAGAAGAAATCAAACAAAACTGAACAGAGCACCCACAAGAACCCAAATATATACACTGATATAAAAGGTGGTTACGGTTAATCAACTACCTGGTAAGCCAAAAAATGTGTGAATTGACAAGATGCGAAACTGTGTATGTTGATAGGATCTTCAGCTATTAGGGACCAAACAAATAGCACTTTATGTTGCCCATATACTTACAATTGTTAGGTTCTAGGTTAATAAAGCATGTCAATGTGCAATTTGAAACTCTTGGACACTGAATTA
This sequence comes from Macrothele yani, assembly GCA_039090855.1. Taxonomy (NCBI): domain Eukaryota; kingdom Metazoa; phylum Arthropoda; class Arachnida; order Araneae; family Macrothelidae; genus Macrothele; species Macrothele yani. Next base: position 163,300,673 of record CM077002.1, read on the forward strand.
TAGTTCAAAATTAAATGGTTAAAATGACGTCTTAAAAAATGTTTAGGAAAGTTGTTAGATTGCAGTTTAGTAAGATGAGCTTTCAGATTTTTTACAAGTTAGAACTGTGTAGAGCAAATTTTAGCTATTCTATGAAACTGAGAGATGAGTAGATTGCGATGTATAACTTTTGAAATGTTGGATGACCACTGAGTGTAGTGAATGATATCAAACTCAAAAGAGTATTTTTTATCAAATAAGTTCACCACACCTCTTCCCTCCTCGTTCACCTGAACCTTTAAGTTTAGGTAACAAACACAAGTAGGCGATCTGTTGGGTTTTTTTCTAGGGTAAGTTCGTCAGGATACAAATCAGCGGCGCAACGCAAAAAGTCCGGAATGTTAATGACAATGATGTCATCAACATATCTTAGAGCAATCCAGGTAAAGGATGATTGGCAACAAATCTATCCTCAAAGAAATGTAGATAGAGATTAGCCAAACTGCTAGAAAAGCGACTGCCCATCGGGATACCACGAGTTTGGAGGTATAGCCCATCGCTCACGCTAACGAAATTGTTATTGATACAGAAATACAGTAGGAAGTGCCAATACTGTTCTGTAGTCCCGGGCTCGAACTTCGTATGTACGTTTAGGGCTACCTGCCACAGACCATTCAATGAAATTGAAGTAAAGACGTTTTTAAAATCGTAAGTATCCACAGATGTGACAGTCACAGAGCAAAGTGTCTCCAAGACTCTGTTATTGCTTCTAATAATCCAAGTCGAACCCAGCTAACGAAGCGCCACGGACAAGTATCTCTGAAGCAACCCACCCGCTTTACTATTACCCGCTTTACTGTTGCGTCCACTAGTAATGAAACGGAAGGAAACAGGTTTCTTAGGGAACTTTGGGATAGCATAAATTAAAGGAAAGTTTAAGTTGGACACATTAAGCTTAATCCTTTAAAAAAAAAGAATTAGGCTTAATGTGTCCAACTTAAACCTTCCTTTTATTTATGCTATCCCAAAGTTCCATAAGAAACCTGTTTCCTTCCGTTTCATTACTAGTGGACGCAACTGTTATAATAGCAAAGCGGGTGGGTTGCTTCAGAGATACTTGTCCGTGGCGCTTCGTTAGCTGGGTTCGACTTGGATTATTAGAAGCAATAACAGAGTCTTGGAGACACTTTGCTCTGTGACTGTCACATCTGTGGATACTTACGATTTTAAAAATCTCTTTACTTCAATTTCATTGAAGGGTCTGTGGCAGGTAGCCCTAAACATACATACGAAGTTCGAGCCCGGGAGTACAGAACAGTATTGGCACTTCCTACTGTATTTTTGTATCAATAACAATTTCGTTACCGTGGGCGATGGGCTATACCTCCAAACTCGTGGTATCCCGATGGGCAGTCGCTTTTCTAGCAGTTTGGCTAATCTCTATCTACATTTCTTTAAGGATAGATTTGTTGCCAATTATCTTTTACCAGGATTGCTCTAAGATATGTTGATGACATCATTGTCATTAACATTCCGGACTTTGCGTTGCGCCGCTGACTTGTATTCTGACGTCCTTACCCTAGAAAAAACCAACAGATTGTCTACTTGTGTTTGTTACCTCGATTTAGAGATTCAGGTGGACGCGAAGGGAAGAGGTGTGGTGAACTTATTTGATAAAAGAAACTCTTTTGAGTTTGATATCATTCACTACACTCACTGGTCATCCAACATTTCAAAAGTTATACATCGCAATCTATTCATCTCTCAGTTTCATAGAATAACTAAAATTTGCTCTACACAGTTCTTACTAGTAAAGAATCTGAAAGATCTTCTTTCTAAACTGCAATCTAACAACTTTCCTAAAAAATTCTTAAGACATAATTTTAGCCATTTAATTTTGAACTATAATTCGGTGTCCAAGAGTTTCAAATTACACATTGACATGCTTTATTAACCTAGGACCTAACAATTTTAAGTATATAGGCAACATAAAGTGCTACGTATTTGGTGGGTCCCTAATAGCTGAAAATCCTATCTACATACACAGTTTTGCATCTTGTCAATTCACACATTTTTTGGCTTACCAGGTAGTTCATTAACCGTGACCACCTTTATATCATCATCATCATTATTGTCAACCATTATCAATCCACTGCTGGACGAAGGAAGGTCTCCCCAAGTTTCTTCCAGAACGGTCTGTCTTGTGCCAGTCTCCTACAGGTTACTCCCGCATGCTTTCGAATTTCATCCGCCCATCTCCCATGTGGTCTTCTTCTGGGTCTTTTCCTGTCATTTGGAATCCAATCTAAAATTTCGGCTGTCGATCGATGGTCTGTCCTTCTGGCAGTATGTCCAGCCCACTGCCATTTCAGGGATTTTACTCTGATCACCCATGCTTCACCGTAGGAAGGAGACAGTCCGTATTGTAGGCTTCTGCGGAGGTTCTCCACAGGCGTAATCCCGTATTTCTTTCATGACTCAATAATGTTGCCAACAGTATTCGTTTGAGAGAAAAGATATAACGTTAAGAGTAAAGAATAACTCAGAATAAACTCAAGATTTACATAGGGAAAGAAACTAAAAAGGAAGGTAATTTAGAATATACGTCACACTGTATATCATCATCATCATCATCATTGTCAACCATTATCAATCCACTGCTGGACGAAGGTCTCCCCAAGTTTCCTCCACAACGGTCTGTCTTGTGCCAGTCTCCTCCATGTCACCCCTGCATACTTTCGAATTTCATCCACCCATCTACCATGTGGTCTTCTTCTGGGTCTTTTCCTGTCCCTTGGAATCCAATCTAAAATTTCGGCTGTCCATCGATGATCTGTCCTTCTGGCAGTATGTCCAGCCCATTGCCATTTCAGGGATTTAACTCTGATCATGATGTCTTCCACTCTTGTCATTTTTCGGATCCACGAGTTCCTCTTCTTATCTCTCCTGTTTACACCAAGTATGCACCTCTCCATGCTGCTTTGAGTTGTCTGCAGCCTTTGTATATCTCTTTTAGTTAAGGTCCACGTCTCTGCACCATACGTAAGCACTGGAAGGATGCATTGATCAAACACTTTTCTTTTAAGACATAATGGCATATTGCTCTTGAAAATTATGCTGTTTCTTCCAAAAGCTCTCCAGGCAAGTTTTGTACGCCGATTAATTTCTTCATCAATGTGACCCTCACTTGATATCTGCTGTCCAAGATAAACGTACGTGTCTGTTATCTCCAGCTTTTCTCCATCAATCGATAAATCTTCATTTCTTGTAAAGGCATTGAACATCACTTTTGTCTTCTGAAAGTTCATTTTTAATCCCACTTCTTTACTCTTGTCAGCAAGTTCCTGGATCATACTCTGCAGCTCTGATGGCCTAGTTGCAAAAATGACTACGTCATCAGCAAAACGAAGGTGGGTTAGATAATCTCCATTAATCTTTATCCTCTTGTTTTCCCAGCTCAGTGACTGAAAAACTCCCTCCAATGTGGCATTAAAGAGCTTCGGAGATAGTGTCACCTTGTCTCACTCCCTTTCCAATTTTTATGTGTGTTGTATTTTCAAACAGCCTAATCTTTGCACTTGCATTTTCATAGATGCTATTAATAATATTAATGTACGCATCTTTAATACCGCAGGTTTTCAGAGCCATTGTAACTGCTGAAGGTTTCACCGAATCAAAGGCTTTTTCATATTCGATAAAAGCCATGCACAATGGAAGTTCATATTCCCTCGCTCTTTCAATTAGTTCTCTCAGCACATGGATATGATCTATTGCACTGTAGCCACTCCTGAATCCAGCTTGTTCTCTCGGTTGAGCCATGTCCAGTGTTACCTTCAAGCGGTGTGAAAGAACTTTAGTGAAGATTTTATAAACTACTGATAGGAGGCTGATAGGTCTTTAGTTTCCGAGATCCTCAATGTCACCTTTCTTATGTAGCAGGATCATTGTAGCGGTGTTCCAATCCTCAGGAATCTTTCCTTCATTAAGGCATCGAGTGAAAATTTGGGCGAGTACTGTTTCGATTTCTCCACTTGCTTCTTGTATGATGTCTACAGTAATTCCATCTTCTCCTGGAGCTTTTCCCCGCTTCATGTTCTTGATTGCATGTGCAACTTCTGCTGGAAGGACTGGAGGAACTCTGGTACTGGTATCTTTCATGATGTCTGGAGTGCATGTATCATCCCTTTCATATAATTTGGAGTAGAAATCTTTCACTCTTGTCAAAATTTCGCCTCTATTTCTTGTTACAGAACCATCTTCTTTTCTCAGTGTCATAATCTGTTTTCTTCCCTTACTGAGATGTCCCTTTGCTATCTTTAGGCTTTGGTTGTTTTCAATTGCTTTCCTCACTAGTTCACAGTTGAATTTTCTTACGTCTTCAGTGATACTTTTTCGTACTGTCTTGCATAGCTCTATATATTCAACTTTGGAAGTCACATCTTCTTTAGTTGTCCTCATCTCTCTTCTTTTTTGCATCAACATTTTCGTTTTTCCTGATAATTTGTTCACATGCAACTTGTTCTTAGACCCAGCTAATTTTGTTGCTGTTTCCATAAGAGCTTTGGTTACCTTTCTGTTAACTTCAGAGATGTCCACTTCTTCCGATGTTAGGCCTTCTAAAGCAGAGAACCTGTTCTTCAGTTCCAACTTGAAGGTATTATGGTGTTTTTTAAGGTTGGTTATGTCAATAGATTTTGTTTGTCTTATGAGCTTGCCACGTTCAAGTTTAGTGTTGAGGTGCATCTTACATCTCACCAATCTATGGTCACTACCTGTGTTGAACTTGTTTAGCACACTGCAGTCTTCTATGACGAATTTTTTGTTACACATAATAAAATCAATTTCACTTGTCGTCCCATTTGGATGTCTCCATGTCCATTTCCTGTGTGGCTTTTTCTTGAAGAAGGAGTTCAAGATGAAAAACCCTTCTGCCTCTGCAAACTCAACGAGAGTATGTATATATATATATATATATATATATATATATATATATATATATATATATATATATAAATTGATACAAACCCCTGCTGAGATGACTTACAAGGAACATTGACATTTCTTTTCAAATGTTAACGTTTAACGTTTCCTGTATGTCTTCTCCGTTGAGGTTAGTATAAGTCACCCTAGATAATAGCATCCGTTGGTGCTCGAAGTATTGGCAATACCAATTTGTTAATGCAAAAAAAAACGATTTTCTTAATAGCTTGGTTTATAATCTTTTCAAATTCGAAACAAATGAAACGATTTCCTTTGAGCTACTTTTAAATAAATAAATTTTCTGAACCCTTGTACCTAGGATATGTAAGAACACAATTTGACATAGTGACATTCCATGCTATCTCTTAAATTATATATATAAAAAAAAATGAAACTAGTCTCGCGACGTGTCGCATGTGATCAATAGATCTCCGGAAATCCAGATGGCATTGGCATTTGTGTCGATAAGAGTTCTGCAATGTAAATATTTAACAGCTATCTTTATGGGTTGTTCATTAATTTTACGGAGAGTGTTAATTATCGAACTTGAAATCTACTAACAAGTGAATGAGAGTCGTTATCTTGAGCTCCTACTTTCAAGTGCATCATTATCTTTTGATGAATCTTCGTGGAAGTGTGCATTCGTTTGGGGAATCGCAGTATCATAAACAGATGTTATTAAGATTTTTCAGAGAAGTGAAAAAAATCATCAGCGAGATATCATTTTCATTTGTAAAAGCTTTTTCCATTAGCTATCTTTGGATAAATTCGTGCTATATAAATGTTTGTATTTATGTATGCGTATACACATTGCCTCGCTGAAATATTAGTCAATTCACCTCTTTGATATCTACATGCTAGCCTCCACACGCCAAGGAAATAAGTCGTCGCCCGTTAATGGCGTCACGTGATTTAGCAGATCTTGTGCTGGGTCAAACATTAACGCTTTTGTAATAACATAATTTCAATAACTGAACACACGCACATGCTAATATCAGAAAAAATACTCATTCCCGAATGATCTGTAACGGAGGAGTTTTGTACTACGTGCATCTCCGTTCTCCAATACGGCATTTGCTCGCGCAATGTGAACACGCGCACAGCAGACCTAAGGTAGAAGCAAACGTCTGTCGCTAGTACAGCATTATTCAGTAAATTATGAAACCGATATTCAAAATAGCACTGTTTTACTAAGTAAGGGTAGTAATGCGAACAAACACTCATCCTATAGTTTGATAAAGAAGTGTTTAGATTATCTTATTCAGTCACTTTGAAATGCTGTACACTGGATAAGACAGTCATCATGAGAAACTTAACGAGACACATGATGCGAGATTCGCGTGCTACAGCAATATCTTTCTGAGTATTTGTAAATTTGAGATTGGAACGTTGTGGATAGTGTCCTACATACACTATAACGTATATTCTATTTTAAGTTTCTTTTTGAGTTTCTTTTTCTATGTAAATTTGAGTTTGTTATCTTAGACATTTTCAATCCTTAACGTTATGTCTTTTCCTTCAAACGAGAATGACGTTGGCAACACATTGAGGTCGGAATAAGAGTGACCTATGTATGGCCGGATAAGAACGATAGATAAAAAGGCAATACAGTGGTTGGTTACGTGAATTGATGTTATTGATGATAGACGTGCTGTTATACTGCGATTGAATGTTAAATCACTGATACTGTATTGAGTACGCCAATAAACCGGATGTGAGTGTGGAGTACAAACCATGCAAGCAAAATAAACTTATTTGTAAGTACTACAATTGACCTCTTTCTTGTAATGTGTATGAGTACCTTCAGATATTACATTGACTTTATCACACATAACATAATTACTGACGTAAGGACTAAGTTACAGCAGAAAGACAATAACGTTATATCACAATCAGTGGCACCAAAAATCTGCGACCAGATATGATACCCAACGGAAGAAACAACTAACTGCCCTGAACGCGACATATCACAGGCGATAAATGCGCTCAATGAACAAAACATTAGAGAAACCCTCATAATATCGTGTTTATCCTTCTCTAGCGCAAACAACAGCCTGTATCATCATCATCATCATCATCATTGTCAACCATTATCAATCCACTGCTGGACGAAGGCATCCCCAAGTTCCCTCCACAACGGTCTGTCTTGTGCCAGTCTCCTCCATGTCACTCCCGCATACTTTCGAATTTCATCCACCCATCTCCCATGAGGTCTTCTTCTGGGTCTTTTCCTGTCCCTTGGAATCCAATCTAAAATTTCGGCTGTCCATCGATGGTCTGTCCTTCTGGCAGTATGCCCAGCCCATTGCCATTTCAGGGATTTAACTCTGATCATGATATCTTCCACTCTTGTCATTTTTGGGATCCACGAGTTCCTCTTTTTATCTCTCCTGGTTACACCAAGCATGCACCTCTCCATGCTGCTTTGAGTTGTCTGCAGCCTTTGTATGTCTCTTTTAGTTGAGGTCCACGTCTCTGCACCATACGTAAGCAATAGGAGGATGCACTGATTAAACACTTTTCTTTTAAGACATAATGGCATATTGCTCTTGAAAATTATGCTGTTTCTTCCAAAAGCTCACCAGGTAAGTTTTATACACTGATTAATTTCTTCATCAATGTGACCCTCACTTGATATCTGCTGTCCAAGATAAACGTACATGTCTGTTATCTCCAGCTTTTCTCCATCAATCGATAAATCTCCATTTCTTGTAAAAGCATTGAACATCACTTTTGTCTTCTGAAAGTTCATTTTTAATCCAACTTCTTTACTCTTGTCGGCAAGTTCCTGGATCATACTCTGCAGCTCTGATGGGGTAGTTGCAAAAATGAGTACGTCATCAGCAAAGCGAAGGTAGGGTTAGATAATCTCTCCATTAATCTTCATCCCTTTGTTTTCCCAGTTCAGTGACTGAAAAACATTTTCCAATGTGGCATTAAAGAGCTTCGGAGATATGGTGTCACCTTGTCTCACTCCCTTTCCAATTTTTATGTGTGTTGTATTTTCAAACAGCCGAATCTTTGCACTTGCCTTTTCATAGATGTTATTAATAATAATAATGTACGCATCTTTAATACCGCAGGATTTCAGAGCCATTGTAACTGCTGATGGTTTCACCGAATCAAAGGCTTTTTCATAATCGATAAAAGCCATGCACAATGGAAGTTCATATTCCCTCGCTCTTTCTATTAACTCTCTCAGTACGTGGATATGATCTATTGTGCTGTAACCACTTATGAATCCAGCTTGTTCTCTCGGTTGAACCATGTTCAGTGTTACCTTCAAACGGTGTGAAAGAACTTTAGTGAAGATTTTATAAACAACTGATAGGAGGCTGATAGGACTGTAGTTCCTGAGATCCTCAATGTCACCTTTTGTATGTAGCAGGATCATTGTAGCGTTGTTCCAATCCTCAAGAATCTTCTCTTCAATAAGGCATCGAGTGAAAATTTGGGCGAGTACTGTTTCGATTTCTCCACTTGCTTCTTATATGATGTCTACAGTAATTCCATCTTCTCCTGGAGCATTTCTCCCGCTTCATGTTCTTAATTGCATGTGCAACTTCTGCTGGAAGGACTGGAGGAACTCTGGTACTGGTACCTTTCATGATGTCTGGAGTATATGCATCATCCCTTTTATATAATTTGAAGTAGACATTTTTCATTCTTGTCAAAATTTTGCCTCTATTTCTTGTTACAGAACCATCTTCTTTTCTCAGTGCCACAATCTGTTTTCTTCCCTTACTGAGATGCCCCTTTGCTATCTGTAGGCTTTGGTTGTTTTCAATTGCTTTCCTCACTAGTTCACAGTTAAAATTCCTTACGTCTTCAGTGATACTTTTTCGTACTGTCTTGCATAGCTCTATCTATTCCACTTTGGAAGTCACATCTTCTTTAGTTGTCCTCATCTCTCTTCTTTTTTGCATCAACATTTTGGTTTTTTCTGAAAATTTGTTCACATGCAACTTGTTCTTAGACCCAGCTAATTTTGTTGCTGTTTCCATAAGAGCTTTGGTTACTTTTCTGTTAACTTCAGAAATATCCACTTCTTCCGATGTTAGGCCTTCTAAAGCAGAGAATCTATTCGTCAGTTCCAACTTGAAGGTATTATAGTGTTTTTTAAGGTTGGTTATGTCAATACATTTTGTTTGTCTTATGAGCGTGCCACGTTCGAATTTAGTGTTGAGGTGCATCTTACATCTCACCAATCTATGGTCACCACCTGTGTTGAACTTGTTTAGCACACTGCAGTCTTCGATGACGAATTTTTTGTTACACATAATAAAATCAATTTCACTTGTCGTCCCATTTGGATGTCTCCATGTTCATTTCCTGTGTGGCTTTTTCTTCAAAAAGGAGTTCAAGATGAAAAAACCTTCTGCCTCTGCAAACTCTACGAGAGTATTTTCACACCGGTTTCTGTTGCCGTAACCGAATTTACCTACTGAAGTTTCATTCTGTTGCCGTTGCCCTATTTTTGCATTGAAATCTCCCATAATTATCTTCAAGTGCTGCTTACCTTTATTATTTAGATGACGAATTTCCTCATAAAATTCTTCAATTTCTTCTTCAGGATGACTTGTGGTGGGTGCATAAGTTTGAATAATCTGAGACTGATATCTTCTCGAGAGTTGGATAACGAGTCTTGCAGCTCTGTCAGAGGAACTTACAACTTCTACAACTTTATCCTTCAGTTTCTTGTTTATTATAAATCCAACACCACTAGTTCTGCCAGTATCTGTCCCACGATAGTAGAGGGATGTCCACTTTTCAGTTCAACGAGATCTTCTCCTTTTCTCCTTACCTCATTTAGCCCGACGATGTCCCACTTGATGCTTTGTAGTTCCTCTTCCAATTCAAGAAGCCTTGAATCAGAAGATAGAGAGCGTCCATTATACGTAGCCAAGGTCAGCATCAGATGGCAGCCTAGTCCGGTTCTCCGGGGAATCTTAGCACCCTCTGCCTTCATGTCGCACTGGTCGCTGCCTTGGCCATTTACATTCAAGCTGCGGGAGACTGAGGGCCAAGATTTAAGTTGTGGTATCATTTTGGAGTGTTTGGCCATAACTCACCACGCTGGCCAAGTGGGTTGGTGAGTGTGGGATAGCAATTCCTCTAATCCCGATGGTATAGTTATACCGCTATTGGCGGTCGTCGGAGCCCCTTTAGTGGGAACAGGATGCACCACGAGAAGGCGTGGTTGACATTTGTCAAGAAGAGGCTGTGATGTTACTCATCACCTGACCTTACATCCCTTACAGCCTGTATACGCTGAGGTATATACTCACCTAGATGCCAGAGAGTTACAGGATGTCATACCAGTTATGCCTGTTGGAGCATTGTCCACAACTCCGCCCGAGACGTCGGTTCAGGATCCATAGATCTGATGTCTTCCTCCATGGCATTCCAAAGGACTTTTACAGGGTTACATCTGGGAACCTTAAGGAACACTGTGCAGTTACAAACTAATAGGAGTGTTCCCAGAGCTGTGTCTGTGTGGTTGCAGTCCGGCAGGATGGCTCATTGCCCTGCTGTAACAGACCATCTGCTGCAAGTTGTGCAAAATAAGATAAAGCGTGTAGTGATCAGCCAGCACATGCTGGGTGAGAAAACGCAGTGGTTAACGATCTCTACAGTCACACTAAGCGACGTAATGTGTCTCATAAGGTCTTCCAAAACAACACGGAGCCTCCACGGCCTTGAGAAGAGCATAATTTCGTTCCTGGTGAAGGCACAATGTGTGACCTGTCGGAGTTCTAAAGAGAACAGATTGTATGAGCCCGTTTGGTTGTTGCGTCAGGAACGACAGTAGCAGAGGTACTAGGGGTATAGAGAGGTACCGTGTTGAAGGTCATGACAGCCGAACCCACAATCTCCCGTTAGCTCGGTATAGCTGAAAAACGAGATTCATCGGACCACACGACGCGGCGCCACTCTGAGGAGGTCCAATTTTGATGTTCCCGGGAAAAGGAGAGGCTTAATATCCGATGATAACGAGCAGTCAACAGTGACACTTGCGTAGGGCGTCGGCTCCCACACTTCAGTAAGGCGTAGACTTCCTGACGACGCCCTATTCAAGTGTAGGACGTCGTCAGAGAGCCGCCATTCCCAAGTGATCGGTCTGTACGCCATTGCCAAGTGGTCGGTCTGCGCCGCAATTGTCAAGTGGTCGGTCTGCGCCGCAATTGCCAAGTGGCCGGTCTGCGCCGCCATTACCAAGTAGTCGATTTGTACGAGACTGGATAATCTACGTCTAAAACAGTCATCAATGGCGAAATGTCGTCAACTGCTTGCTCTCTGGACGTAGATTTTATTGACTCAGTAGAATGCTACTCGAAGACAGATAAGTATTTCACATTTATTGTGAGAAATCTTTGATTGAATTCTATTCAACGTATTGTGTCGCAAAAGATTTGTTTTTGGTAGAGCTACATAACGTTCTTAAATATTAATGAACTGGAAGCAGTTTTCAGTAAGTAGACTTCTGTTGTAATTCATTCATCTCCAGCTCAGATCCTTAGCAGGGAAACGACCGGCAGAGGGCAATCCGGATATCAACGAAAAGTAACAGTTTAAGGTAAAGTTGAATTTAAACCTTTAAATGAAGTTAAAGAAAAGTCCAATTCCACACGCTCAGTAATAGCTTTTATCTATAAGATTATCAAAAGCTTTTATTTTCTTATTTTTTGATTGGAGGTTTAGCTCAATGGGCTATAAACAATCGCAGCTCAATGGGCTATAAGCAGTCGCAGCTCAGTGGGCTATAAGCAGCTCAATGGGTTATAAGCAGTCGCCAGTCCCTAATTTAGAGCCACTGGTTCCAGGTAAGGGAAAGAGACAGTTCCGTGAGACAACGTTGATGCCTAATCGGGATTCGAAACTGGACCCCACTCGGACGACTGGTCAGAAGCCAACGCTCGAACCCCACCACCACTGGAGCGACTTTCAGAAGCTTTGCAGGTCAATATGTACATTATTTATGCCCTTTATTACAATCTCTCAACTTATTCCCCTGAAAAAAAACTGGAATATTGTAATAACAGTTTCATAGGAGTAAAACAAGAGCTGCAGACAATTTGAACTTGCTGCCTTTTGTGTAAAACACCGAAATACAGGGTGATATAAAGCTCTTGGGCAAAACTTTACGAGGTGATAGAACACACCTACACAAGCACTTTTCGTCATACAATGCGGGGTCGTAACTCAAACGGTGAAGCGCTAGGGGTTAGCTCTTATTATGTCCTGAAACGCTGAAACACAAGAATGACAGTCAAAGTATTAAAAAATTGAAGAAATGACAGAGCAAATGTGATTGAGAAAATTACAATACAGAATTTTATTGACAGCAATTACAGAATTTTATGGAACAAAATACAGCAGCTGCTCAAAAGAGCGACCCCCAACAGTAGTGCAGGTTTCACACCTTTGACGTAGTGATCGCCGTACATTGGCAAAAACACCAGGCATTTCGCGCCCAGCGGCAGCGGCAACAGAAGTCCGGGCAACAAGGTCCTCAGCTGATTCGATGGGGCTATCGTAGATGAGGCTTTTCATATGGCCCCATAGGAAAATGTCCAGACATGAGAGATCGGGCGATCGTGCCGCTCAAGCGAAGGGACCACCACGACCAATCCATCGTCCTGGAAATTTAGCATCCAAGGCGTTCCGCACATTCACGCTGAAATGGGGTGGCCCTCCGTCATGTTGGAACCACATACGTGTTTTAATGTTTGTTGGAGAAAAACCTTTGACGTAGTGATCGCCGTACATTGGCGAAAACACCAGGCATTTGTTTAGTAATTCTGGCAAGACATCTTGAAAAATGCGAAGTAAGTTCTCCCGGCCAGTCGGCCTGGCAGAAGATATGGGCCAATCAAACGGTCTTGGACGATTCCAGCCCATACATTTATTGATAATCGCCGCTGGCACGAATGTGGATGTGTGGGGTGCGGATTACTGGTTGCCCGTACATGAGAATTGTGGGTATAAAATATTCCCTCACGTGTAAAGGTGCATTCTTCAGCGAATAAGACATGTGCGAGAAACTCCGACTGCACTGCAGTTTGCTGAAGGAACCACAGTGCAAACTCGACACGAGGCCGATAATCTACAGGTGTCAAGGCTTGCACCCGCTGTGCATGTTAGGGGGTGTAAGCGTTCGTTTCTTAGTACTCGCTACACCGTCGATCAGGGCACACGTACGGCATGGGAAAGTGCTCGCGTTCTACATTCGGGACGATCTCCAACTATACACAGAATTTTCTCTGTAACACGTGGCGTTCGCACACTCCTTGCACTCCCTGTGTCCTATAAGCCGCTGACAAAGGAGCCCGTGTCGCACAGATACTGGTGCATCGATGAAACGTTTTATGATTTGGCACGCGTCTTTTCGGAAAGATCTCCTGGTATAGTTTTTGGACTTCCCTCGCATTCCCGTCCGCAGCTCCATACATGAAATAAATGTCCGCCTTCTCCTGATTCGTGAAACAATCCACCCCTTGTGAAATCCACGGTAGAAATGACGACGAGTGCGAAAACCCGTGCTTATATGGGTTCAGTGGACAGCGCCCTCTAGCGCATTACCGTTTGAGTTACCACCCTGCATTGTGTGACGAAAAGTGCTTGTTTAGGTGTGTTCTATCACCCCGTTAAGTTTGGCCCTAGAGTTTTGAATCACCCTGTATGTAAGAAGTTCTTTACTCAATTGCAATATTATGTAACCTAACTTTCCAAGACCAACTTCTCCTGGAGAGAGTTTCTTTTGATTTTGAATAAACATTAAATATACATTGTCCCGCGACTGCTCACTAAATTCATACATACATATATACATACATCGATGAGCGACTACATTATACCACCTACCTAATAAGATGTAGGACTCCCTTTATCCCGCAAAACAGCGGTCAATCGGCAAGGCTTCGATTCGATGAGGTGGCGATAGGTGTCCTGGGGTATCTGGTACCATAATGTCAACAGCAAGTCCTTCAGTTCCTTAATAGATGGCTTACCTTGCAGAAAACAGTGTCGAAACCATTTTATTGACTTGGTCGGCCAAAATGGTTTCATACGCCCTGCTAATCATCCGTCCTTTCAAGGTGATCAGGTGACCTGCTGAAAACCACGGTATCACCGCCCAGAACATGACAGAACCAACACCATACTACACTGTTGGGAACAGACAATCTGGGTTGTATGCTTCTGACAATGTCCTCTACACGTAAACACGTCCTTCTGTGGGAAATAGTGTAATGTGGATTCATCCGACCACATTACACGCTTCCATGCATCGGTAATCCACGTTGTATGTTCTTGGCACCACTGCCGTTGCCGTTGTGCATTCACCTGGCTCACCAGAGGTTTTACAACTCTTCCATGAACATTCTGTTTATGTAGTTTCCTGCGCACTGTTTTCGTTGATACTGGGGTCTGGAGATGCAGACTGAGCTCTGCGCTGATTTTCGGCGCCTTGGTCTTCTTATTTCGGGTAACAATCCTCTTTACTGCTCTCCTGTCTCTATCAGTCAGAGTCGTTTTCCGGCCGCTCCTGTGTTTCGCAGACGAGGTTTTGTCAAGAACATGGTATGCCGTCATGAGGCTAGACCCGTAGCTCTCGATAACCCTACTACCCTGGTGACTGTTGTTACAGAGGAACCAAGTAGCCGGCCATCAACAATCAGCCTTCTTTCAAAGTCCGTTAGGTCGCCCATTTCGTCGCCACCCTGAAAGAAATTTTGCAAAAAGACTTTAAATACAGTTAAGGTGGACGTCTAGTGGTTTTGCTTGCTGTACTTCCAAGGGACAAACTTCTGTATACATTATTTTCACAAGTGATGCGTTCCAAGGCTTAAAATTTGAACATCGATTAAAATAATTTCATATTATAACTTGGTATACTTAATATTTTATAAAATATAACCATAATTATATTAAAAATCAATAACGTTTCCTTCGGTGGTGTCGAGACCAGTATTCCAAGTTATAGTATGAAGTTATTTTAATCAATGTTCAAATTTTCATGCTTGGGAACACATTAGTTATGAAGAAAATGTGTACAGAAGTTTGCCCATTAAAAGTATAGGAAGCAAAATCATTAGACGTCCACCTTAAACAGGTCCTTGAGGTTCTAGACAACGCTATTAGAACCAGAAAGTGGTGGTTACCTTTGCGTATTGTGACGTACCTAGCCGCATTAAAATCAGACGGGGACAAGGACGCCCACGAGGAACCACAAATTAAGACTACCGGCGTTTTTCTCTAACAACGCGGAGTTTACAGCCAGGAAATTCTCTCAGGAGAACGGTGGTTTAATTACGGCAAACAGTTTACAGAAGACTCTACGAAGGAGGTCTGTGCGCAAGAAGGGCAACGGTCCGTATCCCACTCGCCGCATCGCAGAGAAGGATCCGTGTGAATTGGACCTATCAATATACCCCTGGATAAAGAAGGATACGTCTGAATTGGACCCATCAATATCACCCCTGTATATATAATGATCCGTCAGAATTGAACCCATTAATATCCCCCCTGGATATAGAAGGATCCGTCTGAATTGGACCCATTAATATCCCCCTGGATATAGAAGGATCCGTCTGAATTGGACCCATCAATATCACCCCTGGATATAAAAAGATCCGTCTGAATTGGACCCATCAATATCACCCCTGGATATATAAGGATCCGTCTGAATTGGACCAGTATCACCCCTGGATATATGAGGATCCGTCTGAATTGAACCCATCAATATCACCCCTGGATATAGAAAGATCCGTCTCAATTGGACTCATCAATATCACTCCAGGATATAGAAAGATCCGTCTGAATTGGACCAGTATCACCCCTGGATATATGAGGATCCGTCTGAATTGAACCCATCAATATCACCCCTGGATATAGAAAGATCCGTCTCAATTGGACTCATCAATATCACTCCAGGATATAGAAAGATCCGTCTGAATTGGACCCATCAATATCCCCCATGGATATAGAAGGATCCGTCTGAATTGGACCCATCAATATCTCCCCTGGATATAGAAAGATCTGTCTGAATTAGACTCATCAATATCACCCCTGGATATAGTAAGATCCGTCTGAATTGGACGCATCAATACCCCCTCTGGATATAGAAGAATCTGTCTGAATTGGACCCGTTAATAACACCCATGGATATATAAGGATCCGTCTGAATTGAACCCATCAATATCACTCCTATATATAGAAGGATCTTTCTGAATTGGACACATCAATATCAACCTTATACCCCTGACCTAGTACTGTGTTCTCTTCAGTGACAAGTGTCAGTACAGCCTAAACACAGTCTCGACGTATCTAAATCTGGAGAGAGGCAGGAAGCCGAAATCTGCTGTCCATTTTTAGAATAAATGACCACTTCGGTTGCGGAGGAATCCTGGATAAGGCCGGCATCATATTGGATGGACGAACGCCACTGCACGTGCTTTTAGGAGACACCCCGTCTGCTGCAAGCATCAGGGATGGCGTCCTAGGGTGCAGAGATGTTCAACGGCTTTTCAGAGATGTTCAACGACTTTTCAGAGATGTTGGCCCTAGTTACATTTTATGTAAGATAACACCCGTCCCCATAGGGCTCGTCTAGTCAACGAATACCTGGAAAGTGAGGATATTCACTTGATGGAGTGGCCCGCAGCTGTCGGGGTCTGAACCATACAGAACACGTCTCAGATGCCCGGGGAAGAAGCAATTGCAAGTCAGTGGCCCCCTTTCAGAACGCGCCGTGGACTCCGATGTGCTTATGGTAGGAGTTGCAGTTATAGCTCCGAACTCTCGATCACAGCCTTGTAAACAGTATGAGGGCTTGTGCGAGCTGTCTCGCTGTTTCGGGTGATCATAGTCCCTATTAGCCCCTCGAAATCCGCGCTGTTTCTGCATTACTGTTAAACTGGCATTAGCACCATTCTTCTTCATGCGATGACAGCATTCCTTCTCTGTTGTGTATTGCTGCGTTATTGACATATGCGTATCCTTACTAACTATCACTTAACTCTGTCGTGTTGTTTTGGTAGTATTCGTAATTTTGTGTTGGTCACGTTAATTTTGGACACCAATATAGTTTCTGTTTCGGCGACCATAAAAAATTCACTATATTAAGTTAAAAAGCATAATAATCAACAATAGTTCTGAATCCATTTGTATGTGAAGATCTTCCGTAATATTTTCCACAACTCACCGTTTTCAACAATTCTCATTCATGTAACACAGTCGTGCTTTCACATTTAATCCGCTCATCTTCCACATGGTCTTTTGTTAGGTCTTTTCTTGCCCCTTGGTACTCACTCAACTATTTCTAGCATTATGTCTAGCCCTTTTCCACTTGAGGCATTTAATCTGATCATGACACCGTCTACTCCTGTCATTTTCGTGATCCATGAGTTATTTTCCCTATCTATCATTCTTAGACAAAGCATGCATCTTTCCATGCTTCGTTGAGTTGGCAGCAGCCTCTATGTCTTTTATACTTAAGGTCTATGTCTCTGATTTACAATAATATGAAGGAAGCAGGGATTAAACACATTTCATTTGAGATATAACGATATCAATGACTTACTCTTAAAAATGTGCCATTTTTCCAAATGCAGTCCAGCCACGTTTTGTGCTTATATAAAATTATGTTTCGATGTGGCTTTAGCTTGATATACAGTATACTGACAAAGGTCACCAGACACCCCTTCAAAAGCACATGAACTGATCCGCTGCGTGTTCAAATGCGCGGTACAGCTGCAAACGGTTTAAAAACAAGCAGCTTGCAGCTGTCCGCGATCATATCGCGCTGTGAGATTGAGTGAAAATGTCGTGGCGGGAGAGAACTGACTTTGAGAAAGGAAAGATTGTTGGGTGTTATATTAGTGGGTTGTCCATAAGAGAACCCGAGAGGCGTTTAAAAATACCCAAGTCAACTGTTTTGGATGTAATGAATAAGTGGAAGACACATGGCGTGCCTGAAGCAGCAAAACATACCGGCAGACCAACGAAAATCAGTGATAGAGGACGTGGAAGCCTCAGGAGAGTCGTTACATCTAATTGGCGGAGTACTACTGCACAAGACCTCAGTGTACAGGCGAGTAAAAATGCTGGACCTCGGTATGTACACGTACCGTTCGCAGAGAACATCATTCCATGGGTTACTGTGCTCGTGCGGCTGCTCATAAGCATTTTGTCTCTACTCGGAATGCTACTCGTCGTTTAGCAAAAGAACATTTTTCGTGGACCGTAGATAAATGGAAACGGGTCCTGTGAACTGACCGTAGATCAATGGAACCGAACCTTGTTGGTAATCGCAGGATAATGCACCGATCCATAAAGCAACTACTGTTGCAGCGTGGTTTGACGATAATTCCATATCGTGTGTGTACTGGCCAGCACAGAGCTCTTATCTTAATCCCATAGAGCACTTATGGGATGAATTAGAGCGCCGCATAAGAAGTTTGGAACCAAGGCCTACAACTAAGCAACAGTTCGCGGCAGCATTATGTACTGAATGGAAGCCCATACCTATCGCTGTGTTCCAAAACCTTATCGAAAGCATGTCTCGAAGGGTCAGTGCATGCATTAAGGCCAAAGGTGGACCGACACCGTACTAATGTATGTCAATGAAAGCTATGTTGTGTTTCTCTCCAAGGTGTCCGGTGACTTTTGTCAATATAGTGTATGTTGCCAAAGTATATGTAGGTATCAGCTTCTTTTACATTTCCCCATCAACCTAGAAATCTTGAATTCTTTTTAAAGCAATATATATCGCTTTTGTTTTCTGTAAGTTAATCTTTACTCCCAATTCCTTACTTTTGCCAACAAGTTGCTAGATCATAGGCAGTACATTTGAGAAGAAAGCTTGGTAATTACGTATAATTTAAGGTTTAAAAATAACAACCGATATTCTTCAGAAACTCTTCGTATGTTCAGTTTAGTGTTTTATAAGCAGCTATATGTACAACTGTATTGGATAATCTGCCACGCCCGGAACATCCCTTTTGCGGCACTTCTCTCATTGATCGAAGTTCGTTCGAACAAACAACGGTTTTGAAATGACCCATAGAAAAAAATCTAATGGTGTAAAATCTGAAGATTTTCTATACTGTTTAATTGGAGTAAGATTACCGATCCACTAATTAGGTATTGAGTATACACGTATTTTTATGTTGAGCAAAAGTTATAGAGCGGCTCACCATCTTGCTAGAACCACAGGTTTTTCCTTGCATGCTGAGAGCATATATTTATCCAAATGTTTTATTCTTTCATTCTCATACATTTAAAATGAAAATCTCCTTCTTCAATTTAATATGTTTTTTTCAAGATTACTCTTTGTTATTTTGAGCAAAGAAGGATCTAGATTTGGGCTAGTTTTGAAAGCTCTGGAATCTCCGAGATTTTAGTGACTTTCAATTCTGTGTTCGCTTCTAAGAAAGAATACAAGAAGTGCAAAATGTTGCAGCACAAAAGTCCAAAACGTTCTGTGATACGCATTTCTTCAGCAGTGGAGATCTCAAGTCATAGTGTCCATAGAATCTTACGGGAAGAGTTAAAGTTACAACCCTACAAGATACAAGTTGTTTTTTTTTTTTTTTTTTCTTTTTTATTGGAGGTTTAACGACCACCGTGAGCAACTCAATGGGCTATAAGCAGTCGCCCGTCCCTAATTTAGGGTCACTGGTTCCAGGGAAGGGAGAGAGCCAGTGCCGTAAGACAAACACAACATCCATGCCTGACCGAAGATACAAGTTGTGCACCAGTTAAATGAAAACGATTACGAACACCTAATGGCTCATTAATACAGAAAAAGGCATGTATTAGAAACATCAAACAGAAGTCATCGCTCTTTCCACGTTTATAAGTGAGTCACAGAAAAGGTATCATTTGCTGCCAACGGGAATCGAAACCAGGGTCTTCCAGATAGTTAGGCTTGGCAGTTAGTTGTATGTGAGTATGGAGGGATTCGAGGCCGCTCTAGTACAGTGGTAGCATGTCCGGCGCGTAAAGACCCTGGGTTCGATTCCCGTGGCGGCAAATGAGAATTTTCCGTGACTCACTTATAAACGTGGAAAGAGCGATGACTTCTGTTTGACCTAATGGCTATATGTGTTAAGTTTTTAGCTAAAATGCAAGTCCATGAAGCTTTCTTGTGTTTAGTGTGGATGAGTGACGAGGTCCACTTTCACCTTAGAGGTTTTGTGAATAAACAAAGCATTATTTACTGGTCAGAGGATAATACCAGTCAACTGCATCAACGGCAGTTACACAGTTAGCGAGTTACATTGTGGTGTGCGGAATAATCGGCCCTCACAATGGGAATAATCGGCCCTCACGTTTTCGAGGATGCGCAAGAACAAGCATCAACGGTAATACCTCATAGGTATTACGATATGATAAACACATTCGTCGCACCACAACTTGTACGCTTTCCTTCAGATGCGCCACTTTGGTTTCAGCAAGACGGCGCTACATCTCGCTGATCGAGAATTTCCATGGAAGCCGTACGCCGACTTTTCGGAAACCGCAACATATCCCGGAATGCTGACATTTCGTGGCCCCTTTAGGTCACGAAACTATTCAGTTTGTGATTACTTCCCGTGGGGGTACCTTAAAACTAAGGTGTATGCAAGGCCCTCATACACCATTGCTGAGCAGATACACAGCATCCGTACATAAGTCATAAACATTCCTATTGAGATGTTGGAACGTGCCATGACCGATTTCCGTCGCAGAATGTTCGAGTGTAGACGTCGAAATGGTCGTCACTTGCTGGACATAATATTCAAAACATGAACGTGACTGTGCATATTTCACAACTGGCAATGCGTCAGGGTGCAATGGATGTGTTTGTCATTTTTTTCTCATTAAACGAAGTATCAGTTTTGTTACATTCAAAAAAGTCCGTTTTTCTGTCACACCCTGTATTCACAGAAGCACATTCAGCTTCCTCGTACAGGTTTTCTTACTGGCACAGAAGTAGCTTCGTAAATACTTTTCGCTTCTACTGCGCCTACTTATTGGTACTGAAACTGGAAAATGGCCACTTCAAGTCGGAAAACATTGAGAAATAATCTGCCAACATTTTAGTTTCTGCCACGATTTCCCGATGACTTATAAATACTACAGGTACACAAAACGCGCTCGCACACACCCACACTTTCTCTTAATGTTAATTTCCCCCGTAAAACAGCATTGTAAGTTTTCGGACTTTCAGCACTAGTATTTCTTGGTTTTACAGCCCCTTTAATGCTGCAGAGAAAACAATTGAGAAGAAGATGAAGAAATATTGAGCTACCGATCTAGTAATCAAGAAATAAGTACACTCGTAGATGTCAATAAGCCCAAGGCAGTAGGCAATCTAACAAGGTAAAACGGATTTTGTAGAAGATAAACATGCTAGATCGCTTAATTAAGCACACTAAACCTACGTAAAAAATGTTCCAATAACGGGAACTTTGTCTGGAGCACTAAACAGCAGCACCTGAACAATTTGAATAGCCGCTCACCAATTCTGCAAAAGGAACTCAACATTACTCAGACGATTTTGCACAGCAAAATGCACTCTTTTAAAAGTATGTCTAGAGCTTACTGATTTGAAATAATTCAGCGAAATTTACGTACACGGTTACCATGAAATGTAAAATGCTCCCTTAAGATAGGATAAAAACGATCGCACAAGCAAGGCTAAAACGCTCATGCAAACAAGTATAAAGAGAGCAGTCGACAAAAGGGCCGAAAAAAATGGAAAGGGCGCTACCATTTCCATTACATGAAACCACACACAACCGTAAAATGTATCGTCTGCAAACAATGTGCCCTCTATTGACAAAAGTCACCGGACACCTAGAAGAGAAACACAACATAGCATTTATTGACATGCATTAGTACCGTGTAGGTCCACGTTTGGCTTTAATGCATGTACTGACCCTTCGAGACATGCTTTCGACAAGGTTTTGGAACACAGCGATAAGTATGTGCTTCCATTCAGTACATAATACTGCCGCTAACTGCTGCTTAGTTGTGGGCCTTGGTTCCAAACTTCTTACGCAGCGCTCTAATTCCTCCCATAGGTGTTCTATTGGATTAAAATTAGGGCTCTGTGCGAGCCAGTCCACACACGATACAGACTTTTCACCAAACCACTCCGTAACAGTCTTTGCTTTGTGGCTCGGTGCATTATCCTGCTGGTACCAACAAGGCTCGGTTCCATAGTATTGCCACAGAGTTGGTAGGACATAATTGTCCAGAATATCGAGGTAGACGTGCTGGTTAAAAGGTTTGTCCAGGATAATTAATGGGACGGGACCATACCACGGAAAACATCCCCACACGAGTAGACTTCCAGTTCCAAACTTGACCGTAGGAACAGTACACTGTGGTAAACAGCGTTCGCCCGGCTGCCGCCATACCCACACACGGCCATCAGACTGATGGATCATGTATCTGGATTCATCAGTTCATAGGACCCGTTTCCATTGAACTACGGTCCACGATAAATGTTCTTTACACCATGCTAAACGACGAGTAGCATTCCGAGTGGAGATAAAAGGCTTATGAGCAGCCGCACGATACGGTAACCCATGTAATGAAATTCTCTGCGAATGGTACGTGCACATACCGAGGTTCCAGCATTTTTACTCACCTGTACACTAAGGACTTGTGCAGTACTCCGTCGATCAGCTGTAAAGACTCTCCTGGGGCTCCCACATTCTGTTTCACTGATTTTCGTCGGACTGACGGTACATTTTGCTGCTTCAGGCACGACGTGTGACTTCGACTGATTCACCACATCGAAAACAGTTGACTTGCGTATGGTTAAACGCTCTCGGTTTTTCTTATGAACAACGCACTAATATAAAACCCAACAATCTTTCCTTTCTCAAAATCAGTTCTCTCCCGCCGCGAGATTTTAACTCAACGTTACAGTGCGATATGGTCGCGGTCAACTGCAGGCTTGCATTTATACAGTTTGGAGCTGTACCGCGCAGCTTAAGAAAGCAGCGGATCCGTTCATTTGTTTTCAAGGGGTGTCCAGTGACCTTTGTGAATATAGTGTATATATGGAGGAAGATACATCTGCCAGTTCAAAAAGTTACATTCGCAATTCAGATGGCAGTTTATCAGAGTTTAAACGATTTCGGACGTAGTCGGCGCCCGTGTGTTGGGTCACTCCATCGCGGAAATCACCACGAAATTCGGATTTACTCGGTCAGTGATTTCAAGGGTGTACCTGGACTATACAGACTCATGGAAAGACAGGTGTGGCCGTAGAAAGTAGCTGCGTCGCAGTGCGGACATTGCAAACTTCTCGGTATTCGATGGCGTATATTCGACTGCCCACCCGAGTGCCATTGCTGACCCGATGATAAGAGGCTGTGCTTCTCGCCTGGGCTCGGGAACACTACCATTGGAAGCACAAGGACTGGAAACGTGCAGCCTGGCACAATAAATCGCGGTACCAACGGCTTCGGCAGATGGCCAACTCCGGGTATTGCGACAAGCCCACGAGACAATGGATCCCACATGCCTGCATGGGGAAACGCAAGCTGGAGGTGTCTATGTTATCTTGTGGGGTGTTTTAGCTGGCACGCATTAGTACCCCTCTTACGCAACTATATGTTGGGTCATTTGCACCCGTTTATGTCATGCAACTACTCGGACGGGTGCGACCTATTTCAACGTACAATGCGACACCGCACACGCCCACAGTGTTTCTATTGTGGCTGGAGGAACATTCTAAGGAATTTGCCATCTTGACTAGCGCCCCCTCCTTGTTTCCTGGATTTAAACGACACCGAACACATTTGAGATGCTGTTGAACGTGCCATGAACGCCAAGTATCCTCCACCGAAGAATACTACGGAATTGTGGGACGTTATTTAGGAAGTATTGTGTGCACTGTCTCCGCAATACTACAGAGAGCTCGTTGGGTTATTGCTTCGTCACATTGCTGCTTTTATCCGGTTGCGAGGAGGAGCAACGCGGTATTGGAAAGGTATCCCAGTTTGTTTGTTTTTTTGAGGGGGGGGGTTCGGCACATCAGTGTATATGCATATGCGTTCAGCGGAGCTAACATAAGTTGTCTACTTTGTTTTTTAGGTGTGTCTACCAGACATAATTTATCAAAGGAAGTGCAGAACTGATATTATGTATCTACTCAAGGAAGAACAAAGTAAGCAAATGTTGGCAGATGGCCTAATGTTAGCCGTTCAGTTATCCAGATTCCAACAGAGTTCTTCTGTATGACTCAGTAATCAACGACCACTGGCAAAAATCACAAATTGGGATTGCTATTTGATGATCATATACCATCAAATAGCAATCCCAGTTTGTGGTTGTGCGGTGTGTCAACCCTACATAACCTGTGATCGGATCTCAAAACGGCAATGTGAGAGATGATGTCTGTATCTGCTACCAAACGCTTACTAAAAATTCATGGGTTTAGCTAATGGTGTTCGTGCTCCTGATCTTAAGCCACAAGAGAGCTGTATAAGCTATCACTGACGTGGCACAAACTAGCTCAGGAAATAAGAGGGGTGTGCTCTTTGCCTTGAATCGATATTTTCCCTTCAAATTGATTTTTTTATTGGAGGTTTAACGACCACCGTGAGTAACTCAATGGGCTATAAGCAGTCTCCCGTCCCTAATTTAGGGCCACTGGTTCCAGGGAACGGAGAGAGCCAGTGCCGTAAGACAAACACAACGTCACTGCCCCAACGGGATTCGATACCAGTCCCCTTTTCGGACCACTGCGCCACAGGGGCGGCTCAAATTGATTAGCAGCCTCACCTGTTATAAAGCAAAATTGGAACACTCCAACAAGCTACAAATTTCCGCACACTCGAGAGCTATTTTTATATTAGTTCACCGTTTTCTATAGCCGTATAAAAAGGACAGTTTAGTCTTTTAAAATGGCCAGCCTTGCCTCCTGTTACAGATTCGGAAAGAATTTCAAGGCATGTGCTCAGGAGACGGGTTGCTTTCCTAAAACCCTAACCGACAAACCTATTCCATTGGCGTGCTGGGCTCGGTTCTCAACTTGACTGCTGCAACCACTAAAGGCTTGCCGTGCTTCCGAGGGCACGATAAGCTGGCGGTCTTGAAATATTTGTTCTTCCCTTAAAAATAAGGTTATCTGTCCCTATACCATCGAGGTGCACCCACGTACTAGCATTGTTAGCATTCTGCCACTATAGCAGATCACACTTCCCAGTCTGGCACTTCTAAATATGCCGTCTGTCTTTCTACCGAATTCCTATCCGGCTCTGTAGACCGTCTTGCGTCATTTCCGCTTACAGAACATAGCGTACAACACTTTGTACGAAGTAATCTGTCAAAACCTTCCTTAAGTGGAAACCCTATAAGAACTTGTTGGCTGTTTAAACTGAGTTGATAGACCTTTCAACAGCAAGGGATCGTTAAGAATGTTCAACATATAGCACACAAGTGATCAGCTTTTTTATTGAGCAAATATTTTTGGTTTGGGGTTTAACTATCACCGTGAGCAACGCGACGGCCTATAAGCAGTTGCCCGTCCCTAATTTAGGATCACTGGTTCCAGGGAAGGGAGAGAGAGCCAGTGCTGTAAGACAAACACACCATCCATGCTTTACCGGGATTCGAACCCAGACCCATCTCGTACGAATTGTCAGAAGCCAACGCTTATACCACTGCGTCACTGGGGCGGCACGGAAGAACTTGAATGCCCTGATCTTGCCTTAAAGTTTTTACAAAATATCAAAGCAAAATCAGGCGTTTGGGTGTATCGGTCGTTCTAGAGGAGGTTACAAACTTCTCGTTAGAAACAAATTCCATTCACTTCCGTTGGTGCTTCTGCTGTGTCCTCTTTGAAGATTACACCCAAACCGCCTGTACATACACATGACGACCGCAGCCAATCAAAACGCCTGTGCAGAGTCAGTAGGATTTTTACCCCCTCCTGTTCTTTGAATTTGCATGGCATTTGTGGGCTTAGAAGGTCACCATCGTTCTCACAACGTAAATAAGTGCAGCAGGCTTTGCCTTCTTCGGGGAGTAACAGCATTTGCACTTATGATACCGCATCTCTTCCCCATGGAATAATTCAGTGATCGTCGCAGAGAGGCGTCTCAAGATCAATGCATATGAAGTCTACAGATCGGAAGTTAAGTGCAGTTCATCATCATTATCATCGTCAACCATTATCAATCCACCGCTGGACGAAGGTCTCCCCAAGTTTCCTCCACAACGGTCTGTCTTGTGCCAGTCTCCTCCATGTCACTCCTGCATACTTTCGAATTAAATCCACTCATCTCCCATGTGGTCTTCTTCTGGGTCTTTCCTGTCCTTTGGAATCCAATCTAAAATTTCGGCTGTCCATTGATGATCTATCCTTCTGGCAGTATGTCCAGCCCATTGCCATTTCTGGGATTTAACTCTGATCATGATGTCTTTCACTCTTGTCATTTTTCGGATCCACGAGTTCCTCTTCTTATCTCTCCTGGTTACACCAACCATGCACCTCTCCATGCTGCTTTGAGTTGTCTGCAGCCTTTGTACGTCTCTTTTAGTTAAGGTCCACGTCTCTATACCATAAGTAAGTACTGGAGGATACATTGATCAAACACTTTTCTTTTAAGACATAATGGCATATTGCTCTTGAAAATTATGCTGTTTCTTCCAAAAGCTCTCCAGGCAAGTTTTATACGCCGATTAATTTCTTCATCAATGTGACCCTCACTTGGTATCTGCTGTCCAAGATAAACGTACATGGCTGTTATCTCCAGCTTTTCTCCATCAATCAATAAATCTTCATTTCTTGTAAAAGCATTGAACATCACTTTTGTCTTCTGAAAGTTCATTTTTAATCACACTTCTTTACTCTTGTCAGCAAGTTCCTGGATCATACTCTGCAGCTCTGATGGAGTAGTTGCAAAAATGACTACGTCATCAGCAAAACGAAGGTGGGTTAGATAATCTCCATTAATCTTTATCCCCTTGTTTTTCCAGCTCTGCGACTGAAAGACACCCTCCAATGAGGCATTAAAGAGCTTCGGAGATATGGTGTCACCTTGTCTCACTCCCTTTCCAATTTTTATGTGTGTTGTACTTTCAAACAGCCGAATCTTTGCACTTGCATTTTCATAGATGTTATTAATAATATTAATGTATGCATCTTCAATACCGCAGGATTTCAGAGCCATTGTAAGTGCTGATGGTTTCATGGAATCAAAGGCCTTTTCATAATCGATAAAACCCATGCACAATGGAAGTTCATATTCCCTCGCTCTTTCTATTAACTCTCTCAGTACGCGGATAGGATCTATTGTGGTGTAGCCACTCCTGAATCCAGCTTGTTCTCTCGGTTGAGCCATCTCCAGTGTTACCTTCAAACGGTGTGAAAGAACTTTAGTGAAGATTTTATAAACCACTGATAGGAGGCTGAAAGGTCTGCAGTTCCCGAGATCCTCAATGTCACCTATTTTATGTAGCAGGATCATTGCAGCGGTGTTCCAATCCTCAGGAATCTTCCCTTCATTAAGGCATCGAGTGAAAATTTGGGCGAGTACTGTTCCGATTTCTCCACTTGCTTCTTGTATGATGTCTACAGTAATTCTATCTTCTCCTGGAGCTTTTCCCTGCTTCATGTTCTTGATTGCATGTGCACCTTCTTCTGGGAGGACTGGAGGAACTCTAGTACTGGTACCTTTCATGATATCTGGAGTACATGTATCATCCCTTTCATATAATTTGGAGTAGAAATCTTTCACTCTTGTCAAAATGTCGCCTCTATTTCTTGTTACAGAACCATCTTCTTTTCTCAGTGCCATAATCTGTTTTCTTCCCTTACTGAGTTGTCCCTTTGCTATCTGTAGGCTTTGGTTGTTTTCAATTGCTTTCCTCACTAGTTCACAGTTGAATTTTCTTACGTCTTCAGTGATATATTTTCTTACTGTCTTGCATAACTCTATATATTCCACTTTGGAAGTCACATCTTCTTTAGTTGTCCTCATCTCTCTTCTTTTTTGCATCAACATTTTGGTTTTTCCTGAAAATTTGTTCACATGCAACTTGTTCTTAGACCCAGCTAATTTTGTTGCTGTTTCCATAAGAGCTTTGGTTACTTTTCTGTTAACTTCAGAAATATTCACTTCTTCCGTTGTTAGGCCTCCTAAAGCAGAGAATCTGTTCTTCAGTTCCAACTTCAAGGTATTATGGTGTTTTTTAAGGCTGGTTATGTTAATACATTTTGTTTGTCTTATGAGCTTGCCACGTTCGAGTTTAGTATTGAGGTACATCTTACATCTCACTAATCTATGGTCACTACCTGTGTTGAACTTGTTTAGCACATTGCAGTCTTCAATAACGAAGTTTCTGTTACACATAATGAAATCAATTTCACTTGTCGTTCCATTTGGATTCCTCCATGTTCATTTCCTGTGTGGCTTTTTCTTGAAAAAGGAGTTCAAAATGAAAAACTCTTCTGCCTTTGCAAACTCTACGAGAGTATTTCCACGCTGGTTTCTGTTGCCGTAACCGAATTTACCTACTGAAGTTTCATTCTGTGGCCGTGACCGAATTTATCAACTGAAGTTTCATTCTGTTGCCGTTGCCCTATTTTTGCATTGAAATCTCCCATAATTATCTATAAGTGCTGCTTACCTTTTATTATTTAGATGACGAATTTCCTTATAAAATTCTTCAATTTCTTCTTCAGGATGACTTGTGGTGGGTGCATAAGTTTGAATAATCTGAGCCTGGTATCTTTTCGAGAATTGGATAACGAGTCGTGCAGCTCTGTCAGAGGAACTTTCAACTAATACAACTTTATCCTTCAGTTTCTTGTTTATTATAAATCCAACACCACTAGTTCTGCCAGTATCTGTCCCACGATAGTAGAAGATATGTCCACTTTTCAGTTCAATGAGATATTCTCCTTTTTTCCTCACCTCACTTAGCCCGACGATGTCCCACTTGATCCTTTGTAGTTCCTCTTCCAATTCAAGAAGCCTTGAATCAGAAGATAGGGAGCGTCCATTATACGTAGCCAAGGTCAG
Source organism: Macrothele yani (assembly GCA_039090855.1). Lineage (NCBI taxonomy): Eukaryota > Metazoa > Arthropoda > Arachnida > Araneae > Macrothelidae > Macrothele > Macrothele yani. The sequence goes on from CM077002.1 coordinate 163,329,670, forward strand.
CATCAGATGGCAGCCTAGTCCGGTCCTCCGGGGATTCTTAGCACCCTCTGTCTTCATGTCGCACTGGTCGCTGCCTTTGCCAGGTATATTCCAGCTGCCGGAGACTGAGGGCCAAGATTTAAATTGTGGAATCATTTTGAAGGGGTTTGGCCATAACTCACCACGCTGGCCAAGCGGGGAGGTGAGTGTGGGATAGCATTTCCTCTAATCCCGATGGTATAGTTATACCGCTATTGGCGGTTGTCAGAGTAGTTATTGGCGGTCGTAAGTGTAGTTACTTAGCGCTAATCCTTCATTTGTTTACGTGTGAAAGTGGGAGATACAAATGCGGAACTCAACAATGCGTAATGCGTTATTGTGCGTTATGGCCGCACAAGGATTTACTGTCTTGGTCGTTAAAGGGTTAAATTCAATTAGAAGTAATGGACAAACTGCAGTAAAGACGTTTTCAAAGTGTTTCTTTCATATTTTACGTCACTAGTCGTGTTATTCTTCTTCTCCGTGAAGGAAACTTTGAATCAGATTTACTTCGCAATCTACGTAGTGTCGTCACCACAGCAAATCGTCGTACATTCATAACTGAATGTTGGAAATGAAACACCCTGTGTAAAAAATAAGTTTTTTTCACATTTACATGCTAGTATACGTCCCAACCTATTTAAGAACTGGCAGGTCTATTGTTCAGGCTCAGTTTCAAACCTCTGACCAGACGAATTTTTACCCAAGTTTGGAATTAATTGCATTTAATAAAAAATTTGAATTCTGTTGCTAAAAAGAAACAAAACAACACGTGGTTCACCACAGAAGCCCACATTTTGCATTAAGATAATTTTGCGCAGTTACAAAGCTGTTGACTCAGCTAAGTTTCAATATCCTGTGTCAATGGTTTTTTCGACTTCGCTTGCAAAGAATTTCGAAGCTCCGGGGATTTTTCTGTATTTTTCCTCGATGATAAAACGATTAAAATTTCTCCTAAAATTACAAGTTCTTTTTTTCATTGAAGAATAGGTTTACTCTGTTAATTACGGGGAGGTATCTTCAAAGCTTTGTCCTGCTTTCTTTAAAGTAATTTGTATTATTAACTCGACAATCCGTTTCTGCTTATTGTTCTACCGGGCTACTTTATCAGTTATCTCGCTGCTAAATTTAATTACTCACTTTGTGTTATATTCTACTTTGTCAAGAGCGGACATTCCTTCCCCCTGCAGTTTCACGACACGCATGAAAATCTCACCTGCCACTGTCTCCCAGAGCCTCGGTCAGAAGACTTGCTTTATTTTTCCTCGCTAAGACAACCCCTTGATCCTCTACCGTTACACATCTATCTTAACGCCTTACTTCCGGTGCATATTTTTCTGCTGACCGCCTACCATATCAACTGTTCTCCAGCCCACCATGAAAACTGCCTCCATTAAGCTGAAAATGAGATGCTTTCTTAATACCCTCCTAAAAAGATCATTGTCCAGTAGCGGAGTTCAGTCCGCGATTCCCTCGAATTGGACAGCAAAGAAACGAAAGAGAATGTCCTGCATAATTAAAGCACCTGTACGGAATTGGAGTGAATGGGACCGTCTCCAAATAAACTCTGAGAAAAAGGCAGATGATTTAAACTCATCTTGTTCAAAACGATTATTTAAGTTTACTATTTTTTAAATCTATGATTTCCTAGTAACTACAGTGCACTTATTTAGCATGGTTGTAATCATCAAATTAATCTATTATTCTAGACATTTTCCACTCACTACGAGGCTATTATGAAGTTAGGGTGTGTAATATTTTTAGGTACATGTTCTTAGATACACTCATCGTCAAAAACAATAGTTGCGTCCAGAAGGAAGCAACCGACAGGAATGGAACTTGGTGGGTAGATTTGACACCGTGAGACATGCAAATCATTCAAGTATCACACTCAGCCACGCATGTGACGCCAACAAGAAGGGATCGTAGAGCTGTGCCTGACATGCTGTATTAGGTCGCCCCGTTGCGCGTGCTTGCCATTCTGACTCAAGCTGTTGTGTTGGTTACATATTTTGCAAGTGACGTATGCCTCGGAGATAAATTCGGAAGCAATTAGAATAGTTAACGGAGTTCGAGAGGGGCTACATCGTCGAGCTCCGGTAAACAAGATTGTCTTATCACCGTATTGCGCACCATACCGGTCTTGCGGATATCACCATAGCACAATGTTGGCGGCAGTGGTTAGAACAAGGTAAGCAGTAGCGACATGAAAGGTCTGGATCACCTTTGGTGTTCATTGCAGGCACTTTGACAGCCAAACGTTACGTTAATGAGATCCTGAAACCAGTATGCGTGCTTTTTCTGAACGCTCACTGCAGTGCGACTTTCCAACAGGACAATGCTCGTCCGCATACCGCTGGTGTCTCGAGAGCTTGTCTTCAAGGCCCTGACATTTTGCCATGGCCAGCCGCACAGCCAGACCTATCGCCGATTGAAAATGTGTGGGATGCTATTGTATTCGCTATCCACACTCCACCCCTACCGCACAATCTGCAGGAACTGCGTGAGAAGATTAAAGCTGCATGGGATGGCTTAGCGCAGGACACCATTAGGAACCTGTACAACTCCATGGCGAGACATCTGGCATGTTGTGTGAGCCAACATAGCGGCCCGACGCCATACTGAGAGATACTACTTATCGACGTGTAGCTCAGTAAATATTGCCCATATCAGTCTCAATGTTAAATCATTTATTGTTCCGGGTACCTTTTACCTTCCTCCCGAATAGCATTACAACACGTCCTTCTCGGTGCAATTTTTTTCTTTTTGACGATGAGTGTATTTCAAATAAACCACTACAATATTAAGAAGAAACAACGTTTATGCACAGTTATTTTATTCTTATCCACCAAAGTTTCGCTGTACTGCATCAGGCCATTCGTCATGATGAAGCTGGGCCAAAACCTCAGCGAAACCTTGGTCGATAAGAAAATATATAATAATTGTGCACAAACGTTGTTTCCTCTTAATCTGGTTTTCATCACAATGAAAGACGTCTACAACTAATAAAATAACACTGCAGTTCAGTGCTATTTCTTTTTTTAAGCGTTTCTTAGGTGGTCTTGGGGCAGTTTTTTCCTGTTCTGTATATAAAATGCCTAGATGATTAGTAAATTTTACCAAGGATTGTACATTTACTAATAAGAAGACATTTCATTTTACTAAGTGATGTTTTCGTCCTTCATCTTTCAAATCTTCCACTGCAAGCACTATTTACTTGCATCAATCTGCTAGCAAAAGAACTGCATTGTTCTATTGCCAAGACATTCGATTCAAACCTTTCAAGAAAAAATTCTCTGCACTGTGTGGGTGAAATATTTTCTTTAGTAATTGTTTTCTCGAAGTAATTTGTTTACCGGATTTTTATTTTTTCCATAAGAAAATCATGATGATATATGATCCTCTATTATGTTACAAGTAGCTCCCATAAATTGCATGCCTTTCTTTTATTTTAGCTCACAAAACACTCCGACATCGCATTCATTCTTTTTATTAATATTTCCGTTCCTCGTTTCAATTAGTTCTTCATTTATTCTTCCTCTGTGCTCGGTAATCCAATAATAAGTGAGTCGCGTTCTTCCGTTTTGTTTAGAAGTTTATCTTCTTGAAATTTTGCTGCCGTTTTATTTCTTCCTGATGGAAATATAGATGCTACTTTTATTAGTGTTTTAATTTTAAGTTCAGATTGTGTTCTGCCATTTCATTTTATCTTTGCATTTGATACGGAAGATCGTCAGGTTACGTCCCATTAAGGAGAATCCATAATCGCTTTTGAAGTATTTCTATGGCTAATGCAAAGAGTTTAAAAGCTCAGAGTTTTAGTGGAACCAAAGCATTTCCATAACTAATACGTTTTGTGTAAAAAGAGATACATTGCAATTCCATGAGATATTCTAATTTTTTTAATGCAGAAAAACTTTCGATTGTCAAGACAAAAATGAATACATATGTCCCACACAATCCGTTTGCGTTGAATTAAAATTATGTTTTACTAAGACAGAAAGCATTTTCCCTATATAATCAAAAAGTTTGCTTGCTAACTCACACTTGTCACTAAAATCAATAATACTAAATAATTTCTGTTACAAGTAAAAATAATATGAATCGAGGGCAGTCTACACCGAAAGACTCGTACATCTTTTTCTAGTACTACGAAAGGCTATAGAAAACAGTGACGTATACTTTGAAGCTTGAGGTGAGCTTGTGTGCCCTTTTTGTGGCATTACAGTTTTTTCCAGAAAACGCGACGAACATTTGGCTCACACTAGTAATGCCTAAACTTCTGAAAGCAAAAGAAGTTTTACGCTCAGTCTAAACTTCTGAAAGCAAAAAGAAGTTTTCAAATCGATCTCTTAAATGTTGAGATATGACATCCAAAGACGGAACGACTTTCATTTTCATAATACCTCATACCGGTCACTAACAGCAAGAATACTAAATGATTTCTGTTACAAATGAAAAAATATGAATTCATAGAAGTCCTACACAGGAAAATGTGTACACCTTCTGTTTGTAGGAAAAAGTTATATAAAACAACGGAATGAGAGGGGATTCTTTTACTTGAAGTGTGAGATGAGCCTGTACGCCTTTATAGCTACATTAAACTTACAAATTTTGAAGATGACAAAATCCTGTGATGGTTATATTCAAATTAATCGGAAACTTGAGACTTGGTGGTTCTGGGTGGTGTAGTGATTAGCATACTCGGGCGCTATCTGGGAGACGCGGGTTCGATTCCCGCTCCAGGACGACAAAATTTTCAAGTTTTCGGATATTATCTGACTTACCATCCTTTTCATAATTACACTAAAACGGACTGTCATCTTCAAAATTTGTATTGTATGGTGTAATCCCGTATTCCATTCATGAACATTAAACGTTTTAGCTGAAAACAAAACAAACTTTTGATTCAAACCAGTAGTATAAAATCCGTACAATTCAAGCTTCTGAATGCAACAAGAAGTTTTCAAATCCCTCTCTTAGGTGTTAAGGATTCAAAAATAGAACTAGTCATATTATAAAAGACACTATTTTGGAAAAATCGAGCTAACGATGTCAGAACACTTTAGACGCAGGTTTTGTTTCTTTACTGCTTTGTTTCCTTTCTATTTTTACCCTTCCTTTCTTTTTTTCTCTCTCTCTCTCGCATTACTTTTTGAAATTTCATTTCTATTCCACCTTGTACTTCTTGGTCTCTATGTTTCGAGCTTTCTCTGTAAAAATACATTTCGGAAAGCTGATTCACGCGCTTTTAATATTTATCTGTTTTGCGAAAAAACTGAAGGAATAAGACGTTGAGGAATTACATCATTTATTTCAGAGCAATGATTCATTTTATGCAGTATTTAGTCAAGGAATAACAAGAAATGCGAACATCAAACGAATGTTTATCGCTGGTGTTATGCCCTCTGTAAGAACAGGATTCTGAAAATGTGATCGCTTCATCCTAAGTGTAAAAAGTACTAAAATTTTCTTTCCTTTGATACAACCAAGTTACGAAAAAAAGAGTCAGGTTTCCGAAGTTTTCCAGAAATCCCTACTAATCCGAACTGTTTCAGGGACTTTTTCTCTTACACTGAGCCTTTAAAGTCGACGTTCGTTTTTGCAGACAATAATTTAGTGCCTGCTTCTTTCTTTTCTAACAAAATGTTTTCTTTAACTTAACCCTCGACACAGGACTTTTTTTCCGTTTTTTAAGTCTGATTAACTTCATTTTTAAATAAATAGTTTCTCTGTTTTTATCCATTCTTTCGTAAATAGTTTAGATGTGTGGTAGTGATGTGGTTTGGTTGGTTTGTTCATTATCTGTGAATTGGGCATTTGAGCTGGCTTTGTCACTAAAATTTCGTTGGATTAAGGAAAGGAAATCACAAATACTTTGTTTTAATCAGCTCGCAAAGGCTTAAATACACGTTTTTCATATTTTCCAACAAATTTTGACGTACATTTTAAATTGATCCTTGTGTCATTCTAAGGTTAATAAACAGTTAGGTTTGCTCATCCTGCCTTCCTCGCAGACGAATAATCTCGACGTCAGTGAGTGACATCACCGTCCTAACATGTGAACTGTGGATCCGAACTGTAGCTATGGAGAAATATGTCTTGTCAAGAATTTGTATAACTCAAATACAGAAAAAAAGCTTATGCGGAAACATATTTACATTTGAAATAAATTCATAACCATGAAATTATTTTAGTAATGGGGATATCGAAATTACCTCCCACACATTTTTGTTATGTTAAGGGCGGGAAAACGATTATACTTTTAAACGTTAATTTAGTTACAAAGGGGACTTTTTGCTGTTTTTTATATAAATTTAGCAAGGTAAACGTACAGCAGGACACATTATTGTCATATAATAAAGAATGTCTTTATGTGGACTAGGAAAAGCATTTCTGCGACATTCCCCAATGTTTTTTAAATTAAAAATTGAAAACATTATCCATTAAAAAATCTGGTAAAATTTGTGAAGATTATTTCAGCTGGTTTACGAATAATAATTCCGACACACCGCTATGGTGAAGATACGAAGAAACGTGGCAATTAGATAGTTTTACGATGGCGATTTGGACAGTGACATCACAAAGCAATCACCGGAAGTACAGGATGGGCATAACCTTGTCATCTACTATCATTGATATCCTTCATTCTTCAATACAAGATCCCAATTTTTAATGCGTTGTAGCAACCTTTCATTAGATATTTTTCATGCCTCCGTCATGGAATGTGACTACCTAAAAATCAAGCCACAGGCTAGCAAACAGCCCAAGTGGCCGAATGGACAGAAGCTTCGGCTGTTGTCTAAATATCCAAGTTGACCGCGCCAAGAAGCAGTTCGTTCAAAAGCTGAAGCTGTCTGCAAATGATTTCATTTGCATCATATAGCCCGCAAATATGGGGCCGTCCATAAAGTACGTCCGAGATTACAGGAGGAGGAGGGGTTCCTGACAACGGACCAAATGTGACATGGGCGAGGGGGGGGGGTTAGTAATTCGGGCGTCCAGCGGCATAAATATAGTGGATGGTTAAAATAGTTAAAAAAAGGTATGAAATATTTCAGATTTCTGATGATATTTAGCTAAATTCAGATATTAATATTAAGTTCTCGTATTAATAGTAGATTGTATAATCGGGAGTGTTGCAACTTTGAATGCGTGCGTTCATTTGTAGATCTTTATTTCAGAATTATAAAGTTCGGGTAGCATTAGGGAATAAATGAATGCCTAAATAATAAATATTTTCTGGAGCAAATGTGTAAATATATGGCAGATTCCTTTAAATAAATGCATGTTTTCTTTCTGTTTCTCAACGGACTTCTAAAAGCAGTCGTCAAAAATAAAGGAGGTTGCAGGAATTTGGACGTACCTTTTAAGGGGAGGGTGTCAACAATCGGACAAAATGTGACAGGGGAGAGGGGGCGTCTAAAAATAGTAAAAATACCACGGACGTACTTTATGACGCCCCCTATTCAGAAATAATAACAATCCTGTTCGACAAGCTGATTTGCCTTTCTTCTGTGAGACTGGTCTCGCTCGAAACTTTGTTAGAGTGTGACAGCACATAGGATACATGTCTTGATACTGTAATATGTGAAAACATGTCTCCTACGTGCGTTTCTTGACTTGGGTGTAGTGTTTCAAACAGAATTCTCTTCCTGAGAGAGTAAAAATGAAAGTAATGACATCGCTGCAGATATTTCGGGCTGAATCCATAGCGATTGATTTTCATGACACTTTGCGACAGCATTCACTCTACGTTTCTGCTAGAAAATATGAGTGACACTATTAGTACATCTTCTCAATTGCTCGCACTGCCAACAATGCAGCTTCTGGAAAAAGAATGGATTCAAACCTTAATCGAGACTATCGGCCAAAAAGAATCACTTTGTATAATATGCTGGGATCACAAAAGACGCGCATTATTTCTCTCATATTCCGGCCTCAAGATAGACGCATGTTTTGAATGTCGTGAGTGCAGGCGCTGTGTTGTCATCTGTTGGGATCAGAGGTTTTTTTGTTTACTTGGCGGTTTAACGATCACCGGCAACTATAAGGGCCATAATCTGTCACTAGTTTCTAATCTAATTTAGGTTCGCTGGTTCCAGGAAAGGAAGAGAGCCAGAGCAGTAAGACAAGCACACCACCTATGCCACATCCCTCGCCCACTAATACTACTGAATGTTTTGACCAGGGCTTAATTTCTAAAGAAAAAAGTACCAGAGCTCCCCTTTTAAGCGACATCATTTAGCATTTCGATGTTACCAGTTTGATTGTATCCTGTTCTTTCACCCAATGAGAAGAGAGTGCTAAAAATAGCTGCATCACCATGGCTGCAGGTCACTGGACCAGAACTTTCCTGTGTGGTTAACGCTGAAGACAGAATAAACAAAACAAAAGTCTCTTTCGGTGCTCCGGAGCTGAGCTCTGGTGAGCTCCGGCGCAAATTAAGCACTAGTTTTGACTGCACACCCGTATTGCTAAACATTCACATTGATTACCATTGGTTCCCAATCAACTTTTGCAGCACCAACAGCTTTATTTTATCGCAGAGAGTCGTGGATGTATCGCGACTCCCAACGAAAGTTTGGTCGTAATTCTAGTTACACGAGACAATCGAATGACCTAATTGGAGCTTACAGTACTTTCTCTATTGTCCTTTGCCAAAATCCAAGTCTCGAAACGCAGATATTTGCAGTTAAATGAACGACTGTCATCGATCAATACAAATGAATTACCGACTAACCCAAATAAATATATAGTAAACCACAGGTACAGCGCAGTTGGATTAGTCGCTATGCATTGTGTGGGACGCGGACGTTTCTGACGGGTGTGCGAATCCCGGTCCTGTTGTCCATCTAGTCTCCGGTATTTCCGGGGGTTGCCTCAGTCTCCCTGCTTTTGGGAACGCGAATGCGTTGATGGTTGCCTGTGAAGTTGGCCCCGGACGCACATTGTCCCTTGGTCCTCCAGTTTAGGATTTTGGCGTGGGGCTGAGTACCCCACCTCGTCAAAGTTCTCTCAATGCGAAATCTCAAGATAAAAACTCTTTGAGACGACCTGGGCTCACACAGGGCTGTTGCGTCATTGAAGAAGAAAAAGAAAATATAGTACCAAATGCCTTTGCTATCACCAATAACTTAGCTTCGAGGAAATTACACTATGTTGACAAAATAGCAAAAGCTCACAAGCTCGATAGCTGAACTGCACATGTCACAACCACTGCTTACAACGCTGGCATTTTATATCTTTGCCTTTCTGAATTCACTGTCTGCCAGGAGTTGTTGAAAAAGCAAGCTCTCTTCCGATATATGGCGTTAAGTAAGGAGAGGTACAGAAAAATAGCATAATGTCTAAAAGAACCGACAAATAAAATTCAAAGTTAGGTTACAGTACGTACGATAAATACAATACCGACCACATTGTAGGATCATGATCGTCGGTACAGAACAAGGTGAAACGCGACTGAGTGTCAAATCACGGTGTTCGTCACACCATTGTAGACGAACTTCCTGGTTCTTCCAGAAACCAGTGGTTTTCGTATAGGTTTGCGACTGCTGGTACCTTACCTCTTCAATTTCGTGCGCATAGTTCGCTGAGATATGGACAGGGAAGAGACTTCATTGAATTATTTGGGCAATTATTGCACACAGGAATTCCCTTTTCTCCGTACAAGCCTTCTACGACTATAGAAGTCTTGTTCCTGACAGCTTGTTGTCGCCCTTCAGTCACGCCTCTTAGGCAAGCCATGTGGGTTATTTTTCCACTAAGTAAACACACGGGGTATTTCACCTATTGAGAAAGCAATCAACTCCGCAGTTTTCAAAATCGTCGCCCCAGACAGTCGAGCATCCACAATAAACCCTTTATGTAGAATTCCGAAAGATCCTTGGTAATGTGTTGGTGCGAATGAAATGTCCGGAGCGAACGAGCAGCGGAGACAGGTACCCACCACAGCGGAATGGAACCACCCATAGGTGTTGCGGGGTATTACGTCACTGAGCAACAATAAATAGCTCGCACGTGTGTGAAAAACAAGGTTCAAGCGTGGTTCGTTTGGACGTAACGTTGCTTGCAAAGGAAACATGCAGACGCAGTTACCAAAGCATTTGGGGAGAGTACAGCCAACGAACGAACCATTCGGCGATGTTTTCTGAAGTTTCGAATCGGAGATATTCACCTGCAAAACAAAGCACGTAGTCACCGACCTGTTGCTATTTCTGACGATGTCCTGTTACGTGTGGTATAAGCGGACCACCAAAAATGTGTCGTGACATAGTGGCAGAGGTCCATCACACGACAGTTGTTCGGCGTCTGGCTGCACTGGGTAAGGTCAAAAAGCTGGACATTTGGCTGCCACATGAGTTGACAACTGCCAACAAGACTAGGCGTTTGGAAGTCTGCACGTCGCTGTTTGCCAGGAATAAACAGGAACCTCTACTGCATCGAATCGTCACCTGTGACGAAAAGTGGATTCTTTATTATAAACCGGAAACGATCTGCACATTAGTTAAGCAAGGCACAACCTGCTGGACAGCATCCTAAGCTACTCCTACACACCAAGAAGATGATGCTCCTTGTCTAATAGTCCACAGCCGGCATAATTCATCGGAGTGTCTTGGTAAGAGGCCAAACTAACACTGAAAAACGTTACTCTGCTAAATTACACCAGATGCACCGAAAATTGCTGCAGAAACAACCGACTTTGGTCAACAGACAGGGTGTTCTTCTGCTCCAGGACATCGGCCACCCTCATGTCACACAACGAACGATGATGACATTAAGTGCACTGGTCTATGAAGCACTGCCTCATCCTGTCTATTATCCAGACTTGTCTTCGACAGACTATCATCTGTTTTGTCTTCTGGATCAATTCCTGTCCAGCAAAAAGTTCACGACAGATAACGAGGTTCAACGTGCACTTGATGACTTCTTCCGGTCCCAGCCATAAGAATTTTTCGTTCCGGGATCATGGCCTTGCCGAACAAATGTAAACTATGTTTCGATGCCTAGGATGATTATTTTTCCTAGGAAAGTTGTCCTATTTGTCCGTTCTCGCCGTCCACGTATACTGCTCCTTTGCCGGACATTTTATTTGCACCAACCCAATATTTCCCATTGTGTTCAACATTCCTGCCGATTGCGGACTAGCAGCAGTCTTAAATAGTTGCCTAGATTACATGGTAATGAACGCAACAACGTATTTTGCATATACGCGGCGAAAGTGATTCCGTTTGCATTAAGGTTTCTAATTCTGTAGTCTGTGTGTGTATAATTCACAATTCAAATCTTAAGACTCCTCAATCTCTGATTGGATGGAATGTGCTTGTGTAATGCAATGTTCAGTTCTACATCGAGCTATGGGGTGCTGAGAAGCACCGGAACAATGTTTAATTAAAGCATCGTTCCAGTTCTTACTTTTATATTAGAGAACTAGAACTGGAGTAAAAATAAAACATAAAAGGCTGCAGATAACTCGAAAAACCAAGAACACGTGCACACTTGGTGCAATAAAGAAAGAAATAAAATAAACTTATGGATCAGGAAAAAAACAAGAGTTGATGACATCGTGATCAAATTAAAGACCCTCAAGTGCTAATGAGCTGTACATATTACTGTAACTGACCACAGTTGGACAACTGAAACACTAAGTTGGTAGAAAGGGACAGGAAAAGACCGTAAAAAAGACTATGTCGGAAATGGGCCTTTCGAAGAACAGAAATGGATCTTTCTTTGTCGGAAAGGGGTCTTTCTAAGAAAAGAAAAGAACTTATGTAACAGGAAAATGACAAGAGCTTATGACATCATGATCAAAATATACACCCTGAAGTGACAATGAGCTGGACATATTAATAGAACTGACCACAGTTGGACAACTGAAACACTAAGAGGTTACAAAAGAACTGAAACACTAAGAGGTTACAAAAGAACTGAAACACTAAGAGGTTACAAAAGAACTGAAACACTAAGAGGTTACAAAAGAACTTATGGATCAAGAAAATGAAAAGAGTTGATCTCATCATGATCAAAATAAAAATTCTCAAGGGGCAATAAGCTGGACATATCAATGGAACTGACCGCAGTTAGACAACTAAAACACTAAGCTGGTACAAAGGGACAGTAAAAGACCCTAAAGAAGACTATGTCGGAAGTGGATCTTTCGAAGAACAGAAATGTATCTTCCTATGTCGGAAATGGGTCTTTCGAAGAAAGGAAAAGAACTTATGGACGAGGAAAATGACAAGAGTTGATGTCATCATGAACAAAATTAAGACCCTCAAGTGGCAGTAAGATGGGCATACCACTGGAACTGACCTTAGTTGAACAGCTGAAATACTAGGTTAGTGCAAAGGAACCGAAAAAGACCCTGAAAAAAACCATGTTAGAAATAGGTGTAATGGCATTTGAAGGCATACCACAGTGACAAGGAAGGATATTCCTCAAGACAGAGAGTTGTGATAGATATTTGAGGAGATCTTCACCCAGCAGTGGATTGAGAACCGTTGATGATGATGGCTTGTTCGTTGATAGTTAAAGTTAATTTTCTGAAAGTTTTACAACACAAACGTAGGATCTCGTGGTAGCTTACAGGCTTCCGTTTTCAATAAATCTACTCGTGTACGGTTTACTAGTTCCATCTTTTTTGTCAGGTTCTTCCGAATTTGCGTTTCCCCGAAGACACGTTTTTTCTTGAAACTTAGCACCAGCAAGCCCAGTGGCTATGCGACAGAAAATTACTGGCGCAACTATTCGTACTGATTTACTTTTCCGTTATTTAGCTTTCTTGCTGCTTCATCTGAAAAAACCGTTCAGTACACAAAATATGAAGTATAGAATGTTATCCGTTTAAATGGAACTTTTAGGTAACTTCTTTTAAGTAAATTTTACTTAAAGGTAGCTTTACCGAAACACTGAAGTGTTAAGGCTCATTAGGTTTAATTTCACTGCAATACATTCGAAGCGTAGCTTAATGTTGAATTTACTTTTCGCTAAACTCGCAGATCTTACTTAACAACAATTTGAAACTCTCACTCAAAAGATCGTTCGATGTCGGATTGCCTAACGTTCTCTCGCGATCGTTGAACACAGCAGATCTTATATTTTGATTCTGACTACTTAGATCGTACATTGACCTGTTGTGAGGTGTAGCCAAACTTAAATTCATCGAGCGGGAATCGTGTGGCGTTAGTGTAGGATATCTTTAACGAGAAGAAACCAAATTTAACTAAGACCACAGGAACTCAGAAGGGAGGTTAAATTACAGTATACGTCACAAGTAAGTACACGAGGTAAGTTAAAAAGGAGTCCCTTGCACAAAATATGAAGAAAAGTATTTATGTTTATAATGCAATATCAAAGTTATATCGCGAAATATAAATTATGTGTGACTTGAAACAACGTCGATTTTCTGCGGCGTTTATCGTTCTCCAACGCCCGTACCTGAGCTATTTCCCTGCTGTGTGCTACTGACTAGCCCTTATCATGGAAAATCCCTGTCTTTCTTGGGAGGTGTTCTACCAAGAAAAGATTCTGTGGGCAATAGAACAGCACTATCACTAATATTTTTTTCTTAATTTGATGAATAAGGGATTACGTAAAATCAGCATCCTTGGTGCAGATTATAATGTACAAGGGAGATGTTTTGGTAATAAATGTGTTGCCCAAAGCTATTGGTGTGGTATTTACTTAGCTGAAGATAAGATTTATGCTTCATGACCACGCTTCTTCAGTGAAGCAGGCAAGTGAATGTGTCAGAATTCACAATTTCTGAGAGGATTCTTGGTTATAGGTTAAATTACACAAGCCTGCTAGTGCAAGACAGTGGGAAAGAGATCGTCGTTAATCTTGCAAGGAGGTTGCTACTAATTATGCGAGGAAAATGTCATTAATCACTCTCGCGTCCCTTCTCTTCGCAACTCCAAGACATCTCTCAATTAGTTGAGGTACGCCTATCTCAAATTCGAAAAATTATTTCTTGGTTGGGAAATTTTTTATACATATACTCTGTGTATTTGGCCTACAACCACGGACATCAAATATACCCAGGCCTTCGTTGTGTCACAAAGAGTTGCTAAAATCTCTAACGCTATTGGGTGACGCTTTCACTCTGCACGGAGAAGTCAGAGCTAACCACTACTCATAGACATTTTTGCCGATCGTCGTGACATTACGAAACAACTGCTCATGCCTTGTAGAAATGGAGATGGCACCCGCGAATTTTGAAATACTGAAAATACCTTAATTAAGCAGTAACGTACTGTATTTTAAAACGGCAATTTATGAAATAAAGAGTTCTGTGAATAGGTGTTTGCCAATTTTTAATATTCCTTGGAGACACTTCCTTAAATGAAGCGTTTGGTACAGCAAGCGTCGTCAATATGTTGTTTGCATGCCTGATTTGCACATAATGGCTACACAGCATGGTGGATTTCACCATGTGCTCTAAAACAGCAAGATCAAGGACGTAGCTTTCTGTGTATGAATTCTCAGTGATATAAAACATAGCTTGTAACTGGAACTACGGTCTATAACTTCATATATATTATGTAATGTCACTCAGTGAGTTTTAAATACATATTTGTGGTGCTTCTGTTAGAAGTTCCAGAACGATTTTCTATTCTGGCAACATTTTGCGTATTTACCTAGAATATTCATTTCAGCGTTCTAAGAGTTTGATTCAAAAAATGCACATTCCTTGGATTTTCCCTATTATGAAAGGTTTGTTGTCTCTTTGAAGCCTACGTAAAAATATGTGCTTTCAAAATTTCAAGCGCAATTAAGTTAATAATGCAATTTCGCAGTTGGTTGCAGCAATAGCACAGCTTCATCAAAACAAACAGTGTGATTTGATTTTTTTTATTGGAGGTTTAACGACCACCGTGAGCAACTCAATGGGCTATAAGCAGTCGCCCGTCCCTAATTTAGGGTCACTGGTTCCAGGGAAGGGAGAGAGCCAGTGCCGTAAGACAAACACAACATCCATGCCTAGCCGGGATTCGGACCCATTTCGGACGAATGACCACATGCCATCGCCTTAGACCACTGCGCCACCGAGGCAGCCAGTATGAATTGGCATGTCATCTGTTAGACGCTCATCGGCAATATTCATGATTACACCTAGCGGGTCGTTTCTATGTACTTCAGAGAAATCAAGTGGGCGACACGCCTTTCTTAAGTTGTAAATTTGTTTAGAAGTTGTAAAAATATTTCACTGTCCATTTTAAACACTGGCTCAGGCTTGTTAATCAGTTAAGTTATTCCAACTAAATTTTTTTTCATATGTTTTCAGCAAAGCGGCTTTATCAAAATAACCGGAGAGGGGGCCGGTTTCTAACTAGTTGTCCGATATGGGTCCGAGTTCGTGTCGGGTCTGTTTGATGGGTGGTGTCCTGTCTTACGGCGCTGGCTCTCTCCCTTCCATGGAACCAGTCACCTCCAAATTCAGAGTGGGGGAATTGCAGCCCTGAAATAAAAAAAAAGATTGTAAATTGTCATTTGCATGAAAATAATTGCAAGTTTCTGTTTGAAGAGACTCAAATAATGGACTAGCTAGACTCAGTGTGTGAACTCGATACCGTGAAAATCTTCCAATCACTTATAACGTGGGAACAGCTTGAACCATATTCCTTTTAATTGCGTTGGAACAACCGCTAGGCGTGACTGTCTACATCCCCTGTATAGTCTTGACTGACAACATACAAAATCATAGTTTTTCCTAATTAAGATCAGTTATAGGTCAGTGCATCACCGTTTGACAGTTTTTAACAATATTTTGTCGAATGTTTTAAACGTATGTATTCTCATTTCATACACATGCTCGTCGACGTACGAGAGAGTTAATTTGCAATTTGAAATAGCTTTTGCTTAAAAGCAAAAGCTATTTCACTTTTTAACTATTAATATACATTATATTGACAAAAGTCACAGGACACCTAGAAGAGAAAAACAACATAGCATTTATTGACATACATTAGTAGGGTGTCGGTTCATCTTTGGCTTTAATACATGCACTGACCCTTCGAGACATGCTTTCGACAAGGCTTTGGAACACAGCGATAGCTATGCGCTTCCATTCCATACATAATGCTGCTGCTAACTCTTGCTTAGTAGTAGGACTTAGTTCCAAACTTCTTATGCGGTGCTCTAATTCATCCCATAGGTGCTCTGTGGGATTAAAATCAGGGCTCTGTGCTGGCCATACGACACACGATACGGAATTATCGTCAAACCACGCCGTAACAGTCTTGGTTTTATGGCTCGGTGCATTATCCTTCTGGTACCAACAAGGCTCGGGTCCATGGTATTGCCACAGAGTTGGTAGGGCATAATTGTCCAGAATATCTATCGAGGTAGACGTGCTGGTTAACACGTTCGCTAACGGTAACCAATGGGCCGGGACCATACCACGAAAAACACGCCCACACGAGTACACTGCCAGATCCAAACTTGACCGTAGGAAAAGTACACTATGTCAAATAGCCATTTCCCTGCTGCCGCCATAGCCACGCACAGCCATCAGACGGATGGATTGTGTATCTGGATTCATCAGTCCATAGGACCCGGCTCAATTGGTCTACGATCCACGATAAATGTTATTTACACCATGCTGAACGACGAGTAGCCTTCCGAGGTGCAGATGAAAGTCTTATGTGCAGCCGCACGGGCACACTAACCCATGGAATGAAGTTATCTGCGAATGGTACGTGTACATCCCGAGGTTCCAGCATTTTTACTCGCCTGTACACTGAGGTCTTGTGCAGTACTCCGTCGATTAGCTGTACGACTCTTCTGATTCTTCGACATCCTCCATAACTGATTTTCTTTGGTCTGCCGGTACGTTTTGCTGCTTCAGGCACGTCATGTGCCTTTCACTTATTCAGTACATCCAAAACAGTTGACTTGGGTATTTTTAAACGCCTCTCGGGTTCTCTTATGGATAACCCACTAATATAACAACCAACAATCTTTCCTTTCTCAAAGTCAGTTCTCTCCCGCCGCGAGATTTTCACTTAACCTCACATTGCGATATGATCGGGGTCAGCTGCAGGCTTGTTTTTACACCGTTTGTAGTTGTACGGCGCAACTTAACAACGCAGCGGATCCGTTCGTTTGCTTTTGGAGGGGTGTCCGGTGACTTTCTTCAATATAGTGTATATTGAAATCTTATATCGTCATCAATAATTTTCTGTTTACTTTTGGATGAAAGTCTCAATTTTTGATCCAAAACGGTCAGTCTTAAGCTATTTTCTCCATGCTACTCCAACATGCTCTCAAATTTCATTGATTCAGGTCTTACGTGGTCTTCTTCTGGATATTTTCTTGTGTCTTGGTATATAGTCTAGCATTTAGTTGTCCAACATTGGTCAGTTCATCTAGCAATATGTTCAATTTATAATCAATTGAAGGTCTTTACTTTGATCCCGATGCTATCCAGAAACTCTTCTAGGTTTCCTGATACAAGAGCACCTTTCCTTGTATTTTCTAGTTACCCCAAACATGCAACTCTCTATCCTCATTGGTTTTCCGCAGCATCAGTATGACTTGTTTTAGTTACAGTAACTGATCCGTCAATAAGAACAGGATGGATACATTTATTAAGATCCTTTCTTTGGATAGATAGTAGAATAATTCTCTTAAAAAGTATTCTATTTCTTGCAAATGCCCTCGATTCATGTCTTATACGCTTATTAATTTGTTCTTGGTGTGGTACTTGCTTCATATCAGTTGTCCAAAGAAGATTTAAACACTAGTTACTTCAACATTCTGCCCATCAACCTCTGAAACTTTAGCTCTTGTAAAAGCACTGTACAACAGTTTCGTCTCGGTAAATTAAAAAAAATGCATGCATGTACACTTTATTATGACCACCCCTTCAGTACTTCGTTGGGCCACCTTTTGCCTTTAATACTGCGTCGATTCTTCGTGGCATGGACTCCACGAGATGTTGATAGGTGGTTTGTGGAATCTGAGACCATGCTTGATGAATAGCACCTTCCAGGAGTGTGAGAGTGCGGGGTTGTGGGTCCAGTTGTCTGATGGCTCGTTCAACTTCATCCCACAAGTTCTCTATGGGGTTGAGATCTGGAGATGATTGTGAGAGCCACCTAAGCAAAGAAAACTCACCGGCATGTTCCTGAAACCAATCCTGTACAATACGAGCACTATGGCAGGACGCATTATCTTGTTGAAAGTAGCCATCGCCATTGGGATAAACCCTCCACATGACAGGATGCACTTGGTTTACAACGATGTTTAGATATTATATGCCAGTCAGACGTTGATCAACACGAATTAAAGGGCCCAAAGCATGCAGGAAAACATTACCCAAACCATAGCTTTGCCTCCACCGGATTGAAGGGTTGTAGCAGTGCATTTGGGATCCATGCTTTCGTGCTGTTTCCGTCAAATTCTCACTCGGCCATCGGCATGGTGCAACTGAAAACGTAATTCATCGGACCACATAATTTGTTTCCAATTATCGAATGTCCAATCCTTGTGCTCCTGTGCGAACTGGAGACGTTTTCTCTTGTTAGCTGGAGACAGTAAAGATGTTCGAACAGTCCTTCGGCTGCCATATTCCATCCGATGCAGTGTACGGCGAACAGTGCATGCAGAGATCATTTGAGGGGATTCTTGATTAAGATGGTCTGTAATTTGCTGCACTGTTGCCCTTCTGTTGTCTGTTCTCAGTGTAGATACTCTCCGTTCCGCCCGAGCAGTCACTAGTCGATGACGACCACACGTTGCAAGTAGAGACCCAGTTTTTTGGCTGACAGTCCAGTCTTTAAACACTTTAACAACAGCTGCTCTGGAACATTTCACGAATGCGGCAGTTTCGGTGATACTCGCTCCATGGTTCCGAGCTTCTGCAATCATCCCACGTTGAAGGTCCGTCGAATCGCATATTTTACCCATCTCGTCACCAAAAAATCACTTCTAATACTGTCGCAAGCACTAAGCTTTCCCTTTTTATACTAGCCTCGCCCTCTGGCAGCAACAGCGCGCATCCATATCTCATTTGCCCCGAACTGTCAGGTGGTCGTAATAAAGTGGACACTCAGTGTATACATACACACTCACACATATGTATATATATATAGTTACTGAAAGTCTGTATTCCACCTCAAACTACTTGCTTTAAGGAACGGAGCTATATTAACGAACTCATTCGCTTTCATGTTCTCATATAAACCCATTGCTTTTTCTTGGATTAGGCTTAGGGTGATAGGAATATGCTACCTTTGATCATCCATCCACATGATAAAAACAATTTCATATTTTCATAGCACTTGTTATGTATTTTTTAATTATCAGTGATTTCATTGGTATCTACATTTTCTCATTTTGAAAAAATTATGTTTCCGTTTTATAGTTTGTGTGTCGTTCATGTGTCGACAAATGGACGCATTGTGTTCAATTCCATTTACACATACCCAGTCTTAGCATAAATACTGTGGAAAATGTTCGACAGATGGCGTGCAAACGTTGTGCAACGTCACCGACCAGCCCGGAGGCGTGAAGCACCTAATGAATCATTGTGCGTTCAGTCACAGAGGAGATAACGTTGTTCGTGAAGTACTTGCCATGGAGTGGGGATATTATGAGAATCGTGTCGCTGTAATAGCGCTGGCGCAAAGTTGGGAGATCAGCTTCCGAGATTTTCAACGTGCTGAAAAAGCTGACAATCAGCAGAATGTTTGTCTACCTTACCAGAAAAAGATTCCTTGAGACTGATACCGTCGCTGACCTCCCCAGAAAAGGTCGGCAGCGTACCGTGACAACTGCTCGCCTTGTGAAAGCAGTGGCTGCCCGTATTCGACGATATTCCATTCAGAAAATAATAAGTAATGTCTGGTGAGCGGAAACTTTTAAGAATGTCGATGTCACACGTGTTGCGGAGTGACCTAAGGGTGAGAACTTACCGGCGGCGTACAGGGCACTTCATCACCCAACAACTGAAGCAGCAGAGGGTGCTAAAAGCGAAACGTTTGCTGCAGCGTTACGCAGATAATCGCCACAGACAGATCCTGTTCTCTTATAAAAAAAATGTTCACTATTGAAGAGGCTTTCAACTTCCAAAATGACAGAGTGTATGCGTCAACCTCACAAGAAGCCCAGGAGAAAGCTCCAAGGATCATGAGGGTCAGTCTTTCTTCTTTTCTCGTGGTTTGGTGGGGAGTATCCTAAGAGGGTATCACGGAGCTTCATTTCTGTGACAAAGAAGTTAAAATATCCGCCAAAGTCAACCAGGACGGGCTTTTGGATTCAGTGGTTAAAAATGGGAGTCACACCCTCTTCTAAAACCAACCGTGGAGCTTTCATCAGGATTCCGCACTTTGCCCAAAAGGCCAAGTCAACCCAAAAGTGGCTTCAGACGAATTTTCCGGACTTTATTTCTTTAGTTGATTGGCCTTCAAGCAGTCCAGACATCAACCCATTGGACTACAAGTTGTGGGCCAAATTGGCGGACATGGCCTGCAGAAAAGTCACCCTAGTATTGACAGTCTGAAATGCTTTTTGGTGCGGGCATTAGCAGCTTTCCCTATGGAGACCCTGCGTAAAGCTATTGATGAGTGACCACAGAAACTGAAGGACTGTGTGAAGGCAAAAGGATGCCATTTTGAAAAGTGGTTGGTGATATGTACTCACAAGTGCACTACTTAGGTCATATAACAGATATATTAAAATATCTTTAAATTTCTTCTGTTATTTAATTGAATACTTTGTAACAGTTGTGACGTATATTCTAAATTAACTTTCCTTTTTAGAGTCTTTCCCTATGTAAATCTTGAGTTTGTTCTTAGTTATACTTCACACTTAACGTGATATCTTCTCTCTCAAACGAATACTGTTGGCAACACAATTGAGGTTGAATGAACGTGACGTATGTCTGTTATGAGATAAGAACGAGAGATATAAACTACGATATAACAGTTTCTTGTGTGGAGTGCGGAGCATGGAGTGTGGATTTGTGTTATGTGATTTCTATACTATCCGGAAGTGCTATAATCTGTGTTGGAGAAATGAAGTCAATTTCCGTAAGTTTGACTTCTGCTTTAAATGTTTCGTCTGGTCGTTAAGGTTTAATTTAGGAACTCTTTCATCGTATGGTGATGTTTTTTAATTAACGTAAGAAGAGCGACAAAGAATCGGCACGAAAAGACATTTACGTTATACAGTATTTATGATGAGACTAGGAACTGCTTGCTTTTTAGATTTAGGCATATTCACATTTAATCTTCTCCGTGTGCCTAACTCAGTTTAATCGTTAGTTCCTTTTTCATTTTCTCATTATCTGTGTTTATCATGGTCGATCAAAGTTTTCGTTTCAGTGTTTCATTTTCCGTCCGTAATATATTTGCGTGTTTTGCAGATGTATGATATTTCGAAAAACAGTTGACTCTTTTGGAACATCATACCTTGGTTTCCTTTAGACTTGCTCTCTCTTGACGTAATATTCTGCGATATGGTGTCTTAAAGGAATGAATGCTCCCGTCAACAAGGGAAAGTCCCGTGTAAACTGCGGTTGATACGTGCTTGAGCTTTTGGCAAGTAAAATTGTAGGACAATATTTCATGACATCATATGCTACTGGTTTGCACAAACGAAAGAACCTTCTTGTTCGACCCTTTTTGAGCAGGTGATATATTTGTAAAACAAAGTTCTCATACCAAAAAAATTTAGAAACGAAAAATCAGGCTTACCAGGGTGGTCCATTAGTTTCTGGGTTTATTGTATATAGGATTTTCGTACTAGTTTTTGAAATGAATACATTGATGGATTTTTATGTGTAATAGTTCATTTTCTGTTGACTTTCTGCTTGCTGGCGTATATATCATTTGATTAGTTAATTGCGTTCTATGGCATTATTACTTTATCAAGAAATATGGAAAAAATTGAAATTCGTCTACTTTTATGACACTTCGGGAAACAGAACTTCAAAGCGGCTACAACGGTGAAATAAAAATGCGAAGTGGAAGGCGAAAGTGTCATTTGTGTTTTTGCAGCGCAGAAGTGGTTCAAAAACTTCAAAGACAGTGAGACCAGTCTCGAAGATCAGCCACTCTCCGGTCACCCTGTGACGAGAAATTCTGAAGTCATTCGAGAAGACGTCGAGGCGAATGCATCAACCAGCTCTTGCCAGTTGTCCGATGAATTCCACATTCCACGGACATCAGTTGTTTGGCATCTTCACTTGCTCGGCAAGGTCAACATACGCTGTCGTAATGTTCCACGTGTATTGACGCCGGATCAAGCTCAGCGGCATGTCAGCATTTGTCGTCAACTGCTGCAAAGTCCTCGTGAGGAGAGTTTCATTCACCAACTTGTAACCTGGCATCAGAAGTGGATTTATCAATGGTTGCACCCTGGCCAAGTGGTGGAACCAGTGGCCAAACGAGACAGGTTTTCCAGGAAGGCAATGCTCTGTGTTTGGTGGAATTTCGACGGCATCATCCACTTTGAGATTGTTCCAAATAACCAAGCCATCAACGACGAACTGTGTTCTGCCAAACTCGAGCGAATTTTGGCGGAGCTGAGTGAAAGTACTGGGCTTTGTTGAACATAAAGCGGGTCCTCCTGCAGCAGGATAACGCTTCTATAGACACCGCCAAGCAGACAAGTGCCAGGCTGCGAGAACTCGACGCCATCGAATTTTCGCTGCATCTTTCATACAGCCCGTAGCATGCGCCATCTGATTTTCATCTTTTTTGGCCTATGACATATATTTTTGCGTGGGCGCAACTTCCAAATTTTGGACGATGTCGAGACAGGGTCCCCCAAGTTTTTTCCGTCCACGGATTAGGCTTGGTACCGCTGCGGAATCGAAAAACTCACCGAAAGGTGGATTCGAACCATTGAATCAAATGGTATTTACTTCGAAGAATAATATTTATTTCATGTTTCTATACATTCATCGTCAAAAAGATAATTTCACCCAGAAGGAAGCAACCGACAAGAATTAAACTTGGTGGGTAGGTTTGACATTGGAGACATGCAAATGCTTCAAGTATGACGCTCGGCCGCGCATGTGACACAAGCAAGGAGAGACCGTAGCGTTGGGCCTGACGGGTTATAAAAGGTCATCCGGTTGCGCGTGTTTGCCGTTCTGACTGATACTGTTGTGTGTGTTGCATCCTTTGCAAGTGAAGTTTGCCTCGGAGAAATGTTCGGAAGCAATTCGAGCAGTTGCAGGAGTTTGAGGGGGCCGTATTGCGCCCAATACCGGTCGGGAGGATATCACTATACCACGCTGTTGGCGGCAGTGAATAGAATAAGGCACACAGCAGGGAAAGGAAGGGTCTGAGAGACCAAGACGAACCACAGAAAGAGAAGACTGACGGGTTGTCCGACATGTGCGGAGTGGCCCAACAGCCACGATTGTTGATATTCAGTGAGAAGTAGTGCCCACCATGCATCGTGCGATTAGTGCCAGCACCATTGGCAAACGGCTGCACGACGTAGGACTACACGCACGAAGACCTTTAAGATGACTGCCGTTAACAACAATGCATCGTCGCCAAAGACTGCAATGGTGTCGTGCCAGACTGTCATGGAGCTACGCAGAATTGCAGTGGATGATCTTCAGTGACGAGTCCCGCTTTTATCTTGGAATCCGTATATGGAAGCACCGTGGTAATCTCCAAGATGAACGGTTTGTTTTTGAGCGTTACACTGCCAGAGGCCATGGCGCGGGATTCAAATGCCACGAGGCTAGCTCGCAATTGGTGTTCATTACAGGCACTTTGAGAGCCCCACGTTATGTTAATGAGATCCTGCAATCATTGGCCTCACCTTTTCTGAACACTCACTCCGATACGAATTTTCAACAGAACAACGCACGTTTGCATACTGCTGCTGTCTCTAGAGTCACCTTGAATGCATTGGCACCCTGCCGTGGCCAGCCGCATTACCAGACTTATCGCCGATTGAAAATGTGTGGGATGTTATAGGACGCACTATCCACACTCCACCCTTACTGCATTCAAGCTGCATGGGATGGCTTCTTATCGCAAGACACCAATAGGAACCTGTACAACTCCAGTCGAGACGTTTGACATGCTGTGTGAGCAAACATGGCTGTTCGACCCCATACTGAGAGACACTACTTATTGGAGTGTGGCTCAATAAATATTGCCAATATTAGTCTTAATGTTTAGTCATGTATTGTTTCTTGTAACCTTTACCTTCCTCCCGAATAGCATTGCAATCCGACACGCCCTTCTGGGTACAGCTATTTTTCTGACGTTTAGTGTATTTACATTTGTATTTTCAACAAAAAACGCACTAACTTATAGACCACCCTAGTAGAATGCGCAGAACGCCTCTTGCATTTCTCCCATGCTCTGCATAGTTTTCTTGTTCTGCTTCTTTGGTCTCTAAGTCTTTCTGTCACTCCTTTCCTCTGTGACTTTCACGTTTTCATACTTTTCGCTTTCATAGCTGTTCTTCTCGTCTTTCTTGCTATTTAACTCATGACCTGTCTCTGTCATTTCACTCTCTTTCTCCAATCTTTCTTTTTCTCTGTATATGTCTATGATTCCTTCCCTCTCTTTTCCTCCCACTATCTCAGTTTCAGTCTTGCTGTTTTTCTCACCTCCTTATCTCCCTATCCACCTCTGAATCTCTCTCCCTTTATTATTCTGTACCTCTCATTTCACCTTATTTCTTGCATTTCTTCCTTCATTTATCTCCCTGCCTTGACATGCTTTCTCCCTCTCTCTCTCTCACTTTTTTTAATGATTTAAACACATACTCTGTTGAAAGGCAAATTAAATCAGTTGCTGAACACGAGCCTCGTATTTTCTCACTTCTGGTAGATTTGTTTCTCGGCATAAATTAGTAAATGTAACCGGCAGTAAGTCTGTTGCTTCCTTCAGCATCAGATGAAAAAATATCTTGCGTTCCAGATTTTCTTCTAGGCATCCTAGCCAGGGGGTAAACAAATACTTTTAACTTTAATAAAGAAATGCTAGTAACACAAGCAAGTAAATTTCTCTTAAAGTTCCCAATCGAGAGTGTTTAACAGAGACCGCTGGGCATAATAATTGTTTTGTATCTAAAGAACTTTGAGTCACGTTTTGGTGCTGTTTTCCTGAAACCTAATTAACTTGAAAACAGTTGTGAAAAACATATTTCTATATTTTGTGTTTGTGTTTTTCATATTGTTTTTTATTTAACAGTTTATTTGCTTGATGTTGATTCATATGCATGGCCCATGTTTATCTAATTATCGAAGTATATTTTGAAGGATCCGGATAACAAGACGATTACCTGTTACGCAGACAGTGATGCATTGAACAATTCGATTAAGGAAACGTTGATATTCAGCGTTGTATGTAAGTAGATTTCTTATTATATATCAGCAATTGATTTCGTTTTTCATATTAGTAATTTCACGAACAACTTCTATCATATGAAACCATGTCATTTATTTGTAAATACCGTTACGTTTTTGGGCAGAATCCGTGTGGCAGGAGAACGTGCTCAAGATGAATGTAGAAGTATGAATGTCGTTTAGCATTTTCATAAGTGTCTGTTATACCGCTTTATTTATTTAATACTTTTCTACGACGAACCAACGAAAAACTGTAGTCCAATTAATGTTCAAAGATTTTGATGTTTGGCAAATATTACTTTTCTTCTTTACTATTTGTAACTTGTGTTTTGTGAGATACTTCTGCAGGATACTCTTTCAAATTTGCCATTATTTGTACGCACACCTGCCACTGAAT
Source organism: Macrothele yani (assembly GCA_039090855.1). Taxonomy (NCBI): domain Eukaryota; kingdom Metazoa; phylum Arthropoda; class Arachnida; order Araneae; family Macrothelidae; genus Macrothele; species Macrothele yani. Next base: position 163,355,418 of record CM077002.1, read on the forward strand.
TAGGAACCCTTATGAAGATGTACATAAACCTCACTTACGCAGTGTATATGCATAATATGTGTTCACGTGCGTCACCACGTGGTCTACGAAACTACATTGCCCGAAAATGAAAAAAGAACACCATTAAAAATCGCAGCTGCATTCATGAGATTTATGTCGTAGCAACCACTTGTTAAGAAAGGAAAGTGATAACACGTGTAAAGTGATTCAATGTTTATTTTCCCTTTTAATGCGTATTACAGAGCACAGAAGGCAGATTTTAATAGGTGTTGCACCTCCCCAGCACGATGTCGCAGACGTTCGTACTGCGATTATGTACAAGCTTCCAATCTGGCTTGTAATCGGTCATACACATGCTGGATAACACGCTGGAGAACAACATTCCATGCGCTTTCAAATTGGACGCGTAACTCAGAAATGATTGCTGCCTGCCATGGTCCATGGAATAGCCTTTGTCTGATCCAGTCCCAGACATGCTCGATTGTAGACAAGTCCGGAGAGCGTGCTGGCCAAGGGAGTTGATGCACAGCCTGAAGAGCATGCTGAATTACCCTGGCGGATTGTGGGCGGGCCTTATTCTGCTGGAATATCACATCGGGGATCGCACTCACAAATGGAAGTACGACCGGCTGCACGATGTCTCTGACGTACGTACTGCAATTCATTGAACCCCGTACAAACACTAGACTCGTACGAGAGTGATAGGTAATCGCTCCCCACGCCATGATGCCCGGCGTGGGGCCTGAGTGTCGTTGGCAGAAGCCGCTCACTTTGTCGACTTCGGACGTGTTCACAACCGTCAGATGCTTCGAAGCCGAATCGTCTTTCATCACTGAAGACCACTGACCGTCATTCTTCCCTCCAATGAACTCGTTTTTGACACCACCGCAAATATGCTGGATGGTGACCATAGATTCGTCGTAACCATACCAGCGGCACGCGGGGCCGTCCGTTCTTCCGACGCCGCCCTCCTGATACGCCGATCCTTTCGTGCTTCCGTGAAGGACCAACCTCCTTTCCTCAGACACATATACAGCCTCCTTCGAACTCAGACCCACTATACGGCCTCAGTCGTCCGCAGTGACGTCATTATGTTATCCAATGACATTCCAACTTGGATCATAGTTTCTGATGCCCATAACAATTAATATATTCTAATGTGACGTACCTGCCGGCATTCCTTCTGGGTGTTCTTTTTTTCAACTTCTGTCAGCGTATTTGCTGCTCGCCCGTAATCATCAGTAGTGTTGATCGCAATAGGATATACAGAAGATTTTTCGAAATTCACCAATAGGCTTATTGGGGATACCCGTTTCGCTGGAACGACGATTTTGAAAACTGCAGATCCCGCTGGTTTCTCAAATAGTGAGATATCCCAGGTAGAGTCTTAGAGGCATAACTGTCGCTCGTTTTAGAGGCGTAACTGTGGCGTAACTGTCGCTCGTCTTAGAGGCCTAACTGTGGCGGCGTAACTGTCGCTCGTTTTAGAAGCCTAACTGTGGCGTAACTGTTGCTCGTCTTAGAGGCGTAACTGTGGCGCGACGATAATTTGTCAGGAAAGATATCGCCATCGTCTGAGAATTCAAAAACAGAGAAACGGGACTTCATGTTTGCAGCAATTTATCGAAACATTCAACAAAGCAGTTCCTGAACCATATCTTAGCAAACTATGATTAGGGCATTGAAGAGCATTGGTATTGGCAGTCACATACCTATACAGAAACCACTAACTTCTGCTAAGAAACGGAAAGTTTGTCTACAGTGGTGCCAGGAACACTATATACTGGACATTGGAAGACTGAAAGAAAGTCATGCGGTCCGACAAATCGCGGTATACCTTTTTCTATACCGCCGGTATACAAAGAGTTCGGCGGAATCCCCATGAAACAATAGACTCAGATTGCGTTTTAAACACGACTCAAGGTTTTGGTAGTAGTTTTGTGGCGTGGGTCACGTTCTGTTGGTATGGAACGGGTCCTCTGATACTGCTGGAAGGTAGGGTGTCTTACAAGATTTTTTCTGAACATTGTAGCAGATCAACCCCATCCTGCAATGTTGATAGCAGGTGACGACTATTTTATGGATGACAATGCTAATGTTCATCTCGCAAGTCATGTTCAACAATTGTTCAGCGAGCATGACACTGATCTCCGTCATCCTTCCTGACCACCTCAAACCCGAATCAGCACCCATTCATAATGTATGGAACACGTCAGGCAAACAGATTAGTGAGCAAAATCCTCTTCGGTCAGATCTGAGGCTGTTAAAGGACTGTCTGGGGAACGCCTGGTATATCGTAGACGCAGATACGTTTCAACACATTGTGGAATTAATACCAAACGGCTGTACATGCTGTAATTCGTGTTAAAGAACGTCTAATTCTGTGCTGAATAAAAGTCTCCAATTGAGTGGCTGGTATGTGTAGTTGTTTGCACTGCTTCAATTCTCTCTATGCTGAAAACGAATCCCCAACTACACTGGTTTCCATTGGCGATCGGAGTAGTTACGTAACAGATGACGTTGCGATGTCCAATTTTCGGCCAATAAAGCGTGGAGTAGTAGAGCATATAGAGACACTAGGTTTGTCCGAGTAAGTCATTCTTAATGGTAATCACTGACGGTGTAACATGGCATGCGATAAGGAGTTCATTAAACATTGTTTACTGTACGAGTTCGATAAAAGCAGTACTGCACCCGCGGGTTACCGCAACATCTGTCAACTATATGGGGAGGATGCACTTGATGATAGCACATGTCGCCATTGGTTTCGGAAACTCCGGGACGGAGGCAGAAGGTGTAAAGATCAACCACGTCTTGGACGTCCATCGGTGGTTTCGGGAATGTGGACCAAGAAATAAGAAATGACCCACATCCAGCCTTTAAGGAATTAGCGGAAATGTTGTCAGTACACAAAGCAACAGTTGAAAGACGGATGCATGCGCTTGGGTTCATCACAAAGTTCGAAAACTGGGTTCCGCACCCGCTTTCTGCAAAGCAACGAGAGCTGAGAATCCGTACCTGTGTTTTTTTGCTTTTTCGTCAAATAAATGAACCGTTTTTGGGACGAATTTCAACGGGTGATGAGAAATGAGTACTGTACTTTAATGTGAAGCGTCGACGGACTGCATGCCAAAATGCGGAGCCTGCTCCATCTACCTCAAAAGGAGGACTGCATCCCAAAAAGGTTTTGTTGAGTATTTGGTTAGATGTCCAGTGAATAATCCTCTGGGAGGTGTTGGCACCTAACCGAACGATAAATGCTGACCTCTATTGCCAACAGTTGGATCGCAAAGGCGTGATGCTTCATCATCACTGTTGTAGCTGCGAGTGATTTGTCGCACTGTGGCTCTGCGGTCGTTGTGAACAATGCGCGAGGGTCTCCGCTCCCCTCTGGCGTCAGTGACCTACGGATTACACAGGGCTGAACGACGGTTCGGCCGTGTGTGCACCACTTTTGATACGTACTCACTACAGCGGCACGTGAACAACCCATAAGCCGCGCCGTTTCCGAGATCGTGGTTCCGAGGTGCAGTGCGACCACAATTTGTCCTTCATCAAACCCCGATAAATCGGCAGCTTTTAACATTCCGACGTCGAACACTCTACTAACCGAAAGCCGGTTCTCGGTTTGTATATATACTGCTCTGTGAACATCACCTGCGCCACTGTTCGCTCTCCAGGCGCGCTCATTTTTCTAGAATTAGGGGTGGTCATAATGGAACGGCCCATCGGTACTTCTGTTTATCAGTTAGATATGGCTTCCACTCGGATTCAATGGGGTGTAACAATTTTGGTTACTGGTTCGTTTCTAGATGTCTTCATAAGGAACCACTATAGACAGTAGAGCTGTCAAAGAGAGTACGTTGATAGCTGTGCGTTTTAAGTAACACACTCAGGAATAGCCTTTGGGTATCGCTTAGCAAGAAGTGTAACTGTCTAACTGTCTGTTTTAGGAAGACGACAAGTAGGACCGATACAACTCCGACTACTCTAAAAGACCAATGCCATCATTATTTACACCAACATTATTTTCAATGGTGAGCATTATTTTATAAAGCTGATCATCAGTAATATATTTTAAAAAAGTTAGTAAAATCATGCAATGCGTTGATTATTATACGCTTTCCAACATACCAGAAATCGTAACTCAAGTTGTGAAGATAATGGCTGTGGAATAAACCTCGCTCCTGTGACCTGACTTTGACTCCATATCGATGATATTCAACAAAACTAGTTTAGTATACCTCCGGAACAACATACGAAAGTTTTGTCGCAATCGAAGCATTTTTACATAAGTTATGACGTATAAGGGCGATGGAATGGATTCCGCTCCTATGTCCTGACTTTTGACCTCATTTCACCCATTTTCAATAGGGTTCGTTCCCAGTCGCCCCCTACCACATACTAAAATTTAATCGAAATCGAACCACTTTTACGCAAGTTATCGTGCTATCGGATGGACGGACAAACAGACGGAAATAGTTGGAGCATACATGCTTCTTCAACCTACGGTTGGAAAGCGTAAAAAAGAGAATCAGGATTGTATTGGTTTGTATTTTCATTCCGGTGTTTAATAGTGGTTTCTGGAGTACTGGTGTTATTTAAAATACCAGTAGATTAAGTGTTCCTTCGTTTTGAGATTACATCCAGTGCTCTGTTACATTTGCCTGGTGGTGCATGTTTCAAGTGAAAAAAACTGATTCTACTAAGTTTTTGAGCTGTAGTCTACTGATTCCTGGATAAAAATCTGTGGCTACATTGCGTCAAGCAGATACATTCAACTTTGTAACTGTTAACATTCTCTCAAATATCTCTATTAAATAAATGCTATGTATTTATATTACAAAGTTTTATAGAAAGCAACGGTGTTCGTACTCTAAAAGCTTCTCATCAACTTCAGATAACTTGCTTTCAATGCTTCAGTGCAATTCTTTGAGTAGAGATATCTAGTATGAACTTGAACTGCTTTCGTCGTTTCTTTCTGGTGCCCTCCACTCCGAATGAGGCATCTACATCTGAAGTGTCACTACCGGAAGACCTGTTGCTCTCTCATCAAAGTATTTGGCCTTCTCTTAACATGGTTAACATATTGTGGAATAACTTTTTTACGGGTCTTATAGAGGTTATTTTTCATGAAAGTTGGTTGTCAAATTTTCGAACTAAAGCCTAGTTCGTCATCAGGACTATGTCACTGGAGTAGTTGCTGCCACTCAATTGGAAGAGTCCATCCGCAATTATCGTTAATTGTGGTACTTCTTCTTCTTGCTATTTCGATCCCTTCTTCTAGTTTCCTCTTTACTAAGTTTGACTGGTGGGCGATTATTTTCACTGAGTCCCAATTTATGGAGTGTCCACTTGATTGTATATGTCTGTCTAGCCCTGTTTTGTTCCCAATGTTCCTAATAGCTGCTTGGTGTTCTTTCAAAACAAGGCTAGACAGAATATACAAGCAAGTGGACTCTCCATAAATTGGGACTCAGTGAAAATAATCGCCCACCAGTCAAACGTAGTAAAGAGGAAACTAGAAGAAGGGATCGAAATAGCAAGAAGAAGAAGTACCACAATTAACGATAATTGCGGATGAACTCTTCCAATTGAGTGGCAACAACTACTCCAGTGACATAGTCCTGATGACGAACTAGGCTTTAGTTCGAAAATTTGACAAACCAACTTTCATTAAAAATAACCTGTATAAGACCCGTAAATAAGTTATTCCACAATCACTATGAATAGAGGTGCCATAAATGCATTTACAACTATGGTTAACATATATTTGCTGGACTTCCAAAATTTGTTGGCCGATTTCTTGGTCTTCGTTACTCGGCTGATCATCTCAAAAAAGGGAAATCTTTATCTAACTTTGCCTTAAAGACATTTACTACGTGTTGTAGATTGCATATTTTTATCCTACGCCAGCATATGAATTCTGCATTGCAATGAGTTTCTTCTCTCCTTTTTCCTGCGGACATGCCGTTATATGCAAGACACCATGTTACTCAAATACATCGAGAAAGTGTGCGAATCGACAGTACTGGAGTCACTGCTGCTCAGTTGCTTATTGAACTGTCTCTCTGCTAGGGTACAGGACAGTGGTTCTTAACTTATTTTGTCCAAGACCCAAAATTAACCAGACGATCAACTTCGCGACCCCTGGATTTATTTTGAAATTAAAAATGCTAATGTAATAATATAAGATGGTCCAAACAAAACTATACCAAATGAACAAATCAAATAAGCACAAGTTGTATTTAATGTTATAGTTCCCAAGACAGTTCCTAAAGCAGGTATTGGAAATATGCGCTCTCATTATAAAGGCACAAGGCGGTTCTTTGCAGCATGTTTTGGAACACATTTTGAAGTTGTTGTATTTTAATCTTAGCAATTTCAGCGAGGATGTTGGTTTGGAGCTCTTCAAGAGTTCTCGGGTTATGGGAATACACATGACCCTTTAGTGCACCACACAAGTAAAAGTCACACACATACAGATCAGGAGATCGAGCAGGCCAAAGGTCACGACTCACAACATGGTCTTCCTCAAACATCTCAAAAATCGCATTCATTGAATGGTGGGCAGTATAAACTGTATTTCCATCTTATTGAAAGTAACGATATGTTTTCTCCTCGTTAGTAAGCTGATTGACAAATAGATTGAAAATTTTTGCAATAGATTGAGCTGAGTTTTTGGTTTCGTGGGAAAAAATGGTAATAATCTTACGTGCTGACACAGCACACCACACATCAAGTTTCTGCGCATGTAGAGGGGACTCCACAAAGTGATGTGGATTTTCTGTGCTCCAATATATGTCACGACGATGAAAATTATTTGCTGCAAAGTCAGGGCCATCTTTTCCTGCTGCTGGGACACTCCTCACAAGTAAACTGTTATGTAGATGGATGGATTGTCAGTACCTGTAACCAAATAAGTTATCATTAAATTGGACTACCATCGGTATAGGTTTGTTTGGGCCACCCTGTAGAAACAAGTGCAGTAATTATTGATTATTATACAGATAGTAACACAACATTTGGTATTTGAAATTGTAGTCAAACCAGGGTGGGGGGAGGTTAGGGTTATCATTGTAGTGTGAATGTATATATACATATTGTGAGACAAATAATATGAATAATTATAAATTAAAACATTTTGTAAAACAGATTCCAATTTCTCCAATTTTTTAACCGAATGCAATTCTTACAATAACCGAGACACCTCAAAATAAACTCCCATTTGAAATCTTGTCAAAATCTGATGTTACTTTAGAAGTTAGGCATTTTCTTTTTATTATAATTAACGAATGTTCGCTGAAAGCCATACTTTCTCTTCCTCTCTGCCGTCTCCCTTCAGTGTCGCATTAATCGATCGTTTTTCATAGGATTCTGGGGGAAGGCCAGTGATGGCAAGTTAGGGATTTTCCCGTAAAATTTAAGGGGGATATTTAGGTTCAGGGGGAAATGTTGCAATGCTGTGATGTCCTAAAAATACCCACGATCTCAGTGACCGGAAGGAGCAACGCTGGTGGTCCCCGTGACGTCATGTCCAAAAAATTCGGGGGCTTTACACGTGTTATACACGACGAAGGTTTAAATTTTAAAATGTTAAAAGATTAAAACTTTAACTTTTTTTTCTGAGAACCTACGGCGACTCATCTCTGAAGGTTGAGAAACCCCAGCTGGATACTCCCATAGGTTGAGAACCCCTGGTATGGGGTATAGCATACGAGCCCTTTTATGCCGGTGGTGGTTTTCGAACCATATCTATCTACTCCGGAGCGTTATATTCTCCAAACTGAACTATGCCAGCAAGGCCTATCGCCGCAACTTGCAGTTTTAAGTCATGGTTCACCTGTGTAATACATCACAATGGGATAGCACGGAACTTTCCCCATAGACTTTGTGCAATGCGCAGTACCACACTGTACAATGATTCATTTCGTCCTGTTTGCAACACTTTGTCAGAGTTTCATTAAATTTAAAGATGAAAAGCCGCGTACTTTCCACGTAAATTCTAAGCAGAAGTGTCAAGATGCTTTTTTCTTCCCATCAGCACATTCGTACTCAAAGACACATGCCTGGAAATCTGTCCAAGACTTTTACAAAATGTTATATTTTCATTGTAATGTTATTCCGTATCCCCTCAAAAATAATAGTTAATAACATAAACCTGGTCTTTCAAATGCTCACAGAGAAGTTAGTTAGTTGCGGTAGCCAAATCTCTATAAATCAAGGTACCCTCAGATGTTAATAACGTTCGTGACATGGAGATCTGAATGGTGTAGGCTGTAGCGTCGTTCTGTTCGAAATAGCGTTCCTTACATTCACTGGCCACCATGTAAGTAGAACTTGCGGTGATATTTTGCATTTTTTTAATGTTTCGGGCTAAGCAACGTTTAGTGCAATACTTTAGGGCTCTTCTTTCCAGGAAAGAGACACAGCCAGCAACATTGGAGAAATACACCATCCAAGCCTCATCCGGGACTCCAACTCGGGCCCATTTCGGAAGAATAATCAGAAGCCAGCACCTCAACCCACTCACCCACCTGCGCGGCTAAACTCTTTTAGACCATACGATGCGGTGACGTTACAGCGCAATAGGTACTGATTTTCTGTGAGTTGCGTGTTTTGGGGGTCATTTATATAAGTTTGCAAAAGTACTTCCTCTTTGTAAAATGCCATGCCTAAATTTCGCCATTTTGCTCCATGAGCACAAAAGTAGTCGGATTAGACCCCTCTTTTGTATGAGACGTGCTTTTCACTTGTGAATAACCTTGTCGTTATATAGATTAAACTTCTCATTCATCGCAAAAGGAAAGTGTTTGGCATAACTTGTACAAAAGTTATAAATTATTCTAAAGTTCTCTGTTAGTTAAGATAGATCAGGAAGTAGAATTGTATAGATAAAAATATAGTAGTAGATAGATAGCTTAGATAGATGAATGAATGAATGAAATGAATTGCTTATTTCAAAAAGGTAGAAAGAGTTTTCCAGTGGGCATTTCGCATGAAAGATAAAATCACGCTTAGTCTTCATTTTTCACGGAATGTAATCACAGATTTAGTCAAAATTGTTTCTATTGAAAACATTTTTCACGGAATGTAATCACCGATTTGGTCTAAACTGTTTCTATTGAAAACATTTTTCACGGAATGTAATCACCGATTTGGTCTAAACTGTTTCTGTTAAAACAGGGTTGTTGAATAATCTTGTCGTTACATAGATTAAACTCTACATTCATCGCAAAGTGGAAATATTTTGCTTAATTTGTTCAAAACTTATAAATTATTCTAAGGACCTCTAGTAGTTAAGATCGACCAAGAAGTGGAACTGTAAAGAAACATACTTCATAGTGCAGGGATGGATGGAATGGGTAATAAGCATGAAAGATAAAGTGAATGAATGAATTAATGAAATGGTCCTTTTGGGTGAAAGATAAAATGACGCTTAGTCTTCATTCTTCACGGAATGTAATCACTGGTTTGGTCTAAAATGGTTTTCATTGCTAAAACGGCTACGAAACAGCATTTACCCTGAAACATGTAAAGCTCCACCATGAGATTAAAGTTCTTCCTTATTTCATACAAAAATTAATCGTGTATTAAACTACACGTTCTCAAACCCAAAAAATTAAATCTGAATATATCGTGAATAAATATTTGCGCTCTGTATATCTCATTGCATTGCGCGAAACATTGATGCCTTGGTCAAAACTAATATTGGCTTTCAGCGGAAAACAAATCTCGTATGAAGCTTCCTCTGGAACAGAAAAGGTCGTCACTTTTAAGGGGTGTTTTTCGTCCGTAGAACAAAACAACACCCCTTAAAAGTGACGTCCACCAATGAAATGATCCGAAACCTGATGATTAGCAGTTTTCTTTCGGAACAGTTATAACACATAGCCCATTTGCTAGTGGTGGAATTGGAACTTACCTACTCCGCAGCAGCTGTTCTTCCAACTGAGCTATGCCGGCTGTCTTATCTCTGATTCAGTGTCTACTTGACTCATGCGTCACCTCAGTAGTACTTCATCTACGTCGTGTCACGTGGTACGTTAACAAAGTTCGCTCAATAAAGCAAAGCTTTAAACTTTACGTGCGTTTTCCTGTTTCTGTTTAGTTCAATTTTCTTGGTACAGGGATTGGACAGAATAATGTGAACACCTAGGAAACGGTTTTATGTACCTAATAGCGTGTGGGATCATCTTTGGCATTCAAAACAGCCTGAATCCTCCTTGGAATGGACGCATACAAATCCTGGACGGTGATTAGTGGGATGATACACCATTCTTAATGCAGAAACTATTCCAGACCCTGAAGAGCTGCAGGAGGAGGATAATGGAATCTTGCTCTGTTTACCAACACATAACACAGTGGCTCGAACATGTTTAAGTCTGGTGATTGGGGAGACCAATGAAGGTGTGAAAGTTCGTCCTGATGTTTCTCAAACCATGATTGGGCATTCCGACTTTGTGATTTGGGGCGTTGTCATCTTGATAGATGGCATCCCCTGCAGGAAACAATGCTTGAGCCATTGGATGGAGCATCCCCTGCAGGAAACAATGCCTGAGCCTCACGAAGTCCATCCAATGGCTCAGGCATTGAATGCACTAAAATGATTTCATACGTCCTGCTCAGTCATCTGTCCTTTCAAGGTGATCAGGAGATCAGCTGAAAACCACGATATGACCTCCCAGAGAATGACATAACCATCACCATGCTGCACTCTTGGCAGCAGACATTCTGGGTTGTTCGCTTCTGACGGTGTTATCCACACCTAAACACATCCTATGGTGGGGAATAGTGCGGACGTGCATTCATCCGACCACATTACACGCATACAATGCATCGGCAGTCCACGTTGTACGCTCCTGGCAACAGTGCCGTTGCGATTGTGCCTTCACCTGCGTCACCAGAGGTTTTGCATAGCGGTTTTGCCATGGATATCTTGTTTACGCAGTTCCCTGCGAACTGTTTTCGTTTATAATGTGGTCTGGAGATGCAGACTGCGGACTGCACTAATTTCCGGCTGCGTGGTCTTCTTATTACGGGTAACAAACCTCTTTAATGCTCTTCTGTCTCTATCAGTCAGGGTCGTTTTCCTGCCGCTCTTGTGTTTCGCAGACGAGGTTTTGCCACAAGCACAGTGTACTGTCATGACGCTATAGACACAGTAGCTCTCTATAACCCTACTACCCTGACGACTGTTGACATAGAGGTGCCAATTAGCCAGCCTCCAGCCATTAGCACGCTTTCAAAGCCCGTTAGGTCGTTCATTTCGTCGTCACCCTGAAAGAAATTTTGCAACAAGACACTTTAAATAAACTTAAACAGTGCCTTGAGGTTCTAAAGAAAGCTAATACAACAAAAAAGTACTGGATACCTTTGCGTATCGCGACGTACAGTATGTAGCTGCATTAAAAGTCACATCTCTAAGCGTTGTGCTCACATTATCCTGTTCAAACCCTGTATTCCGGTGTTTTCAGTCATGTTGCGTATATTTTCACAAAACTGCTCCTTTCAATTACGGGTTCAAATTTCTAGCGATTGACTGTTTTACAAGTCAGTCGGTGTCGCTTTACCATGTCCACGTCCGTCTTTGACGCCAACAGCTCATAGCATCTCTTCAAAACGTCAGCTGCATAAATTGATTAATCACTTTATTTTTCTCACAAAATTTATTGCATAGGGTGTTGTTCCGGGCACGGTTAAATTACACGCATGACAAAAATATTCTGCATTTTAAAATAGATCACGAGTGACATTAGCAGCAGCACGCGGTCTTGCCCAAACTTGACATAACATGCTCGTGGCTGGACACATAAATCGAGTCTTTGTTCTTTTCTCTTTTCGACCCTTTATATTATTTTGAATGACGCAATTTTTTTCAGCTGTCTTTTGGGAATACCAATAAATTTCTCCGCCTATTTTAGTGTGTTTATTCGATTCGTATTCCGTTATAATCAACTTCTTTTCTTTTATGCTCATTGGGTACCTGCATGCATAAAATGAACGCTATTACCGAAATAGTTTCATATCTCTTAATCATCGCAGAATATTTTCGCAAGATAAATGGTTCATCCGCTGACACCGGCCTTGTTAAATATCCATAGCAACACACTGTCAACAATAGTTACTGCGTTAAAGAAAATGAGCTGGATTTCAAAGTATAAAAAAATGTGCATGAAAGCACGCATTTCTAGTTGTCAAGAAAATCAGCACTTGTTTCAACATGGAAATGAGGCTATTGAAAAATGGATGTTATGTACCTGAATAAAATCAGATATCTCAGTCGTCCAAACAGACACCTTGTACATCACAACTCTTCAATCTTTCAGCGAACAGTTTCCACTAGTTTTGTGAAACGAGCGTGCTTTCTTCAACCCTTGTTTTCTCCAACAGCATAAGAAATCCTACTCCTTTTTTTTTTGTTCCCTTTCGAAGGTAGCGGAACGTTGAACATTATCTTTCTACGTATATTCATTGATCCCAGAACGTTTTCTGAAGGAAAAATAAACAGTCTCGCTGTTCCCAACTCCCGAGGATATTCAAAGTACGTTAAACATTAATGAATGCAGCAGTGGCCAGGGCAGTCTGTAATAAAGTATTGACGTAAATCAGTGATGAAGAGAAAATAGTTTCGTAATTATTAGCATTGTTGGCAAAGGTCCTGAATGTATGGTGAATTGGGAATTATCCCCAAATGTTCACTTCTAACAAATAATCCCTGCACGAAAAAAAGAAAAGAACATCTTTCGAAATTCGCAGTCGTTTTTACCCACTTGAGTCCCGTACTGGGCAGGATTTGTTCATCACAAGCCTTTCACCCTTTATTTTTCTTAACCGACTAATGCCTTCTTTTAATTGCTTTTTGTCAGTCTTTATCCGACAAAATAAAACGAGGAATCATTTCAGGTCTCGGTTGCTCATTTTACAACATTAGCGATTTATTCAAACGTTTTTTCCTTCGACAAATTAGTGTTATGACTTCCCAGTCTTGTCGGATTTAAACTACTATCATTTCTTTCCTATTTAAAATGAATGCTCTTTTTATTAATTACTCTGTTGTTTTCCATGTTCTTTAACCCGCGAATGCGCAAGTATAATTCTCCGCTAATTCAGCGAGTACTTATAGGTACAGATTAAGGGCATAATGACACTATTCATTGAATTATTTCAAAGAAGTAAGTGTGGAATGTACAAATGAAATGTTAATCTTGGAAGCTTCCTTTCCAAATTTAACATTTCTTTCTAAGAAAAATAAAATGATAACTTCTCATTCTGAAAATTATTTCAGTTCGACTCAGTACTTCTCTTTAAAACGTATAATGATACTTAGATTTGCTTTTTAAATTTAAGGACTTTTGTTTCAAATTTCGGGACATAAAAGGATAGGTTAATATTCATATTCTATAACGTTGATAATATTGAATCCTCAATTTTGGCAACGCACACTGATCGAAAAAAAATAGGAAAGATGACACCGAACTTTCAAGTGTAGTAAACACGTCTTTTGAATCCGTTCTGACGCAAATTAAATTTATCAAAGCTATTCATAGTCAATAGAACCGGTATCGAAAACAATAGCATCTGACGTAAGAATCCCTCAGATATTGCTGTAAACGGAATCGTGAGCTTACGCCCTCTGGTCGCAGACTTGTGCTTTAACAATAACATGAATTTATATGAGGAACATTTCGCACCGGAAACACTCTCCAACACAGAAATAATTTTTTCAAATCGGACTCTTAGAAACAGAGATATCGACAAAAAAAAAAAGATGTGACATTACGTCCTCTGTTGGAAAAACCATGCATTATTTTAGGAAGAAAGTATTCTCACAAGTTTTTTCCATATGAGCGGTATCGATCCAAGAAAGAAAAATTAATCGAGTTTTCAGGAGCCTAGATTTTGCTACAAATACACCAGAAACAGAAATGAACACTTATGCCCCTTGGTGACCAAACCATTCTTTACCAAACATTAGAAATTACGTAAAAAATATTTTCCATCAGCTCTTGTATGCGATACAGGAATGATTTTTCAAATCGGAGTTTTAGAAGCAGAAATAACGCAGAAAACACAATTTACCTTTGTACCCCCTACGGAAAGTCTATGATTTACTTGAAATTTTTGAATTTATAGGAAAAACATTTCGCTTCGGAAACACTATCCAACAAAGAAGGAATTTTTCAAATCGACCCCTAGAAGTACAGATATTGACAAAAAATAAGATATACATTTACGCTCCCTGTTGTAGAAACCATGCATTATTTCAAGAAGAAAATGTTTCTAAAAGGTTTGTCGACATGAGTAGTATCGGCCTACAAACAGAGTTTTTTTCAATCGAGAATTTAGAAGCTCATACTTTGCTGCAAATACATTAGAAGCGGAAATTAAGGTTTATCCAAACCATTTGTTTACAAAATTAGAATAAACAAATGGTTTGGCCGTGTTGGCCAAACCATTTGTTTTAGAAAAATTAGATATTATGTGCATCAGGAGCTGTATCCGGTGCAGAAAGAATTTTTCAAATCGGAAATTTAGAAGCAGAGATATAGAGGGAAACCCAATTTATCTCTGCTCTCCCTAGCGGAAAGTCTATGAATTACTTGAAATTATATGAAATACATGTTACACTCAAAACACTATTCAACAAAGAAGGAATTTTTTAAATCGCACTTCTAGAAGTAGAGATATTGACAAGAATAAGATATATATCTACGCCCTCTGGCGGAGAAACTGTGGAATATTTTAAGAAGAAAATATTCCGAAAAGGTTTATCGATGTGAGTGGCATCAGTCTACGAAAGAAGTTTTTCAATCGATATTTCAGAAGCGCAGATTTTATGGCAAATACATCACAAGCAAAAATTAACACTTAAGCCCCTGGTGGCTAAAGTATTCTTTACCAAAAATTAGAAATTATATGCAAACGATTTTCCATCAGGAGGTGTATCCGCTGAAGAAAAAACATTTCAAATCGGAGTTTTAGAAGAAGAGTTATCGGGAAAATTGCAATTTACTTCAACGCCCCTAGCGGAAAATCTATGCGTACTTTGAAAAAGGAACTATATCTAAAATACTCTTCAACATAAATGGAATCGAAAGATAAACGAACTTTTTCAATCGGATTTTTAGAAGCAAATATGTGGAATAAAACGTAATTTTGAATTCGACATCATCTGCATTTACGGCCTCTAGCGGCGAAATTGTACATCGTAAAGAAAAACGAAAAAAAGGGTCATCATTCGCATATTTCAAGCTTCCCAATGCAAAAAGAATTTTTCAAATCGGACTAATAGTTGCAGAGATATCGTGGGTACAGACGGACAGACAAACCGGTAACATAAGCACGATCGTTTTTTACAAAAGACGTGCTAATGAGATAACACCGATTTCACATTCAGCATAAAAAATGCATTCACTCGCATTTGCGTGTTATCTGAGGTACGTAGGTTATCATCGCGTAAATTCTGATGAATTTTTGTAGCGTGCGTGAAAAATTCTCACCAACAAGGACCGCCGCCGTGTTTCACACCTGGTAACTGTATCTTCCAACAGCGTTACAATCTGCTGATTACACAGCGTTGCTTTGTAGAAGAGTTTTGGGTAAAAAGGCAAGATGCTGGAGAATATAAGCACACCGGACAAAAAATTAGTCACCCATAGTAGAACTTGCCTAATAACGAGCGTCGGCACCTCTTTCATTTCATTTTCATTTATTTCATTTATTTATTTATTTGGTTCTAGGGTTACATTTGACTATATTACAATTCAAAATAAGTAAGTTTTATAACATATAGTATTACGAATAACAACGTATATAATGTAAATACTTATGTACAGGGTAACCACAGAACAGCAAATTGAGTAAAAGGCTATATATGTATAGCCTGAGTGAATCCCAATTCTCCTAAAGTATATAGTCAAGTCAAACGTCCTGCACATATAAATTTCTCATATGTAGTCTGATTAATGAAATCTACCATAAATTTTTTTATTTTAATTTGTTAGCAAATATTTCTTCAGTTGCTTTCGAAAATAATTATAATTATTTATATGTGTTAATTGACAAGGTAGGTTATTCCACAACATCAATCTCTGGTAATTAATAAATCTTTTTTGGGTTAAGGTGTTTGGCATTGGTAATAAGAATGCATTTATATCTCTTGTTTGATAGTTGTGACCTACAGTATTCAGTTGAATTAAATGTTGATACCTATTCTCTTTTATCCTTTTATGCATAAATCCTAATAATCTAAATTGCCATAAATTCTCAATATCTAAAAATACATATTGATTCATACGTCCCCCCATATTCAAATTAATTCCCCTAAAGTTATTTAAAATTCTAACCATCCTATTTTGTAATGATTTTAATCTATATAAATTTGTCTTAGTAGTTTGCTCCCATACCAATAAACAATAAGTCAAACATGGATGAATCAGACTGTAGTACAACATTTTTAATGTTTTGATTGTTAAATTGTTTGAAATTCTCGTTAATAAACCCAATACCCCCGAAATTTTGTTTACAGTATAATGAATATTTATATTCAATTTTAAATTATCCTCGATTATTATTCCCAAATATTTTATATTCTTTACTATTTCAAGGGTACACTTCTCCACGCAAATAGATGGTGGCTCAATAATCTGTCTATCTCCTTGTTTAAAAATCATAATTTTAGTTTTTTTAATATTCAAACACAGAAAATTTGTGTCCAGCCATTCCATCAATTTTTTTATAAATTTATTACATCTTTTTTTTTTTGCCTCATTTATATCTGCACCCGAAATCAGAACCGTGGCATCATCCGCAAATAAAATAAAATCCTCATTAGGTTCAATGTTAAAAATGTCATTTAACGAGAACAATTGTTGCCTGGTTGGAAACCGATCTTGCCTTGCTAACAGTATGTATGAATCCAGTGTGGTAGAGACTCCACCAGGTTGTGGGTGTATTGGACATAGATTTGCAGCCACTCTTTCATCGATTGGTCCCAAAGTCCTGCCAGAGTGCGTGGGTGTTTATTCCGGCGTTTCATCTTCTGTTCTAAATGATCCCTCAAATTTTCAATAGGAATTAAATCTGGGTATTTGGCGGGCCAGTCGCTGTGAGACAGTGTTGCTTATTGCTCGTCGTACCAGTCAGACACAGTTTTACCATTGTGCACACGACGACTGTCGTCTTGAAACACAGGATTGGCAATGTGATGCTGCTCCTGAAGATGTAGGGCAAATAGCAACACTTTGTCGTTCAAAATGTGGAGGTAGGGATGCTGGTTCAAATTCATTGTCACTGCAACGAGAGCACCCATTTCGTGGTACCAAAGACGTCCCCAAAACATCACAGAACACCCTCCAGCGTGAACAACACCTTTGACACAATCAGGATTAAATTATTCTTTTGGCCTGCAAAACACTCGTCACCTCCAATGATTAGAGTGCAAACAAAACCGAGACTCATCAGACAAAATTACTCGTTTCTGATCATCCATAGTAAAGTTTCGGTGCCTGTGAACTTATTGATACCATGCGACTTTGTGACTTGCTTTTAAAACAGAACTCTCCCGTGGTACTCTGCCCCAGATGTCCATCGCATGCAGTTCTCGTCACAATGTCCTTTCGAAAGTCGCCCGGAGTGGGCTTTCATTGACTGTGTTGCCTGGTTTGAAACCGCTTTGCAGTTACCAGGCGTGAAACACAGCGGCGATCCCTGTTGGTGAGAATCGTTTTTCGGCCACAGTTCCGTCGCGGATTTTCAGTCGACTGCGAACCTCACCACTGTTTGGAGACACACTGGGCACTATGCTTCGACACACTAACAAATTAGGCTACTTCATTCACTTTGTGTCAGCGAGCACGGCCAGACACAATGGCTCCTTTTTGCCACTCAGTAAGATCGGTCTTACGACCCATATTGCAGACTAAATTCAACACGCATGTTGCTCTTCACCACTGCAAGAGACAAACTATCATGTAGACCAAGTGAGTGCTATTTATCTCCCAACAACGCTATCACGCCGCCTTCTGTGCAACCGGTAACTTCCTACTGTCATTTCTGTTAGGGATGACTAATGTTTTGTCCTGTGCGCTTACATCGATGACCCATTACATCATCACCACCCGCAGTCTAAAGAAATGACCGTGCCTAGAGACCGAACGGTGGCACAGCTCAATTTCACAGAGCATAGATACATATACCACCTGACAGTTTTAAGCAAATGTGGTCGCCAGAGGGCGAGGCTAGCATAAAAAGGGAAAGCTTAGTGATTGCGACAGTAGTACAAGTGATTTTTTGGTGACGAGATGGGTACAAAATGCGATTTGACGGACTACTTTCAACGTGGGATGATTGTAGGAGCTCGGAGCCATGGAGCGAGTATCACCGAAACCGCCGCGTTTGTGAAATGTTCCATAGCAGCTGTTGCTAAAGTTTTTAAAGACTGGACTGTCAGCCAAAAAACTGGGTCTCTACGTGCAACATGTGGTCGTCATCGACTAATGACTGCTCGGGCGGAACGGAGAGTGTACAGACTGGTGATAGACAGCAGAAGGGCAACAGTGCAGCAAATTACAGACCATCTTAATTAAGGATCCCTTCAAATGATCTCTGCACGCACTGTTCGCCGTACTGCATCGGATGAGATATGGCAGCCGAAGGCCTGTTTGAACACCTTTGCTGTCTGCAGTTAACAGGAGAAAACGTCTCCAGTTTGCACAGGAGCACAAGGATTGGACAGTCGATAATTGGAAACAAATTATGTGGTCCGATTAATCACGTTTTCAGTTGCACCATGCCGATGGCTGAGTAAGAATTTGGCGAAAACACCACAAAAGCATGGACCCCAAATGCATTGCTCCAACCCTTTAAGCTGGTGGAGGCAACGTTATGGTTTGGGGAATGGTTTCCTGGTATGCTTTGGGTTCTTTAATTCGTGTTGATCAACGTCTGACTGGCACATCATATCTAAACATCGTTGCGGACCAAGTGCATTCTGTCTTGTGGATGGTTTATCCCAATGGCGATGGCTACTTTCAACAAGGTAATGCGTCCTGCCATAGTGCTCGTATTTTACAAGATTGGTTTCAGGAACATGCAGGGTAAGTTTACTTTGCTTAGGCGGCCCCACAATCTCCAGATCTCAACCCCATTGATAATTTGTGGGATGAAGTTGAACAAGCCATCAGACAGCGGGATCCACAACCCCGCACTCTCACACTCCTGGAAAGTGTTATTCATCAAGCATGGTCTCATATTCCATAAACCACCTATCAACATCTCGTGGAGTCCATGCCACGAAGAATCGACACGGTATTAAGGGCAAAAGGTGGCCCAACGAAGTACTGAGGGGGTGGTCGTAATAAAGTGGCCACTGAGTGTATATACAACCCGAAGACCGGCTTTCGGTTAGTAGAGTGTTCGGAGTCAGAATGGGAAAAGCTGCTGATTTATCGGAGTTCGATAAAGGACAAATTGTGATGGCACGGCACCTTGGAACTACGATCTCGGAAACGGCGCGGGCTTGTGGGTTTGTTCACGTACCGCTGTAGCGAGTACATAGCAAATGTGGTGCACAGATCGCGAAATGACGAATCGTCGTCCACCTGTGTCTCGTCCGCAGCTCATTAATTCCATAGGGGAGGGGAAACTGTCGTGATTTGTTCACAGCGACCGCACGGCCACAGTGCGGCAAATCATTCGGAGCTACAACACCGGTGATCAGGGTAATGTGTCACAGCACACAGTTCATCGCAGCCTTCTGCGCATGGGCCTCTCACTCCACGTCATCGCTAACAACTCATGAAATGCGTCCAAGATTATCGAGATTTGACCGTGGTTGATTGGAAGAAAGTGGCTGATCTGACGAATCAAGATTCCTGATGCATCACGTATACGGCACAGCGTGGATTCGCCGATTACTAACGGAAGCTATGGCACCTGGATGCACTGTTGTGCGGAAACAGGCCAGTGGCGGTGGTGTTACGCTGTGAGAGATGTTTTCTTGGGAAACTTTAGTCCCCATTGTCCCAATAGTATAATCCCTGACAGCTGTCAGGTATATTAACATCGGTGCGGACAAAGTTCACCCATTCATGGAAACTGTGTTCTCTGCCGGTGATGGCCATTACCAATAGGATAATGCACCATGCCACACTTCCAGAATCGCCAAGGGGTGGTTCGAGGAACATGATAAAGCCTTTTTGTTAATGCTCTGACCTCCATATTTACCTGACATGAACCCAATCAACCATTTGTGGTACGACTTGGAAAAGAGAGTTAGCGCTAAATCACCATAACCCCGAAACGTACGGGTACTGGAGGACCTGCTGCTGACATAATGGTACCATATACCCCAGGATACCTATCGCCATCTCATCGAATCGATGTCTCACTTTTTGGTGGGTTAAAGGGGGCCCTCCAGGATACCTATCGCCACCTCATCGAATCGATGCCTCTCCGAGTGGCCGCTGTTTTGCGGGCCAAAGTGGGTCCTACAGCTTATTAAGAAGGTGGTCATAATTTAATGGCCCATCGGTGTACATAGTGCGGCAATTAAATATATAACGAGACTGAATTTTTAAAAAAAGATAAAACAGGCGAATGTACGTCAATATATTTAATTCGAAGTACATTTTTACTGCGTTAATTCAAGAAGCTGCGCAATCCGCAAAAGAAAGGAAGAACTTGCAGAAGCTATCTTTTGGTATGAAGTGAGGAGCTGATGTCACAGTTCCTTGTAGGTCTTTAGTGTCTTGTGAAACTTTACCCTTTGATAGCAGCTTTAATTTAAAGAATAGAAAATAGTTACATGGTGACAAATCTAGTGAATATGGTAGGGGTTGTTCAGTACGCATACATGTTTTAGTGCAAGTAATTGGTACACGCCGACTGTTCTGCTTCCGGTATCGTAAAATAATCATTGCTCATGCTTGTACTCTGGCCTGACACGAACAATCCTTTTACACAGTCGTTCCAAAATGTATTCATTCTGATTCACTCTCTCCGTGCGAAGTCCACTCTATGACTAAGAGTTACTTTTCACATAGCATCTTTTACATTCAGCATTCATTTGTTTTCGAATGATGTGCTAACATCGCGTTCCCATGACATGTCATGTCGAAATCAACTCCTGATTTGTTAATATGGATGCATATAATATTAAGAAGGCTGAGAAAGGTATGCATACCCAACAAATTCGTGCTTGTTGAAAACCACAAGTGGAAGAGTAAATGCTTAAAATTGTTTCGTCTCATTAAGGAACCGGTGAATAAATCTGTGTGTTTGGTCTTGCTTGTAGTTCAAAATGTAGAAAGTGTATAATTAAGATGTCGACGGTGTAATAAAAGATTATGGAACCAAGAATCTAACGGGCTATATGCAATTATGGGCACCTCCATCAAAGCGTGGAAAGAACGAACAATCTAAATACATTTAAACAAATGCATTTGTGACTGCACCAAAAGAGAAACACAGAATCGCTGTCTCAATACATTTAAAGTTGTGACATAACGGGTTACGCATGTAAGAATAAAACAACAGTGCATTGTACACTGCTGGACAATTGCTAAGGACGGATCATAAACGGCTATATAGCGCATAAAAAAGTAAGTGTGGTTGGATGCCAAGTGAAATAAAATAATGTCAGAATGCCAGGACATTTCAAGAAACACAATTTACTGTGCTCTGAAATCCAGAAGGCTTTGGAACATGTTCAAGGGAAAACAGGCCATTTTGTGCAGAATACGTAAACGTGAAAAAAATGCAATTACCATGGTGGACATATCCGTATTGACATCTTATACTGTCCGCAGGCGTTCCGGCGTAAGATGTCAATACGGGATATGGCCACCATGGAGGGCGATGCAAGATTCCACACGTCGTGTCATGCTTTGCACAACATTATCAAGCAGCTGTTGGGGTAATTTATCCCATTCCTCTGTCAGTGCACGGATGAGGGTGTCCTTGTTTATTGGAGGGCATTGGCGACCAGCAAGACTCCTTCCCAAAGCATCCCACACATTTTCAATGGGATTCAGATCTGGAGAACGTGCTGGCCATACGAGGCGTTGAATATCCTCGCTCTCAAGACACTCCTGGACATCGACTGTTCGATGACATGTTGCGTTGTCGTCCATGAAAATGAATCTATCACCGACAGCACCACGGAACATGCGAACATGAGGTAGCAGAACATCATTAATGTATCGTTGGCAAGTCATAGTCCCAGTTGGAAGCACATAGAGGGACGTACGGCCATTGATCATGATGCCAGCCCATACCATGACACTACATGTCGGATATCGGTCCCTTTCCTGTATGTTTGCTGGACAATATGCAGTACCACTATCACGCCAGATCAGTTGTCGTCGACAATCAGACGATAGACTGTATCTACTCTCATCTGAGAAGAGGACAGCAGACCAGTCGTTATCAGTCCAATTGCGATGTTGATGGCACCATTGTAAACGGGCGGTACGGTGACGTTTGGACAATGGGATGAACACAACAGGACGGCGGGCGTATAGTCCTCCTTCATGCAAACGTCTGGCGACAGTTTATCGGGAGATCCGCTTGCCAGTAGCAGCCATAAACAGATTTGATACCTCACTAGCTGTGCTGCGCCGGTGTCTTTTTGTTGATAGCACTATGTACCGATCTTCTGCAGGTGTCGTACTGCGAACATGACCTCCCCCGTGACGTTTGCTACACTCTCCATTTGTTTGAAATGATTTCCAAAGCCTTGAAACAACACTGTGGCTGACGTCGAACTCCCTGGCAACATCTGTTATTTTTCGCCCTTCTTCAATCTTGCCAATAATACGGCCACGCGTAAAATCATCTAGGTGATGTCGGGAAGACATACTGAAAATTGCAAGTTCGTCAATTGATTCTTTCCCTTTCAACTTTGCGTTTGAACAACAACGGTCAATACGCGTCAAATCCTTTATATCTCTTATCAGCGCTATGACGTCACGAACAAGTTTGGCAATCCAAAATTTGCATACGCACAACACGTCTTACTGTATCCCGCACTTATGCTAATTTACACATGTTCCTGCCTCCCATTTTATGGTTGCTATCGTTGCTATTGTCATCCGTCCTTAGCAATTGTCCGGCAGTGTACATATAAACATTCAGATCTCTCTGTCTCTAGGACGCTTGTCGTCGCAGCAACGTCTGCCTTGTGGCGCCATCTCTTGATGATGAGAGGAAACGCAATCAAATACGCCGTATTATCGTACATTTTGCAAAATATTTCGCAACTGGCTTACATGCAATTTGAAGTTGAAATCACTCATGGAAGATCAGACAGTTCAGTGTTTTAAAAAATTCGACAGCTCATATCTACATGAACGAATTTCAAAATCGAGGATCGTCACGTGCTCACATTTTAATTGTTCTGCGAGCCGAAAACAAGTACTGAAAGTATCGATCATTTCGCGTGCGGTCTAGAGATACCAAAGTAATTGCGTGCTATACATGGTGATTCAGCTAAGCGTCTAAAAACTTCTGGGAGGGGTAGGTTGCACAAAGACAGTTCGAAATCACATAGCAATACAGGGTCGGAAACGCCATCATTATGCGGTAGAGGGCGTTGTTCGGCCGCGAGACTGCTCACACGTTTTTTCATGATACCGTCATTTGCAAACCGCCAGCAGAGGTAGTAAGATGGCTGAGTTCACGAACGAACGCGGAAACGGCTGATATACTCCTCGCATACGGAGCAGCGGACTGCAACGTACGAGCCGCCGTTCGACTGTACCAGGAACAGTACTCGATGAGACGAGTGCCAAACCACCAAGTGTTTGCACGGCTGCATCTGAGCTATTAAACCAACAAGAGGTCCCTCAGTAGCTGCGCCGTGCAATGCAGTTCCATCACGATGGGACCCCGCCCATTTCCGCAATGACGTTCGTCATCACTTAAACATTACATTTGGACATCAGTGGATCGGACGTGGTGGTCCCGTTCATTGGCCTACAAGATCGTCGGACTTACCGTCCGACGATCTTGTAGGCAATGAACATTTCTTACTTCTTCTGGAGTTACATCAAAGAACTGGTGTACAACACCCCCGTTTTGAAAGTGATGTGGACCTTGTAGCAGTCATCCCTGTAGCTGCTTCGGAAGTCCGACACACGATAGGAATTTTCCAAAATGTACGTGATTCCATGCGCCGACGATGTCAAGCGTGTGTTACAGCTCATGGTCGCAACTTTGAACACCTTCTGTAACCTCAATGCATTTTGCAAATGTCTTGTGAGTAATAAAATGCATTTTGTTCTCTTACGTGCTCCTCTTTCATTTCTCGTCCTCTCTGTACACTAGCACATGACGATGGCGTTTCCAATTTGTCTTTGTGCAACCTATCCCTCCCAGAAGTTTGTACACGCTTAGCTGAATCACCCTGTATAATAACACGCGATCACTTTGAGATGTTAACATCATCACGTGCTAATTTAAAAACATTGCATTATCATGAAATAAATACGGGATTACACCATATAATACAAATTTCGAAGATGACAATCCGAAAATTTGTATTATATGGTGTAATCCCGTATTTATTTCATGATTTATCTGCTCCTCCGGGCAATCACGGGATAGGATTCTTAACCACCAGATTCGCTAAACATGAATGCCGGTTGCTTCGACTAACGAATCCTGTGATGGTTATATTCAAATTAATCGGAAACTTGAGACTTGGACGTTCTGGGTGGTGTAGTGGTTAGTATGCCCGGGCACTATCTGGGAGACTGGGTTCGAATCCCGCTCCAGAACGATGAAATTTTCCAGTTTTCGGATATTATCTGACTTACCATCCTTGTCACATTATCATCATTGTTAACCATTATCAATCCACTGCTGGACGAAGGTCTCCCCAAGTTTCTTCCACAACTGTCTGTCTTGTGCCCGTCTCCTCCATGTTACTCCTGCATACTTTCGAATTTCATCCACCCATCTCTCATGTGGTCTTCTTCTGGGTCTTTTCCTGTCCCATGGAATCGAGTCTAAAATTTCAGCTGTCCATTGATGGTCTGTCCTTCTGGCAACATGTCCAGCAAATTTCCATTTCAGGGATTTTACTCTGATCATGATGTCTTCCACTCTTGTCCATTTTGTGATCCACGAGTTCCTCGTCTTATCTCTCCTGGTTACACCACCATGCAGCTCTCCATGGTTCTTTGAGTTGTCTGCAGTCTTTGGAGGTCTATTTTAGTTAAGGTCCACGTCTCTGCACCATACGTAAACTTATCACGTATACAACAAAAATCGGATTGTAATGTTCAAAACATTGCATTATCAATGACTCGAGTTCTACGTCGTATTTATCCGATCTACAAAATTCGAAATGAATTCTTAATATCACAAGTTGAGTTTGTATATTAATTTAATTTAGCACAATTCGAATATTAATTTATACGCTTAAACTATTTTTTACTTTTTTTTAATCGAACTTTCTTAGTTTAGTGTTGATTATCTTATACATTTTGCAAAATATTTCAAACACGCCACGATATCACACATTCAAGTATTTCGCTACGGGATTTCTATTAAAAATATAAATGCCCATATCTATTTAAAACGCCCTAACCTACAACAAAAACTTTAATTTTGTAAATGCCCAAGTGAGCAAAATCGCAACTAAAAACATTTTCAGCTCCTACGTGAATGAGTTTTTAGTATATTCATTTATAGAACCCGGCGTCTATTTGATTTTGTTTTCGATTTGCTTCAATTAAAAATTTCAACCAGTCCTAGGTCGGGCAACATCCTCTATATATGAATATTTATTTAAAGCTTAAAAGCAGCCGTCCTAGGATTTGGCTGCAGGTTAGTTTTTGATAATCTGTATAATCGCAAAAAGCGTATAAATAAATTACGCATAACCGAATAGAAAATAAGCGATCGAAACTACAGTAAAATATCGGGACTAAAGAAGAGGAGAATTTCGTAAAAATGTGAAAAACGTATAACTGCGAAACATATAACCCAGAGTTTTTTTCTTTTTTTTTTTTTTTTTGGTTGGGGTTTAATGACCACCATGTGGAACTCAGTGGGCGGTAAGCAGTCGCTGGTCTCTAATTTAGAGACCCTGGCTCCAGGGTAGGGAGAGAGCCAGTGCCGTAAGACAAATACAAAATCCATGCCTCACCGGAATTCAAACCCGGCTCTATCTCGAACGAACGATCGCAAGCTAACGCCTAGATGCGAATAAACAACATACATTTCCAATGTACGTTGTATTGGTAGGGATTTTCACAACATAACAGCCAACACCGATACCACCGATAAATAAACGAAGGTGGAAATACTCCTCATAATACATACATGGGAAATCGATAGAAAATTAAAGTAAACAGAATATGAATTCTAAATTTGCTTGTACCACAATACTGGTCACCCGTGTAATTCTCATTAAACAAAGATCTTCGCTCTTTCCACGTTTATAAGTGAGTCACGGAAAAATTCTCATTGGCCGCCATCGGGAGTCGAACCCAGGGTCTTGCAGTTAAAGTAAATAATTAGAAGGCGAATGAATAATTAATATTGTCTGTATTAATTGTCTGTATTCATTCGCCTTCTAATTATTTCTTCAGTTGCTGCTTACCATCTTTGGTGAATCCCCAGCATTGTGCGGGGCTCCAAGAAGCAACCTGCCAAATTGGCTTGGCAGTTAGCATGTGTGAGTCTGGAGGAATTCGAGACCGCTGTGGTGTAGCGGAAGCATATCCGGCGTAACTGGAAGACCCTGGGT
This sequence comes from Macrothele yani, assembly GCA_039090855.1. Lineage (NCBI taxonomy): Eukaryota > Metazoa > Arthropoda > Arachnida > Araneae > Macrothelidae > Macrothele > Macrothele yani. Next base: position 163,382,179 of record CM077002.1, read on the forward strand.
TCGATTCTCGGTGGCTGCCAATGAGAATATTTCCGTGACTCACTTACAAACGTGTAAAGAGCAAGGACCTTTGTTTGATGTTCTTCGTCTACGTCAAATATCTCTATTAATTATTCATTCGCCTTCTAATTATTTCTTCAGTTGCTGCTTACCATCTTTGGTGAATCCCCATCATTGTGCGGTGCTCCAAGAAGCAACCTGCCAAATTGGCTTGGCAGTTAGCGTGTGTGAGTCTGGAGGAATTCGAGGCCGCTGTGGTGTAGCGGAAGCATATCCGGTGCTTAACTGGAAGACCCTGGGTTCGACTCCCGGTGGCGGCCAATGAGAATTTTTCCGTGACTCACTTATAAACGTGGAAAGAGCGAAGATCTTTGTTTGATGTTCCTGGTCCACGTTAAATGTCTGTATTATTCATGTAATTCTCTCAGAAAATTTGAAAATTCCATCGCCCTGGAGCGGGAATCGAACCCGCATCTTCCGATTTCCGTTTGGATATGCTAACCGTCACACCATCCATGACAGTGAAGTTCCAATCAACTGAGACTAAGCAAACATTTCTTAGGAATCTGAACATCCTGAGATTTTCGCTATTCGAAGTAACAGTCTCATCCGTCTCGGGATAGGAGATGGGTCAAAATGATATGAGGAAGCAGAGTTGCTTCGAATAGCGAATCTGAGGATGTTCAGATTCCTGTGTTTGCTTAGCCCCAGTTGCTTGGAACTTCACTGTTTTGGGTGGTGTAACGGTTAGCATTCTGGAACGTAAATCGGAAGATGCGGGTTCAATTTCCGCTTCAGGGCGATGAAAGTTTCAAGTTTTCTGAGAGAGTTACTTAGGTGACCAGTATTGTGGTACAAGTAAATTCGGAATTTATATTCTGTTTGCCTTGAGTACTCTACAGTACCGATACGTTTCAATGACGGAGTGCGCCAGGCATCCGAGCTGTTTCCGGGTTCGAATCCTTGATTAAGCATATATGATATTCATGCATTTCCGAAGCCGCTGATCGGCAGTGGCCCCAAATTAGAGTTGAACAATTTTTAAAATTTGCTATTGCCCTCGGCACTACCTACGCCTGTAAGAAAAGCATATAATTCGTGTAGCATTTATAACCTTCTCCTTTACAAAAAACGTATATTCCCACTTTATTGCAAAAATACACTGAAGAGCAATTAAATTAGAGATACCTGTCTAGTAACGTGTAACACCACCATTCGCCCTAATGACGGCGGCGATTCGTCTCGGCATGGACTCGACAAGACACCGGAAGCGTTATGAAGCCATACAGATCCACTACCCCCTAAACAATCTCCCACAGTTCACGAAGATTTGATGGAAGGGGTCAGAGCCTCGAACATCTCTCTCGATGGCCTCCCAGATGTGACCTAGAGCTGTCAAAGGAAGCAAGGTCACGTCAGTGAAGTGTTCATCTAACCATTCGGATACAATTCGGGAGCGATGGCACGGTGCATTGTCCTGTTGCAGGATTAGGTCCCCAGTGGGATGTTGAAGACGCACAAACGGGAGCAAATGGTCGTCCAGGATATCCCGGTAACGTTGACCTGTGAGGGACGATGTCACACGTACCAGGGGTTCCATTTCAGTCCACGTAAACAGTCCTCAGGCGAGAATGCCTCCCCCACCAGCTTGAAGAGTACCCTGCTGGCAAGAAGGATCCATCGCTTCATGTGGTTCACGCCGTACTCGTATCCTGCCAACCGCATGTCCCAACGTGAATCTCGAATCATCAGTCCAGGCAACATTTTCCCACATGTCTAGGGTCCAGTGGCGATCTTCTCGCGCCCATGCTAATCTTTGCGCCCTGTGATGTGCGGTCAGCAGCCTCGTGGGACGATGGCTTCTGTACCCCATAGCGACGAGATGGTTCTGGATGGTGTGGCTGCTTACACGTTTTTGTGCCCCAGCGTTAAATTGCCGAGTAATTTCTTGCACTGTGGCCCGTCTATCCGCTGTTACAATACGAGCTAGCCGATGATGACCCCGCTCATCCACACGCTTTTGTCCACTGCAGTTGGCCCTTGCTGGGATGGTTTTACCGGAATCGATGTACTTACAGTGCACCCGTGACACAGTGGCACGTGAAAATCCCAGTGCGAGCACGACTTGCGAGATGGAATGACCCATTCGTCGGGCCCCGACAATTTGCCCACGATCAAATGCGCTTAGATCCTTCGTCTTACCCATACTGTGTGCGACTCTTTCTGATTCCCGTCGCATCACTCGTTATATTGTCGGATCGCTGCATACGTCATGTCGTTTCCGCTTACAGGGCCGCCCACAGCGCCATATTTGCATAACGCCAGCTGTCCCTAATTCAATTGCTCTTCAGTGTATTATTCGGTGACTGAGAAACATTTCCATTCATTTACAATCAGTATATTTTTATCTTTGACATAAACAAAAATGTGCAGTTCCTTCGCATCGGTAGAATGCAGTGCTTGACGGAAAAAGGAAATGAAATTAAGAATGGAAGCAGCAGCGGAAATGATCTTTTAACTCGGAAACAGAAGTTACGTAAATCTAAAAAGGGCAGAAAACATGTTTGCTTTGTTTTGCAGTGTAGTCCTTACCCTGCTTTATCTTTGGATGATTTGCTCTTCGCAACAACGGAATTGTGTTTTGTTTTTGTATTGCAGTTGCCTTACAAGAATTCGGGGAATTATCATATTTAGTAACTTCAGATAATTTTCCCCCAGATTCTGATAGGAGAAGCTGCTGTTGCAATAAAAGACATCTTTATCAGAGCAAATTCCTGGATGTTATAGTAAAAATACAATTAGCGGACTGCGCTTGAAATTGCCAGTCCTCTCACGTCTATAGAGATTTGCATATCATACGCACTTACGCTTAAAATGATCGTTTAGGAAAAATCTCTTGCCTGTAATAGCTTTGCATTTAATATTGGGTCACCGTTTGTTACTCGAAATCTACATATTCATTAGCCCGGGAAATATGCGTACTTTTAAAAGATTACTTTCAGATTCCCTGCCAAGATAATTTTGAAAGATGGTTTAAAAGTTAATTAAGTTCTTTTTGTTTCTTTACTTTATTGTGGAGTTATCCAGTATATGAGAATTTCCGAAATGAAATTTCCCTCGCCTGCATATTCAGAAACCATTGCCTTTGATAAATTTCTGCGTTTTAATCTAGTGGATCGCATTTACTCGAATGTTCCGACTAAACCCTTTGAATATTGCTGCTCCGTTTTTTGATAATCATATTTGGTGTAAAAATTTCCGATAGCAGATTTAGAAGAACTTTTCATTATGGAGATATTTTCTGTGTCCAGAAAAACTTAAATTGAAAACTGCATGATTCCTAAACGTATTACAACAGTAAAACACGTATGACTCATTTAAGAGATGAAGAACATACAGTATATTCAATAGACAATTCTCGTAATAAAAAATGCCACACTGTGAAAGAATACAGGAAATGAGACGAAACGAACCACACATGTAACCAAATAAGTGTGGAAAACGTGATTATAAGTTCCTTGGAAGTCTGTTGAACGAGGAGACAGTATAACGGAACCTGAATCAGTAGGTCGTATGACCCCCATACTGGGCAATAAAACATTTGGAGTGGCACGGATTTTAAATATGTTCCGATGTTTCGCTGATGACGCATAGTTTTCCTGTGTCCACATTTCACTGACACTGCGAGGGAGTCGTGCACAAGTGTTAAGTCATGTGCCAACAAAGTCCCACAAGTTCTATATTGGGGTGAGATTTGGAGATATCGCTGACCAAGGCCAGTGGCGTATCCACCTAGAGGTTAGCTGGAGTCAGAAACCCTTCCCCTTCCCCTTGGCGTTTTATTAACCTGAAAAACCCGGCGTTTTCATTAAAAAATAAATTTGAAACAAAAAATGTAATTTAAAATTCAAAAAAGTCTTACTGTTTCGTGGAAATGCAAAGTGCACACAGACTTTCACGAACGCAACTCAATTTAAACTGAAGTGAAAAATATAAGAACAGAATTCAGTCTGAATTTTTTCAATTGGTGGAGTTCCGTGACATTGGGAAATCCACCACATAATTGCGTATATATTGATACCACATAACACAGTCAGCGGCACCGCACATCACAAACAAAACGGCGTATAATTGGTTGTTACTTGTTGCGAACGGCTCTGCCTCTTCTTCCTACAAAGGTCTTATTTTTGACTTTGGCTGACTTTTGATACACTTGCTTCTAAACTTTGACTGAGTGATAACCGTCTAATCTTGATGAACTATCTAAAACAGCACGTCGAATTGAGTTGTATTTGAAGTAAGTCAGGAAATAAATATTTCATACTGTAATGAGGGCATTGTTTGTTTTTAATATTTAAGATTGGGTATACCGCGAATCTTTGAGGTGTGAATGGACTAAAAATTTGAACTGATTAATCAAATTTCGTTAGTACGCTTATCGGTTGATTAATCGTCTTTTTAAATAAAATCATCCGGCAACACTATTTGCGCGAAGACAATTTTTTTCATCATCATCATCCTGTATATACGCCACTAGCACTCGGATGCCTTGAAAGCACAGACTGCTGACGTTGGAAGTGAGCGGGTTTACGTTATGCTGTTTAAACTGAGCGTCACGGTTATCTCGGAGATACGGCAACAAAATGGACTCCTACACCTCATGGACGTATCGTCGTGCTACCATTGCACCATCTAAGCATACTAGCTGCTGAAGATATTGAAATTGATAGCACCCCAAACCATGACACCAGACTGAGAGACCGCACGATGCCCAATGATGGCAGAAAGATCAGCTCGTGACCACATAGTCTTTAGACTCGGAATCGGTGATCGTCAGCGCCGAGACAGAAGCGAGACTCGTCCATGAATGCGACATGGTTTCATTCATCAAGCCACGAATATCTGAAACATCACCACTGCAATCTTGAGCGACAATGCGCTGCGGTGAGCGGTAGTTGTCACAATGGCTGGCGAGAGTAAAAAACCTGCACTTGCGAATTTGCGATTCGCCGTCCATGTCAATACCGGGATGTCCATGGCTGGCTGTTTTAGTGCTGTTCACGGATTTCGGATTTTTGGATACCCGGATATTTTAGTATCCAAAAAACTTGATTTTCAGTATTGAATAGTTGGAACTCCGGATATCCAGATTTCGAACCTCTGAAGTGCTGTTCACGTATTTCAGATTTTTGGATATCCGGATATTTTAGTATCCAAAAACTGGATTTTTGGTATTCGAATAGTTCGAATTCCGGATATCCGGATTTTGAACTTCTGAAGTGCTGTTCACGGATTTCGGATTTCCGGATATTTCACTTTTCCGTAAACTGGATTTTAGCATTTGAATAGTTTGAACTCCGTATATCCGAATTATGAACTGTGGATATCCGGATTTTGAACTTCGGAAATCCGCATTTAGTGTGGCTTTGGACGTAGTGATGTTTCCAGATATCACTACGTCCAGAATACTTTTCGCGCAGAAGAACGACAGCGCTTAAGTTCTGTTGTACTCGTCAGAAGTGAGAATTTTACTTATGTCGAGGTCGACTAGAAAGTGCAACAAAAATAGTCTAAAGTTCAGTCACATTCAAATCCGGATTCCGGATTTCTTGCGACAATCCTGATTTCGGATTTATGATATTTTGGATATTTTAAAATCCGAAATCTGGATGTGATTATGCGAACCTTCCCAGCACGGGAGGTTGTTTATGATGTTTTCTGCAGACACGTGTAAATTAGGGGTGAACTGAGGAGCGAGAAGAAAAGGGGAATGGCTTTTCTTCTTGGAAGGACGCGGGTAGTCGAATGTTACTTGCTCGCCTGGGGAGTTGCTCGTCTCTTTTGGTGAGCGAAGAAAGCATTATGATGTAATGTTAAATGTTTTCTGTTTATGTGTTGTACTGTCTTTGTGTGTTCGTCTGGTTTTATTAAAAAACCATTTATTTCAACTTCCTGCATTTTTAATTGAAACAATGCTTATGTTAATTTACACCGACCTGCGATGCTGAGAAACGGCTGGTCATAACAAGTGTCAAATACACTGAAGAGCAATTGAATTAGAGACAGCTGGCGTTATGCAAATATGGCGCTGTGGGAGGCACTGTAAACGGAAACGACATGACGTATGCAGCGATCCGACAATATAAGGAGGGATGCGACGGGAATCAGTAACAGTCGGACGCAATATGGGTAAGGCGAAAGATCAAAGCGCACTTGGTCGTGGGAAAATTGTCGGGCCCGACGAATGGGTCACTCCATCTCGGAAGTCGTGCAGGCACTATGATTTTCAAGTGCCACTGTGTCACGGGTGCACCGTGAGTACATCGAATCCGGTACAACCATCCCTGCAAAGGCTAACTGCCATGGACAACAGCGTGTGGATGAGCGGGGTCATCGTCGGTTAGCTCGCATTGTAACAGCGGATAGACGGGCCACAGTGCAAGAAATTACTCGGCAATTTCACGCTGGTGCACAAAAACGCGTATGTAGGCACACCGTCCAAAACCATCTCCTCGCTATGGGGTACAGAAGCCATCGTCCCACGAGGGTACCGCTGCTGACCGCACATCAGAGGGTGCAAAGATTAACTTGGGCGCGGGAACATCACCACTTGACCCTAGATATGTAATAAACTGTTGCCTGGACTGAGGATTCGAGATTCACGTTGATACATGCGGATGGAAGGATACGTGTACGGCGCAAACCACATGAAGCGATGGATCCTTCTTGCCAGCAGGGCCCTCTTCAAGCTGATGGGGGTGGCGTTCTCGTCTGGGGACTGTTTACGTGGACTGAAATGGGACCCCTGGTACGTGTGACATCGTCCCTCGCAGGTCAACGTTACCGGGATATCCTGGACGACCATTTGCTCCCGTTTGTGCATCTTCAACATCCCACTGGGAACCTCATCCTGCAACAAGACAATGCACCATGCCATCGCTCCCGAATTGTATCCGAATGGTTGGATGAACACTCCACTGACGTGACCTCGCTTCCTTGGCCAGCTAAGTCACCTGACCTCAATCCCATCGAGCACATCTTGGATGCCATCGAGAGATATGTTGGAGGCTCTGACCACCCTCCATCAAATTTTCGTGAATTGTGGGAGCTTGTTCAGGGGTCATGGATCCGTATGGCTTCCCAACGCTTCCGGTGTCTTATCGAGTCTATGCCGAGACGAATCGCTGCCGTCATCAGGGCGAAAGGTGTTGCTACACGTTACTAGACAGGTATCTCTAATTCAATTGCCCTTCAGTGTATATTGGCCAACGCTACCAAAGAGAATAACATGTGAATGGAATCAACACCACCACATGTATTAAGACCTATCGGACAAGCAGGGGGATTTACCCCCACAACCAACAATAACGAAATCCAACACCGGATTTCAAATTATCCGGTTTTTGACAGCACTAGGCTGTACCAGAGTTGGAAACGTGTCAAAAGGTTTTGGACCCGACATGGACTCGGACGTCACATAAATGGACCCGACCCAGACAAATATGCTTGGAACTATAAATTCGATACCCTATTTTTATAATTACACATAATCGTACACAGGGCATTGAAAAACGCAGTGGGTATCGTAGGTTACGTGGTCGTAGATTGTACAAAAAGCAATAAATATATTACTGAATCGTACGAGGGGTGTCCGATAAGTACCCAGATTTTTTATTTCTATCGATACAAAACCCTGTTTTTGATCGTACGTATGCTCGAAACTATTACGACTACTTTCAGTGAAGCGCCGTAAAAGTGGAGTGTCTGGATGCTAATGTTAGGCGGCGCTGTTGATCAAAATAATGGCAGATGTGTTATGTGTTCAGTTCGAGCAGCGAACAGTAGTGAATTTTTTAGCAAAAGAAGGCGTAAAGGTCGTGGGTATTACGAGAAGACTTCGGACGTATGGTGATACGCAATATGTCTCGTTCCCGTGTTTATGAATGGGTTACGAACTTCAAAGCTGGCCACGACAACCTTGAATATGAGGCACGATCAGATAACCCTAACACGGCGGTGACTGATGAAACGATTAAACGTGTTCACCACTTGAATAAAGGTGAGAGACGCATTCGTGTTCGGGATATTGCCATGGAATTGGATATCAGTAAAGATTCTATTTGGAGGAATTGTTCATGAACATCTCAACTACAAGAAGATCTGTTCCAGATGGGTACCCCGAATGCTTACAGCTGTGCATAAACGCCAAAGGCTAGACATTTTCAGTGAACTGGTACAGCGCGACGATGAGGAAGGTGACGTATTCCTGAGATGCATAATCACAGGCGATGAAACGTAAATCAATTAGTTCAAAACGGAGACAAAACGGCAAAGTATGCAATGGCGTCGTTTTAATTCGCCCCCATTAAAAAAGTTCAAAGTTGGTTCCTACTGTCTTCTTGCACAAACACCATATCCTTCTGGTTGAGCATTTGACCAAAAATGAAACAATATATGTAAAGGCCTATGTGAAGACACTGAGAAAACTTACTCAGCGTATCCGGAACAAACGAGCAACATTAAAAAACAGTCAAGTGTTGTTTCAGCATGATAACGCTCGCCCTCATATTGCTAAACCGGTGCAAGCAGAAATCGCAAAACAAAGGTTGACCGTACTTTCTCACCCTGCTTACAATCCGGACTTGGCACCTTACGATTTATATGTTTTCGGTCCCTTGAAGGATAATCTTCGTGGCCACCGCTATGAGAGCTTGGATGTTCTACGAGCAGCTGTCCGTCAATGGATTCGCACCACCCCTGTTGATTTCTTCCCTACTGGAATGAATCGACTTTTTTTTTTTTTTTTTGATTGGAGGTTTAACGACCACCGTGAGCAACTCAATGGGCTATAAGCAGTCGCCCGTCCCTAATTTAGGGTCACTGGTTCCAGGGAAGGGAGAGAGCCAGTGCCGTAAGACAAACACAACATCCATGCCTCACCGGGATTCGAACCCGGACCCCTTCGGACGAATGATCAGAGGCCAACGCCTTAGACCACTGCGCCACCCCACTGCGCCACCGGGGCGGCTAATCGACTTCTTGATCGGTGGAGGAAATGCATTGGGCTAAACGGAGAATACGTGGAAAAGTGACTTCGACTGTTCGTACCACTGTATTATACATATGTGAGTTACATATTTATGCATCCTGTATTTTATATTTCTCTCCTGCGATTGACGGATTATAAATCTCGATACTTATCGGACACCCTCGTATAATTTACTCACTTACTTACAGAAAGTGTTCAAACTGTCATTCTTCGCATAACTTAAATGTTTTATACATGTTTTGAAACACACCTGCGAGAGTCAATAAGTTAGTAAAATGATGCAATGCATTGATTAATATGATACGCTTTCCAACATACCAGAATATTTTTTGGAGGTTTAAAGACCACCGTGAGCAACTCAGTGGGTAATAAGCAGTCGCCCGTCCCAAATTTAGGGCCACTGGCTCCAGGGAATGGAGAAAACCAGCGCTGTAAGAAAAACAAAACATCCATGTCTTACCGGGATTCGAACCCGGTCCCATCTCCGAAGAATGATCAAAAGCCATCGCTTAGACCACTGAGTCACAGGGGCGGCTACCAGAAATTATTACTCAAGTGTTTACTAAAGTTATGAGGATAATGGCTGTGGAATAAATCTCGCTCCTGTGTCCTGACCTTTGACCTCATTTCGATGATATTAAACAGAATTGGTTCAGTATACTTCCGGAACAACATACTAAAGTTTTGTCTTTCAAAATCGCTTTATTGGAACAACTTAAAGAAATACAGGAAGTATAGGGAACATGCAAAATATAGGCAGGTAGGTAATTTGAGGAAACTCAAAATGTAGGACAAAAATATAAGGACATAAACATGCAGGAGTCTATGGGCTCGCAAGCCGGAAAATACTGGAATGATAAGGAACTTGGGACTCCAAAATTTTGAAACATGTAGAACGCACGTTTTTTCCCAACGCGCAAAGGCTTGGCCGTAGGTGCCATGGCAGTCAATCATGTTGTGAAGGAGGATCAGGAGACAACCGTTTACGCCGCTTTCGCGGACGTCGAGACCGTTGACTGGAACAGCTCAAAGAAGCACCAGCAGAGGACGCCGGAAAATGAGACGACGAAGCATCAGTAGTCATAGGCAAGGGGTCCCTGGAAAGAGCAGGCGATGAAACAAGAACAGTTGCAGAAGATGATGCGACAACTGCAGAAGAAGCAACGGTAAAGAACGACGCTGATGAAGATAGAAGAACACACTGGGAACTGCTGGACACAGGTTCAATAGGCATAGTAGCAGGCACAGTGAGTTGAGAACTAACAAGGATAACTGGTGTGGTAGAAGTCGACGGGAGAACAGCAGAAGATGGAGCGGGAGTAGCTGGCATAATTGGAGACTGAAGAACACACTGAATGCAAGAGGACGCAGGTGCAGTTGGCATGGCAACAGGCGTGCCGAGCGGAAAACTAGCAGAGATGACTGGCGTGGTAGAGCTGTAGCAAGATCATCGGAGGGCTGAAGATCCGGTGGAGAAGCCACTAGAGAAAATCAGCAGAAGAAGAACTCAATGTGGAGGATGGCACAGGGCGTTTGATAGACGTTCTGGCAGAAGAAGGACTGGATGGAGGCGAGCATTATGATGAACTTATGGCAGAGGATGTAACTTCCGGAAGAGATTATTGTAGTAGATGAGCAGGTAAGGTATTCTCAACATGAACAATTAGAGAAAAAGTATCAGGGACTGAGAATAAACCATACGAACCAGGAAGCAGAGCAGCTGTAGAAGAAGAAAGAGGCAAAGAAGTGGATAATGAGGACAAGCCACAGGGGTCCGCCGGGGCGGAAGAGCTGACCTATGGCAAAGGAAGACGAACAATGTCCTTAGCAGAGCAGGAAGTGCTAAGGTGATTAGGAGGTGAAACAATGAAGAGCGGTGAAAAAATGAACGGTGCGAGTATGACGACAACAGACTGCTTTGAACGTGGTCGGACAAGATGCAACAGACTTTTCATCGGAAAAAACGACGAAAGCTTGACGTCGGAAACTGAAGTAGTGACGACCACCTTTATCGGCTGAAGCAGCGAACAGGGTACGAATAGTACAAATAACTGAACCACATCGGGAAAGAAAATCATGCAGAAAATCATCAGATAATTCAGGGGAACTGGAGACAAATGAACAAGTGTGGAGCATTGTGTCAGAGGAATGGCGTACAAACTCTGATCACCAACTAATATAGCAGAACAAAGGACTCGCTCAACTTGAGCGGGACTGGAAAAATAAACAAGTACAGAACGGGGTTTCCGGGTTATATGTGTGATAGCAGCAGGCAGGATCAGGAGATGTAGAGCAGAAATATAAGTTGTGAGTTTGATATTCGGTAATGCAACATATTTTACTCCCCGAGCTAGGTAGGCAAGTAGAGACTTGCCTCGTAGGGAGGACTCAGGTATATGAGCTGTTAAAACTAAGCCTTCGCGAAAGTCCAAAGGGGATGGCAGAAGATCTGAACATGTAGAAACGGCGGGAGACGAAGAGAACCTAAACGAGCCGCGGATGGCTTAGTGGTTAGCAGTTCAGACTATCGATGCAAGGTCCTCAGGTTCGAACCTAAGCTGATCTTTCGGAGATGGTGTGATTTGCTAACAATCGCTGAATATCCACCGTGCATCGTACGAGCACGTTAAGTGACGGTCCCCAGGCTGGACCCACTGGTTAGATGGGTATCCTTTTCTATGACCCCCCCCCCTGAAATTCTCTCACCCCTCTATGTGCAATATCGTACTTGTACGGTGGCTACATCTACTGTACTTTAATCTCACTACAAACTGTTCTGTCAAAGTCGCTAGACTTGCTCTCATTCCTTCCGTTTCTGTGTCCTGCCCAAAAGGCGATCTCGCTGTAGGTGGCTGGGACCTAAACTCTACTCACTGTGGACGGAAGTCCTACAAGAAAATGGCAAAAGAGAACCTAAACGAGTAGTAAAGCGGAACATCCGGAGGAGGCGTCAGTGGTAGAAGATAGTCTGTAGATCGAGCACAAGCCATAAGCAGGAGAAGGAAGAATCACAATCGCAAAAAGCGAAGGTGAATGTGGCGAAGGCGTAGTGATAATGGACGACAAACGAAGCGATGATGTCACGAGAAGGGCAGCTAGAAACGAGTGCTGCACGAAGAACAGATGACGTTACACGATGACCAATGGCAGAAGGGGACGTGATACCGGAGGAGTTGAGATAAGCACAAGAGTAGAAGCACAGAAGGCAGCGTATATGAACGCTGAGAAGGAAACTAAGGATAGCCAATGCGAGTCACGATGTTTACCTGAGTAAACGACCTGTACCCTGACATTTGATCCCATTTCAGTTATATTAAACAGAATTTGGTCAATATACCTCCGGAACAACAAACCAAAGTTTTGTCGCAATAGAAGCATTTTTACTCGTTATGAGGATAATGGCTGTGGAATAAATCTAACTCATGTGGCCTGACCTTTGACTCCATTTGGATGATATTAAACAGAACCAGTTCAGTATGTCTCGGGAACAACATAGTACAGTTTTGTAGCAATCGAAGCATGTTTACATAAGGTATGACGCATAAGGGCAATGAAATGGATCCCGCTCCTATGTCCTGACCTTTTACCCAATTGAGCCCATTACTAATAGGGTTCGTCCCCAGGTGGTCTCCTACCACATACTAAAATTTCATCGAAATCGAACCATTTTTACGCGAGTCATCGTGCGGACGGGCGCACAGATAGACAGACAGACGGACGGACAAAACTGCAGCATATACGCTTCTTCAACCTACGATTGGAAAGCATAAAATAGTGCCTCCGCAGTAATGTTAAGGCTGTTGCACTTAACTTTTATGGTGCCACAGTCAAAATTTTTAAATTAAGTAACTTGTTGTATGTTTAATTTCAGTTTTTGCTGTTTTCTTGACAACATATCAAGCTTGAGAATATGTTTCACAGCAAAACCAAATTTCACTAGCTTTTGATGAGTTGAAAGTTTCCAAAATGTGGATGCTTATTTCATCATTGTCCCACAGAAGGGACACTCATGAAATCAAAATTCACATTTTGGAAACATTCAATTTATCAGAAGCTAGTGAAAATTGGTATTGCTCTGAAACCTATTCTGGTTCCTCAATGAGACGAAGCAACTTCCAACATTCACTCTTTTCCTTTTTGTTTTCAGCAAAAACGTATTTTTGGCCTCGACGCCTTTTCAATCTCCCTAATATTAAATTCATCCATATGAACAAATAAGGCATTAATTTCGACACGACATGCAATGTGCCTCCGCAGTAATGTTAAGGAATGGGATGTTAGCGCGTCAAACGAAAACTTCTGAGTGTTGAATGCAAAAGATGCGATGTAAATAATAACTCTTAGTCTTACAATGTGACACGCGTGGTGTGAGAGAATGAATCACCAGAGAAGCAGGCGACCAGGCGTTTGCCAGTACCTTGCTCCGGACAATCGCACTGAAACAAAAGCAAAGGAAGTATCGTTTTACGATATGGTATCGTCGATCGGGGGAAATCTTCTTTGCCTTAAGAAACAGATGGTATGACAAATAATTTTTCACTCCACTGACACCAGCATCAAGCAGAGAATTTCACAGTACGCAGTTTTGCTTGAAATATTTTTTTCTTTTTGAAAATCAAACGGAAATAAAACTGGGGCGAAATCGAGCCAGGAACATCTTCACCTCACCTGTTCGACCCCTAAGGAAATGTCGAACCGTTGACTCGTTAACCCGATGAACCATGACCCGTTTCGGCTTATGGGCTGTACACCTCATGGAATGTAGTCCACTGTGGATTGTGAGCATGCTACGGCTTGCCGTTGAATGCGAAGAATGAGGCGCTTGGACATCCGCCTATGTTTACAACTCCCACTACGGCGACACACTTTAACTTTCTCTAACCAGTATTGCCCCAAACAAAGACATCGCTCTTTCCACGTTTATCAACACATAGCAACCGAAAAATTGTTATCCGGCCACTGCTGGCCAGTTAACAGCAGTGGCCGGATAACAATTTTTCGGTAGCTATGTGTTTATAAACGTGGAAAGAGCGATGTCTTTGTTTATTCACTGACGCCACGTATTTAGAGGATTATCACCATTGTTCTCGCCATTTGGATTTATTTACTATAATTAATATGCAGCTTGTGCCGTTAATGCCCACCAGATAGAAACGTCCCAGTTGCTAAGCCCATCCTACGGATATGTAATGTCAGAAGCTAACAGGTAAACGCACATAACGCCGTTGATTTTTGGCCATTGTAGCGTAAGGCGAACGCACTCGGTTAGATATCGAGAGATCTTGGGTACGTTCTCAACAGTGGCCGGACAACAATTTTCCGCTGGCGATGTGTTGATAAACGTGTAAATAGAGATGTATTTGTTTATTCACTGACGCCACGTATTTAGAAGATTTTCACAGTATTGCCTCACTCGGTTGGCAGTTGTTGCATCAGGTTGTGTTTCCACCCGCGATGCCACAGTGACAAACCAGTCGAAGTAGCCCTGTCATCAAAAATAAGGTGTATATGTGATGGTAGTATCTCCGTTGACGCCGCAAAGGTGTTCTCAGTATTCTCCCGTGCTTTCGCCACCGAGATCACTATGATGCCAACCATAGTGTCCATACGCACAGGTGAGGACGACAAAACTTAGATAAGCCAAGGCGTTTTGCCTCTTTATTTCCCTTACGTAGTACGTCATTGGTTCTCAACTGCGATAAATTAGATAACTCAACTGCCAACACATGCCGACAAATTTTCATGCCGATCCGATAAATATTTCCTATTGTATAAAATAGGCGATATTTATTGCTTCGATAAATATTTCCTATTTTCTATGTCGAGCACTGTATTTTCTAATATTCACATTTTATATTTAAAAATACACTATCTACCAACAAGTAATTGGACACCCCTGCAATTGACGATATCTGCGGTCCTGATACACGTCACGGCCGCCGCCGTTAAATATCGCGTGGGAAACAACAACGCAACCAGTCGCATGCAAGACGCCACGCAGTTCGGAGCTCTCTGATTTCGAGAAAGGTGTAATCGTCGGGTATCACAGAAATGGCCGATCCACACGGGACATATCCAGCTAGTTGAAGTACCCAAAATCGACAGTGACCTTCGTGATTGGCAAGTGGAAGATGATAGGTTACTGTCGGAATGTGCCCCGACCCAGCAGTCCCACAAAACTGGGAGTTAGAGACTGACGGGTGCTGGCCTAAGAAATTCGAAAGAACCGCATCAAATCGATGGGCCACATCCGCGAAGAGTTTCAACAGACATCCGGGAGTCTTCTTTCGATGAATACCATCCGTAAAGAAGCCCATCTGCTCGGTTATCATGGACGTGCTGACGCCCACAAGCCTTTGATCACCAAGCCCAATGGCGCTGTTCGGCTAACGTGGTTCAAAGAACGTCGACAGTGGACCGTTGAACAGTGGAAACAGGTTCTCCGGAGCGACGAATCAAGGTTCACCCTCTGTCGTTCGGATGGCAGGGTCTGCGTTTAGCGTCTGCCTGGAGAACGCCTCCTGCCGGAATGTATTGTGCCAACTGTGAAGTTCGCCGGCGGTGGAATTATGCTGTGAGGGTGTTTCTCCTGGTATGGCATGGGACCCTTGGTTGCAATTCCTGATAGACTCAACGTCGAAACCTTCTGCACGATTTTTAATGGTCATGCGCTTCCTACGTTGTGGCAGTTTTACGGGGTGGACCCACGTTACTTTCAGGATGACAATGCCACCTGTCGTGTTGCGAGGTCCACCATGGCTTGGTATGGTGGCAATATGGGTTAATCGAATGGACTGGCCTGCGCAGAGCCCAGACCTTAACCCTATCGAGCACGTCTGGGACGAGTTGGAGCGTCGACTTAAGGGGTGTTCCTAGCGTCCGAATCGGAGAAGGAACTGACCTGTCTTCTCCAAGCCAAGTGGAAGAAAATACCGCTAGCCGTCGTACAACGCCTGATTGAGAGTATGCCCTGTAGGGTCGCAGCTGTAATCGCCGCTCGTGGAGGCTCCACCAACTATTGAAGGTGAATAAACTTCATTTTCCTTTGCTATCACAGGTGTTCAATTACTTGTTGGCAGATAGTGTATATAAATGTAAAACATGTATTCGTACATATTTATATTTTTGCAGAAGGGGACAGCCGAATCTGTTCACATTTACAAAAGAAAGATAACACCGAATTTTCGGTTGTAATGAGCTCACCATTTGAATCCCTTTTGACGCGAATAAAATTTATCAAAGTTATTCGTAGTGAGTGGAACAGATTAGAAAAAAATCAACCTGTTGTTTACAATCGATAAAACATACAGAAATATAAAGAGCTACTTACTTTCACCGGCGGCTAAAAAGAACATTACTAAAATTTAGAAATGGTGCGAAAAACGTTTCTCAGAACTCTTTATTTGCGTTAATTGCCAACTTAAAACTCATCGGGAGGAACGTTGTCGTGTTAAGTTAGAAAATATCTAACAAACGGGAACCAAATTTGCATAAGAATGCAGAAACTCTACATGAAGATTAAATTGGAACAATACGTCACAAGCAGAAGAAAGAGAAGGAAAAAATGCGTTTGGTGTCTTTTCATGATAGGACAGACTTCACTGCAATATCTGAAACCCATTTGAAACTGAAAATTGCCCATCTAGTAGCCTTCTAAATTTGCAAAAAAAAAAAAAAAAAGAAGTTAACGGTCAAAATGTTCGCCGTCTTCTACTCACAATAAAGACAGGCTTGACATTTCGTACAACTGTCCGTATTGTGGGTAGAAAAAAGACAGGCAATTAAATGACTTCATATCCCGTACATGTGTTATGTACTCGCACAACAGATCACAGAATATTATGCGATATTATCTGATGAATTATAAATATACTTTATCGGTAAAACTGTTCCTCATTTACGAACAGTCGTGGCCAAAAGTTCTGCACCAGTAAACCGAAAGTTAATTTTTGATGCTTAAAGTCAACTTATACAGCGTAATAGTAAAGTCAGGCATACGTATTATACAACATTTTAAAGGATGTTTTATGCTGAATTCAAATATTTTTACAGAATGCTATTACTAGTAATAGAAGTGAAGTTAAGAGCGAAAGCACACCGTCTAGTCATAGAAAGCAAAAAATAGTGGAATTTGTAAAATAAGTGTACAATGCATTTGACGTAAAATTACGGTACAGTACATTATTGAAACTTGCAGGACACTTGAAATAACTTACCAGCAAGCAAAATACGCTTTAATATTAATTGGATAGCCACAGTTCCTTAGTAACAACGGGCACCTTCTTGGCATGGAACTAATGAGCTCCTCTAGTTGTCCATTGGTGATAACACGGTGCCATACGGCCCTTACAGATTCAATTAATGCTGTTTTAGATGTGGGTCTTTGTTGACGGATCTTTTGCTTCAATCTTACCCACAAATATTCTATGGGATTAAGATCCGGTTACTGTGCCGGCCACTGAAGTTTTCTTGTAACTTTTCGATTAAATCATTCGTCAACTAACTGTGACCGATGACATGGCACGTTATCATTCTGAAAGATAAAATTCTCGAAAAACAGGTCTTGTGCAGATGGCAGCAGTTTGAACTCCAAAATATCGACACATTTCGATCCATTCAGTGTGTCATCAACAATGTGCAGATGGGCAACACCACTGGATGAAATACAGGACCGTAACATCACCGAATGTAGGTATTTGATTGTTGGCTTTGTGCAGCATGCCTTATATATTTCACCAGCCCGACGATGCGCATAATTATTTCCATTCTTAGCGGAAATAGTAATAATTGCTTTATCACTGAAAATAACATTTTTCCATTCATCAAGAATCCAATTCATGTATGCCTTGGCCCAAGCAATTCTTCTGAGCAGTTGTTGTTCAGTAAGGAAAGGTTTTCGTGCAGCATTTCGTGTAGTCAGTCCATTTCCTTGTAGCCTACAACGAACTGTACGTGCAGATGCAATAATGTCTACTTCATTCTTCCATTCATTTCTTAAATAAGTGGCTGTTTTAAACCTTGATTTCAAGAAACGACGAATCAACATGCGATCACCAAGTTCCGTATACAGCCTTGGTCGACCTGTTCTTTATCTGTTTCCCACACATCCAGTTTCTGCAACCTCTTTTAATGGTGCGCAAGACAGTTGAATGATCACAGCCAAATTTAACAGCAATTTTATGACTACTGAATCCAAGTTCGTGAAAAGTAATAATTGCTGCCCTAGTTTGAAGATCCAGGACCAATTTCGGGTCTTTGACAATCCTAAATTCAAATATCACCAGGAATTCTGCGTAAAATTCCGTCAACTGGGTACAAGCTACTGCGTTCTAAGTCTGCAGACGACTGGTTATCCTGTGACGTATATTCTAGATTAACTTTCCTTTTTCAGTTTCTTTCCCTATGTAAATCTCGAGTTCATTCTCAGTTATACTTCACTCTTAACGTAATATCTTTTCTCTCAAACGAATACTGTGGGCAACATAATTGAGGTTGAATGAACGTGGCGTATGCCTGATATAAGATAAGAACGAGAGATAAAAACGACGACTAAACTGTTGCTTGGCGAGCGTTGTAAAAGAGAGCGTTGCTTGGAGCTTTGTAAAAGAGACCGTTGCTTGGAGCTTTGTAAAAGAGACCGTTGCTTGGAGCTTTGTAGAAGAGAGCGTTGCTTGGAGAAGTTTTGCAAGTTGAGCGTTGTGTTAAGAGCTGTGTGGTGTGTGGAGAGTTTAATGCAATATGCTATGCTATGTTACGATGTGTCGGCTACATCCTGAATAAGGCATCTTTTCCGTAAGTTTGACTTCTGTTGTTTACATGTTTCGTCTGGCCGTTAAGGTTTCATTTAGGAACTATTTCATCTTATGGTTATGTTTTTTAAATAACGTAGAAGTACGAAAACACTTCTACGTCATAATCCTTTTGTATCCCACTAGCAGACGTCGGAGAAGGCTATACGGGATTAGAGCGGCGCAAACGCTTTTACAGAACTGGATTTGTGTTTCCTCACTTGCAAATATTTGCTTGTAACTTCACTTTTATTACTGGCAATAATATTCTGTAAAAATATTTAAATTCAACATACGATTTCCTTTAAAATGATGTATAATATGTATTCGTGACTTTACTGTTACGCTGTATAAGTTGACTTCAAACATCAAAAATTGACTTTCGGTCTCCTGGTGTAAGACTTTTGACCATGATTGTATGTAAATACTGTCTTGATTTTAAAATATGTCTGAAGATAAAGTTAAAGTATGTTCCAAACGCCTGTCAATAAAATAAAAAAAATGCTCTGTCAGTATTTCGGTTCCATCTGAAATATACCCAGGGTACTGTACCTAATCTTATAATGTAAATCCTGGAAAAGTAGATTTTACCATTAATTGCTTTAGTGAAAATCAATCGATGCCCAGAAAACTTTGACGTCATTATCTCTTTAGTAGCTGCATGTAAAACATAAAAAAAAAACTCAAGTTTCACAAGTCATTACACACCCAGTTATCTATTAATTCTATACGCAAGATACTTTCCGGGCTGAAATGAGGCAAAGCAAGCTGAACAAATTAGAAAGAATATATTATCTAATCTTACGTTCATATGCAGCTATAACAAGGTAGAAAATTCCCTTCAGAAAGGCTTTGAAACAAAATTTTGGTGCTGGCACTGGTGTAATTGTCGCATCAAAGATTGAGAGTAATAATTCAATAATTATCCACGACACAACGGTAGAAGCCAAAGAAAGACTTACGGTTACGAAGAATCATTATGTGCTTAATGCTAAAAACAGAAGCCGCCAACACTTCATGTTAAAATTCATTTCCTGTTCCGTTTGAAACCAAAGACTATCTGCAAGTGAACAACAGATGAGTTGATGTGCACGACGAAAAATTAAAACCTTTACGATACAGCAATTCCCAAAGGACTATTCCTTACGGGGAATGTGCGCACCGAAACGTACAGGGGTGTGCATATGTTATCGTTAAAGTATGAAATCCGTTTTTTCATAGAATACCTAGTTATTTCATGAAATAACTGATCAAGTCAGTTAAAGCGTAAGACTCACTTGTATTCTATGGTTTAACTACAGTAGTTATTTCATAGAATAACGATCTACACTCCGTTAAAGTGCAACATAACCGAGTAAACAAATTCAAAAGGCTGTAAAGTGAGAACCACTAGTCAGAAATAGCACACCATTTTCAACCCACTGTAAAGTGTTATATAATAATTAAAAGGTCCCCTTACGAGGCTATGTTTTGTTGCGCTGCTAGAGTCGGACTGTCAAGAATTCCTATTCCGAAGGAAGCATTTGATTCGCTGGCTGACGAAGATCAATTACATGGTGCTTTGACTGCAATGAGTACTTCGTCTCAACCTGATAATCAAGTGCTGGTTGAAATAACAAGATTAAATAATGCCATTAGTAAAGTTTGTATAGTTTGTTCACAAGAATCCATTAAAAACGTAGAGTTTGTTCGAAATGTAATGAGCCTGTCGACATGTCATGCTTAGAAGACTATGTTTTGGAAGACAAAGTTGTACAGAAGATCTACAAATTGTGTTTTAATGAACTAAATGTTCAGAGGGTAAGAGAAAACTCTAAAGAATGTATGGAAATTCAAGCTAAGAAGATGAAATTAATGTTAGATAAATCTCATTCTGGAGCCTCTGTGGGGCTTACAGTCCGTATCCCAGAACCTGAAGTTGACAAAGGAAAGAGTGATGCCAGATCTATTTTTGCTTTTATCATGAAAATAACCAAAGAAGTTTTTTTTTCAATTGGAAACAAGAAACGGCCTAATAAAACAGCTATATTCCCAATCAATGTTCAGCGTCTGTGAACAAAAACTAATTCAGATCGAAGAAGTGCCGGATATAGAGAAATCGCTCCGGTCGGTTGCTACAGCTCAAAGTTTAGGTACCGGTCAAGGATTTAAAAAATGTTCATGTAAAATGCAGTGCGTCAACAAAAAATTTACTTGTTTTCGAAATAATGTTCTACGCAATTCCAAATGCCATTTTAGTAATCCCTGTTGTAACAAATTATTTTATTGTGTCTTTATATAAATAACATTTTGTATGCTGTATAATTCAATTAAATTGTTTATTTTACACTTTAACGGTCTATCATTAGTTAATTTATACCATACCTAGTTATTTCATAGAATAACTAGTTAAAGTGTGGAATTATTGATTTATTACGCGCTTTAACTAACTTGATCAGTTATTTCATGAAATAACTAGGTATTCTATGAAATAACTGAATTATACACTTTAACGGTAGCACATACACCGATGAGCAATTACATTATGGTATAGAGAAATGAGCGCGTCTGGAGACCGAAAGGTGGCGTAGGTGAAGTTCACAGAACAATACATATACAACCCGAGAACCAGCTTTCTGTTAGTAGAGCGTTCCGAGTCAGAATGGGAAAAGCTGCTGATTTATCGGAGTTCGATAAAGGACAAATTGTGATGGCACGGAGCCTCGGAACTACGATCTCGGAAACCGCGCGGGCTTGTGGGTTGTTTACGTGCCGCTGTAGGGATTACGTAACAAAAATGGTGAGCAGATAGCCAAACGACGAACCATCGTCCTCAGCTCATTGATACCAGAAAGGAGCGGAGATCATCGCACATTGTTTACAGCAAAAGCAGGGCCACAGTGTGACAAGTCACCTGCAGTTGCAACAGTGGTGATCAGTGCAATATGTCATAGCACACACTTCATCGTAATCTTCTGCGCATGCGCCGGCGTAGCCGAAGTCTCATCCGGGGCCTCACGCATGAAATGGGTCCAAGATCATCGAGATTGGACCGTGGATGATTGAAAGAAAGTGGCCTGGTCTGACGAATCAATATTCCTGCTGCATCACGTAGACGGCCGAGTGCAGATACGCCGATTACGAACGGAGGCTATGGCACCTGGATATTGTGTTGGACGGAAACAGGCCTGCTGAGGTGCTGTTATGCTACGGGCAATGTGTTCTTGGGACACTTTAGGCGCCATTATCCTAATTAGCACAATCCCTGACACCCTTCCGGTATCTGAACATCGCTGTGGACAACATTCACCATTCATTGCAACTGTGTTCCTTGCTGGTGATGGCCATTACCAACAGGATAATGCGCCATGTCACACTGCCAAAATCGTCATGGAGGGGTTCGAGGAACATTGCTGGTGACTTTCTGTTAATGCCCTGGCATCCAAATTCACCTAACATGAGCCCAATGGAACATTTGTGGTTCGACTTGGTAAAGCGGGTTCGCGCTAAATCACCACCATCCCGAAATGTACGGGAACTGGAGAACCTGCTGCTGATATAATGGTACTAGATACCCCAGGATGCCTATCGCCAGCTCATCGAATCCATTCCTCTATGAGTGTCCGCTGTTTTGCGGGCTAAAAGGGGAACTACAGCTTATTAGGTATGTGGTCATAATGTAAAGGCTGATCGTTGTAACTCTTGTCAATATCTTTGAATAGCAAAAAACATATAAAAAAGAAGTACTAACCTATATTTATACACCTAATGAAAGGAACGCTCCTATAGATTTTAAATCAAAAAACAGTTCCTTCTCTGGCTTAAATACAGAAAGAAACAAGATTTCAGCTGTATTAACCATTCAGAAGCCAAACCTTTATAGGCAATCGAAGCTGAGTGGTTCCGAACTGTTATTGGTTGCTTCCTATGTGGAAGGTCGTTAGAAAAATTATACATCCCCGTGGAAAACCTACTGCGACCGTCACAGTGAACAAGACTCTTTCATTATGTATTACTTGCAAGTATATTTGGCATATAGTTGTTTCATCAACTAGATAAACTTCCCTGGTATTTCATAACCCAGTATTAAACTCCAGATTGTTTTCCAATTCACTGAATCTTACGCATTCTGTAGACCTATGAAGGTAACGCGCATACAAACTGTGTGTATCGAAACATCATTGATTACAAACGGTGTTTACACTCGGATGTTTGAGCAAGGATCTGCTCAAATTAGTAGGCGCAAATTTTCCGATAAGAACATAGCCGATATTATTACAATATCGCAGCCAGCCAGGAGAGTCGTGGCTATGCAAGGTGGATACCGATGTCTCCAAATTTTCATCCTCTGATCTACATGTTGCAGTTGAAAATGCCATTGGTTAGACCCCGTGACCGTTTTCTAATCATTTAAAATCCATCTCTGATACTCTTAAACCTCTTGAAGGCGTACTGCTTTGTTCGCTGAAAGCATTAGTGGTGTACAAGCATTTCTTCTGCTTTTCTAACTTAGACTGTGATCTATACAACACTACTTGAGTCGATATGTTCCCTGGTTCAGTTTCCCCTGTATTTGGCTCATTGTATGTTGTTCCGTACATACTCGGCTATCTTTCGCGATTCGCACGTCTACTTAAAGTTCCCTGAATCGATCCCAGGCTGGTAAGACGTATTGAACAGCAAAATATCCGCTGTTTGTCGGATCGGCCCATTAAGCCGTCGGTCCTGTGGTGCTGACCCAACCGTAAAAAGAAAGCGGCGTCTATTCCTACTCCCACCTCTTTTTCTCTTACGTACCGTTAGAGGCCACCCCGGTGGCGCAGTGGTCTAAGAGCTGGCTCCTGACGATTCGTCATGAGATGAGCCCGGGTTCGAATCCAAGTGACGCATGGATGGTGTGTTTGCTTTGTGGCACTGGCTCCCCCTCCCTTCCCTAGAACCAGTGGCCCTAAATTAGAGAAGGGCGTCAGCTTACAATTCACTGAGTTTCTCACGGTGGTCGTTAAACCCCCAATCAATCAATCAATCCAACCATTGCTAGAGTGTACTTTGATCAATCGCCGCGTCAGTGACTCTCATTATGAGCTAGGTATTTCGACTTCTCTGAGTCTACCCACTTTCCTTCGTGAGCCTCTAGGTTCAACTTAATGCTACTTCTTTTCTCGTACTCGGCAGAGAAGCGTGTAACAGGCATGCATATCTATTCGAGTCGAACCATTTCTGTTGGTGTAAAACCTACAAAATAATCGTTGAATCAGGGCTGGTAGCCATTTCGGTGAGACCGGTCGCTACAGCCTTTCGAACTCATGACCGGGTTGATCCATTTAATGAAAGGAAGTGGAAAAAATTCAAGTAGAATCCTTTTCGCATTTGTTCTTTGTCGTGGGCCGATATACCTTTCCATTGAATTTCGTTTCAATCTAGCAAGTCGTTATGTCGATATATCAGCTTCCGTGTTCATAACTTGGCATTTGTCAGCCAACCTGATTGTTAACGCATATGAGTTCTAACTGAATCAGGCGTTAATATTTGAGACGCAATATTTTATTTTCAAAGGATAAAATTAGGGAGTTTCATTCATTACTTGTTCTTCTCAAAGAATCCTATCTGTGTCAAAGAATATTTTGGAGCACTTTGCTGAACAGAAGCTTCAGCGAGGAACCTAAATACATTTGAAAATCCTCTAAAAGCTGTGGCATTCCACTGAAGTGAGGCAAATGCCGAAACGGAAAATTGCAGCAATTAGCAGAGGTCAGTGTAGTTAAGTTGGGAAAATAACTGTCTCAGGAGCGAGGAAACGTGATCTTTCACATCACAAGCATATTGGGTTATTTTCCCATTGGCGCCCGAACCTTAGAATGGATCTCCTGGCTGCGAGGTTCGGCAATAATGTGTGATGCTTCTTCCACATATCGTCTAGAATTAATAAAAAAATTCTTCTACAGTGAACTCTCCTTCCTTCAAGCATGGTTATCGGACCCGAAACCTGCAATTTCGTGTCACAGCCTTCCTCATGGGGTGGATATACAGTGTGATTGTAAACCCCTTCAACAAAAGAAGAGGGGTGATAGTACACATCAAGACGAGCAATATTTGCAATGGAACCTAGGGCAGCATTCCGCTCCTACTGCCAGAAAAGAGTAAAGTTACGTATCCACGTTGAGCCTTCAAAAGTGAAATCAAAGAGACATACCTAATTTATGAGTTGCGCAATTCCAATCGCATCAGGGAAAGATTCAAAAGAGCTGCTCAAACTGGCGACCAAGGGCGTCGTTGCACAGCCCAAACCGGTGAATGAAAGACTGTCGCACCCTCTCGGAGACTTCCGGTGTGTGTTGATCTCATCAGCAGCAACAGCGATTCGCGGGACAAGATCTTCCAGGGAGTCCACAGATGTCTCGTATACCAATGTTGTCATGTGCCTCCAGACGAATTCCAGTGGATTAAGGTCCGGAGAGCGTAGGCCAATCCACCGGCCGCATGTGTAGTCCTCCATGCCTATTACGAATACGTCAATTCTCATGTGATGTTCCCACGGTAATATCGCTGAACGGGTTTGGCTGAGTTTTTAAATGTTTACTCTTCATCGTCTGCGCACGTGTTCAACGCACCTGATTTGCATATTATGCTGCTCATGCACTGGTTGGAATTCCGTGTGCCTGCTGGACGCTTTTCGAGCGTGTTCTTTTCTGGCACTAGGATTGGAGTGCGGCCTAGGTTCCATTGCAAATATTGTTCGCCTTGATGTGTACTATCACCCCCTCATATTTTGTTAAAGGAGTTTACAATCACCCTGTGTGTGATGTACCACTAATGTGACGCAAGAGTTAAAACGCAATGTTGCATTAACAAGCCTTCGTCGGTGTAGTTCAAACGGTAAAATATCTGACTACGGAGAAAGAAGTCGTGGCTTGGATTTCCACCACCGGTTATGTGGGCTTTTCCGCTATAAATATCATGCTTCATGTTTTTCTTTTTTTACATGATGTTCTAAATTGCTCCTTATCACCTTTACGACATACATATAATATTTCACATTTTTCTTTCACAACATTAGGTTTTAAATTGTCCCTTGTCACTTTTATGCTATAGATATCATACTTCATGTTTTTTTTCCTGTTTAACAAGATGTTTTAAATTGTCCCATATCACTTTTACGCTATAGATTTAAAATTTCATGTTTTTCTTTTTTACCATGATGTTCTAAACTGTCATTTATCACTCCTTATTCTTATAAGTCCTTCTTCTTGGTGGATCTCTTCATCTTCTGTGACATCACAATGTCGTGCTTATTTTTAAAAAGCATTACATTTCGGTGTCAGAGAAGATTTTCAGTAAGGCTTGTTAGCACGTCTTTTGTAAAAAAAGATCGCGCTTATGTTACCGATTTGTCCGTCCGTCCGTCTTTACCCACGATATCTCTGCAACTATTAGTCCGATTTGAAAACTTCTTTTCGCATTGGGAAGCTTGAAATATGTGAATGTTGATCTTTTATTTCGTTTTTTTTTACGATGCACAATTTCCCCGCTAGGGGACGTAAATGCAGATGATGTCGAATTCAAAAATACGTTTTATTCCAGATATTTGCTTCTGAACTTCCGATTGAAAAAATTATTTTATCTTTCGATTCCATTTATGTCGAAGCGTATTTTAGATATAGTTACTTTTTCAAATTATGCGTAGATTTTCCGCTAGGGGCGTAAAAGTAAATTACATTTTTCCCGATAACTCTTGTCCAAAAACTCCGATTTGAAAATTTTTTCTTCAGCGGATATACCTTCTGATAGAAAATTTTTTGCATATAATTTCAAATTTTTGGTAAAGAACACTTTAGCTACCAGGGGCCTAAGGGTTAATTTTTTGCTTCTGATGTATTTGCCGTAAATTCTGAGCTTCTAAAATAATGATTGAAATAATTCTTTCGTGGACCGATGCCACTCACATCGGTAAACCTTTTCGGAATATTTTCTTCTTAAAATATTCCACAGTTTCTCCGCCAGGAGGCGTAGATGTATATCTTATTTTTGTCAATATCTCTACTTCTAGAAGTCCGCTTTGAAAAATTCCATCTTTGTTGGATAGTGTTTCCAGTGTGACATGTTTTTCATATAATTTCAAAATTTTCAAGTAATTCATAGAGTTTCCGCTAAGGGGCGTAGAGGTAAATTGCGTTTCCCACTATATCTCTGCTTCTAAATCTCCGATTGGAAAAATTCTTTCTGCACCGGATACCGCTCCTGATGGGAAATCGTTTGCACATAATTTCTAATGTTTGTAAAATAATGGTTTGGCCACCAGGTGGCGTAAGTCTTAATTTCCGCTTCTGATGTATTTGCAGCAAAATATGAGCTTCTAAATTCTCGATTGAAAAAAACGTCTTCCGTAGACCGATAGTACTTATGTCGAAAAATCGTTTAGAAACATTTTCTTCTTAAAATAATTCATGGTTTCTACGCCAGGGGGCGTAGATGTATATCTTATTTTTGTCAATATCTCTGCTTCTAGGAGTCCGATTTGAAACATTCCTTCTCTGTTCGAATTTTAGAAGCAGAAGTAACGCAGAAAATTGCGATTTCTGCGTTATTTCTCCTTCTAAAATTAAGATTTGAAAAATTCTTCCTGTATCGCATACAAGACCTGATGAAAAATATTTTTCCCATAATTTCTAATGTTTGGAAAAGAATGGTTTGGCCACCAAGGGCATGAGTGTTAATTTCTGCTTCTGATGTATTTGTAGCAAAATCTGGGCTTCTGAAAACTCGCCAATTTTTTTTTCTTTTTTTTGTCTTGGACCGATAGTGCTCATATAGAAAAACGTTTTGAGAATACTTTCTTCCTAACATAATGCATGGTTTTCCCACTAAGGGACGTAAAGTCACATCTTATTTTTGTCTATATCTCTGTTTCTAAGAGTCTGATTTGAAAAATTTTATGTTGGAGAGCGTTTCAGGTGCGAAATGTTTCTCATATAAATTCATGTTTTTCTTAACGCACAAGTCTGCAACCAGAGGGCGTAAGCTCACGATTCCGTTTACAGCAATATCTGAGAGGTTCAAAACCCTATTGAAGAACTTCTTTCTTCCGTCAGATATTATTGTTTTCCATACCGGTTCCATTGCCTTTGAATAGCTTTGATAAATTTAATTTGCGTAAGAACAGATTCAAAAGACTTGCTTATTACACCCGAAAATTCGGTGTCATCTTTCTTGTTTTTAGCACGTCTTCTGTAAAAAAAGATCGTGCTTATATTATCGGTTTGTCCGTCCGTCCGTCGGTACCCACGATATCTCTGCAACTATTAGTCTGATTTTAAAATTTCTTTTTGCATTGGGAAGCTTGAAATATGCGAATCATGGTCCTTTATATCGGTTTTTTTACGATGTACAATTGCGTCGCTAGAGGGCGTAAATGCAGATGATGTCGAATTCAAAAATACGTTTTAATCCACATATTTGCTTTTAAACATCCGATTGAAAAAATATTTTATCTTTCGATTCCACTTATGTCGAAGAGTATTTTAGATATAGTTACTTTTTCAAATTACGCAGATATTTTCCGTTAGGGGCGTAAAAGTAAATTACATTTTTTCCGATAACTCTCGTCCTAAAACTCCGATTTGGAATTTTTTTCTTCAGCGAATATACCTCCTGATGGAAAATCTTTTGCATATAATTTCAATTTTTTGGGGGAAAATGCTTTGGCCACCTGGGGGTGTAAGCGTTAATTTTTGCTTCTGATGTATATGCCATAAAATATGTGCTTCTAAAATATCGATTGAAAAAATTATTTCGTGTATTGATGCCACTGACATCGATAAACCTTTTCGGAATATTTTCTTCTTAAAATATTCCACAGTTTCTCCGCCAGAGAGCGTATATGTATATCTTACTTTCGTCAATAACTCTACTTCTAAGAGTCAAATTTGAAAAATTTCTTCTTTGTTTTATAGTGTTTTCAGTGTGACATGTTTTTCATATAATTTAAAAATTTTCAAGTAATTCATAGACTTTTCGCTAGGGGGCGTAATGGTAAATTGTGTCTTCGATTTGGAAAATTCTTTCTGCACCGGATACAGCTTTCGATGGGAAATCGTTTGCAAGTAATTTCAAATTTTTGTCAGAACATGGTTTGGCCACCAGGCGGCGTAAACCTTAATTTCCGCTTCCGATGTATGAACAGCTAAATATGAGCTTCTAAAATCTCGATTGAAGAAAACGTCATTTGTAGCCCGATAGAACTCATGTTGACAAATAGTTTAGAAACATTTTCTTCTTAAAATAATGCCTGATTTCTGCGCCAGAGGGCGTAGATGTATATCTTCTTTTTGTCAATATCTCTACGTCTAGGAGTCTGATTTGAAAAATTCTTTCTTTGTTGGATAGTGTTTTCGGTGTGACATGTTTTTCATGTAATTTCAAAATTTTCAAGTCATTCATAGACTTTCCGCTAGGGGGCGTAGTGGTAAATTGCGTTTCCCCCTATATCTCTGCTTCTAAATCTCCGATATGAAAAATTCTTTCTGCACCGGATACAACTTCTGATGGGAAATCGTTTGCACATAATTTCAAATGTTTATGAAAAAATGGTTTGGCCACCACGGGACGTAAATCTGAAATTTCGTTTCTGATGTATTTGCAGCAAAATACGAGCTTCTAAATTCTCGATTGAAAAAAACGTCTTCCGTAGACTGATACTACGCATGTCGACAAACCTTTTAGAAACATTTTTTCTTTAAATATTTCATGGTATCTACGACAGGGGGCGTAGATATATATCTTATTTTTGTCAATATCTCTACTTCTAGGCGTCCGATTTGAAAAATTCCTTCTTTGTTGGATAGTGTTTCTGATGCGAAATGTTTGTCCCATAAATTCAAAATTTCCAAGTAAATCATAGACTTTCCGCTAGGGGGCACGAAAGTAAATTGCGTTTTTTGCGTTATTTCTTCTTCTAAAACTCCGATTTGAAAAATTCTTCCTGTATAGCATACAATACCTGATGGAAAATACTTTTCACATAATTTCTAATGTTTGGTAAAGAATAGTTTGACCACCAGGGGGCATAAGTGTTAATTTCTGCTTCTGATGTATTTGTAGCAAAATCTGGGCTCCTGAAAAATCGACTAAATTTTTTTTTCTTAGACCGATACTGCTCATATGGGAAAACTTTTTGAGAATACTTTCTTCCTAAAATAATGCTTGGTTTCCCCACCAGGGGACGTAAAGTCACATCTTATTTTTGTCTATATCTCTGTTTCTAAGAGTCCGATTTGAAAAATTCTTTTATGTTGGAGAGCGTTTCCGGTGTGAAATGTTTCTCATATAAATTCATGTTTTTCTTAACGCATAAGTCTGCAACCAAAGGTCGAAAGCTCACGATTCCGTTTACAACCACATCTGAGGGATTAAAAACCCAATTGAAAAACTTCTTTCTTCCGTCAGATACTATTGTTTTCCATACCGGTTCCATTGACTTTGAATAGCTTTGATAAATTTAATTTGCGTCAGAACAGATACAAAAGACGTGCTTATTACACCCGAAAGTTTGATGTCATCTTTCTTGTTAATCCTCAAAACGAAAGAAGTACTGTCTTCTATTTATACATTCCTGAAAATCTAATAAAGAGGAAAAGACCCGTTCTGTTTAATTTGCGCATTGTCTTATTACTGCAGATTCAAGAAAAGTTCATAAATCAAACGTTCTCACGCCAAATTCGAAATTGGACACCTTCTTGCATAAACACGATGCTGCAATCAATCATAAAGTTACGCAATAAGTAAAAGTTCGAACAAATTCACGCCATGAATCACCGGCTAAACCATTTTAAATACATTTTTTCTCTTACAAAATGCCCAAAAGAAAACTTTAATCGCATTTCCTTGTAGAAAGTGCTTCCAAATTACTTCGACGAGAACTTTTTACTCTTCTACACATTTCGAACCATTTGAAATGCATTTTTCCTGACTCCTTTCCATGCAATTAGCAGAAATTAATTTTCTGTCAGTATTTAATCCATTGAGTATGCAGGAGGAGGAAATTCCTTTGCGTTTTCTAAAGACGACAGAGAAAGACTTTATTGGATCATCATTTCTGTTGGTGGATATTTTTACTCCCGCTTGATTACTCTGATCAGGAACAAAATTAACTCACATTAATTGCCCGAGGAACGACGCCCGGGGGTCCTAAGCGACGGATGAGAAAAGGATCTCAATAAGCCGTCTAAAGCGAAATGGGGGAAAGTTGCTTATCGGGCACTTTGCTAAATTTACAACGGAAGAGAATATCAGGATCGATACCAGGTAGCTCATTTTCGGAGATGCACTTTTGACATTTCAAGAAGAGATACAAGAGACTTATTTTTATTTCCAGAGGTAGTGGTAAACTGTTTTCTTTCTTTGAAGAGACTACACATCTTGCTGGGTTGAACGCAGAGTAATCAAAAGGATTTGCATTATTTTCTTCTCAAGATTTCTACTAGTGCGTGGAAGAAATAGCACTCCTCTAAACCAAGGAACATCTTTGCATACTTATGTATAAACCATACGTTAATTAAAAGACGCCTTTTACGTTTCCACGAATGAAGGAGATAAAAAATACGTTATTGAAGGAAATTCTTCCAGACTCATCTACTTAATTGGAACTACTAAATTAAAAAGGAAACATATAGTTGTTAGTTAAATAATTAGCTAATGCAACGTAACAAAGTTTTTAATTAAAAAACAGAGTGCGACTGATTACAGATGATAGTAAAATATGGTAAGTACATTACTGGACAAAAATATTGTTTTTAATATTCCAGCATATTCTAGAAAATTCCCTGGTAACCGCGCAATCAAATTTTAGAGTATTAAGTGGACACAATATTTGCAATTTCTGAAATTAGTTTCTAAAATGAAATGGCAGCACGCATTGAGAGAAACCCTGCAGGCTGCAACTTTTTGTTTACGAACTTCCGACCTCAGCGTAGAAAAAAATGGAATTGTTCTCCTAGAAAACGTGGATTATTTCCTTACTATCACTTTATTTTAATCATCCAAGCATTACATCCATGAACTGAGACGTTCAGCCATATTTTTCTGTTCTTGCTGCTTACGTATCCTCAGTCGTAGAATTTTAAACACGTATTTCACTGGTTGGTGATTCGCATCTTTCTTCACTTGTCTGCAGATAACCCCAGAACTAATATATTTCATATGCACAAGTTTTATTATATTCAGTAAACAGATGTGCTAATACAGGGAATACAATATACACAGTAGAGCCGCATTATTGTGACCACCTTGACGTCAACAGCGCGTAGCTAATGAAAGAAAGCACGTGTCGTGAGCTAGCTTAGAGGGCATATAAGATGAACTGTAGGCAATCTGCAAACATATCACTCGTTGCTGCCATGGATAAAAGGAGCGATTTATCAGGTTTTCAAAAAGGGATGATTATCGGCTTTCGGGCCAAGGGTGGCAGTATATCTAAAACAGCGCAGTTTGTGAACTGTTCGCGTGCTGCTGCGGTTTAAGGGTATCGTGATTGGAGAAATGGCACCATTGCGAATAAGCGTCGTGCAAACTGCGGAGCACCACGTGCAATTGATGTGAAAGGTGAACATCACCTTCGAAGGTGCGTGAGGGTGAATCGACACGCTACAGTGGAGCAACTCCCTGGTCGAATGAACGAGGGAGCTACAGGAATCATCATCATCATGTCAACCATTATCAATCCACTGCTGGACGAAGGTCTCTCCAAGCCTCTCCCACAACAGTCTGTCTTGTGCCAGTCTCCTCCATGTTACTCCCTCATACTTTCGAATTTTATCCACCCATCTTCCACGTGGTCTTCTTCTGGGTCTTTTCCTGTTCCTTGGAATCCAATATAAAATTTCGAATGTCCATCGATGGTCTGTCCTTCTGGCAGTATGTCCAGCCCATTGCCATTTCAGGGATTTTACTCTGATCATGATGTCTTCCACTCTTGTCATTTTTCTAATCCACGAGTTCTTCTTCTTATCTCTCCTGGTTAAACCAAGCATTCACCTCTCAATGCTACTTTGAGTTGTCTGCAGCCTTTGTATGTCTTTTTTAGTTAAGGTCCACGTCTCTGCACCATAGGTAAGCACTGGAAGGATGCATAGATCAAACACTTTTCTTTTGGGACATAATCGCATATTGCTCTTGAAAATTATCCTGTTCCTTCCAAAACCTCTCCAGGCAAGTTTTATACGCCGATTAATTTCTTCATCAATGCGACCCTCACTTGATATCGGCTATCCAAGATAAACGTATGCATCTTTTATCTCCAGCTTTTCTCCAGCAATCGATAAATATTCATTTCTTGTAAAAGCATTGAACATCACTTTTGTCTTCTGAAAGTTCATTTTTAATCCCACTTCTTTGCTCTTGTCAGCAAGTTCCTGGATCATACTCTGCAGCTCTGATGGGGTAGTTGCAAAAATGACTACGTCATCAGCAAAACGAAACTGAGTTAGTTAATCTCCATTAATCTTTACCCCTTTGTTTTCCCTACATTTTAATTTTTGTTACTAATGCTGCTATTACATACTCATGTATAATGAAATTTGCGCAGCTAGAAGAAAACACGCTACAACCACAAAACTTTACAAATAACTAGAGTGCGTGCTGATATGCAAATGATCCACGTTTGGTGCGAGTGCGTATGACCGTAGACCCTGTGGTGGCGCTGAAAGCACGAACCGGCAGCCTTATAAACCGGCGTGTAGTCGATGCCGCGTCAAGGCGAAAAGCACCGTCTGACACAAGCAAGAGTACAGAATGCCGGGTAGGCACCAGAGACGTCGATTTACGCAACTTACGGACTATGAGAGAGGCTGGATCATCGGGTTCAAAACGGCAGGGTGGTCAGCACACCGTATAGCCCGACACGTGGATCATTCCAACCACACCGTTGGAATGTTTCGGGAGCAGTGGACACGTCACGGCACTGCCACAAGTAGGAGCGGCTCCGGGCGAACCAGGAGGAGTACCGGTGGGGAAGATCGATGGTACTGCGCCCGGCATGAACGGATCACACGGAGACCCGGTCCACTATACAGGCAGATGTAGCGGCTATTGTGTGCCCCCGAACCAGTTGCCGACGCCTCGCGGAAGAGAATCTGCAATCCCAGCGCCCCTGACGTGTGCTGCTATCAACACCGGAAAATCGCCGGCTCCGTGTACACTGGTGCCAGGGAAGAGCGACGTGGAACACAACAGACTGGCGACGTGTGGTGTTTAGCGATGAGTCCCGCTTCGTTTTGAGGTAACCGGGTGTGGAGGTCCCGGGTCAATGGCACAATCCAAACCTTGCTATGGAGCGCCACACCTCCCCCACTGCAGGCATTATGGTCTGAGGAGCCATTGCCGGAACGTGAATTATTGACGGGCCAGCGGAATGTGGATGAGACCCCACAGCCCCATGTGCCCTCATTCCTGGAGGTGATTCGAGACCTACCAGCAGGATAATGCCAGCCCGTACACGTCTCAGGTTGCCCAGGACTGCCTACGTCATGCTCAGACACTTCCAAGGCCTGCCCGCTCAACGAACTTGTCTCCTATCGAGCATCTATGGGACCAATTGAAACGCCGGCTGCCACAGTGCCGCACTATCCGGGATTTGAAGTATACCGCCCAATACATGTGAGTCAGTCTGCCGCAGTACAACATCAGGCGTCTGTTCGCCTCCACGTCCGACCGTAATGCAGCATATATTGCCGCACGCGTCGGTACGACGCCCTGTTGAAGATTACCAGACTACGTGCTATAGATCCTGATGCAGGGCATCAGGATCTCTGGCACGCAAGCTGCAGGATTATATAATTGTCCTGTAGCTCTGTTTTTGCCATTATGTGTTTCATACGTCGTTATCATTACGTCCATATTTTTTGTTTTTGATTGGAGGTTTAATGACCACCGTTAGCAACTCAATGGGCTATGAGCACTCACCCGTCGCTAATTTAGGGTCACTGGTTCCAGGGCAGGGAGAGAGCCAGTGCCGTAAGACAAACACAACATCCATGCCTCACCGAAATTCGAACCCGGACCGATTTCGGACAAATGATCAGAAGGAAAGATGAGATTGTCCAGTTGCAGCCTTCACCAAGCTCAGATCAAGTCCCTCTCAATCTCAACAGGTGGTTTTACTCTACGACGAAGGGCTTGGTGATACCTTTCCAAATGATAATGTAGCTCTTCGAATAAATTTGAGGGTCACTACTTGTTTGAGAGAGAGATCAGTCAGCAATTTGGCACTGATAGAGAATTATTTAAGAACCATGATGATCCATGAAAGGCTAAGTGCTCTGTGCTTACTGGATATAGAAATCGGTGTTCTAAAGATGATACAGTGTGAGGAATTCACTGAAGATTTTCTAGGTGACAAATGTAGAAAGAAAATTTGCTGTAGGCATTGTGGCATTCCTACGTACGTACCTTTCTATGTATATATAACTTGAAATTTCGAATGACATGCAGTAAAATGGCTGTGATGTGTAAATTTGACGAATTGTCCTTTTTCCTGTGTACTTTAATTTTTGAATTAGAGAGGCCCATCGAACCTGAAGTGCCCTGGGGCCTACAAGATATAAATCCAGCCCTGGCAACTACAACCCGTTGGGATCTTTAACATGCTCTAAAGGCACACGTTCCTCATTATCTGTTCTAGGAGATATCTCTACCTGCGTAAGCATGGTTTACATGATTTCACACGTTTCTCATTAGCTACTCTAGGAAATAACATGGTTTTACACGTTCCCCATTAGCTATTGTAGGACATAGCATGGTTTCACACGTTTCTCATTAGCTGTTGTAGGAGATGGCATGGTTTCACACGTTTCTCATTGGTTATTGTAGGAGATAGAATGGTTTCACGCGTTTCTCATTATCTGTTCTAGGAGATATCTCTACCTGCGTAAGCATGGTTTACATGATTTCACACGTTTCTCATTAGCTACTCTAGGAAATAACATGGTTTCACACGTTCCTCATTAGCTATTGTAGGACATAGCATGGTTTCACACGTTTCTCATTAGCTGTTGTAGGAGATGGCATGGTTTCACACGTTTCTCATAGAATGGTTTCACGCGTTTCTCATTAGCTAGGAGATAGCATGGAGATGGCATGGTTTCACACGTTTCTCATTAGCTATTCTAGGAGATAACATGGTTTTGCATGTATCTCATTAGCTATTGTAGGAGATAACATGGTTTCACGCGTTTCTCATTAGCTATTCTAGGAGATAACATGGTTTCACACGTTTCTCATTAGCTATTGTAGGAGATAGCATGGTTTAACACGTTTCTCATTAGCTATTGTAGGAGATAGCATGGTTTAACACGTTTCTCATTAGCAATTGTAGGAGATAGCATGGTTTCACACGTTTCTCATTAGCTATTGTAGGAGATAGTATGGCTTCCCACGTTTCTCATTAGCTAGGAGATAGCATGGAGATGCCGTGGTTTCACAAGTCTCTCATTAGCTATTCTAGGAGATATCTTACCTTCGTAAGCATGGTTTACCTACCATTGACACTTACTGCCGTCGACTTCACTTTACATCAATCACCTCGACTTTGCTGTGCATGACAAGGTAATTTCTCTCCCTCTCTTATGAAATATTCACTACAGAATGTACCCAACAATTTCTTATGAACAGGCGCAGGCATTTTCCGCATATAAGCAAAAGATACATTTGCAAAATATACAATTACAAACGCAGATCGCTCCAAATAGAACATGTGGATCTTGCTGCAGAAACAGGGCTAGTGGCACTGCAGGATCACGTGACACAGCAGCTGGCGAATATGAGCCATGGCGACGCATAGTTGCAGAAACTATTGCCAGCTGGAAAATTCCTGGCGATTTGTCATTGACTTCCAAACAATGCGTTGCATGCATGACCTTAGAAACGCCCTATTCACGCAGTAGTTTACTTCATAAATGACATGAACGTTTTTTCCAGCTCCATTGGATTTCCTGTATTTACGTGGCATATTAATTATACACTCAGTAGTAGGAGTGGGTAAACGTCCCTTAAAAGACGTGGCACGCGCTTTCAGAGTTCTTCACAGAAACTTCTGTTTTTGTGAAACAAGAGGTCAGTGTATCACGAGGAAATTATTTCCTGTTCTTTGATGAATTTTTCCTCTTCTTGATGTTTCAGTGTTATAGGTAAAATAAACAAGACAACACCGAATATTCGGTTGTAATGAGCACGTCTTCTATATATAATTATTATAAAGCAGATTTTTATGAAACATAAAAATTCAGCTAAAATAAAAAGAATACTCTAACACCACCTAGAGAAAACATCGCATAATTATCAAATAAGCAATATGTCCGAAGTTGTTCACTGTGAATGGGACCTGCTATAAAAAATGCATTTCACCAATCGATAAAACATCCACAAATAAAAATACATATTTACTTCCCTTAGCAGCTGCAAGGTGTGATACGAAAATTAACGATTTGTACACAAAAAAGTTTCTAATAGCAGAATACGTCTGAGCAAAAGGATTTTCAAACTGAACAATTAGAAGAAGAGATATAAAGTATAACATGATGCAACTTTTCGCGCCCTAGAGAAAAAGCTGAACGGTACTTAAAAAAGAAATTGCATACATCATACTCATTATAATGAAAAGTATACCACCAAAGAAGTATTTTTCTAAAGGGATCTTTTGCACGTCTTTTGTAAAAATAAATCGTGCTTATTTTATTGATTTGTCCGTCCGTCTGCAGACACCATATCTCTGCAGCTATTTGTCCGATTTGAAAAATTCTTTTTCCATTTGAAAGCCTGAAATATGCGAATGATGATCCTTCATTTTGTTTTTCTTCACGATGTACAATTTCACCACTTGAAGGCGTAAATGCAAATGATATCGAATTCAAAATACATTTTATTCCATATATTTGCTTCTCAACATCTGATTGAAAAAATTATTTTACTTTTCAATTCCATTTCTGGCGAAGAGTATTTTAGTTATAGTTACTTTTTCAAATTACGCAATGATTTTCCGCTAGGGAACGTAAAAGTAAATTGTATTTCCCCGATACCTCTACTTTTAAAACTCCGATTTGAAAAAATAATTTCTTAAGCGGATACAGCTTCTGATGGGAAAATTTTTGCATATGTTTCTAATTTTTGGTAAAGAATAGTTTTGCCACCAGGGGGCGTAAAGTTTAATTTCCGCTTCTGATGCATTTGCAGCAAAATCTGAGCTTCTAAAATTTCGATTGAAAAAATAATCGTTCTTGGACAGATGTCACTCACGTCGATAAACCTTTTCGGAATATTTTCTTCTTAAAATATTGCATTGTTTCTCCGCCAGAGGGCGCAGATATATACCGCATTCTGGTCAATATCTCTACTTCTAGTAGTCCGATTTCAACAATTCCTTCATTATTTGATAGTTTCCGGTAAGACATGTTTTCCATCTAATTTCAAAATTTTCAAATAATTAATAGACTCTCCGCTAGGGGTCGTAAAGGTAAATTACCTTTTCTCCCGATATCTCTGCTAATAAAACTCCGATCTAAAAAATGCTTTCTGTACCGGATACAAATCCTGATGGGAAATATTGCGTATAACTTTCTCATTTTTGGTAAAAAATGGTTTGTCCACCAGGGGGCGTAAGTCTAATTTCAGCTTTTGATGTATTTGCAGCAAAATCTGAGCTTCTAAAATCTCGATTGAAACGAATTCGTTTGCGGACCCATACTACTCATCGATTACCCTTTTCGTAAGATTTTCTTCTTAAAATAATACATGGTTTCTCCGTCAGGGAGAGTAGATGTATATCTTATTTTTGTCAATATCTATACTTCTAAGAGTCCGATTTGAAAAATTCCTTCTTTATTGGATAGAGTTTTAGGTGCGAAATGTTTTTCATATGATTTCAAACTTTTGAAGTAAGTCATAGACTTCCCACTAGGGAGCGTAAAGGGAAATCGCGTTTTCTCCGATATTTCTACTTCTAAAACTCCGACTTTAAAATTTCTTCTTGTATTGCATACGCTCCAATTGGAAAATGTTTTTTTATATAATTTCTAATATTTGGTAAAGAATGGTTTGGTCACCAGGGGGCATAAGTGTTAATTTCTGTTTCTGATGTATTTACAGCAAAATCTGAGTTCCTGAAAACTCGACTGATAAAATTCTTTGCTGGATAGATACCGCTCACATCGAAAACCCTTTGAGAATATTTTCTTCTTAAAATAATGCTTATTTTCCTGCGAGGTGGCATAGATGCATATCTTACATTTCTCTGCTTCGAAGAGTCCGATTTGAAAAATTATTTCTTTGTTGGAGAGCCTTTCCGCTGCGAAATGTTTCTCGTATAATTTCAAATTTTGCTTAACACACAAGTCTGCCACCAGAGGCCGTAAGCTCACGATTCCGTTTATAGCAATATTTTCGGGATTAAAAACCCGATTGAGAAACTTCTTCAGTCGGATACTACTGTTTTCCATACCGGTTCCAGTAACTTTGAATAGCTTTGATAAATTTAATTCGAGTCAGAATGGATTCAAAAGACGTGCTCATTACAGCCGAAAATTCGGTGCCATTTTTCTATTTAAAATAACAGTGTTTCACATATAAATGTACGCTGGCATCCCCTGGCGTCA
The DNA here is from genome assembly GCA_039090855.1 of Macrothele yani. Lineage (NCBI taxonomy): Eukaryota > Metazoa > Arthropoda > Arachnida > Araneae > Macrothelidae > Macrothele > Macrothele yani. The sequence continues at coordinate 163,421,631 of CM077002.1, forward strand.
GAATTCTCCATAATGTAAAAGTACAAAATTTGTCAAAATTCTTCTTCATAGAGAAAGCTATTTTTTTTTTTTTTGGTTCTTAAATGGTTGTGAAAGAATTTGTTAAATTGTTTATGTTACATTTATACGCCTACATTATTTCACAGCACTCTAAAAAATAAGTGGTGTTAATTCACGTAAAATTTCTGAAAATGAAGTGAAGCAAAGTTGCCGGTAACTGTCCTTCTGGTAATGGAGTCTCCGTTTCTTGTAACTTCCGTATTTTCACATATTTTCCGTAGTCAGCAACTCCGTTTATTTCAGAACAGTCCGTTTCAACTTTTTCCGTATTTTGACCTAAATTTCCCCAAACCAAACACACTGAATATTTTAGTAGGTACGCGAGAGAATCTTTTGGCGCTGGTAGTGAGGATCTAGCCCGGGTCATTTAGGGTGAAGCTGCACGTTTTAACCACTGAGCCAGGAAGTCACAGGAACCAGACTCACAGTTAAAATCCTCCAAATACGTGGCGTCAGTGAATAAACAAAAAAATCGCTCTTTCCACGTTTAGCAACGCACAGCAACCGAAAAAGATCCGGGATTCAATTGCCCGGCGGCCGAATAACAATTTTTTGGTTGCTGTGCGTTGCTAAACGTGGAAAGAGCGATTTTTCTGTTTATTAACCAGACTCGCGTTCAAGGTAAAACTTAATTGCGCGATCATGATTTTTTTTTTAGTGATTTAGTCATTTTGTTTTCTATTAGAGCTTATTTATTATTTTTAACACGTTTCTAATCGTTTTATTTTTTCTTTAGGAGATCTTATTACAAATCACGTGTTTTTTCAATCGTGATTTTTCGAAGCAACAGAATGATCTGGAGTCAGAGATCTTTTTTACAACTGACAATAACTTTGAACTATCTTTAAAACAATGTCCAATGTACCGTTTTATTTCACAAAACTTCTAAATATAAAATTTACTTTAGATAGCTATATAGCTTTTGTCTTAAGCACTCCCGAGACTGATATATAGACACTGTACAATCACCTGTACAATAAAGTAAGTACCCGGCTTCTTACTGTAACACAATATATAATAGATGGTGCACAAAATGGGAGAAAGCAGAAGAAATGTCCTGTGACACAGTAAGAAAAATTCATGCGATATACATACTATCCACAATATCCGATCTCCCTAAAGAAATTCAAAATACTTCGACATACTACGAAAATTTAAGAGTTAATCCCCCCTCTCCCAAGTTTTCCCATGAATCTTTCCTATTACCAGAAATGCTTCGTCATATGGATACTGAAAAAGTTGAGGACGAAGTTTTTCGAAAATATACGACAGGAATGGCGAAATGTTTCTGAAAATTCAGAAGTTTCCGTTAACACTCTTGAAAACGGTAATTTACCGTCACTACAAGGAAGAAATTGCAAAAAGGTTTCTGAAAATTCCGAATTTTCTGTTAACAACTCTTGAAAACGGTAATTTACCGTCACTACAAGAAAGAAATTGCAAAAAGGGTTCTGAAAATTCAGAATTTTTCTGACGTACGGAAAACCTGTGAAATTCAGTTTTTTCGGGCATTTCACGGAAAAAATTTCTATCAAAAACATTATTCGTTAATTTCCGAAAGATATCACGGAAAATGGCCAGTGAATATCTTTTTTTTTTTATTAGTGGTTTAACGACCACCATGAGCAACTCAATGGGCTATAAGCATTCGCTCGTCCCTAATTTAGCGCCACTGATTCCAGAGAAAGGCGAGAGCCAATAACGTAAGACAAACACAACATCCATGCTTCACCGGGATTTGAATCCGGACCTCCTTTCGGACGAATGATCAGAATCCAACGTTTAGACCACTGCACCGCCCGTGAATTTCCGAAAATGTTTTACAGTGTGCTATGCCTTCCTGATTTAAATTAATCTTGCAGCAGAACCTTGCTTTGCTGTAAAGCTTAACTTCGTGCACCGGATAGGTTAATTGAAACATATTAAGCACTGAATTAGGCAATACGTGGCACTAACGGCCAGGTAAATAAATATTCTTGTACTTACAGTAATCAACGTGTTTATTTGGTCCACTTTAGGCACTTAAATGTCAGCATAATCTCACATGTGGAGTATAATTCTAATCTCACATGTGGAGTATAATTCTATTCTCAGATGTGGAGCATAATTCCATCTTGGAGTATAATTCCAATCGCACATATGAAGTATAATTCCAATCTCACATGTGGAGTATAATTCTAATCTCACATGTGGAGTATAATTCTATTCTCAGATGTGGAGCATAATCCATCTTGGAGTATAATTCCAATCAAACATGTGGAGTATAATTCCATAAAATTCCATAAAATTCCATCTTGGTATTCAAATAATCGTTTGCTAAAATATCCAAGTACAGCACTCTCTTAACACTGAGTACTCTTCAAGGCTTACTGCTCAACAACAATTTGACTTGAATGATCAAACAAGGGTAATATTTGACGTGAAAGAATTAATAAATATATAATACCAAACGCCCATCGCATAACGCCAAAGTAATCTGAGCTCCCTCAACAACCTCTCACTAAAGCAATAACAATGAGCTCAAACCTCATGAGTGCTCTGATACAATCGTAAACATAACTCTTTACAGTCGCGATCACGTACGTAATTCATTTTTGACGTACCATCAGGTTGCCAAATTAACATTCATCGAAAGGGAAAATGTAGCGTTAAGAGTAGAAATTGCTTCAGGAGAATCAACTAAAATTTACATAAGAGTAGAGTAACTGAAAAAGGAAAGTTAAATTAGAGTATAGGTTTCAGCTATTCTAAGGGAAAAGAATTCTTCAAATACTTCTTCTTGGAGAAGACATACCAAAAACCCGGAGTTTTGACATTTGGCCCTCTTACGGGGAAAGCTTTGCCTTACTTAAAAAAGTAGAATGTTCCCAACATTCACTGTAGTTAATTGCACGCATTAAAAAAAGAAAATCTTTAGTAATATGCTTAGAAGCTGCGATTCAATTGCAAACAAAGTACACACTAACACCACCTAGCGCCAGATCTGTGAACTACAAACAACTCACGAGTATATGTAAAATATTCCACAAGAATGGTAAAATAATTTTTCAAATCGAATTCGTAGAAGAAGAGATGTCGATTAAAGCGGAATAAACATTTGCGACCGTAGCAGAAAAATTGAATATTATTTTGAGCAGGAAATTCGCATAACATATTTTCTTAGTCAATAGTATTCAACCGGAAATGGAATTTTCCAATCGGATTTTTAAACGCGTAGATATGATTCAAATATGCTGTAAAAAAAGTGACTTATGCCCTCTAGTAGCAAACATATGCGTTAAAAATTGAAATTATATGTAACACGTTTTGCATGAGATAAATTATCCGACAAAGAAAGGATTTTTCGAATTGGACTGTTAGGAGAAGAGATATCAAGAAAAATATATTGCGATATTTACGCCATATGGAAGATAAATTGTACATTATTTTTAAAAGAAAATATGTACAAATTTTCGTAATGAACAGTAACTGACAACATAGAAAGTTTTTCAATCAGGCTTTCAGAAAGGCAGATATTGCAAATACATTGGAAACAGAAATATGCACTTACGCCCCTTAGTGGCAAAACAGTTCCTCACCAAAATTAGAAACTATATATGCTGAACATTTTTACTAGAAACTCTAACAGGCGCAAAAAAGAGTTTTCAAATGGGACTTTAGAACCCGGAAAATCGTAGAAATCGCAGTTTACCTTTTCGCCTAGTAGTGGAAAAAACTGTACATTACTTGAAAAAAAAATTACCCAAAACAATCTTCGGAATAAATAGTATTGAAGGAAAGAAATGATTTTTTTCAGTGGAATATTTAGAAGCAAATATGTGGAATAAAATATATTTTGATTATTTCTTCTTATTTAAGGTTTAATGACCACCGTGAGCAACTCGACGGGCTATAAGATAAGCAGTCGCCCGTCCCTAGTTTAGCCCCATTGGTTCCAGGGAAGGGACAGAGCCAGGACTGTAAGACAAACACAACTTTCATCCCTAACAAGATTTAAACATAGACCCAACATGGACGTATGACTCGAAGCCAACGCTTAGACCACTGCGCCACCGTGTCGGCTGTTTTGAATTCCATATCATCTGCATTTACATCCTTTGAAGGCAAGGTTATGTATGCTTCGGAAAAGAACCGGCGGAATGCAAAGCAATCGTTTTCACCGTTCGGGTTTCCCAACGCAAAAAAAAAAAAAAAAAAAAAAAAATCAGATACGACTTACAGTTGCGGAAGTAGGGTGCCTACAGACAGACGTACAAAATAATACCACGAATAAGCACGTATTTTTTACAAAAGGCGTGTTAACATACATGACATGGTATCATAACAATAAAGTTATCTCAGGATGTACGATGATTATTTTTACTGAAATTGACCACTGCATCATAATTGCGTGCACGCAACTAACCTATGATTTAACGGAATGCCGCCGATGACTTCTGTGTAAAGAAAACATATGTTCGTATTATCTAATGATAATCCATTTTACTAGCTATTAGTAACTAGAAGTCATACTCGTTCTGCGCACGGTGAATATATAGTCATATTTTGAACATAAAAAAAAAAAGGGGGAAAAGTAATTTTAGCCAAAATTCTTTTTTAATATTAATCCGTAATTAGTCTAAATTGTTTGACAAAACGTAAAAGTTCTACGAGCATGTTAAATTTATAAATGTTCAAACAATTCATGCCCACAAACAAATTAGCAATGTCATTTTAAATCAGACCTGTAATAAGTTTATCTGCACATTGGGATCTTTTCTTGAATTTCATTGAATCGAATTTTGCGGGCATCGGCAAGTTTTCAGTCTGTTTAGATTACGACTATGAAGTTGTCAGGTTTTTTTTTATATTATAATTTGGCGATGGATGGTTTGTAGGTCCGTAACTGTTTTACGATTTAGAACGGGGTCGTGACGTCAATGCATTCGCTTTGACGTAAAACGATAGTAAGCTTTGGCACCTCTTAATTTTAAATCAAAATTTCCTGGAATTTTTACAGCATTTCAATGTTTCCCGCAAAATTATATTTAAACCTATCGGCATTTTAAACAGTAAAGCTAAGCCACCCTTTAGAATTTGTTGGTTTTCTGACTTTTCTAGGCTAATGGAAAATTTTGAATTTTCAGAAACCTTTCGGCAATGTTTTTTTTTTTTTTTTTTTTTTGTATTGACGGCTAATTATAGTTTTCAAATTTATTAACGGAAAATTCTGAATTTTCAGAAACCTTTCCGCAATTATGTTTTTTGTATTGACGGCAAATTACAGTTTTGAAGATTTGTTTACGGAAAATTCTGAATTTTCAGAAACCTTTCCGCAATTCCTTTCTTATATTGCAGCAAATTATCGTTTTCAAGATGTGTTAACGGAAAATTCTGAACTTTCAGAAACATTTCCGCAATTTCTTGCTTATATTAACGGGAAACTCCCATTCTTAGTTTTCCCGTATCCATATGACGAAACATAGGAGAGATTCACGGGAATACTTAGGCATCTTATTAAATGTTAAATATCAATAGTGTATAGAAGTATTTGTTTTTGAAGTTCTGTAGCGAGATCGGATATTGTGGATAGTGTATCGCACAAATTTTGGTAACTGTGGCACAGGAAAGTCCTTCTCCTCTTCCCCATTTTGTACACCAGCTATTATGTATTGCTTTACCGTAAGAAACCGGGTAGGTAATTTTTTGTACAGGTGATTATATGATGCCTATGAATCAGTTTGCGGAGTCCTTAAAACAAAATCCATACAGCTATCAAGAGTGAGTTTTATATTTAGAAGTTTGTGAAGTAAAACAGTATCATACATTGCGCCTTCTCTTAAAGGTAATTGAAAGTTATTGACAGTTGTAAAAATGATCTCAAACTCCAAAGCATTCTGTTGCTTCGAAAAATCACTATCAATACGTTTCTAGCAATTTTATTGCTATACGTTTCTAGCAATAAAATTGCTAGAAACGTATTTGAAAAAATAATAAGTTCCGATGGAAAATAAAATAACTAAATCCTTCACATTAATAGGCAAAAAAATTCATTACCACCCAATTAGTTTTGCCTTGAACGTGAGTCTGGTTCATGTGACTTTCTGGCTCAAAGGTTAAGACGTGCAACTTCAACCCAAACGACATGGGCCCCATCACTGGAGCAAAAGGACTTTCTCGTGAGAAAGTCCTTTTGCTTTTTTTTTCTTTTGCTTCTTTTTTTTTAATATTTCAGTCCATATATGGACTGAAATATTCAGCATCTTGGATTTTACGAAATTCTATCTAAATTCGGAAAAACTTGAAACGGACTTTTCTGAAGTGAACGGAATTACTGACTACGCAATATCTGTGGAAATGTGGAAGTTAAATAAAACGGGAACTTTTAAAAACAGAAATTTTGGTTAAAAGACGGACACTTACCTGCAACTTTGCAGCACGTTATTTTCAGGAATTTTTCCTGAATTCACGCACTTATTTTTTACAGTGTACTGAAACATCTTTCAGTAATTTTTGTTTTGTAGACAATCATGCTTATATGTTTTCAGATCCACCTAGCCCTCCGAAAATCCACGGATACGAAGAGGGTACGCCCATCAAAGCTGGAGAGTTTCAGAGACTAACGTGCGTGGCCATTGGTGGAAACCCGTTAGCTACACTGCGATGGTTTAAACGTGAGAGAGAGGTAAGAACATAATTTGCATATTTGCTGTGTTTGTGTTGTTGGTTTTTTAACACATTTGTAAGCATCTCTTCTGCACGAATGAAATATTTATCTTATTACTAGGTCTAGGATGTATATGTAATAAAAATTCCAAAATATGTATATAAAATATTTATTAAAATGTGGAAATCTGTTGGGGAAAAACGAAAATCACTGAAATAAGTAATAGATTTCATTTTATATTTTTAATAACTTTCTATAAAGATACGGTTATTACAAATTAAAAATGTACTCTATTTAACAAATTATAAATTACTTTACTTGAAACCTATGTTTTCAACTTACTTACTTTTTTTACAACTACCAACAACATAGGACTTGAGGTTGTCATAAACAAAGCTCTTCCTGTTTTCTTTCAAATTACATTTAACCCTATAAGCGACAGATGAATCTGAAATAAATGTTGCCCAGAACTCTCCACGTTGTCGAAACAGAAATATTCATATAACTTTCGTGTTTTGCGAAGGCTGCTGCGAAACAATTTCTTTTCCCCTTTCACGTTATCAGTACCGGCCATGAACTTGTCACAGTTGATAGGCATCTCACTAATCTATAGTGGTATGCATTCACTAAGGACTATCAGGGGTGATAGTCTTTGGTGAATGATATCACAATAATCTGGACTTGCTGATAGGCATTCAAATTCCCAAGAAGTGATAAGGACAGCATATCATTGGGTAGTAACTAACTCAAAAATGTTTTCTCTCTTTTCTTATGTTCTTCGCAACTGTTACGGCCCTTTTAAAGAGTAATCAGTCAGAAAGGATTAGTATCGATCATTCCCTCTAAATGACCACTTTGAATGACAGCTAACAAGGGAAGCAAAGCTTTCTCATGATCAATTTGACTCGTTCCAAGCGCTCTCGAGTCACTTCTTAGACAGTGCATATATCCGTGCGAACTGTTTTCAGCCCATCTTACCAACCCTGAGTTAATTCGTTCCAGCCGGTTAAGGTGGTTCCACCTAAAATCTCTGCCTTATGTTTCCAATGGTAAAACTTCTTTACATATTTTCTCCGTAATTAATGTATTCCCAAGGATGAAAATTTGCACATCAATAAAACTAACTTTAAGTTATAGCATGGGATACTTAATACTTGCTAAAACATAACCATCATTATATTAAAAATCAATATTTTTTCTTTGAGTAATGTTCAGATCTGTCAATAGATGGCGCGACCTGTACATGTATGACGTCAATAGACAAACAAATGTTGGATTGCTTAATAATGGTTATGTTTTAGCAACTATTAAGTATTCCATGCTATAACTTAAAGTTAGTTTTATCAATGTGCAAATTTTCATCCTTGGGAATACATTAATTGCGAAGAAAATATGTAAAGAAGTTTTACCATTGGAAAAATAGGGCAGAGATTTTAGGTGGAACAACCTTAAAGGGTTAAATTTGCTGAAGGACCTCTCGATGTCACATGACGTGATGCCCGGAAACTTAAACCCTAATATATGCGGTGGCTAGAATTCCTTATCTTTTAAAATTGCACAACTGCCAGTTGAAGTTCCCTTGAGAGGGTTTTTTATAGTTGTAATGGTTTCCAGGACTGGATCTTTTTTAGAATACTATTCATCTGACGTTCTATAATTTCTCCAATTTGGTTGGGTACCTTGACTAATATTTCAATCGTCTTCAAATTTATTCAAATTATTTATCAAAGGAAGCACTTGAAGTTTCAAGTTCCTTTTTTTGATTGGAGGTTTAACGACCACCGTGAGCAACTCAATGGGCTATGAGCAGTTTAACCAGCACGTCTACCTCGATATTCTGGACAATTATGCCCTACCAACTCTGTAGCAATAGTATGGAACCGAGCCTTGTTATTACTAAGAGGATAATGCACCGAGATACAAAGCAAAAACTGTTACGGAGTGGTGTAACGATATGTCTTTATCGTGTGTGAACTGGCCAGCATAGAACCCTGATCTTAATCCTATAGAGCACCTATGGGATGAATTAAACCGCCGCATAAGAAGTTTCAAACCAAGGACTACTACTATGCAACAGTTAGCGGCAGCATTGTGCACTGGATAGAAGCGCATACCTATCGCTGTGTTCCAAAAACTTGTCGAAAGCATGTCTCGAAGGATCAGTGCATGAATTGAAGCCAAAGGTGGGCCGTACTAATGTATGTCAAAAAATGCTATGACACCGTACTAATGCATACATTAGACACAATGTATGTTTGTCATACATTAGACACCGTACTAATGCATACATTAGACACAATGTATGTTTGTCATACATTAGACACAATGTATGTTTGTCATACATTAGACACCGTACTAATGTATGTCAATAAATGCTATGCTGTGTTCCTCTTCTAGGTGTCCGGTGACTTTTGTGAATACAGTATATATATATAAATGTATATTTGCACCCCTCCAAGAATTACGCATTTTCGGAAAATTGTTCATTACTAAGTTCAGGAAAAATAACTGTAACTCTTTCCAAGGTCTGCCATTTTATTTGGTACTCCTACCCTCGTCGTATAGATGACTCACTCCAACAGGTGAAACCTTATGTGAGTATCGTGCGCTGTATAAATTGGGCAAAACAGCTCGACGAGCATCAGTTAGGGTTTGAATAAGATTCAGAGTGAGTAAAACAAATGCACTAAAAAACTTCGATTGCGGCATGATATTCAGCTCTACGCTAGCCGGTTGGAATATCTCCCAACGTATGTACTCCCGGTTATTTTCCCTCCAAACGGCAACAAGGGACCGCGAAAGTAAGACACGCAAAAGCTTCTTGTAATCGACGATCTTGTGGACTATAACAGCTGTTGGACCAAAGAGGTTAAAGATGACTGGAGGGATTCGTTTAAACGAATAGACGGCCCACATACCGGCAAATCACTGTTGAGTTCAACAGTGGTATGCTGAGTGCCGTCCATCAAAGTACCGCGCATCAGGTTATGTTGCGAATAGGCTGCAACAGCAGACGACCATGTTGAGGACCGATGGTATCAGGGCAGAATACAAAGAGAGACTTCAGTGGAAGCCTAAGCACTGACACTGACACTGTGATGTTCAGAACTGGGAAACGGTTGCCTAAGAGAACGAATGAAGCTTCCCTTTGCTTCACGCGGACGGCACGATTCATATTTCTGTCAATCAAAATAATCCCATTGGAACATCCTCTCACGAATTAACCCCTTTAACGACCACCTGAAACTCCCGGACATGCAAACGACCACGACCTTGCGAAAAGCCTGTCTAAAATAGCACTTCCAACCCATATGCTCTTTGAATTTCCTCAGCCTATCCAGGATTAGCAGGCGTCACCCTCAGTCACCGTTGTTGTCATTAAACGAATAAGTGAACCAGAACTTGGTTTTTCCCGGTGCGACATTATTCACTTTCATGACATCGCATCTCGTATCTGTGGAAGAATGCAGTGATTACTCGATGAAAACGTCTGGATGTCAATGCATGCCAAACCTACAGATCAGAAGTTTCGCGGGATCATCTAGCACTAATGGTATTGTTAGCGACACAAATAATTTAGGGTCATAGTCGTTAAAAGGCTAACAGTATAGGCCTCTGGCGACGGTGTGCTGAATTTTTGCTCGCTCGCATTAGGCTTCATGAGAGCCATCGGAGTAATTCCGAACGCCACGGAGGTGTCTGAATATACACTATCTACCAACAAGTAATTGGACACCCCTGCAATCGACGATATCTGAGGTCCTGATACACGTCACGGCCGCCGCCGCCGCTAAATATCGCGTGGGAAACAACAATGCAACCAGTCGCATGCAAGATGCCACGCAGTTCGAAGCTCTCTGATTTCGAGAAAGGTGTAATCGTCGGGTATCACAGAAATGGCCGATTCATACATGACATATCCAGCGAGTTGATGTACCCAATATCGACAGTGGCCTACGTGATTGGCAAGTGGAAGATGAGAGGTGACTGTCGAAATGTGCCCCGACCCGGCAGACCCACAAAACTGGGATTTAGAGACTGACAGGTGCTGGCCAGAGAAATTCGGAAGAACCGCACCAAATCGATGGGCCACATCCACGAGGAGTTTCAACAGGCATCCGGGAATGTTCTTTCGATGAATACCATCAGTAAGGAAGCCCATCTGCTCGGTTATCATGGACGTGATGCCGCCCACAAGCCTTTGATCACCAGGTCCAATAGCGCCGCTCGGCTAACGTGGTGCAAAGAACGTCGACAGTGGACCGTTGAACAGTGTGCATAGGTTCTGTGGAGTGCGAATCCAGGTTCATCCTCTACCGTTCGGATGGCAGGGTCTCTGAGTTTGGCGTCTTCCAGGAGAACGTCTCCTGCCGGAATGTATTGTGCCAACTGTAAAGTTCGGCGGCTGTGGAATTATGCTATGGGGGTGTTTCTCCTGGTATGGCACGGGACCCTTGGTCGCAATTCCTGGTAGACTCAACGCCGAGACCTACTGCACCATTTTGGGTGACCATGCGCTTCCTACGTTGTGAGAGTTTTACGGGGTGGACCCATATTACTTTCAGGATGACAATGCCAGATGTCATGTTGCGAGGTCCACCATGGCTTGGTATGGTGACAATGGGGTTAATCGAATGGACTGGCCAGCGCAGTGCCTGGATCTTAAAACTATCGAGCACCTCTGGGACGAGTTGGAGCGTCGACTTAAGGGGTGCCCCCACTGTCCGAAATCGGTGAAGGAACTGACATGTCTTCTCCAAGCCAAGTGGAAGAAAATACCGCTAGCCGTCGTACAAAGCCTGGTCGAGAGTACGCCCCGGAGGGTCGCAGCTGTAATCGCCGCTCGTGGAGGCTCCACCAAATATTGAAGGTGAATGAACTTCATTCTCTTTTTGCTATCACAGGTGTCCAATTACTTGTTGGTAGATAGTGTAATTGCTGACCAAATTCACCCATATATGGCTACGGTTTATTCATAAAAAATAGACACTTTCAGAAACATAATACACCAGCTCCAACGGTTCGTGTCGTTACCAAATTATTCTAGGAACATGAAGACAAGTTTTCCGTTCTTCACCATCATGCACAATACCCGAATTAAAGCATCATCGAGCTTCTCTGGAATGAAGTGAAACAGACTCTTTGCTGCGAGACTGTGCCTTCGTCTAATTTGCAGCTATTGCGCAACACAATCATTTCAGCGGGTGATAACAATCCTGCACGATGCTTTCAGCATCTTTTATGTACCATGCTCTGATACATTTGGGCTCTCCTGCATTACAAGGCGGCGCAAAACTATATTAGATATGTGTACATAATAAATTCAAATCTCAATGTAGCATTAACTAAATTAAAAGCCGTCTCTGCGCGATATACGTTAAAACACTAAGACATATATATTTAGTAGTGTTATAGTTATTATATATTTTAGTGTTTAACCCACATCGTGCTGAGACGGCTATAACGAAGTAAATTTCTCCGTCATTTTTGGTCTACGCCGGGATTCGAACCCGAGGCCGCTTATTCCGGAACAAGTCGCTCTACCAACTGAGCTACGCAGACGTTTATTCTGATTCCTATATGCCTTTATGTCGTGTGCGTCCTGCTGGCAGGTACGTCTCATCTCCCCCCCCCCGAAAGAGGGCCGGGGGCATGGCCCACGGGTCAGCCGTCACCATGAATCGTTGCAGGCAGCCATCCACTGTAGAACGTGTACTTGAGAACTCCCAGTCAATCTGTGTGTGAAATGCAACATCACACATTTTTATTTTTCGAAGCGCTGGAGAAGGAATTCTCTGATTTTTCCTGTCTCGCGGTGTGGAAATAACATCACACCAATGCGAGATTTTGAACGGCCGGGTCATCCGGATAGTTCGGGCGCCATTATAACGAAGTAAATTTCTCCGTCATTTTTGGTCTACGCCGGGATTCGAACCCGATGCCGCTTATTCCGGAACAAGTCGCTCTACCAACTGAGCTACGCAGACGTTTATTCTGATTCCTATCTGCCTTTATGTCGTGTGTGTCCTGCTGGCAGGTACGTCACACGGCTTTTAATTTAGTTAATAATGTATAGCACGAATATAAAAAAATTATCTCAATGTAGCTCTAGCTATCGAACATATAGAAGATTTTTCCTCTTCTATACTTAGAAGAGTGTGTCTTACATCATTCAGCCAATAGGACGTTTTATTTTTCTTTATTGGTCCATTTACCAACTCTGCGCTATAGCCCATGCTTGTTCTAGAGTCAGTTAAGGTATTTAAACTCATGGGTATAGCCAATCAAATATATTCTTGTCTGCTAGTGGCTCTATTGCAGAGATGGTGAAGTGACTCTTACTGTCTATGGGAAGTTCTTTGTCCATATATTTGTTACGAAATTTCAATTTTTTACATATTTTTCTTGATTATATTTGACAGAATTTAAAATAATTTATTATTATTTCGAACTGTCTTTTCATAATTGCGAAATATTATTTTGTGTCTGATATTTCGTTATCTACTTAATTATGGTTGAGCAATATGCACACGTCCCTATCTACTGTAGGGAACTCTGACTCCCCTTCCCCGATATAAGTAACTGTAACGCGCCTCAGTTTTTACTTCAAAATTGTTTAGGTAAATTGTTTAAATGTTCATGGACCTCCTAATGGTCTCATGACGAAATCTTCTGCAAAAACACATTTAAATCTCCTACACAAAAAATCTCATAAGAATCATTTTACAGTAGAATCTCAAACATATTCATTCCACATATCAACATTGTTTAAGTGACATATTCTCCCCTGAATTGGACCCCTTTGTTATACTCTTCATCGGAGTTTTTTTTTTTTCATGTTCTAGAAGATTTTTCCTTGTCGCCTACCAGGAGGTCGATGGATCAATATTGTTGTGTAAGCTTCTAATTTTCTTCGCGTTTTTCATAGGAATCCATGTTTTATTTAGTTGAGACATGTGAGCTCCCCCTCTGTTTTTCTCCTTCCGACGCAGAGAGCGTTTCCGCTAGTACCTTCCTTGAGCCTACTAGAAATTAATGTAATTTTTGTAAAATTGTATGGAATTCGAGGTGTTTTTCTAAGAGGGAAGGAATAGCTTATCTTGTCTATTTTAATAAAAAGTCTGAAATAAAAATAATGATAATTATAATACTTAGGAGAGTAGATATCATATCAAAAATTAAAAGAAGTACCTTTATGTAACCTAGCCAGAAAATTACGCTTCGCAGAAATTCAGAAATGTTCAATTCATCATCTTCGTGTTTAGCTTTATTCTTTGCATAAAAGAAATGTCAAAACTCGGCCCTGCGTTTCGGATAATCGAACCTAAAGATCGACGGACGAAGCGGGCGCATAAGTACGTAGTTTTTGAAAGCCATACTGAGATTAGCGATTAATGAACTTTTAGCAATGAGGAAAATAAGAAAAAACGGAAATTCTTAAGCCAAATGTTAGTACAGGTCAGCAAATGGTCAATCTGTTGAGTTTGACACAAACCGTAAAGGAAGAAATAAATCTTCTTTTGTTGAAAACTATTTCGGTCCTTGACTCCAGTTTCTTGGGAAATTCTTTGCACTTTTTCCGACCATTTCACCGTGAAGAGAAAGAATTAAGAAGCAGCCGTCGCTGGAAGGCAAAAGCAAGAAGAAATGCTGGACGGAAAAGCCTAGGGATGCGCGTGGATTAACAGAGGAAAGATTATGTTCACACTACCAGCTAGAGGAAAAGAGAGGCTTTAAATAACGGAAGAAATCTTATGACTTACAAGTCACGTTACATCTAAGCGATGAAGCATTAAAACTAAGACTATAGTTAAAAAGTCATCTATAAGAATCTCAAATGATCAGCTACTTTCCCTGATGGTAATATAAAGGCATAGTCTAGTAAAAAGTTTATTTATTTATTAAATGCACATAGGTCTATCAAAATAATGGAAACCGTTACTGTTGGTTGAGAACTTTTTATTAATACTGTTGTTTGATCTCGGATTTTCACAAGAGAATAACAATTCAACTTGTTTCTCTTAAAACAATGTAGACTTATACGAGTCATGTACACACGCTAATGGACTTTGAGACTATTCTTCCTGTAAAAAAAAACAGGTAGGCTCAGTTCTGATTGAGCTGTCAGTTTGGAACGTAAGACCACAATCGATGTGTTGGGTTCTGGTTTGGCGGCGGTTGCTTTCAGGCGCTCTCGATACTCTTTAGTTCGTCTGGCTGCTGTCTTCTTCGGCTTCATACATTCCTCATCACTTGCTCTTGCCTCTCGTTTTGATTTCCTTCACTTTTGCTCGCGTTCATTCTGCGAATTCCAAGGCGTTTTCAAAAATGTTAACCCCTTCACAAGAAAACAATTTTTAAAATTTTTAGTTTAAACCACTGCGAAATGTTCTTTATGTATTTGAATAGATCTCGACAAGAGCTTTAAAACGATACCACGCATAGTCGCTTTGCACTCATGGTTGGTCAGATAAACCGAGATATTATCAAAAGTGTTCACCAAAAAACAATTTTTTAGAATGTTCAGTTCAAACTACTGCGAAATGCTTTTCATATATTTGAATAGATCTCGTCGAGAGCTTTAAATTAACACCATGCGCAGTCGTGTTGCGCTCACAGTTGCTCAGATAGACTGAGTCAAACGTGGCGGCACACCCAGAAATATTGGAACATCTCCCCGGCGCACAGGGAGCTAAGAGAGCGCCAAATTCACGATGTATTGCGCAGTACGCGAATTGGACTCCATGCTGTTTACGAATATGCTAACACGATTAGTGTGTGGCACGTATTTTTATCGCTATAATGATTCCAATTGGGACCTCTTTTTGGCACAGGCTGTTGGCCATAAATCGCCCCATACTATCCGCGGAGTTAGACGTAGTTCTACGTCAAAATGTAGCAATTGTGCCTGTGATATTGGAGGTGGAAAGTGTGATGACCTTCCACTCCAGATATTCACACAAACGTTAATAATATTGAGCTCTGGAAACTTATATGGCCAGGGTAACTGCTGTACCTCAACGACATGTTCTGCTAAACACAACTTGGCACGTTTCGCGCACTGCGCAGTTGCATTACTTGCTGTAGACCAGGGCGGTCATTAGGGAACAATGTCTGCAACATTGAGAGCAGGTGGTCCCCAAGAAGGGATTCCTACGCTTCAGGTGAGACACTACCCAGCGGAGTAATCAATCGGCCTCAGAAATGCTATGATATGGCTGCCCACAGCATCAGTCGATCTACCTCCATGCTTGACAATTGGAATCCAACAGTCTGGTACACTTCTGCAGTTTTTCTGCAGACGTACACTCTACCAATGGTGGAAAACAATGTTTTTCTCCAGACGTACACTCTACCAATGGTGGAAAACAATGTGAGGCACGATTCATCAGAGCAGATGACACGTTCCGAGTCTCAGGTATCCTAATTTTTGGGTACTTTGCAGCACCTTACGCGATCTGTTCCATCGATGTTGATAATGCGAGTTTTGTGCATTAACGCTCGGCCATAAATACCAGCACGATGGAGTTCCCGATGAAGTTTCATGACTGAAACGGGATCATTCCGTCTGGTGTTCAACTCTGCTGCCATTTGCGGTAGATTTGAACACCGTTGTCGTATTATGTGTCTCCGTTTCCGTTGTACAATGTGTAGCAACGTTCTCGTACCTCTATATGACATCATCGTTACGCATCCACAATTTTCATGTTTGGAGGCCCGTGTCCTCTTTGGTAGGTGATCATAATGTTCGATACAGTTGCTTATGTTACACATACTATTTCTACCGGTCTACGAGGGCGGATACAAAAGTTAGTTACGCTGCTGAATTAAAACAACAGATAAACAGATATAGTCAGGAGATGTATGTTGATTTAAAGGTACACCATTTATTCATTTTTCGACATAATCGCCTAAGAACTGTAAACATTTATCGGAACGTGTGTTAACTTTTACATACCTGTACAGAAAAGTCTCCTCCAGTTTGGTGCAACCAGTTAAGGACCGCAGTTTTCACAGCCCCCATCGGTTTGGAATCGTTGTCTACTAAGATCCTGTTTCCTTGTACCGAACAAATGATAGTCGCACGGGGATAAGTCGGGGTTGTACGGTGGATGGTGACACATCTCCCACTTGACTTACTGCAGCAGTTTCTTCGGTTTCCGTGCTTTGTTGGGTAAAGTGTTGTAGTGCAGCAGCTTGACACCTTCTCTCAACTTACCCCTCCGTCTGTCCTTAATTGCCTTTCACAAAGTTCGTAGCGTTTTGCAATATGAGTCAGCATTGATAGTCGTCCCTTTTGGCAGAAATTCTACGTAAATAACACCTTCACGGTCAAAGACAACAGTCTCCATGGCCTCTCTCGTACACCGTTGGAATTTGCACTTCGTCTTTTTTAGACTGGAGATATGTTTCACTTCCGTGGACGATCGTTTGATTTCAGGTGAAATGGTGTAACCACGTTTCGTCAGCTTTGATGATTCGACGCAACATTGTGACCCTCAGCAGAATACCGTTGCAGAAGAGCCAAAGACGAGAGGAAACATTGGTTTGTGTGCTGGTCGGTGAGTAAATGTGGCACCCATCTCGCACACAATTTCCGAAATCACAGATGCTCTGGAATGATGGGATGCACAGTCCCGTTCGAAATGTCTAACGTACTGGCAATTTCCTTAATTTTGATACTCCTATTACCTCGCATTATGTCGTCAACTGGGGCAACATGCTCCGGAGTGTTGGACATTGATGGCCTGCCTTCACGATATTCGTCCGTCAAATTTGTGCGACACTTTTTAAATTGTTGGCGCCTCTTTACAATGACCGGGCTAGATATGTCATTTTTCCCGTATACAGCACAGATTCCACGATGAATGTTAGTGCAATTTAGGCGCTAAGCCCACAAAAATCGAATAGCTCCTCGTACTTCCAATTTGGAGCAAGAATCCAGTTGACGCGCCATTACAAACTACTGCCTCCTGCACATGCCTTACGCAGTTGCTGAACTAAAAAAACCTCACGTCGGCAGCTCTGACGTACTTTTTACTTCGCTCCCAAGTACACACGATCGGACTGCAGTCCCACTCCAGATGGCGCTATTTATAACTTATATTTTGATTCACCTACTTAGTTACCGAAGCTCCTGCAAAATGCTCCCCAGTGATCATGCTTTCTTGAGGTTACTGTAATGTGACATTGTCGACAACTCTCCTTAGCAGTACTTGCAACTGTTACTGTGGCACTGTTTGGTTATAGCCGATATCGTACTGCACTTACACCTGGTACTGTGGCACTGCATCGTCATAGCCGACATCGTACTACACTTGCATCTGATACTGTGGCACTGCTTCGGAATTTGCCGACATAGCACTGCCCTTACACCTGGGACTGTGGCACTGCATCGTTATAGCCTACATCGTACTCATTTTACACCTGGTATTGTGGCACTGCTTCGATATAGCCGACATCGCCCTGCCCTTACACCAGGAACTGTGGCACTGTTTCGTCATAGCCGACATCGTACTACACTTGCACCTGGTACTGTGGCACTGCTTCGGTATAGCCGACATCGCACTGCCCTTACACCTGGTACTGTGGCACTGCATCGCTATAGCCTTCATCGTACTCCTTTTACACCTGGTATTGTGGCCCTGCTTCGGTATGCCCTTATCGCACTGCCCTTGCACCTGGTACTGTGGCACTGCTTCGGTATAGCCGACATCGCACTGCCCTTACACCTGGTACTGTGGCACTGCATCGTTATAGCCTACATCGTACTCCTTTTACACCTGGTATTCTGGCACTGCTTCGATATAGCCGACATCGCACTGCCCTTACACCTGGAATTGTGGCACTGTTTCGTCATAGCCGACATCGTGCTACACTTGCACCTGGTACTGTGGCACTGCTTCGGTATAGCCGACATCGCACTGCCCTTACACCTGGTACTGTGGCACTGCATCGCTATAGCCTTCATCGTACTCCTTTTACACCTGGTATTGTGGCCCTGCTTCGGTATGCCCTTATCGCACTGCCCTTACACCTGGAACTGTGGCACTGTTTCGTCATAGCCGACATCGTATTGCACTTACACCTGGAGCTGTGGCACTGCTTCGGTATAGCCTACATCGCACTGCCCTTACACCTGGTACTGTGGCACTGCTCCGTTATAGCCGGCATCGCACAGCACCCTGTTATACACCTCCCATCGCAGGTGTCGCGGTCCCTGTGATTAACTTTATCATGTTGATCAGATTCCTAGGTTCTCCCATTCTCTCCAGGACCTCCTCATTAGTCTTTCTATCGAGCCAACT
Source organism: Macrothele yani (assembly GCA_039090855.1). Lineage (NCBI taxonomy): Eukaryota > Metazoa > Arthropoda > Arachnida > Araneae > Macrothelidae > Macrothele > Macrothele yani. Next base: position 163,440,645 of record CM077002.1, read on the forward strand.
TATTCTCTCCATACTTCTATAGCTCCACATCTCAAATGCCTCCAGCCTTTTCACTTCCCTCTTGGTCAATTTCCATGTCTCAGAACAGTATAGAACTACTGGCCAAACATGTGGCTTTAAAATTCTCTTCCTCAGTTTTAGATCTATAACTTTGTCTGTCAGTAGTTTTTGATTCTCTCTAAAAGTCGTTTTTGCCATCCCCAGTCTCATTATAATTTCCTTTTCGCATCTCGCATCTTCAGTAATAATTTGACCCAAATAGCGAAATGATTTAACTTGTTCGATGTATTGTCCTTTAATTTTAAGGAATGCCTGTTTTGGATCCTTCCACATTATCATTAGTTTTGTCTTATTTTTATTTATCGTCATTCCATAGATATCCGCATTTTTGTGTATTTTTGACATCATGCGCTGTAATGATTTGGCTGATCCTGAAACTATTGCCTGGTCATTAGCAAACTTAATGGCCTTAATTCTCTCTCCATTAACCCAAACTCCTTCACTGGCTCTTCCCAAAGCTTCGGCATAAATACCAAAAAGGCCAGGTGACAACAAGCATCCTTGTCTTACACCTTTATTTATTGGGACTGGATCAGTGATCCCCTCTTGATTGAAATCAATGCTTTTTGATTTACATAGATATTTTTGATAAGCTGGATACTGTTATCATCCATGCCGAGTCTCTCTAGGATTCCCTCATCCATTGTCACCTTATCGACTTCTGTGGCGCCGTCTCAATAGCTGCCAGAGCGACGTGGTGTGGCTGTTACATAACTGAAGGCCGATGCAGGACTTTACAATACTTGTGTCATTCTTCAACTACTACTTTCAAGGTCAGACTTAGGACTTACTGAAAGCTCTTTGTAGGCTTCCCCCCTATTGATTGCTTAACAAGAGGAAAAACGATTAACGTGCTCAATGAAAATAATGATGCAAATGGTACAGGGATGACAAAGTTGATGTGAAGCTTTTGAATGAAAAATTACACAGTCATCAGATTTAAATAGGATTTCATTGAATAGGGGGATATTAAGAAATCATCGGAGAAAACATACAAAATTAAATGCTTTGTGCGGCCTTTCCATTATGGAATATTCGATATAGACAAAGGAAATAATGAGCTACCCCGTGTTTTTGTGTGTCCGGGCGCACGCTCACACACAGACTAGAAACTCACGTACCATTCTAGAAAGTCCCATAAGCCAATAAAAGGGATGTGAACTGTGCCGAACAAAACATGATAAAAAGTCATTAGAAGCAGATTTGACTGAAATTATGTGAATTAAGATAAAACGCATTGCTGCACAAGGATTTTAAAATTAAACTGTTCAACTTAATTCAGAAAAAAATATAAATTTTGAAATTATTCAACCTAATTCTGAAGACGGAGTTAAGTAGGTGGAATATAAGTCCTTCACAATACAAGCTTATGGCAACTTATTTTCAGTTATCTAATCTATATGGTGGCTGTCGTGAGAAAATAGGACTTGAGATGAAGGGGAAGCATTTGCCTCACGTAAGGGACAAGATCTAGATTCCCACGGGATAGAATTGTCGTGTAACACCATCGTAGTGCATGTGCACGAGATTTCGAGTAAAACCCTATCTGCCGTATCGTATTAGAGCAACATATCCGCATCAGACTACTGCAGTGGATTATGCAAGTTCTCTGTGATTTAAGCAGAGAGAAGTTGCTAAGAAGCTTTACATCTTATTGCTTGCATATGCGGTGATTCGAATAGTAGTCACGTTTATAGAACTAACAAGGTTCATTCTTGTATACCTTGTCATTGACGAGGCTTTTGTGAGAAAACTTCTTCTGATATTGTGTAAACAATTTGTTGGAACTCAGAAAGGTATCGGCTACGAAATTGCATTAGAGAGAAGGAAACTAAAATTACTGCCAACTAAGATGTACTTAAAATACATATTAAATATTAAGGAAAGCGTCATTAGCTTTTGGAGAACTTTAAATTTTCATTTGAAGGAATTTTACATTCTAGAGCATTGATATTTAGGTGCAGAGGCTTTAGATAAAAATCGTCCACAAAATCTAACATTAAACTGATGAAACAAAATGGAAACATTGTTTGTCTTTGCAGACCAAGATGACATCAAGAATGTCCCTTTTAACTGAGATCGGCACTTGAATCAACGAAGGTTAAAACTGTCGGGAAAATTTCGTTTTCTTGTTACTTAAAATGTAATGAAGTATGTGGAAAATAAAGGTTGTAACTGAGAAATATCCCCATCTAGTTAGGTATATTGGAGCATCTGGTATTAGATTCCCAAGCAAAAGTGTATTTACAGGATCAGTACAATTTTTGTAACACCTGGAACTAATAATAAAATATTCAAAAGGAGACCGTTCATTCTGGTATTTCCGTTTAATTCTGCACTTTGTAATCTTTTTTGCCAACAGGGAGATTCGAACCCACGTCTTTCTATTATGGAGTACCTGTTCATCTAATTTAACTACGGCGGCAGGTTTACCTCTCTTTCATTATCGATTTGACCCATGGTGTCACTCTGAAAACAAGATTTCGTCGGTGACGGAGACCGAAAGTGAGAAGCTAACTCACTCGGAAGTGAGTTGCTGTGAGTTGCTGTAACCGCCTAAGCTACACCGACGGAATGTATCGTTGCAGATTTGTCGTCTTGACACGGGTTTCACGTCTGCAGTAGGTCACATCGTTTCACTCTTAATTTTTTTTTACTTTTAAGCGAAGTAGGAACCTTTTATTAATTCCAGACAATGTGTGAAACGAACATCCCACATTTGTGGAAGAACCCAACGGCAGGTAGATCCATTTTTACGTTCTGCGGCCAATCTGAAAACAGGAATCTGGCGGTGATCGAACTCTCGTCTCCTCGCTCCGGAGTGAATTTTTCTTACCGCGTAAGCTACACCGACGGAATGTATCATTGCATATTTGTCGTCTGGGCACGTATTTTACCTCCGTAGTATGTCACACCACCTCAGTGATACTTCATCTACGTCATATAACGTAATATCTCTAAAACCAATTCTGAAATTCACGTGTGGCGCAGTGGTCTAAGCGCTGGCTTATGGCCATTCGTCCGAAAAGGGTCCGGGTTCGAATCCTGGTGAGGCAAGGCTATTGTGTTTGTCTTACATCACTGGCTCCGTTCCCTGGAACCAGTGGCCTTAAGTTAGGGACGGGCGACTGCATATAACCCATTGAGTTGCTCACGGTGGTCCTTAAAACGTCAATCCAAAAAAAAAAAAAAAAAAAAATTCATGTGCCATTTTCTGGTTTTTTTCGTGAATTCACGAAGCATGTTCCTGAAACTAGCTTTTCCATGAAATGACGGAAAATATTGAATTTCGCGGATTTTCCGTTCGCCAGGAGAATTCTTAATTTGAAGAAACTTTTCCGCGATTCCATTTGTTTAATAACAGATGGATCAATCTTATGTGACTTGATTCTGAAGTTCTGATCCGAGATTGGATACTGTGGATAGCGTATCACGGGAAATTTCTGTTATTGTGGCGACAGACATTCCCCTCCCCTCCCCTGCCTCCTCCATTTTGTGCACCACCGCTTGTATAATGCGTTACCGTAAGAAACCGTGTACTTAAATTATTGTTACAAGTGATTGTGAGATGTCTGTGTACCGGTCTGTGGACCCGTTAAAATAAAAGCTATAATAGCTCTCCAGGGAAAATTCAATATTCAGGAGTTTTGTGAAAGTATACTATAAAGCAGTACTCTTTACCTTTTCTTAACCCTTTAAGCGGCCGATGAGTCTGAACTAAATTTTGCCCAAAGCTCTCCACGCTTACCAAACAGAAATATTCACATAGCGTTCGGGTTTTATGAAAGCTGCAACACAACAATTTCTTTTCCCCTCTCACCTGATCAACACTGATGATGAACGTGTCGCTGCTGATAGGCATCCACTATAGTCTATAGCAAGGTTACTAGATGACAACGTTACGCTCATCCGGCACTTCCGGTGATTGTTTTGTGACGTCACTGTCGAAATCGTCATCGTAAGGATATCTAATCGCCATGTTTCTTTGTATCTACACCATAGCAGCATGTCGGAGTTATTATTAGTAAACCAGCTGGAATAATTTTCTAAATTCTAATAGATGTTTGAATGCATAACGTTTTCAATTTTTGATTTAAAATATTTGGGGGGTGTTGCCGAGATGTTTTTCCTAATCCGCATAAAGAAATTATTTATTATATGAAAATAATGTGTCGAGCTGTGCATTCTCCCTTCTAAATTTCTATAAAAACAGCAAAAATTCCCCTTTTAACTAAATTAACATTTATAAAAGTAATATATAACCGTTTTCTTGCCCTTTACGTATAAAAAAATGTGCTGCAGGCGTTTTTGAAATATCCGTTACTAAAATATTCACATGACTATGAATGTCATCTGTATTTAATGTAAATGTGTTTTTGCAGAAGCTTTTCGTTCTGTGTTTGAGTTATAAAAAAAATTGACAAGACATCTTCTTCCATAGCTACAACTCGGTTCTACGATTCATATGTTAGGACGGTGACGTCACACAGTGAAGTCACAATTATTCGTCTGCGAGGAAGGCGGGATGAGCAAACCTTATTCTCTGTTAACCTTGGTCTATAGTGATATTCACCCCACTACTACTTGGCGATAGTCCTTGGTGATTGGTATCCCACTAGTCCTTTATTGGTGACTGGCGTTTAAAGTTCTTTATTCTTTGCTCCATAACCTAAGACATGACCGGGGCGTCATACCACTGGGTAATAACAAGTGACATAAACATCTTCTCTCTCCTTTCTTAGGTTCTTCGTCATTGTTACAGCCCTTTTAAAGGGTAATCATCCAGAAAAGAGTAGTGTCAATCATTCGCCTAAATGACCATTTTCAATGACATAGCTGAACGGGGAAGCAAACCTTTCTCATGTGCCAATTGACTCGTTCGGTCCAGTTCTTAGACAATGAATATATCCGTAAGAGCTGATTTCGGTCCATTTTCCTAACCCTGAGTTAATACGTTCCAGGCTGTTAAAGAGGTTTAAAGGTACTTAAAAGTCATTATCAACTTAAAAACATCTGAAGCTCCGAAGCGTTCAGTTGGTTACAAACCTCACGATGAAAGAAAAATATATGAGTCGAAAAAATAAAATTATTACAAACCTATTTAGAAAAACAACGAGTTCCAACAGAAAATAAAGAGACTAATTCACACGCATTAATGGGGAAAAAAATGTATTTCATCATCACGCGATGAGAGTTCTACCTGATACGTGACTGTACTTTACGTATCTTTCTGGGTCAATAATAGCACGTGCAGCTGCTGTTGAATACGACCCTGCTCAAGCCCACAAGGGGTAAAGTAAAAGATTCGTTAACTTCGTACTTCAGGAAATAACAATATCTAGTAAAATGGATGAAAAATTCACAATCGAAGAATTTGCAAAATTTCTGTATAAATACGGAAAAACCCGAAACTGACTTTTCTGAAATAAATGGATTTACTGACTACGGAAAATCTGGATTTATATGATACGAGAACATTTAAAAACAGAAATTTAAAGACTGACACCTTCCGGCAATATTGCTGTATGTTAATTCCAGAAACGTTTCGTGAATTCACACCACTTATTTCTTACAGTGTACGTTACATGATCTCGTCCCTTAAAAACGCCGGAGGAACGTAATCGGAGGTTTCCGTACAGCCGACAATGATACTCGATATCACTGTAGAAGAAACATATTTTTAGAACGAAACGTGATCAATAAGCAATGCCTCCACGCAAGTGTCTCTCATATAACTTGTTGCCTAGCAACTAGTCATATGAGCCGCAAAATTTGCTTTAATCTTGGTACACTTCCGTGGCAGTTTTCCCTAATTTACAATAAAATTTTATCACAGTTCTTTCCTCCATAATGCAACCTCTGACACGCTCTACTCACACAGTCTTACTTCAGTGATGGCCACACGAAAACTGCTACGTCGCCTGATTCGAACGTTGCTCCTGCTGTTACAACACCCTGGAGCAATCAAAACTATAAACACCTTTGTTACTTTTATTCAAAGGGCTATTCCGTAAAATTTCCGTCTCATTACTTAACAAGCATACTGCGTACATGTCATAGGAACGAAGGTCTTCCATACAGCACAAACCTTTTCAGATATGTACCAATAATGTTACAATCTCTCATTTTCGTTGCACTTTCAGAGATATCTTACAATTACGTTTCAGCAACATCTATTTTGGAACATAATATTACGGTTACGTTAAAAATAGCATTTACCGATACTACTGTTTTATAGTTTCCATTGAACATAATTTTTACCTTGATGTTGCATTCCGGCAATATTTAAGATTCTTGGTTTGGCAACGGCTTGGATGCGCATGCGCATTTATGCCATTTCACCGAAGCGCTCTTGCAGTCGTATTTCCACGGGCTACTGGGATATTGTTTGGTGATATTTTCGTACTCGAGTTAGCTAGTTAGTTGATTCAATGTTTCATCCTTTTTTTGTGATTCAAGATCATCTGAAAGTAAGTAATTGTTTTGATTATTATAATTTTCAAATTCTAAAAAGCACATTTTGAAGATGACAATCCGATTTTTGGCGTAAATGTGACAAGGATGGTGAGTCAGGTAATATCCGAAAACTTGAAAATTTTCATCGTCCTGGAGCGGGACTCGAACCCGCGTCTCCCAGAAAACGCCCGGGTATGCTAACCACTACACCACCCAGAACGACCAAGTTTCAAGTTTCCGATCAATTTGAATATAACCATCACAGGATTCGCTAGTCGAAGCAGCCGGCATTCATGTTTAGCGAATCTGGAGGTTAAGAATCTTATCCCGTGATTGCCCGGAGAAGCAGATAAATCATGAAAGAAATACGGGATTACGCCATATAATACATATATATTTGAATATATTTGGTTATATTCAAATTGATCGGAAACTTGAAACTTGGTCGTTCTGGGTGGTGTAGTGGTTAGCATACCCGGGCGTTTTCTGGGAGACGCGGGTTCGAGTCCCGCTCCAGGACGATGAAAATTTTCAAGTTTTCGGATATTACCTGACTCACCATCCTTGTCACATTTACGCCAAAAATCGGATTGTCATCTTCAAAATGTGTATTATATGGCGTAATCCCGTATTTCTTTCATGAGCTCTAAAAAGCATTTTATAAAAACTAAGTAGATTGCTGTGTTGTTGTATTAGTATACTATAGCAGCATGCTGTTTTTTTTTACTTGAAGCTGAGAAATTTCCTATTGGTAGGTATTTAGAGAAATAACTAATTTGATTTTCTTTCTTTTTTTTTTTTTTGCTGAAATATAGTCTGTTCCACGTGTATAATACAAATTCGACACCCTCATTTGGGATCGAATTTTATTCCTTTTGTTATCAATATATAAACGCTGCCACTGTTCCCAATTGACAGCGGACTGCGTTCAACCTGTGAAAACATAAAAAACTCGTAATATGACTGTTGTTGCTTTTGAAAGACTGTCGAGTGTAATATTTTTATTGTGATTTTACAAAGTTTATGAAAACTATAATGTTCAACGTAGTAAATATGTAACAGTAATATGATGATGCCCCAAATATCTTTCAAATACGTAATAGTAATGTAACGAATATCTTTCAAATACGTAATAGTAATGTAACGAATATCTTTCAAATGCGTAATAGTAATGTAACGAATATCTTTCAAATACGTAATAGTAATGTAACGAATATCTTTCAAATACGTAATAGTAATGTAACGAATATCTTTCAAATACGTAATAGTAATGTAACGAATATCTTTCAAATGCGTAATAGTAATGTAACGAATATCTTTCAAATACGTAATAGTAATGTAACGAATATCTTTCAAATACGTAATAGTAATGTAACGAATATCTTTCAAATACGTAATAGTAATGTAACGAATATCTTTCAAATACGTAATAGTAATGTAACGAATATCTTTCAAATACGTAATAGTAATGTAACGAATATCTTTCAAATGCGTTATAGTAATGTAACGAATATCTTTCAAATACGTAATAGTAATGTAACGAATATCTTTCAAATACGTAATAGTAATGTAACGAATTATCTTTCAAATACGTAATAGTAATGTAACGAATATCTTTCAAATACGTAACAGTAACATGAAGTTGGTATGTTGAAGTTACAAAGACTTTCACTGTGACGTATCGGTTATGTTTCAAAGTTATGTAACGTTTGAGGACATTTGGACGCAACCGTAAGGTTTCTGAAGCATTAGTCTTACATTGCGCCACGTATCTGAAAAGTCTGAATGCTTCAGTGCTACGTACTTGTAACATATACGAAATATTCTGTGTTGTGTGCGTCTGTTGAAGACTCAAGGAAGTCCTGGTATGTTTGAGTTATCTAGCATATACTGCCCTATCCCATATGTAGGTAATTTTTATGGTTTCAAAATTTGCTCGGTTTGTGTCCCATAGGTAAGGGCCATCACAAGTGTCAAAGGCAGCGGTGTGTTCAGTGAATTGGTGATCAGAGCAGAAGCCAGTGACAACGGAGAGACCTACAGGTGCGAAGCAACAAATTCAGCTACAGAGAAAACATTAATTGTCACAATCAAGCTCACAGTGCATTGTAAGTATACAAGCTCCTGTAAAGATAATGCAACTACAAGAACTTTAATGACTGGTTAATTAAATACATTTACCAGTGTGATTTGAAACATTTTGTTAATATGCTTCTTTGTGTGTCGCGAAGTATTTTGTTAATATGCTGTGTATAGTGCGTGCTTAAAACATTATCTTAATACGTTTTTGTATGTGTTATGTTTATGTAACCCATTTTACTAAAATGCTCCGTATAGTATGTCTGTGTAAAGCATTTTGCTAATATTCTGTTTCTATGCTGTGGGTATAGAGTGTGTGTGTAAAACACTTTGCTAATGTGTATTTTTTTACACAAATTCGGCCATTCCCAAGGTCATTTTTGTGTGAAAGGCGATACTAGTGCAGGGTGAATACATTAACAAAATCCTGAATGGGCTAGGGAAATTTTTATTGTACACCAACTTTTCAACTGCGTAGGTCATTTCAAACGTTTTGATACTGCGCAGGCGCTACCCGTAGTATGATGCAATCCCTCCAATCGTTGCGCCAGTTCTGAGTCAGACGTCAGTATACAAAGTTAAGTTGTGTCTACGTTTGCTGGCTAATTTGTTAATGTTCTGAAAAATTCTGCCCAGAAATGGAGGAAGAAAGGGAGTCAGGTCAGATTTTCCGTAGCGACCAGCGATACTGCATTAAAATTGCAAATTTGCGAGGAAAATCACCTACCGAAATTCATAAAGGCGTGCCTGAAATTTATGTGGTTAGTATAGTGGATCGCAGCACAGTGCCATTGTAGGCTTCTCATTGCCGCCATGGGCGGGAAAGCATCGGATACGATCCAAGAAGTGGCCGTCCATCAGATTCAACAGACGATACTTCTGTTGTTATCGTCAACAACATTTTGGAAGAAGATCGGCGGAAAATATGTGAAGAGATTGCATACGAAGCAAAAATTACTACTGCTTCGGTTTTCAAAATCCTAACAGAAAAATAACAAATCAGAAATGTGGCTGCCAAATGGGCTAAGCATAAGTTTGAGTTAAGAGCAGAAAACAGTTCGCAAAGAGATCGCAGAAGAATTGCTTCAGCGATACGAGACAGAAGGCGAACAGTTTTTGGACAGAATTATTGCTATAGACGAAATCCGGATACCAGATTAAGAAATAGAACTAAAATCTCAGTTCGCCTAGTGGAAACATCTAGAATCACCTCTCCAGGAAGAATCCCGCCGCGAACAATCGAAGGTTAAGTTGATGATGATTAAGGCCTGTGATAACGTTGGATTGAAAGTAACAGACAGATTGGCATAGTGGACCAGTGCAACAGCGGAATACTACAGAAGGTTTCTGCAAAATGTTTGGCACCCAACGATTCGCCAAAGAAGGCCAGACATGCTCGAAGCTGGTGTCATCATTTTGCACGACAACGTGAGGCCGCTTGTTGCCCGCACAATAAGAGTCCTTCTGGAAATGTATGGATAGGAATTTCTTCCTCACGAGCCATGCAATCTTGACATGAGCCCACCAGACTATGACTTGTTCCAAAAACTGAAGAAACCACTCCGTGGGAAACGATTCAGCATGATTCTTTTTTGATTGGAGGTTTAACGACCACCGTGAGCAACTCAATGGGCTATAAGCAGTCGCCCGTCCCTAATTTAGGTTCACTGGTTCCAGAGAAGGGAGAGAGCCAGTGCCGTAAGACAAACACAACATCCATGTTTCACCAGGATTCGAACCCGGACCCCTTTCCGACGAATGATCAGAGGCCATCGCTTAGACCACTGCGCCACCGGGGCGGCCAGCACGATTCAGGATGTTTCTAATGAAGTGACCGGAGTAATCCGACGCCTCAACAAAGGAGGAGCCCTGACTGGAATACAAGACTTGCCCAAACGTTGGGTTGCTGTCATAAAGAAACATGGAGATTACTTCAAAGGTCTGTAAAGGTATGTTGTGAAGTAAATTCGTTTTTTAAGAGATAACCCACAGTGTGCAAAACTTTTGAAATGAATCTCATAGATTTACAAAACTGGATGAGTGCATCAACTTTTTGCTTAATCCGTAATGTATTTAGGCCATTACTAGTGTTCGAATACCGTTCTCCTAAATTCGCTCTCTGTTACGTACTACAACAGTAATCATTTTACGCCAGCTTTACCACAATTTCCTCTGCGAATCAAAGTGTGCGTCTCTGTACTACAGCTGCTCTAATAAACTATCTACGAATATGGGCCATTGTCAGTACATGGCTGATTTTCCATAAGTCCTCAGGTTTACTGGGGCTATCGTCATATTTTCCTTCCAAATGAAATACGCGTAAGCCCCAATTATTAGGGGTATGCAAAGTTTCCGCCGTTTTAAGGAGAAAGGAGACAAGAACAATCAAGAAACCAGTACACATTTATTCAACGAAATATTGGCCGTTAGCATCAATGATCTTTTGCTATTTTTCAGGCAACAAATCAATGCCCCTGTGATAGAAGGACTTGGGATTTGAGCTGAAGAACGCAGTGACAAAACGTTCCACCTCTGGAACTGTGATGAACCGCTGTTGGGCTAGGGCATGTTGCATATAGCGTAACAAATTAATGACTGAGGGTGCAGTGTCCGAGGAGTAAGCCGAGTACAGTAAAACCTCCTAGCGTAACTGTTCAGGGGTTGATTTCGTGGTGGCACCGACATGTGGTCTGGCATTATCGTGTAACAGGATGACTCGGCGGCGTCCTTTACTGTCTATGGGCGTTTTCGCTCGATTGCGGCGTTCAGTTTCATCAAATGATCGCTATACTGTTGTGGAGTGATTGTTTCGTCCGGTTTCAATAGTTCAGAGTACAGCACTCTATGCATATCCCACCACACACACAACAGCACCTGTTTCCCGTGGATATCCTGTCGGTGGATGTTGATGGCTGGCCTGGGTCGAACCAGAATCTCTTGCTTACGGGGTTGTCGCAATAGATCCATTTTTCATCCCCGGTGACATTCTTCCCTTGAAACCTTTTCAGCAACGACATGCAGATGCCCAATCGTTGACCAATGTTACGCTCCGTTAAAGTATGCGGAACACACTTACCAATCTTCGGGATCTTTTCCAAGGCCTGTAGACGCCGTACCACCTTCGATTGAGCCACTTTCAAACGTTTCGCCAGTTGCGGGGTCGATTGTGTGGCATCCTCTTGCAAGAGCGATTCCAGCTCCTCGTCTGCGAGTTCCTACGGCTTACCTGCACTTGGCTTGTCTTCTGAGCTCAGATCACCTTTCTTAAACCTGACAAACCATTCTCGACACGTCCACTCACCCATAACCGTTTCGCCATACGTCTGACATATTGAACCATATTCTTCACTCGCACTTTCCCCAAATTAAACATGAATAACAACTAGTGCAGCAAATGAACTTTATCGACCGCCATGCTTGTTCATGTACGAACTCACAGCACGAGTCGCCGGCTGGTTAGACCCCTACAGCGCCCGCTAGCGGGAGGAGGGAGGGCGGAAACTTTAGATACCCCTAATATCATTGTGTGCCACCTCTTCTGAAATTTTAGAATAATTACTAGAGAATGGCAAATGGCGTCGGGAATCTGTGATGGATGAAACCTACAACAAAAGAACTGTAGCTTTTCAAAAATATCTCTGAAAGTCAAGGACTGTATCTCAGGTTACTTTGGTTGCGAGCCGTTATCGAAGCATCAGAGCTTCTTTGTGGATGTAGGATGTTTGCGAATATTTTAACACGTGCATTACTGCTTTTAAAGAATATATGTGGTGGGCAGTTTTAGTGTCATTCTGGAGATAACAATAATTTCCGCTCTGGGTTTACTTTTCCCTGCTTATTTTTTTTAGAATGGAAGAGTGTTTCTGCTTTCTAGCTTTTTCTTTGAGAAAAGTGTTTGTTAAGGACGAAAGGGGTTTCACCATTTCTCTAAGATAGCTAAGTTCTTCATGAGGTCGGAGCTCAAGATAAATAAGATAAACAAGCCTGCAAATTTGGACCATCAGAAGGAGAAATGGCTGGATGCGGGTTTTTTAACAACACTTGAGCATACGTATATACAGTGTGTATTTATTGAACGAGAAAACGTTTGAGTATTCATTGAAATAAGAAGTAAGTAAGATCAGTGATTATGCTCGGAACATGTGATCAAAGCAGCAACACTTCTGCAATCAGAAAATTATATTTCAATCCAAGGCCTTTGTTATACAAATTTGTTGCAGCATTTTATTATTGTTTCTTCCAGATGTGATTCCTGCGGTGACATATCCTTGCCCCCGTAAGAAATAAAGAGCTCTGTCACCGCAAAGGGATAAAAAAATTTAACCCTTTTAGCGACCGATGTACCCGAGCTAAACGGTGATCAAAATTTTCTGGCCTTCCCAAATAGAAATGTTGACATAGCGACCAAGTTTTCAGAAACTTATTGCAAAATAGTTCATTTCCTGTTCTCATCGCATCAGCACCTACCATAAAACTGTTACTGGTGATAAGATCTCGCTTCCACTCTTCAATTATGTGCTTCCTGTCCGACGGCATGATGAGGAAGGTCTAGACTCCCTGACACGGACATCATGCCACTGCGTAGAAATAGATGACTCCTGCATCTTCTCTCTAATCTAGGATTCGTCTACATTGTCATAACTCTTTTATAGAAGGTATGAGTCAGAAAGGATAAGTGTCAGTCATCCTCCTAAATTATCACTATTGAATGAAAAAGCTGGGAGAAGCAGGGCTTTCTGCTGCGCAGGTTCACTCGTTCCAGTCGCGATCAACTCACTTTTTAGACAGCAAAAATATTGGTTCCGGCCCATTTGAGCCCTTTTACTAAAATTTGAAGTGTTACTGTATATGCTGTGAAACCATTCCTGCATCATAGATATTATGTGCGCTTATTTTGTGCTATTTATTGTTTTGGCCATCAAGAATTAAATTTTTTTTATTTGTGCTATTTATTATTTTGGCCATCAAGCATTGGATTTTATTTCGTGCTATTTAGTGTTTTATTATGAGCAATGGATTTTATGTAAGTGCAATTCTAGAGTTTTGGCAATCAAGCATTGGATTTTATGTCGTGCTATTTAGTGTTTTGGCTATGAAGCATTGGATTTTATGTTGTGCTATTTAGTGTTTTGTTCCATAGCATTGGATTTTATTTTGTTCTATTTATTGTTTTGGCCATCAAGAATTGGATTTTATTTTGTGCTATTTAGTTTTGGCTATCAAGCAATGCATTTTATTTTGTTGTGCTATTTAGTTTTTTAGCCATCAAGCATTGGCGTTTATTTTCTGTATTTAGGTTTTGTCCATAAAAGCATTGATTTATTTTGTGTTTTATTGTTTTGGCCATAAAGCATTGGATTTTATTTTGTGCTATTTAATGTTTTGCCCATCAAGCATTGGATTTTATTTTGTGCTATTTAGCGTTTTGGCTATCAAGCAATGCATTTTATTTTGTGCTATTTAGTGTTTTGGCCATCAAGCATTGGATATTATTTTCTGGTATTTAGTGTTTTGTCCATAAAGCATTGGATTTTATTTTGTGCTATTTATTGTTTTGGCTATCAAGTATTGGATTTTATTTTGTGCTATTTACTGTTTTGGCCATCAAACATTGGATTTTATGTTGATTTCTTTTCTATGTGCATGAATTAGGTATTTTGTTTTGCTTCTTGTTTACATAAAATAATTTGAAAATCATGCTCAATCGTAAAAAGTTTCGACTATCAAATATTTCTGAACGCTGAGATTTTATTGAATGACGTTTTTCTTTTATTCTTAGACGAGACTGGTATACTGTTCTCCAGTCCTTTAACTTGGATAGCTATTTATTCACCCACAGTATGATGGATAAAGATTTTTACAAAAGTACAGCAGTACGATACTCTACAAATATCTTGAGAGCGTATGGCACATTCTTTCAAAATTTTCAGGAAGTATCCCACTTTTGCGTAATGTTTTCCTGGAAATGTTAAACTGCAGACTTGTATGCTATAAGTACGGTTCCTATCATTTTTTACTTAAAATTGTATAAATACTTATATTTATGAGAAGAAAGCAGTTTTTTACTAATTGCAGTATTTGAATTCAATCAAAGTTTTTATTTACTTTCCAGGAAATGCCTACGAGCATGTATTCTGCATATCTCCGACGGTTACATATAAAGCAATGACGACCAAAACCCATATTTTACAATACATTTGTGACTTCACCAACATATAAAACGTGTTTTCAGATATTTATTTAACAATTCAATAACCGTCCTTTTAAACTTACGCAGTAGCGCGAATTATGAATTTGTTGACGTTTCATCCACCTGATTGGTTTAAGAAACAGAAAGCCATGATAGCGAACATCAAAACTCACCCGTCTCCTTTAATGAATTTGTGGGATGGCTTGAAAAATGCACTAGATGCACAATTTATTACATGCACTTCACCTCTCTGGAACTTTGTCCTAAAACACGTGAATAATACAGACAACCGAATCCCTCAGCTAGCAATAAATGGGTCAGGTACCTACCTCCTGTAGAGCATACCTAGGACGGCGTTTATAAATAAACATAGAGACCTGTGTTAGTTTCATCGTGGGCAGGTAGTCGGTGCCAAGAAGATGGTATAATCGTTCTCTACAACTTCAGAACACGTCTGGTATTTCAGCGTGAGACCGTCGTACTTTCGTACCAGTACTACATGAAAACCGGCAGCCGATGGGACAAGTGGCCATAAACAAGAAGTTGATGTTTGAAGTGAGCTCCAAACACCTCGTATAGTTGGAGAGGATAACAACATCGCTCAATGACGGAATGCTTACCATGGTTTGTGGAAAGACCATTTGACCTAAGATATCACAGTACTACTGATGGTGTTATCACTGTTGCAAGCTAGCTTCACGTGTGCGACCATCAGAGAGTGTCCCTCCCTGTACTGTGACTAAGCCGCCAGAAGGGGGCAGGTTGGTGAAAATGCCAACATATGCGTGTTTCTGAGGTTCTACAGACATGAAGCTGCCAACTATCGGAACTTAGGCGAAATCTGGATTCATTGCAACATGTGAAGATTTGGCACACTTTATGCCACAGTAGGTGATGTTGAAATTACTCACGTCGTTCTTGACGGGTTGCCACAGACAGTGGTATTCGGCGAAAGGATATTTAGACCATAGTCCTTCCGGATGGACTCAATTGGGGACCGTTTGATGACCTACCTTGAGAGTTATGGATCTTCTAAGAGCATATCTGATATGGGGGCTTGACATTGTATGATTTCAGAGAAAGTTTATTGTGAGACACCAACATCGCCGGGGCTGTAGTTGCTCTCGGACACCCCTTCGAGGTTACTTTGTGGGCTTGCCTTGCTGCTGAACATGCGCATGTACTCGTCTTCTCACATTTTGAGATACATCACAATTTGCTGCAATATCTGTCTCTTTGTGCTCATATTGCAACGTCCATACGGTACTACTGTATTCTTCGACAGTCAATTTCTCTTCCGCACTGTTCACATTCTGACAGTGGTTTCTACAGACGAGCAGAGTAAATAAATATATTAGCATTGTGACTGCTCCGAAGTCTGTTTATCCCTCGCACATCTATCATCCTCTTCTGATGACTTCGCTGCAAAGTCATCAGAAATAAAAATACACACTGACGCACCTTGGTGGCCAAGCAAAAATTAGAAATTATATGCAAAACATTTCTCATCAGGAGCTGTACCTGATACGGGAATAATTTTTCAAATCGGAATTTTTAAAGCAGGGTTATCGGGGAAAACGCAATTTACATTTACGCCCCTAGCGGAAAGTCTATGCATTACTTGAAAATTTTGAAATTATGTGAGAAATATTTCGCACTGAAAACACTATCCAACAAATAAGGAAGTTTTCAAGTCGAACTGTTAGAAGCAGAGATATTGACAAAAATATAATGTACACCTACGCCCCTGGAGAAAAAACATGCATTATTTTAAGAAGAAAATATTCCGAAAAGGCTTATTGAGATGAGCGGTATTGGTCCATGAAAGAATTTTTTCAGTCAAGCTTTTAGAAGCACAGATTTTGCTGGAAACACATCATAAGCAGAAAAACACTTACACCTCGTAGTAGCCAAATCATTATGTACCAAAAATTAGAAATCATATAGAGAGCATGTCCCATTAGGAGCTGTATCCGGTAAAGGAAGAATTTTTCAAATCGGAGCTTCTGAAGCAGTAATGTATTTTTAATTCGATATCATCTTCATTTACGACCTACAGCGGCGAAATTTTGCATCGTACAAAAAATGGAATGTAAGTATCATCATTCTCACATTTCATGCTCTTCAACGCAAAAAAAAATTTTCAAATAGGACTAATAGTTGCAGAGATATGGTGCCCGCAGGCGGACGAAGGGACGTACGGACAAATCCGTAACTTAAGCACGGTCTCTTTTTACAAAAGACGTGCTAAAAAGCTGTCTATGTGAAGATAATTATGTCAATGCAACCAAACAATCGCCCTTGACACTGAAAATCAAGCTTATGAGCTGTTACCACTGAATACGTAAATTAAATTTTATTCATAATGGAATGTAGCTCTAGTCATTTTGGTCCGTCTCACTTTTGACATCGTTTGATTAAACCCAGTTTTCATGGTTGTGCCCTTCTGAAAGTGGAATTTCCATTTTGACAATCTCTTGAAGTGCTGAATACGAATGGCATAGTCACAGCACCTTTTCACTCAGCACTGGAAAGATGCATTGATCAAACACTTTACTTTTAATGGCATATTGCTCTTAAAAATTATGCTGTTTCTTCCAAAAGCTCTCCAGGCAAGTTTTGTACGCCGATTAATTTCTTCATCAATGTGACCCTCACTTGATATCTGCTGTCCAAGATAAACGTACGTGTCTGTTATCTCCAGTTTCTCTCCATCAATCGCTAAATCTTCATTTCTTGTGAAAGCACTGAACATCACTTTTGTCTTCTGAAAGTTCATTTTTAATCCCACTTCTTTACTCTTGTCAGCAAGTTCCTGGATCATACTCTGCAGCTCTGATTAGGTACTTGCAAAAATGACTACGTTATCTGCAAAACGAAGGTGGGTTAGATAATCTCCATTAATCTTTATCCCTTTGTTTTCCCAGTTCAGTGATTGAAAGACATTTTCCAATGTAGAATTAAAGAGCTCCGGAGATATGGTGTCACCTTGTCTCACTCCCTTTCCAATTTTTATGTGTGTTGTATTTTCAAATAGCCGAATCTTTGCACTTGCATTTTCATAGATGTTATTAATAATATTAATGTATGAATCTTTAATACCGCAGGATTTCAGAGCCATTGTAACTGCTGATGGTTTCACCGAATCAAAGGCTTTTTCATAATCGATAAAAGCCATGTACAATGGAAGTTCATATTCCCTCGCTCTTTCAATTAGTTCTCACAGTACGTGGCTATGATCTATTGTGCTGTAGCCACTCCTGAATCCTGCTTGTTCTCTCGGTTAAGCCATGTCCAGTGTTACCTTCAAACGGTGTGAAAAAACTTTAGTGAAGATTTTATAAACCACTGGTAGGAGGCTGATAGGTCTGTAGTTCCTGAGATCCTCAATGTCACCTTTTTTATTGAGCAGGATCATTGTAGCGTTGTTCTAATCCTCAGGAATCTTCCCTGCATTAAGGCATCGAGTGCAAATTTGGGCGAGTACTGTTTCGATTTCTCCACTTGCTTCTTGTATGATGTCTACAGTAATTCCATCTTCTCCTGGAGCTTTTCCCAGCTTCATGTTCCTGATTGCATGTTCAACTTCTGCTGGGAGGACTATAACAACAATTGTACTGGTACCTTTCATGATGTCTGGAGTACATGCATCATCCCTTTCATATAATTTGTAGTAGAAATCTTTCACTCTTGTCAAAATTTCGCCTTTATTTCTTGTTACAGTACCATCTTCTTTTCTCAGTGCCATAATCTGTTTTCTTGCCTTACTGAGATGTCCTTTTGCTATCTTTAGGCTTTGGTTGTTTTTAATTGCTTTCCTCACTAGTTCACAGTTGAATTTCCTTACGTCTTCAGTGATACTTTTTCGTACTGTCTTGCATAGCTGTATATCTTCCACTTTGGAAGTCACATCTTCTTTAGTTGTCCTCATCTCTCTTCTTTTTTGCATCAACATTTTGGTTTTTCCTAATAATTTGTTCACATACAACTTGTTCTTAGACCCAGCTAATTTTGTTGCTGCTTCCATAAGAGTTTTGGTTACTTTTCTGTTAACTTCAGAAATATCCACTTCTTTTGATGTTAGGCCTTCTAAAGCAGAGAATCTGTTCTTCAGTTCCAACTTAAAGGTATTATGGTGTTTTTAAGGTTGGTTATGTCAATACATTTTGTTTGTCTTATGAGCTTGCCACGTTCGAGTTTAGTGTTGAGGTGCATCTTATATCTCACCAATCTATGGTCACTACCTGTGTTGAACTTGTTTAGCACACTGCAGTCTTTTATGACGAATTTTTTGTTACACATAATAAAATCAATTTCACTTGTCGTCCCATTTGGATGTCTCCATGTCCATTTCCTGTAGGGCTTTTTCTTGAAAAAGTAGTTCAAGATGAAAAACCCTTCTGCCTCTGCAAACTCAACGAGAGTATTTCCACGCTGGTTTCTATTGCCGTGACCTAATTTACCTACTGAAGTTTCATTCTGTTGCCGTTGCCCAATTTTATATATATATACATATATCATCATCATCATCATTGTCAACCGTTATCAATCCGCTGCTGGACGAAGGTCTCCCCAAGTTTCTTCCACATCGATCTGTCTTGTGCCAGTCTCCTCCAGATTACTCCCGCATACTTTCGGATTTCATCCACCCAAATCCCATGTGGTCTTCTTCTGGGTCTTTTCCTTGTCCCTTGGAATCCAATCTAAAATTTCAACTGTCCATCGATGGTCTGTCCTTCTGGAAGTATGTCCAGCCTATTGCCATTTTAGGGATTTAACTCTGATCATGATGTCTTCCACTCTTGTCATTTTTATGATCCACGAGTTCCTCTTCTTATCTCTCCTGGTTACACCAAGCATGCACCTCTCCATCCTTCTTTGAGTTGTCTGCAGCCTTTGTATGTCTCTTTTAGTTAAGGTCCACGTCTCTGCACCATACGTAAGCACTAGAAGGATGCATTGATCAAACACTTTTCTTTTAAGACATAATAGCATATTGCTCTTGAAAATTATACTGATTCTTCCAAAAGCTCTCCAGGCAAGTTTTGTACGCCGATTAATTTCTTCATCAATGTGACCCCCATTTGATATCTGCTGTCCAAAATAAACGTACGTGTCTGTTATCTCCAGCTTTTCTCCATCAATCGATAGATCTTCATTTCTTGTAAAAGCAGTGAACATCCCTTTTGTCTTCTGAAAGTTCATTTTTAATCCCACTTCTTTACTCTTGTCAGCAAGTTCCTGGAACGTAATCTGCAGCTCTGATGGGGTAGTTGCAAAAATGACTACATCATCAGCAAAACGAAGGTGGGTTAGATAATTTCCATTAATCTTTATCCCTTTGTTTTCCCAGTTCAGTGATTGAAAGACATGTTCCAATGTGGCATTAAAGAGCTTCGGAGATATGGTGACACCTTGTCTCACTCCATTTCCAATTTTTATTTGGAAAGGGATATATATATATATATGGGCATATAAAACAGCAGGCATAGTAACCTAAATAAAAAACCAAAATAATGAAAAAGATAAAAAAAAAGCTGGTAGGAAAATTAAACAAGAACAGAATGCAGAAATTTTTGGATTGCCATCTATGGTTTTTTCAAGGGCTAGCGTGTATAACTTTCTCTCGTTTCTACAAAGACCTAGTGAAATTGAGTCTCTGCTACGAAATGCTTGTTTTTTTTTTTTTTGTTGTTGTTTTTTTTTATTGGAGGTTTAACGACCACCGTGAGCAACTCAATGGGCTATAAGCAGTCACCCGTCTCTAATTTAGGGTCACTGGTTCCAGGGAAGGGAGAGAGCCAGTGCCGTAAGACAAACACAACATCCATGCCTGACCGGGATTCGAACCCGGACCCCTTACGGACGAATGATCAGAGGCCAGCGTCTTAGACCACTGCGCCACCGGGGCGGCCGAAATGCTTGTATTAGAGCAATTAAATAAAACTCAAATAACCACTCACTTTTTTAAATTACATTTTCTTTAAAAGCCCTTAAAATAAAAAGAAAAGACATTGAAATAAAAAGTAAATCCAAGCATATCGTTTGCTGGCCTGACCCCAAAACAAAGAACATGAAATAATAATAAACGAAATAAAAAAGCTACTTAATGAAGAAAAAAATTCAACAGAGGATGTTACAATAGCTTCAATAAATACTTCTTAATATCTTAAAGCACGGAGAGATCAAATTTAACAAAGCAAGCTAAGAGCTAAATGAAGCACGAGGAAAAAGCCAAAAAAGCCGAACATTATTAAACTCAGACAAGAAAAACGTCAGCAGGTTCTGTGAAGTATACAGGGTGTATAGGAAAGTCTTTAAACAGCGAAATAACTTTTGAACGAAAAATGCTCGAATTGTGGAAGTAGTGTGTACATATAGTAAAGTGACTATGTTCTATCAGATGAGACTGATTGCAGCACTGCTAGCGGCGAATTTTGGAAGTTAGCTATCCTATTGCGAGAACCAAGAGAGATAGCGAAAAAAAGTCAATAGCAAACGTGTAGAGCGTCACCGATTTAATATGAAATGTCACCCTACATTCGCCAAAAGCTCCAATAGAAGTCCGGAAATGCAGATCTCTCGGTATCCTATCACCGGCATGAATACGTCACTCATCGCGTGCAGAAGTGTGACATTATAATGTGATGCAAATTTACTAATAAAACTAACACATGTACGCGTCAGCAAGGTATAATTTATTATGTACTGTACAGTAAAGTAGTAGGAAATTCATACAGCAGTAGGACATTATGAAGAAGAAAAACACAGAATAATGTTCTAGAAATACAAAATGTCAGTACTAATACTTAAGCATTCGCGATGTGTCCACCATCGGCAGCAATACACATCTGTATTCGAGCTAGAACTTCTTGTTGGACGTTCTGCAACATTTCAAGTGTTACGTTACTGCATGTTTGGATAATACGGGGTTATAGAAATTTACCATACACGACCAAATGTCAGGACACACTGATGTCTCTCGTACTGCAGTGCTTCAACAATTTTTTTTAATTTGGAGCAGACATGGACAGGAAGATACAGATGGCCTGTGCTTAACAGTTACCAAAAGATAAACAAGTGGATGACCTATTTACAATGACAATGAGATATTTACACTATGTGGATGCACTATATACAATGTAAGCAAATTCATAACACTGACAATACTGGACTGATGGGTTGACTTACTCTATGTACAACATATGTTCGCAATGTGCATCAACAGAGTGCCATCTCTAATAGGTGAACACCAGTACAAGGTATAACTATGAATTTTACAGTGCAAAAACAAACATGTATATTTTGAGCAATCTTGAAAAAAAGAAGAAAAGAGAAGAAAAGAGCAGAAGGTTTATACTTTTCAGTATCTGAAAGATAAGCGAATAAATGATCTATCCACAATGATGGTGTGAACTCTATACAATTTGAATGCAATATCTCTCTTGTGAAACGCTGTCAAATTACAAAAGAACTATTACTTAGGCTTAAACAAGTGCCTCAATCACAGTGCTATAGATTAACTTGTAATGAACAACAACATATGTACACTAGATGCAACGGCATAGGGAAGACACTAATAAGGAATTACAATTCCATGGTACAACTGTAAATTTCACAGTGCAAAGAGTAAAGTATATTAGTACAAACAGAACTTGCGTTTTACAGAAAATTTATACTTCGGGTACAATACAAATAATGAAAATATGAAACTGACTCTTTGTACAGCAAATATGCAATACAGCGCAGAACATTATCTAATAGACTGATTATTTCCTATTAGGCACATGTGACATGAGAAAAACCACACTGTGTAACATTAACATATAATTGAAATACTATCAAAGCGTTTGCTCCGCACCATGAGCATAAAACTTAAGACATGTAATCGTGACCCAACATGCGAAATGTGCCAAACATAAATTTTACAGTGCAATTAGGAAAGTACATTAGTATATACAAAACTGAGCTTTTGGCATAGCAACTATACTTCAGGTACAGTACAAAAAAAAACCGAATGACGAACAATTACCCCCTGCACTACAAAAGTGCTAAACCTTGCAGAACATGGTGTAATCGACTGATCATATCCCTTTATGCACATGTAACATTATCAGAAACCACACTGTGCAAAATCAAGAAGACAATTTAAACACTATCAAACAGTTGCTTAGCACCGTGAGCAAAAACCATATATTATAAAGCCCGGCAGACATAAGGAAAGTGCAAAAAAAAAAAAAAAAAAACTTTAAACTTATTCTAAGTGCCTGTGGTATAACAAGAAACTCACCTACAGGACCTTGTTGGTGAGAAACATGCAAACGTGCAGGAACATTAAGAAGCGATTATGACAAGGGCACCTAAGAACACGATAATCACAAATCTATACTTCAATTAGTCCAAACAATTTCACAGACGTCAGAACAAAGTTCAAGGTCTTCTGATGGACCAGAAAACCATTGACGAAAAGGTGACCACACTGACATAAAGTGTGGGATTCGATTCGCAGCCTTAGCAACAGTGAAAGCAAGCCTCAAGCGTGAAATCATTCTGTTCCGGAACTGACTGCACATCGCAGCTCCCGCCTGAAAGATGGTAGGCTGTATAGGGGTAGAACGTAGCTGTTGATAGTAGCAAAAAATCACATGTTTTGCTAATATGAATACATAAGCACATGACTCTGATATAGGAATAGGCGGAGTACTTGAACTGAGTAGCGTGCTATAGGCTGAGAAGGAGAGATCATTAGTACTAAGGCACTGTGCAGTAGTGAAGGTCAGATGTAGCAAGGGAAGAAGCACTGTGCAATGTTGATACACATGATCTACATCCGCAATCGTAGAGCAAAACATGCAGTTAGGCGAATCAACAAGCGTCATCCTGAATAATTTGGTAGGAACTGGTAACCGCCGATGAAGAAACAACCATTGGATGTTTCTTTCTGCTGGAATAGATAGTGGCGAATTAGACATGGACCACACTTGTGAAAGGGCGACATTCGGAACATCTGGAATCATCAATGGTGTAGCATACAGTGGATCAATGAGACAACGGTAAAGAGACGAGACAGAAAAACTGGAGAGAGGAAGTGATGAGCCCCGAACGGAAAGGAAAAAGGGAAGAAGAAAAGAGGCAGAGGGAACAAGAGTTAACCCAGCTTGAGAGGCAAGGTTAGGGAAGAGGGTAATGATTGAAGAACGGAAGGAATCATACAGCGAAAGAGAGGAAGAGGTAGGGGGAGATGTGGGGGGACAGATCACAGAAGGGTTTCCAAGAAAGATCTGGAGAAATTAGATCCTGAACAGATACTATTCCGGCGGGGAGCCAGGAAAGGTCAGTAAAGTAGGGAGCATTAGGGGGATGAAGGATAGAAGAAAAGAACAGGGGCTCAGATAATAGTTCAGTGGTGGAAGCCGGTGGAGCACGGAAGAGGGGTAGAGAACGGAGAAAAGGAAAGGACCTCTTTGTAGAAAGGGGAAAGTTTAGAATGAAAAAAAGGAGATTGATCCATTAGAAGATACGTGATGAAAGTGATTCGGGGATTCCTAGGCGATATCATGACATCTCTAACGAGCGTAACTGGCGACTCTGGTGCACTTAGTAGCCGCAGGAAGGAAACCACTTTATGTGCTTTATAGTAGGTGCGAACTTCCAGCAGTGAAATACCTCCATCAGTGACTCGACGACAGAGAGTGGAGACCTGGATCCAATGGTACCTGTTCCATATTATCGTTGAGATGATTCGAGTGATTTCATTGAGGTGATAAATGGGCATACGTTCTGCTGACCATGCATATAGACATGGTGAAAAAATATAAGTCTGAGCTATTCTAGCTCTTGAGAAGTAAGAAGTACAAAACTGGGAACCTCGCCAGAATGCAGCAGTTCGAGTAAGGCGTGTTCTGAGAGCATTCCATGTTTCATTTTGAGCAGAAAGACGGACTCCGAGATGGACCCCAAGGAATTTTTGGGATGAAGCAGTCCATGAGGCGCCCCACGGGGTGTCAGTCCTAGAGGTACACGCTCCGCTCCATAGGCCTGCACTCTTGGATGTATTAAGTGATGCCGCTGAACATGAAGAATATTGATCGTAAATCTGGAGCAAGATGTCGAATTGAGCGTCTGTCCTTACACAAAAGGTCGCGTCATCGGCATATGCAGAGTATGTCACAGAAAAGTGCCTAGTACTTGCAGTAGGCGGTGGCAGTGCATCTATAAAGGCTCGATGGACAGACCGAAGAAACGGCTCAAAAGCAATGGCAAAGAGCTGCCCAGAAAGTGGGCAACCCTGCCACATTCCCCTGTACAACTAGTCCACGCACTGTCTAACAAACCTGCCGTGAACGCCAATTTATGCTTCCCGATGAGGTATGACGTAGCGTTTCCATTTGCATACTTTCATCCATCCTTCGCTGTTTTGCAGGCCAAATTTGTTTACACATTTGCGATGTCATTTGTGACGTATTTATGCTGTTGATCGGATACCGAGAGATGTGCATTTCCGGACCTCAATTGAAGTTTTTGGTCAATGTAGGGCGTCATTTCATACTAAATCGGTGACGCTCTACACGTTTGCTATTGACTTTTCTTCGATATCTCTCCTGGTTCACACGATAGAACCGCTACCTTTCAAAATCGGCGCTAGAGGTCCTGCAATCGGTTTCATCTGATAGAACATAGTGATTTTATTATATGTACACAGTACTTCCACAACTCTAGCATTTTGCGTTCAAAAGTTATTTCCCTGTTTAAGGACTTTCTCATACACCCTGTATGTTGCCTTTCACTATACATACATGTGTATATAAACACAGTCGTATCAGAATAATATGACCACCCCCGGAATCACAGTGTATCCGTTAAGGCGCGTAACAGAGTGCACTTGACAAGGTCGACCACACGGAGATATAAGCGGCCGGCCTGGACAGATCAGGCATTGCGTCACTCGAACACAACGGACAGAGATAGTGATTCGACGGACGTTCAAAAAGGAATGATCGTCAGCTACAGTGTCAAGATTGGAAATATCTCAGAAACAGCAGACTTGGTGGGCTGTTAGCGAGGTGCGGTAGTAAAGGTGTACCAAGAATGTACCACTGGCACATTGAGTACCTCCTGACATCCTAACTGTGGATCCTCAAAGGCCATCGACCCCAGAGAAGAACATCGCCTCCTTCGACTGGTAAAGAGCAATCGACGTGCAACAGTGCAGCAATCGATCACGCAAATGAACGCTGAGGCACCTTGGTACGTGTCCCCGATAACATTAGAGCGAACCCTGTTACGTATGGGTCTCCGATGACGATGCTGAGTCAAGGCACTCATGTTTACCCAGGTCCATCGGCAACGACGCCTGCAGTTCGCATGGAACTTCCGTCATTGGACAATGGAAGAGCGGGAAAAGGTTGCCTTCTCCGATGAATCGAGGTTTCTACTCCATAGAAGTGACGGGCGGTGGCAGATACGGCGTCAGCCCCACAGAAACCACCAAAACTCGGACACAGTTGTCGGTCAAGTACAGGCAGGCGGTAGCAGGGTGCATGCCTGGGGGATGTTTTCCTGCTATAAACTAAGCCAGCTGGTACCACTGGATGTGTCCCTGAACGCTAATGACTACCTGTCCAACCTCGCTGACCACATGCATCATTTCATGTTGTACGTTTTGCTCTGGTGGTTGTGGTGTCTACCAACTGGACAATGCGCCCAGTCATGTCGCTGAGAGAGTAAGTGACTGGTTCCAGGGATATCTCCATTCACCCTTGGCCGGAGAAACCGCCTATCCTTAAACCCATGGAGCACTTGTGGGACTATTTGGATCGACAGGTTCGACGTGCCGACCCACAACCAGGTCATCTCCAGAACCACCCTGCTCTTCTGCAGTCCATATGGGCACGTGTGCCTTAGGCAACCTTTCAGGGCCTCATTGTGTTCATGCCACGCCATCTCGCCCCTGTCTTCCGGGCCAAAGTTGGATATTTCCATTATTAGGTAGCAATAAATTATGAAGGAGATCTGTAAGAAGCAAAACTTTTAATTAGTGTAAAAATTTAAATGACTGCAAATTTTTTTTTTTTTTTTTTTTTTTTTTTTGATTGGAGGTTTAACGACCACCGTGAGCAACTCAATGGGCTATAAGCAGTCGCCCGTCCCTAATTTAGGGTCACTGGTTCCAGGGAAGGGAGAGAACTAGTGCCGTAAGACAAACACAACATCCATGCCTCACCGGGATTCGAACCCGGACCCCTTACGGACGAATGATCAGAGGCCATCGCTTAGACCACTGCGCCACCGGGGCGGCTCAAAAAATTGAAACTTCACCCATTACGTGCATATGCTTTTTTGTGCTGCTAACACACGCTGCGTTTAAAATATGAATTAATTGTTGCTGGTTTTGTGTGCTCCTAATGATGGAAGCTGTTACATTAAGGTGGACGTCAAGTAATTTTGCTTCCTATACTTCCAATGGGAAAACTTTTGTACACATTTCCTTCAAATATAGTATGTTTCCAAGGACGAAAATTTGAACATCGATTAAAATAACTTCGTATTATAACTTGGAATACTTAATATTTTCTAAAAAATAACCATAATTCTATTAAAAATCAATAACTTTTCCTTTCTTGGTGTTGAAACTAGAAAAAAGATGGCGCGACCTGTACTTTGATGACGTAAGTAGACAAACAAATGCTGGATTGCATAATTATGGTTATGTTTTAGAAAATATTAAGTATTCCAAGTTATAAAATGAAGCTATTTTAATCGATGTTCAAATTTTCATCCTTGGGAACGCATTAATTTTCCAGAAGAAAGATGGCGCGCCTGTACTTTGATGACGTCAGTAGACAAACAAATGTTGGATTGCATAATTATGGTTATGTTTCAGAAAATATTAAGTATTCCAAGTTTTAAAATGAAGCTATTTTAATCGATGTTCAAATTTTCATCCTTGAGAACACATTAATTGAGAAAAAAAAAGATGGCACGACCTGTTCTTTGATGACGTCTGTAGATAAACAAATGTTGGATTACATAATTATGCTTATGTTTCAGGAAATATTAAGTATTCCAAGTTATTAAATGAAGCTATTTTAATCGGTGTTTAAATTGTCATCCTTGGTAACGCATTAATTGTGAAGAAAATGTGTACAGAAGTTTTTCCATTGGAAGTATAGGAAGCAAAATTACTTGACCTCCACCTTAAACCGGGGGTCGAAATGTTTCTAATGCAAAATGAAGTTGGAGATTTTCTAAACTTTCAAAAGCAAATCCATTTGAATTTGTTTTTTGTTCTATTGAGATTTCTTCGGCATCCACTGAATCTGCTTTTTCAGGAGAATGTGATGAACAGTCGTCAATTGCCTCAATTCGCGAGCGCTTGTGTGTGTTTGTGTGTGTGTGTGTAAGGGGTGGAAAAGGAGGTAGTAAAGAAAAAGAAGTGAAACATTTTTGTTTTCATGCAGGCTGATCTGCCTGGAAGGGGAGCCATAAGGTATTGTCAATAGCAAGTAATATCTAGTCTTCGGATAAAACGGGAAGAGCTAGAAACTGGGTTTGCAGACAACTGTGCTGAACTTCAATATGTGCGATTTCACCAAAAGATTTTGTTCGTAAAACGAGGTTCGTATAACAAGGGATAACGTCACGAAGTGCTAGTGATCTACAAATATTCGGTTTGTCCGGAACTTCGTGTTATGTGAGCTTGTTATATCTGAATTCGGCTGTCTATACTTTTCACAAACACAGTTCAATTTGATAGTATGTATGCGCTGTGCTAATAGATACTTCTTCGTAAGGAATGTAATAATTAATATCCCATTTCCGTGAGTGAAATACTCTAGTTTTAATTGATGCCTTTACAATTAATCTGCATCAGTCTACGGAAATTTAAACAGAAGAACATGACTCATAACGTAAAATGATCTGAGATCTTAAGACATGTGCACAGCAACAATCTATTTGTTCCAAATATTAATTATCTAGTACATTTATCTTAATTTAATTTCGTAAGCTGGGTGTTTAAAAGTTACATGCATCATTAAAACAAAAGAAACGCGTTGTAGATATTTTTCAGTTTCACATTAATAACAACCTTTATATTTTAACCGAAGCATAAATGGGTTTCGATTCCAAACATTTAACTTTCTGAGTTTTCTGGAAACTGGTATCTTTGACTTTCCGAAATGAAACTCAGAAATCCATATACTCTAAAACAAGCACTACGTTTGTTAACATTGGACGTCAGTGCAGAACAACGACTCTTGAAACTGTCACACTTGTCTTGTAATTGTACTAGATATCGCAAATCGAATTGTCAAAGAGTTGTTTG
This sequence comes from Macrothele yani, assembly GCA_039090855.1. Lineage (NCBI taxonomy): Eukaryota > Metazoa > Arthropoda > Arachnida > Araneae > Macrothelidae > Macrothele > Macrothele yani. The sequence goes on from CM077002.1 coordinate 163,469,756, forward strand.
GGGAAATCTCCCCACACTTCTCGAAGAGCTGATTCCCCAAATGAAGAGCTACCAGAGAACCATAACAAGTTGCAATCTGTCTCTCCAGTTGAGGATTTGTGTTCAGCGTGAAACTGGAACGAAGTGAATAAGATGACCACAATGCACGGTGGTGGTGCCTTGTTCATCGAAGTTCCTGTTAACAATTGACAGTTAGAGTTTAGTAAAGTTCGCCTCCCCAGGGCTCTGCAACTGGATCATTAGGAGTCATATCATATCTCTCGCTCTATATCCTGCATGCAAAAACACCGTGCATTATATAAGGCAGAATTTAAAAAAAGAAACACTACATACTAACGACGTTACTATCGTTATCGTAAATGATTCTTTAATATTTGTTTACCGATCTGAAACTACATGGTGACAACTAGTTTGTAATAATTATTTCTCTAATGAATTATATCTCAGCATCATCGTGTGACTTCCAAATAATCTTTTCCCCTCTTAATGTCTCCACAATATGGTTACGCAAACATAAAGTGAGATATGTTCATGATTTTTAATGTCACTCCTTATTAATTTATATTAATTCATCTTGCAAATTTTGAGTTAGGTATAACCCCTATATCCAATAAAATAATATACACCCATATGTATCAATAAATAACTTCCGTAGTTAGGTGTAACTAATCATTTATTTATTTGTTTACTAGCCGAGCTATCGCACCTCAACGGAGGGTTTTTTCAAGGCTTCATACAACTGTTAAGAACAAGTTATATGATTTGAAAGATAAACAAAAGATGAACATAACAGACATTAGGATAATGATCATGAATCTACTTCCGCGTGCACCAACCGCTATTGTATATTAAGCATTCTTTCTCCGATGTCACATATTTGATTTTAAACTGATTAATACAATCGATAAAACGTTAAAAATAATAGCATTCTACACATTAAAAATTGTTTTCCATACATTTGGTATTTTGAAAGATACATTCTCATTACATATATTCGTCCTAGACATCATTTCAATCATCGATTCTATTATTGCAGATTCATATCTCGTAGTGTATGTTGCAACGCACTTTGTTTCGTCCCAATCAGGTCTCGCCCCTTTAAATTGTACACCTCTTGTTAGGGCTGAAACTGGTTGTTCATTCTTCAAATTCCTTTTGTGTTCTTATATACGAACCTTAATTGACCAATTATATAATTTCGTCTTTTCATCTGGGTATTTTAGGAGTACTGAGTAAATTCCCGATTTTTCCAATATTTCTCCTCTATCTTGGGTATTCTTATAGTTTCGCAATGAGTCATTTATTGATCTTGCTGTGCGGAATCCAACATTACACTGAAATTTCTTCAATAAATTTGTGACACGAAAATGGTGATTCTCAGTATATATGGTATTGCTCCTACGAAATTCAATTTCTTATCGTTCAGCGTTATGTCCGTTCTCTCTCTCACTCTATTTACTTGTTTTAATATCGTATCTATAGTTTTCCTACTGTATCCCGCTTATAACACTTCATGTATCACGTATTTAATTTCTTTCCTACGAAGGGATTCATTCGAACATGCCAAGACAGCTCGCTTTATGAAATCGTGTCCGCAAGGCTGCCACCCTGTATGACTATGGGACGTATGAACTTGCGTTCATGAAATTATTCACGGCCATGGGCTTGTAACATACCTCCGTGTTAACTTTCGTATAATTTCTTCTACTTATCAGTTCATCCAGGAACGCGATTTTACCTCCTTTCTCAATTTCCATCTCAAACTTTTTGTTGCTACTTAAGGAGTTTAGCCTAGTCAAAAATTCATTTAGTTCAGGCCTAATGAACAATGCATCATCTAAATACATATCTAACCCATGTGGATGGCTTCTTGTCAAAAGTACTAAATATGTTGTCCTCCGATGGTCTTAGAATAGCTTCTGCTAATTTCCCTGACAGAGGCAAACCCATGGGTGCTCCTATTATTTGTTTATAAACCTCATTCTTATTTATGAAGTAGTTGTAGTCCGTAACTACATTCATTGCACTCTCGATGCTTGTAAGAGCATTGTCTGTGTAGTGTTCCGAATTTCTAACCCATCCCTTCGGGTCTTTTTTAGCCTCTGCTACTAGTATTGAAGGAAAAAGCAAACATATATCAAGGCTGCCTAATATATCTTCCTTATGTATACTCCAACCTTCGCTCTTATGAATCAATTCTTTTGTGGAGTCAATGACCTTATCAGAAATCGGTAAGTATATTTTTAAAAATTTTGCTATGCTCCTTTCTAGACAATTGTGGGACTCCATCGTTTTGATACGATAGGGCGAAGTTTCTCTACCGGTTTATGGCTCTTAAGTCTTGCGAATAAATGAGGTAGGCATGCTCCAGGTGGTATTTTGGTGTATAAATGTGGTATCGGAGGAAGAATGCTTAATATACAATTGGAAACCTCAACGAACTATAGGGGGCGCTGCGCAAACGTAAACAAACTGCTCTAGTACGGGTAACGTCGCACGTGTTTCCATAAAGTCGAATGTTAGAATGGCTGGTTTGTCGCTTTCAATTCTTGAAATAATGAAATTTGTGGACGCTTCCAAAAATTCAAGATGCATTAAAGAAGGGGAAGTGATTGTTAATGTAGGCCATATTTTTTTTTTTGTGGAATTAAAAAGGAAGATGGAAGAGAAATTCTCATAGTTTCGCACTGCATTCAGTCCACGGCAATAACGTCGTCACCTCACTCCATCAACGGTGTTTTAGATACAAGTAACAGTGAAATTTCTATAAAGTCATTTAAGTGCTCTTGTAAAGCGGGCAGAAGTGGAACGTGTAAACACTGTGTAGCAGTAATGCTTTACTGTAACAGGTAATTTTTATTTTTACATTTTCAGGCAAGTGATATAGTAATACCGACAGTGGTGTTCTAATCCGGATTACTATTAAAAGCTGACATTTCGTTTCACTTGACGTTTCCCAGGACCCATTTTCAATACTGTCAACAATAACATTTGTAATTTTTGAACATTCTGTTCCTAAAAGTGTTTGTGAATTGGTAATTGTTGATCATCATTGGGTTCTGCGTTTTTGAACCGATGACTGTTGACAGAACATTGCAAATCTTGTTCTATAATGAAGTTTAAATTTATACGGATAACAGCAATTATTTGTTTTCAAGATTATGTAGAAATGCGGATTTTTTAATTACTACTATGCAATAAAAACATGCTGCCTTGTTTATTATTCATTCAAAGACGTTACTAGGTTAGTAGCATTTCACTGGAAGGATTTCAAACGCAAGGCACAAACGTTTATACTAACTTGTGAAAAACATAGCTAAAACCTTGGGAACGACATTGCGGGACACAACAATATGATTTGTTCTTCTTCACGGAATTCTCCATTATACAACTCCAATTCCAGAATGAATGCAAAAATACACCAAACTACGACAACTGAACATAATGAGCGATCTACCAACGACCAAGCATTGAGCCGAAAACGTTACCCGTACTACAGTAGTTCTTCCTTTTGCCGCTAGAGGGAGAGCGGACCGCTGAGATTGCCAATAGCGGTTGATGCACGTGAAAGTAGATTCGTGACAAAAGTCTTAATGTTTGTTATGTTTATCTTTTATTTATATTTTATTTATATTTCAAATCATGTAACGTACTCTTAACAGTTGTATGCAGCTTTGAAGTAGCCCTCCGCTGAGGTGCGAAAGCTCAACTGGTAAATAAATAAATAAATGATTGGTTACACCTAACTACGGAAGTTATTTATTGATAGGTATTACCACGTTTCTGAAATAATCAACACGGCGAATGATCTCTTAACAGTGACTTGCAGGTATGTAGATCAAAAGAATCTCAGGTTTCGTTAATATTGCTGTACAATGAAAATGGAAAGTCGTATACATATGATATCGTGCACATGTTACATCAATTCAGTTTTACGGTAAGGAAGTGTACTTTCGATTTAGGATTTTCCCCGTCTAGCATTGGTACGTTATATAATTCCAGAAATGTTAATCTAGATTACTATTGGAATCGGTAGTTGAAAATTCAACAATCCCCGTTGTGATATTCTAAAAGCAGCGACGCTACTGAATAAACTGTGTGATATGGGACATGTGCTGCTCTTGCAAAATGTCTTTTCAACAGATATCATAACTTAAATCAAGACGTTTATTGGCCAGTTTAGGCTGGGAATATTTGGGACGTACTACAGAGGTAAAGCACGCATCAAGACGACAAATCTTCAGCGGTATATTCCGTCCGTGTAGCTTAGTTTGGAGAGCAACTTACTCCATAGTGAGGGGGCGCGCTTAGATCTGCGTGACGGACAAATTTGTGTTTTCTCACATTTTAATGTTCCATCACACAGGACAATAAAAAAGCCAGCAGAATCTTCTCCTCCGAAATTATTCTACAAATTGTTTTCGTCAGAAAGGTTAGTACAAAGAGCTTATAGTTAAAAGTTTTTTTTTTAATTTAGAATATGAGAACTTTGTAATGTTGAAATAAGAGAGTGTATGCTAATAACTATTTAATATTTTTTACCTCTAGGGGTAATCTCTAAATACCTCTATTTAACTTTCCTTCTGAATTCCTCCTCTCCCTCTCCCTCTTTCTCCTTTCTCACTCCCCCTCTCTCTACCTATCTATATCATCATCGTCATCATCATTGTCAACCATTATCGATTCACTGCTGGATGAAAGTCTCATTAAGTTTCTTCCACAGCGGTCGCCTTGGGCCAGTCTCCTCCATGTCACTCAGGCATGCTTTCGAACTTCATCCACGAATCTCCCACGTGGCTTTCTTCTGGGTCTTTTCCTGTCTCTTGGAACCCAGTCTGAAATTTTGGTTGTCCACCGGTGGTCCTTTCTTCTGGCAATATATTCAGCTTAAGGCCATTTTAGGGATTTTACTTTGATCATGATGCTTTCCACTCTTGTCATTTTCCTGATCCACGACTTCCTCATCTTATCTTTCCTGGTGACACCAATCATGTATCTCTCCATGCCTCTTTCAGTTTCCTGAAATCTCAGCATGCCTTTTTCAGTTGCCGGAACTCTCAGTATGCATTTTTCAGTTAAGGTCTTTTTTCAGTTAAGAACTGGAAGGATGCATTGATTTAACACTTTCCTTTTAAAACATAATGTCATATTGCTCTTGAAAATTGTGCTGTTCTTTCCAAAAGCTATCCAACCAAGTCTTATACACCGATGATTAATTTCTTCCTCGATGTCCAGAGGTTGCAAAATACTGAAAGAAGCATGAAGAGGTACATGTTTGGCATAACCGGAAAAGATAGGAAGAGGAACACATAGATAAGAAAGCGGGCGTGAGTTAATGTCATCATGATCAAGGTAATATCGCTCAAATAGTCAATTAGCTGAACGTGTGGCTAGAAGAACTGACCACCGTTGAACAACTGAAGCACCATACTGTATTTCAAGTCACGGGAAAAGACTCGGAAGACCATGCGGGATTTGGGTGGATGAAATTCGGTAGTATGCAGGAATGATATGGAGAAGACTTTCTCAAGACAGAGCGCTATGGAATGTATATTTTTTGCGTGCGTGCGTGTGTGTGTGGGCTAATAGCGATTTCTATGTGTTAAAATCTATGTTACGCATTGTTGTTGTTGTTGAAGAATTAATGTGGTTCCACCGAAAATTCTCTGCCTTATGTTTCCAATGGTAAAACTTCTTTACATATTTTCCTCGCAATTAATGTATTCCGCAGGATAAAAATTTGCACATCGATGAAACTAACTTTAAGTTATAGCATGGGATACTTAATACTTGCTAAAATATAACCATACTTATATTAAAAATCAATCATCTTTCTTTGAGTAACGTTTGATTTTTTGGTTGTTCGATTCTCCTAATGATACCTTTATTGTTTGTAATTTAAAACTACTGCCCTCATTGTAAAACTGATCTAGGGAGCATGGGACCTTGTCAAGCCTGGATAGCCTTTTTCCCCCTGCTTTCTTTCTGGGCATCATTTCAACTGATTTATCTGTAATACTCTTCTTCTGTTTCTTGCTCAGCAAAATTAATGAGTTTAATTGAATTGAATTGAATTGAATTAATAGATGGGGCGACCTGTACATTGATGACGTCAGTATACAAACAAATGTTGGATTGCTTAGTTATGGTTATGTTTTAGCAAGTATTAAGTATCCCACGCTATAACTTAAAGTTAGTTTTATCGATGTGCAAATTTTGATCCTTGGGAACACATTAATTGCGAAGAAAATATGTAAAGAAGTTTTACCTTAGGAAACATAAGGCAAAGATTTTAGGTGGATTCACCTTAATGAATGTAGTGTATGAATAACCTGACATTCCATTGTGGACAAAAAATACCTTGCAACTCTTCGTAAGTTATTACGAATAATCTTTCCGTGGTTTATTTTGGTCGGCATAGTGTGATGTATGCTCATGAAGTTCATACATTACGAACAATTTCAGAAACGTAAGTTAAGCACATGAACATTTAAAACTGCAGCTAAACTACGTATTTGCAACTTAAACCTCCACAAATTCGGGAGATGAACCCATGGCAATCAACGGTAAAACGCCTCTTGCCTCCATGTTTATGCTAAGGAAACAAAGAAGTGTGGAAGACTAAAAACAAGGTACTGATTACCTGATGCTTGCTGCTTTGATGCCCTGTGTCCGCATCAAAAGTACGACTTCAGTTTGAATCAGTGATTATCCACGGCAAAGGAGCAGTTGCTTTCTTTGACTTCCTGATCCTTGCCAAAGATGCTGCTACGGAAGATAACTAGAGGAAAGATCTTTCTCACATGTGGAATGCAGTAAATGAAAACGTAATATTGTGAGTGCACCAAATTTAAAAACAAAACAAAACGCTGATGATATTCTCTTCCACTATTACCACTGTCGTTTAAGGTAGAAACGAAAACTTCACTGTGAAGCCGCATTTCGGTTACACAGATGCACATGAATTACCAGTATTGTGAATTACCAGTATTGTGAAGTTCAAAGCATAAATCAATCATGCCTACTTCCTGTCCAAGAAATTTCATATGTTTCGCTTTTACTTTTTTTTTCCTCGTATTTTGAGCGTTGCGTTTTAACAACTGGAGACTTGAGATGCAACGACATTCCTACTGACACACGAAACTCACATATCGTAGCTTGGCCCAAGCTCAATAGAACTCTGATCTTGGATCACGCTAAAGACTTAAGTGCTACTTAATTTTCAATAACCAAGATAAACTTTTCATTGAAAGTTTTAATCTCGTTCTGCTTGGTTCTGGGTTATGTAAGGATTTGCATCTCTCGGGCATTCGCGGCTTGAACCACGCAAAATAAACACGAATGCATTTAAAATCCGATAAATCCATGACTTTTTTCAGAATAATACAGTCGTGTCACATCATTGTAACCACCTCCTACTTTTGAAGTCAACAGCGCGTAGCCAATGAAAGAGGGCACGTGGTGTTAGCTGGTTTGAAGGGTATATAAGTTGTGATGTAGGCATTCTGAAAACATACCACCCGTTGCTGTCATGGATAAAAGGAGCGATTTATCATGTTTGCAAAATGAGATGATTATCGGCTTTCGGGCCAAGGGTGGCAGTATTTCTGAAACAGCGCAGTTAGTGAACTGTTCGCGTGCTCTTGTGATTAAAGTGTATCGTGATTAAAGAAATGACACCATTGCGAATAAGAGACTTTAAAACTGTAGCGCACCACGTGCCATTGATGTGAGAGGTGAACGTTGGCTGCGAAGGTGCGTGAGGGCCGATAGATACGCTAATGTGGAGCAACTCACTGGCCAAATGAACGTTGGGGCTACCGGAAGTGTGTCTGAAACGACAGTTCAGCGAAACCTGCTGCGTATGGAGCTCCGATGCAGACAAATGGTCACTGCACTTACGCTAACGAAGGTGCATCGGCAGAAAAGGCTTACATTTGCACAACAGTATCGGAATTGGACCTCCGCTGATTGGCAAAGGATTGCCTTCTCCGATGAGTCACGTTTTCTGCTTCATCGAACGGATGGACGTTGGCGTATAAGCCGAGAAATGTTGAAGAACAAACCTTTCTCAACCACTGCTGAAAGAACACAAGCTGGTAGGAGCAGCGTTCTGGTCCGGGGATTGTTTTCGTGGCATTCTCGTGGGTCCACTCATATCTGTGGTAGGCACTGTGGAACGAATTCGTTATGATTCCATCCTTTCAGAACACGTATACTCATACATGCTGATTGTCTTCCCTTGGTGGGCGGATGGGATCTTCCAGCCCGACAATGCGACGGATGTGTCACACAGTTAGAAATGTCCGAGAGTGGTTGGACCAGTAGTCGAGATATGCAAATAATTAATTTACGGGACTAATTGAGCGAATGATTCGGCTGATATAAACACAGACGTAGACAGCGTGGAGTTCAAAGGAACGCGTGTGTGACGCTGTTAATATAGGCTTATCTCTTGCACGGACTGACTTCAAATTGCGGGGAGATTACTCAGAATGTCAAGAGATTATGTTCGACATCGATATGAACAATTTAGCGGCTTCAAAAGATCGCTATTTATTGGCTTTAGAAGAGGGAGATAGTAGCATCTCCGTACAGAGGAATGGCTGGACTTTGACAATAGCAGAGTTCTCTGATGTAGGCAAAATTTCCTAAAGGTAGGTTAGGGAACTAGTCGAATTGGTAGTGGAGCGTGATCGAAGACTACATGATAGCGGTCTCGTCTTATCCGTCGACGGGTCATTGGCCGTTCGCCAACGTGACTGTATTGAACCTACAGTGGCGTTGGCGAACGTCCAATGACATGTAACATGGAATGGCCGTCACCTCATCTCCTGTTGAATATTGACTTGTGAAAGGGTGCCTTCGTGCATACTGGCCATGCCTCTATATCCACTGACCGCTGACCAAGACAACAAAGCCTGGAGCGACACCGCGCATGTGCTACCAAGGTACAGTTATGGCATGAAGGTGTCTTCAGCGATGAATCCCGATGTTGCTTGGTACCCGGTGATCGACGCATACATTTGTAGCGATAACGTGGTCAACGTATTGCTCATAGAGTCACTGTGGACCGCTCTACTGCACACCCTACAAACATCATAGTATGGAGATCGATTAATTGTAATCGTCGTTCACTTTTGCTGTTCGACAAAGGTACTCTGATTTCTCCCAGCTATATCGCTGAACCCTTCGCTTTCTCTTTTTTCCTTGGTGCCATTTTTCAGGATAACGCCCTCATATACACCGATGAGTCATTATATTATGAACACGTAGCTAATACGCTGTAGGACCCATTTTAGACCACAAAACAGCGGCCACTCGGCGAGGCATCGATTCGTAGAGGTGGCGATAGGCATTCTGGGGTATCTGGTACCATAATGTCAATAGAAGATTCTCCAGTTCCCGCACATTTGTTTTTTGTTTTTTTTTTGAGGGGGGCGTGATTTAGCACGAACACGCTATTTACGTCTAACCACAAATGTTCGATTGGGTTCATTTCAGGCGAGTTTGGAGACAAAAGCATTAAAAGAAAGTTCCTAGCATGTTCCTGGAACCACTCCTTGACGATTCTGGCAGTGTGGCATGGCGCATTATCCTGTTGGTAATGGGCAACACCAGCAGGGAACACAGTTGCATGAATATGTGAACGTGAGGTATCGCAACGATGTTTACATACCTGACAGCTGTCAGGCCTAATGTTTCCCAAGAAAGCATCGAACACAGCAAAACACCGCCCCGCCGGTCTGTTTCCGACCAACAGTGCATCCAGGTGCCATACCCTCCATTGTTATCTGCGTATCGGCACTCGGCCGTCTGCGTGATGTACCAGGAATCTTGATTCATCAAACCAGGCCACTTTCTTCCATTCATCCACGGTCCAATCTCGATGATCTTGGGCACATTTCATACGTTGTTGCCGATGGCGTGCAGTGATCATGGAGACTCGGATGGGTTTACGGTTATACAAGCCCATGCGCAGAACGCTGCGATGAACTGTGTGATGTGACACATTGCCTTGATCACCCCTGTTGTAGCTGCTGGTTATTTGTCGCACTGTGGTCCTGGGGTCGCTGTGAACAATGCGCGACTGTCTCCGTACCCCTCTGGAATCAATGAACTGCGGACGACACGCGGCTGAACGACGGTTCGGCGTTCGGCTATATGTGCACCACCTTCGATACGTACTCAATACAGCGTCACGGGAACAACCCCAAAACCGCGTCGTTTCCGAGATCGTAGTTCCAATGCGCCGTGCCATCACAATTTGTCCTTTATCAAACTCCGATAAATCGGCAGCTTTTCCCATTCTGACTCCGAACACTGTACTAACCGAAAGCCCGTTCTCGGGTCGTATATATACTGCTCTGTGAACTTCACTCGCGCCACCGTTTGGTCTCCAAGCGCGCTCATTTCTCTAGGCTGAGTGTAGTCATAATGTGATGGCTCATAGGTGTAAATCGTAGGAATTTTTTTAATGCCTTCTTGAAGTAAACGTTCTACATTGGCTGTCCAGTTTTCCACATTTCACTTCAATCGAGCACTAGTGGGTCATGATTGACAGCCGGTACGGATTACGGCCGTTCTGTGGTGCCAGATACAAATGATTTGGTGTGGCACACCGTTGGATGACCGTTCGACATTTATAAGACTCCATGCCGAGATGCTTTGCTCAATGTATCCGCAGCAGAAATGGTTCTAAATCCTGTTGATACACCTAAACTAAGTAACGTTTTGTGTCAGTAAATGCGTTCAATAGCATCTGAAAGATTCATTATATCTTTCTTTCCCCCTTTGCTGTCATTACGTTGGTAACCTGTTTGTACTCCTGTTCATGCAGAGTGCTTCAATTTTAATATAACATAGTATAGATTTAATGCTTGATACCTTATCATTTCATAATTAATGAAAGGTAATATCAGAATATCAATTAAATCTGTATTAATTTGAGAAATTGTCTGCAATCAATAAATGAGTATTTTATTCGGCTCTTTTCTCCTTTTTAGTCCCGCCTTCTTCTGTTACAATCAAAACAACGCCTAGCAGACCGAGAGCTGGTGAAATGGTAAGTAGACTTGCCTTTTCGTTCTAATTTTTTTATGTAGAACAAAAGAATCCTGTTTTTATTATGTTTAACATGCTTTTGTAAAAGGCTGTAGAGCTCAGGAGGCTCTAATTATTTTATTTTATATGTCACAGCATAAAAGCGTCGAAATATTACTCTAATTAACGCGATAAATGAATTTTTGAACAAGAAATGTTTAATGAAAGTGCGTTAATCTGAATATTCCACCTACTCAAGGTAGCATAAATGATTAAAAGATAATTCCATCAAATTAATGTTAGAGTAAGCGAAAGTTCAGTGACAAAAAAACCGTTTTACAAACAGTCTTTGCTATCAGCTTTTGTTTTTCGTACGTTTTTTCGACTTGTCACAACAAAATAGTTTTCAAAATATTACTACAGGTATGACAAATAACCCTGTAACAAGAAATCGATCTTTGTCTTTCCTTTTTCTAAATATTTTCTACTAGTCATGGAAAAAATACCGTGAAAACGTTCTTACGTTTATAATGTAAAATAGGTCTTTGATGAGCACTCGTTGAATGCAGACTCGTTCTGTGTATTTTTACCATCCTGTTAACTCAAAGGTTTTGCTATTTTTCTCCAGTTGTGCTGTTAAAGACGGTATTATCAAAGGGAAAATTTTGTTAGTCTTGCTCTGAATATTTCTTTCCATTCATTTATCTTTAAATTCATTTATCGCGTGAAATAAAAGTCAACAAAGAACTCATTCTGTTAATGTAAAGTAAAAATATCAACATTTACCACAATCAAAGGTTTATTATATATCGAAAATAGTTTCGCAGAGCTTCTGGCTCGACATCATCAGGACGAATGGCTTCTGGCTCAACTTCAATGGACCATTCGTCCTGCTGAAGTCGAGTCAGTAGCTCTGCGAAACTATAGTTGATATATAATAAACGTTTGATTGTAGTAAACGTTTATATTTTTACTTTATTCAACACCACAAGTTTGTAGTCATAAATTATGTATAACTCATTCTGTTGTCATATCAAATGCCATTTTAAAAAGCCGTAGTTTTAAATCGGGGTTTTTTCTTCAGGGATATTTCTTTTAAGCATGTCGCCTTACAAGTGGAAAAATTGGATTTGCTGTCCTCGTTTGTTTCGGGGTTTGGAGAAAATGGGTCAATCTAAGTCTATAAAATCCAGATAGACTTAAATTTGGGGTCTCTGTTCCCAGGGAAGGGAGAAAGCCAGGGTGGTTGTAAAAACGCACTGCTAATCAGTTCTGAGACTGCCCAAGCCCGGAAGACCAAAGCCGAATCCGGGTCTGAACCCTGACTGGCAGTCGTTTGGAACTAACTGCTTTTCCGTTTTAAATTTTTATCGAACAATCTTTGAGAAATATCATCTTGATGCTGAATGATATGCTATTACAAGAAAAGCGAGAGAATCGGCAGATTCCAGTAAGGCAGCCCCCGTGGCACAGTGGTCTAAGCGCCGGCTTATGATCATTCGTCCTTGAAGGGTCCGGGTTGGAATCTCGGTGAGGCATGGATATTGTGTTTTTCTTGCGGCATTAGCTCCCTCCGTTCCCTGGAACCAGTAGCCCTAAATTAGGGACGGGCAACTGCTTATAGCCCATTCAGTTGCTCACGGTGGTCGTTAAACCTCCAAACAAACAAACTTGGAAAATCTTCATCGCCCTGAAGAAGGAATCGAACCCGCATCGCCCGATTACCGTTCGAGTATGCTATACGTTACAGTACCCAGGACGAGAAAGTCACAAGTATCTGAGTGTTAAGAGCATTGGAAAGTAGTCCGACCGCATTCTAAATCAAGCAACTGTGCTCCCATCTAGCGTTGTTAAGCATATCTCCAGTCGTCCAAGTATATAATGTGGAAGAGATATTCCTCTCATACGTGAAAATACGTCACAATAATGAACACAGCAATCAGAAATTTCTGAATTGACTGCATTTACTGTTCCACACGTTATCAATCATATCAGAAAACTTGAAATTTTTCATCGCCCTGGAGCGGGAATCGAACCCTTGCCTGCTCCTTCCACACGTGTTCCACGTACGGAAGAAACAGGCAAGACCTGCAGTAACCGGGATAATAATTGACGCCTACGTAGCATTGACGGCCGTGGGTAACGAGGAATATCCCAACTAGTACGATCCAACAGACGGGTCACAGTGGAATAACTGGTCAGAACATTTAATACCCGCACATCGAGGAGGATATCGTAGAGTTCAATCCAACCAGCTATGCTTTCTATTGGTTGGTATCCGGAGCCGCCGTCCACTCAAAGTACCCACGCCCAGACATCAACGATTACGGAGTGAATTCGCATCTGAGAGGACTCATTGGACCATCGAACAGTGAAAAAAGCTAGCTGCCCTTGCAAGCGAAACACGTTTTCTGCTTTGTCGTGTTGATGTCAATGGAGAGTACGTCAAAGCATTGCTCACAGAAATAATCCCCACGCGACGCTAGATAAGAAACAGACAGGAGGTGGCAGTGTGCTTGTGTGGATCATGTTTTACTGGAAATCGTTGGGAGCGATCATCCCCCTCGATCGCACGAAGAACGCTTCAGGCTACCTATCCATTATGGCGGATCAAGTGCTCCCATTCATGATGACTGTCTACTCCAATGGCATGGTTTTCTTCCAGCATAATAATGACTCTTGCCATGTTGCTATACCTGTACGAGAATGCTTTAAGTAGCAATCCAGTGACTTCATCTTACTCTCCTGACCACCGTACTTGAAGGACATGAATTCCTTTATACACGATCGAGTTACATTATTGTGACCACCAGTTAATATCCAGTGTAACCGCCGTGTGAAAGACGGACAGCAGCTAGACGTGCTGAGAATGACTCAGTAAAGTGCTGGAAGGTGATCACAGGTATGTGGAGCCATGCTGACTGCAGTGCATCTAACAGCTGCATGGAGGGTGCGTGGTGGAGGATCCGTAGAGCGAACAACACGATCGAGGTGGTCCAACAGATGCTTAATTGGGTGTACGTCTGGGGAATTGGGGATCAGGGAAGTACTTTGAAGTATTCATCGTGCATTTCCAACCACTCACGGACATTTCTAGCGGTGTGACACGACGCATTGTCGTGCTGGAAGATTCCACCAGCAGGCCAAGGGAAAACAATCAGCATGTATGGGTGTACGTGGTCTGAAAGGATGGATTCATAACGAATTCGGACCATAGTGCCTTCCACAGATATGAGTGGACACAGGGAATGCCACGAAAACATTCCCCAGACCATAACGCTGTCCCCACCAGCGTGTGCTCTTCCAGCTATGGTTGAAGAGTGTTTGTTCTTCGATGTTTCTTGACTTATACGCCAACGTCCATCCGGTCGATGAAGCAGAAAACGTGATTCATCGGAGAAGGCAATCCTTTGCCAATCAGCGGGTCCAATGCCGATAGTTCCGTGGAAATGAATGTAAACTTTTTATGCCAATGCACCTTCGTTAGCATAGGTGCAGTGATCATCCGTCTGCATCGGAGCTCCATACGCAGCAGGATTAATTGAACTCTCGTTTTAGACACCCTTCCGGTAGCCCCACGGGTCATTTGGCCAGTGAGTTGCTCCACTGTAACATGTCGATTGGCCCTCAAGTACCTTCGAAGCTGACGTTCACCTCTCACATAAGTGGCACGTAGTTTTCCGCAGTTTCCACATCGCTTATTCGTAATGGTGCCATTTCTCTAACCACAATGCACTTTAACCACAGCAGCACGCGAACAGTTCCCAAACTGCGCTGTTCCCGAATTACTGTCACCCTTGATTCGAAAGCCGATAATCATCTTTTTTTGCAAATCTTATAAATCGTTTCTTTTATCCGTGACAGCAACTTGTGATATGTTTTCACAATGCCTACAGCACACTTTACATACCCTGCAAGCCAGCTCACGACATGTGTCTTCTTTCATTGGTTACGCGCTGTTGACGTCAAAAGTAGGAGGTGGTCACAATAATGCGACCCGACTGCGCATATCTGTGGGACTATCGACCATCAGGTTCGACTTATGAATCCACCAGCGATCATTCTTGATGATCTGCGAGAAGTTCTAGTGACTGCACGGTATAGCATCCTTACACAAACGTTCAGAGGCCTTATTGAATCAATGCCGTATATCTGCGGTATTGGCGGCAATACGAGATCACGAGGTCATAATTTTTTGACTGAACTGTTTAGGGAGATACCGAACTTCAACATGATATTTTATCGAAGATTTGGGGTAGGATATTTTCAGAAACGTTATGCGACAAAAGTATCATGCTCCTACATACTCCTATACAAGTATTGCTTTTTCGATTTCTCAGTAGTTATGCAAACTCAGTACCGCGGAAGTTGATTCGCTCCGATAGGATTCTCAAAATTGGTTATAGAAAAGGTTGGTTCGGTTTTACATCTCTTACATTTTATTTTATTTCTCGCTTTCTTTTTTTTTTCTTAATAAGAAACGGATGTTCTATAGAAGTATATCTGGTCTCGCATGTGCAACGTGTACTCTAATTTAACTTTCTATTTCGATTCCTGTTATCTTATGGAAATTTTTGCTCATTGTTCTTAAGCAGTTTTTAAACTTAATGCTACATTTTCCCTCTCGCATATTTCGTTTTGGCAACCTGATGTTAGGTCGAAAGTGAGGGGCACATGTTAACGATACTGAGAAGAGTGATGTTTGAATTTGCATCAAGGCTGTCGTTAGAAGTCCGCTAGAATGTGAGAGCATTGTAATTGCTTCGGGGAGAGATTTGTGAGAGAGTTCAGACTACTCTCATGACATAAGATTAGCGTTTCATCGTATATAATTTGATTAATCCTTTCACATTGAATATTTCACTTCGTTGATATTGAAGTCTTAAACTGTTGTTTAGTTGTCGAATTACTAGAGGATTACGTAGGAAGTGAATTCTGTTTTGAGATGTTGTGCTGTCTGCAATACCTACAAACTGCAAAGGAGAATCAAAAGGTAAAGGCAACACACCCTTTAATACCGGTACCTGGGCTCAAATGAACATAACGTTTATCTCATTTCAACACATAGTCCCCTGCAGGTCGATGCACTTCTTGTACATCGCTTCTTCATTAGCTTCTTCATTCCTTGGGAAAAGCTTTTCGGCTGCTCCCTAATCCAGGGCTGCTCCGCGTTCTTATCCTCGTAATCTGAAATGAGCCTACAACCACGTAGAGCGTTTTTAAGTGGACCGAGAACGTGATAATCGCATGGCGCCAGGTCACGTTCTACAAGAGAGATGCAGAAGTCATTTAAAGTAAATTTTCACGGTGCAGCAAGACTGTTTATGACAGCATTCCTCTTCTTTTGCGACGAATTGCGGGTTTCCTATTATCTTTAATCACAGTACAATACAATACCCTAGTCACTGTTTTACCGTGGTCCTGAAAATGCGCTAGAATAGGTCCCTTCATGTCCCAAAAGAAGTCCAGCAGGATTTATTGGCCGAGGACTGTCACTTGGATTTCTTCTTTATTGGAGAACATAGGTGTTTCCAGTAATGGCTTTTTCTTTTGCTTTCCGGTTCACAGTGATGAACTCATGTCTCGTCACCGGGGACGATTCCCTTGAAAACATTCCTCGGATGTTCTTCGTAACGTTTCAGAAATTGTGTCGCAACGAGCTATTGCTTTTGCATATCAGTAAGCCATTTGGCTACCCATCTTGCGCGAACTTCACGGTAACTCAAGTCATCACGCACTATTGCATGTGCGGAACTATAGGTAATATCCACACGGGCAGAAGAGCTGACAACGTAATCCGTCAGACTTCTCTGATCAAGCTATTCACCCTGCCGATATGAGCTTGTGTGGTCGCGATGTTGGTGGCCGGCTAGGTCGAGCTTCGTCGGTTAAACTTGTTCTTCCCGATTTAAACCTTTTAATTCATTCAAAAACTTTTTTTTGAGTCATGCTATTTTCACTTCCGTACTTTTATTCCCTCTACCCAAAGAAATCTCACTATGGTGCGTTGTTCAACAATAGTGCAATCCCATATTTATTTGACCTTGGTTTCAACTAGACTAACAGCAGAGCGCTGCACTGCGTGTTTTCAAACGTATTGCGTCAGCTTCTATCCGTTGCGGTTATCGCGTAATTTCAAGTGGCTTTTACTTTTGATTTACCTACGTACCGATAAATGACTGAACTCGTAAGTAGGCGTATTAAAGTATCCCAGTACGTTGAAAAGGTCGTTTTGGGCCAAATTTCACATTTTGTAAAAATGCGTTCATTTTAAAGCCCCGTTCTTTAGGATTCCAAAACTGCCTTTGTTTCTTGTCTACGATGAATAGGTACAGGGTTATAGCAATCGGAATACCTAAACCCAGGTGTCAAATGAACGGGAAGTGAGACTTGAATCGCGTTTTTTGCAGGATGAGATTTTCGTCCGGAAGACTTTACGGAAAACCTGATAACTGCAAAAACTATGTAAATAAATTAATGAAGCATCTTTGTTTCAATGTTGTGCATTCAATGAACTGAAAATTTTGTTGTTTGTCAGTTCAAACTTAGGTTATATCTATTTACATTCAACATACTGAAGAAATTTGTCGAAAATTCACACTAATGCATGTAGGAATGAGTGTATGTCAGCAGGGTTTAGGAACATCACTTACTTTTTAGTTCACTGCATAGATAATAGTCATGCGCATATGCTGATGCCAAAAATGCCATCATATATCTGTAACGTTTTTATTTAGAGTGTTTACCGTAAACAACATATTTCCTTAAATTCTTTCACAAATTTCTCAATTTTTTGAAAATGTATATTATATAATTTTTGTTCAACGTTTATGTGTTTTTGTGTGTCCTTCCTAAAAACAAATTACCCATTCTTGCATTTTTTCAAATAAACTGCCCCCATACCTTAACTTTCCTGCCGTAAATGCTATTCAGTTCTTAGTTAGTTATGTGTCGTATATTTTCAGCCACCCCCAAACACGACCCAAATTTTATGGAACGTTTCAGTAAGAAGAGTGTTTACTTTTGAATATGCTATTGTTTTGGTATGACATAGACAATTAACAGATATATTCAACCAATAGAACTAAAGGCATTACACATGTACTTAGAGTACGATATATACAAAAGAAATATCCAAGTTCACTTTAACTGTTGGTTTCCTCCTCCTCCCCTCTTTCTGACTGTGCTGCACATTACTGTTAGGATTATCCATACTGGTTAAATGTGGATTAGCTTGGCGTGTTCCAGATTAGATAAGCGTGTAACCAAAAAAGATTATTCGTTTATTATTCTCAGGGTTTTTTAATTTACTCCTTAGCGGCATATGAGCTTTTACGTTGTCACCTATGTGCTCCTATGCACGCAACGTACTCCTGAACACGGGGCTACGTCGCCTACGTCATCGTTTGCCCCTAAATTCTCTGATGATCTAAATTACTTTGGAAATTTATGCCTCGGTTTCCTTCAAGGGATTTTGCAGTAATAATTACATTTGTTACAACGTTTCAGCTGATGGGATTCCTATACAGAGCCAAAATAAGAACGCATTTTAATTTTATGAAACCATATAGGTTACCTTATATTCACATGTCGTGCAAATAAGCTTCTTAAATAAATTTTTCAATCGTTTCTTGGCATCCCTTTCAATGGTAAGCCAGTACAAACGATTGAAGAGTGCGAATGAAAGTTAGAAACTGATGTCAGTTTCAAGATACGGTCAATAAGGGTTAAAGTAAAATCATTATTACTTTTCAATTTCAGATCACCATAACATGCGAGTCTGGAAGTAGCAATCCTGAATCGACTTTACACTGGTGGAGAAATGGTGAAGTTTACTCCGGTTATCACAGTGAGATCAGTGACGCTCTGTACGGTGGAATATCGACGTACAGCCGCATCAGTTTGAACGTGTCATCTAAAGATGACGAAGTCATTTTCACATGCCAAGCAACAAACCATGGATTACAGAGAAGCGTTCACGACAGCATCACCATACGTGTCTTTTGTAAGTTGGCCGCCATTATCTCCTTTCTATTTAAGAAATAAGTCGTTTCTATGATTTATTTTTGCATTTCAACTGACGTGAGTCAGAATATAGGTAACAAAAATGAAGGAAAAATCAAAATCAATGGGTATAAGACGCTCTTTTTATCCTGGATGATACCATCGACTTGTAAACTGTGTCAGACCCTGTTGTGTTTTAAAAAAAAGGCCAAATATTTATGTATTTCACCCAGTAGTTCACTAAACATCCAACTGTGTAGCGCATGATTGGCCCTTTCGCGACCATAGCACCTAACGCGCCCTTACATGCAAACAACCACAAGCGCCCGAGTCTCCCGGATAGCATGCGAAGAATATCCTACGCCTCATGTTCTTTGAATCTTCACGGCGTTCGGCAAATTATCAGAAGTAAGTCAACCTTAGTCGTCATTGTTGTCGATAAACAAAGAAGTGAACCAAGAGTTGGTTTGTCCCGGGGCTATATCATTCAGTCTTCTGACATCACTCAGTAGAATTTTTGCTTTGCTAGCACGTGCTTCATTTGTCTGTGATATTTTGCATTGTCACAAAAGCAAGGTTCATAGGAGAAAATTTGTCGCAAAAATTATTTCATTTTGTTCAATCTAAATTAACAGAGAGCAAGAAAAGGGTTGTCGCTCAAGAAAACTTTTCTCGTAAACAAACTTTTACAGCTGTTACTTCTCTCATCTGTCTGCCTAATACTCTCAGTAGAAGAATGTACTGATTGTCCCCAGGGAAACGTTCGAAGGCCAATGTATGTCAAGCCTAGAGATCGGAAGTTACGAGTGGTGACCCAGTACTAATTCTTCTTTTATTGTTGAAAAAACGGGGGGAGGGGTGAAATTCGGAAACAAGCAGTAGATATTCTCTGGCGTGGTGGTATTTTGAGCGACAAAATGTTTTAGGATCTTGGTCGTTAAAGGGTTAATACACTATTGTGCGAAATTAAAAGGTAATAGATAAAACCGCACTAAGCAGAAATGCAATGAAAACGGATGAGTATACAAACACACACTGAAGTGCCAAAAGTCATGGAATACGTAACTAGTATCGTGTAGGACTTGCTGCGGCATCGATATTTTAATTAAATGATGCCATAAAACTCAAACATTTCACTGACACGTGGGTAATTTCAGATTCAGTTTTGTTACATAAACTAGGCACCATTCCAGCTCTCCCAGGAAATCATATGCATATCTATTCTCACTGGGAATTGTAATTTACTGGAGAAAATTTCATGAAACTGAATTCTGTGATTCGGTAGAAAGAACAAACCAATTCCGTAGTCTTAATTCCGGCTTTGGAGCTTGTCATTTCTCCAAACCAACACAGGGTTTCCGTGGTGCAGAGATCGCATACAAAGCCCTTAATTTTAAATTATGCATTGAAACTATTTTGCTAGACATGTGGAATGCATTTCATACAGTTTGACCTTTAAGGTCTCATATATAAATCAATTAAGTTCCAAATTCTCTGCTGAACAGTTGAAACCGTTCGCACATTTATGAGCAACAGGAAATTTTCTGCCAAACTGAAGAAAACTAAATAAAGCCGAAAAAAATATCCATTAATGTACTTCAACGTTCAACGTTTGGCTTTGAGCCTATTTCTTTACAATATTTTGACAAAGGCGATTCTAGAGCAAAAAGGGATTAAGGTAGTTACACCTAAAATTTCTGCCTTATGTTTCTAATGGTAAAATTCCTTTTCATATTTTCTTCGCAGTTAATGTATTCCCAAGATTAAAATTCGCACTTCGATAAAACTAACTTTAAGTTACAGCATGAAATACTTATTAATACTTGCTAAAACAACCATAAATATATTAAAACTCAATCATTTTTCTTTGAGTAATGTTCATCAATCATTTTTCTTTGAGTAATGTTCCGACCTGTTAAAAGATAGCGCGACGTATAGGCCTACACTGATGACATCAGTAGACAAACAAATTTTGGATTGCTGAATTATGGTTATGTTTTAGCAAGTATTAAGTATCCCACGCTATAACTTAAAGTTAGTTTTATCGCTGTTCAAATTTTCATCATTGGATACCTTAATTGCGAAGAAAATATGTAAAGAAGTTTTACCATTGGAAACATATGGCAGATATTTTAGGTGGAACCACCTTAACCTAAACCCTTGTATCGATGATACAACAATAATGTTCACGTCAGTCAATCTGACCCACGCTATTTTAAGTATACCAGACCGTGAATACTCAAGAAACGCTTGTAGCATATTAAATCCGTTTGTTTTTGTGGTGTAACGAGCACAAAGTTTTGCCAAGCTTTCGCACTCCACTGGGAGGCTTTTTCAAGGCAATGGTAGACATAAAAATGCACGGAATTAAAACACGTAAGAAACAAAGATGATTTTTTTTAAATAACGTGGGATACATCACGAGCAGATTACAGGAACTTTTACCGCGCAATTATATGGTGTGCCGCAATGTGTTTCCATCTTGTAATAACGCACACCAAACCATTAGTAGTTCAGTAGGGAACATATCATTGCATTCTAGTTTGCTGGAGAGGATTTCAACTGTTTCCCTCATGGCAGTCTCTTTAAAATTCGTGTAAGGGGCAATTCTTGAAAAAGCCTCCCAATGGTGGGCTGAAGCTTGGCGAATCTTTGTGCTAATTACACCACAAAAATAAACGGATTTAATATGCTATATGCGTTTCTTGAGTATTAACCTGAACCAATTTGCCACTACTCTAAACTGAGTATTAACCTGAACCAATTTGCCACTACTCTAAACTGAGTATTAACCTGAACCAATTTGCCACTACTTTAAACTGAGTATTAACCTGAACCAATTTGCCACTACTCTAAACTGAGTATTAACCTGAACCAATTTGCCACTACTCTAAACTGAGTATTAACCTGAACCAATTTTCCACTACTCTAAACTGAGTATTAACCTGAACCAATTTTCCACTACTCTAAACTGAGTATTAACCTGAACCAATTTGCCACTACTCTAAACTGAGTATTAACCTGAACCAATTTTCCACTACTCTAAACTGAGTATTAACCTGAACCAATTTGCCACTACTCTAAACTGAGTATTAACCTGAACCAATTTTCCACTACTCTAAACTGAGTATTAACCTGAACCAATTTTCCACTACTCTAAACTGAGTATTAACCTGAACCAATTTGCCACTACTCTAAACTGAGTATTAACCTGAACCAATTTGCCACTACTCTAAACTGAGTATTAACCTGAACCAATTTGCCACTACTCTAAACTGAGTATTAACCTGAACCAATTTCCCACTACTCTAAACTGAAGTGATGTGCTTGAAATTCATTTCGCGCGATGCAAAACTGCAGCATATTCTGCAAGATCCTACTAATGTTTCTCGAACACATCAAAACCACTCTAAGCAAATTAATATTAAAGATCAATCTCAAGTATAAGCAAGCCAAATCCTTAAGAAGTTCAATTGACAAGCAAGTGTGCAACTGCCGCTAAGGTGGCGTAGTGGTCTAAGCGATGACTTTTGGTCATTCGTCCGAGATGAGTCCATGTTTGAATCCCGGTGAGGCATGGATGTTGTGTTTGTTTTACGGCACTGGCTCTCTCCCTTCCCTGGAGTCAGTGGCCCTAAATTAGGGACGGGCGACTGCTCATAACTCTTTGAGTTGCTCTTGGTGGTCGTTAAACCCCCAATAAAAAAAACTGAGCAGAGGTCTCGACATTCATTACGCAGTTCAGATAGCCGCCATTTTGAAAAATCTACAGATTCCTTAATTTTTGGAAATTAGGAGCTCTCCTGCCAGAATAAAATTCCTCTGTAGAAAACTTGATTTCTTCCACAAGTCTTCTATGTAGCTTTAATTTGATTGCTGTACATCGACAACTCTATGCGATACACCCTACGGCAGAAAGAAGTTGTCCGGGCTCTTTCTTACAAAACAAATTGTGGAATACCATGCCCAAACACTTCGATGAAGAATACATGTTCTCTTGCTTCTTCCACTTTATTTAAAATGCGTTTCCTCGTATAACTGCAAATATATTTTCAGCCTTCCTTTTATTCCCCATTCCTTAAGGCAATGTTGCGTTTTTTGGATATTAGTAGCTCCTGTGTGGAATATTTCTGCTAACTCATGGAAACCCAACGTATTGGAATAAACACAAGTTATAACGTCTTAAGCAATCATCCAGCTATAATCTTTCAGGTCAGCCGGAATAATTTCATTTCACTCCTCAGATTCTTCATGCACTAATAAAAACTCATGGAATCGGTAATATATAGATAGATGATTTTTTTATCCATTGTGTTTTAACATACGCTACGATATAAATGATTTGACGATAGCTACATTTCCCTCACTACTGGGAAATATTTAAAAAAATATTAAAATAAAAAAATCCCATTGCTTTCTTTCAAATAGCTCGGTACTTAATTTTCATTTCCTTTCGACCGAAAACTGATTTTTATTCATTAAAAATACAATAGCAACATAAGCAGAAATCATAATCACCGTTTTTCTTTCAAGTAATTAAGCCCAGCGGGTGTTCTTTCAACAGTGAGGGATTTCTTAGCACGTAATTCTCCGCAATCATTGCGCAGTATTAGTCACTCGAGTTTCGTAGCTTTTGCTCATTAATTTGAGTTCAAATGAGCTCTCAAAGCTTCATTTTCTCCCGATACTTCCGTTATCTTTCTTTATCATTCTTCACGTGCACTTTCTTATCCAAACTCACAGCCTGAAAAGAAAATCTACTGCTACTAAAGGTATAACGAAGTAAATTTCTCCGTCATTTTTATCCGCGCTAGGATTCGAACCCGGGTCCCCTCTTTCCGGAATAAGTTGCTCTACCAGTTGAGCTACGCGGACGTTTTATTCTGATTCCTATCTGCCTTTATGTCGTGTGCGTCCTTCTGGTAGGTACGTCACATCTCCTGGTACGTTACATCATCTCCCTTATTTTTATTTATTTATTTTTTTTTTTTTTTTGAAGTGCTGGAGAAGGGATTCTCTTATTTTTCCTATCTCGCGGTGTGGAAATAACATCACACCGTTGCGAGATTTTGAACGGTCGGGTCATCCGGATAGTTCGGGCGCCATTATAACGAAGTAAATTTCTCCGTCATTTTTGGTCTACGCCGGGACTCGAACCCGGATCCCCTCATTCTGGAACAAGTCACTCTACCAATTGAGCTACGCGGACGTTTGTTCTGATTGCAATCTGCCTTTA
The DNA here is from genome assembly GCA_039090855.1 of Macrothele yani. Taxonomy (NCBI): domain Eukaryota; kingdom Metazoa; phylum Arthropoda; class Arachnida; order Araneae; family Macrothelidae; genus Macrothele; species Macrothele yani. The sequence continues at coordinate 163,494,039 of CM077002.1, forward strand.
TGTCGTGTGCGTCCTTCTGGCAGGTACGTCACATCTCTTGGTACGTTACAAAGGTTTACTGCTTTTGATTCGGAAATGCTTAAAGAATTACATTGTTTTGTGCTAAAGATATCGCTCTATCTTTCAGCTACTGCCGCAATAGCGGATCTATAAATTCATTTTTGTTGCTCCAGTCAAAAAAAAAACAGGTAGGCTCAGTTCTGATTGAGCCGTTAGTCTGGAACGTAGAACTACGACTTGGAGATCGGAGAGTTGAAATGATCTAGTCGAGTATGGTTTCAAAGCGTTTATTTAATTTGTTATAGCCAAAACAGGTCTATGATATGAAAAGTAGCTTACATAATTTTTACAAATAGTGCTGGACACAAATACATGTAATAAAGAACTAATCCGTTTAATCTGCGTACATTGTATAGATATATGCTAAACTAGCAGGCTTTCACCATCCCGGATGACTTCGTTAGGGTTAAAACAAGCGTCTAATATTAAAACATAGAGTTATGTTTAATACAAATTTTGAAGATGTTAATCCGTTTTTTTTTGTGTAAATATGACATCGATGGTAAGTCAGATGATTTTCGAAAACTTGAAAATTTCGTCGTCCGTCAATGGGAATCGAACCCGCGTCTCCTAGCTATCGCCCAAGTATGATAACCCCTTCACCCCTAGAACGACTAAGTTTCAAGTTTCCGATGAGTTTGAATATAACTATCACAGGATTCGCAAGCCGAAGCAACCGGTATTCATGTTTAGCGAATCTGGAGGTTAAGGATTCTATCCCGTCATTGACCCGAGGAACAGATAAATCATGAATGAAATACGGGATTACACCATATAATACCAATTTTGAAGATGTGAATCCGTTTTTTTTTTTTTTTTTTTTTTTGTGTGTGTTAATATGACGTGGATGTTAAGTAAGATAATTTCCGAAAAAAAACGAATTCACATCTTCAAAATTTGTGTTGTATGGTGTAATCCCGCATTCCATTCATGATGTATGTTTAATATTAGGCGCTTGTATTTAAAACTTTTATAACTGTATTTTTGTTTTATATAAGTGTATGTTTTAATATAAGACGCTTGTTTTAAGCCAGTAGAAGACATCCGGGATGGTGAAAGCTTGCTAGTTAAATACATATCTATGTAATGTTCGCCGATTAAACGGATTAGTTCTTTATTATTTATGCTATTGGCATAGCCTTTATCCCTTTACGTATGTTGGATACATTGCGAACACAAAACAGATCGATAAACGAATTACCCAACGCGCTGCTCTGTCTTATTGGGCTTCTTACATTACTCATTACTCAATCTTGCCTCTCGTTTTGCTTTTCTCCACTTTTGCTTGCGTTCATTCTGTGAATTCCGCAGCATTGTCGAAAATGTTTACCCGATCGCACGAAAACATTTTTTTTATTTTAGTTTAAATCACTGCGATATGTTCTTTATATATTTGAACAGATCGCGTCGAGAGCTTTAAAACCATACTACGCACAGTCGTTTTGCACTCAAGGTTGTCCAGATAAAACTCGATATTTTCAAAAGTGTTCACCGGTTCACAAGAAAACAATTTTTAAAATGTTCAGTTCAAACCACTGCGAAACATTCTTCGTATCTTTGAATAGATCTCGTCGAGAGCTTAATTTTTTCGAACAGAGATTTGTCTTGAATGTATTTTTGAACTCACAATGAGCAGTTAAGTGCTCTTTAGGGTTCCCTGGCACACACAAGTGGTCAAAAGGATCAAACGAAAACGACAAAACAATTTTCTTATTGTCCTAACATGTTATCAAATGTCACTTATCCATCTATGTAGTTTTGGGATCTCCTGGTTTCTAAGTATATTTTTGTGTTGGAGTGTCGTAAAAACGGTAAAATAAGAAGACTCATAGGAAATTTGATATGCTGAAATCTAAACTACACTATCTACCAACAAGTAATTGGACACCCCTGCAATCGACGATATCTGCGGTCCTGATACACGTCACGGCCGCCGCTGTTAAATATCGTGTGGGAAGCAACAACGCAACCAGTCGCATGCCAGATGCCACGCAGTTTGGAGCTCTCTGATTTCGAGAAAGGTGTAATCGTCGGGAATCCCAGAAATGGCCGATCCATACGAGACATATCCAGCGAGTTGAAGTTCCCAAAAAACGACAGTGGCCTACGTGATTGGCAAGTGCAAGATGAGAGGTGACTGTCGTAATGTGTCCCGACCCGGCAGACCCACAAAACTAACTGGGAGTTAGAGACCAACGGGTGCTGGCGATAGAAATTCGGAAGAACCGCACCAAATCGATGAGCCACATCCGCGAGGAGTTTCAACAGGCATCCGGGACTGTTCTTTCGATGAATACCATCCGTAAAGAAACCCATCTACTTGGTTATCATGGATGTTCTGCCGTCCACAAACCTTTAATCACCAAGTCCAATAGCCCTGCTCGGCTAACGTGGTGTAAAGAACGTCGACAGTGGACCGTTGAAAGTGGAAACAGGTTCTCTTGAGCGACGAATCAAGGTTCACCCTCTACCGTTCGGATGGCAGGGTCTGGTTTGGTGTCTGCCTGACGAACGCCTCCTTCCGGAATGTATTGTGCCAACTGTGAAGTTCGGCGGCGGTGGAGTTATTCTATGGTGGTGTTTCTCCTGGTATGGCACGAGACCCTTGGTCGCAATTCCTAGTAGACTCAACGCCGAGACCTACTGCACCATTTTGGATGACCATGCGCTTCCTACGTTGTGGAAGTTTTACGGGGTGGAACCATGTTACTTTCAGGATGACAATGCCACCTGCCATGTTGCGAGTCCACCATGGCTTGGTATGGTGAAAATGGGGTTAATCGAATGGACTGGCCTGTGCAGAGCCCGGACCTTAACCCTATCGAGCACTTTTGGGACGAGTTGAAGCGTCGACTTAAGGGGTGCCCCTACCGTCCAAAATCGGTGAAGGAACTGACCTGTCTTCTCCAAGCCTAGTGGAAGAAAATACCGCTTCCGTCGTACAACGCGTGGTTGAGAGTATGCCACGGAGGGTCGCAGCTGTAATCGCCCCTCGTGGAGGCTCCACCAACTTTTAAAGGTGAATAAACTTCGTTTTCCTTTGCTATCACATGTGTCCAATTACTTGTTGGTAGATAGTGTATAAGCGCCCATAATCTGGACAAGCTTTCATCGTGAGCTGATCTAAGCTTTCGCTATCTCTTCCTAGTACTGAATTTCTCATTCTGTTAACGGTCATCCAGGACTCTTAACTTTCGCAAATGTTTTACCTTTCGCAAAAGTTCTGTTTTTTTTCTCAAAAGATCAAAAATATAAAGTAGAATTGCATGCTATAAATTGAAACCTTTGAAAACAAGAATATTTCTGTGAATCTCTAATTGAAAACTCACTGTTATTTTCGATATTTTTAGCACGTCTTTTGTAAAAAAAGATCGTGTTTATGTTATCGGTTTGTCCGTCCGCCTGTACCCACGATATCTCTGCAACTATTAGTCCGATTTGAAAAATTATTTTTGCATTGGGAAGCTTGAAAGATTCAAATGATGATCCTTCATTTCGTTTTTTTTTTACGATGTGCAATTTTGCCGCTAGAGGGCGTAAATGCAGATGATGTCGAATTCAAAAATACCTTTTATTCCACATATTTTCTTCTAAATATCTGATTCAAAAAAGTATATTATCTTTCGATTCCAGTTAGGTCGAAGAGTATTTTAGATATAGTTACTTTTTCAAATTACGCATAGATTTTCCGCTAGGAGGCGTAAAAGTAAATTACATTTTTCCCGTATACACATCTGGAGAGAGCAGGGAACACCCAATCACTCCTCCAACATCATCAAAAGGGACGGGTTTGGAAGTGCCGGAGATCTTGTTTGGGGTGGTATCATGCTTGGTAGCCGTATTGACCTCCACATCTTCCAAGGAGGTTCAGTATCTGGTGTCCGTTATTGTACCGAGGTTTTCCTGCCTCACGTGCGTCTGTTTAGAGGTGCTGTGGGTCCTGAGTTACTCTTCATGGACGACAACGCTAAACCTCATCGTACAGTGGCTGTCACAGAGCTGTTAGAGAGTGAAGATATTCAACGCATGGATTGTCCCGCAAGGTCCCCGGACCTAAATCCAATCGAACACGTGTGGGACCTTCTCGGGAGACGCTTGGTAGCATGTCACCAAAAGACAGAAACGTCTATGTGACAGCCGCCTGTCACATGGACGTTTCTGTCTTCTGTCCAGTTGTGCTCAAAGCTACCTTTGCAATAAAGAGCCTTTGTGTCCTTTGGATTCCTTGTTCGGACGGTTTTGCTCACTTGTCCCATATTCTAACATCTTGGGGATCATATGGTATGATTTGAGTCGATGCGGAGCCCTTCTGCACGACGTTACATTCGAAAAACCGTCTCGTCCTTAATTTTTGCACGCCAGTGTATTTTCACACCGAGCATGGAATACAAATGTATATCGCCAGTCTCCACAACTTCGCTGAATAATTAATGTATTGCGTCTCAAACCTTTACTTCGTTGATGCATTCTGAATCTAGAAAAGAAGAGGAGCAACAACAAGAAGAGTACATTAAGTCCGAGACGTATCGTCAAATTTATAAATAGGCAACAAAGGAGTTTGAAAAATTGTTTCTGAAGAACGATTTTTTCAGAAACAATTTTAGCAATAACGATGACACTACCCTTCTACTTCTACTAATTAATTTATAATCAGCAAACGTTACTATGAATTGTATATAGTATAAGATGTTTTTAAGTGAATAAAGTAAAACACATTTCTTTCGTTTTATTTCTTAAAAATTGCATATCTGAAAAAAATCAAAGGGGCACAGTACGAACTGTGTCGCAGCCTACAACGTAGTCAACTGTCCTTAGCTGAATACTTTAGAACGTAGAACTAGTAAGATAGTGCCATGAAATAGCGACAATTGGCGAAGTTCTACGTTGTAGATGCGGCACAGCCAGAAGCTTGTTGAGCTTACAGACATTTGTACTTAACCTTTGTACGGTAACCTTTGTACGGTAACCTTTCTCCGTCTTCTACATTTTGAAGTTTAGTGTAGGATCGTATGGCGTACATACCTCAGAGGTGGCCCACGTGTTAATACAGCAAGTAGCAGTGATAAGCAATTGCCGGTGCAGCTTAATTGGGAAAGCATTCGGCACTAGAGCAGAAGGATGCGTGTTCGATTTTTGCCGACGGCAAAATGGAATTTGCGCAATATTTGCAACCGAACGTGAAATTAATCTGTTGGCCGTTGGGTTCTTAGAAAAATGTGTGAGGCTTCTTCCAACACATCGTCTGGAAATAGTAGTCAAAATTCCTTCCTCTACAGTGAGCTGTCCTTCAAGCGTGGTTTGCCGGCTAACCCGGAAACCTATACGATTCCGTCCCAGCCCTTTCTCAAGGAAGGATATACGTGACATGTCTGTACACATCGCCTGGAAATAGTCAGAATTCCTACTTCTACAATGAGGTCTCCTTCAAGCGTGGTTTGCAGGATGGCCCGGAAACCTGAGATTTTATCCCAGTCCTTTATCAAGGGAGGATATACACTGAAGAGCAATTTAATTAGAGATACCTGTCTAGTAGCGTGTAGCACCACCTTTCGCATGGCGGTGATTCGTCTCGGCATGGACTCGACAAGACACCGGAAGCGTGGGGAAGCCATACGGATCCACGACCCCTGAACAAGCTTCCACAGTTAACGAAGATTTGATGGTGGGGGATCATTGCCATTCGGATACACTACGGGAGCGATGACACAGTGCATTGTCTTATTGCAGGATGAGGTCCCCAGTGTAATGTTGAAGACGCACAAATGGGAGCAAATGGTCGTCCAGGATATCCCGGTAACGTTGACCTGTGAAGGACGATGTCACATGTACCAAAGGTCCCATTTCAGTCCACGTAAACAGTTCCCAGACAAGAATGTCATCCCCACCAATTTGAAGAGTACCCTGCTGGAGAGAAGGATCCATTGCTTCATTTGGTTTGCGCCGTACTCGTAACCTGCCATCCGCATGTACCAACGTGAATCTCGACTCATCAGTCCAGGCAACATTTTTCCACATGTCTAGGATCCAGTGGGGATGTTCCCGTGCCCATGCTAATATTTGCACCCTGTGATGTGCGGTCAGGAGCGGTACCCTCGTGGGACAATGGCTTCTGTACCCCATAGCGAGGAGATGATTCTGGATGGTGTGACTGCTTACACGTTTTTGTGCACCAGCGTTAAATTGCCGAATGATTTCTTGCACTGTGGCCCGTCTATCCGATGTTACAATACGGGATAGCCGACGATGACCCCTCTCATCCACACGCTGTTGTCCACGGCGGTTGGCCCTTGCAAGGATGGTTTTAGCGGATTCGATGTACTCACAGAGCACCCGTGACACAGTGGCTCGTGAAAATCCCAGTGCCTGCACGACTTCCGAGATGGAGGGCCCCATTCGTCTGGCCCCGACAATTTTCCCACGATCAAATGCGCTTAGATCCTTCGTCTTAGATATACTGCGTCCGACTCTTACTGATTCTAGTCGCATCCCTCCTTATATTGTCGGATCGCTGCATACTTTATGTCGTTTCCGTTTACAGGGTCGCCCACAGCGCTACATTTCCATAACGCCAGCTGTCTCTAATTCAATTGCTCTTCAGTGTACGTGACCTGTGCTTCTGCACACATCGTCTAGAATTAGTCAGAATTCCTTCTTCTACAGTGAGCTCTCCTTCAAACGTGGTCTGCTGGATGACCCGGAAACCTGAGATTCCATCCCAGCCCTTTCTCAAGGGGGGAGGATATACGTGACATGCGCTATGCTCTTTCCACAGATCGTCTGGAATCAGTCAGAATTACTTCCTCTACAGTGATCCCTCCTTCAATCGTGGATTACCGGCTGATCCGGATACATACGATTGCGTTCCAGCCCTTTCTCAAGGGGAGGTATATGTGACGTGTCTACCTCAGAGATAACACACGTTTCAAGACGACAAACTTGGTCGGTGTAGCTTAAATCGGAAAACAGTGGGCTCGAGGCAGGATGCGGGTTCGATTTCCGCAAATGGCATTTACGCTGTGCACATTACCAGTTTATGTAACTTGGAGACTGGCAGTTCTTTCCATCAACCGGAGCCACAAATACACAGAATGATGCAGGAAAGCGTGCGTTTTGTAAGAAAGAGCATGTCTATCAACTTTAAATTTTGTGTTTCAAATTTTAGGTGGATACGAAAAAAAATCTTCTTTTTCACAACATTAAGCATATAGTTTCACGGCCTTTTTTTCACGATCATTTCCTACATGATAATGGTAATATCATTACTATATACACGGTCGTATTAGAATAATATGGTCACCCCCGAAATCACAGTGTACGTGTCCAGGCGCGTTACAGAGTGCACGTGACAAAATCGACGACACGGAGATATAAACAGCCGATCAAGACAGGTGATACATAGCGCGTAACGTTAGCACAAAGGGCAGAGGTAGTGATTTGAGGGACGTTCAAAAAGGAATGATCATTCGCTACCACATCATGGATGGAATCATCTCAGAAACAGCAGACTTCTTGGGCTGTTCACGAGGTGCCGTAGTGAGGGTGTACCAAGAATTGACCGCTGGCACACCGAGTACCTGGTGACGTCACAACTGTGGAGCCCCAAAGGCCATCGATCCCAGAGGAGAACATCGACTCGGTCGTCTGGTAAAAGGAAATTGACGCGCAACATTGCAGCAATTGACCACGCAAATGAAAGCTGGAGCACTCAGGTATGTGTGCCCGATAACAGCAGAGCGAACCCTGTTACGCACTGGTCTACGGATTCGACACTGCGTCAAGACGCCCATGGTAACCTAGATCCATCGGCAACGACGCCTGCAGTTTGCATTGGACTACCGTCATTGGACAGTGCAAGAGTGGAAAAGGTTGCCTTCTCCAACGAATCGGGGTTTGTACTCCAAAGAAAGTGACGCCGGTGGTGGGAACGGCGTCAGACACACAAGAGCCAACACCCGACACGCTTGTCAGTCACGTACAGGCCTGCAGTGGCAGTGTGCATATCTGGGGGATGTTTTTCTGTTATAACCTGGGACCGCTAGTACCACTGGATAGGTACCTGAACGCCAACGGCTATTTATCCATCCTCTCTGACCACATGCATCCCTTCATTTTGGACGTTTACCCTGGTGGTGATGGTGTTTACCAACAGGACAATAAGCCGTGCCACGTCGCTAAGGGGGCGCGTGACTGGTTGCAAGAACACGAGAACGATGTCTCCGTTCGCCCTTGGCCAGCGAAATGGCCGGACCTCAATCCCATACAGCTCATAACCACATCATCTCCGGGACCTCCGTGCTCCCTGCTCTGTTGCAGTCTGAATAGGCACGTGTGCCTTGGACAAACTTCCAGGATCTCATTGCGTCCATGCCACGCCGCCCGTCTTGCAGCTGTCATCCAGGCAAAGGGTGGTTATTGCCATAATAAGATGTGGTCATATTATTCTGATACGACTGTGTATTTACAATAAGAATTTTGTATTAAATAGATATATACTCTATGCCTACCCGTCTTCCCATCAACAAAGGAATTTGGAATAATAACTATCAAAATGGATGTTTTCCACGGTTAATATGAGACTTGTGCAGTATTTCACGAAGACATGTAATATGGACCACTGAAGAATTAGCAACGCGAAAAGGGACCTCAAATTGGATATCAATAGCGCAAAACGTTTTCTAGAGTTTCATGCGTTCTCGAACTGGTACACTCATGAAAGAACGTCATAGCAATACCTGGACACTTCCTTTCAACACATCTATATCAAATTCTTTGAAGTATACAAAACTTTTCTTACAAGATTGAATTGAATTGCATGCCAAAGCCACCATTTCTAGGATTTAAAGAACCTCATCAACATTAGCAGGAAAGGTAACAGGAGGAACTGAAGAATAAACAATTCTTTCTTGATATCCTTCAGCCGTGTATTCAATTGAATAACTAACCCCTTTTGCGCATAAATCATGTTGACGTATGTGCAAGAGTCACTTACGTTGCCGGCTGTCACTGCTACAATGAGAACATAATTATGATTCTCAACTCAGACTCTCGCGAAAGTTTAATTTCGAAAGCCGAAATGTGTGTGTGATTAAACAGGCTATTGGTAAATCTGTCTTTTCCTCGGTAGCGTGTATTTTGCTCGCTTAGATGCGTAGTCATGTCAACTAAGCAGTCAAATTCACTCTTTCTCACATCCACTTGAAGCAGATTTTCCTTTCATTTGCATGAAAGACTAAATTTCCCCTTTTGACATCGAATTTTATCTTAAACATTTTCCCTCGAATTAGCCACACGACTACTGAATAGCAAGTAACATCCCTGAATAATTCCGTTTGCGTATGTTGCATTTTCGAAACTTTCGGTGAAGTGCATTAATTCCGAACAGTCTGTGATAACTAATTTTCACTTTTATGGGAAAAGAGTTGAGCTCCTTTTCGAGAATGATATATCTAATAAACTGAGGACCTTAAGTCGAGTGAAATTGAATCCTTTGTACTGAACTTTCAGCCATTTTGCTCACTAACGCTGGCTGGCCTTTGATACATTAGTAACTTTATAACGTACAAGTTTGTCCGCGCCAGACATCGAATCCATGTCCCCTCACTCCTGAGTAAGTCGCTCTCCCAACTGAGCTACGCGGACGTATGCTATCGCTGCTATCTGCCTTTATCTCATGAGCGCCCTGCGGGGCAGGCACGAGCGTCCTACGGGGCTCACTAACGCTGGCTGATCTTTGATACATTAGTTACTTTATAACGTACAAGTTTATCCACGCCGGGCATCGAAACCGGGTCTCCTCACTCCGGAGTAAGTCGCTCTCCCAACTGAGCTACGCGGACGTATGCTCTCGCTGCTATCTGTCTTTATCTCATGAGCGTCCTGTGGGGGCTCACTAACGCTGGCTGACTTTCGATACCTTAGTTAGTTTATAACGTACAAGTTTGTCCGAGCCGGGCATCTCTCACAGCTATCTGCCTTTATCTCATGAACGTCCTGCGAGGCATGCACGTCATATCTCCTTCCCCCCTGGAAATAGGGCTGGCGACATGGTTCACGGGTCATCCGGGACCATGTGTCGCTGTAGGTAGTCATCCCAGGAAGAACGTGCGTTTGAGAAATCCCAGACAATCTGGTGTGTGGAACGTAACATCACACTGATTTAATTTTTCGAAGTACTGAAGAAGGGATTCTCATTTTTTCTTTCTCGCCGTGGGGAAAGAACATCACCGCATTGCGATAAACTAAACAACCGGTCATCCTGGAAGTTCGGGGGTCAATGTAACGAATACGTTTGTACGAGCCGGGCATTGAACCAGGATTCCCTCACTCCGGAGTAACTCGATCTCCCAACTGAGCTACACGGACATATGCTCTCCCTGCTATCTGCCTTTATCTCATGTGCGTCCTGCTGTGCAGGAACGTCACAACTTCCAGTTGTGTGTATTGTCCATAATATTCAATTAATATGAGCAAAAAGTGTCTCGTCTTCCACACCAATTTTAAATTTTCATTTGAAGTTCGGGTGAAAAGCGAGAAAAAAAAATCTTCATACCTTCAGAGGATTCAGATGCCGGTCGTTCGGAGAATAAGCTAACCGATCGTATCAGTGGTGTTTCTGTTGATGTTAGGAAAAAATATTTTCCATTAAAATAAATTCTTTAATTACATATACACTCTTGACTGTTTCAGCAGGATATTTGATCATGGGCCATGAGAAGATCTCTATGCATTAGTTTGTAAATCGTTAATTTAATTGGACATAAAAATTTAATTATTAAAATGAGTATACAAAGGTTAACTGAATTAAAAGAAACAAGCTAAATGGGCCTTTTTCCCACCCCATAAATGAGTAAATTTTAATTTAGCGGGCCAAGACTGCGCTAGGAGAAAGCTCTCTGCGTAATAAGTAGAAAACACACGGGTGAGCACGGGATGTCTCAAATAATTAAAGCGGGGTAGCCTAAAAAACGTAGAAAAAGACCGCTTACAAAATTTTTAACTGGGTTAATTATGCCAGGATAGAGTAAGGAAGAAATACATCAATAAAAAAATGGATAATTTTGAATAGTAAAGTGAACGGAACGCTTCCTCTACAGGAAGGCACAGATTGCAGGCATTAGAGATCAATTTGAACTTGAATTAAGAATCCTTTTGAGTTTTGTGATTGTCGTTGGCTCCAAATCTTAGTCTGATGAATAAGAAGGGGATCTCTTGCGAGATCTCTATTGAATTTCCCTTGAACGGGGATTTGATGAAGCTTTGGAAGAGTGCGGGGGGGGGTGATCTTACGTAGCGCCTTTCGCATTCCGCCTTTACAAATCTCTGGACTGCTAAGGGATGCCCAAGTAGTCGAGAGATCTGAGGAATCCCAGGGAATTTCACATGTAACATTAAAAATCCCATGGGATTATGACCTTGTTGGGTGTTTCATGCAATAGGCTCTATCACAAGTCACCCCCTGAGTCCTGATGGAGCTAAGCCATCAGAAACTGATGGAGGGAAGACTTTAAGAATAAATTCCTGGTATCAGGTTTTTCCAGTACCTTTTGATGGAGGGATAGCTTTGACCTGCAGTAGTTTGCTAACTGAAAAAATTATCTATGTAATGATTGAGGCATCCAAGGCAATAACAGAAATAAAAGGACAGCTGACCTGATGCCCTGAAGACCATAAATCCTTTTAATAAAGACATAACGAATCTAATGTTAAAAGATCGGTAAAAAATCCGTGGTATTACCACGCACGACCTTATAACTGGACTCGTGAACTTTTGTTAGGGCCACAGAGAAAGATTTACAATTCTGAATCATTGCTGTGTATTTCTTAAATTATCTACGGATTTAAACCACAGTCAGGTCATATTTTCGATCCCTTTTACGAATCCCGCTCAAATTTCAGGACAAATTACGGGCTGTGTTTCACATACATCGTAGCGGGTATTCCTTCTCAATTTAGAGGCTGCAAGAACTAAAATGTTTTAAGCAAGCAGCATTCCCGCAAAACATACATCGGATATATAAAATGAATAAAATAAATAATGGAGATGCTAGCTAGTAATTCTTGCGATACGAATGCATGAAGCTCAAATTAGATATTTATTATGAAAAACTGCTGCCTATTACGTAGTACATGGTTTAGTGGAATTGAGAGAAATTTAATTTAAATCATTTTGGAATTAATCTAAATTTCAATTAAATAATTAGGAGGTTAAAATGTTACTAATATACTAATACGCATTCTTAGAAGGTTCAAACCAGAAATCGCGTTAAGGCCTGAACGGGCGTATTTCATGCATCAAAAACGAAAATTACTTCTTAAAAATAATCGAGACGTATTTTTACTGCTCCAAAAATTAGCCATTTTGATTTAAAAATCGAACTCTAGGTTGTTGTTGTTTTTTATTATTATCATTACCATTAATTTTCCCAGGATCGTTCAACACATTATTTGGGTCATTGATACGGTAATTTCTCCCTCGTTCCCCAACCCCACTGCCAGTCAGGCAAACGACAGAAGTATAACTTCCCTGAAATCCTCTCACCCCTCTATGTGCAACATCGTACTTGTACGGTGGTGCCATCTACTGTACTCTAATCTCACTACAAACTGTTCTGTCAAAGTAGCTAGACTTGCTCTCGTTTCTGTGTCTTGCCCAAAAAGCGAACTCGCTGTAGGTGACTGGGGCATAAAATCCACTCACTGTGGACGAAAGTCCTACAAGAAACAGACTCATACCTTGCTGTATTCTCTGTGAGCTTCAGTTACTCCCTGGTGCGTCGGCGGCCGGGTGGTTTTCTGGTTCTTTGTGATGTTGTGCGGTGCTTGGTTGGATGTTGTGCATCTCGGTCTGGTGCCACACCTACTCATTTTTCTGTTTATCTTTCCTATTGAGCTCACTTTCTCAGATCACCTAGCTTCCTATTTCTAAGGGTAGTTTTAGACCTGGGGTCAAACACTCCCTTCTATAAATATCGTATCGTAATAACGAATGAAAAGCGGGGAAGTTAAAAAATTTTCGAGAGCTGCGAATGTTAGCGGACAGCGTTATCGAATAAATACAACACTAAACTTAAGTACCTACTGATGACACTCTATTGTATCCATAAAAGAACAATGTGAATATGCCACAGATTTTAATTATCAGTGAACAGATAAGTGGCTTCTTGTAGCAAATGAACAGAACTGAATTTGACAAAGCAGACTGTATTTTTATTAAAAATATGAGAGACTGTGATCATTCTGAATTACTATATGCCGCAATGCTAAATTACATGTGTCAGAAGAATTGTACGTACATCACAGAATTTTCACCTTTGCCGCGGAGGTAAGGGTGGGTTTTTTTTTAACTTTACGAATTATTACTCTATTCTAAAATTTTCCATGATCATTAAAATAAATAAATAATGCATGCCCAAAGAACATGTCATTTCATTGTAATGCTTACATTTTAATAGAATTAAAATAATTAAAAAAACAGTTTTTTCAGAAGTGAGAATTTTTATGGCAGTCTTTGGCAAACGATAAGGGGTGGGAGGGTGCTATTTCGAGAAATCACAAAATACGACGATAACTTGACACTTGACTGGGCAAAACACAAAATCCGCTAACACAGATTATTAAATTTTTAACTGACATCTTCGAAGAAACTGAGTGACAATGAAATGTTTAAAAAATTATCAACTTTTTTACGGCAAGGTAGTGGCGTATCTTCTCACGAATGTAGCAGACAGTATTTAAAACAAGTAATTTACACTGGTTACCAGAAATTAAGAAAAATACAGAAAATTCCGATAACTCAAAAAATGCATGAATAGATCTTATGAAATTCGGCGAAAACCTGTATACATTATAGAAAGACGCTAAAGCATTTCTAAAGGAACACTTCATTTCGACAAAAAGGACCACATGCAAACCCAGGGGACCACATGCAAAACCAGGTGAAAAAACAAGAAAGATGACACCGAACTTCGGGTGTAATGAACACATTTTTTGAATCCCTTCTGACGCGAATTAAATTTATCAAAGCTATTCAAAGTCAATTGAGAGCGCATGGAAAACAATAGTATCTTACCGAAAAAGAAGTTTTCAATCGGGTTTTTAATCCCGCAGATATTGCTCTAAACGGAATCGTGTACTTACGCCCTCTGGTTGCAGACTTGCGCATTAAGAAAAATTTGAATTTATATGAGAAACATTTCGTAGCAGAAAGGCTCTCCAACAAAGAAGGAATTTTTCAAATCGGACTCTTCGAAGCAGAGATATGGACGAATATAGGATATGCTTCTACGCCCCTGGCGGGAAAAACATGGATTATTTTAGGAAGAAAGTATTCTCAAAAGATTTTTCAACGTGAGCGGTAGCGGTACAAGAAAAAAAAATGTTAGTCAAATTTTCAGGAGCTCAGATTTTGCTGCAAATACATCTGAAGCAGAAATTAACACTTATGCCCCTGGTGGCCAAACCATGCTCTACCAACTATTGGAAATTATATGAAATGCATTTTCGATCAGCAGCTGTATACAATACAGGAAGAATTTTTCTAAATTGGCGTTTTATTGTAGAAGCAGAAATAGCAGGGAAAATACAATTTACCTTTGTGCCCCCTAGCGGAAAGTCTATGATTTACTTGAAATTTTTGAATTTATGGGGAAAACATTTCGCATCGGAAACACTATTCAACAAAGAAGGAACTTTTTACATCGGACTCCTAAAAGTAGAGATATTGACCAAAAATAGATATACATCTACACCCCGTGACGCAGAAACCATGCATTATTTTAAGAAGAAAATTTTCCGAAAAGGTTTGTCGACGTGAGTAGTGTCGGTCCACGAAAGAATTTTTTTCAATCGGGATTTTAGATGCTCAAAGAAAAAGAAATTAGCACTTACGACCCCTCGTGGCCAAACCATTTTTTACCAAAAATTAGAATTTATATGCAAAGGATTTTCCATCAGGAGCTGTATCTGGTGCAGAACGAATTTTTTAAATCGGAATTTTAGAAGCACCGATATTGGGGGAAACGCAATTTACCTTTACGTCCCTTAGCGGAAAGTCTATGAATTACTTGAAATTTTCGAAATTACATGAAAAGCATATCATACCGGAAACTCTATCCAATAAAGAAAGAATTTTTCAAATCGGACTATTAGAAGCAGAGATATTGACAAAAGTAAGATATACATCTACGCCCCTGGCGTAGAAAGCATGCATTATTTTAAGAAGAAAATATTCCGAAAAGGTTTATCGACGTGAGTGGCATCGGTCCACGAACGAATTTTTTCAATCGATTTTTTAGAAGCTCAAATTTTATGGCAAATACATCAGAAGCAAAAATTAGCACTTACGCCACCTGTTGGCCAAAGTATTATTTACCAAAAATTAGAAATTATATGCACAAGATTTTCCATCAACAGTTGTATTCGCTGAAGTAAAAAGTTTTCAAATTGGTGTTTTTGTAGAAGCGATATTTGGGGAAACATGATTTACTTTTACGCCCCCTAGCGGAAAATCTATGAGTAACTTGGAAAAGTAACTATACCTAAAATAATCGTTGGCATAAGTGGAAACGAAATATAAAAAAATTCAATTGGACCTTTAGAAGCAAATATATGGAACTAAATGTATTTTGAATTCGGCATCATCTTCCTTTATGCCGTCTATCGGCGAAATTGTACATCTTAAAAAAAAATAATAATAAAGGATCATCATTCGCATGTTTTAAGCTTCCCAATACAAAAAGAATTTTCGAAATCGGAATAATATTAATAGTTGCAAAGATAAGGTGTCTACAGGCGGACAGACGAACAAAACGATAACATAAGCACGGTCTTTGGGGAAACATAATTTACTTTTACGCCCCCTAGCGGAAAATCTATGAGTAACTTGGAAAAGTAACTATACTTAAAATAATCGTTGGCATAAGTGGAAACGAAATATAAAAAAAAAATTCAATTGGACCTTTAGAAGCAAATATATGGAACTAAATGTATTTTGAATTCGGTATCATCTTCATTTATGCCGTCTATCGGCGAAATTGTACATCTTAAAAAAAAAAAAAAATTAAAGGATCATCATTCGCATGTTTTAAGCTTCCCAATACAAAAAGAATTTTCGAAATCGGAATAATATTAATAGTTGCAGAGATAAGGTGTGTACAGGCGGACAGACGAACAAAACGATAACATAAGCATGATATTTGGGGAAACATAATTTACTTTTACGCCCCCTAGCGGAAAATCTATGAGTAACTTGGAAAAGTAACTATACCTAAAATAATCGTTGACATAAGTATAAACGAAATATATAAAAAAAATTCAATTGGACCTTTAGAAGCAAATATATGGAACTAAATGTATTTTGAATTCGGCATCATCTTCATTTATGCCGTCTATCGGCGAAATTGTACATCTTAAAAGAAAAAAATTTAAAGGATCATCATTCGCATGTTTTAAGCTTCCCAATACAAAAAGAATTTTCGAAATCGGAATAATATTAATAGTTGCAAAGATAAGGTGTCTACAGGCGGACAGACGAACAAAACGATAACATAAGCACGGTCTTTGGGGAAACATAATTTACTTTTACGCCCCCTAGCGGAAAATCTATGAGTAACTTGGAAAAGTAACTATACTTAAAATAATCGTTGGCATAAGTGGAAACGAAATATAAAAAAAAAATTCAATTGGACCTTTAGAAGCAAATATATGGAACTAAATGTATTTTGAATTCGGTATCATCTTCATTTATGCCGTCTATCGGCGAAATGGTACATCTTAAAAAAAAAAAAAAAATTAAAGGATCATCATTCGCATGTTTTAAGCTTCCCAATACAAAAAGAATTTTCGAAATCGGAATGATATTAATAGTTGCAGAGATAAGGTGTCTACTGGCGGACAGACGAACAAAACGATAACATAAGCACGATATTTGGGGAAACATAATTTACTTTTACGCCCCCTAGCGGAAAATCTATGAGTAACTTGGAAAAGTAACTATACCTAAAATAATCGTTGACATAAGTGGAAACGAAATATATAAAAAAAATTCAATTGGACCTTTAGAAGCAAATATATGGAACTAAATGTATTTTGAATTCGGTATCATCTTCATTTATGCCGTCTATCGGCGAAATTGTACATCTTAAAAAAAAAAAATTAAAGGATCATCATTCGCATGTTTTAAGCTTCCCAATACAAAAAGAATTTTCGAAATCGGAATAATATTAATAGTTGCAGAGATAAGCTGTCTACAGGCGGACAGACGAACAAAACGATAACATAAGCACGATCTTTATTTACAAAAGACGTGCTAATAAGTTGTGAAAATGAAATAAACAAAGTGCGTCAATAAGAAGTGTGGTCACCCCTCACAGCAACGCAGACCTCATAACCGTAGTTGCCAAAGCTGTTAATGATGGTGTCTTGGGCATCTGTATGTAGTTAATGATAGTATCTTGGACATCTGCATGTAGTTAAGGATAGTGTCTTGGACATCTGTATGTAGCAACGACCGAAGTTAGTGCAAAACTTGTTAAAGTACCTATTGGGCCGGAAAGATAGTAGTGTTCGATTAAGAGAAAATCGAAGTCGAAGCGCTAGCCACGGCGCAAATTGGCCACTCATATTGCGCCCACACACCGGCATGACATGACATCAGCAGGTAGGTGGCTTAAGTCAGTGGCAGTTAGCTGGCAGAAGGCGAAGAGTGTAAGCGCCAGCTAACGTTGAAGGGTAAAAGGAGCACATCCGCCATCGCATGCTGTATGAGTTTCGTTGCGGTAGCACTCCCGCAAGTGGTGTAAGGAATATAACCATTGTGTAACCCACAGCCATATCACATCGTCAGTACTGTCTTTGGTCGGAACGATTTCGAGAGGGAGATTTTGACTTGTCAGACAGTTCCATACCCAAAAGACACGCTGCAGTGGATATGGACATGCTGAAGACCTTAATCGAGCCACGTGTGACCATGCGGAATTTGGCCGAACAGCTGGGGACTATTCACAAGCATTATCACGCAGCTGCGTTAAATTAGAAAGCTGCACAAGAGGAAAGTCTGGGTACCCAATCAACAGACAGTTGAGCAGAAAGTAAATCACACGAGTGCATGCATTTCCCTGCTTGCGCGTGACCAAGTTGAACCCTTCTTGGTCCGTATTGCAACAGGTGACGAGAAATGGGTCCTATGGGACAATGTCAGCTCCCGGAAACATTAGTTAAGAAGCCCATGCTGATACCCTAAGCCGACTTACACCTAAGTTCGCGATGTCTGCTTGGTGGGACATGCCGGATGTCGTGCTTTTTGAGCTGCGGGCGACCAACGCCACTATCACCGCTGATGTATGCTGCCCATGTCAACTCGATGATCTTCTCGCATCGCTCACGTCGAAAAGACCAGCACTGCTGAACTTCAAGGGTCTCCTGCCACAGCAGGATGGAGCGATGCCTCACACAACACAGATGACCTGTTACAAGATCAGAGACCTAGGCTTTTCACCAAATGGGACGATGTGGAACGCGCTCTTACTCACTTCTTTGCGTCCAAGCCCCCGCAATTCTACAGGGATGGTACACAACAGCCACCCACACGATGGAAACTGGTCATGGCAAATGAAGGCTACTACATTTTGGACTGATTTGTACCTGCACATACGGTAATTGGCACTTTTCTGTTGGCTTATACTTTCTTTCCAACCCAATACGAGATATTACTTCCTTTTTCTTTTGGCTTATACTTTCTTTCTAACCCAATATGATCCATTACTTTCTTTTCTGTTGGCTCATACTTTCTTTCCAACCCGATACGAGCCATTACTTTCTCTTTCTGTTGGCTTATACTTTCTTTCCAAACCGATACCAGATATTACTTTCTTTTTCTGTTGGCTTGTGCTTTCTTTCTAACCCGATACGAGCCATTACTTTCTTTTTCTGTTGGCTTATACTTTCTTTCCAACTCGGTACGAGCCATTACTTTCTTTTTATGTTGGTTTATACTTTCTTTCCAACCCGATACGAGATATTACTTTCTTTTCAACCCGATACTAGTGTTGAGTTTTACATCACTCCAACCAACGTTTATCAGCCGCACACAAGCCCAATACCTTGCTTATATTAGTATTTCATTCCGTTCGTCCACCACAGAAACACATTCCAGTGAGCTCTCGACGAACGGTGCTATGGCCATGTTGTTGCTTCCAGAGGCATTTTGAAGCTCGGTGGTGAATGTTGCCACACAGGACAGGCGGTATTGTCGCACCACCCGCTTCAGCACTTGGCGGTCCCGCTCTATCATTTTACGTAACCTAACAGGTCGAGAATGCGCTGTTCTTGCTACGATGATTTCAGCTTTAAAACGGCATCCCTTACTATTGATTGGGGTAGCTGTAG
Organism: Macrothele yani; assembly: GCA_039090855.1. NCBI lineage: Eukaryota > Metazoa > Arthropoda > Arachnida > Araneae > Macrothelidae > Macrothele > Macrothele yani. Next base: position 163,513,482 of record CM077002.1, read on the forward strand.
CCAGGCAGAAATTTCCCGAATTGACTCGTTGCTAAGATGGCATTCTATGACCGTATCACGTTAAAAGTACTATAGCGTAAAAGTCTTTTCTACTTCTACGTTGTTTTAACACATCAACATACTAAGAAATAGTTCCTAAATGAAATAAACCTTAACGGCCAGACGAAGAATGTAAATAACAGAAGTCAAACTTACGGTAAAGATGCTTTATTCAGGATGTAGCACACACATCGTAACACAGCATATTGTAGTAAACGCTCCACACACCACATATTGTCACAACACTCCTATCAATAATCAGTTTACAACCCAACGCTCTCTCTTACAACCTCTCAAGCAATAGATCAGTCGTCGTTTTTATCTCTTGTTCTTATCAAAACTCAGGCATACGTCACGTGCATTCAACCTTAATTGTGTTGCCAAACGTTTTCGTTTGATAGAAAGATATCACGTTAAGAGTGAAGAATAACAGAATAAACTCAAGATTTACATAGGGAAAGAAACTAAAAAGGAAAGTTAATTTAGAATATACGTCACAGCACCCGAGCTCTGATGTACGACATATTCTACTCGTCGTGCTTGTCCATGATATTTGTCAGGCCACGTGCGCCTTATTATATCTGTATGGGCCATTGCTCTAACGTATATGGGCAAATTCACTACACAAAAATGGTGTCAAGATAATTTTGTCATATAGTGTATTTCAGCATGTTTCCGAAGTGTTACCCATCTCCCACGTGGTTCTCTCGCGGTCTCTTAGAGTCCTTCGGCATCCATTCCAGTAATTCAGTTGTGTAACGCTGGTCAGTTCTTCAAGCAGTATGTCCAGCCATTGGAAATTGAATGACTTTTATTTTGTCATGAATACTCATATATATGTGCAGTATATATATCTATATATCATCATTGTCATTGTCAACCGTTATCAATCCACTGCTGAATGAAAGTCTCTCCAAATTTTCTCCACAACTGTCTGTCTTGATACACTCTCCTCCATGTTACTCTGGCAGGATTTCAGGGTTTATCCATCAGTTTCCCATGTGGTGTTCTTCTGGGTCCTTTTCTGTACCTTGGTGTGCAGTCTAAAATGTCGATTACCCATCGGCGGTGCATTCTTTTGGCAACATGTCTATTGCTATTTCAGGATTTTACACTTAACATGATGTCTTCCAATTCTTGTTATTTTCCTTATCCACGAGTTCCTCATCTTATCTTTTCTGTTTACACCAAGCATGCATCTATCCATGCTTACTTCAGTTGCTCGCTGACCACGTGCATCCTTTTATGTTGGACGTTTGCCCTGGTGGTGATGGTGTTTACCAACAGGACAATGCGCCGTGCCACTTCGCTAAGGGGGTGAGTGACTGGTTTCAGGAACACGACAGCGATGTCTTCGTTCTCCCTTGGCAGGCGAAATCGCCCGACCTCAATCCCATAGAGCCCTTGTGGGACTATTTGTATTGACAGGTTCGACATGCAGACCCACAACCACGTCATCACCGGGACCTCCGTGCTCATCTACAGTCCGAATGGGCACGTGGTCCTCGGGGCAACCTTCCAGAGCCTCATTGCGTCCACGCCAGCCCTCTCGCCGCTGTCATCCGGGTCTAGGCTGGTTATTCCCATTATTAGGTAGGTGGTCTTATTATTCCTATACGACTGTGTATATATATATGTATCATCATCATCATCATCATTGTCAACCATTATCGATCCACTGCTGGACGAAGGTCTCCCCAAGTTTCCTCCACAACGGTCTGTCTTGTGCCAGTCTCCTCCATGTCACTCCCGCATACTTTCGAATTTCATCCACCCATCGCCCATATGGTCTTCCTCTGGGTCTTTTCCTGTCCCTTGGAATCCAATCTAAAATTTCGGCTGTCCATCGATGGCCTGTCCTTCTGGCAGTATGTCCAGCCCATTGCCATTTCAGGGATTTACCTCTGACCATGATGTCTTCCACTCTTGTCATTTTTCTGATCCACGAGTTCCTCTTCTTATCTCTCCTGGTTACACAAAACATGCACCTTTTCATGCTTCTTTGAGTTGTCTGTAGCCTTTGTATGTCTCTTTTAGTTAAGGTCCAAGTCTCTGCACCATACTTAAGCACTGGAAGAATGCATTGATCAAACACTTTTCTTTTAAGACATAATGGCATATTGCTCTTGAAAATTATTCTCTTTCTTCCAAAAGCTCTCCAGGCAAGTTTTGTACGCCGATTAATTTCTTCATCAATGTGACCTTCACTTGATATCTGCTGTCCAAGATAAAGGTACGTGTCTGTTATCTCCAGCTTTTCCCCATCAATCGATAAATCTTCATTTCTTGTAAACGCATTGAACATCACTTTTGTCTTCTGAAAGTTCATTTTTAATCCCACTTCTTTACTCTTGTCAGCAAGTTCCTGGATCATACTCTGCAGCTCTGATAGGGTAGTTGCAAAAATGACTATGTCATGAGCAAAACGAGGGTGGGTTAGATAATCTCCATTAATCTTTATCCCTTTGTTTTCCCAGTTCAGTGATTGAAAGACATTTTCCAATGTGGCATTAAAGAGCTTCGGAGATATGGTGTCACCTTGTCTCACTCCCTTTCCAATTTTTATGTGTGTTGTATTTTCAAACAGCCGAATCTTTTTTGCACTTGATTTTCATAGATGTTATTAATAATATTAATGTATGCATGTTCAATACCGCAGGATTTCAGAGCCATTGTAACTGCTGATGATTTCATATATATGTATATATATATATATATGAATGATTCGGTGAAACCATCAGCAGTTGCAATGGCTCTGAAATCCTGCGGTATTGAAGATGCATACATTAATATTATTAATAACATCTATGAAAATGCAAGTGCAAAGATTCGGCTGTTTGAAAATACAACACACATAAAAATTGGAAAAGGAGTGAGACAAGGTGACACCATATCTCCGAAGCTCTTTAATGCCACATTGGAAAATGTTATTCAATCAGTGAACTGGGAAAACAAAGGGATAAAGATCAATGGAGATTATCTAACCCACCTACGTTTTGCTGATGACATAGTCATTTTGCAACTACCCCATCAGAGCTACAGAGTATGATCCAGGAACTAGCTGACAAGAGTAAAGAAGTGGGATTAAAAATGAACTTTCAGAAGACAAAAGTGATGTACAATGCTTTTACAAGAAATGAAGACTTATCGATTGATGGAGAAAAGCTGGAATAACAGACACGTACGTTTATCTTGGACAGCAGATATCAAGTGAGGGTCACATTGGGGAAGAAATTAATCGGCGTACAAAACTTGCCTGGAGAGCTTTTGGAAGAAACAGCATAATTTTCAAGAGCAATATGCCATTATGTCTTAAAAGAAAAGTGTTTGATCAATGCATCCTTCCAGTGCTTACGTATGGTGCAGAGACGTGGACCTTAGCTAAAAGAGACATACAAAGGCTGCAGACAACTCAAAGAAGGATGGAGAGGTGCATGCTTGGTGTAACCAGGAGAGATAAGAAGAGGAACACGTGGATCCGAAAAATGACAAGAGTGGAAGACATCATGATCAGAGTTAAATCCCTGAAATGGCAATGGGCTGGATATACTGCCAGAAGAACAGACCATCGATGGACAGTCGAAATTTTAGATTGGATTCCAAGGGACAGGAAAAGACCCAGAAGAAGACCACATGGAAGATCGGTGGATGAAATTCGAAAGTATGCGGGAGTGACACGGAGGAGACTGGCACAAGACATACCGTTGTGGAGGAAACTTGGGAGACATTCGTCCAGCAGTGAATTGATAATGGTTGACAATGATGATGATCATGATATATATATAGATCGTAATGCATAATATTTTTTATTTTTGCTTCCGTTTGAGCAGCGCTACGTAGTAGTATTGTAACATCATAAACCCTGATTCCACAAAATTCATTCTAAAATGAATATGTTTGTTGTAACCTTGAATTACCAGTGCTTCATTTATGAACCGGCTGGTGACTGAGGGGATTATGTATTCCTTGACATTTCTAATATTGTCTTTTTTTTTCATGTATTTGCTTTTCCATCCAGAACGTTGCCCAACAGAGGGAACCTAGGAAGACAACAGCAAATAATGTCTGTTTACGCTCCGCGGTCTCAGGGACTTGTTCCTAAAAGTTTTGTCGGCGCATAGATTTTCAAATTTTAGACTTTTATTTTTCCAGCACGTGCTCTTAGACTTGTTTCGTTAATGTCTTGAAGATTACGATGTTATAAACAATTATTTATCGTATCCTTCCTTATATTCTCTTAAAGCTGAACAATACTAAAATATATATACGGAAAACGTGTGACAAATTTATGACACCGGAATAGAAAACGAAAGTACTTGCTTGATTTGCAAGTCGAGAAAGGGGAACCTGGATGTGGAATTTTCAAGGGAGAATAAATCAACGATTTAGGTTGACCCATATTGTCTCGCAATGGAAAAGACTATAAAGGAAATGAAATGCATTCGCGAAATGGGATCCTGGTACGCTACCTTACAACGGATTCGGAGCAGAGAATATTTTGAACATGAGAACATTTTGAAGTAAGGAACGCTTCAGATTACGTCAAATGTTCTAGAGAACATTTTGAAGTAATCTGAAGGGTTCCTTGGAGCTGTGCAAGCTTAGTTGAGGTGTCCCATTCTACTTGTTTACGCTGGTTCATCATCAAACTGCAAGTTCCCGTACTTTCTCGTTTTCATTAGTGCTGCAGTGAAGTTGTTGTTTCGGAAACGCCTGTTCATGAGAAGCCATTCTTTAATTACCTCTGTGGAAACAGATACTATATTTTGTATGACATTACAAACACCACTACAAAACTTTGATGTGACACAATTCGGGTGAAGAATTAACAGAAAACTTGCATGGAATTGATAAGTGATTTTATTTTATTATTTTCAGTGAAAAATATTTTTGTACATAAAAAGTACTTAAACAAGAGATAGAAAACTAGATCACACACGTACGCACGAACAACTTTAACAAACAATTTCTTAATGCTTTGTGTCCTGTTTCTTTATATCTGACTAGATCCTTCCTCTTTTTTATTGGAGGTATAACAACCACCGTGAGCAACTCAATGGGCTATAAGCTGTCGCCCGTCTTTAATTTAGGGTCACTGGTTCCAGGAAAGGGAGAGAACCAGTGCCGTAAGACAGACACAACATCCATGCCTCACCGAGATTCGAACCCGGACCCATCCCGGATGAATTATTAGAAGCCATCGCTTAGACCACTGCGCCACCTGACTAGATTATTCCCGTAATTTACTGATCTTTGGAAGCTCATCAGAAATATCTTACTGTAATTTTTCAGATGAGGGAATAATATACTGTATTCTCCCTGTTATTTTTTGGCACTTATGTCATGGAACCACAGCCTCTGGTAAAAAGGTGAGTCTTTCTCTTCTTCCTCGGTGGTGGCAATTTTCAACTCTACCACCATTGCTTCCTCCTCACTGATACTGTCACTCAGTCTGCGAAAAGCAAATCATTACGCCAAATAAGTTAAAATGAGAACACTTGCAGTATTCACACAGTACGCGCAGCACTACTTCGAACTCGGTCGACGTGAGCCAGCTCCTTGATTACGATTCCGTTTGTACAGTCCCAATCGGTTGAGCAGACCAAATTCGCTTCCGTTCCGATGTGTTCCGATTCGAACAATTCGATTCCATTCTGGTCAGTGCGGCAACCTTTAGAATTATGTAGAAAACTGAAGCTACCTTAAGTACAATGCAGCTTTTGAAAAATTTTGAAGTCTTATACATATCCCGTGACCACAATCAACGAAAGCAGGAAAAATAGGCCGAATTGTGTTCAACATACATCGTTAAGCCATTACATTATCACCACCCCCAGCGTAGAGAAATGAGCGCACATAGAGACAGAACGGTGGCACAGGTGAAATTCACAGAGCAGTTCATATACAACAAGCAGGCCGGCTATCGGTTAGTGGAAAGTTCGGAGTCAGAATCGGAAAAGCTGCCGATTTACCAGAGTTTGATAAAGGACAAATTGTGATGGCACGGCGCCTAAAAACTACGATCTCGGAAACAGCGCGGCATGTAGGTTGTTCACGTGCCGATGTAGTGAGTACATATCAAAATTGGTGCACAGAGGGCCAAATGATGAACCATCGTCCAGCCGTGTGTCGTCCTGAGCTCATTGATGCCAAAGGAGAGTGGAGATTGTCGCGCATAGTTTACTGCGATCGCAGAGCCACAGTGCGACAAATCCCCCGCAGCTACAACAGTGGTAATCAGGGCAATGTGACATAGCACACATCACATCTTAGCTTCCTGCACATGGGCCTGCGTAACCAAAGACCTAACCGGGTCCCCATGCTCACTGCACGTCATCACCAACAACGCATGAAATGGGCCCAAGAACATCGAGATTGGGTCGTGTATGATTGGAAGAAAGTAGCCTGGTCTGACAAATCAAGATTCTTGGTGCATCGCGTAGACGGTCGAGCGCGGATACTCCGATTACCAAACCACCTGGATACACTGTTGGGCGGAATCAGGCCGACGGTGTTATGCTGTAGGCGATGTTTTCTTGGGACACTGTAGGCCCCATTATCCCAATAGCACAATCCCTCACAACTGTCAGGTATCTGAACATCGTTTCGGGCCAAGTTCACCCACTCATGGCAACTGTGTTCCCTGCTGGTGATGGCCATTACTAACAGGATAATGCGCAAATGCAACACTGTCAGAATCGTCAAGGAGTGGTTCGAGGAACATACTGGTGACTTTCTGTTAATTCTCTGGCCTCCAAATTCATCAAAAATGCACCCAATCGGACATTTGTGGTTTGACTTGGAAAAGTGGTTTCCCGCTAAATCACCACCACCCCGAAATGTACGGGAACTGGAGGAACTGTTATTGACATTATTGTACCAGATACCCCAGGATACCTATCGCCACCTCATCGAATCGATACCTGCCGAAGTGGTCGCTGTTTCACGGGCTAAAAGGGCTTCTACAAATTATTAGGTAGATGATCATAATGTACTGGCTCAGCAGTTTATATCTAGGAGAAGCTAGGTCCAAAAGAAAAGAAACGTGAAGCACCGCTGTAATTTATAAAAATAGGAAGATGGTCGTCAAATGGATTTTGTAGTGATTTGTGTAAATAAAGGAAAGATAAAACGGTAATGCTAAACAATTAACTTTCAAGTTAGTGAGGACTGGTTTGAAAATCCTAAAAATGTGTAATATCTATGCAATTCAAAAGTTTGAAAAATATGCCTCATCAGACAGCCATGACGGAGAATCATTTCAAGGGTGATTTAAGTTTGAAGAATATGATTCATCTGATAGCCATGACATATATGTATTTTCTGGGGTATTTAAGTTTAGACAATATGTTTCGTCAGATATCCATAACGTAGAAAGTTTTTCTGAATGATTTAAGTTGGAATAACATGTTTTATCAGACATCCATGACTTAGCAATATTTCCTAATTTATTTATATTTGAATAAAATGCCTCATCATGACGTAAAACTTTTCTGGGTAATTTAAGTTTGAAGAATACCATCTTATCACGTACCATTGCAAGCCGACTTGCAGTGGCAGGCAACCATTCTTGTCGCCCCGTCCGATGTCTTCCATTAACCAACCTGCATTGGCAGCTCCTTCTGGAGTGTTGTGTTACGTGGGAATTATAATCGCTGGCGTCGCCTCATTTTTAGCAGATGACCACTGCATTCGTATATCGAGGACTGAGCAACTCTCAGATTGGATTCAGTTGGGGAGCGGCACAGCGCTACCACAAATAGTTTTATAGTGTAGGAAGTCATCTCCTTTGACAACCGGAAACCTGTAGTCGTGGTAACAGGGACTTTCACCGCACAACGATGCGTTCAAGATATTTTAAGACTAGACGTTTGTTTTGTCTTTCATGTTACGTCTTCTGTGGGCCATTTACCAACAGAATAATGCTTGGCCATTCACAGTTCTCCTCTCCCAGGAGTGTCTCTGTAGGGTTATAACACTTCTTGGACCAGACAGGTTCGCGAATCTTTCTGCTATCGAGCATGTCTGAGACATTCTGTGACATCAGCTGCGGCCATCATGGAATATCGGGGAATTCGTGCACCATTTAAAAGACTCTTGACGCAATCTGCCACAGAACATCAGAGTTTTCGTTGACACTATGCCACGTAGCATATCAGCATGCATCTCAGCCAGTAGTGGATTTACGAGGAACTAATCTGTAGCGGTTATGCGAGTCTTCTTAGAAAAGTGTCCTGCTGCTGTGATATTTGTTGTCACTTTTTTTATCTCTTCCACAACGCACGTGTTAAATTTTAGTTAGATGGGCAGCTCTATGGATATGAACTGTATATCACTTGCGCCAATAAATTTGAATAAATAAATAAGGCAACTGATGCAAAATTGTGGGAAGCAACGATGTAATTCAGTTAACGAAGCATTTGTTCCCTAAAGAGGGTGCTACAAGAAGAGAGGTTGAACAGAAAATAGTTACTTTGTTTGCATGTGCATTCGTGTGCGCTTCTTTACGGAGATAGCAAATACACAGTGCATCACTTCCTCCGTAAAATAAGTAGTAGATGATGAGAAACAGCGACAGATCACACCACTACTTATTTCAGAAAAAAGTAGGGCTTTCAGGGGAAACGATTTCAAAAGTAAAACCACTTTCTAGTGAAATGACTACTTGTGCCCGAACTTTCCCACACCCAGAGATGAAATATATCTCTTCTGCTGACAGTGCAAACTCACAAAAGTGTTCAGGATTTCTCTGCAAAAAACAGTAAGGGTGTTTCAGAGAAAATTCTTGGCTTCGACGCAAGACCCAGAAACTCGCTTACGAAAATGGAAAGTGAACATTAAGTTGGAAATAAAACAACTATTTTCATAATAAATCACACAAGGTTTACATAGGTCAACAGCAGTTCATTGTTTGATATTCGTTGCCTGTTTTTTTAATAATTCCAAGGTGCTGATTTTAAAATAGGCTCTCACATGTTTCCGTTACGTACGGTTTTTCAACTATAATTTTCTAAAGTCATCAAATTAAACAACATTTCAAAGCGTATAAGTTAGTGATTTCTTCCATTACCTACAGAATAATGTTACAACTTGTAGGCTATAGTTAATTAGGAGAATGTTTGTGGATTATAACTCTTGCCCTATCGTTATACTTTTCTATAAATAACTACACAGCTTAACTCACTAAGTGCTTAAACTCGCCGCAGTAACTTGGCTTTACTGTAAAACTGCACTTAAGGTTTGCCGATTTATATTATGTTTAACCCGGATAGCTTCCTTCTTCGTTCTAGCTGAACATCTTAATTATTAAACATGAAAAAGCTAAATAGGCATTTTAACAATAATAACGTTGAGACATATTCATAAGACAGTTCGTACGAAGTCCACGTCTTTATTGACTTTTATCAAGAAGTATGTCTCTTTTCAGATACTTCGCTCAACAGTATAACTTGATCACAGAAAATATCCAAGTAGAACTCAATCTTCTTTAAACTACGCAGTACACAAATCTGTGTTCGTTTTTGCACAATCGTAAATAACAAATTGTATTTATTGAAAACATGGTGCTCACTGCATAATATTCGTAAAATATCGTGAGACTCGAAGCATATTGAAACCCAAAATCAAGTGGCAGTAAAACATTTCAAACAACACCTCTTATCTCTAGCTTGAACACACGTCATTGGCTTCTGACCTGTTGTCAAGGTTACCAAACTCAAATTCATCGAACAGGAATCAGTAGGGTTAACTTTTAGAAAATGTTTTACGAGAGTAAACCAAATGTACATAAGAATACAGGAACGCAAAAGGAAATTTAAATGAGAGTATACATCACACACACTTAAGCGTGTTGTGTGACAGGTCTGAATATGAATCTGGTAACACTTGGGGGCGAAGAAGAGGCACCAAATAGAGCCATGTGGAAACAGGGTTCAATATAATTGAGCTCATTTTCAGCTCTCCATAGTCTAAGCGCTTCCAGTTGGAATTGTTTCTCCATACTGAACTGTTGTCTACTGTTCTTGTGTTTGATTTTAATGTAGTGAACCCTATTTTTTGTAAAAAGGGCTACCTGATGGTGTGTTAACCGTCCGGATAGTTATTGCTCTATTTTTACGGAGTTTGTTATTAAAAAGCAACAGTGGAACACTACGGACTTTGTAAAACATGGTTATTGAACGTATTGTAGAGTGAACATTGGCGAACGGATCAAATTAATGAATGGTCTGAAGATGTGTATGTATGTATACGTCATGTTTTTAACGTGAAATACTATATAACTCTGAATGAATGCAAGATTCTCATAAATAAACTATTTATGCCAACAGAACGAAATATTAATTTGTGGTTATGAATTAACCATTCTTGATAAAAATAATTATTTCGATCTGCATTCTGCGGTAGTTCTAGAGTCAAAACCTCAATTCTTCACAAGAATGTTAAGTTAAATATGACACTTGTAACTGTTTAATTTGATTTTACAGGTATCTGAATAACTAAAAAAATTGTCTTTTGCGATTTCTAAGAACCATAAAAACATTTTTTTTCATATTGGGTACATAAATTTAGTGTGTCATACTGATTTTAAAAAATTGCAATTAGAAATCTGTGTCGATAATATTAATTCCGAAAAGAATTGAAAGTTCATCAGATCATATCGAAATTGAAAAGAATATGAAATTCCGCTTTGTTTTTAATATTTTACCAATTTGAAACAAGATCGCGCTTTTTCAAATCATTAATTATTTTCCAACAGCCACGATCTGTAAAGGCATATGCTTTTTTAAAAGTATATTCTAATTACACCAGCTGTTTCATTTCTCAAGCTAGCAAGATGAAGATTCGAAAAAAAAATTGTTACCTAGCTCTTAGATTTTCTAATTTTCTTCTCACAGCTGAGATTATGCAAAGAGGTTGGGAGAAATTTATAATAGTCACTAAAATGTTTAATGTAGAAATGCATTTAAGTAATATTAAGTGATCTTTTTACAACTCACACAAAAAATCATTCTCTGAAGCTTCATTGTCTTTGCTCATTGCAAAACGCAGAGTAATTTTTTAATGGAAGCCTCACACGATTTAAGATCTTGGAAGAACTCCCTAGACTTTTTCTTGGGTATATATATATGCTGGAATGTACCTGGCCAAGGCAGCGGCCAGTGCGACATGAAGGCAGAGGGTGCTAAGAATCCCCGGAGGACCGGACTAGGCTGCCATTTGATGCTGACCTTGGCTACCTATAACGGACGCTCCCTATCTTCTGATTCAAGGCTTATTGAATTGGAAGAGGAACTACAAAGGATCAAGTGGGACATCGTCGGGCTAAGTGAGGTAAGGAGAAAAGGAGAAGATCTCATTGAACTGAAAAGTGGACATCTCTTCTATTATCGTGGGACAGATACTGGCAGAACTAGTGGTGTTGGATTTATAATAAACAAGAAACTGAAGGATAAAGTTGTAGAAGTTGAAAGTTCCTCTGACAGAGCTGCACGACTCGTTATCCAACTATCGAGAAGATACCAGGCTCAGATTATTCAAACTTATGCACCCACCACAAGTCATCCTGAAGAAGAAATTGAAGAATTTTATGAGGAAATTCGTCATCTAAATAATAAAGGTAAGCAGCACTTGAAGATAATTATGGGAGATTTCAATGCAAAAATAGGGCAACGGCAACAGAATGAAACTTCAGTAGGTAAATTCGGTCACGGCAACAGAAACCAGCGTGGAAATACTCTCGTTGAGTTTGCAGAGGCAGAAGGATTTTTCATCTTGAACTCCTTTTTCAAGAAAAAGCCACACAGGAAATGGACATGGAGACATCCAATTGGGACGACAAGTGAAATTGATTTTATTATGTGTAACAAAAAATTCGTCATCGAAGACTGCAGTGTGCTGAACAAGTTCAATACAGGTAGTGACCATAGATTGGTGAGATGTAAGATGCACCTCAACACTAAACTGGAACGTGGCAAGCTCATAAGACAAACAAAATGTATTGACATAACCAACCTTAAAAAACACCATAATACTTTCAAGTTGGAACTGAAGAACAGATTCTCTGCTTTAGAAGGCCTAACATCGGAAGAAGTGGATATTTCGGAAGTTAACAGAAAAGTAACCAAAGCTCTAATGGAAACAGCAACAAAATTAGCTGGGTCTAAGAACAAGTTGCATGTGAACAAATTATCAGGAAAAACCAAAATGTTGATGCAAAAAGAGAGATGAGGACAACTAAAGAAGATGTGACTTCCAAAGTGGAATATATAGAGCTATGCAAGACAACACGAAAAAGTATCACTGAAGACGTAAGGAAATTCAACTGTGAGCTAATGAGGAAAGCAATTGAAAACAACCAAAGCCTTAAGATAGCAAAGGGACATCTCAGTAAGGGAAGAAAACAGATTATGGCTCTGAGAAAAGAAGATGGTTCTATAACAAGAAATAGAGGCGAAATTTTGACAAGAGTGAAAGATTTCTACTCCAAATTATATGAAAGGGATGATACATGTTCTCCAGACATCATGAAAGGTACCAGAGTTCTTCCAGTCCTCCCAGCAGAAGTTGCTCATGCGATCAAGAACATGAAGCGGGGAAAAGCTTCAGGAGAAGATGGAATTACTATAGACATCATACAAGAAGCAAGTGGAGAAATTGAAACAGTACTCGCCCAAATTTTCACTCGATGCCTTAATGAAGGGAAGATTCCTGAGGATTGGAACAATGCTACAATGATCCTGCTACATAAAAAAGGTGACATTGAGGATCTCAGGAACTACAGACCTATCAGCCTCCTATCAGTGGTTTATAAAATCTTCACTAAAGTTCTTTCACACCGCTTGAAGGTAACACTGGACATGGCTCAACCGAGAGAACAAGCTGGATTCAGGAGTGGCTACAGCACAATAGACCATATCCACGTACTGAGAGAACTAATTGAAAGAGCGAGGGAATATGAACTTCCATTGTGCATGGCTTTTATCGATTATGAAAAAGCCTTTGATTCGGTGAAACCATCAGCAGTTACCACGGCTCTGAAATCCTGCGGTATTGAAGATGCATACATTAATATTATTAATAACATCTATGAAAATGCAAGTGCAAAGATTCGGTTGTTTGAAAATACAACACACATAAAAATTGGAAAGGGAGTGAGACAAGGTGACACCATATCTCCGAAGCTCTTTAATGCCACATTGGAAAATGTCTTTCAATCACTGAACTGGGAAAACAAAGGGATAAAGATTAATGGAGATTATCTAACCCACCTTCGTTTTGCTGATGACGTAGTCATTTTTGCAACTACCCCATCAGAGCTGCAGAGTATGATCCAGGAACTTGCTGACAAGAGTAAAGAAGTGGGATTAAAAATGAACTTTCAGAAGACAAAAGTGATGTTCAATGCTTTTAGAAGAAATGAAGATTTATCGATTGATGGAGAAAAACTGGAGATAACAGATACGTATGTTTATCTTGGACAGCAGATATCAAGTGAGGGTCACATTGATGAAGAAATTAATCGGCGTACAAAACTTGCCTGGAGAGCTTTTGGAAGAAACAGCATAATTTTCAAGAGCAATATGCCATTATGTCTTAAAAGAAAAGTGTTTGATCAATGCATCCTTCCAGTGCTTTCGTATGGTGCAGAGACGTGGACCTTAACTAAAAGAGACATACAAAGGCTGCAGACAACTCAAAGAAGAATGGAGAGGTGCATGCTTGGTATAACCAGGAGAGATAAGAAGAGGAACTCGTGGATCCGAAAAATGACGAGAGTGGAAGACATCATGATCAGAGTTAAATCCCTGAAATGGCAATGGGCTGGACATACTGCCAGAAGGACAGACCATAGATGGACAGCCGAAATTTTAGATTGGATTCCAAGGGACAGGAAAAGACCCAGAAAAAGACCACATGGGAGATGGGTGGATGAAATTCGTAAATATGCGGGAGTGACATGGAGGAGACTGGCACAAGGCAGACCGTTGTGGAGGAAACTTGGGGAGACCTTCGTCCAGCAGTGGATTGATAATGGTTGACAATGATGATGATGATGATATATGTTAATATAACCTTATTTTGCTTCTTTTATTTCTTTAGGTTCTTGTTTCGGAAATGCTTGGGTTTGAACCTTTGAACCCATTCATTTTAAGTGATATGAAAGCAAATTTGATGAAATTTATTTATTTTTTTGCAGTGTTAGGTGAAAGCGCGTTAATAATGAGAGGAGAGAAATAAGATATGTAAAGCAATTTTTAATCATTTGTTTATTGATTATTTCTTTGATCATAACATTTTTCGTGAACGTTCATTCATCATCAAAAATCTTACCTTAATATGGAGTGTCACAAACATATACACGCGAAGATTCTTATGATTTCGACAGAATCGTAAACGATGTTTCGTCAAAGTGAGTTCAAATGTGAAAGCATGTTTCATGAACATTACCAGAATCGGAAACGATCATTTGTCAATATGTTCCAAATGTTAAAGTATGTTTCATATACATTACCACAATGAACATTGCAACAACAGAACAAAGTATATGAGTTGAGACGGCGATTCGACAAGTAAGACACGCAAGCGCTTTTTCTACTGCGCCACCAAACTGGGAAAAACCTTTAAGCGTTCAGACAAAAGAAATTATATTGTTTGGGATAAGACCTCATGTGAGCATCGAAGTCTAGGAGGAGTCGCATATCCGTAACGTAGGATTGCTAGTTTCACAGAAAGCAAGGAATCCGTGTCGAAGAATGGACACAACACCTTTTTCACTTCATAATGACTACGTTTTCGTGCTAATACGATGAACACGGGTACTAACCAATTATACTATTGAAGCACGATTCAAAAAACATTTAAGCCCTAGTTCAGAAGTAAACTAAGAATGAATTTATTTACACTCTAAAAGGCTATGTAGTCATGAACATTCCGAAGAATCCATGGGCCCCTTTCGGGATTTCCAGAGTACAAAAATACTCACCTCTCAAGTTTTCTGAACATTGGCGTAGCATAATCTTTAGAAAACTTGAGAGGTGAGTATTTTTGTAATCGTTTTCTGAAGATTGACACCAAGCATATAACATCAATCTTCAGAAAACTTGAGAAGTGAGTATTTTTGTAATCTGGAAATTCCGTAAGGGACCCATGGACTCTTGGGAATGTTTATGACTATATAACTTTCTGCTTGCTTCTTTACATTTGGCAAATTGTTAGGCAGCATGACAATGTGGCATTTTAACGTTTTTAGCCTTTTAGAGTGCAAATAAATTCATTTTTAGTTTACTTCTGAACTAGTTCTTAAATGGTTTTTGAATGGTGCTTCAAGAGTTGTAATTGGAATGCGTGTGCTTACCTTTTTCACTTCTTCTGATACATAACATTAATGTCACAAGCAGCGACTTTAATATTGCGTTAGAACAGAACTTAGAAATCTTGCTTTCTGCCAAATCAAATGTTCTGAAATGTCAAAATAACATGAGTAATTGCCATGACAAGGGAGTAAACTACCTGAATATTTTCTGCAGATTTCTTAAAAATTTATGATTTTGAACTTTATATGACGAACAAAATAACGGATTTATGGAATTCCGCGAGTGAAGTTTAGAATGACATGTGGGTTCCATATATTTATGATGAAGCTCTTTGTGTTATTTGTGCATTTCACGTCGATGACAGTAATGAATTTTCTCCAATATCTATCAGACGACCACATTTGGCACAGGAACTCAAAACTCAAACCTTTACTGCTCTGTATCGATTCTGCATTTTGCCCTATTCCACCGAACGAACTTCGATTTTCCTTGATTCCATTTCCTGAACCTCTCCAAGAATGAGAAAACGAAGAGACTATAAATATAAATGTTCAGCTGCTGTGCTCAGAAAAGCGAGTTTAGTGGGAAGTCTATTATTCCCATGAATCACAGTCCTAAAATATATGAGCACGACTGAAACGACACTTTTCATTTCAACTCAGTCTGGATAGCTATCGAGCGGAAAATACTTTTGTTTCCGTTAAAAAGGAGTAACCTAAAACAAAAACTCCATCCGGAAAGAAAAGTGTTTTATGCGTTCTACATGTTTTCGGTGGAGTTCAGTCGGAGTTTTTAAAGATAATAGCGTTTAATAGTAAAACGGCAGAAAACGTTTAAAGGAGATTATAGTTTCGTATACTTCCTTTAATTTCGTAGGAACCCTTTTTTCTAATCACTAATAGGATTATAAAGAATGCACAAAAACAGCTATCTACGTTATGGAAATTTTATGATCGCAGTTTAAACTCTTTGTAGAAGACATTTGTGCTTCAAAAATCACAAATTCCAAATGGAAAAACAAATTCATCCTTAATTCTCTCAAAGTTCTTAATGAAATCTGATTTTTCTGTCAAACAACGCTTTCAAACATCTCTTACTTTAAAAAGTTTCCTCATCTCCTTTTCTCCTCAACCCTATGTTTGTTGAGCAGCATTGTTCATCATCCACAAAGGAATTCTTTACTCAGCCATAAGCTTCATGTTCCAATAGGGTCTTCCTCTTGTTATTTGGCTCATATAGTGAATCCTTGGGCGTCCTCTTCCAGCTTTTCCTTCCATTCTAAATTCAATCAGTTAGCATTGGTCGTCATCCACCAAGGAATTATTTCCTTAAGCTTGGTGTTCCGATAGGGTATTCCTTCCTCTTGTTATTCGACTCATATATTGAATTCTTGGGCTTCCTCAATCCTTCCATTCTGCCTTCAATCAAGTTGGCACACCACTCCAAGTGTCTCTGAAAACACATATTTTCCGTGACGACGATCAAATCCGCGTCCCCCTTACTCCGGAGAAAGTTGCTCTCCCAACTAAACTACACGGACGGAATGTATCGCTGCAGATTTGTCATCTTGACACGTGCTTTACCTATGTAGTACGTCACATGTCCTTTTTTTTTTTTTTTTTTTTTTTTTGATTGCAGGTATAACGACCACCGTGAGAAACTCAATGGGCTATAAGCAGTCGCCCGTACTTAATTTAGGGTCACTGGTTCCAGGGAAGGCAGAGAGCCAGTGCCGTAAGAAAAACACAACATCCATGCATCACCGGGATTCGAATCCAGACCCCTTTCGGAAGAATTATCAGAAGCCATCGCTGAGGCCTCTGCGCCACATGTCTTATGAGGTAACCTAACATGCTGTCTCTTCTTCTTTCTATAGTCCATAATATTTCTCGTTTTTCCTTAACTTTTTTTTAACACTTCCACATTTGTTATCTTTTCTGTCCAAGCAATTTTCATCATACATCGCCAGCAACGTATTTCGAATGATTGTAACTTTGCCCTGTCTCTTTTTTTGCAGTGTACAAATTTCAGATACATAAAATGTTACATTCCATATAAAAGTTTTTATAAAAAATTTGTTTGTTTCCAGAGAGACGGGCTTGGATGTTAATATTTTCAAGTGTACATAGCAAAATTTTGCTCATCCAAGCATCTGTGCAAAATGACGTAAATAATTAAATTGCTTTCCCCAAATGTGTATAATAAAATACATTTATTCCAAACCTAGGTATTAAAATTCATTTTCCAGGAAATCTGTGGTAATTTTAATTGCTGCTTGCATAGAGTGAAAGTTCGCTCTCTCAGACATAACAGTTACAATTGTAAACTCGATACCACTATTGCACTGCGCGGTTACTTGACGCAAATGGGCTCGTCTGTAATCTCGTATAACCCTCTCCAGCTGCCGATACACGCGAACATCCCCCTGTATTTTCCACCATCAGAAAGACCGCTGTCTCCTTGTTTCGTTGTTCGTGCATCACTCATTGTACACATTCGACACAGCTGTTCTTGAAGAGGATTTGCCATTTCTGATATGCTTGCACCTTTCGTCTAAATCAAAATCGCTTTAAAAGTCGCTTGAATGTGGACTCATTTCAATATCGCTACCATTTCATACACGACTGAATCCTTTGCAGTGAGCTGTTTACATAGGCATTTTAACGTCATAATTGAATACGTAAGTGAGAATGGTACTTGCTTGATTGCTATTGGGTGTTCTTAATCACTTGTTATTTCAGTTGCAAAGGTGGGACGATGGGGATACGGGGAGAAAAACGAACCGTATCTTTTCCAGTCTCCACCAATAGAGTGGAGTCATATGCATTCCTGAAACAAGTACTCATCCTGAACCAAGTATGAGCGCGCGGAAGCGGTACCTGGTCCGCAGACGTCGCCCACATGATTCTAGACTGTGTTTCACTTTAAGGGAGAAGTAAAGTCGTTGCTCCAGAATTGGAGAAGACGAAGGACATCTCGATCCTCGGTCATCCTAGTCGAGGCAAGGACTAATCGAGATGGTGAAAGACTTCGTCACCAGGCAAGAAAAGCTGCTGATGGAGACTGACGGAAGACACGAAGTGGAGAGCGATGACTCCGGCCGAGAGTCATAACCACAGCAGTAGCCCAAGTGCTATGGACTTTGTATCATACTCATATTTCAGTGTAACTATGATTGTTTTAATCTCATCTCTGTAAGAGGGCTCATTGGAATAAAGGATTAATTTCCCAATGCATGAGACCCAATTAGTCCAAACTTTCATCGCGTTGACGAACGAATCTCCCAGCCAGACGCGAAATTAAGAACCCCTGACCATTAGCTCGTCCCACATGTGGACTATTGCAAAGGAGTGAGAAGTTTTGGTCCTGTGGGGACAGCAGGATCCACCCGGTCCCTCGACAGATCGTTTCGGGGTGGAAGACTCGTCGGATCCTGACAGGATTGCTCGCGCAAAACCTTCACTTAGCAACCATTGAGAGAGTCTTATCTATCACTGCAGAATTGGCATTTCGACGGAGCAGGTAAGTTCATGAGCCTATTTTAATAAGTTGGTACTTCATTGTATTTTCGTAAAACAGAAACAGTAAGCAGTTTACTTTAGAGTTACCTTTTAATACACCGGAGAGCCAAAAGGTTATGATCACCTGCCTAATATGATGTTGGTCCTCCTCGTGCCACCTTAACAGCTCTCACCCTCTGCATAATTTCTGAAGTTGTCTTGTTGTATCTGGTACTGTGACACGTTATTAGCAGATCCTTTAATTCTTGTAAATTAAGCGGTTGCTCCGCCGCAGATCGGATTTGCTGTTCCACCACAAACCTTAGATGCTCCATTGGATTAATGTCTTAGAAGTTTCGAATACCTCTAAGTTTTCCTCGTGATCCGTGAACCAGATTTGAACAGTCCTGCCAGTGTGGCATGGCGCATTATTCTACTAAGAGAAGGCACTACTAGAGAGGAATATTGTTTCCGTGAAAGGATAGACCTGGTCTGCAATGATATCTATGTAGCTGGTAAACGTCACAAGTCTGAACATGAAGAACTGGGTCCAGAGTTTTCAACCAGAGCATTACTCAAAGCTTCTTCACCGGCTTGTGAAGAAGCTTACTCAAAGCTTCTTCACAAGCCGGTGAGAAGCTTTGAGCATTACTCAAAGCTTCTTCACCGGCTTCGATGGTGCAACCTGGTGCCAACACTTCCCCGTGTAAACAACACACACGTACCGGGCATCCACATGGTGCACCTGGAAACGAGATTCAGGGGAGCAGAAGGCCTTTCTCGAATAGTTAAAGGTCCAGTTGTAATGCTCGAATGCCCATTGCAGGCGCTGTCTACTGTGAACCGAGGTTAGCATGTACACGTGCAGCAACTTGCGGCTACGCGGCCCAATTTTTAGCAAGATTCGATGTACTGTGTGTCGTGACATATTACTCCTGTCACCAGCATTCAAATTACAGGCTGGACTACAGTGTCCTTTCTGTTGGTTCGTAGGATACGGGATACCTTTCGCTCACGTCTAGCATCAATGAGTCCTGTTCGGCCCACATATTGACCATGGTTTGTAGTTTTCTCCTCCTGTGGCCACTTTTTGAAAGTTCTAACGATGGCCAACCATGAGCACCGCACAAGTCTTGCAGTCTCGGAAATGCGGGAACCCATTCAGCTGGCCATTACAATTTAGCCTTTGTCAAACTCACTTGAGTTTGCTGTCTTTACCATCTGAGGAGCAAATATTGCAGCGATTAGCAGGGCACAGTATCTGGTGTTATTTATACCGTTTCATGATCTTCACAGGCGCCATGGTTTGCTTACAGTTGCTTCAATTTGTATAAAGACGTGCTCGTCATAGTGTTTTTGCCTTCGGTGTAATTCACTAAAACGTTTTAATCAGACAAAGTACACTATATTGACAACGTTCACCGGACACCCCTTTAAAAGCAAATCAACGGATCTGCTGCGTTGTTAAGATGCGCGGTACAGCTGAAAACGGTGTAAAAACAAGCCTGCAGCTGACCCCGATCATATCGCACTGTGTAGTTTAGTGAAAATGTCGCGGCGAGACAGAACTGACTTTGAGAAAGGAAAGATTGTTGGGTGTTATATTAGTGGGTTGTCCATAAGAGAAACCGAGAGGCGTTTAAACATACCCAAGTCAATTGCTTTGGATGTACTGAATAAGTTGAACACACTTGGCGGGTCTGAAGCAGAAAAACGTACCGACAGACCAAAGAAAATCAGTGATAGAGGACAACGAAGCCTCAGGAGAGTCGTTACAGCTAATCGACGAAGTAAAGCACAAGGCTCAGTTTGCAGGTGAGTAAGAATGCCGGAACCGCTCTATGTACACGTACCAATCGCAGAAAACTTCATTCCATTGGTCACCGTGGTCGTGCCTTTGCTCATAAGCCTTTTAATTCCACTCGGAACGCTACTCGTCGTTTAGCATGGTGTAAATAACATTTATCGTGAACCGTAGATCAATGGACACGGTTCCTATGTACTAATGAATCCACATACACTATCCATCAGTCAGATGGTCGTGTGTCGGTATGGCGGCAGCCGGGTGAACGCTACTAACCGCAGTGTACTGTTCCTACGGTCAAGTTTGGAGCTGCTAGTGTACTCGTGTGAGGGTGTTTTTCGTTGTATGGTACCGGCTCATTGGTTATCGTGGACAAACCTGTTAACCAGCATGTCTACCTAGACATTCTGGACAATAATGCCCTACTAACTCTGTAGTAATACTATGGAACCGAGTCTTGTTGGTACCAGCAGGATAATGCACCGAGCCATAAAGCAAGGACTGTTACGGCGTGGTTTGACGATAATTCCGTATCGTGTGTGGACTGGCCAGCACAGAGCTCTGATCTTAATCCCATCGAGTACCTATGGAATAAATTAGAGCGCCGCAGAAGAAGTTTGGAACCAAGGCCTACTACTAAGCAACAGTTAGTGGCAGCGCATATCTATCGCTGTGTTCCAAAACCTTGTCGAAAGCATGTCTCGAAGGGTCAGTGCATACATTAAGGCCAAAGGTGGACCGACGCCGTACTAATATATGTCAATAAATGATATGTCGTGTTTCTCTCTTAGGTGTCCGGTGACTTTTGTCAATATAGTGTATGCTTTATCGTCGCTTCTCTTAGCGGCCACAATTAGCTTTCTGTCAATATTTGGAAATGGATTGCATTTGTAATTTCGCCCTAAACTGGAAAAAGCTTAAAAGCACTGTGATATAAATGTATGCAATGCATTCTTTCTTTTAGGCAAATTAGCAAGCATTGTCTTGAAATCTTGCAACCCCAACGTAGCAAAGAACTGAAATTAAATTAAATAAAACACGTAATTTACGTAGCTCTTCTGAAGACACTTCAATCTTTAACGAATAGTTTATCACTTTCGTGACGTACTTTTCAATCTGCCTTCGAACTGTAGATGATTGATGAGAATGTACTTAACATATCATCTTTTTTCTTCTCATGTAGATCCCCCGGAATTCAGGGTACAGAACTTAGAAAAATATGACGTCATTGAAAGTGACGCCTTGCTGATAAACCTTACAGCTCGAGGTAACCCTCAAGTGATAACCTACATGTGGAGGAAGGGGTCGTCCATGGGTGAGAGTTTCCCTATCCACAACAATGCTTTGTCCAAAAGCCATCGCAGAGTGTTCTCTAGAGGGCCACTTCTAGAAATTAGAGAGTCAAGAAGAGAAGACGCAGGACAGTACGAATGCGAAGCCACGAACGCCGAAGGAACTGGCTCTACAGTCATCGTCGTTAATGTCCAGTGTAAGTAAATACAACCTTGTTAATTGCATTATTCGAAATTGTGTTCCTGCGTTCACTGCTTGTAACAGAATAAGAATCTAGTTTGTCGTAAGATAAACTTTATTTTGATTTTATTCTGAGAGGTTTCGATAATTGTATAATGTTTTAATTACGTAAATAGTAGTAATTGATTAATAACAAGGAACTGAACACCAATTACACTTAAAATGGTATAACTATACTAGTAATCTGAATTTCTTTGCGTAAAATATAAATCAAAGTTTCCAAGCTTTCGCATACCCACCAGATGGCTTTTTCAAGGAATACGGTAGACTGCAAACTGAATAACAGAACGCTTCAACAATTTGAACGCGGTGACCTGATTTGGCAATAAACGAACATATGCGAATGTAGTTATGCATTCAAAGACACGACGCGTCATGTTCGTTTAGCACGCGGAATCCTGTAAGGAAAATAAAAGTCATTCACTATTTGAAGAATTGGTTCCAAACCCGTGGCAACACCAGCGAGACGCTGTCATTGGGCAGTCGATTTTGGAGTGGAGTAAGAAGCTAATTTCTTTACGTCATCCCACATTGGAGTAGCAGACTTGAAATGGATTTCTCTGGATAGGGCCGTTCTACGCCAACAAAAAATTCGGATTATTAGTATAGTTATATTATTTTAAGCAGTAACTAAGTGCAAACAGAATTAGGTTTATTTACAAAAATATAATTTTTATTATTTAGCAAAATGTTTCTTAAAACAAGAAAATGCGGATTCAGGGACAACTTCGTTAGGAACACTCTCAGGTTGTGCATGTGCAACAGAACAGTCAGAGATTGTGCATTTACTGAAATAAGAATATGAGATATGTACTTATGAATATTGAACATAAACCCTACAGTCAGATTTATTACAGCTTATTTTTCGCATGTATGTGAAAGCTTCAATACAGTAAACCTCTTCTTGTCTTGAGGATTTGTTTTGAATGAAATGAGAGAAGACGCTTTTACTATATGTATGAATTCAGGGCTTGTGGCGCAGGACTGAATTTTTAGGTAAACAAATATTTTCGCATAAAACACATATTTTCTAAAATCTGGGATATAAATGCATATTTTCCAAAACTCCGTACATAAAGTTTCATGTTTCCTTCTTTTTTTATATTTTAGTGTAAATAAACCCGAATCAAAAATTCAGCTAATAAAAGGACAGATAAGGAAGTGTATTGTAACGAGCGGGTGGAATTAACGCCCCTATTCTCCTCTACTACTACATATTTCATAGGCGCCAGCATGTTGACGAATGACGTCTTCTCTTCCCGCTCGGACAAGCGAAACCGGAAGTTTTCCGGCCCTACTAAAGCTTAGGTCTCAAAATCGAACACAGAGAGTATATGTAGTATTTCAACGACACATTCGTTATTGTCGACGTTGTTGATGTGGTTCTTTTGATTTGCTCCGTTCATCATATTCTTCTTTCTGGGGTATTACTCTGCTCCTATATTGCAAGATAGAGTGCGGTTATGAAGTGCACTGAGTTAATTATTGGGTTAGTGCGAACTAAATGTCCGGCGCGAACGAGCAGTGAAGAGAGGCCCCCACCTCAGCGGAATGGAAACGCCCATAGGTGTTGCGGTTATTGCGTCACAGAGTTACTGTAAATAGCTAGCACGTGTGCGAAGAACAAGGTTCAGGCGTGGTTTTTTTTGGACGTAACGTGGCTCGCAAAGAAAACATGCAGGCGCCAGTATTTAGGCGCCGTAGAGTCATCTTCCTGTATGAATTTAAACTGGGCCATTCTGCAGGAATTGCCGCTCGAAACGTTAACAAAGCGTTTGGGTGAATACAGCCAAGGAACGAGCCATTCGGCTATGGTTTGTGAAGTTTCGAAGCGGATATACGGAACTACAAAACGAAGCACGTTGTCACCTCCCTGTTGCTGTTTCTGACGATGTTCTGTTACGTGTGGTTGAAGCAGAACCCCCCCCCGGAAAACGTGTCGTGAGATAGCGGCAGAGGTAGGTGTCCACCACACGAAAGTTGTTCGGCGTCTGGCTGTGTTGGCTAAGTTAAAAAAGCTGGGCATGTGGCTGCCGCAAGAGTTGCCAACAAGACTAGGCGTTTGGAAGTCTGCACGTCGCTGCTTCCCAAGAATAAACAGGAACCTCTACTGCATTGAATCGTCACCTGTGACTAGAAGTGGGTCCTTTATGGTAATCGGAAACGATCTGCACAATGGTTAAGCAAGGCACAGCCTGCTGGACGGCATCTTAAGCCACCTCTACACACCAAGAAGATGATGCTCCTTTTCTGGTGGTCCACAGCCTAGATAATTCATTGGAGTTTCTTGGCAAGTGGCCAAACCATCACTGCAGAACGTTATTGTGCTGAATTACGCCAGATGTAGAAACAACGGGCTTTGGTCAACAGACATGGTGTTCTTCTGATCCTGGAAATCGCCCGCCCTCATGTCGCACAACGAACGATGCTGACACTAAGTGCGTTGGGCTATGAAGCAATGCCTTATCCTGACTATTCCGCTGACTTGTCTCCGACAGACTATCATCTGTTCCGTCGCCTGGATCACTTCCTGTCCGGGAAACAGTTCACGACAGACAACAAGGTACAACGTTCAGTTGATGACTTCTTCGGGTCCCAGTCACAAGACTTTTTCGTTCCGGGATCATGGCCTTGCCAGACAGATGGCAACTATGTGTCAATGCCGAGGGGGATTATTTTGTCTAGTTAAGTTGTCCTACTTTTCCGTTCCCGCTGTCCACGTGTGCTGGTCCTTTGCCGGACATTTCTTTCTCGCCAACCCAATATTTCTGGGAGCTGTATAACTGTGAGGAATAAATTTCTGTGTTGAGTTTTAACTACTGTTCTTCCTCTTCATTGGGTGTTTATGAATGAAAAAGGATCCTTTGAATACGAACCCCAAGAAAATTCACAAAAACTGAGCAGTATCCTATCGAAAAAACTGTGGTGGATGTGACGTCATGCGACATTATCATCCACTAGGAAAACAAGTTAAGACTGAATGCCAAACAACCGTCCATTGCAACTACAAAGAACTTTTCCCGTCAAATATGAGCAGTAAGTTGAGTACTAATATTGTCTTTTTATCACAGGATACAAGTATGCACATTTGAAATTGTGGTTCCGTGTACTGGTATAAATTGTGACAAATATGGTAAGTGAAATTATATCCGAAAACTTGAAAATTTCATCGCTCTGGAGCGGAAATTGAACCTGCGTCTCTGGGTTTGCGCCCGAGTATGCTTCGACTAACGATTCTTGTGATGTGTTAAATTCAAATTACTCGGAAACTCGAGACTTGGTTGTTTTATGTGGTGCAGTGGATAGCACACTCGGGGGCAAACCGCGTGACGCGGTTTCGATTCCCACTCCAGGACGATCAAATTTTCAAGTTTTTGAATATCATTTAACTTACCATTCTTGTCGTAATTTACATCAATAGAAGGAATCAAAACTTCAAATTTGTATTGTATGCTGGTGTAATCCCGTATTTCATAGAAAACGACTAGTTATATTATTATCGTTGAAAAAAATTTGTTTTATTTTTAGCAAATATTTTTCTATTTTTAGCAAATATTTTTCTATTTTAGCAAATATTTCTGAAATTAATGATCACATAAAAATAAATATTTTCTGTTTTTCAGCACCTAAAAATACGTTACCTAGCTCTAACAACGAACACTTGTGTCATCTTTAAAATCAAGAGGAGTGGTACTGCCAGCTGAATTCCTCATAACTGAGTTTTTGATTGGATATTTCTCTTTCCTTTATTTTTTATTTATCATCACAAAGCTTGTGCAACATCCTTAATGTAAGCGGTTCGATTTCCTTTCCTTTTTTTTATTTGTCATAGCAAAGCTAGTGCAACATCCTGAATGGAATTAGTAAATCATTTGTACTACGGTCAAACGGCATCCGTAATATTCAGTGTGAGCAATGGAGTATAATTAAAAATAGGGTACTTATCTGAAGAGATATGAAAAGATTCCAAATTTATTTCAGTATCTCTCTCGCTTTCAGGCTACAAATGTTCGCCAGGCATTCAAAAACAAGGTATGATTCTGGTGTCAAAATGATAAGAAAGATAATGACCAGCTTCGACAATGATGATGCCAAATTTTGCTGCTGCTAAATCGATTTCAAAGCAGATGTTGCGCCTCAAACGAAAAAAAAACAGATTTATTTCTAAATTCAAATACAAAATTTATGTTAACCGTAAACATGGCCACAAGACTGCAAATTACAGTACCTGACTACGTGAGGTAGATAATGGATTCAAATAACATTTGCTAAACTGATATTAAGAAAGATTTTTCCTCCCGGATTTCACTAGGTTTTGAAGAGGTAATAATCTTTCCCCATTCGAAATGCTCAGAAATATGATTCAATATTTCTGCTAGATATCGAGAGATCCGTGGTTCGATTCCACGGCGGCGGCTGAAAACAATTTTTCGGTTGCTGTGTGTTTCTGGAACGTGGAAAGAGCGATGTATTTATTTATTTACTGGCGTTACGTATTTGGAGGATTTTCACCTTGGATCTCGCCCTTTGGATTTAATTGCTATAATATATATATATAGCCAGTGCCGTTGTTAATGCCCACCAGATGGAGACGTCTCAGTAGCTGAGCCCATCTTACAGATTTATGATGTCAGAAGCTGACTTAAAAATACACATAGCACCGTGGATTGTTGGCCACCGTTATGTAAATGTAACGCGCTCGGCTAGATACCGAGAGATCCGTGGTTCGATTCCACGGCGGCGACTGAAAACAATTTTTCGGTTGTTGCGTGTTTCTGGAACGTGGAAAGAGCGATGTATTTATTTATGATTGAACAATTTTCTCAGTGGGTTTTTATTTCAAGAAAATAACAAAAGGAGACTGGATGCATTTAAGGCATGTAGCTAACGAGAAATACTATCGATCCTAATTGCCAATAACCGCACATCCATGAATTGAAGGAAACGTATATACTTCGAACAATTCAACTTATCTCTCATACAAAGCCAGTCCACTCCCGGATGAACGTCTACATCATAAGTTTTCCATAGTCATCTTTCCCTATGTTCAATTCGAATGAATTATCGGCACCATTACTATTTCGTCTTCTTCACGATCTTCCTGTGCTTCTTTCGTCGTCAGGGATTAACCATTTCTTCACCATTTTTTCTGATTCCTGTCCTAATATCAGGTGCAGTGGATAGCACATCTCCATTTCAACTTTTTAGTGCACTGAATAATGCGCGCATACCGTTCATTGAATTAGATGCTTTTTATTCACTACCAGTTTGGGCCACCTTAGCCCAAAGCACGTGTGCTGTTTGGTATAGATTCTGTGGCGAAGTGGAATGCAACCCGCATCTAAAAAGTGAGTCAATTTCGAAAAAAAGACAGGGGAAGACGCCATATTGTGTAACATAGAGCTAAGAATTTCTTTTACGAGAAGAGAGAGGAAGACAGGCGCGGATGAGGAAGACATGGCTTCTGATCATTCGTCCGAGATGGGTCTGGGTTCAAATCCCGTAAAGCATGGATATTGTGTTTGTCTTACGGCGCTGGCTCTCTCCCTTTCCTGGAGCCAGTGGCCCTAAATTAGGGATGGGCGACTGCTTATATTTCATCAAATTACCCAGGGTGGTTCTTAAACCACCAATCAAAAAAAAAAAGAGATACCTGTGCACGAAACATACTTCTTTCCGGGAGCAGGACGTTCCTGAACGGGGTGACAGTTTTGGTAAGTTATGACACCCCCGGAGTATGCATCCTGCATAATATGCACTGCTGGGATTGGCTGAATGCTAGGAAGCTGGGTGAAATCACATTTTGGACCAGGGGGCCCAGAGATTTGGCTCCTGTTTTTGCTTCAAGTAGAAAGATGCTAAAAATTTTCTCCTGAGGGCCGTGGTCATCAGGCTATTGGGATTTCAGAATGGCTGAGGTCATTCTTTAAATATCTTTGTGCATAGCAGAGATCACTCTGTACTGCGGTCCAGATACTTCTAATAGCAGATAATTGGTACGGTGGATATGATTCAAAGCAGGATCCTGGCACATTAATCATCGAAAATCTTATGTGAGAGGAGAAGTACCACATCCTATGAACTAGCTGCTGAACTGTTCTTCCTGTGAACTTGCTGTTGAACTGTTCGTCCTATGAACTCGCTGCTAAACTATTCGTCCTATGAACTCACTTCTGAACTGAGCATCTATTGGGCTCTCATGAATTCACTCAGTGGAATATAATGAATGACTCGTATGTCTCATAGTAGAACCACCGAAGTGGATGGGATTTGTGTATGTGTATAAGTAGTCTGTACCCCTCTGCAAATAGGGGATGTTGTAAATAAATTATGTAAATAGACCCAGTGAGTCTGCTTTCGTGGATCGAACCTAAACAACTAAAAGGTAAGTGTATGTAAAAGATAAATATTGTCATACCAAGAAAGGTTTGGCTGGTGGCAGCAGCAACTAATGAGCGAAATCTGAAATTCCAGTAATTGTCTGATCGCAAAACTACACACCAAGGGGATACCAAAATAAATAATAATAACTTCACAACCGATTCCACAAAGTGTTGGAGCACATCTAATTTTACAGTATACCAGGCACTCACCAGATAGTCCTTTAACTGGCTCAGATTTGACTGAAGAAGACTTTACTCCCAGATCTCTTTTTCTAACATGTTCCATACATTCTAAATGGGGTTCAAATCCGGGCATTGTGATGGCCAGGGAAGATGGTGGAAATCGCCGTCATGCTCGCTTAACCACTCATGGAAACATCTTGCGCGGTGGACAGTAGCATTGTCGTTTGTGAAACAGCCGTCACCTGCTAGATAAAAAGTCAGCATTGCAGAATCGACTTGATCGGCAGCTATGTTCAGGTAATTTTGGAGGATAACCTACCTTGCAATAATAAAAGGAGACCCGCTCCGTACCAACAGAATGTACCGCCCACCATAACACCACCTACAGAAACTTTTGTTGTGTTTACAAGGCAAGCTGGGTCCATTGTTTCATGGGGCTGCGGCCAAACTCTCCGCCTACCGTCGGTACAGAACAAGATATACCGCGACTTGTTGCACCAAAAGACTTGTTTCCAGTCTACCAGTATCTAGTCACAGTTTTTTGGACACAGCTGTCGACGAACTTTCCGGTTTGTCGCATAAGTCTCAGGTTTCCGTATAGGCATGTGACAGTTAATACCGATAGTCTTCAATTCCAGGCGTACAGTTTGCTGAGATATGGGCCGGAAATATTCTTTATTGAATGCTTTGGTCAATAGCCGCACACAGGATACCCTGTTTCTTCGTACAAGCCTTCTCGGACGACGGCGATCTCGTTCCTTACAGATTGTCTGAGCTCCACGGTTACGCCTCCTAGACAAGCAAATTGGGTTATTTTCCCACTGATTAAAGACTTGGTATATTTCATATCTTGTGAAACGAGTCTGCTCTGGTGTTCACAAAATCATCTCTGCAGCGAGACGAGGACCCATAATAAGCCTTTATCGAGCTTCAAGATATCATTCGCTTTTCCCATTGTTATCAATACCACTGACGAGGAGCAGTCCTAAATAGTTGCCTAAAGCACTTGATAACGCATGTAACTACGTATCTTGTATATATACTGCGTAAGTGACGTTTGCGTACCTCTGCATAAAAGTTTGATTCAGTAGCCGGTGTGTATAGGAGGTTTGAACGTATCATAACAAGGATAGTAAAGTCGGAGAACACGTGAGCAAAAGAAACCAGAGTAGATCTGTAATAATATGGAAGTATGGAATGAGGTAACACTACAGCATGAAAGTTCCTGAAACCAACGTGTGCCGTCCGGGTGGCGCAGTGGTCTAAGCGATATCATGTGATCTTTCCTCCGAGACAGGTGCAGGTTCGAATCCAGATGAAGCATGGATGTTGTGTTTGCCTTATGGCAATGGCTCTCTCCCTTCCCTGAAACCAGTGGCCTTGAATTAGGGACGAGTGACTGCTTATAGCCTATTGAGTCGCTCACGGTGGTCGTTAAACCTCCAATCCAAAATAAATCACAAAAAAAAGAGAAACAATGAATAAAACAACGTGAGCAGCACAGAATATTTGTTGTTAATTGAACGTTGTCATGGTAACATCGGTTTTTCTGAAATCGCTGCTTGAAAATAAGTATAATCGTTACTGCCGTTTTTTTATAAAACTAGAAGGAAGCAAATATAACTCGGAGAGAAGTCTTTCAGCTCATAATCTTGAAGAACATCTTTAAAACGGACAGTACTTCACAATAGAAGCGTATTTTCGTTTTGTGCCTATAAAACTATACGGGAAAACATATAACTAAAACAAAGTCACGCGTTTGTTTAAGCAAGCCGTATGGTAAATCCAAATAATTGAGCACGAAATTGCGCATCTTTATAAGCGCAGAACTGTATAACGTAAGCTTTCTCTTTATGAGGATTGTTTAGCGTGAAATATAAGCTCCTTTCTTGAGCATGCTGTTGAAACACTGATTGCAATTTCACGCGATAATGAATGTAAACCATATGGCCAAGTCACTAAGAATACCCGTTCTGAGAAGGGACTAACAGTTACCGCCATTGGTATGCAAATGAAACGCAGGATGTCATGTGATCGCATAATACAATTTGCTCTCTTGGCACCTCTCTCTCTCTGTCTTCCCTTTATTAATCTAACGTACTTTCGCACCACGTGTGAGCTATGCCATTTCGTTTGAACATCCTTGAGGAGGGGAGAAATATCCTCGTTTAAACTTGTCTCCAAAGGAGTAGGTGGTCAAAGTTGTCCTACGAAGATGATGGAAAAATAAAGCCATTTTAACCGTTGTTTATGAGAGGCTGGCAAAATGCTTACTCATAACAGACATCATCTCTCGCACTATCTTTAGCAGCAAAAAAGCGAGACCATCTCGTATTTCTTAAGAACTTCAATGAAGGAGGGGAAATGATTGACGTATAAAATAATATTCTTACTCTGCTGAAACTAATGCCCTCAGGGTTACAGGAGTAATGCACTTGCTGTTTGTGCATTTAACTTACGTATGTCTCATCTTTCCCTAAATCGTTTGCTCATGGGAATTAAATATTTTATATTCATAAAAATAATTATTTTTTAGCTTCATTTATGTACCTGAATTGAGAAAGTAATGTTCATAAGGAAAACGTAATAAGGTTTCATGTTTGAAAATAATCTTCATTCAACTTTCTGCCTTAAATATCAAAGTCACTGAAAACGTTTTTGTTTCATGGGGACTTCAGCTTTAGTTGTGCTTTAAAGCAGTTAGAATAATGATCCACTCATATGCATGTACGTCATATTACATTGTAATTACTTTTGATATACTTTCGTATTTAAAACCGCTTACAACTTGTTTTCGCCCTCAAAAGTTTAAACAAGACTTGGGATTCATTTTATACTTTCGAAAATATGTCAGAAGTGTGCATCACAAAGCAGAATGCACCCAATTACATTTATTAGCCATGAGGTAATCATTCACTTACACACACACACACACACACACACACACACACACACGCGCGTGCATCAGAAGACATCATTTCTTTTTCTTGTCTTTAGGTGTGACACTTTAGCTAAAGAAGGGATTTTATGGGTAACTATCTTCTTTGGGAATTATCCTGGCATCCAGGTCTCTTACATGGTGCAAAAACGGCCACAAACAAATATTTTTCCCATCTTTTTAAAGCGGCTGAACAACCTAACGTCACAGCCACTTGGTGGTTGGAACTTCCAAGAAACTGGCATGGGCTAGGATGCAAGCTTTTCAGTGTCAGGTGATTTTTGTTGCTAATTACAACGATTTTCCGAGTTGCAGAACGATAACTGTAATTACTTCCAGTAATTAGTGCAGAACAGCGTTTTATCCAAGTAAACCCGCAATTAAACTTTGCCTAAAAAAACGCATCGCCAAAAGTTTTCTTCTGTGCTCATAAGACGATAAGGACTTTTAAATTGTTCGTCCGGAAGCTAAAAAACAGGGAGAATGCGCTAGTAATTGTCTGCAGGGAATAATACTCAAACTCCATCTCTTTTTTATGAAAAACGCAAATTTCATTATAACGTAACAAGATTAATTTCTAATGGATTCCTCACGTGAAAGTGAACGCTGATTTGCTCCCCTACTTGAGAAAATGATGCCACAGGGGCATTGATCAAGCTCGAGAAAAAAATCTGAACTTGATCAAAGTTAAACGCTTTGCTTTAATAGCAGCGTAATTTCTTTTCTTGTGTCAGAAATAAATCTGATCTCTTTTCCTTCAAGGATAGTACTGTTCCCGCGGCTACGTTATTTGCTTTCACATCACAATATCATGCGTGAATAAAGGTTGTGCCTGAGAAGCCTGGAATGTGATGATCATGGCCTTTTGATAAAAAATGAAAATAAAATTCAGAAAGATCTTTTAAATTTTCAGAATGAGTGGAGACATCTAGAGTTCTGCCTGTTGTCGAGAAGTCTATTGCTCGGGCTTTTGAGTCGAATTGTGTGCAACACATGGATGTTGCGTTTGTACTTCGGGCGTAGATCTAAAGCCACCCGTCTATCCAGTGGTCATGGGAGAGTTTTGTTGCTTTAACTTCTCCGAAAACTTGAAACGTTCACCGTCTTGGAGCGGGAATCGAACCCCGCATCTCCCGGTCGAGTATGCTAACCATTATACCACCCAGGGCAGTGAAGTTACAAGCAACTGTTACATAGGAATCTGAAAGTCCTCATATTTTCGCTAGTCGAAGCATCCATGCTTGCTCATAACGCTTTGACCCAATTCCCATCCGGGACGGTGAAATTTTCAAGTTTTCTGAGAAGTGTTACGATGATGACCAGTAAGTGGTAGAAGCAAATTCAGTTTGCTTTGCTTGAATATTCAGAAAGTCATTGTGTTAATGCCAGTACATCACCCACGTGTTGTTGTTTTTCAAAGCAAAGCCAAGAGTTCTATTCCTGATGGCTCGGTTATCTGAAATACATTGTGTTTGAAAACAGCTATTTCGAAACACAGAAATAAACATTTGTCCCACATAGCAGGAAAGTTGTGTTACAGGAAAAATAAACGAAAACTTCTTTTCAAGTTTTCTACTATTGAATTTAAAATACATTTTCCTCCGTTCTACATCTCCAAACACAATTGTAGTAATTAATACAACAGTACGTCTGAGACACAAGGCGACAGAAATGTGTACCGTGAAACGGAAAATATAGGAAATATCGGACATACTGCTGCATAATCATAGGTGAGCAATTGAGACATTAGGCTGGATACAAAGGAACAGCATAAGAGCTAAAAGAATACCATGTTTGAAACGAGTGAGCGAAATTTGAAAGAATGTCAGAGTGACATGAAAGATAATAATTGCTGCAGGCAGAGAGTTGTGGAAAAAATTTTGGAAAGCCTTCATCCAGCAGTGGATTAAGAGCGGTTGATAATAATTTGCAATGAACTTACCACTTAAGAAGGATAAGAGAAAAAAATGCCTCTATCCGAAATGCGTTAAGTGCTTCAAACTGACACAACAGGCAGTTACTGTAGTCATAAAGAGAACGCGCAAGATAAACACTGTAAATTATTTAAGCACTTGGCCTCGTGAGCTAAACGTTTCAATCTAGCATTCGTTAAACAGACTCATGCAATATTTACTATGATTTTAAAGGCTGAGAAATATAATTCAGAAACGCTCTTGAAATGAAATACTGATTTTAAGTACTTTGGAAGTGATATCAAGATACATATTCTGAAAATTTAAAACCCAGCACCAATGATTAAAGTAAATATTACATTCGCAATTACTTAGAAGGAACCCGTGTGAGATAAATACCGTGATTTGAATTGCGTATTAAAAGCAGTTCGCAATATGAACAAGGCAGATTTAATTCTGAACTTAGCACCAACATGTAAGTTAAATACAGAAATCCTAAGCGCTTTGGAGCAGTCTTAAAATAAATATACTTCTCCCAAATGTTTACAGGCCTGTGAGATAATTACCATCATTTTAACTACTTAGGATGGGCTCGTGAAATAAATAATATATTCTGAAATAGGAGGACAGAACACGTGTGGCAAATGTTGCTATCACATTTCAAAAATAAGTTATGTGCCCTGTTGTGGAGGTAAAAGACTAGTGTTAAGTTTATTAAGTTCTCCATATTCTGGCGCATAATGAAACAGTATGAGGTTCATAGGTAATTATTCCATTTTGAAGCTTTAACTACAACAAACTGTTTGTATCACACCTACCGAATTTCGAAACCAATGAATTATGGTCCAACAGCAACAGCCGAATGATATCATAATAGAACTGGCTTGCCACTGTTAATATCGAGAAGTAAAAGTATTCGCGATAACTGAAAATTGTGTAATAATCTTAAGCTGTTAAGTTCACATATAATCTTTCACATTATTATTATTATTTTGATTGAAGGTTTAACGACCACCGTGAGCAACTCAATGGGCTATAAGCAGTAGCCCGTCCCTAATTTAAGGCCACTGGTTCCAGGAAAGGGAGAGAGTCAGTGCCGTTAGACCAACACAACATCCATGCCTTATCGGGATTCGAACCCAGACCCATTCTCCGACGAATGGTCATTAGCCAGCGCTTACACCACTGCGCCACCGGGGAGGCCATCATTATTATTGCCAATAAAATACCAGACGGTTTCCTTAAATCTCTCCTACAATACTCTCTTAGGAGCTGCTCTTTTTCATGTCGTCTCTGCATGATTTTAAATTTCATGCTATTCAGCGCATAGTTCCATGTCCACCAATTCTTAGTTTCAGCAATAATGTAATTTGCTGTTTAGGAATTTTTCTACCAAAGATGATATCTCTAATCACCTCTTTTCCCATGACTCACCGGCTTTTTTAACTCCATTGGCGAGTGGTTGGCACACCTTTAGCCTGATTCAAGCACTCTAACTTGCCCGTGAGGTATTTTGAAATTACGAATTTTGAAATGACCAAATTTTCAGCATAGCGAAATTCCTCCATGTACCACATGAACGTCAGAAGCAAGTCATAAACCAGTATCTAGTTTTACTGAACAAATATACAGGTAGGCTCACTTCTGATTCAGCCGCCAGTTTGGAACGTATGTGACGTACCTGCCAGCAGGGCGCACATGACATAAAGGCAGATAGGAATCAGAATAATCGTCTGCGTAGCTCAGTTGGTAGAGCGACTTGTTCCGGAATAAGCGGCCTCGGGTTCGAATCCCGGCGTAGACCAAAAATGACGGAGAAATTCACTTCGTTATAATGGCGCCCGAACTATCCGGATGACCCGACCGTTCAAAATCTCGCATTGGTGTGATGTTCTTTCCACACCGCGAGATAGGAAAAATAAGAGAATCCCTTCTCCAGCACTTCGAAAAATAAAAAAAAATGTGTGATGTTGCATTCCACTCAGCAGATTGACTGGGAGTTCTCAAGTGCACGTTCTACAGTGGATGGCTGCCTGCAACGATTCATGGCCACGGCTGACCCGTGGGCCATGCCCCCGGCCCTCTTTCGGGGGGGGAGATGTGACGTACCTGCCAGCAGGACGCACATGACATAAAGGCAGATACGAATCAGAATAATCGTCTGCGTAGCTCAGTTGGTAGAGCGACTTGTTCCGGAATAAGCGGCCTCGGGTTCGAATCCCGGCGTAGACCAAAAATGACGGAGAAATTTACTTCGTTATACGTAGGTCTACGACTTGCAGATCGGAGAGTTGAAATGTGCTAGTCGAGTATGGTTTCAAAGCGTTTATTTAATTTGTTATAGCCAACACTGGTATATGATATGAAAAGTAGCTTGCACAATTTTACAAAAAATGCTGGATTCTTTGCGAACACAAATCAGATTTCGAGATGGGCAGGGTACGGATGCGATCGGTGTATTGGATTTTTGTTTTGGAGGCGGCTGCTTTCAGGCGTTCTCGATACTCTCTAGTTGGTTGGGATGCAGTCTTCTTGGACTTCTTTCATTCCTCATCTCTTGCTCTTGCCATCACTTTTGCTTGCGTTCATTCTGTGAATTTTGCTACATTGTCGAAAATGTTAAGCCGTTCACACGAAAAACAAATTTTTAAAATTTTAGTTTAAACCACTGCGACATGTTCTTCATATATTTGAATAGATCTCGTCTAGAGCTTTACAACTATCCCACGCACAGTTGTTTTTTACTCAAGGTTGCCCAGATAAACCGCGATATTGTCAAAAGCGTCCCCGGTTTACAAGAAAACAATTTTTAAAATGCTCAGTTCAAACAACTGCGAAATTTTCTTCGTATATTTAAATAGATCTCGTCGGGAACTTTAACACGCGTAGTCGTGTTGCTCTCACGGTTGCCCCGAGATAGACTGAGTCAAACGCGGCCGCACACACAGAAATATTGCATCATCTTCCCCGGCGCACAGGGAGCGTCGCGCGCACCATGTATTGCGCGAATTGAACACCATTTTTTTTTTTTTTTGATTGGAGGTTTAACGACCGCCGTGAGCAACTCAATGGGCTATAACCAGTCGCCCGTCCCTAATTTAGGATCACTGGTTCCAGGGAAGGGATAGAGCCAGTGCCGTAAGACAAACACAACATCCATGCCTCACCGGTATTCGAACCCGGACCCCTTCTGGACGAATGATCAGAGGCCATCGCTTAGACCACTGCGCCGCCGGGGCGGCAACTGAACTCCATGCTGTTTACGACATGCTAACACGATAAGTGTGTGTCACGTAATTTTAACGCTATAATGATTTCAGTTGGGACCTATTTTTGTCACAGACCGTATGTCGCCCCATACTAATCGCGGAGTTAGACCTAGTCCTACGTCAAAATGAAAAACAGTAACGAAACCCTCATTATAACGAACAGTATTGTCTTCTTTTAAGGATATTTTTAACTTCCGGTTAATAACTAAAGAAGCAATTAATTCGAAGTAGAGCATTGTTAACTGGCAACGATCAAAAACACGAAACATTGTTTCTTCATCGGACTCGTTAGTGAGTAGTAGCAAAAGATCAAGGGTACCCACTTACTTAACCTTTGAGAAGTCATAGAGTATAAAACTTGTTTTTGAAATTGGTAAACCTACTGTGAAAGCTGTTCAGCAGATTTTAAATATGTTCTCAGTATATCCGTGCAGTTGCAAAACATTTTGCTCCGGAATTCGAACTTCAATGAAAGAAGTTTTTCTTCGAAGTTGCTCAACGAAGGTGGTGATGATATTGTGGAATAAATTTATGTTGCGGGTAAATCATACATTCATCACACTTTGAAGAAAAATTAAAGTAGGGAGAATAGGATACTTCTGCCTTAAATAACGCAGGATTTGTGACGTACTACAAAGGACAAATCTGAAACGGTACATTCGTCGGTGTAACTTAGTTGGGAGAGCAATTTACTCCGGAGTGAGGGGGCGCGGTTTCGATCTTCGTCAGGTGCAAACTTGTGTTTTCACATCAGCACCCGAACGTAAAAATTGATTTACTGGCCGTTGGATTCTACGAAAAATGTGTGATATTTGTTCCACCCATCGTCTGGAATTAATGAAAAATTCCTATATCGCTTAAAAAAAAAGTTAAGAGGGAGATGATGTGACCAACTGCAGAAGGGAATCACGTATGAAGACGACAAATCTGCAACGGTACATTCCGTCCGTGTAGCTTAGTTGGAAGATTAACTTACTCCGGAGTGAGAGGGAACGGAATTTGATCTACGTCACGGGCAAACTTGTGTTTTAACAGATTTTTATTTCGAATGGTATAAAGTCACAAATAAAAGTGTGAATAGATGGTTTAATAGTAACGCTTACGCCTTGAAGAAGCTCTGGTTTACTTTTATAGCTATTTTTGGGATGCGGCCCCTCACTTGTGGGAGATGCAAACCCACAAATAAAAGATGTGAAAAAAAAGTCTCTAATAGAATCCTTTTGCTTTGAAGAATGCAGTCTGTCAGGTCTGGATGCTGTAAAGTCATGAATAAGGTACTTAGATAACTACAGAGTATGCATTGAACAAGACATCAATCGTCGGCTCATTTCCTTAGTTATTTGTACAGAACATATCTAGCCGCCCAGGTAGCCGAGTACTATGATCGTTAAAACCCCACAAACAAAACAAAAATTTGGTGAAATCCTTTTGAGAGGTTTTTGTACTTTCACACAGTTCTACGTATGAAATACATGTATAACAAAACATTATGGCGCTATATAATGTCAGCTTTGTTGTTCGCGATGTATATTTGATTACAATGTTTGCTTGTTTATTTCATAGGGTACGTTTGCCAGTATTCCAAAAACAGCTATAAAAAAGCACAATGAAATCCTTTTTCTCCGTTCCATCATATTCTCAGTCTTCATATTACGAATTCTGTTTTGTCATTGCAGTACTCACTACCTCCATTCAGGATCTTTGTTTTTTTCTTCCTCTTTATCCCTCAGTGGAAAATACTGATTTTATTTTAATGGATGTTCTCCGATTCATACGATTAAAACACCCAATCTCAGCTACTTGCTTCTCGAAAATTACAACCTAATTTTAATCTACTTCCATTAAAGACCTGACACCCTCATTTCTTATCTTTTCTGGCTTTTATTTATTTTTCTGGTGCGTCTTGAATTCCCATGTCTCCACAATATAAAGCATATACACAGTAGCATCAACAATGTTTTTTTTTTCCTTTCCTAGAGATTTCTTTACTACAAACACTCTGTTTTGGCGTTATACATCTTTGTCCAAATTAATTGAAATCAGCGCACTGAAATGAGAACAACTTATTTATATCAATTTTTACAAAACATTCTATGTTAATTTGTTTCATTAATATAGATATGGCCACCTGTTTTTGTCAATAGCAGCTGGACGCGTCATGGAACGGAGTCCACTAAACAGTTAGGGCTGATTTTTAGGTCCCTGTACCACACCTCAATCGCAGCTTGGATGAGCTTATCCATGGTAGTACAGTCCATTTCACGAAACGACTCTTCCAATTTACCAATAATTCTCGGTGTATATTTTTGTTTCCGATATAAGGCGTTTCCCAAAATGATAGAGACACTAGAATGGCTGTGGAGTTTCGGACCCAATGCTTGAAATCAGACAATATTACAGAGATAGGCATTTCAAATAGGTGTTGCGGTGATGTACATGAAAAAAGGTAGCAAACGTCATACAAATAAATGAGTATGAGAATTATAAAGCTATTGACGTTAGAGATACGTGTCCTAAAATGATAGAACTACTCATGCATACCGTCGTGTAATGCAAATCTTACCGCAGCCAGGACAGCAGGCGCAAGAAATACAAGTACATTAGAACTGCGTAGTTTGAGTT
Source organism: Macrothele yani (assembly GCA_039090855.1). NCBI lineage: Eukaryota > Metazoa > Arthropoda > Arachnida > Araneae > Macrothelidae > Macrothele > Macrothele yani. Next base: position 163,552,980 of record CM077002.1, read on the forward strand.
CGTTAACGGCAACCGAAATTTTATGCTACATGGAACGTGGAAAGTCATTGACGGCGCCCGAGCAACGAAAAATTGATGCATTATACCGGAATAAACTGTCTATTCGAGGTATTGCAAGATGTATTAATCGTTCCCATCATGTGCTTGCACATTATTTGACATCAAATGGATTGTACGGCAGCAAGAAATCTACTGGCCGTCCTGCAGTTTTGACTTCAAGTCAGAAAAGGTTGATTATACGTCGGATGGGTAACTCAACACCTAGTATCAGGCAAGTCTCGTCTGCTGTGTGCATAAACGTATCGAAATTCACAGTACATCGTGTTCTAAAGAAGTGTCAATTCATCCGACATCGGAAAATGCGGTGCCGCCCTAAGCTAAGGGAAACACATAAACAGAAAAGACGTAACTGGGCTGAATACCATATGCCATGGACTCAAAAATGTCATAAAGTTATTTAGAGTGATGAAAAGAAGTTTAATTTGGATGGTCCGGACGGATGGAAGTATTATTGGCACGACCTTCGAAAGGGAGAATTGAGTTACTCCAAGCGCCAACTAGGTAGTGGATGTATAACCGTCTGGCGGGCATTCAGCGGACGTGGCAAAACAGCATTAGCCTTCCTAACTGGACACTCGAATGCTGTGAGCTACCAGCAGCTGTTGAATGAGAATCTTGTGCCGTATTTTGAATCATTAAATTACTCTGAAACTCAGTTTCAACAGGATAATGCGCGCTCTCAAACTGCGAACTCTACCTGGGAGTGGATTCTTGCCAATGGAATTTTTGTCATACACTGGCTTGCATGTTTTCCAGATCTGAATCCTATGGAAAATATGTGGGCAGCGGTCGTACGTAAGGTGTGTGCATATGGGAGGCAATTTAACAGTGTTACGGACCTTCGACGTGCGAGTTTGAAAGCCAGGGACAATATTTCCCTACAGCAGTGTCACAAACTAGTGAATTCCGTGCCAAAACGTGTGTTTGATGTCATCCAGCAAAATGGAAGTTTTATTGGCCGTTAAAAATCTGGTTTGAGACACATTTGTTACAGCGGTTCTATCTTTTTTGGGACAGATCCCAGTTCAACGTATTAGTTTGGAACCCTCAAACAGGTCCACGTTTTGTTATTTCATTTTTATTTTGGTGCACACACATACTGTATGTCTCACTGCATTAATGCTTATATGCAGTCCTGTACAACTACTTGAGTGAATTATATTTTGTTATTTATCCATTTCCTCTTGTGGCTCTATCATTTTGGTACACACCTTATTTGTAGCAATATCTGCGCTTTTGAAAACTCAATTTAAAAAATTTATTTTCGGTCAGATACCAATCACCGCAGCAAGCATTTTGGGAATACCTTGAGCTGAAAACAGTGCGTACTTTTTCTGTCTGGGGGAGCAGATGTATATCTTATTGTTCTCTATATTTCTGCTTCTAACAGTTCGATTTGATTTTTTTTTGTTGGAGATAATTTCGGGTACGAAACATTTTGCATACAATTTGAAATTTTTCTTAACGCACACCTGTGCGACTAAGAGTGCATAAATTCACATTTCCGTTTGCAGCGTAACAGCAGTTACATCTTCGCTTCTGAAAACTAAATTGAAAAAATCCTCTTTCGGTCAGATACTATGCATACTACTAACTGCCAAAAATATTGGAAACATTTATTGCCAAAAATAGTGCACAACTTTTTCGCTAGGGATGGTTTTTGTTAATATCTCCGCTCTTTTAAAATTCCAATTTAAAAAATTATTTGAACGCCATGTACTGGCAACTACAGTACATTTACTTTGTGGAACACTTTACTTCAACTCGTGAAGTTTTGTAATTTACAGTTCTGTCGCTAAGTGGTGTTATTGTGTATTTGTGTTTGATGCTGCATCTCCGCTTCTAAAAATCCTTTGAAAATTTTGTTTTACTGTATGCCGTTCGATATAGTACAGATGGAAAATGTGGTGCACAGTTTATGTGCCATGGGGCAGAAATGTCAAAACATTTTTTTCGCTATATCTGCTTCCAAGAGAGTATTTGAATTTTTTTCCCTTAATATAGTTTCTGCTGTGAAGAATACCATTCACGTACTTCCTAATTTTTCATTATTCAAAATTCTTCTGCTAGGTACCGTTAAGTTAGATCAAGTTTCCTTCTATATCTGTTCTTTTAACTGTTTGATATAAAAATCGCTTTTCCTCTGATATGTTCCTTCCGCCAAGAGAAAGCTTTTGAGCACAATTTGCTAATTTTCGTAAATACGCTTTTCAACCACTAGTGGACGAATGTAACTGTTTCTGTTTCCAGATGTTTCATCGATTGTAGAAATGTGGTTGAATTTTTTACATACACTCACGGACAATGAAATTTGGCCAACTAGAAGAATGTATGCTACAACAGCGAAACCTTGCTAATAGCTAGAGTGCGTGCTGGTATGCAAGTGAACCACATATTGTCTGAGTGCGCATGACCGCACACCCTGTGGTAGAGCTGCAAGCACCAACCGCCAGCCTTATAAACCGGCGTGTAGTAGATGCCCCATGAAAGCGAAAATCACCGGCCGTCGCAAGCAAGAGTACAGAGTGGCAAGAATTCCGGGTAGACGCCAGGAACGTCGATTTATAAAACGTACGGACTTTGAGAGAGGATTGATCATCGGACTGAAAACCACAGAGCGATCGATGCGCCGTATAGCCCGCCACGTGGATCATTCTGATCTAACCGTCCGACTGTGTTGGGAGCAGTGTAGTCGTGACGACACGACCACACGGCTGAGCGGCTCCGGAGAGACCAGGAGGACCACCTGTATAGCGGATCGACGGATTGTGCTCCAGGCACGAACGGATCCCAAGGGGACTCGGTCCACTATACAGGCAGGTGTAGCGGCTCCTGTGGGCCCATGAACCATTTCCCTACGCCTTGCGGAAGCGAATCTGAGATCCCAGCGCCCTTTACATGTGCTGCCATTAACACCGAAACATCGCCGGCTCCATTTGCAGTGGTGCCATGACAGAGCGACGTGGAACGCCACAAACTGCCGATGTGTGGTGTTTAGCGATGAGTGCAGCTTCGTTTTGAGGACAGATGATCAATGTGTCCGGGTGTGGAGGTCTCCGCGTCAACGGCACAATCCCAACCTCGCTATCGAGCGTCACATTTTCCCCACTACAGGCATCGTGGTCTGACGAGACATTGCCTACGATAGCTGATCAGTTCTAGTGTGGTACGCGGATCATTGATGGGCCAACGGTATGTGGGTGAGATCCCACCGCCCCATGTTCTCCCATTCCTGGCCGGGATTGCAGATGCGCTATCCAAGCAGGATAATGCCCGCCCACACACGGCTCAGGTTGCCCAGGACTGCCTACGTCATGTCCAGACACTTCTATGGGCTGCCCGCTCGCCGGACAGGTCACCTATCGAGCATGAGTGGGACCAGTTGAAACGCCGGCTGCCTCTTTACCGCACTGTCCGGGATTCGGAGCACACCGTCCAAAACGTATGGACCAGTCTGCCGCAGGACAACATCAGGCGTCTGTTCGCCTCCATGCCGGACCGTATTGCAGCATGTATCACCGCACGAAGCGGTGCGACGCGCTATTGAAGATGACCGGACTGTGTGCCACAGATCCATCTGTAATTGTCCTGTAGCTCTGTTTTTGGCATCATGTGTATCATTGATCTGTATCATTACGTCCATAAAATTTCAGTTTAATTCGATGCTTTCTTCTTCATGCTCAAATTTCTTTGTCCGTGAGAGTATATATTTTTCGTAATGAGTTCCATTGATTACGAATAACTTTGAAATGCATTGAAGTGCCAAAAGTCATAGGATACGTACCTAGTATCGTGCAGGACCACCTCCAGCCCGGCGAAGTCCAGCAACGTGACGTGACATCGATTCCACAAGTGGCCGGAAGACTTCTGGAGAGATACTGAGCCATGTCGTCTGAACAGAGGACCGCAGTTCCCTGGTATTTGTAGGTGTAAAATCTAGGGGGAGAATGGACGTTTCCACCACGTCCCAAAAGTGCTATGTTGGGTTTATGTCAGGCGAACGTGTTGGCTACACCATCCGTCAAAAGTGTCCACAATATTCCTCGAACCAATTTTGGACAACTTGGGCACGATGATATGGTGCATCGTCCTCCTCGAAAACCCCATTGTTGTTGGTGTACATGAAGTCCATCAACGGCTGGAAGTGGTCATCCAGCAGAGCAACAATGTGATTACCGGTTAATGACATGTTTAAGAAGATCAGAAGACCTACACCGTGCCACGTAAAGACACCCCACACATGTGTAGAACAACCACCAGATTGCACAATAACAGCTTGGGTCATGGCCTCATGAGGTCTGCGCCGCATCCGGACCCTACCATCAGCTCGTAACAATTGGTAGCGCGACTCATCGGACCAGTCTTCAAGGATCTAGTTACCGTGGACACGGGCATAGGTGTGGCGTTGTGTCCGATGTCGTGGTGTCAGCAATGACCCTATGGTGGGTCTTCTTCTCCAATACCCCATGGACGCTAAATTACGCTGGACTGACCTGATGGATATATCTTTTGTACCTGCTGCATTGCGTGTGGATGTTATTTGAGCCAGTATCGCTTGTCTGCTATCATGAACAATCCTGCCGCCCTGGTGGGGCAGTGGTCTAGGCCGCTGGCCTCTGATCATTCGTCCGTACGGGGTCCGGGTTCGAATCCCGGTCAGGCATGGATGTTGTGTTTGTCTTACGGCACCGGCTCTCTCCCTTCCCTGGAACCAGTGACCCTAAATTAGGGACGGGCGACTGCTTATAGCCCTTTGAGTTGCTCACGGTGGTCGTTAAACCTCCAATCAAAAACAAAAATGAACCATCCTGGTCAGACGCCTCTGGTCATGGTCATTCAACACTCGTGGTTGGCCAGTGCGCTGTCCACAGTGGGTGGTAATGTCGTCCATGAGGTATTCTCGGTACACACGTGGGGCACCGTGGATCGAGGAATGTTCAAGGTACGCACAACTTCGAAATTGAATGTCCTATCCGTCTGCCTCCCATACCGTGCTTTGTTCAAACATCTATAATTCATGTCGGCTTGCCATAATCCTACTGGCTAAACAATACAGACATTTTAACGCACCCCAGGAACACCAAACAATGATTCTCGCTCCCTCCACGTCTATAAGTGAGTCACGAAACAAATCTCATTGGCCGCCACCGGGAGTCGAACCCAGGGTCTTCCAGTTAAGCTCAGTCTGGAGGAATTCAAGGCCGATGTGGTGTAGCGGAAGCATATCCGGCGCGTAACTGGAAGACCCTGGGTTCGACTCCCGGTGGCGGCCAATGAGAATTTTTCCGTGACTCACTTATAGACGTGGAGGGAGCGAAGATCTTTGTTTAGTGTTCCTGGTCCACGTTAAAATGTCTGTATTAATTATTCATTCGCCTTCTGGTTATTTCTTCAGTTGCTGCTTGCCATCTTTGGTGAAGCCCCAGCATTGTGCGGGACTCCAAGAAGCAACCTGCCAAATTGGCTTTGCAGTTAGCGTGTGTGAGTCTGGAGGAATTCGAGGCCGCTGTGGTGTAGCGGAAGCATATCCGGCGCGTAACTGGAAGACCCTGGGTTAGATTCCCGGTGGCGGCCAATGAGAATTTTTCCGTGACTCACTTATAGACGTGGAGGGAGCGAGGATCTCTGTTTAGTGTTCCTGGTCCACGTTAAAATGTCTGTATTAATTATTCATTCGCCTTCTGGTTATTTCTTCAGTTGCTGCTTGCCATCTTTGATGAATCCCCAGCATTGTGTGGGACTTCAAGAAGCAACCTGCCCAGTTGGCTTTGCAGTTAGCGTGTGTGAGTCTGGAGGAATTCGAGGCCGCTGTGGTGTAGCGGAAGCATATCCGGCGCGTAACTGGAAGACTCTGGGTTCGACTCCCGGTGGCGGCCAATGAGAGTTTTTCCGTGACTCACTTATCGACGTGGAGGGAGGGAGGATCTTTGTTTGGTGATCCTGCTGGCTGTTGTTCAGCCTGACGCAGCAGATTCCACCTTGCAACTGACAAAAATCGTGGCGTGGGTCAAAGCCTTTGCATACGGCTATTCCATGGCATTTTATTGTATTTATATTTGTTTCGGTAAGGATTCAAAGTGTGCTCATTCAAACCGAAATTTCGGTGACATGTATCTTGATTATTTTTTTATATTTTCGCCATATATTAAGAGCTCACGGGAGAATATCTTCAAAATGGTTGGCGACGTATTGACATGAATTAATTGGCACTGCCTTCAACCCAAAATTTTGTTTTTTATTTGCATTTATGCGATCTCTAAATCGCAATGATAATTGCCAGATTTATAGCTATCTTTTCCAAATCTCCTAAAACCTATTCCTGTGCTCATTACCTTACACGTTTTCCAAATGTATGAAAAACATCCTGATTTCCTTCATTTTATGTTGATAGAGTGTCGAGTTTAAAAGTGTTAGTCAAACACAAAAGCCAAGGAGCAAATGTCTTCTGTACATGATTTCGTTATTGCAATGGCGCTGCCGTACAAAAATTAGCAGCAAATTACACAAGTTATTTCTGTCTTATTCGCCATCCTTTTTTTGTATGATTTTTTTTTCATGTTCCTTTTTCATAATCACCTAATTAACTGTTAGCTTCGGCCAGAACCTTGTTTCGTAAATAGAATTTGACGGAGCATTTAATCCCTAGGCACACGTTGCATCATATCCGGGATTAAATTTCATACCTTATAACGGTATATCATTTTTTAAAGTGTTTTGCTCATCATGCCTTTCAAAATAAGTAGAGACTACGGAGCAGTGTAATTATCGGAATCATCCTTTTGGGACTGGAAAGGAAATGCGAGCTAATAATGAAGGAATAAAGCTGAGGTTTTTTTTCACTATTCATATTCTTTTTTGTACTTTACTCTCTTTGCTGTTACGAGACTATTCTTACAAGAGTAGTTAGTGGGCGTGCAGATCGTGTGATGCAGTTTTCAGTACTTCAGTTTTTATGTCTCGCTGTTTTTGAACGTTTTTAAAAGAAATAAAACAATATTTCCTTTTCTATCTTTTAAAGTATAGATCAGACCATTTCTTTTTCCGGATGGCACATACCTAATATTATTTTTACTTTTTCATCGGTTTCCTCGGTTTTCCAACGGAGTGAAAGTCCTCTTCAAGTACGTGCAATGTCTGCAGATGTTTCAAATATTTTTTGGATACCTACATGAGTGGAACCAAAGTAGACAGTGCTCATTGTCTGAGAAAATTCCATGTTTCCAAGTTTTTGTACTCATAAGTCTGCGGCTCTCGCAGCATCCTATTTTTCCGATAAATGAAACATATGTCAAATGAAAGTACATATCTTGTATTACGGTGTTCATAAATGAAGTATGCAACTTTAGTATGCCATTGAAAAAAACTACAATAAATAACAACTTACTTTTAATGCCAAAACACATGGTAACTGTGACATTATTTTCTTTAAATGTCAGTAGGCCTCCAATAGTGCTCCGTTGGTTGCTCGCAGGATGTCTAAACGATAGTTTAGTTCCACCCACGAACGCTGCAGAATGTCAGGTTAACAAGGAGGAAGGCCGCAGTAATGCGTTCTTGGAGCTCAGTGATAGATGTATTTTTTTCCGTACACAATGTCCTTAATAAAGCCCCAAAGAAAACATTTCATGGGGTGATATCAGGAGAACGGGGTGTCCATGCTGTCGGGCCCCCACGTCAAATCCAACGCCCTGGAAAACCGTGGTCTAAAGATCTGTCTGAATCCAAAGACCACTGCGGAGGCTCTCCATCTTGTTGGAAAATGATGTCTTGAATATTCTGCTATTGTGAAATTGCGAATTGCTCTAACAGGTTCTTCGGGCTCCTTAGCTAAGCCTTACGTACGTATTCCACCTTTCGTCCGAAATGGAAAGCCTCCCAGAGTTTTTGCCTTTCAAGACACTTCCTGTTGCTTTGAATTTATTTACCCATTGTTCGATGCTCCTTCGTGTCGGCTGCTGTCTCTTGTACTCCGTTATGAACTTCCGCTAAGCTGTTGTTAGAGATTTTGATTCCGCAAACCAAAATACACACTCTGCTTTCTCCACTAGAGGAGCCATGTCTGTTGTATTCCTTTTTAGACGAGATTTTTCATTACATGAGATACCTGGCGCCATCTATCATCTGACTTAAAAAGCATTAACACTTGCCACGCCTCTTGACGTTTAAAGTAAGGTTTTTTTTTCTATCGTATTGTTTTAATAGCATACTGAAGTTGTATACTTCATTTATGGGTACCCTGTATTTTGACCAATATTGGTCCCATTGCGGCATGAACGATCATTTCATTTTCTGGTCTGAAACAAAGACAGCGTTCTGTCAAGTAGAATTCACAGGGATGTAGGGCAGAGCGGTAATTAACTTCCTGTTCCTCAAAAGAAAGCTTCAAAAGGAAATCTATCGTGAAATGTTAGGAATGCATTGCTCCATATTAAAAATTCTAGACGTAGTGATCTCGGTGATGAAAGCACGTGTAACGACTGAGAATATCTGGTAAAGTCATCAGGAATCCTACCATTACACGGACACCTTTACCAGAGGCCTGATCACATTGCTACGTACAGATGGTTGGTCCTTGCATCACAATCGAAACGCATCGGGATGCAACAACTGTCGGTCGAATGTGGCGAGATTGGGTCGACGAACGTGAGGTGCATCGCCGTAGTGGGACCGGTGAAAGTAGGCTTATGTACAAACACCTCTATCGCCACTTTCGACATAAAGCAGCTTCACGATTCACAGCAGACGACATTCGAATAGGTATACAGTCAGGTATGAACATAACCGTAGATTGGCCGAGGTAGGTTTACGCTTTCACCAGCCATTTCGACGACTGCCACTCAGCGCAGCACATCGTTGCACGAGTTTTCACTGTTGCCATACAAGACGAGTGTGGCGGGACGAGAGGAACTATATAAAATCCAGCGACAAATCTCGTATTTGTCTCTGCCTCGATAATCGCCGATTCAGACTCTGGTGAAGATATGGTCAACTGGCTGATATTACTTCTATTCGCAAGCTTCACGCGGCTTCTCAGCATGGTGTCATTGTTTGGAACACTATCAGTTTCAAGAATCTTCACGGCTCTTACGCATAGTGGTTATAATAACAGCACGACGATACGTCGCTGAGGTGCTGCAGCCCCTTTGATTGACGTTAATACTGTGCTATTCCTGATATGAAGATTCAACAAGATAATGTCCACCTTCCCATTGCAAACATCATCGGACGGTGCGAACAAGGTGTCCAGGTACTTCCATGGCCAGAGCGATCCCAAGATTTCTCCCCAACAGAGAACGTGTGGGACGATATTGGCAGACGATTCAGTGCCTCTTTATCACCCAGCTCGTAGTGTCAATAAACTGTGGGCTCAACTACGCATTGGCAGGTGACCCCTGAGTACACCATTAGAAGACCTTTACTCGATTCCACGCTGTGTTAATTAATAAATACCAAGAATAGCGGCCATACTACCTACGGATTCAGGCTTACTGCATCCTCGTCCATTGCATTCATACCTCAGACATTAAATCGCTTCTTTCTCACCTAATTGTCAAATTTCGTGTATTACTTCGTAGTGTGGCATTTTCTGTGTCGAGCAGTGTCTTATGTGATCAGTGTCCTTCCTATTACTCAGCTAAAAATTGGGTTGTCAAATCTATGACAGGGTATTTGAGCACTGAGGATGAACACTGTCTGAGAAGCCATTTTGTTTACATCGTTCCACAAAATGTGGATGCTGTTCGCAACATGAATTTTAAAAGCCTGAGATCTTTGGAAAACTAATAACGGCGTTCCTGGAAATGCCATTGAACGCGTTGCATTCGTCATTCACGAGGTTCTGAGCATAAGAAAACTCTCGGGGAAACTGGGTGCTGAATTGTCTGACTGCATATCAGAAAAGTGAACACGTTGCAGCTGTCAAGAAGATGTCGAAACATTTTCAGCAGGATGCTGATAGTTTCAGTAGATGCAACGTACGAACGTTTTATGTTCATATATGTTTTGGTGTAAACATATATGAACATGAACATGTTGGATCTCTACCCTATATTCCTGGATTCTCTTATTTCCTCAAGAACTGTCTCAAGAAATTTGGCTTTGAAATCGGAATTCTAGGGCCAAGGTCAATTTCCGCTCTACTAACCACACACAGAAATCGTATCACCGTGATTTCGGATTATGGTGTATACTTCATCCCTTTAGAGTACCCTAATAGGTCTATAAAGCCTTATGTTGGTATGACTACGCGGCCCTTCACGTTAAGATTTCTTGAACACAAGCGTGATGTGAAACAAGGCAAGTTAACCACAGCTTTAGAACGTCAAGTTAACCACAGCTTTAGAACGTCAAGTTAACCACAGCTTTAGAACGTCAAGTTAACCACAGCTTTAGAACGTCAAGTTAACCACAGCTTTAGAACGTCAAGTTAAAAACCACGCTGCTGTCCCTAAATAGAATAATATAAAGGAGATCGCTCCGTACACAAAAGAGAGAGCCACTACATATCAGGAGACTACTGAGATCTTATCAAACCCTAATGTTTGCAAAGAGGACGTTTCCACCGGCCTATCTGAAATGACATAGCCTGCGCGAGGTTTTACTCTTAGCATTTATCGAGTTTCTTTATTGTTTCTGTTTTTGAATAATATTCAGAACCTCTCATTCGTCAGCGTAAACTGTTGTCTCAGGAAGCCACCTGACTGGTGGTGAAAACTCGCATTTTTATGTTCATATATATTTACACCGATAAACGGAGTTACGTACGCTGCATCTACTGTACTTGGTGTATTCTGCCTGGTTGCCTACACTTCGTTTGCTGATAGTTTCTTTGTTCGATTGTTAACCATGGATGAAAGTGGATATACACTATATTGACAAAAGTCACTGGACACCTCTTCAGAAGCAAATGAACGGATCCACTGCGTTGTTAAGATCCGCCGTACAGCTCCAAACGGTGTAAAAACAAGCCTGCAGCTGACCGCGTTCATCTCGCACTGTAAGGTTGAGTGAAAACGTCCCAGCGGGAGAAAATTGACTTTGGGAAAGGAAAGATTGTCGGGGGTTATATTAATGGGTTGTCCATAAGACAAACCGAGAAGCGTTTTAACAAACCCAAGTCAACCGTTTTGGATGTACTGAATAAGTGGAAGGCACATGACGTGCCTGAAGCAGAAAAACGAACCGGCAGACCAAAGAAAATCAATGATAGAGAACGTCGAAGCCTCAGGAGAGTCGTTACAGCTAATCGACGGACTACTGGAAAATACCTCAGTGTACAGATGAATAAAAATGCTGGAACCTCGGTATGTACACGTACCATTCGCGGAGAACTTCGTCCAATGAGTTACCGTAATCGCACGGCTGCACATAAGCCTTTCATCTCCACTAGGAATGCTACTCCTCCATTAGCATGGTGTAAAGAACATGTATCGTGGACCGTAGATCAACGGAACGCGTCCTAGGGACTGATGAATCCAGATACACGATCCATCAGTCTGATGGCCGTATGTAGATACGGCGGCAACGGGGGTAACGCTATTTACCGCAATGTACTGTTCATACGGTCAAGTTTGGAGCTCGCAGTGTACACGTGTGGGGGTGTTTTTCGTGGTATGGTCCCGGCCCATTGGTTATCGTGTGTGGACTGGCCAGCACAGAGCCCTGATGTTAATCCCATAGAGCACCTATGGGATGAAATTAGAGCGCCACATAAGAAGTTTGGAACCAAGTCCTACTACTAAGCAACAGTTAGCGGCAGCATTATGTACTGAATGGAAGCGCATGCCTATCGCTGTGTTCCAAAACCTTGTCGAAAGCATATCTCGAAGGATCAGTGCATGTATTAAGGTCTCTCCAGGATAAACGATGTATGCACGAAATGCTAAACTGAATATGGACTTTAAGCTCTCACAAGAGAAGAGCTTGTGCTACTGATCTGCATAAATGCACACTTGTGTTCTTCACGATATAGTTTTTCAGGATAGTGATTTTCATAATATGATAAATTTTTTCAGTTCCAAGAGCAACAACTTAATCGAAAGGAAGCGTACGATTTGTCACAATGCCGTGTAACTAGCATGGTTTGCAATACGAACATTAGCATATGGCTGCACAGGCCGAATATATATCTGTTGGTGTTCTGAGGTATCTCACACAACGCTACGTACAGTTTGTTCAATGGCACATTTGTATGACGGCCAGTTTAGGATTATCTTGCTTCTACGGTTGAGAGAGATTTGAAATCTTCTCGGACCTATGGGAACATTCGGATGCCATGTGGACAAGTCTAAGGGATTTCAGCATCAGTACGTATGTGATCGATATCCTGCTGGAAGATGGAATTTGGGATATTCTCTGGAAACTGTAGTGCAAATGGTTGTTTGGCCTCATCGACGTATTGGCGATTTGTTGTAGAGACAGTTGGGAGTACCTGAGGGCGCTTGTAGCTGATAAGAACCCAAACGAAGACATATTTTGGGGGTGAGGTATGCCGCTCATGGATGATCCTACCTTCTGCCGTAGTCGCCAGCAGTTTATTCGTCTATCATTAGCACATACACAAAAGTCGGACACTTCCCTGAACACAGCATGTTTTCATTCCTGCTGCTTGGCTGCTCTGCTGGGTATTATTCCTGCGCAACCAGTTAATAGTTTACAGTTGAATGCAGTCAACAAGATGGAATTCTGCCACGAACACGTCCGTCTCCTTTCTCTGATTTACCTCTTTTCAGTTTTCGAGAGGGAGCTTAAGTTAGATATACCTTCGTCCCATATGTATCCTCATTTGTTGAAAAGTGAAATTTAGAAATGAAGTAAAGCTGTGGAGGCTCGTCACCAGAGAAACAGGTGTAATTTTACAAAATGAGAGTCCATGAAAAAATGCATTTATTTCTTATAAAGAAGATCAATTCTTTTATCTTTCATAGAAGCATACCAGTCAATGATGTCATCGCAAAACGGTTGTTTAACATTAGTCTAGAACACGCAGAAAGTAATGAAGAAATAGCACTGAAATTGAAATTCACACTAGCAGTTATTGTATAAATATATAAAGAAAGCAGGAGAACACTCAAATTCTCACTGCGGGGAATTGACGGCTACTATCAGTTCGCCTCGATCATTGACGTCATTGGTTGCCATAGCAACTCCCTTATTCAGGGAAGTCCACGTTCGTACGCCAGCGCTCTTCACGGTACTGGAGTGAAGTGATTTGGAACTGCGGCTCTTCCCTCTTCCCATGGCCTGTCCGCAGGGACAAGGTAGTCTGTTCATCGATTAGTAGTGCCATTTGAAACCGCGAGCTCACACTTCTAGTTTGCATTTAGAAACGGGAGAGCTTTCATTACCAAGCCACAGCACTTTCCAGAAAAAATTCTTGTAAACGGAAAAGTAATTGATTTTTAAGAATCTCTAATATATGTACATTTTAGGTAAAGTGGCATTCTTTATCCGATGAGACTCCACTGAGGTAAAGTACCCTGATTCGAAAGACCAACGCAATGGAAATGAAATTAGAAGAACATACGGTTAGTTGATAAGAAGCTGGACGAAGTTCATCCCGAAATCTTGCCGTTGTGGTGAGTTTCACGTTTTTCTGGTTATCTCTCCAAAACATCATGCTAAACCGAATGATCTATCAGTCATGCTTGTGCGCTCATGCTGATATGCGCACATCATTCCGCCTAAATTCCTCCTCCTCCTTCTCATTTTAACCCGTAGGTTGGTGGATAGCATGGGTCATCACCCACAAGGTGAATTCCATGCTAGACAATCCTGGAAAACTAAAGTTGTGGGTTCCTGTTACTTTCCACTTCACAGTACGAGCATCAGGGACAAAGTGTGTCCGAGGCCGACTTTACAGGGAACCATCTACGCCCTTGTATTCCCAACCAAGGGGAGTCTGCAGAAAACTCCAGAAAAATCGCAGACAAAATGACCGGCAGGACAAGGATTCGAACATCCTAAATGACTGAATGACCGGCAGGACCAGGATTCGAACACAATAAATGACTAAATGACCGGCAGGATCAGGCTTCGAACACCCTAAATGACTAAATGACCGGCAGGACTATGATTTGAACACCCTAAATGACTAAATGACTAAATGACCGGCAGGACCAGGATTCGAACATGATCCGTCCAAACTATGTGAGCAAATTTCAATGTCGAGGGCGCTAATCCAGTTTGGGAAGCGCTTCGAATAAGGAGTGGCATTTGAATAAATTAAACGTCTAATATGTTATACATTCTGTCTTGATGATTGTTTACCTCATTGTTATATTACATATGCCAGTTAATTGAAATATTCTTTGTAATAATTCGCTCATTTATTTTCATTCGTAGATGCAGCAATGGTTACAACTGCAACGAGATCTGTGGTGGTAAGTCAAGGTGACGACGCCTTCTTTGAGTGCGCGGCCATTGGAAACCCCATGAGAAGTGACGTCATCAAGTGGCGAAGACCCGGATTTGACATGGGTCGCACGGCAGAGAGGTCAGAATTTGGAAGGTCCTACCTGAAGGTTGTCAACGTCTCCAGAGCCGACGCTGGCATGTTCGAGTGCGTGGCCTACAATGGAATCGGCCGGGAATCCGTCGGACGGACCCAGCTTATTGTCAAGTGTGAGTTGTGAGTGGAAATTTAGGAGTAACCGCATACGTAAATCTAAAAAGATTTCATATGGGACTTTATTTAAATGTGTTCATTTTTACAGAACTTAAAATCCCACGGATGAGTTGGAGAGAAGCAAACGCTTTCTCTTAAACTAAAAAAGATTTAATTGTTATTGGGTTTTTTTATCTCGATACCATGCACGGGAGGCAATATTCCATTACGAAGCACTTATATGTCACAGAGAAATTAATGCTAAGTAAACCTTATTAATCATATTATTGAATTTAAATTATAAACATTATAAAATACAAATATCATTAAATTTAAATTATACTATACCGTGCAAATTAATTGGGACAAGCTATTTTATTCTCAGAATTGTAATGTGATCGCCAGTTGATGTCGGAAACCCACGTAAACCGGTTTTGTCAGCTGTGAGGTGGTGTGACTGTTAGAACTTGATAGTAAGAATGTGGTTTGACCGGGTTTTAAACAGGAAATAGGCACATCAGCTTCAGTTGTGAGCTTTCGTGTGTGACAGGTGGATGTTAGTTTTCGCTCTCTGTGAGTACGTGTTGCTTTCGTGTATTGAAAAATGGATATTTCCCCAAGGAAGCGTCCAAAAATAATTGCTCTGAAGGATCACACTTCTATGACAGTAAGAGATATCGCTTCTGCAGATGGTGTGGGCAAATCGAGTGTATCAAGACTGCTTATGCGATACAATGCATCTGGATCATCGTCTCCAAAAAGGAGAGATAAATGTGAAAGAAAACGAAAAACAACTCCACGAACCGATAAATATCTAATCAGAAATAGTAAAATGAATCAAAAAAAAAGCAAGCACCGACCTTCGAAGAGATTTATTGGCTAGTGGTTTTGATGTTAGGAATTGAACTGTACGCCGTAGGCTTCTGGAAGTTAGCCGGAAGGCAAGAAGACCAACGAAAAAACAATATTTGAATGCGAAAATGAAGATAAAACGTTTAGCATGGTCCAAAAAATATAAATCATGGACTGCTGACGACTGGAAAAAGGTAATTTTCAGAGATAAAACTCATTTATTTGTGCAGGGTTACCAAGCAAATGTCGTTAGACGAAGCAACTGTGAACCCTTAAGATTTGAGCATGTCAAACAAACTGTAAAACACCCTCTGAAACAGATGTTTTGGGGTTTTTTCACATCAAATGGCACTGGAAGCTTAGTTCCTGTTCAAGGTATGATGAATTCAGCCAAGTACGTAGAAATATTACATCGTACGATTGTTCCATTCTTGCAAACTTTTGACGGGACATTTCAACATGATTTGGCCCCATGTCACAATTCGAAATTGGTCATTAATTTCATGCTAGAAAATCAAATTCATTTGCTTGATTGGCCTGGAAATTCACCAGACTTAAATCCCATAGAAAACTTGTGGAATATTTTGAAGAGACGTTTAGGTAAAATGGACTGTACAACCAAAGAACGCATGATAACGAATGCTCTAAAAGTGTGGTTCCACGATTATGAAGTTAAAAATACGTGCACTCAATTAGTAGAGTCAATGTCAAAACGAATTCAAGAGGTCATTTCTGCTAAAGGAGGACATACTTCATACTGATACAGGTATTTATCAGTGTATATCAAGGCATAGAATGATATAAAAGCATAGTTTTGGAAAAAAGAGTGATTTTTTACTTTGTCCCAATTAATTTGCACAGTATAGTAAATATTATGAAATTTAAAATTAAATATTAATTTTAAAAGGTAAATTATAAATATTATGAAATTTAAATTTTAAATATTATGAAATTTAAATTTTAAATATTATGAAATTTAAATTTTAAATATTATGAAATTTAAATTTTAAATATTATGAAATTTAAATTTTAAATATTATGAAATTTAAATTTTAAATATTAAGTTCAAAATGTAAATATTGTTGAATTTAAATTATAAGTATTAGTAAATTTAAGTTATATCACTATATATTATAAACCTGGGTGGTCGGCTTTCCAGAAACTGGTGGCATTATCCTCTAGAAAAAATTCTGAATTTTTTCTTCCATAGGTACGATTAGGATGTCGGCTTCAGGTATCCTTTCTCAAACCTATAGCCCTTCTAAAAAACAAAAAAAAACCCGCCTCGATAATTTTATTCTAAATATGCGGCTGACAGCATATTGTTTTCAGAGCGGTTTTTAAGAATATTTTAATACATACTGCCACGTATACCGGGGTGGAACTGATGCCTGAACCCCCCAACCTGACTGTTTACATATGAATCTCTTAGATAAATTGTCCTTTTTTCCTTTTTTTTTTTTTTTTTTTTTTTTGTTGTACCACAAACATCAATCTTGACTAATCGCAAAACCAATGCATTTAAACAAGACTTTTCGTAAGTTATTAAATTGATGTAAATATTTATGGCTTGATGTACAGGTCTGAACTGCTCGGACTGGGGTCGGGTACGATGAAGGTGTAGCATAATGAACCGGGGTGGAAGATGAAAATAAGTTAAACTGACGTAGTTTAGTAGTTTAAAGATGAAAAGTACTTTAAAGTAGCCTTGTACAAAATGTTTAACATTATTTGAATTACCTGTGTGTAGATCAGCAGTGCATAAAATGTATATGTAATGGTTGGTTACTATTGAAAGCAAGAAGTCACTTTGTAAAATTTTAAACAACTCTTAAAAGACGTGAAGAAATAGGCTTTTTCTCTCTATGTGTTATTGGAATTAGAAAAACAATATATTGCGCGCACATGTACTTAGATACATAGAAATCCTGGATACGTGCCTGAAAAATCGTCTCTTCAAATAAATAAGTTAATCACCGTATTGAACAAATACAGAAATCATTACTTTGAAGAAACGATTAAAAAGGCATCGTTTTGAATAAATAAACAAACCATTAATTAATACACGGTCGAGTCACATTATTGTGACCACCAGCTAATATCCAGATTAACCGCTGTGTGCAGTGCAGAGAGCAGCTAGACGGGCTGGGAGGGACTTAATAAGGTGCTGGAAGGTGTTCACAGGTTATGTAGAGCCATGATAACTGCAGTGAATCTGACACCTGCTGGAGAGTGCGCAGTGGAGGATCCATACAGCGAACAACATGATCGAGGTAATCCCGCAGATGCTCCATTGGGCTTAAATCTGGGGAATTAGGAGGCCGGGGAAGTACTTTGAAGTCTTCATCGTGCTCTTCCAACAACTCTCGGACATTTCTAGCTATGTAACACGTGGCATTGTTAAATCTGGGGAATTAGGAGGCCAGAAAAGTACTTTGAAGTCTTCATCGTGCTTTTCCAACCACTCTCGGACATTTCTAGCGATTTGACACGTGGCATTGTTAAAGCAGGGGAATTAGGAGGCCAGGGAAGTACCTTGAAGTCTTCATCGTGCTCTTCCAACCATTCTTGGACATTTTGAGCTATGTGACACGTGGCATTGTTAAATCTGGGAAATTAGGAGGCCAGGGAAGTACTTTGAAGTCTTCATCGTGCTCTTCCAACCACTTTCGAACATTTCCAGCTATGTGACGCGTGGCATTGTTGTGCTGGAAGATCCCATCAGCCCCAGGATAGACAATCAGCATGTATGGGCGTACGTGGTCTGCAATGATGCATTCATAACGAATTCGGTCCATAGCGCCTTCCACAGGTACAAGTGGACCCAGAGATTAATGCCACAGAAGCATTCCCCAGACCACAACGCTGAACCCATCAGCTTGTGTTCTTCCAGCAATGGTTAAAAATTGTTTGTTCTGCGATGTTTCTTGCCTTATACGCCACCATCAATCCGTTCGATAAAGGAGAAAACGTGACTCATAGGAGAAGGCAGACCTTTGCCAATCAGCGGAGATCCAATTCCGATACTACCGTGCAAATGTAAGCCTTTTCTGCCGATGCACCTTCGTTAATATAGGTGCAGTGACCATCCGTCTGTATCGCAGCCCCATACGCAGCAGGGTTCTTTGAACTGTCGTTTTAGATACACTTCCGGTAAACCCCCTGATTCATTCGGCCAGTGAGTTGATCCACTGTAGCGTGTCGATTGGCACTCACGCACCTTCGAAGCCGACGTTCACTTCTCACATCAATGGCGCATGGTGCTCCGCAGTTTCTACGTCGCTTGTTCGCAATGGTGCCATTTCCTCAATCTCGATACACTTTAACCACAGCAGCACGCGAACAGTTCACAAACTGGCTGTTTCAGAAATACTGCCACCCTTGGCCCGAAAGCCGATAAATCTGATAAATCGCTTCTTTTATCTATGTCATCAACGAGTGATATGTTTTCCGAATGCCTACAGCGCACCTTATATATCCTCCAAGACAGCTTACGACACGTGGCTTCTTTCATTGCTTACGCGCTTTTGACGTCAAAAGCAGGTGTTCAGAATAATGTGACTCGACTGTTTATTACCTCCCGATAAGTTGTGAGGAATAACGTGGGATAGTTATTGACCGAGTAGCCCTAACTCGGACAGTCAGATATGAACACGAATCTAGGAGTAGCACAATGTAAGGGAAAACATCTCTACTCCCAAAATGTTTGAGAACGTGGATGTACATTCGACATCCTAGCCTCTGGTAAATCTGCGGGAGTCCTTTCACTAACTCTTGATAGTTGTCTGCTTTTTTTGCCCAAATAACTTACTAACGCAAGGCCTTCCAGGCAGCGAGTTCCAGATCATTTAACTTTCTCTAGAAATTCTCATCTTTCAAACGTTTCCTGATTTGGTTACCAACGAATATTATTTCTTTCACGTTTGCGTCACTTACACTTGGGAATTGGCTCATGGCATATCTGAAACCTTCTCCACTCTTGTCCAAAGCTTTCACAAAGTTTTTCATGAAACCCAACTTTATATGTAAAGGGGGAAGCAATCATTTAACATTATGTTGCGCCGGACGTAACTCTCTCTGCATGGTCAGTCTTTCGGAGTGCAGCGTTTGTCGGTTGCTCTACTGTCCCATAGACAAAGAACACAACAGCATTTCTAAATCCACCCTGAAGTCCGAGTTTTTAAGTGGAAGAATGGAGACAAACATATGGTTTGTCACCATTCATACTCTTAATCAAATTTGAGTAGCATGTAACGCAGGATATGTGCGGAGTCGATTTTTAGTCATGGGCACCAATGTGACACTCAAAATAATAATAATAATAAGCTTGTTTAACTTTGGCTTTTAAAGACGACATGTTTTTTTACTGTGAACTGTCCATATATGTAACAGAAACTGACCGATGGATTTACTCATGTGCAGTGAGTTGTATCCATTAACAGAAAACTAAATGCACATACACACCGTACCAATGTCACTGCAAAGCGTTACAAGCACAGAATTTCTTCAGGTGAACCGGAGAGAACACATTTCACCACGAAACAAAACCCTTTCAGCCACCCATCGGCTTGGAGCTTGCAAACGATAAGTCACTTAAGGAGAAAGCCTGAACATTAACAAAGTCACATGTGCGCGCAGCACGGAGAAGAATGACTCCTTCAAGTCCTACAATAAAAGGTTATCATAAAGTGTAAATGAGCCTGCGGAACAGTTATCGATACACTTAGAAGCCCTACCAAGGAAGGCTTTTAAGTTGACAGCCCAGTTATGTAAATTTTTGCATTTTTGGCTTTTGTAACGTTATTTTCCATTTTTCTTTTTACAAAAACGGTGCGCGATGGCTCATTTCGAAGGCAGTATTCATTATTAACACTTAAAAATTAAATGTAGACGCATATTTTTATCCACATGGGGAAAATCTTTTTAACTAGTGTTATTAACTGCACAGAATCACCTGGTATGTATGACACCGAGACGCTAATCATTTGTTCTCTATTGACTAATGAACATATCCTGTAAAAATCAAAGTCGTAGTTCAACTCATTTACGGTGTTCTGCATTTTTTATTTTAATCTGAATTTTGAAATGGACGTGAAAAAGGAAAACATATCTCAATTTTTTTAGATCAGAATGAATAGAGATAGAAGCGGACAACAGATTTCAGTTTTCCTTTAAATCTGAATTGTAGAGTAAATGTAAGAAATGGACAACTTGTCACGATTTCCTTTTAAATCAGAATTATGGAATAGAAATTAAAGCAGACAACATATCTCAATTTTATTCAAATTATAATAGCTGAACAGGGTTTAAAACACGGACAAAGTCCACATTTCTCAAAAATCTGAAGTGTGGAATAAAAGGAAAATAGATAACCTTTCTCAATTGTCTTTTGAAACTTCATTGTGAAATATGTGGAGAGAGAGAGAGAAAGTTGTCAATTTGTGTTAATTATTGTTTAGATGTGATTTGTAGAAACAGCAACGAAAAATAACAACATGCCTCACATTAATTTTAGATCTGAATTTCAGAAGAAAGATGAAAGCAGACAACGTATCTTAATCTTAAATGTTAAATGACAATAAAAGCGTACAACGTATCGACGGTTTCGTGTAGAACCAAATTGCCAAACAGAGGTGAAAACGGATAACATATTCACTTTTCCTTTAAACGTGAGTTGAAAAGTAATGACAGAAATCGACACGCATATCAATCTTTTAAGCCCAATTCCTTTTGGTCAAAACAGCATCCGCAATTTATATAATTTCAGTCAAAGATGTACAAGGATGATGCATCTTCAGAGTCACTTGAGATAATTTTCAGCTGGTAGGATTTTTTTGTAAATCACAATTGTACACTTTCTCCGCTTAACGAGTAAGACAAAATTTACTTTTTCTTGATTTTTTATATTAATAGATACACAGCTTGCGTTTAGGTTTGCTTCAAAGATTTCAGAGCTCAAGATTTTATTTCTCCTGCAGTTATACTGCCACTGTGGACGCAGAACCGAGAAACTCCCATTACTTTAAACAAATGCAAATGCAAATGTAACAAGTAATTCTTGCGCCAAGGAAATTAGAGAAAGTGTTTTCTGGACATTTCCGAAAGAGGATCAAATCAAAAGTGACGTCGCAAGGCGTTTCTTTACGTTTAGGCTGGCAGTTGGAGGAAAGCTTCTTTTAAATAAGATGTGAGTGTGGCTGTGCCGAAAGCTTCCGTTCTCATGTGACAATGCCAATGTGAAATCACAATTTCAAGTCATGTCTTGGTTGGAAACTCTGTTTGTCTCTGGTCAAAAAAAAACTTTTATCATTGCAAATGAGAATTTTCGTGACAACAGACATTTTTTTAGCCATGATCAAAGTCTAATTGGTTCTCTCCTTGAACAATGGTAGAGTGTCTCAGTGAAATTGGTGCATAAGGACACTGGACTTAACAAATGAATTAATTACCATGATCTCGTAAAATCTGGAAATAGTTACGGGAGCCATCTATCCGATTTGCGACGCCCAGGTTTTACGACACTCCTGCAAAGAAGCAACTATTTATCGACTAAAAAACTGCCTGAAATGTGTACTTTTCAACTAAACAAATCCTTCATTTATATTCCTACCTAATATTCTTGAATCAGATCTAAAGTTATCAGGTATCAGGTCATCATCGGCAATACACACAGGTTTCTGCAAATTAAAACAAAACATGGAATTTGTAGGCTATTTCTAGAACCCACACCGGAAGTGGATGAACCTAGCATAATAAAGGTATTGATATCAAATATGATAAGCAGAATGACATCAAGTGTTCCTAATTATGTAAATCAACTTTTGTTTAAAAGGAGGCAGTTGAGAGCGTCTTCTGATTTCGCTTTCGGATTCCAAGCAGAATCTGTTGCTTTGATAGTTTGCGTTTTACTGTTAGGGCGTATTTTCTGGAAACTACACTGCTGGCCATCCAAAATGCAACACCAAGAAGGGCACGAGATAGCAAAGCCAGATTTACTGGACACAAAACAACAGATACAAAGATGAAATAATTGAGATTACAGGCCCGTGCGACTTGCGGAACACGCAGACACCAATAGTTCGTGTGGCCCCCCATGGCTGGCAATAACGGTTGCTACATGCCGCGGCGTCGAACGTAAGAGGCTTTGGATGTGGGCTTGGGGTATGTCGGTCCAGGCTGCATCAACGCGTTGCCGCACTTGATCAGGCGTAGCCGCGGTTTGTGCTTGCCGGGCCCTCGATTGCCGATCAGCAACCAGACGTGTTCGATGGGCGACTTATCGGGAGAACAGGCGGGCCACGGCAGCAGTGACACCTGGTGGGCCGTGAAGACGGGTCGCACGATGCATGCCACGCGCGGGCGCGCATTGTCCTGTTGAAACGAGGCCGCTGGAAGGTCCTGCAGGTAAGGGAGGACTACAGGCTCCGAATCGTCGGGTATGTAGCGGTGGCTATTGAGTGTACTGGCGATGCGTACCAGAGGGGCGCGGGTATCATATCCAATTGCGCCCCAAACCATAACGCCAGGCGACGGATCGGTATAGCGATGCATAATGCAGGCGTCATACAGTCTCTCACTGTGGAGCTGCCACACGCGGATCCGACCATCGTGGTGTTGCAGACAGAAGGGGGATTTGTCGGCGAAGACAATGTCCTGCCATTCCGTAGTCCAGGTGCGGCGTTCAGCGGTTCACTGCCGCCGCACTCGCCGGTGGTGTATCGTCAATGGTAATCGGAGCAATAGGCGCCGTGCGACAAATGGGCGCCGTACTCCAGCAGACGACGTCAAACGGTAAGTGCTGACACAGGTTGTTGCGCAACACACCATAATTCCTGCGCTAACGTTCGTGATGCGGCGGTGCGAGCCGTCAATGCCCGCCATACAATATGCCGGTCCTCTCTTACGGTGTGTGCCGCGGCTGCGGCAATCGCTCACGTCGGTCCGTCCGTCCCTCCTGCACCCACCGAATCCATACTCGTCTCACTGGGGCTGGATGTCGCCCCACACGGGCGCCGATGTCTCGGTACGATAAACCGCTGTCGCGATATGCCACTATTCGTCCTCTGTCGAACTCCGAAACGTGCTGGAATGACTGTCGTATTCTGCGACGAGGCATCAGAAAGTTTCCTACGCACGGGTCCGACAGCACAACATACTTCCACTACTTATACCCCGCCTTCTGTGCACCGTTCTCATAGTGCTTTTCGGTGGCGTGTCTGGCGCACATTATTTGCATATGCCCTTCAATGCTAATCGTTTGCATGTCCTCTCGCGGGCGACGCATGCTGCGAATTTCAGGCCATTCGGAGGCTTCCTTCTTGTTGTTGCATTTTGGGTGGCCAGCAGTGTATTTAACTTTAAGATGAATAGTCATTGGAATGTTTCTGGTAGACCAATCTCAACCGAAGTACTGTAGGTAAAAAGCTAAACGTGAGTTATTCCGTATTCCATCAGATTTGAGTCACATTCCAAAGATCGAATTCATCATCCACCAATTTCAGTACTCGAAGACTAAACCTGTTAAAGGGTAATTAAGGCTGTCAATGCACGATCAGATTCGTCTTAATATAGAGCACAAACACCATGTAACATATACTCTCGATTCACTTTCCTTTTGATTTTACTATCTCTGGTTATTTTATTTTTCTATGTAAATTATCTTCTTACTGAACGATATGTTATTTCACCCGCTGAATGAGATCTGGCAATGAGTGTAAGTCGTGACGTGGTGGTAGCCGGTATAAATAGGCGCGTTCAACGATACCTAAGGAGAGCGTTTGTTGTTGTACGGTGAGAGCGTTTGTTGTTGTATAGGAAGAGCGTTTGTTGTATAGAGAGAGCTTTTTGTTGATGTGTGTAGGGAGAGCTTCGTTCTATGTGACTAGGGTTTTCTTCATTATTGTGATACGATTAGTGTGTGTGTGTTGGATGATTCAAGAAGTTCATAATAAAAAGGTTTTACGTAAGTACGTCTTTCTCAGTTCATAGTACTGTCAGACCTCTGTCTGGCTGTTAGGTTTATTTCATTTAGTGTTATTAGTAACAACCAGCATAAAACTTTATTCATCTTAATTACTACTACAACATTACTACCAGTTATAAGTTTGTTCATTACTATTACTACACTACTAGCAGGAGACTTTATTCATGATCTTAATTAACTAGTAACAACAACCATTTGAATTCACTATTAGAAGCTTAGTACAAGCATTGAATTCATTATAATATTAGTGAAAGCTATATTCACGATAATTAGCGTGGTAGCAGAAGAGTTATTCATTATAACCACACCTCCCAATCACTTGCTAAAAACGTAGGTTAAAAAACGTCTTTATTTACAATTAAAAGGGTGCGTTTAAAAGCTCTAGCGAGCTTTTAAACGCACCCTTTTAATTGGCTAACTCATCAGGCTAACTCCTTAGCCTGATGATGTGACCATAATGGTTCGCGAAAGTGCTCGCTAGAGCTTTTAAATGCACCGTTTCAATTGTAAATAAAGACGTTTTTTTAACCTACGTTTTTAGCATGTAAAATGGGAGGTGTGGTGTTTGTGCTCTATATTAAGACGAACTGATCGTGCATGGACAGCCTTCATTACCCTTTGACTTGTTGCACGAAAGTACAACCTCTGGTTTTTATACTAAAGCCGCTGCTTTGATAGTTTGCGTTTTACTGTTATGCCGTATTGTCTGGAGACTATTTAAGAGAAGCTTTAAGTTGTATAGTCCTTTGAAGATTCCACGAAGGCCAGCCTCAACCGAAATAGCCAAATAGCTGAAAGTGAGTTGTTCAGTAATTCTTTAGGTTTGAGTCACATTCAAAAGAGCAAATTCAGCATCCAGCAGGTTCAGTACTCGAAGTCTGAACCTGCTGTTCTGATAGTTTGCGTTTTACTGTTATGCTGTATTGTCTGGAGACTATTTACGAGAAAAAGATGTATAGCCATTGTAAGATTCCAAGCAGGCCAGTCTCAGCCAAAGTAGGTAAATAGATGAACGTGAGTTGTTCCGTAATCCATCAGGTTTGAGACACATTTCAAAGAGCAAATTTAGCACTCAGCAGTTTGAGTACTCAAAGACTCCTGACAAAACAACTCCAAGAGATGACAATTACCAGAAGTTAAGTGCTCGAAGAAACAACTCTTCCGCCACACTTTTTGTGTCTTTCACAGATGATTGTTTACTCTGCGCTCGTTCTCAGCTGCTTGATACATGAGGTGACCTTCGGTTCGAAGTCTTAACAGAAGAATAAACAGGGTATGCATTTCTTGCTGGTGATAGTAGAGACAATAGTGACGATGGTTCTAACGAGGTGACTGTGGTAAACAAACCAAAATTCTTTAGTGTACGTGATTCAATTGATAGGGGGTTTTCTTCCTTTGACTTTGATTTAGAACGTGACTTTTAGCCTGATTTTGAATATTTTAGAGTATGCAGGGAAACCATTACGAGGAGGACAGAGAAATCATTATGAGGATGGAGTACCAGCAAGATAAGCTAATGAAACTCGACTTATTCTTTAGATCATTTGTTCCTGATCGCGCTCCTATGGTCGAGCCTAGTTTTGCTGATGATGAACCTTCTACTGCTGACTCGTATTCACGACAGCCTTCTACAACTGAGGTTGCACTGTCAGTAAGGCATCACAGCTCTACTGGCTCAGAATAAAAAGTTGCAGTATCTCAGACGACCACACGAAAACTGATGTCATCTAAAACATACAAATGAAATTTTATTTTTAATGTTTTTAATTTAGTACAATATCAAAACTATTTTCTGTTCTTTTCTCCTTATCGGGTGTCTCGTTTAGTGTATGTTTATTTTATTTTTTAACAGTAGAGTGCATATAAACTATATTGACAAAAGTCACGGGACACCCCTCCAAAAGCAAATGAACGGATCCTCTACGTTGTTAGGATGCGCGGTACAGTTGAAAACCGTATAAAAACAAGCCTGCAGCTGACGGCGATCATCTCGCACTGTAAGGTTGAGTGAAAACGTCCCAGCGGGAGAGAATTGACTTTGGGAAAGGAAAGATTGGCGGGGATTATATTAATGGGTGGTCCATAAGAGAAACCAAGAAGCGTTTTAACATACCCAAGTCAACTGTTTTGGATGTACTGAATAAGTGGAAGGCACATGACGTGCCTGAAGCAGAAAAACGTACCGGCAGACCAAGGAAAATCAGTGATAAAAAACGTCGAAGCCTCAGGAGAGCCGTACTCCACAAGACCTCAGTGTACAGGTAAGAAAAATACCGGAACCTCGGTATGTATACGTACCGTTCTCAGAGAACTTCATTCCATCGGTTACAGTGGCCGTGCGGCTTCTTCTAAACCTTGCATCTCAACTCGGAATGCTACTCGTCGTTTAGCATGGTGTAAAGAACATTTATCGTGGACCGTAGATCAATGGAAACGGGTCCTATAGGCTGATGAATCCAGATACACGATCCATCAGTTTAATGGCCGTGTGTGCGTGACGCTATTTACCACAGTGTACTTTTCCTGCGATCAATTTTGAGCTGGGAGTGTACTCTCGTGTGGGAGTGTTTTTTGTGGTGTGGTCTTGGCCCATTGGTTATCGTGGACAAACCTGTTAACCAGCACGTCTACCTCGATATTCTGGACGATTATGCCCTACCAACTCTGTTTCAATATTATGGAATCGAGCCTTGTTCCTACCAGCAGGATAATGCACCGAGCCGTAAAGCAAGGACTGTTACGGTTTGATGATAATTCCGTATTGTGTGTGGACTGGCCAGCACACAGCCCAGATCTTAATCCCACAGAACACCTATGGGATGAATTAGAGCGCCTCATAAGAAGTTAGGAACCAAGGCCTTTTACTAAGCAAGAGTTAGCGGCAGCATTATGTATTGAATGGAAGCGCGTGCATATCGCTATGTTCCAAAACCTTGTCGAAAGCATGTCTCGAAGGGTCAGTGCATGAATTAAGGCCAAAGGTGGACCGACAGCGTACTGATGTATGTCAGTAAATGATATGTTGTGTTTCTCTTCTAGGTGTCCGGTGACTTTTGTCAGTATGGTGTATATACCCTTGCCTGGTTGTAACTGACACTATTTCAACCTATTCGTTCATTATAACGAGCGTTGTGTGTGTTGTGAAACATCTTTTTGCCATTTCCTTTGTAAATTCGGTCTACGTTAGATTGCTCAGTATAGAGATATCAACCCTGAGAAAGAGCTGCAGTACCTCCCTCACTTCCCGCGGTCGAATGGTTAGAGGCACTGGATTTTGAACTTTTTTCGAGATGGAACTCAGGTCTGTGACCCTTTTTTGGTAACGGCAGACCTTCCTTTTTCCTGAAACCAGAGGCCATAAGTTGGGGACGGGTAACTGTTTGCATCCTTCTGAGTTACTCGTAGTGGTTCTTAAACCCTGAAACAAAAGGGTATTCAGTTCCTTAAAGACATATAAATTGCATGAAGCAACGGGCTACGTAAGATATGCAAGTAACAAAAGCTTCCCAGCGCTTGTTTATGTGGACGGCGACTGAACAGGGTTTCAGTACAGCGGATGCACACATCCGCCTCATAGTAAGACTAACGTTCAGAGTCAAATGTGTTCGTCGAAACATTGCGGGTGTGCCGTGGCCATGAAGAAGGCATACATACAGTATGTTTTAAGGATTAACGTAGAGAGGTAGAGTGTTGTCCGTGTGCAAGGGCCTCTTCAACTTAAGAGCAATTACGCACAGGTATGGAGCAAAGCGAGTACAGTGCAACGTTGCCGGTTACTTGATGCCACAGTGAATCAAATGATCAGATGGGACGGTAAATCAAATGATCAGATGATCAGATGCCACAGTGAATCAAATGATCAGATATCACAGTGAAATCAAATGATTAGATGATCAGATGTCACAGTGAATCAAATGATCAGATGGGACGGGAGTGGGGAGAAACTGCTGGACCACAGCATGTAAAGATCGCCTATTCCGTTAAGGAAAGGAGCTTAACCTGTTCACCGCTACGGTTTGGCTAGCTGGGTGTCCAGCCAAACGACACGACTGCGTTTGCTTGACGTGGGACAACAAGCAAAGACTCTATTGCGGAATATCTTTTGGCTGTCACATCACATGACCTATCATCAGTAAGGCTGTAGGGAGAGACGACAATGGACTACGGAACGGAGGAGTGTGCTGGGGTGAACGAGTCGTGGTTTTGTTTCTACAGGGCTACTCACTGGATATCTTTCACTGCCCTGCCGTTTGGACGTGTCAGGCCGTAACTGTAAGATAATTAAGCAATCCCTGGATTTTAGCGATCTTTTCCAATGTTGCAATGAATGAATTACTTACTAAATAAGCATTCGCTTTTCTGCAGTGGTGTTCTTTATTCAGTGCACTATACCAGGGGTCACAGATTTGCTTGTCCTGATTTCTATACTGCATCTTGTAGTGTTTTATGTTTTGAAGTTTGTATTATGTCGTTAACCGAAAGCACTTGGTGAACGTATAAGTAACTATGTTTGACTAAATGAATAACTGCTAGAAGTAATAGAAATATAATCAACTTAGGTAACAATCGCGCAGTAGTTCCACATTCCTAGTATGCAATTAAGAGTAGCACTCAATAAAGCATGCGACAACAATATCGACACTGTGTTGTTGTCGCATGCATTATTGATCTCTCTAGGCTCTCAGCAAACTCTACACCACTCCACGCTGTTTTTACTCACGACGATGTTTGATTTGTCTTTTGACTCACTGTAGGCGTTGCCAAATTGTTAAAAAATCGGGGAAGTAATGTGCCGTTCAGAAAGAATAACATTGAGAGGTAAGAATTTCCATAAGAAAATTCTACTGAAAAAGAAGGTTAAATTAGATATATACGTCACAAGGCCTATATACTGTATATTACTTTTCCGTTTTCTTTTTGTTTTGTTTTTTTGTGTTACCTCGCTTCTATTTTCTCTTGTTTCCGTTTTCCAACTTAATTCGTACCTCGATGTTCTATCTCAACACCGGACATTCAAAATCTTTATTTTCCCTCGAGAAAGGAACTTTTTCTCTGTTCTCCGCAAAAACCACGGCACTTGTTCTCTATTTCCTAGATATATATTTTTATCACCCAAGTCCACTTTTTGGGACCTCTCCTGGAACCACCAGACCAGATAAATGAGTTCAAAGTTCGACGAAATGTTTCTATTTAATTTGTGTTTTTAGCCACTGGAGGCGCTGCAGGCAACACCAACTGCAGAGACGGCCGTTACAGTTTACCCTTCACGGCCGTCAAAGAAGTAAATCACGCTGCTCCTGGTATAGGTTAACAGTGTCCACTTAGGCTCCTAATATAGCAAACCTATATATGATTCGACTCGTGTAAACTTGTAGATCATGAATCTACAAAAGGTTTTGCGATAACTTGATTTGTAAGGAAGTTAATCGTGTCTTTGCTCATTTTGAATGAAATGTTAGACATGGAACCTAAACAAGTTGTCAAACTTCTCGACAATTTTGGCACTTCGAATGCTGAACTAACTTCTGGAAATCTTTTTATGTTGTAAAGTACGACTTCCACGCACAAAAGCGCGGAAGGATACATTGACATTTAATGACTTGAGCGTGTGGTGAGTGATGAGGAGAGTTGCGAGAGAGATATCGAAGGAGGAGGACATGGCGAGCTTTGGCTAAGACAACAAGCTCAGTTTGTAATGCGAAGTGTATTCCAATTTATGTTTTTGTGTAAAGTAATAAATGTTTTGTGTTGTGATCGAGTGTCTGTGATGTTACAGACGAAAGATAGAATTGGAGGCACCGGCAACATTCGAACTACGAAAGATAGAAATGGAAGGCACCTGTGAGATTCGAACGACGAAAGACAGGAAGTGAAGGCACCTGTGAGATTCGAACTACGAAAGACAGAACAACTTGAGCGGCGTTCTTTATGACCGTGGGAATCGATCAGTTGAAAGTTCTTCAAGCGTGCGAAAGAACCAACGCGACAGGGATATTTTTTCCTCTTTGTGTTGGAAAGAACAAAGGATGGTGACTGTAGTTTTTTTTTCGAAATTATTTGTTCCGTATCGGATTTACACCACATTAGATGTTTATGTAAGTACTGTTTTTGTTGTTGTTCTTAGAGAATTATCCAAAGGAATGAAATATCAAAGCAAGTTTTTTAGAAGTTTCCGGGCGCGGAATTAAATAGAAGGAAATAATTTCTGTCAAGAAATAGTACATTCAGATCAACTGTTTGAGGCTAGAGTATAGGTAAATGTAGAAATTTGTTGTAAACAATTTCTGTGAACGTATACACATATACGAAAATAGAAGGAAATAATTTCTGTCAAGAAATAGTACATTCAGATCAACTGTTTGAGCCTAGATTATAGGTAAATGTAGAATATTGTTGTAAACAATTTCTGTGAACGTATACACATATACGATAATAAATAAACATTGGGTACACGTAGAGCTTGTTAAAAAGGCTTTCTTAGGAAGAGCGCGAAAAGAAGAACTTCTGCAGTTGGCGGAAGAATTGGGTATAGACGTTATGCCAAATCTCAAAATTCTGGAATTAAAAATAAAATTGTCAACTTTGAAGGATATGAAGAGGATTTCGTGAAAGAACTTTTGGTAGGTATAAAAGAGCGTAGAGAAACAGAAAGACAAATAGAATTGGAGCTTGAAAAACGTAGACAAACAGAAAGACAAATGGAATTTGAGCTTGAAAAACTCAAAATAGAAGCTGGACGTCAGCCGCTGGGAGGTAGTTTGGAGCAAAATGGAAATTCTCAAAAAACCGAGATTAGAACTTCGTCATTTGATGAAAACATTTGACCCAAAAGACAGTGATATAAGTATTTACTTAGTTTTATTTGAAAGGCAAGCACAACAAGCAGAAATAAAAAGGGAAGACTGGGTTGCGAATTTGATAGGACTTTTGCCCTACGAAATATCACAATTGATTGCCAGAGAAAATGTGGAAGATGCTAAAAACTATGAATATGTTAAAAGGTTACTTCTTAAAAGATATAAGTTAAGTCCAGAGAAATTTAGATTGAAATTTGTACAACACATGCGTACATCAGAGAAGACCTGGAGAGATTTCGCCTTCGAGTTAGAAAATTATTTTAATTAATGGATTTCAGGACTTAAAATAGGCGATTTTGAAGGGCTAAAAAAATTAATGATCACAGATCAATTGAAGCGGAGAGTGCCTATAGAAATAAGGGAGCATTTTATTGATAAATGGTCAAATATTGTCTCACCTTCAGATTTGGCTGATATGGTGGACAATTATGAAAGTGTAAGAGGAGGAATCAAGAAAAATTCGTCGAATGAATTTTGTGCTTCAAAGAAAATGCAAGGCAGTGAGAAAAAAACTAGAGATAACTATGATCGCAGAAATTTTATGAAAAATGGATTTTATAACAAATATTATGTTAAGCCAGATGTAGGACAAGGGTGGTCAAAACGGAATGTATCTCAGAATGAAGAAAAGTATGATCGCAGACGGAAGATTCAATGTTACGAGTGTGCATCTTATGATCACATTCGACCTCAGTGTCCTAAGCTAAAATCACAGAACTCAGGAAGCGTAAATAGAATCAGAGAGGAAACTGAAGGGGATCTCTTGGCACCCTATACCTTTGAAGGAAAAATAAATGGAGTTACCATGCCTATTCTTCGGGATACAGGTTCATCAGTTGATATCATTTGTCAAGAGTATGTGTCGCCAGGTGAGTTTACTGGAGAACATGTGTGGGTACAGCATCTTCTGGATGAACAAAAGGTTTGTTTACCATTAGCAGAAGTTGAACTAGAACGTGAATTAGGTCATATTGTAACTAAGGCTGCAGTGATTAGAAAGTCGCTAGATCAAGGTAGATATTTACTTGGAAATAAGACTGCGGCTTTGTTAAATAAAATTGATATGGAGTGGCCACTTAATTCAGACAGGTAAATGTTGTGATTACTCGGTATCAAGAAAAACAAAAACGAAACAACGAGGAGAGAACTTCAGTAAAGAATGATTCAGGGAAGAAAGAAAAACAAGCCCTTGAAGGAGAGGCTGTGGGTTCCGAAGAATCAGATGAATTAGAAGAAAAAATTCTGCCATTGAGGCATGATGAAGATAAAACCATGTTAGAGTTGGTAAAAATGGATTCAAAAAGTTTCATGGAAGATCAACGGAAAAGTTTGGAATTGAAAAAATTTCTCAAAGAAATAGAGAAAACAGATTTTAAAAAGGCAAATGGTTATGCTGTACTAAGAAATGGGATGTTGGTGAAGAAGAAGATCAACAAGATTGGCGAAGAGGAAGATCTTATTGTTGTTCCAGAACAATATAGAGAACAAATAAAAAACATGTGTCATGAGGGAACTTCGGGGCATTTAGGAGTGACAAAACCAAAGACAGACTAGCGAAGTATTTTTATTGGCCTAACTGTTATAAAGACATTGAAGAATTTGTAAAATCTTGTGTTTCATGCCAACGTGCTGGAAAAGCTGGGGACAAAAAGAAAGCACCTTTAAAAATAGTTCCAATTATTCCTGAAATTTTTACAAAAATCAACGTTGATGCCTGTGGGCCTTTGCCCGAGACTTCAAGCGGAAATAGATACATAATTACAGCTATGTGTTTGTCGTCCAAATATCCAGATGCAGTACCAGTACCAGACATAGGATCCAAGTCGGTAGCTGACGCTTTGTTACACATTTTTAGCCGCATGGGATTTCCGAAAGAAATTCAAACTGATCAAGAAGCCAGTTTTGTAAGCATTTTGGCACTAGAATTTCTGGAACGGTTTGGAATAAAAGTTACTCATAGTTCTGTATATCATCCCCAAAGTAATCCGGTAGAACGATTTCATCGAACTATTAAAAGGATGTTGTGAGTTTTATGTCTTGAGTCTGCTCCGGATTGGGAGAAACAGTTACCGGCGGCGCTGTTTGCTTTGAGAACTGTGACACATGAAAGCACAGGGTTTACACCTGCTGAATTGGTGCATGGAAAAATTTGAGGACGCCAATGACACTATTGTATGAAAAATGGATGGGTCATCCTGAAGAAGAAAACTATGTCACTGAATATGTATTTGAGTTAATAAATAGGATGAAAAGATGTCAAGAACTTGCCATTGAAAACATGGAAGTGACTCAATTGAAAAGAAAATATTGGTATGACAGAAATGCGGTAAAACGTGAATTTCAAGAAGGAGATTTAGTATTGGTTTTTGTTACCTGCAGGCCAAATAAGTTAGCGGAACAGTGGAAAGGACCAGGGAAAATTGAGAAAAAAATTTCTGAGACTAATTATGTAGTAAGCTTTGAAGGTAAAAATGTAAAGCATCAAGTATATCACATTAACATGCTGAAACCATACCATAAACGACCAGAATTTGTGAACTTATTGCCCGGTTGTGAAAATGGTAAAATGGATTTAGAGATTAAATTTCCGCAAGTTGAAAAAAATCCCAATATATTTAACTTCTCTGATATCGAGGAGAACAGTAAACTTCGAAAGCGCCTAAGTGGCCAACAAATTCAGGATCTGAAAAAACTATTATGTCATTACTTGAAAATGTTTTCTAATATTCCAGGAAAGACTCATTTGGTCGAACATGATATCGAGCTAGCTAGTAATGCTATTGTAAGAGTTAAGCATTATAGAATGTCGCCCAGGCAGATAAATATTCTTAAAGCCGAGATAGATAAAATGCTGCAGTACAAGATTATAGAAGTTGGTGAATCAGACTATACATCACCCATGATTTTGGTAGAAGTACCCGGAAGAGATCCACGCTCATGTATTGACTACAGGCGATTGAATGAAGTGACAAGGACCCAGTTCTATCCATTGCCCAACATAGAAGAAAGAGTCGAAAAGGTTTCTGGAGCGAAGTATATTACAGTATTAGATTTAACAAAAGGGTACTGGCAAATTCCATTAAGTGCTAGAGCTCAACGATTGGCAGCGTTTGTGACTACTTTTGGAACGTATCGGCCCTTAAAGGTGCCATTTGGCCTTAAGAACGCACCTTATTTCTTTAGCAAAATGATGTCGGAACTTTTGAAAGGCTGCGAAGAGTTTGCCGTACCATATCTAGATGCCATTTTTTTCCGAAAACTGGGAGGATCATTTGATACATCTTGAAGAAGTGCTACAGAGGTTGCATAGGGCTTCCTTGACCATAAAACCTTCCAAATGTAAGTTTGCTCAAGATCACGTCTTGTATTTGGGTCATATTGTTGGACAAGGATATCGAAAACCAGCGGAACGAAAGGTTCAGGCCATACAAAATTTTCCTACGCCAAAGAACAAGACACAAGTAAGATCTTTCTTAGGCCTGACGGGATATTACAACAGATATATTTCAATGTTTTCTTCGATAGCAGCTCCCTTGACAGACATCTTGAAGGGTAAAAATCGTAAAGAGGAAATTATATGGTCAGAACAATGTGAGAAAGCTTTTGTGGAACTAAAAAAATCTTTATCTAGTTTTCCTGTTCTGTATGCCCCTGACTATGAACGTAGATTTATTCTACAAACTGATGCTTCAGATCAAGGAATGGGAGTCGTCCTCTCGCAAGAACAAGAAGATGGCGCTGAACATCCTGTACTCTATCTAAGCAGAAAACTTTCGACAGCAGAGAAGACATACAGTTCCAGTGAAAAAGAATGTGCCGCCATTATATTTGCGGTACAGAAACTGAAATGCTACCTGGATGGTCAAAAATTCCTCATACAAACTGATCATAACCCTCTCGTTTGGTTACGCACCAACACAAGTTCAAATGCTCGTCTGATGAGATGGGCCCTTGCTTTACAAGCATATGATTTTGTTATAATTCATCGATCGGGAACTATGCACAAAAATGCAGATGGACTGAGCAGAGTTAAAACTTTAGATGATCCACCTTGATCATGCTATGTGTCTGCTAGTGAAAACATTTTTTTTGTTTTTGTCTTTTTTTTTTGGTTGTGATATATACTACATAGAAATTGTTGGAAAACACGTAAAGATGATTGTTAAATTAACTCATATATTTCTCTTTGTAAATGGATTATGACTCATTATGTGAACTATGACTATTGTATTGTAAAATGACAAGAACTTTTTACCACTGGAAAAAGTTCCTCTGGAGTGAGGAGGGGTTGTAAAGTACGACTTCCACGCACAAAAGCGCGGAAGGATACATTGACATTTAATGACTTGAGCGTGTGGTGAGTGATGAGGAGAGTTGCGAGAGAGATATCGAAAGAAGAGGACATGGCGAGCTTTGGCTAAGACAACAAGCTCAGTTTGTAACGCGAAGTGTATTCCAATTTATGTTTTTGTGTAAAGTAATAAATGTTTTGTGTTGTGATCGAGTGTCTGTGATGTTACAATGTTCCATCAAATTTCTCGAAAGCTCCTACACGGGGAATTCGAGGTAGACTATCGACACACGTGACTATGACGACTTCGAGTCTAAACACGATGGTGAGCAAGAATCTGCTGATACCGACGATGACGGCAACGTCCAGCCATCTCCGGAGAAGCGTGTGAAGGACGACAAGGTTGACGTCATACACCTCGAAAATGTTTCTCGTTTTTGGACGTTCCAGCCGAATGCACCCCACTTGTTGTTGAAAAAAGACGTAAATGGCGGGTTCAGTCGCCGGTTATCTCCAAATATAAAAGGCTGAACAACCGATGTCATTTGATGTATCTATACGAAGACTCGAAGCTGAAAGAGAGCCCGATGCAGAAAATCAACGAAAGAGTAAAAGAGATCTTCTTTTACATGCGCAGTAAAAATACGATTGTTCATGATCGTGCCATCCGAATGTGGGCATTCAAGTCAAGCAAGAACTCGGACTAGACATTCCTTTCAAGGCTTTACCCTCGTGGTTACACAAGTTCAAACACAGAAAGAAGATTGTGTCCAGGTCCATCACACACAAAGTTGGAAAGTCATTTCGACAGGATGACAAACGGAAACGGAAAACTGCAGATGTATTCGTCATTAAAATAAACCAAGAGATTGAACAACTCAAGTTTCTTCCTTCGCAAGTTCTCAATGCCGATCAAAGCCGTTTTGACAAAGAACTGCATTCTGGGCGAACTTTGTCATTGCAAGGGGACAAGCGGATCTACGCTGAAGTTGAATCGGCATCAGCTACTACCGATTCACACATGATATATCCCTTCGTGTCAAAGGATGGGAACCTGATTAGTCTTATGTACATCCTGTGCACCGAGCCGAGTGCTCACTTTCCAGCCAACAAAACTGCGGATCGACCCAACATTCGTTCTTATGCTGGTAAAAGTGCAAATATGACCAAGAGCAACGTGAAAGAGTTCATGACTGACGTTTTCTGGTCTTCTATTCATCAAGACAAGCTCTCGTTCTCGTTGATTCATGAAGAACCAATAAAGTTGAAGATTTGATAAAGAAACCTGACAGTGTTGAACTGTCACGGCTTCCCTTTCCTGAAGGATGCACCTCTCTCGTTGAGCCGTTTGATGATTTTTTCTTCCGTCTGTACAAGAACTTTGTGAAATACGTCACCGAGAGCGTCCTCATATCTTCTGACTTAAAAATCTAGCAACGAGAAATCATCATCAACCTTCAATCACTCACTCAGTTCCAGGTTACAGCTCCAATTTCCCACAATATGATCCGATACACTTTCTACAAAAACGGATATCTTGAAGATGAACCTGTAACATTCATTACACTTGTTGATTGCTGCTCCAATTTCAATACCTGTGAAACATGTCATGAACCCGATTGTACATCTTTATCGTTCTTCAAATGTGCTCACTGTTCCTTCCATTTTTGTTTTAATCACACAATCACTCTTACGGTACACAACAGTTGCAATTAAACATGTACTATGTCCGTTGAAAATACACTAATATCAGTTATTCTGTGAAATTTTAACATCTGTAGCTTTCGCCTCATCAGCGCTGCGCCGAAAAATGTTGTCTCTTTAGAGATTTCCTAAGGTGCTCTACCGATTGGTGTTATTCATTTTCAACGATCGAATTCACAAAAACGTGGTCCCTTGTAATATTGAATTAGATGTTTCTTCTAATACTATTGTGTCTAAACAATACAGAACTACTGCTCAAAAAGTGACAGTAGGAATCAGCATCCACCTGGAAGACCCTGTTGACACAGAAACAGTTCGCAGAGAATTTCACAAAGCCAACTTCCGTGGAAGAGCTCTAATTGCTAAACAACTTTTAATCACAAAAACCAAAGCTTCAATGCAAAAAAGATGGTGTCGTAAACATAAGACCTGGACAGCTGATGACTGCAAACAATGAGTCTTTATTTACATTATTTCCAACAGCCGGTCACGTTTATGCATTGATAACCCGCAAGGAAGCGTACAAATCGGAATGTCTATTGCCGAGTGCCGAACACAGGGGTTGATGTGTGGTCATTTGGGCCGTCATATATTGGTATTCGGCTGGCTCCATTATTACCCTACATTGTTGATCTACTGCCAGCGAGTCTTTAGACTTTTTAGGTGATCAGTGATCAGATGCATCTTATGGTCCAAGTGTTGTTTCCTAACAATGATGCCACTCTTCAAGATCATAATACACCCATACCCTCTACCAGAAGAGTTCATTCTTGGTTTCAGGAGCACCAAGATGAACTTCAACATCTGCCCTGGCCAGCTCAATCACCTTACTTAACCCTTTCTAGCCCAACATTTTATTTTTGAAATTGGAAACTTTTTTTCGGGTTTTGTGGTTTTTGGGCTTGTAATAAATGAAAATAACACTGGAAAATTTTTATAACATACTATTCCCCAAATACAAAATATTGTTTGTGAACAACATTGAGATACAAAAGCTCAAATTTCTGATAATTTCATTTCCTTTCCCTTATTTTGTTTCCTTCAGGAACATGAAACCACATCGTTCTTTTCAAAAGGAAATTCTGTTTTGATCTCCATCTCTGAATATAGGAAAATGTTCAATAGTATATTTTTCACTTCACATGGAAATCGCCAAAGCAGTTTCTTTTTTGTGAAAGACAAAATCATATGACATTTTTGGCACACAACATAGGAAAACCCCTGTCTTGCGGCTTTTACAGTGTTGTTTTGGATAGTTGTTTACTAGCTATAATGGGTATAGTAAGAATTTGTTGTGTTAGAAGGACTACAAAAATTCAAAGTATATACAGGGTGATTGTATATACTTTGAATTTTAACAAAGCTTCAACAAAGCTAGAGGGGTGATACTACACATTAAGACGAACAATATTTGCAATGGAACCTAGGGCAGCATTCCGCTCCTAGTGCCAGAAAAGAGCAAATTTACATATCCACGTTAAGCCTTCAACAGTGAAAGCAAAGAGACATACCTAATTTATGAGTTGCACAATTCCAATCGCATCAGCGAAAGACTCATAGGAGTTGCTCAAACTGGCGTCCAAGGGCGTCGTTGCACAGCCTAGACCGGCGCATGAAGGACTGTCGCACTCTCTGTTAGACTCTCAGTGTGGTGTTGATTTTGTCCGCAACAACAGCTATTCGCGCAACGAGATCTTCCAGGGAGTCCACAAGTGTCTCGTACACCAATGTTTTCATGTGTCCCCCGAAGAAGAATTCCAGTGGATTAAGGTCCGGGGAGCGTGGGGGCCACGCCACAGGTCTACAGCCTCCAATCCACGACCCGGGATATTTCGCATTTAGGAAGTATCGGACCTCGGTGGCAATGTGTACTGGGACCCCATCATGCATAAACCATATGTCCCTCCGTGTGGTGAGCGGAACATTCTACAACAGGCCGGGAAGCACTTGCTCCAGGAACACACGGTATGCTGCGGCTGTCAGACATATACGTCAATTCTGCTGTGATGTTCGCACTGTTATATTGCTGAACAGGTTCGTCTGCATTTTTAGATGTTTGCTCCTCATCGTATACGCACGTGTTCAGCTCACCTGATTTGCATCTTAGTTCTTCTCATGTACTGTTTGGAATTCCGTGTGCCTTCTGGACGTTTTTCGAACGTGCTCTTTTCTGGCGCTAGGAGTAGAAGGCGGCCCTAGCTTCCATTGCAAGTACTGTTCGTCTTGATGTGTGCTATCACCCCTTTTGTTTTGTTGAAGAAATTTACAATCACCCTGTATGTTGTTCCTGAACAACAATGGGATCGAAAGGGTTAAATACCTTCGAACCTCTGTATGCAGTTTTGAAAAGCAGAGTGAGAAGCAAATTCCCTCGTCCAACACCTGTGAACTAATTGACTGATATTCTGATCGATGAATGATACATCATTTCAATGGAGAATATTGAAAAGCTGTATTAATCTATTCTAAGAAAGTAAGGAGCTGTGTTAAAGTCAAATGGCAGTCCAACACCTTATTAATAAAGGCATATCGCTAATTTATTTCCCAGTGTTCACATTATTTGTTCCAGCCCCTGTATATAACCTTCCCACATTTCGTTTTGTAATCGTTTAAATATCTTCTCCAGCTCTTTGTGTTTTCTATTCTCGCGACTGTACGTCAACTTCTTCTGAGATCTTATATTTTCATGTTGAGCTGTGCAGTTGTCATTTAATTATATTTTCACTGACTTGATATTATATTCTGCTTTATATAGGTTACTTATATAAAATTTTGTTTCAGTTAGGCCAAATCTTAGGAAGCAAAAATCAATAGAAACATCTAAATTAATTGCATTTTACTAATTAACCCTTTAACGACCATAACGCCCAAATCGCCCGAAACGGTCATAGCTGCCAAAAACGCCTGCCTTGAGTGAGTTAGATTTCCTACCCTTGCCTGTTCTTCAAATTTTCTCGACCTATGAGGGATCAGCACGAGTCAACCTCAGTCACTATTGTTATTATTAAACAAAGAAGTGACCCAACAGACAGTTTCGGGCGTTATGGTATTTGGAGTGATCAAATATTTTTGGGTCATGGTCGTTAAAGAGTTAATAAGTAGGAACTATACACTATTTATACTCAAAATAGTATAACTTTATTAATAATCCGAAATCTCTTGGCGTAGAATATAAATAAAACTTTCCAAGCTTTTGTACATCAACTAGATGGCTTTTTCAAGGAAGGTAGACAGTTAACTGCAAACTGGATAATAGAATGTTGAAACCTTCTATTATTTAGTTTGTAGATAGGTAACTCAAACTGGATAATAAAACGTTGAAACGTTCGGTTATCCAGTTTGCAGTTAACTGTCTACCTTCCTTGAAAAAGCCATCTGGTTGATATGCAAAAGCTTGGAAAGTTTTATTTCTAGACTACGCCAAGATATTTCGGATTATTAGTTTTGTTACACTAATTTGAGTGCATTTTATTACCTAATAAAATAAAACTAAAAAAATATTTCTGCATTCTCTGTTTTGAGATTTATTTATTTATTGTGAATTAAACTTTCAATTGTTTAGTTGTTTGTTTCTTAGATAATTAGTTATTAGAACAATAGTATCGCTTTGTTCCCAGTTCCTGTCATAGCCATATGCGCAGTATTATGAAATAGCATAATTTTTCTTTTGTTCCCAGGAACGTGTTCTAAATGAATGCGTCTCATCTGTCTTTTTTAATGCAATTACAAAGAAGAAGCGATTGGCACAACGTAATATCGCGTCACTTAATTTCTCAGCTTCGAATATGATGCTTCACATAAAGACACAGTTTAATTTCCACATATAAAAAAATCTCCACTCATTACTCCGAGTGATTTCACAACGGACATCAAATCCCCCCCCTTTTTTTTTTCGCAATTTTGTGAAAAGTTACCTGGCTGCCATGCATTGCAGTTCACTCACGAAGTAAATTAACCAGAAAAGTTAATTACGGGATGCTAATTTCTGCCGCACTGTGCGCGTCATTCCAAATCCTCTTACATTGTAACGTCACAATTATGACAGCACGAGCCCTGCTAGTTAAATGATCACCATGTCATTTCACCTTAAACCATGTTTAGCCCTGAAACCAACGTCACGCTTAACAGAGGTCATTCTCAAAATCACGTCCCGCAAGAGCAGCTATTCCATTGCAACATACCAAATATGAATTAAAACTTTCCGAAAAATGTCTTTCATTTTTTTCTTCGTAACATCATCTTCTGATAAACTCCAGTAATTTTTGTTAAAATAATGAAGTAATCAATCAAAGAAGAGATAACACAAAATACGAGGAAATCTCTAATTGACGTTAAGCACGTGGATGTCATCATGACCAGTTTCTGCAAAATTTAAGTGTCATATAAAGACATGCCCAGCCAAGAAATGACGACTTTCATTTTCTGATTTTCCTTTTGCTTCACAAATTAAGAAAAGGCATACAGTGAAGTACAAGTTCGCTGTTCTGGGTTTTGGGAGCATGCTTCTGCCCTTAGTCGAAGAATTTCATCTACAAGTATTAATTTACTAGATTATATGCATGATGGCTAAAATTAAATTATGATGCAACTAGATGAAAGCCCGTCAATAATGACGGGGGAAAATAAAATTTATGATGCAGAAATTAATGACATTTATTTATTGAGTTTTTGAGTTCCACGTGAATAGAAGGCGACGTTGGCTCACAATTTTCTAAAAATTTCCCGAGCAGTCGGTTTTGGAATTTGATACGACGGGCTGTCTGTTTGTTATGTATTTTGTAAAACCTTTAGTCCCTATTTCGTCAACACTTCCTTGTACACAACATTTTTCGTATACACTGATTGTGAGCCCTGTATCAATCACCCCTGTTCTTTTCCGTGAACTATTTTTATCTTGACGTCCTCCGATAGTCATATTGTTGACGTTGCCACATACAGATGGCTAAACACCGGTTCAGGTAGTGAACCAAAATTCCTGATGTAGAGTTTCTCGTAGCCGTCCCGGTGGCGCAGTGACCTAAGTGATGGCCTCTGATCATTCGTCCGAAAGGGGTCCAGGTTCGAATCCCGGTGAGGCATGGATTTTGTGTTTGTTTTACGGCACTGCCTTTCTCCCTGCCCCAGAACCAGTGACCCTAAATTAGGGACGGGCGACTGCTTATAGCCCACTGAATTACTCAAAGTAATATTTCAACCTCCAACCAAAAAAATAAAAAATATTGCGTGTGTCTAGAGTTGACTGTGTGACGTAACTCATTTCTGACGTCATGTGAGAATGATTTGGATTAGATGACGTCACACCAGCAACTGTGCCCGTTGTTGCTATGACAACAAAACACAGTGATATACGCGTGGAAGTAATGACGTCACCTACACGAAAAGCTAAGCGTGACGTCACAAACATTTTTTCTCGGTTGTTGCTATGACGACTTAAGAAGTGCCACGGAGGAGGAGGGTTATGGCAGATTATATATTATGATGCACCTTTCTCGACAGTAATAAAAGTGAATCTCGAGTAAAACAATTCAATGTAACGAAAATGGGTAACGGTTCGTCATTGTCAAAACCATCGTTGAAATCTGATGGTACCACATACTTTCCCTTGGAATGACGCATCAATTGTTAATTCCATTGTTAATTAACAATACACACTGTTTTCCATAAATTAAGCAACAAATGAAAAAATCGTAATAACTCAAAAAGTATGTAACCGATTCGGATAAAATTTGGTAGTAAGCTTCATCAAACCAAATGCAACAACAACAAAAAACAAGTTAGTAAAATCATGCAATGCATTGATTATAATACGCTTTCCAGCATTACAGATATCATTACTCAAGTTATGAGAGTAATGTCTGAGGAATAAATCTCGGTCCTGTGCCCTGACCTTTGATCCCATTTCGATGATATTCAACAGAACCGGCTTGGTATACCTCCGAAATAACATGATAAAGTTTTGTCGCAATCGAAGCATTTTTACGTAAGGTAGGATGCATAAGGTCTATGGAATTGATCCCGCTACTGTGTCCTAACTTTTGACCCCATTTCGCCCATTTTCAATAAGGTTTGTCGCCAGGTGGTCCCCTACCACATACTAAAATTTCATCGAAATTGAACCTTTTTTACGTTAGTTATGGCGCATAACAGCAGTGAAATGGATCCCTCTCTTATGTACTGATCTTTGACCCCATTTCGTTCACTTTAAATAGGTTTCCTTCCCAGGTGATCCCTTACCAGATACTAAAATTTCATCGAAATCCAACGGTTGTTACCCGAGTTATCGTGCTGACAGACATGCGCACACAATGCGTGACGTAATGAGGCTGATGGGAATCGCGACCATCTGCCCGCCGCAAAAGTGTGACGTCATAAATCTTTAATAGGATCCACACACAACGCGTGACGTTAAGAGACAGATGGCCTGACCGCGCGTCAACATTCTCAAACGCGAGTTGTGACGTCATAAGATTTCTAAGCATTGGTAACATAAATGGAACAACGCCATCACTAAAAACATTATATTTCGGGGTGGTTATTTAACCCACTATACGAATTCTTCTAAAGTCAAGATCAAGCTAAATCGATTTCTAGTACCAGAGAACGGTAGGTTAACGACTTTCATCAAAATTCTTAGAGCCGTTTTCAAAATAAAATGTACATATATACATACAAGAATTGCTACTTTAAGGTGG
Organism: Macrothele yani; assembly: GCA_039090855.1. Lineage (NCBI taxonomy): Eukaryota > Metazoa > Arthropoda > Arachnida > Araneae > Macrothelidae > Macrothele > Macrothele yani. Next base: position 163,597,024 of record CM077002.1, read on the forward strand.
ACGTCAAGTAATTTTGCTTCCTATACTTCCAATGGAAAACCTTTTGTACACATTTTCTACACAATTAATGCGTTCCCAAGTATGAAAATTTGAACATCGATTAAAATATCTTCACTTTATAACTTGCAATACTTAATTTTTTCTAAAACATAACCATAATTATGCCATTCAACATTTGTTGTCTACTGACGTTATGAAAATACAGGTCGCGCCATCTTTTTTCTGGACAATTAATGCGTTCACAAGGATGAAAATTTGAACATCGATTAAAATAGCTTAATTTCATAACTTGGAATACTTAATATTTTCTAAACCATAACCGTAATTATGCAATCCAGCACTTTTTGTCCACTGACGTCATCAAAGTACAGGTCGCGCCATCTTTTCTCAGGTTTCAACACCACCAAACGAAAAGTTATTGAATTTTAATATAATTATGGTTATGTTTTAGAAAATATTAAGTTTTCCAATTTATAATATGAAGTTATTTTAATCGATGTTCAAATTTTCATCCTTGGGAACACATTAATTGTGAAGGAAATGTGTACAAAAGTTTTTCCATTGGAAGTATAGGAAGCAAAATTACTTGACGGCCACCTTTATAATATGCGATAAAGACAATGGAATGGATCGCAATCCTATGTCCTGACCTTTGACCACATTTCGTCCATTTTCAATAGGGTTCGTCCCCAGGTGGTCCCCTACTACATACTGACATTTCATCGAAATCGAACCATTTTTACGCACGTTATGACGCATGAGGGCAATGGAATGCATCCCTATCTTATGTCCTAACCTTTGACCCCACTTCACCCATTTTGAATAGGGTTCGTCCCCAGGCGGTCTCCTACCACATAGTAAACTTTCATTGAAATGGAACCATATTTACGCATGTTATGACACATAAGGGCAATGGAATGATCCTGCTCCTACGTCGTGACCTTTGACCCCATTTGTCCTATTTTCAATACGGTTCGTTCCTAGGTGGTCTCCTACCATATAGTAAACTTTCATTGAAATCGAACCATATTTACGCAAGTTGTGATGCATAAGGGTAATGGAATGATCCCGCTCCTACGTCGTGACCTTTGACCACATTTGTCCCCGGGTGGTCCCCTACCACATACTAAAATTTCATCGAAATCGACCCGTTTTTACGTCAGTCGTCGTGCGGACAGACAGACGGACGAACGGACAAAGCTGGAGCATATACGCTTCTTCAACCTACGGTTGGAAAGCGTAAAAAATCATAAGAACACGTGATTCAAAACATTAGCATTTTGTAATGCAAATATGAAAATACAGAAATATAGGTATCAAGATGAAATAGCAAAAGGTACTTCAATATGGTGTGTGGTTGCCCCGAACAGCAATACAGGCCCGACAGCAATGTTCCATGGTGTTAAATATGGTGTCGATCAGTTCCTCAGGTAGCTGCGTCCATTGCTCAAGCAAGGCAGTGCGGAGCCCCTTCAGGGTTCGGGGAGGAGCTGGAGGCCTCCTCCTGAACCCAGCATCCCAGACATGCTCAATGAAATACAGATAAAACACGCCTCACACGACTCCCTAGAGCAACCCCAAAACACGCAACACGCCTCCCGAGAGCATCACAGGCATGCTCAATGGAATTCAGATCAGGAGAGCGTGCGGGCCACTTCATACGGACTATAGTCTCCTGTTCCAGGTACTTGTGCATGAAGCGAGCTGTGTGAGGGCGGGAATTATTCGCATGCAGTACAAATGTATCGCCAATTGCGGCCGCATACGGACGAACAATAGGGTCCAAGTTGTCCTCTTTACACCTCTGAGCATTGAGGTTTCCATGTGGCAACACCTAGAGGTCAGAGGTCAGTACGGCCACCTAATGATATGCCATCTCACACCAGAACACTACCACAACCGCCATATGTGTCCCTCTCCTGGATATTAGAGGGAAGATAGCGAGTATCGGCCTCTCTCCAGATGTAAACTCGGCGACAATTACTCTGTAAACAGTATTGCTACTCATCAGTGAACAGAACGTACCTTCACTGATTTTGAGTCCAGTCCACATGCATTCATGCCCAACTGAAGCGTTCCCTCCGGTGGCGGGAGGTTAGGGACACGCATAATACCGGTCGCCGAACATACAGTTCTCCTACGTATATCCTTCTGCGTACCGTTGAAGCTGATACCGTTCGTCCAGTGGCTGCCGCTAGCACAGATCTGAAACGAGTCGGTGTAGCCGTCCTATTCCGCCGTGCCGAAATCCGCAAATATCGGTCATCCGCGGAGGTCGTCGCTCTCGGCCAACCTTCGCTGTATCTTCGGGAAGCTGCACACGTGACTTGGAACGACTGCCATTGCAAAAATGCAGTCTCATGCCATTCATCTCTCCCGACAGTAGTACACTGAAGTGCAAAAGTCGTGGGATGCAAATTTTTAACTGGCGCTGCCGTCGTATAAAGGCTTCGACACACGCCACGATATTTAGCCGTTGCGAGGTGTAATCTCGAGTGTGAGCTTGAGCAACCTCCAGTAGGATTGTGGCAAGCCGACGTGAATTATCGGAGTTTGAGCGAGGCATCGTTGTGGGAGCCAGACAGATGGGACATTCAGTTTCGCAAGTTGGGCGACCATTCAACATTCCTCGGATCCACGGTGTCACGTGTGTACTGAGAATACCTTATGGAAGGCATTACCACCCACCGTTGACAGCGCAGTGGCCGACCACGGGTGCTGAATGACCGTGGCCAGCGGTAGCGGCGTCTGATCAGGATTGTCCATGCTACCAGACAAGCGACATTCGCTCAAATAACATCATAGCTGTAGCTAAATGTCGTATTGTAAATGTAACTAGTCAGTAACCCGTGCTATGCACGATTGAAAAATCTGTGACTAAAGTATTTCTTGTCATATAACACGAATCGTAATAAAATGAATAACTATAATAAACGGTTGAATTATAAATGGGTAGTCTATATGATGGGTCACCAACAACAAAATTTTGGTAATACAGGGAAACGTCCATTAACGAACACTCTTAACCTTTTAAGCGGCCGATGTATCTGGACCAAATGCTGCCCACACTTTTCTGCGCTTCCCAAACCTATATGTTCTCATAGAGGTCTGGATTTACGAAAGCTGTGGCAAAACGATTCCTTTCACCTTTTCATGGAAGAAGCACCAACCACAAACCTGTCACTGATCATAAATTCTCTCTCTCCGTCTTTTTCTCCCTGTCTCTGCATTTCTCCTCTTCGTCCCTCTCTTTCTCTCTGTTTCTCTTTATCTCTCTGTCTCTTTCTATCTCTATTTGCCTATCACTCTCTCTCTCTCTTTCTCCTTTTTCTTTCTTTGCCTGTCTCTCTCTCTCTCTCTGTCTTTCTTTCGCTATCTCTTTCCCGTTCTTTTTGTTCTGGTACTCTATACGCTTCTTCATGACTGAAGTCCCGATGGGGAACGGTTAGTTTCCCTGGCGCGGTCATAATGCCATTGGGTAGAAACGAGTGATTCAAACATGCAACGCACTCTGATGGGTAAGATCACTCGTTTCAGTCTCGTTCGGTCCACTTCTGAGACAGCAAATTCAATCATTTAAGCTGATACCAGCTCATTTTTCTGACCCCGAGTTAATTCGTTCCAGCCGGTTAAGGACTTAATAGTGGACATCTCTCTATAACGGACAATTTTTTATTCCCCTGCAGATATGCATAGCTTCTTATGGGACATTCACTTCTTAATAGCGGGCATTCTAAATAACGGACGCGGACACACTTTAAGTACAATATAACAGACAATTTGCTTTCGATTCTAAGAATTCTTAGGGTTGTGATTCGCCTAAACTCACAAAATATTTCTTTTTTTTTTATTTTACCCTTCCTCATTCGCTATCTTAACCGTTTTGTTCCAGAGGCCTAGTAAATTTTAAGGTGCTAAGTGCTGTGTGTCCCGGATAAGTGGCGGAAATCGCTGGAAAGGGGATTAGCGTTCGTGCTCACCAGACTGTCAAATACTTTCCTTTCTTTGCATACGTACATCTGAGCAGTAGAGACTGCCTTCCAGCTCTTCAGGTGGTTCCAATAGGGTGAGACCTCAGAAACGGGAACCAGCTCCCAAGGCCGGCTAATTCGGGAAAGGTAATCAGATAGAAACTCATGCAAACACAATTCAGGTGTGGGTGGAAATGACTCACCTTTTGTTGTTTGGTAAGATCGAGATCAGTGCACAGGGATCAATTTCGAGTCCAGATTACTAGAAATCACATTTGTTTGCAACAACCATGTAGGTGGGTCGTGGAGCGGACGACGTTCGTGACTGCCACGGAAAATTTTCAGGTTCGATCCCTGGCAGGTACGATCGCTCGGACCACTAAATATCGGCGGTATGTCGGATACGCACATTAAGCCGTCGTATTCCGGGTACTGGCCACCAGTTATAAATAAGGGCGTCTTCCTACCCCTTTCTACCCCGCTTCCCCGTCACGTTCCTATCGGGCACTCTAACCCAAATCTCCTAGCTTCTTATTTCTAAGGGTTGTTTAAGACCTGGGGCCAGACACTCCCTTCCTAAAATCTTCTACATCTGATCTGATCTGATCAATCATGTAGGTTTTTATCATCAAGCGAGCTGTGAAGCAAAGATTTCTCAAATATAGATTTTAAAATGTCGCACAAACGTAAGCGTTTGTCTCTAAAAGAGACAGTTGAAATAGTGGAGCTGAGTGAAAAGGAAAGATTAAGTGTGCGCGGTTTAGAAGATAAACTGGCCATTGGAAAAACGCAAGTGAGTGAAATCTTGAAGTCTAGGCAAGATTGTAATGGCAACCACAAAATTATGAGAGCTTTCCCTAAAACTGATGTCTTACCTATGAATGGTTTTTTCACGCTAGACACAACATTCCTTTATCAGAGACTTTAATTAGTCAAAAGGCTTTAGAAATCGCAAATGAATTAGGATTCACAGAATTCAAAGCTTCAGGTGGTTGGTTAGAAATTAATTTAGAAAAAAAAATTTCACAAGAACGTAATAGACAAACAACAATACTTGATTATGAAAGAAATATGGGATTGCACCATATAATACAAGTTTTGAAAATGACAATCCGATTTTTGGAGCAAATGAGACAAGGATGGTAAGTCAGATAATATCCGAAAACTTGTGCAGTGGTTTGCATACCCGGGTGCTATTTGGGAGGGGCGGATTGTAGTCCCGCTCCAGGACGATTAAAGTTTCAAGTTTTCAGATATTATCTGACTTATCATCCTTGTCACATTTACACCAACAATAGGATTGTCATCTTCAAAATTTGTAATACTGGATTATTTTGCTTCTTAGGTTTTGATGGATTCTTTTTTATAAAGGTTAGTACAAGTTTGTTCTATGTATTGCATTTGAATACTTCTATTTACTAATCGTTTTAAACTGAATTTACATTATAAACCCAGTACAATTATACTTTCATAAAGCATGATTTTCCCAATAGCGACACTTCTAAATTACGGACAGTTTTCCTTTCCCCTTCGATGTCCGCTATTCGGAAGTTTTACTGTATTCCCATTGATTTTTTAATTTTTCCAGCTACTCGTATACAAATTTAACTATGGCGTTCCTCATTATCGTATAAACATGTCCTTACCCGTCTTTGACGGGTTTGCATTGGAGTATTGAGGCATTTTTTCAGTGACCTGAAATGATATCGTGTCTAGATAACTACAGAATGGAGCTAAACATCTGGTTTTTTTGCCAGTTTGTTTTAACCATTTTTTTTTGGTATCATTATACACGGTGAAGTAACATTATTGTGACCACTAGCTAATATCCAGAGTAAGCGCCGTGTGCAGCGCGACAGCAGCTAGACGGGATGGGAGTGACCCATTAAGGTCCTGGAAGGTGTTCATAGTATGTGGAGCCATGCTGACTGCAGTACATCTGACAGCTGCTGGAGGGTTCGTGGTGGAGAATCCATAGAGCGAACACGATCGAGGAGATCCCACAGATGCCCAATTGGGATTAAGTCTGGGGAATTGGGGGCCATAGAAGTACTTTGAAGTCTTCATCGTACTCTTTCAACCACTCTGGAGCCTTTCTAGCTGTGTTACACGTCGCATTGTCGTTATGGAAGATCCCATCCGCCCCAGAGAAGGAAATCAGCATGTATGGGTGTACAAGATTTGCAAGCATGGATTCATAACGAATTCATAATGCTACGAAAACATTCCCCAGATCATAACGCCGCCCCCAGCAGCTTGTGTTCATCCAGAAATGGTTGAAGAGTGTTTGTTCTCCGATGTCTCGCCTTATACATCAACGTCAATCCGCTGCATGAAGCAGAAAACGTGACTCATCGGAAAAGGGAATCCTTTGCCAATCAGCGGAGGTCCAATTCCGATACTGCAGTGCAAATGTAAGTCTTTTCTGCCGAAGCACCTTCGTTAGCATAGGTGCAGGTACCATCCGTCTGCATCGGAGCCGCATACGCAGCAGGGTTTGCCGAACTGTCGTTTTAGACACACTTCCGGTAGTCCCTGTTTCATTCGGCCAGTGAGTAGCTCCCTTGTAGCGTGGCGATCGGCCCTCACGAACCTTCGCAGCCGACGTTCACCTCTCACATCAATGGCACGTGGTACTCCGCAGTTTATGCGTCGCTTTTTCGCAATGGGCTTTCACTCATTCTACCAATCGCGCGCTTCTTTCGGCAGAATTACAGTGGATTTCTGACCTTGCTGCAACGTTTGGGTATCCCGATTATACTGTCAACAGGATCATAGCAAAAACTAGAAGATTGGCATCTACCACTTTAAGGTGTTACCAACCCAAACATCGATTTGTGGGTTATATGGACTTTGTCCCAGGAGTCACAAACATTTTAAAAAACATATGTCATAAGAATAACCTGAATTTCGGCCTTAGAACTAACACTATCTGTGATTTGGTTCGCAAAGACAGAGATCCGGTGAACCACATTTAACGATTTGGTTTATAAAAGATTCCTTTAAATCCAGCAGACTCAGAGGCCCCACCACAGATATATGTTGGTTCTACAATTAGGAATGTGACACTACGCTTTTCGGAACATAAATATAACAATAAAATGCATATTTCATCTACTATCTACTGCTCTATCTCGCCTTGTCAATTCAGGAACTTACTACCCACACTGGGAAGAAGCCAGGATTTTGGCAACCCCAGCCAGTAAGACTCAAATCCGCTTTACAGAGAGCCTGTACATCCACAAGTTCTTTAATATGTGTCTCAATGTGGATTTACCTACCCAAGTTTCCCAGGTTTGGAAAGCCATTGTACCTCTTGAAATGAAAGAAAATTCCATCCCACCCTGAAGTTTGGAACAGTGCGTCCTCCCCCCCCCCCCCCCCACACACCTGCGTTTGGTGCAGGCCTCCGACATGTAAATTGCTTGACTTTTATTAGCTTCTGGGAATTGAATTATTCAGTGGCAACGACTACCTTATTTATATGACATGACGACTTTTTATGCGATCACTTTTTCATCTGATGAAGGACTCCGGGGGAGTCTGAAAGATCTTATGAGTGTATTTTAATCTTTGTATATAGTTAAGCGTGATTAAAAGTAATTTTCCGAAGTACATCTGTCATTTTCAGACTGTTTTAATCGTGCGAAACACAGCGTTTTTACCTGATCATTGAATTTCATATTAAATTTGATAAATAAATTTTTAATTACTTAACTATTCCTAGTTGAGTCGTTGGATTTTTTTAAGACCACAGACGTTTCAAACAGTTGTTAATTTACGTACCTTCTTTGGATATTCTTTTGGTACTCCTTTTCCAATTAAAAGCAATGCTTGACGATTCCCCCTTTATTATTAATTTTATTGATTATTTTATATGTTGAAAACTAATTCCATAATTTTCACAGCGTTTCTTAATTACAGAATGCAATATTTCTCTTCGTAAGGAGCAAAACCATAACCTTCTATCCACAGCTTGTTTACGTGCGCCATTTTCTTAGCACACGATATTTAACTGCAGCAGATGTTTCTTTCTTGTTCATCTAACACGCTGCTGCCAGTTTAAAAATTTTGAACATCTTTTATTTTCTGTGATTTCTTAACAAAGGCGTTCTAAAAATGTGTGCGGATTTACGTGCAATATGTTTCAGCATGTCTGTAATTTACTGATTATGTGTTATATGTTTAAGCATGACAAAAATTAATATACACTGCTGGCCACCCAAAATGCAACATCAAGAAGGACACGAGATAGCAAAGCCAGATTTACTGGACACATAACAACAGATACAAAGAGGAAACGATTGAGCGTACAGGCCCGTGCGACTTGCGGAACACGCAGACATTAATAGTTCGTGTGGCCCCCATGGCTGGCAATAATGGCCGCTATATGCCGCGGCATCGAACGAAAGAAGCTTTGAATGTGAGCTTGGGGTATGTCGGTCCAGACTGCTTCCACACGTTGCCACAGTTCATCAGGCGTACACGCGGGTGCTGCTTGACAGGCCACTCGGTTGCCGATCAGCGACCAGATGTGCTCGATGGGCAATATATCGGGAGAACAGGCGGGCCACTTTAGCAGTGACACCTGGTGGGCCGTGAAGAATTGTTGCACGATGCGTGCCACGTGCGGGCGCGCATTGTCCTGTTGAAACGTGGCCGTTGGAAGGTCCTGCAGGTAAGGGAGGACTACAGGCTCAAAAACGTCTGAGATGCAGTGTTGGCTGTTGAGTGTACCGACGATGCGTACCAGAGGGGTGCGGGTGTCATATCCAATTGCGCCCCAAACCATAACGCTAGGCGACCAACCGGTATGGCAATGCATAATGCAGGCGGCATACAGTCTCTCGCAGCGGTGTTGCCAACACGGATCCGACCATCGTGGTGTTGCAGGCAGAAGCGGGATTCGTCAGAGAAGACAATGTCGTGCCATTCCGTAGGCCAGGTGCGGCGTTCAACGGCCCACTGCCGCCGCACTCGCCAGTGGTGTTACGTCAATGGTAATCGGAGCAATGAGCGCCGTGAGACAAGTCCCCGCTCCTGCAGATGACGTCGAACGGTACGTGGTGACACAGGTTGTTGCGCATCACATCCTAATTCCTGCGCTAACGCTCGTGATGTGGCGGTGCAAGCCGTCAATGCCCGCCGCACAACATGCCAGTCCTCTCGATCGGTGGTGTGCCGCGGCTGCGGTTATCGCTCACGTTGGTCCGTCCGTCACTCCTGCACCCACCGAATCCATATTCGCCTCAATGTGGCTGGATGTCGTCCCACATGGGCGCCGATGTCTTGATACGATAAACCGCTGTCGCGATAAGCCACTATTCGTCCTATGTCGAACTCCGAAACGTGCTGGAATGACTGCCATATTCTGCGACGAGGCATCAGGAAGCTTCCCACGAACAGGTCCGGCAGCACAACAATCTTCCACTACTTACACCCCGCCTTATGTGCACCCTTCTTATAGTGCTCCTTGGCGGCGTGCCGGGCGCATATGATTTGCATATGCCCTGCAATGCTAATCGTTTGCATGTTCTCTCGCGGGCGACGCATGCTGCGAATTTCAGGCCAATCTGATGCTTCCTTCTTGGTGTTGTTGCATGTATACAACACCAAGAAGGAAGCTTCAGATTGGGATGTATATAGGCCAGCAGTGTATACTGTATATACATTTTAGTGGCTTCCATAAATGCAACTTTAACAAACGGAAACCTAACAAAAACGGAAAATAACTCCAATCCCTTGGATTCCGCCTTAAACGGGTTTCACTGGATTCCAAGGATAGTAGGGCAAGTGAGAGGGGGCCTCAAAACTGATTCTGTTCGCAGGACCCCGGTAGCTCTAAGTCCGCCACTGGACATCCTTACTAAAGAAAATTGGGAAAAGTGATTCACATGTCCGCCAGCTGCTTATTGGGGCATATTTTCTGAACGCCCAGCGCTCATGATTTACTTCTTCGATTTTCTCAACCTCTTTCCGTCTCGTGTTCTTCATCCACATAAATACCGATAACGCACGAGCGGTTTTAAAAAATCAATATCAGGTTCATGCTAGGGTTTCGATGGGGAACGTGGATCTTTTTTTTTTAAAAAAACGCCTTAAAAACCTTGACTGATGAATAAAGAAAATTCATAAGCACAAAATGCTGCCTTTCACAGTATCTCTAAGAAAGAAAAAAGCTACCTGTAAGGGAAAAAAATGACACCGAATACTAGACTTTAATAAGCACGTCTTTTGAATATTTTACGACACAAAAAAGGATATCTCAAAGCAGATTTTTTGACAAAAAAATCAGCGAAAAGCAGAATGCTTTTACGCATCCTAGAACAAACACGCGCATAATATAAAATGTGTAGTGCAAACAATGTTCTTCATGGTGTATTGAACCGGTTGCTATGAAAATATCAACCGGACATCTACACAATCTATAAAACATCCACAACTTGAAGTAGTATTTTCGTCTTTCCAAAATGGGTTCTACGAAAAATCCGAAATTGTGCATAAAATGTTTCTCATAAAAGAAGGTATGTTAGACAAATCGAATTTTTCATATCGGTTTCTTAGAAACGAAGATGGGGTTCCAACTATGAAACAAAAAAGGAAAAATATGAAAACTTACACTGCCTATTAGAAAAACTGTGAGGTACAAAAATTGGAAAATATATGAAAACTATTTCTCGCAACAAACCTTATCAATGGCAAAAGAGTTTTTTAAATCCGAGATTTAGGAGGGGAGTTGTTAGCATTACAGATATTTATATTAATGCCCCGTAGTGGAAAAAGTAAGCATTAATTAGAGAAAAAGAAATACACAAAAGTGTTTCCCATAGTAAGTGGTGTCTGACAGGAAATCATTGTTTTCAGTTAGATGTTTCGTAGCCGCCCTGGTGGCGCAGTGATCTAAGCGCTGGTCTCTGACCATTCGTCCGAGATGGGTGCAGGTCCGAATCCCGGTGCAGCATGGATGTTGGGTTTTCCTTACGGCACTGGCTCTTCCTCGTCCCTGGAGCTAGTGGCTCTAAATTAGAGACAGGCGCTACTTATAGCACACTGAGTTGCTAACGGTGGTCGTTAAATCTCCAATCGAAAGAAAAATGTTTAGTAGCGAATATACAATTGAGAGCAAGTTAAAAACAGAAATATGCCCTTACGGGTTTAAGAGATTATTCCAGTAGGTACTTTCCTGCTGAAAAATTCGCATGCAGGGTCACTTTTACTGCTTATTTTCAAAGGGTTATTAATTTGTTTTATATTACGGTTTAACGCTTCTTCAAATACATGTACAAGCTGTGATCACAAAGAATCCAGACTTTATTTATTAAAGAAAAAGTACGAGACTTACAGATTTGAAACTTAATCGCCTTCAAAGTAGACATCTTCCGAAGCCACACACATAACCTACAGCTGTTTCCACTCCTTAACGCATTTTTGAAGTCGTCTTCTGAAATAGCGAGCACCTGCCTCGTCACATTCCGGTGTATCTCATCAAGATCTATAAATATATTTTTTCTTTCATGTGGTGTGTGATATTTTAGAAAAGAAAAAAGTCGCAAGGAGCGAGATCTGGCGAATAGGGTGACTGTCGGACCTGTACAATGCGATCCTTAGCAAGAAACTTCTGCATAAATTGGGATGCATGAGCAGGCGTGTTGCCATGGTGAAGTTGCTATTCGCCACTTATTCACTGCCGACCGTTTCCGACAAACTGCGTCCCTTAAACGTCCAAAACTTGAGAGTAGAACTCCTTGTTGATTGTCGAGCTTGATGGAGTGTATTCATCTTGCACAATTACATCATTATTGAAAGAAGAAAACAGTCAACATCGTCCTGTCGTTCCTGCCGATCTATCGTCCTTTTTCGGGTCTCAGAGAGTTTGGGGTCTTCTACTATGAAGACTGGGCCTTAGTTTCGGGATTATACGCACAAATCCACGATTCATCACCAGTTATGATGATTTTTTAATTTTAATTTTTTTTTATTTAATTAAAAAGTTACTATGATTTTTGATTTTATAATCAAAAATCATAACTGGTGAATCTTCACCAGTTATGATGATTTTTAAATTTTAATTAAACGTTTTTAATTTAATTAAAAGTTATGATGATATTTTTAAATTTTAATTAAATTTTCTTAAATTTAATTTAAAGTTATGATGATTTTTAAATTTTAATTAAACTTTTTAAATTTAATTAAAAGTTGTGATGGTTTTTAAATTTCAATTAAACTTTTTTAAATTTAATTAAAAGTTATGATGATTTCTAAATTTTAATTAAAAATATTTTTGAATTTTAATTTTAATTTTAATTAAAATTTAAAAATCGTAGCTGGTGCATCATCACCAGTTATGATGATTTTTAAATTTTAATTACAATATTTTTAAATTTAAATTTTCATTAAAATTAAATAATTTTAATTAAAAATTTTAATTATGATGATTTTCATACGCACAAATCCACGATTCATCACCAGTTATGATGACTTTTAAATTTTAATTAAAAAATTCTAAATTTAATTAAAAGTTATGATGATTTTTGATTTTATAATCAAAAATCATGACTGGTGAATCATCACCAGTTATGATGATTTTTAAATTTTAATTAAAAGTTATGATTATTTTTAAATTTTAATTAAAGGTTATGATGATTTTTTAATTTTAATTAAAAGTTATCATGATTTTTAAATTTTAGTTAAAAATATTTTAAAATTTTAAATTCAATTTTAATTAAAATTATTAATTTTGAAACTAATTAATATACATTTTAAATTTCAATTATGATGATTTTCTGATTTTCATACGCACAAATCCACGATTCATCACCAGTTATGATGATTTTTAAATTCTAATTAAAAAGTTCTGAATTTTATTAAAAACTATGATGATTTTTAAATTTTAATTTTTTTTATTTAATTAAAAGTTATGATAATTTTTAAATTTTAATTAAAATATTTTTAAATTTTAATTTACATTTTAAATTTTAATTTACATTTTAAATTTTAATTTACATTTTAAATTTTAATTATGATTATTTTCATACGCAGAAATCCACGATTCATGACCAGTTATGATGATTTTTTAAAAGTTTTCGTTGTTTTGACCTTCAAGCAGGTCACTAGCAGCTGAAACATGGGATGGTTTTTGCTCAGCTGAGAGCATTTTTTGGCAAATATTTGCCTGAAACACTCTGATAGCCAAATCGTCCGTTAGAATCTCCCGAAACTAATGTCGAAGTTGTCTGATGATTCACGAATAGTGACTTCCCGATTTTCTCGCACAGCTCTGCGCACAAGTTCGACATTCTTTTCACTTCTGCTGGTTGCGAGCCTCCCAGACCGTTCATTGCTGTCAACACTTTCACGATCATTTTTAAAAGGTTTATATCTCTCACTCGTGCACGATTCCTTCAATCCTCACAATAGACTTTCTGTAATTGTAAGTACGTGGGTTTGCCAGTTTAGCCAAGTTTTGACAAAATCTGATGCAAATTCGTAGATTAATTTTTATGGACATGACAAATGCGACGAACTACTTCACACGCCTAAGAACAAAGCACTATATAAACAAACCTGGATGAGAAGGGAAGTCGTGATTCACGGCACATGCGTAGTAGGTTCCAAGGTCAGCCTGTGCTAAACCGAAATGAAACCAGTCTGGAACCAGTCTGGATGCTTTTCTAATCACACATTGTACAAAAATTTTTTTTTTTTTTTGATTGGAGGTTTAACGACCACCGTGAGCAACTCAATGGGCTATAAGCAGTCGCCCGTCCCTAATTTAGGGTCACTGGTTCCAGGGAAGGGAGAGAGCCAGTGCCGTAAGACAAACACAACATCCATGCCTCACCGGGATTCGAACCCGGACCCCTTACGGACGAATGATCAGAGGCCATCGCTTAGACCACTGCGCCACCGGGGCGGCGTACAAAAATTTAAAAGATGTTAATAGGTACATCTCTCCTTGTCACACAAATGGCTCGTTCCAACACGTAGGACGGCCCACGCGAACGAGATCCACAGTGTAAATCAGGCAGATCATCTCGTGCTGCATCAGTTAGCCTTCTATTGAGGGTAGGAATGGGCAAAAGGATTGAACTGAGCGACTTTCAACGTGGCATTATAGGTTACTATAGGTGTGCCGGTGGTTCCAGCATATCTCAAGTGGTTATCTTTCTGGAATTTTCTCGTAAAATTCTCGTGTATTTTCTCCATCGATCTGCTGAACGAAAAATCCTGGTGGATCAGAGGAGTCACAAAATGCTGGCGAGAGTCATGCGAGGGAATATACTGCCACCAGCCGGGCAACTGCCTGCAGAATCCAACAATGTTGTGCCTAGGGTCATCTCTGACCTCACCACGTATTAGACCATGTCTGAAATGGACTACGACAACCGAGGACATGTCTCCATTCTCTTTGACCTTTCCGACCCACAAGCTGTTTTCTCCAAGGGATCGCCGATTTCTGAAAGTCTTTTGTCTGTTAGAGCAATCACTGTGAGCCATTTCTGCGGTTCTGCGTGAGAAACCGGGACGGGAGGCCGTTTAAGAGATACTCGGACCGGCACGTCTCGCGCGAACTATCATGGCTTGTTCAAAGTCGCTCATATCACTCGTTTTGCCCATGTCCACCCTCAATCGTATACCAGCTGATTGTCGATGACCTAGTCTGCCTGATTTTTAGCGCGCCTTTTGTAAAAAAATATCGTGCTTATATTATTATTTTGTAACGAACGTCTGTGTAAGCCGCCCCAGTGGCGCAGTGGTCTAAGGCGCTGGCCTCTGATCATTCGTCCGTAAGGGGTCCGGATTTGAATCCCGGTCAGGCATGGATGTTTTGTTTGTCTTACGGCACTGACTCTCTCCCTTCCTTTGAACCAGTGACCCTAAATTAGGGACGGGCGACTGCTTATAGCCCATTAAGTTGCTCACGGTGGTCGTTAAACCTCCAATTAAAAAAACGTCTGTGTAAAGACACACTATCTCTACAACTATTATCCCGATTTGAAAAACTCTTTTTGCATTGCCAATCCTTAAATGTGAGAATGATGATCCTTGCAGTCCGGTATTTTTGTTTTCGATGCACAACTTCACCGCTAGAGGGCGTAAACTCAAATGATATCGAATTTAAAATACATTTTATTCCGTATTTTGCTTCTACATATCCGAATGAAACAATTATTTTTCTTTTCGGTGCCATTTATACCGAAAACTATTCTCGGTAGTCTCGTTTTTAAGTAATGCATACAATTTTCGCTAAGGGACGTAAAGTTAAAATGCGTTTTCCCCGATATCTCTGCTTCTGAAATTCCGATCTGAAACATTCCTCATGCATTGGATACAGCTCCTGGTGGAAAATGTTTTGCACGTAATTTCTAATTTTTAGAAAAAAATAGTTTGGCCACCAGGGGACGTAAGTGTTTATTTCTGCTTCTGATGTATTTACAGCAAAATCTAAGCTTCTGAAATTTCGATTGAAATAATTCTTTCGTGGACCTGTACCGCTGACCTCGAAAACCTTTTGAGAACACTTCCTGTTTAAAATAGTGCATACGTTTTCCGCCAGGAGCGTTGATGTATAACTTATTTTTGTCAATATCTCTGCTTCTAAGGGTCTGATTTGGAAAATTATTTCTTGCTGGAGAGAGCGGTTGCGGTGCGAAATGTTTCATATAATTTGAAAATTTGTTTAAAGCACAAAGTTGAATAAAAAAAATAACTTCAGCTTTTTTTATTGAAGATTTAACGACCACCGTGAGGAACTCAATGCGTTATAAGCAGTCGACCGTTCCTAATTTAGGGTCAGTGGTTTCAGGGAAGGGAGAGACCCAATGCCGTAAGAGAAACACAACATCCATGCCTCACCGGGATTCGAACCCGGACTCTTAACTGGCGAAGGATTATGAGCCAGGGCTTAGACAAATGCGCCACAGGCGCGACAACTTAGCTTTGCGTTTTAGGAGTTTTGAAGTTCACACTTTTGTCGCTAGGTGGTGTTTGTGTACTTCAGCTTGCAGCTGTATCTCAGTTCCTAAAAACCGTATTGAAAATATTTTTTTGTTATTGTATGCCATTCGCTACAAAAAAGATGAGGAGCATTACCTCTTTTTAAATAATGCGGAGCATTCTCGATATAGAGGATGTGAACGAGAAACCCTTTTCTCGCTATCTCTGCTTCCGGGAGGCGCATTTGAAAAGTTCTTCTTCCCTAAGATAGCTTTGCCATGAAGAATACTTTTCGGCTATTTTCAGAGTTTCCATTATGCAAAATTCTTCAGCTAGAAGGCGTAGAATTATATCATGTCTCCTTCTATAGTTGTTCTTTTAACTGTTCAACTCGAAATTTTTTTAGTCGCTGATACCCTCCTTCTGGTATGAGAAAAATATTTGTGCGCCATTTATTAATCTTCGTAACATACTTTTTAGCTGCTGGTGGAAGTAAGTAGCTGTTTTTATTTCTGTATGTTTTATCGATTGTATAAATTCTAACCGATTCCATTGACTTTGAGTAACTTTTATAAAGTTTATTTGCGTCGTAAAGGATTCAAGAGACATGCTCATCACAACCAAAAACTCGGTGTCATCTTTCTTGTTTATATTTATCAAACCAAGCCATACACCAAACAGCTAGTGAGAAACAAATAGTTGCATTAAAACCTCAGCAGGATCAATTTAGGTACAATACGATAAAACTATATGTAATAAAAGAAATGATTCATGGGATATGTATAGCTGAAGTACATAATAATAATGTAAAGATATTTAAAGTTACTAAGTTACTAAATCATGTGAAATACATAATGTCAGCAAAAGCCGATGAACGAAGTCAACACATAATGTAGACTGAATACAATACGGAGAAGTAGAAGGCCCCGGTGGCCCAGTGGTCTAAGCGATGGTTTCTGATCATTAGTCAGAAAGAGGTCCGGGTTCGAATTGCGGTGAGGCATTGATGTTGTGTTTCTCTTACGGCATTGGCTCTTTCCCTTCCCAGGAGCCAGTGGCCCTAAACTAGGGACGGGCGACTGCTTATAGCCCATTGAGTTGCTCACGGTTGTCGTTAAACTTCCAATTAAAAAAAAAAAGAAGTACAACTGTATATTAAACTACAGTCAAATATTCAAAAAGATATCAGACTTCCTCACATCAAACCAGGAACACGTCGGGTGCCTGGTCTCAAAAAATAACGCGCCGTAGTGCAAGTCAAAACAGCATCCCGGTAGTCGGCTCTAAGGCCAAAACGTAATAGGAAAAATGAAAAATACTTTGACCATAGCAAAATTGCAAATATATGACAGAAAATGTAAAACGAAACTGCATTGGTTCTGTTAGAGCTGCCTATTATCTCACTGGGCGTGGAACACTTTTTAAGGGTATTGAGCTCACCTGTATGCCTCAGCATCATAAGGATGTTAAACGTTAAAATACAGAGTTCATGGTGCAGTGTCTAATACAGACGTAAACTAATCCCAGAATCTAAGGATAACTTGGGCATGAAGCACCCGTTGAGCAAAGTGTTCCTCTGGTTAGTGAACCAGAAGTCAGATCAGATCCTATGTAAAGGATTTTAGGAAGGGAGTGTCTAACCCCAGGTCTTAAAAAACCCTCAGAAATAGGAAGCTGGGAGATTTGGGCTATGAGTGAACCAGAAATCTATTAGTGTTATGGAAATTAAATATAGCCAAGGCCGTAGCTACCCCTGAGGGCAGGGAGGGCATGTGCCCTCCCATAATGTTCATTCCAGGGGAGTTAATTTATGCTCTGGGGGATGTATAAAATAGAAATTGTAACTAAAAAGAAAGTTACACCCTTCGTTATTTTCTTTTTAAACACTTTGGTTATTCTCATACGGTATTCCATTGCAGTTAGCCAGGGTACAAAGTAATATACACTATGAGGTATGAAATCTCATATCCATGAAGGGGATTTTCCGAAACAGCTGATGGAGGGTAACGTACTCAGCTAGATATCGAGAGATCCGGGATTTATTTCTCCGGTGGTGACCGAATAACAATTTTTCGGTTGCTTTGTGTTGCTATAACGTGGAAAGAGCACGTTTTGGGGGGATTTTCAATATGTTGATACGCCTAATCTCCCCGAGCTTTCCAAACATGTCGTCGGGATGAAGAGCTAATTAATCATCTCTGCTCTGCTGCAGAAAGTTCTCTGAATGCTTAACCTTGAACGGAATTTTTCCAAGCCTAAGCTTCTTCCTATTATTACGTTTACTACCAGATAGTCTTTCGTTCTGCATTTCTGTGGAGTATCGTGTTGCCGGCGTTCACATAACGTTTATGCTTTACTTGGTATTTACAACCTGTGGTTCTTGTGTATTTGCCTAGTTTTTACATTTTAAATAAAATTATATCAAAAACCTGAAGTACGATTTTTGAACGATCCTAATACTTTCCTATAACGGCGGTGTGTAAGAAAGTAAAAACCACGTATTATTTGAGTGGATCTCAAAGGGGCGCAATTTTGAACTCGAAAAAGACATAATTTTGAACTTGAAGTGGCGTAATTCGAAGTCCTGCCCTCCCTGATAAGAAAAGATTGCTACTGGCCTGAATATTACGTGCTTCACAAGAAATAAGATGTGCCAAATAAAGTGGTATCTCAGTGTACACTGTTCCTATTTTTATTGGTGCATTTTAACTTTTCAATCGCTTACTTGTAAAATACTTTCAACTCTAAAAGTCTTGTGCTTACCAAAATACAGACTAATTCACGATTTCTGCGCTTTTAAAACATTAGGTTTTAGGTTAGAGGTACTGATTCCTCTTCGGTTTGAAGGGGCGTAACAGGTCTTGCCACTGTTTCCTCATGCGCAGTCATATTGGTCGATAGCAATAACTCTTTCGAAAACAAACAGGAAATAGCAAAAAACCATAAGTAAATACAAAAGATTCATTCTGAGAAACGGATATTTGTTTCGAAGCTATTGTGCTATATTTATACTACACTGAATGAGGAAGCCGTACTCTTAACCTCGCATGTTCCCCTTTCCGTAATGGTCAACAATTTTAAATCGCGTGTTCTTCAGTATCCTAGTTCTTACGCTCGTGCATTTGCGTAACATCGAATGCGTGACTGCGGAAACTTATGCACGCAATACTTATTTTTTGTCAATGTAATTTATGAATTCAGTATTGTCAACAACTTTTTATTATTAGCGATAAAATACTGTTCGATGAAATTTCCCCACGAAAACTCTGTTCTGTAAGTGTATGGCTTTAAACTTGTAGCCATTTTGAACAAAATCATGTATGGAACAGACGGTACCTTAAAATAGCTTTGTTGAATAATCTATGTCATATGATAATACAAGCACCGAGGCATTCTATCGAGCGCTTTACCACGTTCCTCTGTGAAAGCAGATGTGCGTGGAATAGTCTGGTAAGGCAAAAGAAGACATCACTGGCTGCTCTCCAAGATTCTGTCTCCGAAACCAACTCATCACGTGATCTGCTGCTTCGAGTTCTGCAGACAATTACTGACCAAGAAACGTCTTTAAGATGGAAGCTGAAACGCACAGATTTGTAGGAACGAACATCTCTTGTTTGTAGCATGATACATTATCACCACGAAGAAACTGAAATGAATAAATACTCAAATTTTGCTTAAGAAAATACATCGTTTGAAATAATTCCCTTGGGCAACGAGACGCCGATTCTAGGCATACTGGAAGCAAGAAAGAAACTCAACTTCCATAGCAGCAAGACGTATCATTTTCTTCGGTCTCTAGTACATAATTGTGCACCAGAAATTTTATATCATTGTCATTTTAAGGAACACTTCACTGTAATAACAATTACAGCATTCCAAAGCAAAAATCGACTACATTTCGCCAGATTATGTTCGGCGTTTTTCACTCTATTAGAGTAAAACCACATTCCTAACCCGAACTTTGATGATCTTCCAGAAAGTTCTTTGTCTTTTGTAGACGTCTGGCAATCTTAAAATTGCAAAAACCACGCATGAGTTTGAGCTTTGCATACAATACTGACTTCAAATGAAATTTGTAGTAATACCTCGTGGTTGTGAAGCTGCTTTATTCTAATCAATCGACTTTAGAAATATATTTGACGTAAATTCTTTAATTTTTCGAACCACTTGTTTTCAAAACTCTCAAATCACGTCTATATTAAGCATACTTTTGGAAGTGAAACATCATACAACAGCAGGAGGTAAGGCAACTTTTTCTCAAAAGTACATAAGCGTAGTAAGTCCGTTTATTTTCGTGGTGTAGTATGCATGAACATTCGCCAAGCTTCCATTCTCCGCTGGGAGGCTTTTTCAAGGTAATGTAGACAGCTTATGTCTACGTTCCTTGTGTAACATATCTTATTTGTGTAACATAAAACTTTATCTTTTTCTATAACTAGCTTTACTACCCGGCTTTGCCCGGGATTTAGGCTTATTAATTTCATATTCCCTTATATGTCACTGAAAAAATCGGGGGAAAAATTGATGCTTGCAAGAAAGAAAAAAGCTGATTTCGCAAATTTGGTCATTAAAAATTATTTATTCATAGAGCCATTATTTCAGCACTTGGCCGTACTATGCTGTCACAAATATTTGTGGAGAATTAAAGCAACGAAATGTACAGAATGTATGGAATCTGTAGAATCAAACGGACGAAAAGCGTTACGAATTATTTAACACGCGTCCAGGAGACACAGCATTAGAACACTGATTTAACAAAATTCGTTAACAATTTGTTATCGACGATCAAATGCATCACGTACTTTCGTTTCAGACGTGTTTGAGGGGCGAATCTCTGGGATAACAAATTCTAAAACGTATCTGTGCCAATATTTGATGAAACTGGCTGAAATTTTGATGATCACCATGAATCGTTAATAGGAACATGCCCTCCAAATTAGCCTGCATCGGTAAATAACTTTTTAAATTAGCCGTCAAAATTTTATTAACCGTTTCTGCGTATACATTTCTGTTTACCGATGAATTAAAAATGTCATGCCTATTTTAAAACGTTTTGACCGGATTCCGGGGAAATTTGAGGTAATCCTCTTATTACCAATTCATGGTGTTGATAAAAATTACAGCCCGTTTCGTTAATATTTCGCAAAGTTTGTTTTTGCATTTGTTATGCATAGTTCTCAAAGAATAGAAACACCTATGGATGTACCGCAGCGATGAATGCAGTCACGTGCTTTCAGATTTGGACCAGGATAACGATGACGTAGCAAACAACGCTGACTTTATTGATTAGCTTATTAATTAATTCATAAATCGCGAACGGAACAACGTGGAGATCTTAAAATAGTTGCGTTAACCTAGAAATTCCAGTATTAATAAGCAACGCAAATTTTACGATGCCACAGTTCGGCGTTCGAGAGTTCTTGCTGCTTCAGACAAACAAACGTTTTTTGTTTTATATATAACATAAATAGTTCTGATAGTTTCAAAAAAAAAATAGAGGCAGATGTAGACAGCTCATGTCTACATTGCCGTGAAAAAGCCTTCCAGTGGAGAGTGAAAGCTTGGAGAATCTTTATGCATATTACAGCAGGAAAATATTAGGTGTACAAATAAGTATTGAAGCGTTTTTTGTGTGACGCATACTGCTAATTTACATGTCAGACATTCCCCCGCTTTGTTGTCATGTGAACGTAACTGGTCCATAGTATAAAATGTTGCCCAGAATTTTGTCCAAGAGTCAAACGCACTTGCACATTGTTAGGTGAAGGATGGCAAGCGATACTGCATTTTTTCGACAATGCATTTGTTACGAATCTCATCAAAGAAAAAGTGCTGCAAAAGTATTTGAATCCATCTGTTCTGTTCTGGGGGAGAATATTGTATCGAAAAGCACGTGTGAGTTTGGGTTTAGACGGTTTAAAGCATGTGATTTTGATGCTAGCGGTCGAGAACGTAGCAGCGCCCCGCAAAAGGTTGCACATGAGGAACTGCAAGGATTGCTGGGTGAAGATTCGTCTCAAACGCAAAATGAACTGGCTGAACAACAGGGAATAACTCAACAAACCATTTCCAATCGTTTACGCGCAATGGGAAAGATTCAGAAAGAAAGAAAATGGGTGCCACATGACCTGAGTCAGAAGAACAAGCATGAGCGTTTCATGAAGTGTTTGAATCTGTTGAATAAAAAACACAGTAAGTTTGTCCTTTGGAAAAACGTTACGGGTGATGAAAATTGGATGTGGTATGACAATCCCAAACGCAGAAAACACTGGGTAAACTCCGGTGAAGGAACGACTTCGACATTGAAACGCAATATTCACTACAAGAAAGTTCTGCTGTGCATGTGGTGGGATATGAAGGGTGTGCTCTATACCTATGGATGTGAGGATCAAACTGTTACAGCTGATCGTTACAAGCAACAATTGCTGCGATTAAACCAGGAAATATATATGAAACGTCTATTCACAATCAATGGAATGTGTCCCGTGAAATTACTGCATGACAACGCTAGACCGCATGTCGCGAAATCGGTCGACGAAACGCTATTGACGCTTGTCTGGAGAGTTTCGGAGCACCCGGCGTATAGTCGTGACATAGCCCCTTCAGACTAGCATTTGTTTCGATCGATGCAACATCGTTTGTCTGTTGTACAGTTCCGGACATGAGACCTAAGTACAAAAATGGGTTGATGACTTCATCGCGTCACACGACGAAGTATTCTTCCTCGCTGAAATCCGTCAGCTTCCCGACCGATGGCGAAAAGTGATAGATAATGACGGCGCATATTTTCATTCGTAAAGGTATTGTTGTTTTCTTTCAAATTACATGTTGCGTTGTCTTAAAAAGCTTTAAAAGTTATTTGTAAACCTAATAAACGGATTTACTACGCTATAAGCGTTTCTTGAGTATTCACGATCTGGTGTATTTAAAATGACTTTATAATGAATGTTGTGGGTTTTCCAGGCAAGCAACACTAACGGGAAAATTTTGCAAAATCCTGGAAATCGTACTAGAACGAAAAGTGGAACAAAAATTTTCCAATGCTTTGTATCACCTGCTTTAGCCTTTTAGCGTACCCGTTATTTATCAACATGAAAGTACATGCTAAGCAGTTTTGATGCATCGATTTGTACTTTTGAAGTCACATACTGGTCCGTCCGCAGGTGTGCATTAACCAGACCCGTATAGCTAGGGGGCCAGGTTGGCTAACTCCAGCTTCAGTCGACAGTTTGCCCACCCTCGAATTATCGGCGAGGAAAAGGCAGCCACGCACCAGTATATATATACCTGACATAATTGCCCACCCTGAAAAAATAGTCGCCCACCCACCTCTAGAATTCTGCCTACGGGCCTGGTATTAACCGAAACTGGATTTTTTCATGACCTTTTCCCAGTCTTCAAGAGTCTGGTTCTCATGATGCGTGCCCATTACTGATTAATTTTCGGATTTCGGGGGAGTCGTGGGATAAAAGAAATAGGAGCGTGCATCTACTGTTACAGCGCATGCGTCCCTATTTGCGGAAGGCTTGCTGAGATTTTCCAATCGATATCTCCGTTGTACTGCGCGGTGCGGTCACTTGACACAATGGAGATCGTCTGTTACCTCGTACAATCCTCCCCAACGCTGTTGCCGGCGAACATCAACCAATCGTTTCCATTCACAGCAAAACCGTCGGCTACCGGTGCACCAGTTATTGTATATTTTCCATACAATACGTTGCTCATGCATATCCGAGAGGGTTTCCACAATCTGAGATGCTTGAACCTACCGGCATAGTGCCCACTCTCGTGCCTCTTTTAAAATCCCTTAAATCAGGTCTTTCCCACAGTACCGCTATCTACGTTTCGTGTAGATCTGAACCCATTCCAGTGAGCTGTTTGTAAAGCTATCTCGATGTAATAATTCCATATTTAAGTGAAGATGACACGTGTCTGATTGCTACCCTGTGTTCCTAATAATGTACTTCTTCATTATGCTTCGTAATACGCTACATTCAAAGAATTGCATCGTGCAAATATTTTGTACTGAAGAATACCTACATACACTGTCCTGTTGCTGGTAAAATCTAATGATTATTGGCTATGCACTCTGTCAATGTCCGGCTAAGTATTTAACTCGATGTTTTCGATTAAGTATGGTCATCGTGTCATTTTTGCAGTTAATGTTTAAAACAAAAGTATAGGGTGTCTCAAAAGTCATTAGCACACTTGAAAAATTTATTAAACAAAAGTTATTCAGGATATGAACATAATTCTTTCAGATTTTGTTAACTTACCTAACTAATTTTTTATGTTTCCCAGATAGGTCGCTAGGTGGCGCTACTGATCTAATCGCAAGGTTAGATGAAAAAAATGTGTATGAACATAATTCTTTCAGATTTTGTTAACTTACCTAACTAATTTTTTTATGTTTCCCAGATAGGTCGCTAGGTGGCGCTACTGATCTAATCGCAAGGTTAGATGAAAAAAATGTGTACTCCAGCAGAGAAAGCGATACGTGTTCATTTTTCGAAATGAAATCTGTTAGCCAAGTGAAAAAAAATCTGGAAAAAAAATTCCTATCCAGAATTGTTTTTTTAATAATTTTTCAAAATGTGTCAAGGACTTTTGGGACACCCTGTATTATAATACGAAGGTGAGTCAATAATTATCCGCAATGAAGTTGTATTTGTGTTTTTGTTAACAGCATTGTTGTTTTCGCGTGCTTTTGATGTTGCCGTCTCATCACTGCTTCCCAAGAATGGCTGTAGTTTATGAGCCACCAGGGGAGGCTCGCTTTTTAAGCCTCCTATACGAAAGATTCAACAAACGTAATAATAATTAGAACATGCAATATCTGAAAAAAGATTACTGAAAAAATTTCAATATCCATTGAGAAGAAAAGCCCGTAAAACAACTGATTCAAGATCATGTTCGTCCATCTATCAATATGAAAATTAGATGTGTTAAAACACTGAAGTGTTCTCACAGAAGATTCACATAACAATTTGTCGTTCTGACTTCCGTGACAAACCGTTGGAATCGTACACCAAATGCCGTCCACTGTGTCACCGTATGTCTTGGACTCATTACGATTACTCATTTTCGAAATGATTTGCTTCAGTGAAGTTCGTCGCATACGTTTAGGCACAAAAAAAAAATCGGCGCTGAAACGTAAAGATATAAAGGAAAAGAACGCAAACATTGAAAAACATGTGAAGCACTTCAAACTGTGACACAGTATGCAATGGAAAGCCAATACATCCAGTAGATATAGCTACACATAGTTACATAGTTATGGCGCGTAAGGCGCGGTATCAACATATCTCAAAAGTTTAGACACAACAGAAATATAATGCGAAAGATACCATTTTTAGACATTATTTCCAGACACCTATATCAATTTAAAAAGACGTTTCTCTGAAGAATAAGTTAAATTCTGTTTAGTTTTCGTTAACACAAGTTTTAATTAATAAGTTCATTATTTATTCATCTATGTAAAAAGAAATTCATAATGCTGATAAATAAGGTAGCGTAAAGATACAGGATCTCTATATTTTATAAATATAGAAAATAAACAAACCTGCTGTTGTTTGTAAATATTTCTGGGTAAAGTTTAGAACTCGGGAATACGCTTCGTATGAAAATTAATCAGCATATTGCCTTCGGTCTTCACTTTTAGATTTCTCAAAAATATTTCTTCTGAATTTCATTTTAAAATAATTGGAGGCTAACAGCGTAATCACATTATGTAAAGGATACTTTTGTCTAATTTCATCCAAATTGACTATCAATACTTTTTAAAAAAAAACTTAAAAATATCAAATTTTGTTGATCAGTTAATCGGTTTTTCAGTCATTTCAGTCTAAAAAAACAATATATGCATATTGTTTCTTTAGACTGAAATGACTCAAAAACCGAGCGGTGTATGTATACAATGCATATACACTGGCGGAAAGTGAAAAAAGAACACCAAGAAGGAATTGGCGGACGATCATGAAATTTACAAATGTTAAAGGGGTCGAGTTGACGTAGGTGTGATGTTAATTTCGGGACCAACCGGTGAGCGCTTACG
Source organism: Macrothele yani (assembly GCA_039090855.1). Lineage (NCBI taxonomy): Eukaryota > Metazoa > Arthropoda > Arachnida > Araneae > Macrothelidae > Macrothele > Macrothele yani. The sequence goes on from CM077002.1 coordinate 163,622,986, forward strand.
CCACAGCACGGCATAATATGCAAATTATCGTCGGTGGTATTTAAGGAGTACTGCGAAACGAATGTAATCAGTCGTCGGCGTACGGACACGTGCGAAGACCCTGAAGAAGCTTCTATGCCTGGACATGGAAGACGTGTACGATTTTAGCAGTTATCGGACTTTGAGCGAGGTCGTCCAGTTGGACTCCGCGAGGCCGGGTGGTCGTATCGTCGTATTGCGGAGCGACTTGGACGGGGAGTATCGGCGGTGGTATGATGGTGGCGTAGATGGTCCGAGGAACATTCCCACACGAGAAGACGTGGAACCGGGAGTCACAGACGGACTGATGAGCGGACCGATAGACGCATAAGAAGAGCGGCGTTGTCAAGCAGAACATCCACTGCGACGCAAATCCGAGCTGCCGTTGCACCTGAGGTGACTGTGCGAACAATGCGCAACCGTCTACTGGATGCAGGACTACGTGCACGTGTGCCTCTGGCATGTGTACCTCTGACTCCAGCCCACCGTCAGGAACGGCTGGAGTGGTGTCGCCAACGTCTACACTGGAGAACGCAATAGCGGTCTGTCGTGTTCAGCGATGAATCCACCAGCGACACACAAGGTCTACACCTGGTCTCCTGGTGTGGGGAGCGATCAGCTATCACTCCCGTACACAACTAGTGTTTGTACCGGGTACGTTACACAGCACCACCTACATCAACAACATAATTCAGCCCGTTGTTGTGCCGTTTGTAAAGTCGGTCCATCGTGGTGTTTTCCAGGAAGATAACGAACACCCACACACGGCACGTGCAACGCAACATGCACTTCAGGGTGTGAGACAACTTCCATGGCCTGCACGTTCACCGGATTTGTCCCCCATTGAGCACGTGTGGGATTTTATGGGACAACGAGTTATCCGGTCTCCACGGCCAGCCACGACCATCCCCGATTTAGGCGTCCAGGTTGAGGATGCTTGGAACTCAATACCCGAAAGTTACATCCAACATCTGTACGACAGACTCCAAGCCAGAGTTGCACAGTGTGACGCAGTTCATGGCGGTTCAACCTCGTACTAACCATGTTACATGGAAATGTTATTTTTCAGCTTACCAGCAAATACAGATGTATTTTGCCACAATGTTTTGATCACGTTATCCTCTGTATTCCGTTATTATGCTGTATAAATTTAGTTCGAATCAGACGTCTCCTTCTTGGTGTTCTTTTTTCACTTTCCGCCAGTGTATATGTATATATACATACACCGATCAGCTATTACATTTTTACCACCCCCAGCCTAGAGAAATGAGTGCGCTTGGAGACCGAATGGTGGCGCAGGTGAAGTTCACTGAGCAGTATATATATATATATATATATATATATAACCCGAGGTCCGGCTTTCGGTTAGTAGAGTGTTCGGAGTCAATATGGGAAAAGCTGCCGATTTATCGAAGTTTGATAAAGGACAAATTGTGATGACACGGCTCCTCGGAACTACGATCTCGGAAACGGCGCGGCTTGTGGGTTGTTAAGTGTTCACGTGCTGCTGTAGTGAGTACGTATCAAAAGTGGTGCAGAGATGGCCAAACGACAAACCGTTGTCCAACCGTGTGTTGCCAGCGGCTCACTGATGCGAGAGGGGAGCGGAGACTGTCGCGCACTGTTCACAGCAACTACAGGACCACAATGCCGCAAATCACTCGCAGCTACAACAGTAATGATTAGGGTAATGTATCACAGCACACAATTCATCGCAGCTTTCTGCGCATGGGCCTGCGTGGCCAAAGACCGAGCCGGGTCCCGATGCTCACTGCCCGTCATCGCCAACAACGCATGAAATGTGCCCAAGATCATCGAGATTGGACAGTGAATTGTTGGAAGAAAGTGGACCGGTCTGACGAATTGGTGTATCACGTAGACGGCTGAGCGGGTATACACTAATTTCCAATGGAGGCTATGGCACCTTGATGACTGTTGAGCGGAATTAGGCCGGAGGCGGCGGTGTTAAGCTGTGGGTGTTGTTTTCTTGGGACTCTTTAGGCCCAATTATCTCAATAGAACATTCCCTGACAGCTGTTAAGTGTCTGAACCGCGTTGAGAACCAAGTTCACCTATTCATAGCAAATATATTCCCTGTCGTTAACAGCCATTACCAACATAATAATGCTCCATGCCACACTGCCGGAATCGTCAAGGGGTGGTTCGAGAAACATGCTGGTGATTTTCTGTTAATGCCATGGCCTCCAAATTAACCTAACATGAAGCCATTGGAACATTTGTGGTTTAACTTCGAAAAGCGGTTTCACGCTGAACCATCACCACTGTACGGGAACTGGAGCACCTGCTGTGGATATAATGGTACCAAATACCCCAGGATTCCTATAGTCACCTCAACGAATCGATGCCTCTGCGAGATGCCGCTGTTTTGCAGGCTAAAATCGGTCCTACAGCTTATACGATAGGTGGTCATAATGTAATAGCTCATCGGTGTATATCCTTAAAACAGTATTTCTGTGCTTATTTATATTTCAATAAATACTGCTATATTGGGTTAAAATTAATTTACCGAAGTAAGTAAACATTTTCTAGCCTCCACTGCATTACTAATAGCCTCCCCAATAATTTATCTCTAGCTATGGCCCGTTACCCAGGTTTGAATTTGCTAGGTTAATTCCATTCTCGCTGCCGTGACGTTAACCATAGCCGCTCTGATTTCCATTTGCACCAAACCAGAGCAGCATTCCGTGATCCGTTTGTTATGATCTGAAGTTGTATCTGGCGCTGAAATCCCATCAAAGACTCTCAGCACAGTACTGGGACAGCATTTTGCCACAACGGAGAGTTTACAAATGGATTGAAAAGTTCAAAAATGGTCGCACAAGTGTTACGGATGAAGAAGGCACCGGACGCCCGTCCACGGCCAACTCTGATGCCAACAATGACCCTGTATGTGACAGGATTGTGTTAGATAGACGACTGACCATTGACGAAGTGGCAAATCGTCTGCAAATTAGTCATGGTTCTGTCACCTAATTGGTCCACTCAAAGAGTCCTTCAGAGGCCGTAGATTCACCTCGGACCAAGAACTGAAAGAAGCGGTTCATACTTGGCTCACTGCTCAGCCGAAACTTATTTTTCTTAGGACATAAATAAGCCTGTGCAACAAAGGAAGAAGTGCGCTGAAAAGCAAGGATACTATGCTGAAAAATGATCCCTATTTCTATTGAAATAAATTTTATAGCTGCATTGCGGATAATTATTGACTCACGATCGTATTTTTTCGTATTGAGAAAAGTGTTTTCTAATAAAGTTTTTCCTGAAATGATCTATTCGTAATAAATTCCCTAAAACAAAGTGAATATCTTAATTTATTTTTGAGACGCTGTTGGGTAATTAGAAAGAACTCTAAATCAGCTAAATAAATTATATTTTTGATCACCAAGCATTATTATTTCGGCTGGATCACAAGACTAACTTCTATTTTGATTAACAGTTTGTTTTAACTGGTATTTTCTGCAGCGTATATGCTTGTACTCATTGTTTGTTTTTTGCTCTGTCTCTCTTTTCTTGCAGTCAAGCCGGAAATGTATCTTCCGAAGAGATTTCGGAAAGTAGCCACAGTGACGGGAGAGACCATCAGGTTGACTTGCTTAGCTGTCGGTGCTCCCATAGTGACCTTTTCATGGTCTTTCGACGGCTCGGTCATCAAGGAAACGGTGGGTTCTTCATCGCCTAAATATTCCCTCAGGACAGCTCAGGTGGACAATGTCACGTGGGAATGTGTGCTGTTCGTGCAGAACGTGGTGGAAGAGGACTTTGGTGATTATACCTGCAAGGGAAAGAACGAAATGGGTCACGATTTCATCAAAGTGTCCCTCAGGAAAAGAGGTAAGCGCCAATACCCATAGCTTTCGCCACACTACACAAAGCCGAAAACCGGACATAAGTGTTTATTATGAAGAAAAGAGCACTGCGAATGCGTGATTTAATGCGAATTAGACCTCTGTTAAATATGTGTCAAACAGAGCCTTATTGAGTTACGAGAAAAGAATCAAATGGGAATTCTTATGGGTGCTGTCATAAAGTAAATTTCCCTGACTTTCAGAGCTTAAACACGCAAGACAATGCGCTATCTCAGCAAAAATTACCAAATACCTTCATCAGTTTAAAGAATTGCTGAATGTTGCAAAACTTATTAGTACTTAGATCAGTTTAGATATGATATCAAGTAGTTTTAAGTAACGTGGTTGCACTATCTCCGCAAAAATTACCAAATACCTTCATCAGTTTAAAGAATTGCTGAATGTTGCAACACTTATTAGTACTTAGATCAGTTTAGATATGATATCAAGTAGTTTTAGGTAACGTGGTTGCACTATCTCAGCAAAAATTACCAAATACTTTGATCAGTTTAAAGAATTGCTGAATGTTGCAACACTTATTAGTACTTAGATCAGTTTAGATATGATATCAAGTAGTTTTAGGTAACGTGGTTGCACTATCTCAGCAAAAATTACCAAATACTTTGATCAGTTTAAAGAACTGCTGAATGTTGCAACACTTATTAGTACTTAGGTCAGTTTAGATATGATATCAAGTAGTTTTAGGTGACGTGGTTGCACTATCTCAGCAAAAATTACCAAATACTTTGATCAGTTTAAAGAATTGCTGAATGTTGCAGCACTTATTAGTACTTTGATCGGTTTAGATATGATATCAAGTAGTTTTAGATAACGTCAGGCGTTTCCAACGGTTTTTGACACCAGGATTTCTATCATTTTGTACAGATTATATACATGTTTCTAATGTCACAGGGTTAACTCACACCGATAAGCCATTACATGTAGGTACTGCGTTAGTAAAATCCGCAAATTTTATTGGCGCAAAAGTGGTGTTCAAATGACAAGCGAGATTTCATCACATACCGTCTGGCTTCCTCAAGCTATCTGGGATGAGATAACGAAAATTGCGCGTTCCGTAAACCCAAGAACGACTACACTTAAGGGAGTCAATTGAGATCTTAACAAAACAGAAAGTATGCAACACGGAAATTACCGCTCAGATGTCCTCCATTTTTTTGCATGAACTGAAATATTCCATGCGGGCATCTAATGCTCGTCGCTGACAATGTATGATCCCGAGCGCGAGCCACTCGTTATTTATGATATTTATGCTATATTTTCTAAATTTGTTCGTTGCATTTTTAAGTACTACTGTTTTGATTCTGTTTTTTAGATTCACATCTGGCCTTACGAAGCCACAAGCTATGTAGTGAAAGCTCGCTTTTCATTTGTACACTACTTTTACGCCAATAAAATTTGCTGATTTTACTTAGTACCTCCTTGTATCTTGGTGTATTTACGAACACTTGTTCCTCATCACATATTCCAGAGGGCCATTATTACATTATGACCAACCCCAGCCTAGAGACGTGAGCGCGCCTGGAGACCGAATGGTGGCACAGAAGAAGTTCACAGAGCAGTATATATATACCTCCCGAAGACGGACTTTCTGTTAGTAGAGTATTCGGTGTCAGAATTGGGAAACATACCGGTTTATCGGAGTTTGATAAAGGACAAATCGTGATGGCGTGGCTTGTGGGTTGTTCACATGCCGTTGTAGTGAGTAAGTATCAAAAGTGGTGCACAGATGGCGAAACAGTGAACCGTCGTCCGCAGCGCATTGATACCAGAGTGGAGCGCAGACTGTCGCGCATTCTTCACATCGACCACTGGCCTACAATGCGAGAAATCACCTGCAGCAAGAACAGTGGTGATCAGGGTTATATGTCATAGCACACACTTCATCGCAGCCTTCTGCACATGCGCCTGCGTAGCCGAAGACTCAGCCGAGGCTCCATGCATGAAATGGGTCCAAGATCATCGAGATTGGACCGCGGATGATTTGAAGAAAGTAGCCTGGTCTGACCAGTTAAGTTTTCTGGTGCATCTCGTAGAGGGCCGAGCGCGGATACTCCGATTACCAACGGAAGCTATGGCAAATGGATGCCCTGTTGGGTGAACGCAGGCCGGCTCCGGCGGTGTTATGCTGTTGCGATGTTTTCTTGGGACACTTCAAGCCCCCATTATCCCAATAGCACAATCCCTGACAGCTGTCAGGTGTCTGAACATCGTTGCGGAATAAGTTCACCCATTCATGGCAACTCTGCCCCCTGCTGGTGATGGCCATTACCAACAGGATAATGCGGCATGCCACACTGCCTGAATCGTCAAGACGTGGTTCGAGGGACATGTTGGTGTCTTTCTGTTAATGCTCTGGTCTCCAAATTTAACTGACATGAACGCAATCGAGCATTTGTGGTTCGACTTGGAAAAGCGATTTCGCGCCAATTTACCACCATCCCGAAATGTACGGGAACTGGAGGATCTGCTGTTGATATTATGGTACCAGGTACCACAGGATACCTATCGCCATTTTATGGAATCGATGCCTCGCCAAGTGGCCGCTCTTTTGCGGCCTAAAATGGGTCCTACATCTTATTAGATAGGTGGTCACAATGTAATGGCTGATCGGGGTACCTTGCAACTACTTTTTTGATATAAGGCCTACGGCCTGCCTACGCTTTGTACAAAACATGTTCCCGTTTTTTTATCCAGCAATCCTATAATATCTAATTTAACCCTTTAAGCTTCCGATCTACTTGAAATAAACGGTGCTCCAAAATCTTGCTATCTCCAAACCCTTGGATTCCATGTACCTACCTACATCAAACAGAAACCTGTATAAAACGAAAAAGGATTCCAGCGTTTAGTATTCCACGAATTCACTTCTATCAATCGTAAACCTGTATAAAACGGAAAGTGATTTCAGTACTTTAGATTAAGTGGATCCACCTGTATGAAACGGAAACCTGTATGAAATGGAACATAATTCCAGTCCCTTGGATTCAACGGATCCAACTGTATCAAACGGAAACTTGTATAAAACTGAAAGTGATTCCAGTCCCTTGGATGCCATGGATCCACCCTTATCAAAAACATGTATAAAACCGAAAATAATTTCAGTCTCTTGGATTCCATGGATGCATCGGTATGAAGCGGAAAACTGCATAAAACGGAAAATGATTCAAGTCCCTTGGATATCATGGATCCACCTGTAACAATCGAAGACCTGTATAAAACCGAAAATGATTCCAGTTCCTTGGATTCCATGGATCCACTTGTATGAAATGGAAAATGATTCAAGTCCCTTAGATTCCATGAATCCACCTGTAACACACCGAGACCTACATAAAACCGAAAATGATTCCAGTTCCTTGGATCCCATGGATCCACTTCTATGAAATGGAAAATGATTCAAGTCCCTTGGATATCACGGATCCACCTGTAACAATCGAAGACCTGTAAAAAACCGAAAATGATTCCAGTTCCTTGGATTCCATGAATCCACTTGTATGAAATGGAAAATGATTCAAGTCCCTTAGATTCCATGAATCCACCTGTAACACACCGAGACCTACATAAAACCGAAAATGATTCCAGTTCCTTGGATTCCATGGATCCACTTCTATGAAATGGAAAATGATTCAAGTCCCTTGGATATCATGGATCCACCTGTAACACATCGAAGACCTGTATAAAACCGAAAATGATTCCAGTTCCTTGGATTCCATGGATCCACTTGTGTGAAATGGAAAATGATTCAAGTCCCTTGGATTCCATGGATCCACCTGTAACAAACCGAGACTTACATAAAAACGAAAATGATTCCAGTTCCTTGGATTCCATGGATCCACTTCTACGAAATGGAAAATGATTCAAGTCCCTTGGATTCCATGGATCCACCTGTAACACACCGAGACCTACATAAAACCGAAAATGATTCCAGTTCCTTGGATTCCATGGATCCACTTGTATGAAATGGAAAATGATTCAAGTCCCTTGGATTCCATGGATCCACCTGTAACACACCGAGACCTACGTAAAACCGAAAATGATTACAGTTCCTTGCATTCCGTGGATCCACTTGTATGAAATGGAAAATGATTCCCTTTCCTTGGATTCCATGGATCGACGTGTATGAAACAGAAACCTGTCTAAAACGGAAAATTATTCAAGTCCCTTGAATTTTGTCTTAGGCACGTAGCTGTATTAACTAAGAACTTTATTTATTTGCCCTCAAAGTTTTGAAGAGCAAAACGAAATAATATTTTAAAAAATGTGTACAGAACGAATTAACATTGCAGGTATAGAATAGATTTTCCCTTGACGTGCCCCTTGAATCTATAATTCAATGTTTGTTACAAAGCCAAAGACGTCTCGTACACTGCCGACACCATGGCAGACAAACCCATTGAAAAGAGTTGTGCTTTTTCCCTAGCTTGCTTTTTACAGTTAGTTTTCCTCCTCCTTTTCTGTCAGTCGATTTGAGTTAAAATTTAGCTTCCTTAATCTTCTGTGGGCTGTCTACGTCGGACCCTCAGAAATTGCTTTACCACGCTTAATAGCCGTCACGCCACTGCCAATATCAGTCTTGAGCAGCATAAATATAATGATCTGATATTTGTACAGTAAGAAATTTTAATTTAAGCACATTTATGTCCACTTGACGAAACTAACACAAGTAAATATGTTTTAGGGACTTTAAAATCTGAATGGCTTTCTACAGCCTTGTTTTAATTTAAACTGAGACATTTTGTAGCCCGCAATCTGTGAAAATACTCTTATGCCCATGTTCTCAGTAAGGATAAATTTCATACAAACGAAGTAGTTATAAAAGCGCCAAAGCAGTGAAATTCACCGGGGGTATAAAGAGTATAAATATATTTCCCATCGCAACATGTTTATGCTTCTTTCTGACCACAGTTTGCACTTTTTGCAGAAAAAATATTCAAGCATCACGTGATGCCCGTGTAAAATTTCCGTGCTGCGTAAAAAATGGGCATCATATATATATATATATATATAGGGCTCCGAGGCTCTTGCTTATTTTGCAGCTAAAGAATTCCTTCTGCTTCCTAAAACCCATCTTTAAAGTTCAGCAACTTGTACTTTATAAATCCCTTAGGAAGTTGGCGTTATCAGGTTACAACTTCGGGAGCAAGGAGAAGCATTAACCATGATGCCGCTCCACAATGTCGAAACGACTTTGTGAAATGATGCCATTGGTCAAGGCGAGGCGAAGGATACACAGTCGATTGCGGAGCCCTCACCCTGAGACCCATAAAACAGGCAACGCGGGTCGCGTAAAAGAGAAATATGGCCGCGCCGCCACCACCGACGTTAAAACATTTGCTCCCAAACATGAAGGATGCTGGTCTATGAGGCTTTGCTGATGTCTTCAGCGCTCTCCGTTATTGCAGAACATTTTATACCTCTTCGTTAAGTGCTGTACATTTTTGTTCGCATCGGAGCGAAATAATATTAACTGGATGGAAGGCTTTCTTGATTCGCTGAAGTGTTGCATATCGGCCAAGGTGAATTCAACTGGTAATGCATTACATCCCTTTTGCTTCACATCAGGGTCGTAAGGGAACATCTCTGCAAAACTGTTACTACAATTACGTTAGCCTTGTTTACGTCATGTGTTGAAAACAGAATTCGTAAATACGTTTCTGCCGACTGACGCTACCAGTAATTTTTTCACATGCTTACTCATCAGGAAGGAACAAGGGGAACTTTGGGTTCCCGGTATCCCAAATATTTATTTCTCCAAACTGACACGGTTAAACGAACTTCTTCCCTCTGCATAAAAATGCGCATCAAATGGAAATCTTAATAAATGGGATTTTAAATAGGAAAAGTCAGATCCTCCTCCTCCAACACTTCGCACTTCGTGCACTGCTCTTATCGCGGTATACAACGTATAGAGTTTCATTTTTGAATGCAGAACTTATACAGTGAAATTGTGTAATGCGGAATCTGTGTAAGGCGGAAATCTCTCTACTGCGGAAAATTTTCTCGGTCCTTTCAGTGTTAATGTGATCTGTATATGTATAAAGCGGAAATCTGTCTAACGCGAAAACGGGAAAAGAATTTGTTACGCCCGTAAAGAAAAATCTGCATAATGCGGAAAATTCAAGCGGCAGTATTCCATGATCACACAATTGAAAAGAAATATTTGTTTCGCAATTCGTACTTCGTCGCTCCATTTTATTTGGGCAGTATAACGAACTACATTTCTCTGTCATTTTGGTCCACACCGGGGATCGAACCCGAGTCCACTTATTCTGGAACAAGTCGCTCTACCAACTGAGCTACGCAGACGTTCGTTCTCGCTGCTATTAGCCTTTATGTCGTGTGCGTCTTGCGGGGCAGGCACGTCACATCCCCCCTCCGAAAGAGGGCCGGGGGCATGACCCACGGGTCAGCCGTGACCATGAATCGTTGTAGGCAGCCATCCGCTGAAGTACGTGCACTTGAGAACTCCCAGTCAATCTAGTGTGTGGAATACAACATCACACGTTTTTTTCGAAGCGCTGGAGAAGGGATTCTCTTATTTTTCCTATCTGCCGGTGTGGAAAGAATATCACACCATTGCGAGATCTTTAACGGCCGGCTTATCCGGGAAGTTCGGGCGCCATTATAACGGAGCAAATTTCTCCGTCATTTTTGGTCCACGCCGGGGACCGAACGCAATTCGTACTTCGTCGAATTGCGTCCACTTATTCCGGAACATGTCGCTCTACCAACTGAGCTACGCAGACGTTCGTTCTCGCTGCTATCTGCCTTTATGTCGTGTGCGTCTTGCGGGGCAGGCACGTCACAGCAGTCAGAAAATACAGTAAATGAGAAGGAGTAGAAAAATGTATTGTCAGTAAACAATTCAAACAGAGCACAATAACGGACTATTTCAGAAGCAATGCCCACATAACTCAGCTTTCTGGAAAGCTTGATGCATGAAATCCAGTGGAAATAAAAATTGGATTAAAAAATCAACGTAAATGCATATACTGCTTACTTTTTAAACAAATCTGTGTGGTTTTTGAATTTTCTTTGGTTGTAACTTTTAATTGATTGATGGAGGAGTTAAAATAAGACTCCCAGGCCTTGAAAATAATGATGAATCAGACCGTAGCATCAATCCACTACGACGACAAGGGGCGGGGCATAATTACAGAATATGAAAACGCTATCCTCATTTTCTCCAGCACATGAAACTGTTAAAAAAAATGTAGTGAGAGTTCTGCTGCTTAAGAGAGCAAAACCGTATCATTTTTTCCTTTATGTTACATGTACCAGTCCTATGTACTGTATATGCGTTCTTTTTTCAATCAGCATAAAGCGGAAATCTGCCCAATACGAAAATATGTTTGAAGTCCCATGGATTTCCGCCTTAGACAGATTTGATTGTACATAAAATAAATGGATTTGAATGGTTGTAGAAGTGCTATTACGTTTAAGGTTTAACTTCAACTTCACAACTTAACTTTACTTAAATGGTTGTTAACTTACATAGCTTGTCCCAGAACAACTGAGACTGCTTTTATGAAAAATGTGTAATACTACGTTCGACCTTCGCGCGAGTCGAAAAAACGGTAGTCGTAGTAGTAAACATATATCAACCGGCCACACATGTTTATCACGAATGCGTTGTCGGTAGTGCGCAGTTTAATAAGCGTAATTTCATGAACCCCTAACAAGTGTTTTCGCGCTGTGAGTGTTCGAAAATATGGATGTGAAAGACGAACAAAAAGTGCGCAATTAAATTTAGCTGTCGACTCAAGAAGTCTGTCGGGGAGACTTTCCGTCTTATGCAATGTGCTTATAAAGATGAATGTCTAGGAAAATCAACAATTCACAGATGGTATAAAGAATTTATGGACGGTCGTGTGTCGTGCGGCTTTAATCGCGCATGGAGGAAGATCTTCAACGAATGATCTAGAGGTAAAGAATATTCAGGCAAAGCAAACTGAATTTGCTTGTATCACTTACTGGTCATCCACTTTACACTTCTCAGAAAACTTGAAAATCTCAATTGTCCTGGAGGGGAGTCGAACCTGGCATCTCCTTATTATCAGTCGAGTATGCTAACCATTACACCTCTCAGGACAAGTTTTTCCAAGTTTTCTGAGAAGTGTTACATAGATGACCAGTAAGTGGTACAAGCAAATTCAATTTGCTTTGCTTGTATATTCTGTGAGTTTTCCATGTATTACGAAGAATATTCTTCCTTCATTGATTTAGAGGTAAACATCAATACAATAGGTGTTATAAACAGGAAGACAGACACCTATCGATTAAAGATATCGAAGCTACGGTTCACATTCCAAAATCATCAATTCACAGAATTTTAACACAGCATTTGGGAATGAATCGAGTTTGTTCAACTTGGGTTCCCGGTTTGTTTGTATTTTTTAATTGCGGCATAATGCAAGGCCGCGCATGGATAGTTCTGTTGTTTCTTATATGGAGAAAATGAATATTAAGTTGATGTCTCAAACTGCATATATTAGGTGTACAACTTAATTCTCGGCCACAGACACGACACGTTGACAGCAAATTATAGCAAATTGAATACGAAGCAAATCAGAGAAATAATCCCCGTCGTCTTGAATACATTTGATCCATCGGTCAGGGAGCTGCCGAATGCCACTGCGGAAAAAGAATGCCGTTTCGAGTTGATAAAGTCATCAATACTTGTGTGGACCTCCTCGATAGAAGTGAAGTGCGTATCACTCAGGTGATGTTGCAGGGAGCGAAAGAGGTGATAATCCGACGGGGGGAAGTCTGGAGAATACGCCGGCTGGGACAAAATCTCCCATCCCAGGTCGGTGATCGTGTTTAAAGTCGTTTTCGCGGTGTGAGGACGCGCGTTATCTTGAAGCAACGGGACCGACCTTCTGTCCTTGCAGGTGTATGGCCTTTTCGCCTCCAGTGCGTCACTCACACGAATGAGTTGCTAACAATAACGCTCAGTATTGACCCTTTCACCAGGTTTGATCAACGCATAGTGTACGACACCGCGCTGATCTCACCATATGCACAGCAACAATTTTCTGGCATGGATATTCGGTTTGGCGGTACTAGTGGTAAGCTGACCTCGATAAACCCACGATTTGCGTTGCTTAGAAATATCGTAGAGGATCCACTTCTCATCACAGGTCAAAATCTCGTGCAGGAAATTCTTCTTCTTGAATCTGGAGAGCAAGGACACTGCAACATCGTAGCCCCTAGACTTTTTCGCAGCTGTGCGTTGGTAGGGCACCCAACGGCCCTCCTTGTGAATCCGTCCAAGCTTCTGCAGGCGCTTTGTAATGGCTTGCCGTGCTACTCCGAGTTCCTGGGCGAGCTCTGACTATGTGCGACAGGGATTCGCGTCCAACAGTTGTTCCAGTTCCTCATCTTCAACTTTCTGTGGCGGCGTTCCGCATCACGGAGATCGCAATTTCCCTGCTTAAACCGCTGAAATCGCTTCTTACAAGTACTTTAGGACACAGAAGCGTCACACAAAGCAGCACAAATCATTTGCTGGGCTTTTGCGGCACTTATTTTTAGCTGAAACGCTAACAGGAGGCAGTGCCTCAAATGGTGATTCTCGAACGACATTGCTTTCACCGTCAACTTTCGTCCCGTCTGTCACTACAGCTGTGTGCGGTTACAGTTGCCTGGAAAGTTGCTAGATGGTGCTGCAATCAGCCATTATCGCGCACAGCTATTTGCATTTGCCGACGTTCTATGATCGCTTGCGGTTAGGGGCCGAGAATTAAGTTGCACACCTAATAGTTCAAACTTGTCGCCATGCTACTTCTGGTTGTTCCGCATTTTAAAAAAGACATTACGGGGACGAGAATTTGAGATTGATCAACAAATATGCTTCAACAGCATTTCGGAAGAATTCCAGAAAACATTCAAAAAGTGGGAGGAACGTTGGGACACCTGTATTCGATGCAACAATATTTCGAAAAAGATTACCAGTTCCATGATGATTAAGGTATGCATATTTTTTTATGGAAGCATTCTCATTTGCTTTGGGACAACCCTTGTAAGTTTTACTTTGTTAACCCTCATTATTCAGGGTTGTCGTAAAAGCTGAAATCTTAATTAAGCATGAAAACCTCGAAGTGGACATGTGACAAATCGCGTGGTGGCGGGTTATGAATAATTTAATAGTTTCGCCGACCGAGCAGAACCTCGTTTTTTAAGCCAGAGAATTCTTCAAAAGTATGATAGCTGCCACCAGTCCAGGATAAATTTAAGGCTTGGACTATCTTATTTGGAATTATGTTCCTCTTAAGAGGCATGGACAAGGGTTCAAAGGTTGAAGAAACGTACATGCTGCAGCTTTGTCCATCTGTCCGTCCGTCTATCCGCACGATAAATCGCGTAAAAATGGTTCGATTTCGAAGAAATTTTAGTATGTCGTAGGGGACCACCTGGGGACGAACCCTATTGAAAATGAGTGAAGTGGGGTCAAAGATCAGAACATAGAAGCAGGATGCATTCCATTGCCCTTATGCGTCATAACGTGCGTAAAAATGGTTCGATTTCGATGAACTTATTGTGTGTGGTAAGGGACAACTTGGGAAAAAACCCTATTGAAAATGGCCGAAATGAGGTCAAAGGTCAGGACATAGGATCATGATCCATTCCATCGCCCTTATGCGTTATGACTTACGTAAATTGATTAAGACAAAACTTTATCATGTTGTTCCGGAAGTATACTTTACTGGTTCTAGTGAATATCATCGAAATGGGGTCAAAGGTCAGGTCATAGGAGCGAGATTTATTCTACAGCCATTATCCTCATAACTTGAGTAATAACTTGAATAATGATTTCTGGTATGTTGGAAAGCGTATCATAATCAATGCATTGCATGATTTTACTAACTTGTGTAGCTAAGGTCCACGTCTCTGCTCCGTACGTCCCTCCTCAAGTCTAATAATGCTATGGGTGATACCATACGTTTGAGCCACACTCATCACAGTTCGTCCCTCCTCAAGCCTAATAATGTTCCTCCTGATATCTAATAATGCTATGGATGATACCGTACTCTTAGGCCACACTCATCACGGTTCGTCCCTCCTCAAGCCTGATAATGTCCCTCCGCAAGTCTAATAATGCTATGGGTGATACAGTATATTTGGGCCACACTCATCACAGTTCTTCCCTCCTCAAGCCTAATAATGTCACTCCTCAAGCATGATAATGTCCCTTCTAAAGCCTGATAATGTCCCTCCTCAAGCCTAATAATGTCCCTCCTCAAGCCTAATAATGTCCCTCCTCAAGCCTAGTAATGTCCCCCTCAAGCCTAATAACATCCTTCCTTAAGTCTAATAATGCTATGGGTGATACCGTACTCTTAGGCCACACTCATCACAGTTCGTCCCTCCTCAAGCCTAATAGTTTCCCTCCTCAAGTCTAATAATGCTATGGGTGATACCGTACTCTTGGGCCACACTCATCACAGTTCGTCCCTCCTCAAGCCTAATAATGTCCCTCCTCAAGTCTAATAATGCTATGGGTGATACCGTACTCTTGGGCCACTCTCATCACAGTTCGTCCCTCCTCAAGCCTAATAATTATTCGCAACCATGAGTAAAGTCATGAAGTTGTTCTCAGCGGACCATTTTGTCGCCTCTAGTACACAGCACATACAATCCAACGTCTGTGCCACTTATCACATTGTACGGTGACTTCCGTTCAGTTGATGTTATTGAACTGTGTGAGTGCATATTGTTCTGACTCACGCAAACCATACGTCATGCTCCATTTATTGCGCATGTAGTGTTGCTCTTGTTCCCAGATACGGTCCTGAGTTAATTTGTGTTTGGGTGCTTCTGCTACTTACGACATTATTTTGCTTTATACACTTCATCTTTAAATTTTGCACACCTGTGCGTAATGAACCAACACAAGAAAGAAAAATCATAGTAAAAAATACAGTGACGGTAGACAATGTAGATAACGAACAGAAATAAAAATTCAGTGACTAAAGCTGCAGCATGTATGAAGAGAGCCAGCTAGAGAAATCGCCACGCGAAAAACTAATCTGGTGAAATCACAAACAAACGTAAAATTATTGGTGCAAAATTGGATGATAGTTATTTGAAATTACTGTGTATTGTAGAATACTTAATTTGAAAATATTGAAATATTGGCAAACAGTGGGAATCAATGTTTATGGCAAACAGCGGAATCAGTAGATCGTTATGAATCAAAATTATTACACTTCCAAATTCCAGTAAAACTATTAACCGGTATCATGCTTCCGGCAACTTGGGCTCTCGTCAATTAGTAGTTTTTCTTTACTTTTTTTAATAGTGGAATCAATGTATTTTTAATGGGTTACGCCACGAGATCCTAATGAGTTTTTATTTTATTTCTGTCGCTTCTCATTGGAATGAATGCTTCGATTTACGATAAACTCATTTTACGACGAATCAGTCCTTCAAGGAGAATTATCCCATAATACGAGGTGGTAGTACAAACTGTTATCTGATGCCTTTTCAAATTAAACTTCAGTTACAATTTCAGTCATTTAACAGTTGTTTCGACAGTATCGTCATTTATTGGGAAATTTCGAATTTTCCGATATTTCGACATTTACATTTCCAACATCTCGCCAGATTCCTGGGGAAAATTATTTATGACGATCTTGTTTCCTATCCTTGGTAGCTTCATATTGAAGTTTAACAGGAAAACCTTAATATAAAGTATCGATCTGTAGTTAAACCGAAATAAAAGTTATTACCATAAAACTGTGTAATATTCCTGAGGGATATTTGTCATATCCTCCACGAAAGAAAAATCCTGTAACATGTTTAAAAGATGCATTTTTAAGCCGCACTACGTCCCAAGCGCAGCAACGTAGAAAGTTAGAAACACGGGGAGGTTTTTCTTTTTATTTTGATGCATTTAATCTTTGCTTGTCGATATTTCCCAGGTCTCGGTTTTTGTTTCCATGCTTTCTTCTTGTGCTTAGAGCAGTGAATAAAAAAAGGCGTCCTTTTCCTCCGTTTACTTCTAATCTCATGCAGTTTTTTCTTCACTCTCCAAAAATTTCCGAAGCAGGAAAACGAAAAAAAAAGTCTTTTAACTCATTACGTGGCTTCCGAGATTCAATAATTTAAAGACAGAAAAAACCATGTGCCTAGGTTCCTACCTCCTCATAAAATTTAATAAATCTAAATAACCACAAAGTATAACTTCATTTCAGAAAGTTAGTGTCAAAGAAGTGGCTAAAATGGGACAACCGAATGTCCTTTTGTACAGTTTTGTGTTTGTATGTTTAAATTCTTAAAAAGGATTTTTCGATTTTTTGAATATTAATCTGATCGCCGTCCAGTATTTTTCAACTCAAGGGTTTTTTTTTTTTATCTGGAATGCCAAATCGGTTTAATGAACCTGAATGGAAAAGCTCAGAAAAAAACGTCAGTTCGCTATCATTAGTTCATTATCATTAATATTTTATTATTTATCCTACAAACGACCGATGTTTCTGAACTAAATGGTGCCCAAACTTTTCTGTGCTGCCCAGAGAGATATGTTCAGATAACGGCCAAGTTTTACGAAACCTACGTCAAAACAATTTATTTCCTCCTCTCATCTCATCAGTAGCGTCTATAAAGCTGTCGCTGCTGATACGCAGCCCCTTCTCGTCCTTTATTTGCTTCACCATAATCCAAGGCCAAATAGGAATGGGCTAGTCCACCTGACAGGAACATCATGCCATTGGGTAGAAAGAATTGTGTGACGTGCCTGCCCCGCAGCACGCACATCAGATAAAGGCAGATAGCAGTGAGAGCACATATCCGCGTAGCTCAGTTGGAAGAGCGACTTACTCCGGGAAGAGGATGGCCGACGTGGACAAACGTGTACGTTATATTCGCGCTCGAACTTCCAGGATGATCCGGATGTTAAGTTTCTCGCAATAGTGTGATGTT
This sequence comes from Macrothele yani, assembly GCA_039090855.1. Taxonomy (NCBI): domain Eukaryota; kingdom Metazoa; phylum Arthropoda; class Arachnida; order Araneae; family Macrothelidae; genus Macrothele; species Macrothele yani. The sequence goes on from CM077002.1 coordinate 163,640,811, forward strand.
CTTTCCACGTGGAGAGACAGGAAAAATGGGAATCCCTTCTTCGGTGCTTCGAAAAAATAAAACAATGTGATGTTACGTTACACACACCAAATTGTATGCGTTCTTCATGGGATGACTGCCCACAGCGACACATGGTGGTCCCGGCTAACACGTAGGCCATTCCCCCGGCCCTCTTTCAGGGCGGAGATGTGACGTACCTGCCCTGCAGAATGCACATGAGATAAAGGCAGATAGCAGTGAGAGCACATGTCCGCGTAGCTCATTGGGGAGAATGACTTAATCTGGAGTGAGGAGACTCGGATTTGATGTTCGGCACGGAAAAACTTGTACGTTATAATTGACTGAAACATCTCTTGTGTTAGGGTTGTCGAAATCGTTACAGCTATTTTAGCAAGGCAATGAGTCAGAAAGGATTGGTGCTAATCATCCCCCTAATTGACCACTTTCATTAACAGAGCTAAGGGGAAAACAATGCGCAGGTTAACTCATTCCAAGTGCCCACGCCCACAATCTCCCTTTCTTTATCGTTTTACGTTTCGTTTCTGCTCTTCCTGCTACTTCAGGTTCCAACAAACCATGATAACTATTGCAAATGTACTACCAAAAGGACTGTTTACATGACAGAGCACTGACCCAGACCAAAAGCCATTCGAGTAAATGCTGAATGGCTTTTAGTCTGGGTCAGTCCATCGGTGTATGCCGCATGGGATTTGTCAGAATCCTGAGCGTAGATGATAAACTAAATCGTAGCTGCTTACACCTCCGAAAATATGTCCTACAAAAAAAAATATTTTTTGCATGCACATAATAATCGGCTCTTTGAATTTTGGGCATCTGTTCTCGATCCCCGCGTTTGTACTTTATGAGATGCTACAATAAAAAAAACACGTATAGCCTAGTAAAATCCGATTATTAACTGGCGTAAAAAGTGTTTAGATCTGCCAAGATTTTATTTTACAGTGGGAGGCTTTTTCAAGGCAATAATGGATTGGCATTAAAAGCAGATAACACGGCTCAACAAAAAAACTTTTTTATGTTTTCTTAATGAAAGTAGTTAAACATTACTAATTTCGAGTAGAAGAAAATGAATCTGATAAAGGTTTTTTTATTAGCTCTAGTTTCGGAGATACACAACTTATTCATCTATACATAATTATAGCGAAAAGCAAATTTCAACAATATTATTAGGTGCTTGAATTAATTCCCTCTGTTGCCCAATAGAGCGCAGCAGTGGTTCTCTGTGCCCCGGGTTACACGTGACCTCCCTTGCGCACGCACGTACCGTCCGTAGTCTGGGCGAAGCAGTGTGTGACACGCGATCAGAGGACACAGAACACGAGTTTGTATCGTATTCACGATGTCGAGTTTCGTACCGAAAAATGAGCATTTGCGCAAAGCATTACTCTTCTGCTTTCATCTCAAGAAATCTGCAGCGGAAAGTCATTGTTTGCTAGTGCAGGGTAATGGGGAACATGCCCTATCGGAAACAACATGCAGAGAGTGGTTCCGACGCTTCAAAGCTAACGAATATGACGTGAAGGACAAAGAGCACCCTGGGCAGCCGAAAAAGTTCGACGATGGCCTATTGGAGGCCTTATTGGACGAGGATTCATGTCAGATGCTCCACGAGTTGTCTAAAACACTACGGGTCGATGAGTCAACGGTTAGCAAACGTTTAAAGGCAATGGGAATGATCTAGAAGCTCGGAAACTGGATCCCACATGACGAGGTTATTCTTCTCCACGACAACGCTAGACCTCATGTCGCCAAATCCGTGAAGGAACTCTTGGAGGCACTTGGCTGGGACTTCTTTCTCCACCCGCCTTATTCCCCGGACATTGCTCCCTCGGACTTCCATCTGTTTCGATCGCTACAACATGGCCTGTCAAAGCAGCACTTCCTTTCTGTCGCGGATATCCAAAAATGGCTCGATGAATGTTTCGCCTCCAAAGAACCTGCATTTTTCTATTGCGAAATCCATTTGTTTCCCCAAAGGTGGAAAAGGGTCGTAGCTGCCAACGGATACTACTTCGAATAGACTATCCTGTACCGTTCTGTGGCAACACACACAGATGTTTGTGTGGCAAAAAACAGCGGGAATTAATTCATACACCTAATATATTATACTACTACAATGTAAATGAACATTATTTTCATTCCATCAATCGTAAATTACACAAAATACAATAAACTAAAAGACAAAAACATAGAGGAATTGAAATTATTGCATGAAATACAGGCATAGGGACCTACAAATGAGTGCGCCTTCTCTTTGCTTGTCGCCTGTAATCGTGTTCTGGGGCATCTCTGGTCAATGTCCAACAGTAGTCTGCAAGCATGGAACGGTTCCACCGACCCTGATATCTTCATTCCATTGTTGAAATGTCTTGGTGGAACTCCTCACCATGCTCATCACTCACTGCACCGCAGTTTTCTAGGAAGAAATCTACATGACAGTGAAGAAAGTGCATTTTGAGAGACATGTTGAAGATTAAGTGACGATACTTGTCTAGAAGGTTATTTACAAGCTCAACATAATTTACAGCTCTTCTGTTACCCAAGAAGCCATGCACAACACTTTTAAAGGCTTCCCAAGCTGGTTTCTCATTGCCCTGGGGGACTAGCTCGAAGTTTTCATCCACAAGAAGTTCACGAATTCGAGGACCAATGAAGATTCCTTCCTTCACTTTAGCCTAACTCAGCCGTGGAAATTTGTCTCTCAGGTACTTGAAAGCCTCTCCATCCTTGTTTATCCCCTTTACGAAGTTTTTCATAAGGCCGAGTTTGATGTGTAAAGGGGGGCAGAAGAATTTTGCTTCGATCACCAGAGGACTGGGCTGGACATTCTTTTCCCCGGGTCACAGAGTTTCCCTCGGAGATCAGTCTTTTCTGTTCTAGTGTGAGAATCTAGCCCGACTGTCCCACTCACACAGGAAACAGAAGCACTTGGTGTATCCCAACTGCGTGCCTAGCAATATTGCAAATACCTTCAGGTCTCCACAGATCTGCCATTGGTGGTATGTGTACTTAATTGCTTCCAGTAGTAATTTCATATTGGAACATGTGTCCTTCATATGGACAGCATGGCCTACAGCAACTGAATAAAGAGAATTGCCATTGTGTAGCAACACAGTTTTAAAACTAAGCTTTGATGAGTCCATGAATAGCCTCCAGTTCTGTGGCTTGTGCTCCACATTCAAAGCGGTCATCTAACCATTTAAATGGCAGCAGGCAACTAGGCTATTATCTTTTTTGAAATATGGAAGCAAACATTTCCGCCGACTCCTGTACACTGACACTTTAACGTTAAGTTCTAGACGATCCCACTGTTTGAACGTAGAAGCTCGGCTTTGTCTTTTGGTAGGCCCAGGTCTCGAATTAAATCACTTAGTTCACCTTCGGTACGTCTGTGGGGCTCACACAGTGACTCAGGTGCGAAATCAGGATCCTGTGATGTCGTAACCTCATGGCATGGGTATGATATCGCCTCCGTACTGTTTTGTTCTTCATATGAGTCCAGACTGTACTCCTCTGGTGAGTTCGGTACAGGCAGACCGTCCCCATGTAGCACTGGTCAGATAGCTGACGGGATGTTGGGGTATTTAATGCTCAACTTCCTTTTTCTTGATATACCTTTCTTAATAGGAGGTACTATGCAGAAATAGCAGTTATCTACATGATTTGTTGGCTCTCTCCAAATCATAGGGATGCCAAAAAGCATTGAACGTCCGTCTTTACGGATCCATGCACATAGATTCACAGAACACGAATTGCAGCAAGCATGAGGTGCCCACGTTTTGTCTTGATTCCCTACTTTTATTCCAAAATAATGGTGGTAGGCTGTCTTCACGAGTGAAGTAATTGGGCGTTTCTGGGCTGCAAATGTCACACCACCACAAGCATAACAAAAATTGTCAGATTTGTTTAAGCACTGACGTGGCATCCTGGCTTTTCAAGTTAAGTATGACCACACAAACAACCTGCAACAAAGAAAGGAACGACACTATAACTTTCACTCCAAGCAAGCTGTAAACAGACAATGAACTAAAACAAGTTATTAATGAACAAAAAAAGATCTACAGTGACTCTTCAATCCAGCTCTCAGGTTTGCCAACCCCTATATTTGCTTTACGTACTACTTTAATTAGCCGCTCGGAGCGCCACACGCTTCATTTCATATACATATCCTAAAACATCATAAATGGGCTATATCTCGGAAATGGGAGCTAACTAAGCACTTTAAATGTTATATTTGTTTTTAACATACTAAATTCAATACGAAATAAGTATTTTCAAGTCAGAAACATTTTCATTGTTGACCAGAACACGTAAGAAACAAAGACGCTTTTTTTAAACATAACGCGGATGACATAAGGAGCAGTATTGCGTGTATTTTTATCACGCAGTTATACGGTATGCTGCGATGTCTTTCTATCCATTAATAACGCATGGCAAACCGTTGGAAGTTACGATAGAGACCATTACATTCTAGTTTGCTGGAGAGGATTTAGACTATTTTCCTCTTTAACGTTCGGGTAAGGGGCAATCGTTCCAGTATTGTTCCACATAAGACCTGCCGAGCAATGCATGACATCTTTCGCTAGGGCTGTATTCGGCATGTGGAACTACTAATGGATTGGCATGCGTTATTTAAGGATTAAAACATTTCGCAGGACACCGCACAATTGCGTGATAAAAATACATGTCATACTGCTGTTGATGTCATCCGCGTTATTTTTCGAAAAGCCATCTTGGTTTCTTACATGTTTAATTTCCTGCTTTTTATGTCAGCCTTTTATTGTCTTGAAAAAACATCCCAGTGGAGAGTGAAAGCTTGGCGAATGTATATACTTTTACGCAAGTAAATAGATTGACTGTACTACGCTGTAAGCTCTTTTTTGTGAGCAAAATCTGGTGTACTTTAAACTAGTATCAATGAGAGGCTGAAGGGCAGAGGACTACCTCTGGCTTTCTGACCGCAGCAATTGCTCATGGCAAATGATTCGAATATGGTTTAGCAAAGTTGTGCAGAAGTATTGGCCAACACTTGTCCTGTATCATCTTCCAATTCATGAAGATTGGATGGGAGTGAATTCAGGTGCATGATGTCTCGTTTGATTTCGTCCTAAAAATGCTCCATGGGAGTACTGGCCGACACTTGTCGAGTATCATCTTCCAAATCATTAAGATTGCATGGAAGTGAATTGCAGGTATCTGATGTCTCGTTTGACTTCATCCCAAAAATGCTTCATCAGAGTGAGGTATGGGTGCAGATGCGATTACTGAATGAGAGAAAATCCTCCATTATGCTTCTGTTACCACACCAAGACAAAGTATGTGGTGGGCAGTGTGCGTTGACCTGCAGGATAAATTCATCACACGGGAACAGAGAATGACGGAATTGGATGAACTTGATCAGCAACGACTATTAAATATGCTTTGGCATTCATGAGTGATCCCATTTAAATCAAGGATTACAAAGTCTTGCTTCGAAACATAGCTCATATTATCACACTGCGACCTGCAACGTGAAAACTATATAGTCACAATACAAGAAGGAACTACGTCCGATGATGTTGTCGCCAAATTTTCACCATTCCATTGGCATGCTGCAGATGAAGACAGGCTTCATCGGACTGCATAACCTTAACTCTGCGTAAACTCCTACTACTGTGTCTCTTCCACATTCTACAAATGCAGCAGTTTTGTTGACAACCGTATCCTTCTCTGAGCACTGAGTGTTACGCTCGAAGTCCATGATATCATGTAACTTTCTCATTAAGCCTTAAGTGATGAACCGTAGAAGAAACTAGCGGATGACCTCAATGTATAAAATTTGCCTACACGTTCTAATAAATGGATTTTACACACAAACACACACACACACAAGCACACACACACACACACACACACACACACACACACAAACACACACACACATCGTCGAGTCACAATATGTGACCACCAGCTAATATCATGAGTAACTGCCGTGTGCAGCACGGACAGCAGCTACACGAGCTCGAGTGACTCAATAAGGTGCTGGAAGTTGTTCGCAGGTACATGGAGACATGCTGACTGCAGTGAATCTGACAGTTGCACGAGGGTGCGTGGTGGAGAATCCATAGAGCGAACAACATGATCGAGGTGGTCCCACAGGTGCTCAATTGTATCTAAGTCTAGGAAATTAGGGGACCAGGGAAGTACTTTGAAGTCTTCATCGTGATCTTCCAACCACTGTCGGACATTTCTAGCTGTCTGACACGTCGCATTATCGTTCTGGAAGATTTTATCCGCCACAGGGAAGACAATCAGCATGTATGGGAGTACGTGATCTGCAAGGATGGATTCATATCGACTTCGGTCCATAGAATCTTCCACAGGCATGAGTGGACACAGGGAATGCCACAAAAATATTGTCCAGACCATAACGCTGCACCCACCAGTTTGTGTTCTTCCAGAAATGGTTGAAGAGTGTTTGTTTTCCGATGTTTCTCGCCTTATACACCAACGTCCACCCGTTCGATGAACCAGAAAACGTTACTCATCGGAGAAGGCAATCTTTTGCCAATCAGAGGAGGCCCAAGTCCGATACTGTCGTGCAAATGCAAGCATTTTCTGCAGATGCACCTTCGTGCACTGACCATCCGTCTGCATCGGAGTCCCATACACAGCAGGGTTCGCTAAACTCTCGTTTTAGACACACTTCCGGTAGCGCTCTGGTTCATTCGGCCAGTGAGTTGCTCCACTGTAGCGTGTCGATCGGCCCTCACGCACCTTCGAAGCCGACGTTCACCTATCACATTAATGGTGCGTGGTGCTCCGCAGTTTCCTCGTTGCGTATTCGCAATAGTGCCATTTCTCCAATCACGATACACTTTAACCACAGCAGCACTCGAACAGTTCACAAACTGCGAAGTTTCAGAAATAATGCCATCCTTGGCCCGAAAGCCGATAATCATCCCTTTTTGCATTTGCAAATCTGATAAATCGTTCCTTTTATCCATGACAGCAACGAGTGATATGTTTTCATACGCACACCTTATATACCCTCCGAGCCAGTTCACGACATTTGCCGTCTTTTACTGGCTACGAGCTGTTGACGTGAAAAGTAGGAGGTGCTCACATTTGTAGAATGTGACCACCTGCTACGGTGAGGCATGGACTTTGTGTTTGTCTTCCGGCACTGACTGTCTCCCTTCCCTGGAACCAGTGGCCCTAAATTAGGTACGGGCGACTGCTTATAGCCCATAGAGCAGCTCATGGTGGTAGTTAAACCCCCAAACAAACAAACCGTAGTTGCGAAATGTCCATTTCACGATACGCACGTCGCGTTGATTTTGTGGAACTACTACGAAGATATGCGCCACTTTTTCCACGATAGCAGGAGAAACACTCTGGCGACCAGGGAATTTCTCATGGCAAACAGAACAATTAGTCTCAACAAACCGTTTAAGAGTAAATTGCAGATCTATTGGTACGATCCATACGATCCTGGGTGAGGAATATTCGTTGAACAGTTGTCGCGGATTTTGCTTCTTCAAACCAAAACACACGTCGAGCAAGCTCTGCCCCTGTGAAAGCAACCATTTTGCGGTTACGGAATTCGATGCTATGGCACTACGTGAGGTAAAACTTGGTGTGTTTTGCAGCAAATTAAGGCTATTTTTGAATGAGCGTTAGGGTTCATCTTCTGCGGTAGATGGGAAAAAAATCACTCCTTTGGCGTGGCTTTTACGTCTTGCGGGACTCTCACGGAAGTCGGCGTCAGCGAATCACTGCAACCTAGCCACATTCAGAATGGGAGCGGTCTCTCATTAGATCCACAATGAAATGACACAACAAGCGGCGTTACGTTTTAACCAATGATGTTATTTCGGGGTGGGGCTTAGTAAGTAGGTGGAGTTTCTGTAGCTCAAAATCAGGGGTTCTCTTTAAATTTACACATTTGTTCTTCAGAAAATGAAGGTACAGTAGGATTTAAGGCGATTTACGGAAGACAAGATTTCAATCTCACTTTTGGCCCCCATTCAATGATTTCTATTTGGCCTAGATAATTAAAAAATCAGACAGAAATGAGAGATTTCGTTTCTTTTAGACAGAAACAGTGCTGTGCTAACTAATCGCGCCATCTAGCGCCATATTGAAATACTTTGGAGTCAGATAAATTGAATTTTAAAAACATTCTAACAATTTTTTTCGGAATAATAACTGTGGGACATATTAGCTATGGGCCATTTTTATTTGTGCTCAAAATTTCAAACACTACAAAGTAATGGTCTTCGAAGAAATGTGTACAAAATTATTTACGTTGCAGATATAGGATAGAATTTCTCTGACACTCATTCAAGGACAGCTTTAACGCCACAAAAAATTTTGTAGGCATTCTGAATAAATTTTCATACGCAATCAAGTACTTTATGAACCAGTTTGCATATTAAACACACATATAGAGCATCTATGGTTTGCAAATTTATACATGACTTGTAAGTTGAATTGCCACTAACTGTAAACCGCACATTAAAACTCTGATTGAAGGAAGCTAATGGATCATATAAATGGAATATCAATCAGCTAGGTATTCTTCTAGATATTAGTTTTCAGTATGAGTCGGGTACGTATAAGAACTTTGCAAATTTAAATCTAACTATTGGATTACTCTGAAAAGATCTGACCTTCCATTTTTTGAAATAAAGTATCTTAGTTTTAGAAATAATCGTAACTGAGTGCTTCTATTGAGCACAAGCAGAAAGATTGGAGTAAGTGTTTTAGCGTACTTTGAAGGGATTAAGCTGCGATTCGTATAATGCTGAATCTGTAAAAAAATGAGACATTTCGCGTACCTCAGTTTTTATAGATTCAGCCTGACACTCTAAGCCTTTGATTGTTTTATGCAAAGGAATCAATCCCTTAGTTTAAGAGCCATAAAAAGAGAAAGGGGGTAAATGGAAAGTATGCCATTTTAATAAGTGATGGCAGGGATTTGATTTATTCTTAAATACGTTTGAAATCCGATGAGAAGCATCCATAAATAGAGAAGCTGGTATGGCATTCACAGTCGTTATGCCAGAGGGGAAATTTAATGCATTATCCCAAGGAATACTTAAAAGATGATTTTTGGATTATTCTCACGAAATGGGGTTGCACATTGCTCGCATTTCCTCGGATTTTTTCGTCATATCTCAGGCGTGAGCATTTAAAAGGGAGGAAAGCCCGAACAGCAAAATTCCCACGTCTCCTTACACATTTTTGTTTATGCCCCCAAAGCGCGTGGCTTCCATGCATTGCGGAACAATGCACTCGGGTGATATTCAAGGCACTTTGAGAGGTTTATTTCTTGTCTAGAAGCGGGCAAGTGTTCCTCGGTGAACACCTCGTCTGCGTTGTGCCAACTTGCTCCAAGCAATAACTACAGAAAGCACTTAAGGCCGGCAGCAACGGAGCCACCTTTGGTTTCTGCGCGCATAAAAAACCACTTCATCAATGTTCCTTTTTCTTGTGTTCTTTTCTTTCTTGCTCGCCGTGCCTGTCCTCATTTTCTTTCTCTTATACCTCAGTTCTCCTTTATTCTTAGTCTTTCTCTTTCTCCACCCTCCCTCTCTCGCTTCTGAAGAAGAACTCGAAAAGTTTTGCCACCAAAGACTTTTTTTTCTTCTTATTTTCAGAAAAGTCTCTTTGAGGATGGTAATTAAGAAATGTTCAGTGCTTAGGTCGGAGTTCCTAAAGGCAATTTATTTTACCCGAGATTCATGATTATTTCTAAGAAGTGCTGAAGCACAACACACCAGTAGCCCAGATTGAGGGGGATTTGCTTATCGATTTTTATTTAATGGATTGGCTAGGCCTTAAAATTTAATATTCCGTTTGAAATTTTTCGTGTACCTTAAATCACGGAATATATTTTGCAGTCATGAAACTAATGTTAGAAATTGAGTTTCTTTCGTCGCTGTTGCCGAGACTGGAAGAAATTTGAGGTCGCACCATTTTGCATGAATCTGTTGATTCAGCTAGCATGTAGAGCTGCTTCAGAAAACCCTTTCACTTTCCTTCCCTCTGACAATGTCCCGATCTATCTGAGCTTCTCCGTATCGCTTGACACCTCCGTCGCTCCTTCTTTTTCGGTCTATTGCTCTTTGCATCTATTTGTTTCTGTGTTCATCTTGTTCGATCTCTTGCTGTTCTTTTCTGTATCACACTCATTTTACCGGGTGTTCTTTCCACAAAATTGTAACATTGTACTAGTGATCCGATTTATTGGCGTAGTAAGTAGACACATTAGCGTTTCCAAGCTTTCGCACATCAACCAGATGGCTTTTTCAAGGAAGTTAGACAGAAAGCTTGGAACTCCTATGTGTCTACTTACTACGCCAATAAATCGGATCACTAGTACAGTGTTACTATTTATTACTTAATTGGTGTACTGTTCCTCGTTATCAATTTGTTCTTTCCACTGTCCGTTCCGTATCTTTATCTCTGCTTCTGTTAATCTCTCTCTGACTTTATTTTTCTGTCTCCCACTTGCTCTGTTTCCACCTCTCCAAATTTTTAATTTATGGCCTCTTCAGTCACTATCATGCTCACTGCTTTTCTCCATGTTTATTTCTCCTTCTTTCTTTCTATCTCTCCTTCGTGTTCTTTCCCTTGACCTTCATTTTCAAATCTGTCATTTTCTACCTTCCATTCTCTGTTAGTTTCTCTCTCTTTAGATATTTACATCTCTGTTGCTCTGCCAGTATCTACTCTACTCTCTCTCTCTCTCTCTCTCTCTCTCTCTCTCTCTCCAGCATTATTTTTTGTACCACGAATGGTGCCGTTTTTAAACCAATCCTGTACTCTAACAACTCCCAAGCGCTGCCGTTTCCACACCAAACATTTGTACTTCCACTATTTGACCATTCGTAAACTCCAATAAATCCTTTGTTTTACCCATCACGTCTGTATCTTTTCTCTTGAATAAACAAACAACCTCTTATCTTACGTATATTCACCACTTTGACCTGCAGGCCACGCCTGGCTTGTTACGACACTATCGGATGTAACTCACTTTGCATTGGAGTGGTAGTAATTCAGTGATCCCTGAGTGTAGAAATCTAGTAGTGGACTTCCTGTATTAATTTTACAATTGTTCAGTCTTTTTAAGGATGATGTGATAATTCAGTGTTCGAAAGTTCTCAAACCAAAATAAACTGGCTTTCAACCAAATCTGCAGCGTCTCAGATTTGTTCTTTGAGTTGAAGAAAAAACTTAAGAGCGTTTCACTGCTGTTAAGTTTTTCTTTAACTCAAAGAACGAATCACTGGAAAGAAGATCCATATCACTGAATGCAATTGAAGATTTAACAGCACATGCAAGAATACATTAATAGAAGGGGTACGCAATAGCATAGCATTAGCGACGTACCTAATCGTGTATCTTCGGGTTGCACGGTCCTTGGTTGCATACCTGTTATCACGACTTGACTGACCGCCAGTCATAGCTCGCAGACAAAACGCTCATGTAAATTCAACGTAACACTCAGTATGGAAAGCATAACAAGAAGGAACCAAAATTTGCATTAGTGAATAATTAACAAAATGAAAGATCTGATAGTCAGTGTAGAATAAGTCACAATGGATAAAGTATAATATATCTGTCTTCTTTCCAGGGATATGGATCCACTCTAAAATGTCTGCATGTTTAACCGTTTTATTCCTCCAATTAGTCCAATTTCATCCGCCAAAACTTTAATTTGAAATTCGAAATACCTCAAAATATGAAGTAGTCACTTCGAAAATTCAGTGTGTTGGAGATTGTGTTCAGAATGACCGCGCGGTCTCTTTTTTAAGTGCATTATGCTTCATTTCTAACTGAAAGAAATAAGAAATATTGGATAATTTTTACCTACCGATTATTTAAGAAACCGGTTTTTGGTTATAGTTTAGAGGCCATGCTAAATACACTCATTGCTATAAAAACCCGCGCACCAAGAAGGAGGCGTCGAATTGAAATGAGATTTCAGTATTGAGATGGTACATACCAAGAGCAGAAGTGATTACAATACCACAACAGCAAGAAGATTTCCCGCGGACATACTGTACACATTCCGGTCAGCGTTAGTATCGCGTCAGACCGCCTCGTGCTCGGATACATGCGGCGATACGGTCCGGCATGAAGTCAAAGAGACGCGGTATGCTTTCCTGGTACAGATTAGCCCACACTTCTTGCAGCGGACGCTCTAAATCACGAACAATGGGACATGGAGAAAGCTGGCGTCCCATCTGGTCCCACACGTGCTCGGTGGGTGAGAGATCAGGTGATCTGGCAGGCCACAGAAGCCCAGACACATGACGTAGACAGTCCTGGGAAACTCGGGCATGTGTGGACGGGCGTTATCTTGTAGAAAATGGCTCCGTACCGCCCCTCCCAGGAAAGGCAGCACATGGGGCCACAGGATCTCCCGTACGTAGTCAGTGTCTCTCGGATCACTGCGAGGGAAGTTGATAGCAGTTGACGTCCCTCGGATCACTCTGGCTGTCGTGCACGATGGCTCCCCAGATCATCACGCCTGCAGTTCGGACCGTATGCTGCCGTACAGTGAGGCTGGGATTGTAGCGCTCACCTGCAGTCCTTCACACTCTGACACGGTGATCGTCCGTTTCCATACAGAAGCGGGATTCGACGCTGAACACTATACGTCGCCAGTCCGTAGTATTCCACGTTGCTCGCAGTGACACCACTGCCATCGACGCTGACGATGGTCAGGTGTTAATGGCAGAAAACCTAAGGGCCGTCGAGAGTGCAGAATCGCCTCTGGAAATGGTTCTGGGCCGCACAGTGGCGCAGTGGTCTAAGCAATAGCTTCTGCTCATTTGTCCGAGACGGGTCCGGGTTCGAATCCCGTGAAGCATTGATGTTGTCTTTGTCTTACGGTATTGTCTCTCCCTTCCCTGGAACCAGTGGCCCTACATTAGGGACGGGCGACTGCTTATAGCCCATTGAGTTGCGCACGGTGGTCGTTAACCCCCCCCCAATAAAAGAAAGTTCGATTTGAACGATTCTTCTTTATCGAAGAGCGTTTCTGGTGCCAAATCTTCCGCAAATAATTTCAAGTATTGTTTAAACCACAAGTGCGCCACTAGAGGGCGTATGTTCATGTTTCAATTTGCAGCATGTTTTCAGTAATATCTGCAAGACTAAAGACCCGATTCAAAAATTTTCTTTTTCGGTCGGATACGACTAATTACGAAATCATTTTGTGTGTGCTGTTTTCTAAAATAATGCACAACTTCCCTTGTAAAGGGCCAAATTAATAATTTGTGTTTCTCGATGTCTCTACTTCTAAATATCCGATTTAAAAATTATTTTAACACCGGTTACCAATTACCTTGTGGAACATTTTATTACTTGTACTGGTGGAGTTTTTTTAGTTCAGAGTTCTGTCCCAAGTCTGTTTTAACTGTTTCTGTTCGCAGTTGTGTCTCCGCTTCTAAAATTCCTATTAAGAAATTGTCTGTTTTAATTTATGCTGTTTGCTACAATAAGGATGATAGACATTATATTTTTTAATTAATGCACAGCCTTCTGGCTAAGGGGCGTAAATATTAAAACCTTTTCTTGCTATCTCCGCTTCTGGGAGACGTATTTGAAAAATTCCTTTCCTTAACATGGCTTTTGCTATGAAGAATATTCCTCGCATATTTTCAATTTTTCCATTATGCGAAATTTTTACGCTTGGGGTGTAAAGTTATATCATGTTTCTTTCTATATTTCTTACGCTTTCCAACCGTAGGTTGATGAAGCGTATATGCTCCAGTTTTGTCCGTCTGCCTGTCTGTCTGTCTGTCCGTCCGCACGATAACTCGTGTAAAAATGGTTCGATTTCGATGAAATTTTAGTATGTGGTAGGGGACAACCCGGGGACGAACCCTCTTGAAAGTTGGGGAAATGGGTCAAAGGTCAAAGCATAGGAGCGGGATACCTTCCATTACCCTTATGCGTCATAACTTACGTAAAAATGCTTCTATTGCGACAAAACTTTAGTATGTTGTTCCGGAGGTATGCTGAACCAATTCTGTTGAATATCATCGAAATGGAGTCAAAGGTCAATGCACAGGAGCGAGATTTATTCCCCAACCATTATCCTCATAATTTGAGTAATGATTTCTGGTATGTTCGAAAGCGTCATAATCAATGCATTGCATGATTTTACTAATTTGTTTCTTTTAACCGTTCGATTTGAAAATCTCTTTGTCTCTGATATCTTCCTTTTGCTACGACCGATTTTTTGTATTCTGTTTGTTCATGTTCGAACATACTTTTCAGCCGCTGGTATGAGTAAATACATGTTTCTATTTCTGGATGTTTAATTGTTTGTAGAAGCTTGGCTGATTTTTTTAATTTATTACCGGTTCTACTGATTATGGATAACACTGGAAAATATTATTTATGACCGAGAGGTTTGAAAAAACTCGCACATTACAACCAAAAATTCGCTGTCCTCTTTCTTCCCTTTTGTTTCAAGTTTAAGTCATGTACAGAGACGGAACTGTTTACACAAAATGCAGGGAATACGATTTTAGGGAGAACAAAAAAACGGCTGCGGAGATGTGGCGTATACTCTAAATTAACTTTCATTTTTAGTTACTTTCTCTGTGTTAATTTAAGCTCATTCTCTTTTAGCGTTTTCAACCTTAATATTATATCTTCTCTTGCGCGCGTTGGCAACAATTCTGAAGTCAGAAAGCGTAACGTATACATGTTGATAGATAAAAACTAGAGACATATAATGTTAAAGCAGCATCCAAAAGTGTGGTGTGGTGATGTAATGTTATAATCGTAGAAGCTGTGTTACCTGAAACTGTATTTATTTGAAAGTTGCGTACTAGAGTAGTGGTGTTTTATATTTAGCATTTGGAGTTAATCAAGTTTTCTGCTTACTAACTTTAGTTAATTAGTTTTAAAAAATTACTACGATTGTGATTAGTTCCTCAAATATTTTAAAATATTTAAGTATAGTAAAATTATACGATACTTAAGGAATAAAAAAGTTAAAAGTAAGACTTTCGGAAACTTTATTTGAGTACCTTTGTTTCACTTCGAGAGAGAGTAAATGAGAAGATGAAATCTTAAGTAGTGTTCTCGAGACTACATACGTTTTAAATAGTTAAGAACAGTACAGTGGTTTGAAGTTCTGATTTCGAATTTCAGTTTATTTTGTTAAGAAAAGGAAAAACATTTGCTGTCTCTCTCTTGATGTAGACAGAAGTGACTGAGGAATGGGAAACAACGAAGTTGTCAGTAATTTCCTCAAGACATCATCAAATCCATAAAAACACAATAGGAGGTGTTCTTGCTTGAGCTCCATGACTCTCAGAGATGATCATACTGCATATTAAGATACCACATGTGTTAAGCAAAAGACGTTAAATTTTGTTCTATGCTCTTTCATATAAATTACAAGAGTATGATATTACCACATGCAAATTACACCGATTAGCCATTACATTATGACCACCTACCTAATAAGCTGAAGGACCCCTTTTAACCAGTAAAACAGAGGCAACTCAGCGAGACATAGATTCGATGAGGTAACGATAGGTATTGTCGGGTATCTGATACCATAATGTCAACAGCATGTCCTCCGATTCCCGTACATTTCGGAGTGGTGGTGATTTAGCGCGAACCCGCTTCTCCTGTTGGAACCACAAATGTCCCATTGGGTTCATGTCAGGTGAACTTGGAGGCCACGGCATTAACAGAAAGTCACCAGCATGTTCCTCGAACCATTCCTTGAATATTCTGGCAGTGTGGCATGGTGCATTATCCTGCTGATAAATGGCCATCGCATTATCCTGTTAATAATGGCCATCACGAGCAGGAAACACACTTGCCATGAACGGGTGAACTTGGTCCGCAATGATGTTCAGGTACCTGACAGCTGTCAGGGATTGTGCTATTGGGAAAATGGGGTCTAAGGTGTCCCAAGAACACATCGCTTACTGCATACCACCGCCTCAGCAGGCCTGTTTCCGCCCAACACAATATCCAGGTGCCATAGCCTCTGTTCGTAATCGGCGTATCTGCGCTCGGCCGTCTACGTGATGCACCAGGAATCTTGATTCGTCAGACCAGGCCACTTTCTTCCAATCATCCACGGTCCAATCTCGATGATCTTGGGCCCATTTCATGGCTTGTTGGCGATGACGTGTAGTGAGCACGGGGACCCGGCTGGGTCTTCGGCTAGGCACGCCCATGCGCAGAGGGCTGCGATGAACTGTGTGGTGTGACACATTGCCCTGATGACCACTGTTGTAGCTGTGTGTGATTTGTCGCACTGTGGCCCTGCGGTCGCTGTGAACAATGCGCCAAATTGTCGGCTCCCCAGTGGCATCATTGAGCTACCAACGAAACACGGCTGGACGATGGTTCGTCGTTTGGCCTTCTGTGCACAACGTTTGATACGTACTCACTACAGCAGCACGTGAACACAAGCATCACCGTTTCCGAGATCGTAGTTCCGAGGTGCCGTGACATCGCAATTTGTCCTTTATCAAACTCCGATAAATCGGCAGCTTTTCTCATTCTGACTCCGAATACTCTACTAACCGAAAGCCGGTCCTCGGGTTGTATATATACTGCTCTGTGAACTTCATCTGCGCCACCGTTCGGTCTTCTGGCGTGCTAACTTCTCTTGTCTGTGGGTGGTCATAATGTAATAGTTGATGGGTGTATAAGATTATAATTGGTTTTCTGCCGGAGTAAAATAAGTAATGCAGTAAAAAACTTCTTTACCGACTTTCATTGAATTTCCGCCTAAATACTTCTAGTTATGTACGAATTTATAATTATATAATTATCCTTCAAAGTTAAGCACCAGTGTGTATGAAATTCAGATTAAATTACCAGTCTCTAAAACAATAATAATTCGCTTGCAGCTTGGTTTGGTGCTCAGTTTTAAGGAAGATTTCCATTTTTATTTCGTAAATGAAGACATTTAACTCCAGAATGCTGTGGTTATCTAACAATTTATGCCTGTGCAGTCCTCACGCTGCGATTTTCTTTATCTCTTATAAAGGATAAACTGCGAGCAACTGCTCTAAGTGGTTAAATCAACTGATTAAAATGTCAGAACACAGTGAGTAAGCAATGGCTTTCTTATGTAATAAAACAGATAAACAGTTCCGGCTAATGCTATACTTCAAGATAACAGCTCTTATAAATAAAAAATAACATTATGGGCATGTGAACTGTATATACGAGGACGTGAGATGTAATTTTTACAGTTCTCGACTGCATTCGTTTAGAAGCTTTTGCTTAAAACAGATGAAATCCAGCGTAACAGTACCCTAATATTTTTTACATAAATTTTCTCTTAGTTTCGTAACATAGCCTAATACTTAAAATATAATTACTTACTTGATACGTTTCTGCAAAGTAGTACCAGAAACAGAAATTAAGTAAAGTGATAACTAACTGGCTCTTTTGGAGCCACTTTTTACCATAGACAGAGGTAGCATATTCTATTTCTTATGGGAAAATCCATATACACTCAACGCCCAAGAAATAGTTGCACCCAGAAGGAAGCAATCGCCAGGATTGAAACTTGGTAGGTAGATTTGAAATCATGAGACATGCAAATGATTTAAGAATCACGATCGGCCGCGCATGTGACGCACGCAACGAGGGTTCGTAGCGCTGTACCTAACCGGCTATATAAGGTCGTCCCGTTGCGCGCGCTTGCCATTCGGACTCATGCTGTTGTGTTGGTTGCATCCTTTGCAAGCGAAGTATACCTCGGAGAAAAGTTCGGAAGCAATTCAAGAAGTTGGAGGAGTTCGAGAGTAGCCGCGTCATCTAGCTCCGGGAAGCAAGAAGGTCTTATCACCGGTCATGTGCATATCACCATAGCACGATGTTGGCGGCAGTGGATAGAACAAGGCACGCAACGGCGACAGGAAGGGTCAGGGTGACCTAGACGAACCATAGAGAGAGAGAGGACCGACAGGTTGTCCGACATGCGCGTAGTGACCCAACAACCACAGTGCGGATATTCAGCGAGCAGTGGTGCCCTCCATGCATCGTCCGATTAGTGCCAGCACCGTTGGCACACGGCTGCACGAAGGACAACCCTCACGCATACCGTTACGACGACTGTCCGTAACACCATTGCATCGTCGACAGGGACTGCAATGGTGTCGAGCCAGACTGTCATGGAGACACTCAGAATGGCAGCGAGTAATCTTCAGTGATAAGTCCCGCTTTTGTTTTGGAGGAGACGACCAACGAATCCGTGTGTGGAGGCACCGTGGTCAGCGCCAAGATGAACGGTTAGTTGTCGAGCGTCACACGTCCAGAAGACCTGGTGTCATGGTGTGGCGTGCAATTGCCTACGATACCAGATCACCTTTAGTATTCATTACAGGCACTTTGAAAGCCCAATGTTACATTAATGAAGCCCTGAAACCAGTGGCCCCACATTTTCTGAACTCTCACCCCGGTGCGATTTCCCAACAGGACAACGCCCGTCCGCATACTGCTGCTGTCTCGAGAGCTTGCATTCAAGGCACTGACACTCCGCCATGGCCAGTCGCATCGCCGATTGAAAATGTGTGGGATGTTATTGGACGCGCTATCCACACTCCACTCCTACCGCACAATCTGCAGGAACTGCGTTAGAAGATTCAAACTGCATGGTATGGCTTATCGCAGGACACCATTAGGAACCTGTACAACTCCATGCCGAGGCGTCTGGCATTCTGTGTGAGCAAACATGGCGGTCCGACGCCATACTGAGAGACACTACTTATTGGCGTGTAGCTCAATAAATATTGTCCATATCAATCTCAATGGTTACTCATTTTTTGTTTTTGGTAACCTTTACTTTCCTCCCGAATAGCGTTGCAATCCGACACGTTCTACTGTGTACAACTATTTTTTTGACGATGAGTGTATAAAACAAACATTTTTTAGTGGTGTTACTCATACACCAATAAAATAATCTGAAAGTTATTTCGAGATATTTTGAGGAAACAGAAAGATGGGTTACATATTCTGCTCAAAAATTCGTTTCTTCCCATTATTTCATGATGCGTGCACAAAAATTTGTATTCACAAAGACTGCCCTCGAAAGATCTCGCTTTATTTTTCTATTTGAAATGTGTGTTTAAAATCAGCTTTTTAGATGACTCTTTTTTTTACAGTTGATATTATAAAATGAACACAAAAGTGAAAATTCTCTCAATTTTAGTTTTGCAGCCTGTATTCCATCTTTTACATCTTCGCAATATCGTTTACGGAAAATACAAAGTCTCCGCGAAGAAAATTTATTATGCAGAATCTTTCAAATAAAACGAACTTTTAAACGAAACGGAATATCTTTCGACGTTATAGAAAAGGTAGCACTAAGTTTTCTATTGAATAATGTACATTTTGATGAGATTTTTGGTCTTAAGAAAGTAACTTTGAAAATGATGTTTTTTATGCCATTAGGAACGTCAGCAACATCAATAGTGAAGCACCTTTCGAATATAATATTTCAAAAAAATCTTAGAATAATTTAGCAATCGTTTTCGTCAACAAGAAAGAGACATTTACTCTGAAGAAGTTCGAATTCGGTACGTTTTCAATGCAAGTTGCCATGACAACCAAATGCTGCTCATATAAGAACATATGATATGTAAAGCTTTTATAGTTCGTGATGGCAACATAAAACAAAGAAAGACGCCTCATGAGGAAAGCCTAGGAAAATGGCACAGAATTATCGATTGTAATAGACGTGACTCTAGATACAAAAGGATATGTGGTAATGAAAAATATAATAATGATTGATAATATTTGGCATTTGAAATCACGTGACCTAAGGTTACCACAAATTCCGACGAACATTTTTTTAGTTTCTGATTACTAACAGAATATTCAAAAATAAGTTTTTGAAACATTACTTTACAAGCGAAGAAAATACAAATATACGTTTACGTCCGTACCGGAAAAGTGAATTACTGTAGTAGCAACTCCATCGAAGTGCGTTCTCCAAAAGAACTCTTAAATGTCAAATCTTCTTTCAGTCAGATATCCAGATACAAAGATATATTTGCTAATAGAATTATAGAACTGCTGCCCGTAATGAAAAAAATTTATCTTCAGTAGCTGAAAATGTCCTGTACATCATGCCAAGTGATGATTAGCATTCCGAGTGGAAATGAAAGGCTTATGAGTAGCCGCACGACCACGGTAACCCATGGAATGAAGTTCCCCGCGAATGGTATGTGTACACCATACCATTCGCGGGGAACTTCATTCCAACCGAGATTCCAGCATTTTTACTCACTTGTACACTGAGGACTTGTGCAGTACTCCGTCGATTAGCTGTAACGAATCTCCTGAGGCTTCGGCGTCCTCTGTCACTTATTTTCTTTGGTCTGTCGGTACGTTTCGCTGCTTCAGGCACGCCATGTGTCTTCCTCTTATTCAGTACACCCAAAACAGTTGACGTGGGTATGTTTAAACGCCTCCCGGTTTCTCTTATGGACAACCCACTAATATAACTTCCAACAATCTTTCATTTCTCAAAGTCAGTTCTCTCCCGCCGCAACATTTTCACTCAACCTCACACTGCGATATGATCGCGGTCAGCTGCAGGCTTGTTTTTATACCGTTCGCAGCTGTACCGCGCATCTTAACAACGCAGCAGATACGTTCATTTGCTTCTGGAGGGGTATCCGGTGACTTTTGTCAATATAGTGCATGTACGTTCTTCTCAATTAAATATTTTTTCGTGCATTTTAAGTACAAAAGCACCGTTCCCTTACCAAAAATCGCTGCCTATGTGTGTGACGATTTTCAGAAGTTTCCTTTGACTGCTTTGAGTAAAATATTTTAAGGGTCATTGAAGTACTCTGACATAATCGGCAATAGTTTTGTTCACACGGAATCAAATGGCAGAATTCAAACCACGAAGCCCCTTAAAAATGTTAGTTTCTTCCTTGAACTCATTGAATTCAAATATTTTTCAGTTGTATTACAAGCGCATGGTAACCAGTAATCCTTGGCACACAATTACGCTATCAAAAGAGCTCTCCTTTCCAACTTACATCTTTGTTATTTTAGGACTCGCTCCACACGCTACCTCCGCGTCTTCAAATATTTAAACCTACACTGCAGAATATTAATGAGAAACTCCCTCGCTATGTCATTGTGATGCGATTTTAACAGTGCACAACCTAATCTGAAAACCCTAAACAAGATTTAGTTCTCACTTCCTTCATCTCCATGAGGATGTTGACCGAGAGAAGAACAAAAACACTGAGATGCGCGAGATGGTGCTCTGATTTGAAAGCGTGCACAACAAATTGAGGGAAAAATATTTTTTTAAATAAACGTAGCAATTTAAGAAATGAGATTATATGCTACCACCTACATACTTATCTGTGTCCAGTTGTCACACATGAAAAAGATCAGACGCGAAAAAGTAGGAAAAACCAGGCAGGGTATAGGTAGAAAACAAAAGCACCAAAATGTCATAAAAAATACAACCGGAATACTAACAAAAGCTGATATATTTAAATTCAAAACCAATAAAGAAATCTTGCCTTTACTTAATGTAAAACATTGTTGTTTATCGAAAATCCAACACCAGAAAAAACATGTGCGATCACTGTGAAACTCTGAGGATTGGTAAATGATTAGCGCCAGACACGCCCTCATAGCTGTCCCGCAGGAGGTATAAAAGCAGGACGCACAGGGCAAAATTTTATAATCAATTGTGGCAGTAAAGTAGTAGTAGTAACTGAATATACCGCAGCAGACAAGTCCAGTAAATACAGCTGACGGAATTTGAACCAGGAAGATGTAAGAAGAACTGAAGTCCTACACGAGCGGCAATGTAGAGTAAGGAAATACAAGTAAAACTCAAAGATCCGTTACTGGGAGTAAAAACTTTATCTTATCAAAACTCAAAGATCCGTTACTGGGAGTAAAAACTTTATCTTATCAAAACTCAAGCTTTCTCTTCCAACGGGAAGCTTTATCAGACAGCGGAAAATACAAAAAGACGAAACAGAATCATAGCGCGAATACAATTCAAATATGACAAATAAATAAACAAAATATCAGGAACACCGAGCATCGCTCGGTTAAAGGATGGATGAGGGCACACAAAAATTAATATTAATATATGTTATTTCCAAGTATTGTAATGCTAAGTCTAAACCATCAAGATTAATAATGATAGACAAATTAGAGACAAATTAATTTAGAATAAACATCAAAACAAAGACTAATGATAATTTTTTCGTTGTGTTAGAGTAAGAATTTTTTACCATTGTTTTTATTATTTCCGAACCTGAAACACCAAACGAAAAATTTTAACATGGGGTTCTTCATCGAGTTATATTTTGTAGATATTTGGCTGAGGTGTTTAAGTCCTCCATGTTGTCGGGATACTTTCCACAGCTTTCTTCATATTCAAGTTTTCCATCCACGTGACACTCTGTTAAAAAGTAATTAACAAGAATGAACTGATAATATTTTAGCACAGCGGTTTCGTCTTTTTGTATTTTCCGCTGTCTGATAAAGCTTCCCGTTGGAAGAGAAAGCTTGAGTTTTGATAAGATAAAGTTTTTACTCCCAGTAACGGATCTTTGAGTTTTGATAAGATAAAGTTTTTACTCCCATTAACGGATCTTTGAGCTCGTCATCAAGTGACTATTCAAAAATGTAGCAAAAAAAAGAGGCTGTATCAACAGTTTACCTTTTGAAGGGAAAAACACACGAAATCAGCGTTCCGCTGCTTATAACTGTACTAAGCATCAACTCCAAGCAGCTGGCACAACTCACTTTTTGTTCTAGAAGAAAATAGAAGTAATGCGTAATACGCCCACAACGCGTGACGTAATGAGGCAGATAGCGTGACCGCGCGCCAACATCTCAATCGCGAGATCCTGACGTCAAAAGATTTCTAAGCATGGGGAAACATTAATATGACAACGCCATGACACTAAAAACGTGGTAACTCGGGGCGGTTATTTAACACACTAAACGAATTTTTCCAAAGTCGAGATCAAGCTAAATCGATTTCTAGTACCAGAAAACGGTAGGTTAACCACTTTCATCAAAATCGTTAGAGCCGTTTTCAAAATAAAATTTACATAGGAATTGCTCTTTTAATACATAGTATGGGATAAACAAACACGGTCATGCTGCTCAACACGGGCGCGTTTGCTGTATGACGAGAATTTTGTTCCAAATCGGAGATAGTTCCATCGTGATGTCAGTGTTACAATATTCACGGTGCGTAAGGACTTCAATAGTTTCCTGTACAGGCGTAGACCTTGATCCATCGTAAGGGGCTGACATGCGCAGACCAGACCAAATTGGTACGGTTCCCAAGTTCGTAGCATCCTAGGCTAGAGTCGTGGGCAATTTGTTATTCATAATTGGCAATAGTTTTAATCAGCAATAGTTTTGTTCACACTGAATTAGATGGAACTCTCTCCGATTCGAAACAAAATTCTCGGCATACAGCGAACGCGCCAGTCTTGAACAGCATGACCATTGATGAGCTCGTGTTTGTTTATTTGTTTATTTATTTGTCATATTTGAATGGTATTCGCGCTCTGATTCTGTTTCGTCTTTTTATATTTTCTTCTTCCTGATGAAGCTTCCCGTTGGAAGTGAAAGCTTCCATTTTCATAAGATAAAGTTTTTACGCCCAGTAACGGATCTTTGAGTTTTACTTGTATTTACTTTAGAGTGGCGTATTCGAACCCAATTGTCTTCGGCAAGACATCAGGTTCTCGTGCGGAATGAGTTAGTCACAAAAGTTTAAGGTAGCAGTCTTAAACGCACGATAATTGAAACAGTACACCAACTTCCGATGAAGTGAAGAACATAATTAATGTATAAGTTAAAAGGTTAAAAAAAGCTATAAGAACTTTCGGTCTTCCTAAAGACCATCAGCAGATGAAAGTGGAAGACCGAAAGACTTCCATCTGCTAGGTTGTCTGCTTGGCAGAACGTCACCAGCCGCCAGCAACGCTTCCGCAGCTGCGATTGGAGCTACAAGAGGAATGGGCCGCGATGCCTAAACAGCTCCTTGACAACCTCGTCCTCAGCATGGACAGACGTTGTATATCCTGCAACGCAGTTAGGGGTGATCATATCCCCTACTAAACACTAGATTTTTCTTGGCAGTCGCCTGTCACATGGGCGTTTCTGTCTTCTGTCCAGTTGTGCTCGAAGCTATCTTTTCAATAACGTGCCTTTGTATCCTTTGGATTCCTTGTTTGGACGGTTTTGCTCACTTGTCCCATATTCTTACATCTTGGGGATCTTATGGTATGATTTGAGTCGATGTGGAGCACTTCTGCACGACGTTACATTAGAAAAACCGTCTCGTCCTTAATTTTTGCACGCCAGTGTATCTAGTGTTTCAAGTTCATGATCCAAAACTCAAATGTTCGTTCTCTATCGAGAATCACCTGACCTGTCTGATTAATGCACTGCAACTGAGCAGGTTGCATTGGCTTCCTAGGACCGAATTTTTTCAAAAATATGATTATTCGCTCGTTTGATCGAAATAATGTTTTAATATAATAGCTAACCAGTAAATAAGTGAAACAGGTCCTCCATTTCGGCCAGAGTGAAATACATTTTCCAGAAAAGGAGGAGAACGAGAAACAAATGTTACGACGAGCGGCAGCAAATTCTGCGACTATTTCTGTTTTCCATCAGTGTTCTATTGGAAAGCGGAAAACAGAAATAAACCTCAATATTTCCCGCTCTTATTCGCTTTGTGTTAACTTCTTTTTCGTTTGATTTGTTGAAAGTGGTCTGGAATTTTTCAAAAACTATTTTTAGAACGTTTATATTTTTCTTTAACTGGGCAAATCATATCACCGTCGAACAAATTAAAGAAATCTGTCTTTTCAGCCTTCATGCAGCCGGACCATTTGATATTTTATTCTTTGCTTCATAGATTAATTGTGATAGTACAAATATGTTCGCTTTACGTCACCCAAGAGGTCGCAAATAGGCTTCATTGATTTCTGTGAAGGGTTCTGGGTTCTCGTTGTTAAGGCATGGAACAGAATAATCTTTGTAATAAGACAACTGAATGTTTAACGTATAAAGCGGGTGTGATACATCTTGTTATATCATGAATATGCTGTATATCTACATAATTTGTTCATGTTCTGCACGTGTGTTATTAAAATATGACAATTTTGGAGTATGTTCCTCATTAGCTGTTCATTTTACAGGAAAACCAGATCCTCCAGACAACCTCCAAATTCAGAATGTTTCTTCAGACAGAATCCATCTGGTGTGGATACCTGGTTTTGATGGAGGAATGCCCCAGCATTTTAGAATTCGGTTCAAAGAAAGTGAATCTCCTGAATACACTGTGGTCAATGTCGTACCTTCAAACAGCACTACTTTCGGAGTTGATGGTTTGACACCCGGAACGGAGTATTCCTTCGCAGTGATGTCATGGAATTCCCTAGGTGAAAGCGATTTCAGCAGCGAAGACGTTTCGGCCCAAACCACATGTAAGTTTCATGAAAGTTTTCTTCTCTTTTTCTTTCCTTTTTATTAGTATTAAAGCCTTTTAAGTGTTCAGTTTTGTATCTACATATATAAGAACGTTTATCTTATGCTTTTATAGTTTTTTTATGTGTTTAACCCGATAAAACGTATTTTGAATTAACCATGGTTTTCAGTTATTCGGACTAGTGTTGTTTTTAAGGTGGTTCCACCTAGAATCTCTGCCTTATATTTCCAATGGTAAAACTTCTTTACATATTTTCTTCGCAATTAATGTGTTCCCAAAAATCAAAATTTGCACATCGATGAAACTAGCTTAAAGTTATAGCATGAGATACTTAATACTTGCTAAAACGTAACCATAATTAGGCAATCCAACATTTGTTTTTGCCACCCCGGTGGCGCAGTGGTCTAAGGCGATGGCCTCTGATCATTCGTCCCGAAAGGGGTCCGGGTTTGAATCCCGGTGAGGCATGGATGTTGTGTTTGTCTTATGGCACTGGCTCTCTCCCTTCCCTGGAGCCAGTGACCCTAAATTAGGGACGGGCGACTGCTTATAGCCCATTGAGTAGCTCATGGTGGTCGTTAAACCTCCAATCAAAAAAAAAAAAAAAAAAAAAAAAAAACATTTGTTTGTCGACTGACGTCATGAATGTACAGGTCGCCGCCCTGGTGGCGCAGTGGTCTGAGCGATGGCCTCTGATCATTCGTCCGAATGGGGTCCGGGTTCGAATCCCGGTGAGGCATGGATGTTGTGTTTGTCTTACGGCACTGGCTCTCTCCCTTCCCTGGAACCAGTGACCCTAAATTACGGACGGGCGACTGCTTATAGCCCATTGAGTTGCTCACGGTGGTCGTTAAACCTCCAATCAAAAAAATGTACAGGTCGCGCCATCTATTAACAGGTCTGAACATTACTCAAAGTAAAATGATTGAGTTTTAATATAATTATGGTTATGTTTTATCAAGTATTGAGTATCCCATGCTATAACTTAAAGTTAGTTTTATCGATGTGCAAATTTTCATCCTTGGGAATGCATTAATTGCGAAGAAAATATGTAAGGAAGTTTTACTATTGGAAACATAAGGCAGCGATTTTAGGTGGAACCACATTAAGCAGTAATCACTCCTAATTACCACGGATAATTAACGTTTTACTGAATATGTCAATAGCTAGTTTACCCAGAACACCAATATTACGTGAAGCTTGATAACTATCGTAGCTGGTTTGTTTTAATTGAAACCCTAGATAGCTTAACATTAAATGGCTTTAATTAAACACAGAAATCTCACTTCAATAATATTTTAAAAGATCATCCATGAATTAGGGGATTCCACCAGTGTACAATACAAAGTAGAAGTTGTGATTCCGTATATTGCCGGAAATTATGACAAGAGCAGTATGTCATATAATATCCGCGTCTCCAGCAAACCGGGTCAAGCGGGTTCGATTCCCGATCCAGGAGAATCAAATTTTCACGTTTTTGGATGTTATACACTCGTTGTCATAACCATCCACTCACCAAGAAGGAGGCGTTGGACTGAAATTAGATTTTAGTAGTGAAATTCTACGTACCAAGGACAAAAGAGATTACAATACCACAACAGCAAGACGATTACCCGCGGACATGTGGTCCATATTTCGGTCAGCGTTAGTATCGCGTCAGACCGCCTCGTGCTCGGATACATGCGGCGATACGGTCCGGCATGGAGTCAAAAAGACGCGATATGCTTTCCTGGGACAGATTGGCCCACACTTCTTGAAACGGACGCTCTAAATCACGAACACTGGGACATGGAGAAAGCTGGCGTTTCATCTTGTCCCACACGTGGTCGATGGGCGACAGATCAGGCGATCTGTCAGTCCACGGAAGCGTCGAAGCAATACGTAGACATTCCTGGGAAACCCGAGACGTATGCGAACGGGCGTTATCTTGTTGGAAAATGGCTTCCTGCCACCCCGCCAGGAAAGGCAGCACAAGGGGTCGCAAGATCTCCTGTAGGTAACGCTGGGATGTCAACGTCCTTCGGATCACTACAAGGGAAGTACGGCTGTCATACGCGATGGCTCCCCAGACCATCACGTCTGCAGTTCGGGACGTGCGCCGCTGTACAGTGAGGCCAGGATTGCAGAGCTCACCTGCAGTCCTCCGCACTCTGACAATCTCGTCGTCCGTTCCCATACAGAAGCAGGATTCGTCGCTGAACACTATACGTTCCCAGTTCGTAGCATTCCACGTTGCTTGCTGCTGATACCACTGTAATCGACGCCGAGGATGGTCCGGTGTTAATGGTAGAAACCTTAGGGGCCGTCAAAAGTGCAGATTGGCCTGTGTCAGGCGTCTGGAAATGGTTCTGACGGACACAGGAGTTCCTTGTACGGCCACCACATGTCTCTGGATATTGGACAAGAACGTCGTTGCATCTGCGCGTACCGCTCTCAAGATCACACGGTCCTTTCTGCTGGTAGTGTGTCTGCGTGGTCCACAGCCAGCCACCCGTGTCTGGATGCCTTCCCGTGTCCATTGCTCCAAGCACGATCGCAAGTACTGTCCGGACCGGCCTAAATTGCGACCGATTCGGCACGCCGTCCACCCTGTCTCTCTCATTCCGACAATACAGCCTTGTTCAAACTCCGTCAGTTGTCCGTACGCACATCACGGCGGGTCCTCGGCATGTACATCGCTCAGGGATATCACCTGACTCGTACCGTGCACTTCGGCTCGAAAGTGAGTTCTCCTAAGCGGCGCCTGATAAGCCACAAGGATTGAGAGATTGCAGTGCCGGTCTTGAACGCGCAAAAATGCGGACTCGCACGAAACTTTAATCATTTGCATGTCTGCCGTCCCCGTAGCTATTCGCGGAGTTTCGCGTCAATCGCACCGGTTGTTGTTTTTTATTCTTGGTGTGTGGATTTTTAAAACAATGAGTGTATGACTTACCACTCTTGTCTTAATGCACACCAATAGACGGAATCGCAATTTAAACTTTGTATTGTAGACTGGTGTAATCCCCTATTCATGGTGTAACGTACCAGGAGATGTGACGTACCTGCCAGAAGGACGCACACGACATGAAGGCAGATAGGAATCAGAATAAAATGTCCGCGTAGCTCAACTGGTAGAGTGACTTATTCCGGAATGAGGGGATCCGGGTTCGAGTCCTGGTGCGGATAAAAATGAAGGAGAAATTTACTTCGTTATAATGGTTTATCTGCTTCTTCGGACAATCACGGGAGGCAATGAATTCTATTCATCTGAATTCGCTAAATATGAATGCTGTTGCTTCGACTGGCGATTCCTCTGATGTATTAAACTTAAATTACTCGGAAAGTTGAAATTTAGTCGTTCTGTGTGATGTAGTGGTTAGCATACTCGGACGCAAACCGGCAGACGCGGGTTCAATTCCCGCTCCAGGACGATGAAATTTTCAAGTTTTCGGATATTATATGACTTACCGCTCTTGTCATAATTCTCACCAATGGACGGAATCACAACTTGAAATTTGTACTTTAAGAGATGTTCTTACAGTCTTAATCATTTATTCATGTCAGCAAAGGCAATGTCACTGCAACAGTATTTAAGTGCAGAAATACACGAGTTTCAATCAAGTTTGAATAACATCAGTCTCTAAGTGTATAACATTGACTGTCTCATAATATAGCTCTTTCCAAATGAATTACAAACTCTAGTCAAATTCAACAAACCTGAGCTAGCCAATACTTCTAACGAAAACACTGCTTCTAACGACAGATAGCTTCAATATACACTGGGCGCTCTTTGGCCAACCATGGCCCTTGCACCATTCAAATTACAAAAGCCAACCAATATACCCTGCTGGCCACCCAAAATACAACACCAAGAAGGACACGAGATACCAAAGCCAGATTTACTGGACACATAACAACACATACAAAGATGAAACGATTGTGCTTATTACAGGCCCGTGCGACTTGCGGAACACGCAGACATCGATAGTTCGTGTGGCTCCCATGGCTGGAAATAACGGCCGCTACACGCCGCGGCATCGAACGAAAGAGGCTTTAGATGTGGGCTTGGGTTATGTCGGCCCAGGCTGCTTCCACACGTTGCCACAGTTCATCAGGCGTAGCCGAGGGTGGTGCTGGCCGGGCCACTCGGTTGCCGATCAGCGACCAGACGTGTTCGATGGGCGATACATCGGGATAACAGGCGGGCCACGGCAGCAGTGACACCTGGTGGGCCGTGAAGAATTGTTGCACGATGCGTGCCACGTGCGGGCACGCATTGTCCTGCTGAAATGTGGCCGCTGGCAGGTCCTGCAGGTAAGGGAGGACTACGGGCTCCAAAACGTCGGAGATGTAGCGGTGGCTGTTGAGTGTACTGGCGATGCGTACCAGAGGGGTGCGGGTGTCATATCCAATTGCGCCCCAAACCATAACACCAGGTAACGGACCGGTATGGCGATGCATAAATCAAGCGTCATACAGTCTCTCGCCGCGGTGTCGCCACACGCGGATCCGACCATCGTGGTGTTGCAGGCAAAAGGGAGATTCGTCGGAGAAGACAATGTCGTGCCATTCCGTGCCCAAGTGCGACGTTCAACGGCCCACTGCCGCCGCACTCGTAGGTGGTGTAACTTCAATGGTAATCGGAACAATGGGCACCGTGCGACAAGACCCCGCTCCTGCAGACGACGTCGAACGATACGTGATGACACAGGCTGTTGCGCAACACATCCTAATTCCTGCCCTAACGTTCAAGATGTGGCAGTGCGAGCCGTCAATGCCCGCCGCACAACATGCCGGTCCTCTATATCTCGGTACGATAAACCGCTATCGCGATAAGCCACTATTAGTCCTCTGTCGAACTCCGAAACGTGCTGGAATGACTGCCGTATTCTGTGACGAGGCATCAAGAAGCTTCCCACGCACGGGTCCGGCAGCACGACACACTTCCACTACTTACACCCCGCCTTCTGTGTGCCCTTCTTATAGTGCTTGTCGGTAGCGTGCCGGGCTAACACATGATTTGCATATGCCCTGCAATGCTAATCGTTTGCATGTCCTCTCGCTGGCGACGCATCCTACGAATTTCATGCCAATCGGATGCTTCCTTCTCGGTGTTGCATTTTGGGTGGCCAGCAGTGTACATTCCAAATTTCGTTCTTGTCTCATTTTTTTACGTACGTCTTTCAGCCTCCGACCTCAAAGCAGTTGCCTCAAAACATTCAGTCGAGAAGGAAAACATAAACCTTATGTTTGCAAAATATTAAGAACGAACTAAAATTTACGTAGATACAGGAACTAAAAAGGATCAGTAAATAAGAGTACACGGTATATGACGCACATCTAGTTCAGAGAAAAGAAACTATATCGTTTGGAAAAATTTGTTGTAATTTATTTAGTCTGTAAAAAAATAGAACTTTCTTCGGTATCACTTTTTTCAACCAAATCAATATTCTGTCTGTTTTTCACATACCATTCAACCTAAGTCCGAGCTCATATTTTTCCACATGTTGCAATTTTTCCCTGTTGTAGCAACCAAAAAATCCAAGCCCTCCTTTCCTTCTGTTTTAAGAGAAAATACAGCTTAAAATTCGCATTGGCCGTTTCAGTCGTTCTTCTCGATTTTGAACTTTCATTTCGCTTAAAAAAACCAAAATGAGCGTGAGTTCTTGCAAAGTTGATTGATACAGGAAATAGAGTTCAGGAATGTTAAAAGAAGCATTTCTTTAGAATAATTCAATAAAAAGAATTTAAATCAAAATCATTCTTATTGCATTTTGAAAATAGGCTTTAGCTGAGAAGTGAAAACGAAATAAATTAGAAATAGCTGGAAGTGGATTGAATTATTGATTGATGTGTTTTATTTGCAAGAGGTGCAAAATCCCAGAAGCCAAAAATGCAAGTGTCAAGAAAAGTAAAGATTTTTCTGACTTGCATAGAAACAAAATCTTAAAGAATTCTAGTAAAAGTAGAAACAAGTGCTCACACAGAATATTGCCTGTATATATTTACACAAACTATGTCTTTCAGGAAATAAACCCGTTTTTGTTTAGATTTAAAATTCTTGAATTGTACTTAAAGTGCAAAATTTATTTTAGACAGCGCAC
The DNA here is from genome assembly GCA_039090855.1 of Macrothele yani. Classification (NCBI taxonomy): domain Eukaryota; kingdom Metazoa; phylum Arthropoda; class Arachnida; order Araneae; family Macrothelidae; genus Macrothele; species Macrothele yani. The sequence continues at coordinate 163,672,419 of CM077002.1, forward strand.
TGTACTTGTACCGTATTTTTCGTCACATAATGTGCTGATTATCTGTTAAAAAGATTTAATTTAGGTGTTATGGATTATATGGATAATGATGAGGATAACGCGCTGATTTTTAAATATCGTTTTTGCGGCACTTCCATTTTTCAAAAATTCCAGTTGCGATTGTCAGGAGCAGTCTTATAACTACACTGCTGGCCACCCAAAATGCAACACCAAGAAGGACACGAGATAGCAAAGCCAGATTTACTGGACACATAACAACAGATACAAAGATGAAACGATTGAGCTTACAGGCCCGTGCGACTGGCGGAACACGCAGACATCAATAGTTCGTGTGGCCCCCATGGCCGGGAATAACGGCCGCTACACGCCGCGGCATCGAACGAAAGAGGCTTTGGATGTAGACTTGGGGTATGTCGATCTAGGCTGCTTCCACACGTTGCCGCAGTTCATCAGGTGGTGGTGCTTGCCGCGCCACTTGGTTGCCGATCAGCGACCAGACGTGTTCGATGGGCGACATATCGGGAGAACAGGCGGGCCACGGCAGCACTGACACCTGGTGAGCTGTGAAGAATTGTTGCACGATCGTGCCACGTGCGGGCGCGCATTGTCTTGTTGAAACGTGGCCGCTAGCAGGTCCTTCAGGTAAGGGAGGACTACAGGCTCCAAAACGTCGGAGATGTAGCGATGGCTGCAGGAGCGAGGACTTTCGTCGTGCGACAAGTCCACGCTCCTCTTAACGACGTCGAATGGTACGTGTTGACAGAGGTTGTTGCGCAACACACCCTAATTCCGGCGCTAACGTTCGTGATGTGGCGGTGCTAGCCGTCAATGCCCGCCGCACAACATGCCGGTCCTCTCATTCGGTGGTGTGCCGCGGCTGCGGCAATCGCTCACGTCGGTCCGTCCGTCCCTCCTGCACCCACCGAATCCATACTCGCCTCACTGTGGCTGCATGTCGTCCCACACTGGTGCCGATGTTACGGTACGATAAACCGCTGTCGCGATAAGCCACTATTCGTCCTCGGTCGAACTCCGAAACGTGCTGGAATGACTGCCGTATTCTGAGACGAGGCATCAGGAAGCTTCCCACGCATACGTCCGGCAGCACAACACACTTTCACTACTTACACCCCGCCTTCTGTTCACCCTTCTTATAATGCTTCTCGGTGGCGTGCCGGGCGCACATGATTTGCATAAATGCTAATCGTTTGCATGTCCTCTCGCGGGCGACGCATGCTGCGAATTTCAGGCCAATCGGATGCTTCCTTCTTGGTGTTGCATTTTGGGTGTAGAAAATGACCAGAAATGCGTTTATAAGTTGCAAACGTAACTCAATACCACAATAGATGTCTGAAGGCAATTGGAAAGATTTTTTTTTATTTACGTGGCTTTTGACAGAAAATACGGTGCTCCGAGGGTGATATTACGTCCTCGCGTACGGATCACGTGCTGTGGGAAGCCCAGCGTCACATACGTTTGTGGTTGTCACACGTGTAACGAGACTGTCAGGTATAACTTCAGAATTACAGCAATGCTGAAAATAACACAATTTGTGTACTTCATTCACGTGAAAGTAACAAAAAAAGCATCAAAAGTACAGTTATCTTTTAATAACAAGTTCGTGGGGTTTTTTTTTTTTTTCTTTACAGTGCTGGTTCATCCCGTGAATCGTGACTTTTCCGTATGACATTCTGGATCAGCACCGTTGGTATGGGTTATACGGCGTTATGTTTTCTTGAACTTCACGGCCTGCGGATTATACGAATATAAATACGGTTTGTTCATGAGCAAAAACCCAACAGTAAATTTTTGTAATCCTCGTATGATTTTGTTGTAATTTTTGCTGACAAATTAAGCAGTGTGTGAAAATCCCAGCGTAAGCGCTATCATTACTTTAAAACTAAAAAATAATTTATGCTCTCATCTTAACAATTTTAAAATCACTTCTCAAAATGAAATTTCTGTAGAGAATTTCGCGCTTTCCACGCGAATAGGAACATAGTTGCGGACGCATTACGAAAAATGTCCATGTTTCTCACTTCACGAAAGAACGACGGAACAGCTTCGGTCCCCGCGGACGTATTCTGGCTTACAGCCAAGCCTCTCACCTGTTGCTTCTCGGGCTGAGAGATAAGTTCGATTTTCGAAACTGTCATTTTACTAAGGCGAGGAAATTGCCCCTGGCAGACAAGAAAGATTTCCTCCAACAAAGGATTTATCCACAAATTTATTATCGAAAATAGTACATTTTCAGATGTTCTTTGTAGGAAGAAAGCTCTCTTCTAAATATAAAGTGTTCGGCTATTTTAACTGTCATTTATTTAATATAATAAATATATGATTTCTTATCGTACGTTGAAGTTGTGTCGAAATTTGGTCAAGGAACTAACGGTTATTTTAACTGGTGCCTAAAAAATAGTTAATAGGAGTAAATTGTGTTTGGATGCAATTCAAGATTTTTCAGATTTCTCTAAGCTGAAATGCCACTAAATGTTAAAGAAACACTTATAATATTCTTCATATGGAAACATGGAGTAGACGAATTAAACGATTTCATGCACAAGATAAACAATCTATACAATACTATAAAGTTCACCATGGAGCTTGAAGTGGATGGATGTTGAATTATCTTGACGTCAGGCTCAAAGGAAATGGAACATCCAGCTTCGATTTTGACGTTTAGTATAAACCGAACACAGTGCCGAACCTTGTCCCTCCAGATTCGCACTCCCCAAAACTTTCTACGTTTAGAGCCCGGATCTACAGAGCGAATAACGTATGCAAACCCCACTACCTAAATAATAAGGAAATCGATACCATTTATAGCAAAGGTCTAAAGGCTGGATATAGGTAGGATGACATAGACAGAATGCATAGAACTGTAAGAAATCGTATAATGTCAACAATAACAAAATCACCTAGTAAGAAGATCAGATACGCAGGACCCATCACATATGACCTACACTTTAGATATTAGTTAAAAAATTTATTACTTAAATACAACATACTAATAGCAATGAAGTCCCAGACCCAGTTAGAAAGAAAAAGAGAGACAGTGTGAGAAAGAAAAGGCGGGTGTGTACACTATACCGCTGGTATATCCTGAAAACACAGTAAAGATATACACTATATTGACAAAAATCACCGGACACCTAGAAGAGAAACGCAATATAGCATTCATTGACATACATTAGCACGGTGTCGGTCCACTTTTGGCCTTAATGCATGCACTAACCTTTCGATACATACTTTCGACAAGGGTTTTTGGAACACAGCGATAGGTATGCGCTTCCATTCAGTACATAATGCTACAGCTAACTGTTGCTTAGTAGTAAGTCTTGGTTCCAATCTTCTTATGCGGCGCTCTAATTCATTCCATAAGTGCTCTAAGGTATTAAGATCAGGGTTATGTGCTGGCCAGTCCACACACGATACAGAATTATCGTCAACAAACGCTGTAACAGTCCTTGCTTTATGGCTCAGAGCATTATCCTTCTGGTACCAACAAGGCTAGGTTCAATAGTATTGCCACAGAGTTGGTAGGGCATTATTATGCAGAATATCGAGGTAGACCTGCTGGTTAACAGGTTAGTCCACGATAACCAATGGGCCGGGACCATACCACGAAAAATACCCCTACATGAGAGTACTGCCAGTTCCAAATTAGACCGTAGGAACACTACAATATGGTAAAGAGCGTTCCCCTGGCAGCCGCCATACCCACACATGGCCGTCAAACTGATTGATCGTGTATTTGGATTCATCAGTCCGCCGTTTCCATTGATCTACGGTCCACGATAAATGTTCTTTACACCATGCTAACCAAAGAGTTGTATTCCGAGTTGAGATGAAAAATTTATGAGCAGCCGCACGACCGCGGTTACTCATGGAATGAAGTTCTCTGCGAATGGTACGTGTACATACCAAGGTTCCAACATTTTTACTCACCTATACACTCAGGCCCAACCGCCCCGGTGGCGCAGTGGTCTAAGCGATGGCCTCTGATCATTCGTCCAGAAGGGGTCCGGGTTCGAATCCCGGTGAGGCATGGATGTTGTGTTTGTCTTACGGCACTGGTTCTCTCCCTTCCCTGGAACCAGTGACCCTAAATTAGGGACGGGCGACTGCTTATAGCCCATCGAGTTGCTCACGGTGGTCGTTAAACCTCCAATAAAAAAAACACTCAGGCCTTGTGCAGTACTCCTTCCATTAGCTGTAATGACTCTCCTGAAGCATCGACGTCCTCTATCACTGATTTTCTTTGGTCTGACGCTACTTCAAGCACGCCATGTGTTTTCCACTTATTCAGTACATCCAAAACAGTTGACTTGGGTATGTTTAAACGCCTCTCGGTTTCTCTTATGGACAACCCACTAATATACCACCCAACAATCTTTCCTTTCTCAAAGTCAGTTCTCTCCGTCCGCGACATTTTCACTCAACCTCATAGTGCGATATGATCGCGGTCAGCTGCAGGTTTGTTTTTGTACCGTTTGCAGCTATACCGCGCATCGTAACGACGTAGCGGATCCGTTCATTTGTTTTTGGAGGGGTTCTGGTTACTTTTGTTAATATAGTGTATATCTGAATGACAAAGCCATCCTTGGACACTAGATGTAAAGAACACGAGCGAAGCTAACGTTCGTGATGTGGCGGTGCGAGCCGTCAATGCCCGCCGCACAACATGTCGGCCCTCGCCTGAGAGGTCATGCATTGCTAGGCCCTCCTGTATGCAATATTATTAGAAAAAATGCCCCTTTCACGAACTTTAAAGAGACCGCCTTTAGGGAAACAGTGGAAATCCTATCCAGCAAAGGGGCATGCAATGATACAGTCTCTACTGAACTACCAATGGTTCGGCATGAGTTATTAAAAGATGAAAACATATCACTGCGCACCGTATAATTGCGTGATAAAAATTCACGTAATATGCTGGTGATGTCACTCAAGTTATTTTCACAAATCATCTTTGTTCCCAAATCATCTTTGTTCCTTACGTGTTCCACTTTCCTGCAATTTTATGTCTAGCATTGCCTTGGAAAATCCTCCCAGTGGAGTGCGAAAGCTTGTCGAACATTTGTGCTTACAAAACCACAAAAATAAACGGATGTAATACGCTCTATGCGTTTCATGGGTATTCACTTATAATATTATTAACGATCCAGAGATTTATAAACAAGGAAGGCGAGAAATATGGGTTATAAAATTTTAATTCCCTTTCTGTTTTTCTATGCTCACCCGTAGTAACGAGTCAATTTTTTTCTCGAAGATCATTTGCTACTAAAATAGAATATTTGTATGCAACACGACATCAATGTATATTCTGTATGCATTAAAAAGGAAAATTACAAACCGTGCCTGAGTTGCATGGAAGCTACCTTAACAGAGAGATCTGTAGAGGAAACTTGGGGAGACCTTCATGCAGCGATGAATGGACAACGGTAGATCATTATGTTATTAACAAGAAGTAGCCTGCGATATAGTATACATTCAATTAAGCATCATTCGCCATATTAGAACCCTCACTCTCTTCACCACACTCTTTTTGTTGTTGACGAAATTTTGATTCACTCTTTGCCCCACTCTCAGTATTGCCAAAATGTATAAGGAAATTTGGGGAACTGATGAGTTCAGAAGGAAAAATGAACTACGAAGTTAAAAAAATTAAGAATAAAAAAACGAAAAGAAGTTTAAATTAGAGACATATACACTGACGGGAAAAAAATCCCAACACCACGAAAAAATAGTTGTAGAGGAATGAAATGGCGGCAATACATTTGTATAAGAAACATATTTAATCGATTAAGGTTTCAAGATCACAGCTTATTGTAAGCGCGAGAAGAACCATTTTAAATGTGAAATGCTGGTACATTAATAACCGGTGTAACCGCCAGAAAGTTGAATGAAAGCACGCAAACGTTCATGCATTGTGTCGTACAGGTGCTGGATGTCAGTTTGTGGGATGGAGTTCCATGCCTGTTGCACTTGGTCGGTCAATACAGGGACAGTTAATGCTGGTTGGGGATGACGCTGGAGTTGTCGTCCAATGATGTCCCATACGTGCTCGATTGGTGAAAGATCTGGTGATCTAGCAGGCCAGGGCAACATGTCGACACTCTGTAGAGCATGCTGGGTTACAACAGCGGTATGCGGTCGAGCGTTATCCTGTTGGAACCCCCCCCTCTGTAATGCTGTTTGAATAACTCAAAAAAGCACAACAGGTTGAATCACCAGACCGACGTACAACTGTGCCGTCAGGGTGCGTGGGATAACCACGAGAGTGCTCCTGCTGTCATAGGAAATTGCTCCCCAGACCATAATTCCAGGTGTAGGTCCAGTGTGTCTCTGCCGCAGACAGGTTGGTTGCAGGCGCTCACCTGGCCTCCTTCTAACCAACACACGGCCACCACTGGCACCCAGGCAGAACCGGCTTTCATCAGAAAACACAACAGATCTCCACTCCGTCCTCCAATGAGCTCTAGCTTGACACCACTGACGTCGCAAACGGCAGTGGTTTGAAGTAAGTGGAATGCACGCTACAGGGCGTCTGGCTCGGAGCTGTCCTTCAAGTAACTGATTTGTAACAGTTCGTTGTGTCACTGTGGTGGCAACTGCAGCTCGAATTGCTGCCGCAGACGTGGTACGATGCGCCACGGCCATACGCCGTACACGGCGGTCTTCCCTCTCAGTAGTGCCACGTGGCCGGCCGGAACCCGGTCTTCTTGAGGCAGTACCTTCCTTGACCACCGCTGCCAACAATCATGCACAGTGGCTACATTCCTGCCAAGTCGTTCTGCAATATTGCGGAAAAAAATCCACCTTCTCGTAGCCCTATTACACGACCTCGTTCAAACTCCGTGAGCTGTTGATAATGGCTTCTTCGTCTTCTTAAAGGCATTCTTGACTAACATCAACACCCTACGTCTAATCTCAACGATAACTAACGCTCACGAACGTTACAGCGCGTATTTACAGCAAACATGCTTTGCATGTTCTGAGGGGCGCTACTAGCGCCACATGTATGCGCTGAGCTCGAAATTTGCATAGACATCATCTTACAGATGTACTCTCACCGCTTACCAACTGTCGTTTATCTAACACAACCCTTTCTTGGTGTTGGGAATTTTTTTTCCGTCAGTGTATTACAGGCATGATATCTGAGCTGCGCAATATACAAAATGCATAACATTGATAACTTGTTTCTGGAGTTGTTATATATACGTAGCTGATGTCGTACATGGTTCGGCGTACGACAGCAAAGATCGGTTTTCAATTCTGAGTTTCCAACACATATTTTCCTTTCAACAAAATTTCATTTGCCTAATTTTGCAAAATGCAAGACTTTCAAATAATTATAAGCTTTACGTTTTTGCTATGTAAGCACTGAATTTTACGAGAAAATTTGAATATCGAAGATTTAAATTTATCAGGTAAACAAAACACAGTTAGAGATATAAAGAGTGAGCTAGGAATCAGTTTTTATATGGTTTTGTAAATGATGAAGGCATGGTAGCTTTTCATATTAAACAAGAGTTCTGAGTGTCAAGCAGCAAAAAAAAAAAAAAGACGATTAATAGAAATTCGTACAAAAACATTTAATGACTGGTCTACAGACAGTCCTAAGTCGGCTACTTTTAAGCTTTAAATAAATATTCATATATAGGGGATGTTGTCCGACCTATGACGGGGTGAAATTTTTAATTGATGCAGATTAAAAACATATCAAACAGACCTCGGATTTCTGTAAGGAAATACCGTAAAAACTCATTCACGTAAGAGATTAAAGTGTTTTAGTTGCGATTTTGCTTACTTTGGCATCTCAAAATTTCAGTTCTTATTGTAGGTTAGAGCGTTTTAAATACACCTGGGTATTCATTTTTATAATAAAGCTGATTCCTTTTCATGAAATTACTCTACAATTTTATTCCTTTTTATGGAATTACTCTGCAAGGCGAATAAAATGAAATAAAACACGAAATAACACCTACGTAACAGAAGAAACGTCGCAGACAGTTTTTCGAGCACGGTGTTTTGCCACAGATGAAGTCATTTGTCTTACTACCTTTATTTTATTTTCTGGTATTTATCCTTGATTTAACAATTGTGCGATAGCGGTGAGCTTAGTTCCGATTTCGGCTACCGAATAAAAGCAGATGGTGCTACAAGTACTGAATGACGTCAGAGCGTTAGGGCCAGGCGTTTCCCATTATATAGGTTTTATAAAGCTTCCAAAAAGTCCTTTTTGTTAGAAAAATATTAATGTGAACGAAAAAAAAATGGAACTATTTGTCTATTGTGTCGATCCCTCTTGGCCCGCAGTAACAGATAGCGGCCCTCACTGAGGGTGGTTTTTTGAGGCACCACCACCAACGGTCTTTTGCACAGCTGTACCTGTAATCCTGAAAGCTGACCACGCACGCGATATGATGCTATGGGCGATACCATACTCTTGGGCCACACTTATCACAGGCCGCCCCAGTGGCGCAGTGGTCTGAGCGATGGCTTCTGATCATTCGTCCAAAAGGGGTCCGGGTTCGAATCCCGGTGAGGCATGGATGGTGTGTTTGTCTTACGGCACTTGCTCTCTCCCTTCCCTGGAACCAGTGACCCTAAATTAGGGACGGGCGACTGCTTATAGCCCACTGAGTTGCTCACGGTGGTCGTTAAACCTTCAATAAAAAAAAAAAAAAAAAGAAAAAGAAACTTATCACAGTTTAGCTATCCTCGAGCGTCCCAACTATTTGATCATGAGTAAAATCATCAGGATGTTCTCGAAGGGCCATTTCGTCGTCTGTACAACACAACGAACACAATCGAACGTATATAATACCGACGTTTGATACTACACACTCTCCGGTGACTTCCGTCCAACTGATGTTATTGGACTGCGTGAACGCATTTTGTTCTCACATCGCGCAAAGGACACGCAATGCCCTATTATTGCGCATGTGTTTTTGCTCTTGTTCCCCAAATACGTTCCTGAGTTAATTTATGTGACTCCAGCTGCTATTTACGGAGTTATTTTACTTTTTCCACTTCGTCCTTAAGTTTCGCACATCAGTGTATTTTACACGGTCGAGTCACATTACTATAACCACCAGCTAATATCCAGAGTAACCGCCGTGTGCAGCGCGGACAGCAGCTAGATGAGCTGGGAGGGACTCAGTAAGGTGCTCGAAGGTGTTCACAGGTATGTGAAGTCATGCTGCCTGTAGTGCATCTGACAGCTGCTGGAGCGTGCTTGGTGGAGGGTCCATAGAGTGAACAACACGATCCAGGTGGCCCTACTGATACTCAATTGGGTTTAAGTCTGGTATATTAGGGGGCCAGGGAAGTACTTTGAAGTCTTCATTGTGCTCTTCCAACCACTCTCGGACATTTCTAGCTGTGTGATACGTCGCATACTCGTGCTGGAATCTCTTTTCCGCCCTAGGGAAGATAATCAGCATGTATGGGTGTACGTGGTCTGCAAGAATGGATTCATAACGAATTCGGTCCATAGTGCCTTCCAGAGGTATGAGTGGCTCCAGAGAATGCCACGAAACATTCCCCAAACCATAACTCTGTCCCCACCAGCATGTGTTATTCCAGAAATGGTTGAGCAGTGTTTGTTCTCCGATGTCTCTCGCCTTATACACCAAGGCCCATCAGTTCGATGAAGCAGGAAACGTAACTCATCAGGAAATGCAATCCTTTGCCAATCAGCGGAGTTCCAATTCTGATACTGCCGTACAAATGTAAGCCTTTTCTGCCGATGCTCCTTCGTTAGCATAGGAGCAGTGACCATCGGTCTGCAGCGCAGTCCGATACGCAGCAGGGTTCGCTGAACTGTCGTTTTAGACACACTTCCTGTAGCCCCATGGTTCATTCGGTCAGGCAGTTGGTCCACTGTTGCGTGTCGATCTGCCCTCACGCACCCTCGAAGCCAGCTTTCACCTCTCACATCAGTGGCACGTGGTGCTCTGCAGTTTCCACATCGCTCATTCGCAATGGTGCCATTCCTCCAATCACAATACACTTTAACCACAGCAGTACGCGAACAGTTCAGAAACTGCGCTGTTTCGGAAATACTGCAACCCTTGGCTCGAAAGCCGATAATCATCCAATTTTGCAAATCTGATAAATTGCTCCTTTTATCCATGACATAAACGAGTGATATGTTTTCAGAATGCCTACAGCACACTTTATATACCCCCCAAGCCAACTCCCGACACGTGACTTCTTTCATTAGCTACGCGCTGTTGACGTCAAAAGTAGGAGGTGTTCACAATAATGTGACTGGACTGTGTGTAACTTATGTCTATACAACAAAACTGCTAGACGCTCAGAGACGACAAAGTTACTTAGGAAATCAGTGCTTTATTCTGAACTTGCGCATCATCTAATTGGCGCACACTTAGACACAAATTTGCTATACTTTGAATAAAATTCACAATACGTCTTGATCAAACTACAGATAAATATCATCTGTACTCGATGAAATCCATAGGACCCAACTTTGGCTCACTTGTAAATTAGGTTTCAAACATTAAACGAGAATCAACTAATAATATTATATTACACTCGCTAATAAAACATGTAAATATTGACTATTATCGAAGTATCTCACCGAAGATCACTTAGACATACGAGTAGAACAATGTCTGAGCGTATACTAAGCAACAGAACATGGAACACTCAACTGAGCAATCTAAAACGCCCACTGAGAGGTCAAAGCACAAGTAGTTTTCTCTAACTTGAACATAAGTCATTACCTTCTGACCTGTTGTTAAGGTTGCCAAATTATCATTTATCAGACAGAAATCATTGGAGTTAAGTTTAGAAAAATTTTTAACGAGACGAAACCAAATTTACATAAGGCAAAACTTAAAAAGGACGGTTAGATTAGAGTGTACACTATATTATCAAAAGTATTCGGACTCCACAATGTTTTGAGACAAATGACTGTATTACCGCAATTAGTAGTTAGTCGGCCCACCACTTGCTTGAATGACAGCGGCAACACGTGGAGGCATACTATCAACCAATTCTCGGTAGGTCTCGACAGGAATGGTTTGCCATTTGTCGTGAAAAGCTGCCGCTAGAGTGCAGAGCGAAGACCGTCGTTGTAGTGGATTTCGTACACATCGTTCCAGTTTATTCCAGTGGTGCTCAATGGGATTAAGATCAGGACCCTGAGCAGGCCAGTCTAACAATTCTACCACATGTTCAAGAAGCCAGCCCTGCACACGCCATTCTGTGTGGCAAAGAGCTCGATCGTGGTAAAAAAGACAACGGTCATTTCCATAATGCTGCCACATTGTTGGTAGAGCATAGTTATCCAGAACGTCGAAGTACACTTCAGCGTTCATGGTTTGCGGTATAATAATCTGCGTATCAAAACAACTCCATGCCATGATGGATCTTCCGTCAATCTTAACAGTTCGAAGAACACAGTCTGACAAAAATCATTCGTCGGGCTGTCACCAAATCCATACAAAGCATGACTCATCGCTCCAAAGAACAGGTTTCCTGTCGCTCACACTCCGGGAATGACGGGAGACACATCACTCTAAACGGAGCTTCGCAAACACGGTAGTGATGTTGGCTTGTGCGCTGCTGCTCTATCATAATAACCCACACTGTGCAATTCTCTGCGCATAGTTATGGTGCTAACAGGGAGATTACAAGCGTTCCTACTTCAGCAACGATAGAAATGGCAGAGGAAGAATATATCACATTCATTCAATTTGTGTGGCCTTCCTGAACTTTATTTGGCTGTGGTTGCCCCGTCCTGCTTCCATCTCTTTACGACATCGCTTACTGTCAATTTTGGTATGTTTAGTTTAGCTGCAGTGCTCCGTATGGAAACGTTACTCAAATGACATCCTATGACCAGCACATGATAGAACTCCGAACGTTAAAGTCCACTCCACATCCGCTTCAAAGTTACTCATAACACGACAGAACATTTCAGCTTTATACAGGTTGATTGTAAACTCCTGCAACAAAAGAAGAGGGGGTGCTAGTACACATCAAGAAGAACAATATTTGCAATGGAACCTAGGGCGGCATTCCACTCCTAGTGCCAGAAAAGAATAAAGGATGACATATCCACGTTGAGTCTTCAACAGTGAAAACAAAGAGACGTGCCTAATTTATGAGTTGCACAATTCCAATCGCATCAGAGAAAGACTCAAAGAAGCTGCTCAAACTGGCGTTCAAGGGAGTTGTTGCACGACCCACACGGGCGAATGAAGGACTGCCGCACCCTCTTGTAGACTCCCGGTGTGGTGTTTATCTTGTCCGCAGCAACGGCAATTCGCGCGACGAGATCTTCCAGGGAGTCCATAGGTGTCTCGTACACCAACTTTTTCATGTGCCCCCGGAAGAAGAAGTCCAGTAGATTAAGGTCCGGGGAGTGTGGAGGCCAAGCCACAGGTCCACCGCGTTCAATCCACCACCCGGGATATGTCGCATATAGGAAGTATCGGACCTCGGTGGTAAAGTGTGCTGGGGCCCCATCGTGCATAAACCACATGTCCCTGCGTGTGGTGAGCGGAACATCCTGCAACAGACCGGGAAGCACTTGCTCCAGGAACACATGGTACGCTGCGCCGGTCAGACGTATACTTCAATTCTCATGTGATGTTCGCAAGATTATGTAGCTGAAAAGGTTCAGCTGCGTTTCTAAATGTTTGCTCCCCATCGTCTACGCACGTGTTCAGCGCACCTGATTTGCATCTTGTGCTTCTCATGCACTGGTTGGAACTCCGTGTGCCTGCTGGACGTTTTTCCAACATGCTCTGTTCTGGCACTAGGGCAGGAATGCATCCCTAGGTTCCATTGCAAATATTGTTCGTCCTGTTGTCTACTATCACCCCTCTTGTTTTGTTGAAGTAGTTTACAATCACTCTGTATAGTACCTCCCCACTCACGGCGCACCTTCCTACGCAACCGTTCTCTGCACTTATGCAAATATTTGGTAGGGTCCGAATGCTTTTGATAACATAATGTGTGTCACAGAGCGTTACCTTCCTTTCCTGTAAGTAAAGCATCTTTATTTTTAGAGATCTTGCCTTGATATCCTTTATTTCATCTTTTCCATTGGGTTGAACTGTTGCATACGAGTTTAAATGTCATTTGTCAAAAGCTGTAGCTGTATGTGCGATGCATAATTTACGTAAGGCCATGTTGCTTTTCTTTCTCTTAATAGGAAGAGTTCCAAAATACCTCGCAGGCGCATTTCGAATCTCCTTTTCTAAGAAATTAATGTTGTGTATTCGTCAAGGCACACCTTACTTTTAGGTGTTGAATGAAAAACACATCCGTGAGTTTCAACTTTCTGTAATGAAGCTAACGACTTTCTAAATTACTTTCTTCGAATATAGAAGACATTGATCTTACTTAACTTCAGGAAGCTAGCTCGTGCTCTTTAACATATGACCTACATAAAAATAAATATTTTTTCCCGTCTGCTTGTGTATCTAATGATGTCCCAAATGAATAACTTTTCTGAAAGGATGGTTTTTCTTCTTTTTTTTCTCTTTGTTACATTTTTCCTATTTTTCATTAAATCTTTCGTCTTGAGGGAATTTCCTATTCATTTTTCTTCTTCTGGCCGGTAAAGCTCCACATTCTTATTCGCTAATGAGAAACGCCGTTGAAATTCGCTGATATACTCAACATCCATGGTGTATTTATCCCTATAAACTTGGAGTTCCTTCCTCGAGGGGAATTCCCGCGAGTTTCTTCCTTGTTCTGCATCCTTTTTCACTAGCTACTGAGCATTTGAAAATCATTATTCAGAGTGTTTACTTTCTATCGACGGTGATGCGTGTTGGGAAACAGATTCATTCAAACCTCCTCTCCAAATAAACAAGAAGTTGGAGATGGGTTTTTTTTTTTTTTTTCCTAATTTTCAAGATGAGCTGAGTTCTTTTTTTTTTGTAACTTGTATGCATTATATCAATAAATGAAATTTCTGTGAGACGTTTGGCTAGGGAATAAAAACGCTGAACACGAGTTTTTCGAAGGAATGGATAGGTGCTCAAAATTCTGCTTATTATTTCAAATATATTTCGGAGAAGAAAGTGGAAATTATCAAAACGTAAATGCAAGAAGTGCATTACTCAAAGGATTTTATTTCAAGTGTGCAACGTGAAGACATGCATATTATCACCCGGGAGCAAGGTTGTTAGGAATTTAACTTCTTTCTTCGGGCGTACTGTTCTAGTCCAACACATGGAGATGTTAATATTTTTCTCATTAGTTGTGGGCTTGGCATTTCTCTGGAAAAGACTCTGAGTTCTTGAAGAATTTTGCTTCCAGTGTCCTGGGAGTCATTTACTTAAAGCAGGTAATTGCTGTATAGTGACGATAGAAGAAATAATAAGTAGAAGAGAACAATTATTTTTAGTTGTGTTTTTATTTAAGCGACTTAGTCTGGAACAGAAAGTGTTACCGTAAAAGGCAAGGTATGGAGAACGCAGATTATACCTGAACGTGGCAAATTGTGTGCGGGTATGTACAAAATCTGAAAGCTTATATCTATGGGACATTTGTTTTGTTTCAAGGTATAGCGACACTAGAGCTCTGCACCGGCCGGGCCGTGGATCAAGGCCCGTGCCCGGCGCGTCTTGCCGGTCGGGCCTGCTCAGTAGTTTAAAACTTACGGACCGGGCCAACAATTTCGTAGGCTAGCTTGGACGGTCCTGCACTTGGAATAATTATTATTTAATTTATATATTTTGTCATAATAATGTATATAATAATATTTATTATTATATCATTATAGTGGAATAATTATTTCCTTAATTCCTGCGTATACCGTTGAGGTGAGGTTTACATAAAAAAATGGAAGTACGGATAAATGTCGTGTATTATTTTGAGAAGTGGAGTTACGTGTTAGATTTGTAAATACGAGTCGAGTTTAAGCGTAATACATAGCAATTATACAAGTGTAAATATATAAATTTTGCTGATAAACTATTCTTTAGGTTCTGTCTTTATAATTTTGATTTTTTACTCGATTTGTTTTAAATATGGATGAATATTGGGTTGGGTAAATTAGAGGTTCGACGAGGAAAACAATCAGAAAATTGCATTACATCTGGATTTTGGGGGTTATATCCAGAACTTGAAGGATTAAAATCAAATATGTCGGTCCAACAGAACGAAATCATATTCTGCGTACGAGAGTTTGTTGTATTAGCTATTAACCATTAAATATGTTAGTGTGTGTGCGTGTGTGTAACTGAGCATCAGTTTATATTATGTTCTGGCAAAAGTGTCAAAGAAGACATTACTTGACTCGTATAAACAATGATCTGAACATATGAAGGATTCGATTATGAAATGACGATAATTTACTTAAGTTCACTATAACGAAGTAAATTTCTCCGTCATTTCTGTCCACGCCAGGATTCGAACCCAGGATCCCCTCATTCCGGAATAAGTCACTCTACCAATTGAGCTACGCGGACGTTTTATTCTGATTCCTATCTGCCTTTATGTCGTGTGCGTCCTTCTGGCAGGTACGTCACATCTCCTGGTACGTTACATCATTGAATACTATTTATTGCGTTTGCCGTATTTCTGGTTACTGGTGGGTTAGTTAACTTGCTTATGCACTCTTTTTCCACGATTTTTGAGTTATTCAAAAAAGGTAACAGTACAAATACCGTCTATGTTAAAGCAGGTGACAGTGCCGCAAATGAAAACTTTGCCGGGCCTAAATGGCCAGGCCCTGAAAAAAACACCGGGCCGGGCGCCTAAAAATATTACCTCTGCATACGACACCCATGTGTATCAAAGGATTTTCCAGTACTTAATTTAGGCCACTAGTTTTACAAAGAAAGATTATCCCCAAATACCATTGAAGAGTATCTCGATTAGCCTGAAACTCACTCCTCTGACCACCCCATCATTATGCTATGATTAAGGATAAAGTGAAAAAGATAGTACCATACAATGATGATGGGACTTAATTTTTGTGTGCAATATGATTAAAGATAAGAATGAAATATGTACAACAATAGAGGAAACAGACTTCGCTATTTTAAGGAAAGTAGCTCAAAACCCATATTATCTTTTATCATCTGTGACGGTCATTTTAAAATTAATCGGAAACTCCACACTTATTCTTTTTGGGTGGTGTAGTGGTTAGCATACTGGGGCGCTATCCGGGAGACGCGGGTTCGATTACCGCTCCTGGACGACGAAATTTTCAAGTTTTCGAATATCATCTGACTTCCCATTCATGTAGTATTTACACCAATAAACGGATTCACAGCTTACAAATTTGTATTGCCCATACTGTGTTGATATGAAATAGTACTTTTTCATAAGGAGAGAAACTCAACAACGTTTCTAGAATCAAACACAGTAGCGAAGTGTTTGATTCTTGAGCCAAAAAATCTATTTACTTTAAGCTTACGAAATAACAAACCGAGGTAAGATAATTTAAAAGTACGAAAGCTAATCAAAAAACAGGAAAATGTTGTAAACAAAGATTTTTGACATAAAGACCAGTCCGTTTTTTGGCGTGATTGCAATCATTTTATTACAAGGGCATTTCATACATGACTGGAACTAACCCATAGTAAAAGACTCAAGATGGTGATAGCCACATTTCACGAACAAAAGCATTCTGTATTCTCCCCACAAAGATAAATGAATCGTTGCCGTTTTTGTTGTAACTTCCTGTTGTGTGACGTGCCTGCACCGCAGGACGCACATGAGATAAAGGCAGATAGCAGCGAGAGCATACGTCTACGTAGCTCAGTTGGGAGAGCGACTTATTCCGGAATGAGGGGATCCGGGTTCGATGCCCGGCGTGGACAAAATGACGGAGAAATTTACTTCGTTATATTGGCGCCCGAACATCAAGAATAACCTGGCCGTTAAAGTTGTCGAAATGGTGAGATGTTCTTTCCACACCGCGAGACAGGAAAAATAAGAGAATTCTTCAGCATTTCCAAAAAATAAATGCGTGTGATGTTACGTTCCACACACCAAATTGACTGGGATTTGTCCAAGGTACGTTTTTCAGCGGATGACTGCCTGCAGTGACACATGGTCCCGGCTGTCACGTGGACCATGCCCCGGCCTTCTTTGGGGGGGGATGTGACGTGCCTGCACCGCAGGACGCATATGAGATAAAGGCAGATAGCAGCGAGAGCATACGTCCGCGTAGCTCAGTTGGGAGAGCGACTTGTTCCGTAGGAATGAGGGGACCCAGGTTCAATGCCCGGGTTGGACAAAAATGACGGAGAAATTTACTTCGTTATAGTTGGTTGTAGCACACCAGTCTTTGGGAAGATCACGCACAGACTCGCGAGCTCTTCTCTACAGGTTGTCATCGTTTTTGACTTTTCGGACTCGCAGTGTTTCTTTAATCTTGTCAAACAGGTCATAATCCGATGTTGCTAAATCAGATGGATATGACGAATGTTGTAAGACTGTGAAGCGAAGGGATATTGATGTTTTTATTGTGTCATGATTAGTATGCAGCTGAGCATTGTCGTGCTATCATAGCATTCGGAGCTTAATTTTTCGACGAAAGCTCTGAGGTCTTTGCAGTAATCTTTATACTAGTTATTTTTGTCCCTGTGAAAGCCACTACACCATCAAGATTCCCTCCACATACCAGAAGACTGTTTCCATCTGCTTTCTAACAGAGGAGGCTATACGAAATTTCTTAAATCAAAGACTTCCGTCAGGTTTCCAGTGCAGAAATTCCCATTTCATCTCAGGAGTGTGTTAGTAAACCCGCGATTCATGGGCTGTAACCAGCTGGGCAAAAACCCTTTGGGGTTTTATGTTGTTGTTGTTGTTGTTGTTTTTGCGAATCACGGACATTTTGCGACATTGTTTGAACCGTTGCCTCTTTTTTCCGAGGAATCAGTTTGTGCGGTACCCGGTGATCACACACTTTCTTCATTTTCGGTTCCTCATGGATTATTGTATGAAGTGTTGAACGGCACAAAGCTGTTGGAGGCTGAAATTCCTCAATTCCTCTGCCATCCATGATGATATCAAAAACACACTGCACATTTGCTGTCGTGCGGGCTATTTCCCGTTGACCTTTGTTGATTCCTTTCGTTACAGATATCATTTCCGAGTCTGAAGGCTTCAGCCCACTTGAAAACAGTGCTACGGTCAAACCGTGCTTCACTGTATACCTCCCTTAACGGAAGATTAATTTCAAAAGGTGGTACTTATACCTTCCAGAGTAATCATGTGATCAAACTTTCTCCATGATCATGTGCTTCCTGTCATTACCTGACTTAGCAGTGCACATCCGTGTTTTTCAGAATAATACCATAAAATTGTACAACATTAGAAAGATAATTTAATTTTTCCTTCCTGTCTTTGTCTGCCTTACCGTGCGACTGGTCTGAGAAATTAGTATGCTGCACCTACGTAATCAAAATACAGCTGCCATTTTTTTGGGTTAGTGCTGTATTAACTCAACACTACCCAGCGTTGAATAGCAGCTGCTAAAATGCCGTCTACCATGCAGTGTTAACAATAGTACCATTCATTTATGAACAACCCGTGTACTTCCGCGACATGTGTATCATCCCTTTAGCTCATTTTTTACGCTTTCCAACCGTAGGTTGAAGAAGCGTATATGCTCCAGCTTTTAACGTCCGTCTGTCTGTCGGCACAATAACTCACGTAAAAATTGATCGATTTCGATGAAATTTTAGCATGTGGTAAGGGACCACCAGGGGACGAACCCTATTGAAAATGGGTGAAGTGGGGTCAAAGGTCACGCCATAAGAGCGAGATCCATTTCATTGCCGTTATGCGTCATAACATGAGTAAATATGGTTCGATTTCGATGAAATTTCAGTATGTGGTAGGGAACTACCTGGGCACGAACCCTATTGAAAATTGGCAAATTGGGGTCAAACGTCAGGCAGGGCATAAGAGCGGGATTTATTCCATTGCCCTTATGCGTCATAACTTGCGTAAAAATGGTCCGATTTCGATGAACTTTTGGTATGTGGTAAGGAACCACCTGGGAACGAAACCTATTGAAAATGGGTGGAATGGGGTCAAAGGTCAAGACATAAAAGCGGGATCCATTTCATTGCTTTTATGCGTAATAACATGCGTAAATATGGTTCGATTTTGATGAAATTTTAGTATTTGGTAAGGAACCACCTGGGCACGAACATTATTGAAAATGGGCAAAATGGGGTCATAGATCAGGGCATAAAAGTGGAATCCATTCCATTGCCTTTATGCGTCATAACATGCGTAAATATGGTTCGATTTCGATGAAATTTTAGTATGTGTTAGGGAACCACCTGGGCACGAACCCTATTGAAAATGGGCGAAATGGGGTCAAAGGTGAGGCAGAACATAAGAACGGGATTTGTTCCATTGCCCTTATGCGTCATAACTTGCGTAAAAATGGTTCGATTTCGATGAAATTTTAGTATGTGGTAGGGAGCCACTGGGGACGAACCCTATTGAAAATGGGCGAAATGGGGTCAAAGGTCAGGACACTGGAGTGGAATCCATTCCACTGCCCTTGTGCATCATAACTTACCAAAAAATGCTTCGATTGCGACAAAACGTTATCATGTTGTTCCGGAGATATAGTGAATCGGTTCTGTTGAATATCAACGAAATGGGGTTAAAGGTCATTGCACAAAAGCAAGATTTATTCCACAGCCATTATTCTCATAACTTGCGTAAAACTGCTTCTATTGCGACAAAACTTTAGTATGTTATTCTTGATGTGTACTGAACCGGTTCTGTTGAATATCATCGAAATGGGATCAAAGGTCAGGACAGGAGCGAGATTTATTCCACAGCCATTATCCTCATAACTTTAGTAATAATTTCTGGCATGTTGGAAAGCGTATCATAATCAATGCATTGCATGATTTTACTAACTTTTGTAAGATAGTGTAACAAGAATTGGTCATCATCAGTCTTTGGTTTGGAAAGATATTTTAACTGTACATAGCAGAGAATCTCTTCATCAATTAAAAAATGTCGTGTGCTCTTTCTAAAATACATAAATGTATATAAATATGTTATACAAAACATATTCTATGTCTACACGTCACTATACTTTTTGCCATATAAGGAATTCTTCACTTTAGGGAAAAGAGAAAACTGCTGAGCGCCGCCCCGTTGGCGCAGTGTTCTAAGCGATGGCTTATGGTTATTCGTCCGAAACGGGTCCGGGTTCAAATCCCGGTGAGGCATGGATGTTGTGTTTGTCTTTTGGTACTGGATCTCTCCCTTCCCTGGGACCAGTGGTCCTAAATTAGGGACGGGAGACTGCTTATATCTCGTTGAGTTGTTCACGGCGCGGAGGCCATTAAACCTTAAATAAACAAAACATATTTGTCCGGGTCGGGGTCGCGTCAGTTACAGATCCACGTCGGGTCCATTTATGTGACGTCCGGGTCGGGTCCGGATCCAAATTTCCAAGCCTCCCCGGTGGCGCAGTGGTCTAAGGCTCTGGGTTATGATCATTCCCCTTGTTGGGTGCGGGTTCGAATTCCGGGGAGGCATGGAAATGTTTGTGTTTGCCTTTCGGCACTGGATCTCAATGTGTTACTGGATCTCAATGTGTTACTTGATCTCAATGTGTTACTTATCTCAATGTGTCACTGGTTATCTGTGTACATTGGTTCATTTGGCATACTGTAAAATCCATGTTTAATGTATACTTGTTCTTTTTTTTTTTTTTTTGATTGGAGGTTTAACGACTACCATGAGCAACTCAATGGGCTATGAGCAGTCGCCCGTCCCTAATTTAGGGCCACTGGTTCCAGGGAAGGGAGAGAGCCAGTGCCGCAAGACAA
The DNA here is from genome assembly GCA_039090855.1 of Macrothele yani. Lineage (NCBI taxonomy): Eukaryota > Metazoa > Arthropoda > Arachnida > Araneae > Macrothelidae > Macrothele > Macrothele yani. Next base: position 163,693,238 of record CM077002.1, read on the forward strand.
ACACAACATCCATGCCTCACCGGGATTTGAACCCGGACCCCTTTCGGACGAATGATCAGAGGCCATCGCTTAGACCACTGCGTCACCGGGGCGGCGTATACTTGTTCACAAGGTGTTACATGATCAACACTGTCTATATCTGTGTAAATTAATCATTTGGCATGCTGTCAACCATGTATGATATGTATTTGTGGCTGTGTAATTTCTGTCTCTTGTTTATGTCTGCCTGTATGTCTTTGTACTACCAGGTCCAATTAATCATTAAAAAACCTCCAACCAAAAAATGAAACTCCAGGGCAGTACATGCAGTATATTGTATACCGCCCATCAAAAGTTCATCACATGAAAGTTCAGATTACACTTTCCACCTGCAACATCACTGGCACAGTTGCCAGTTGGGAGGTATTTTACAGGAAGAATTGTCCCAAATTCCATTGTCGTATGTGCATTATTCGTACAAGCCAATTCCAAATCGAATTGCTTCTGTTCATAGAGCCCGATACAACTCAATCAAAAAATGCTCTCCGCAAACAGTTAGTCTGTCCATTATTCTGATGAGCCTATGTATCTGTGACAAATCTTCGTTGCGCATGTTAGTTGAACGTGCCGTGCCACATAATTTCCTTGAGTTACGCAGATCTCCAGTACACAAACGTATCCTACACATCAATGGCCAAAATTGTAGAAACCTTTAGAAAAATATGCGTATCTAATGTTTGATATCTCATAAAATCAATTCTTTACCACAAAATTATACTTCCTTAGGAAGCTAATTTAATGTAGAATGTAATGCAACAAACTGTGTGGAATTTTATGTATTCTACCAAAAGTTATAACCAAATAACCAGAAAAAGAAAACAGCTACCTTATTTATACCTTATGTAACAAGAAGTGGATTTCCTTAACTCAGAACGGATCATTGAGACTGATTATTTTGAGAGCAAATCCAGAATTTTTATGACGCAACATGGAACCAGTAGGGTGTTAGTTTATGTTACTATGATACATAATGGAACTCGTAAGGTGTTAGTATGAGTCTGCTCTCATTTTCTCGTATCAGAGCTGATAATAGAACTCTTATCCAGTTGTATGAAAATCATCAAGTTGTACACTGGTTTTTTCACGGATTTTTTTATTCCTTGATAACTTAGCAAGCTGTGTAACTTACATCACAAGCAGAGTGAGAAGTGTTGACTGCTCACCTGGAAAGCGATATAAAATATTTACTTGCCATGAAGAAAGCTATACTTATTCTTTAGAAAGGTAGGTTGAAATCTAGCCAAAGGACGAACTTCTGAACTGTGCAACAGATGTGAAGGCAAGAAAAGGTGCACTACAGCTTGCGGTGATGGAAGAATTAAAAAGCTGTGTTTACGTTACAGAAGAAAATTATCTGGGTCAATAAAAATGAATTGTCTCAGTGTGGTTTGAAGATGAAGCCAGGACTGTTAGACTCAGACTCAAAGACTTTGATTTCAATTCTAGAATTCCATAGAAAATGCTATTTCTATATCCCAAAGAAAGAAGAAAGACATTAGAATGGGATAAAGACCATGTTGATTCATCTGAGGAACAATGGGATACAGTCATTTGGAGTGATGAAACTAAAATGTCCATATTTGGTTGTGATTGCATATAGTATGTAAAAATCAAAAATGGGGAAGATTTGTTGCGTTGATTACAGCCAAAAGAGTGGGCAGAATTTGTGTTATTAAGGTTTCGTTTAATTCCAAAAAGGACATCATTGGTATACTTGAAGCCAAAACTGAAGCCTTCAGCACGTGCTCTTTTCCAGGATAAGGAAACCTGCATATTGGGTGTGTGCAAAAGTTCTTCCCGTTTTTGTAATACACTGCTAGCCACCCAAAATGCAACACCAAGAAGGAAGCATGCGTCGCCGCAAGAGGACGTGCAAACGATTAGCATTGTAGGGCATATGCAAATCATGTGCGCCCGGCACGCCACCGAGAAGCACTATAAGAAGGGTGCACAGAAGGCGAGGTGTAAGTAGTGGAAGTGTGTTGTGCTGCCGGACCCGTGCGTGGAAATCTTCCTGATGCCTCGTTGCAGAATACGTCAGTCATTTCAGCACGTTTCGGAGTTCGACCGAGGACGAATAGTGGCTTATGGCGACAGCGGTTTATCGTACCGAGACATCGGCGCCCGTGTGGGACGACATCCAGCCACAGTGAGGCGAGTATGGATTCGGTGGGTGCAGGAGGGACGGACGAACCAACGTGAGCGATTGCCGCAGCCGCGGCATACGACTGAACAAGAGGACCGGCATGTTGTACGGCGGGCATTGCCGGCTTGCACCGCCACATCACGAACGTTAGCGCAGAAATTATGGTGTGTTGCGCAACAACCTGTGTCAGCATGTACCGTTCCACAGTGTCTGCAGGAGCGGGGACTTGTCGCACGGCACCCATTGCCCCGATTACCATTAACGTTACACCACCGGCGAGTACGGCGGCAGTGGGTGGTTGAACGCCGCACCTGGACTACGAAATGGCACTACATTGCCTTCTCCGACGAATTCCGCTTCTGCTTGCAACACCATGATGGTTGGATACACGTGTGGCTGAACCGCGGCGAGAGACTGTATGACGCCTGCATTATGCATCGCCATACAGGTCTGTCGCCTGGCGTTATGGTTTAGGGCGCAATTGGATATGACACCCGCACCCCTCTGGTACGCATCGCCGGTACACTCAACAACCACTGCTACATCTCCGACGTTTTGGAGCCTGTAGTCCTCCCTTACCTGCAGGACCTGCCAGCGGCCACGTTTCAACAGGACATGCACGCCCGCACGTGGCACGAATCGTGTAACAATTCTTCATGGCCATCCAGGTGTCACTGCTGCCGTGGCCCGCCTGTTCTCCCGATATGTCGCCCATCGAACACGTCTGGTCGCTGATCAGCAACCGAGTTGCCCGGCCAGCACCACCCGCGGCTACGCCTGGTGAACTGTGGCAACGTGTGGAAGCAGCCTAAACCGACATACTCCAAGCCCACATCCAAAGTCTCTTTCGTTTGATGCCGCGGCGTGTAGCGGCCGTTATTGCCAGCCATGGGGGCCACACAAACTATTGATGTCTGCGTGTTCCGCAATGCGCACGGACCTGTAAGTTCATTCTTTTCATCTTTGTATCTGTTGCCATGTGTCCAGTAAATCTGGCTTTGCTATCTCGTGTCCTTCTCGGTGTTGCATTTTGGGTGACCAGCAGTTTAGGTGCAAATTGCGATCCGAGTAATTACGTCACAGATGACGCTGCGATGCCGAATTTTCGGCCAATAAAGAGCATATAGAGGCACTAGGTTTGTCCGAGTAAGTCATTCTTAACGGAGAACACGGACGGTGTAACATGGCATGCGATAAGGAGCACATTAGGCATTGTTTACTGTACGAGTTCGATAAAGGCGGTACTGTAGCCGCGGCTTGCCTCAACATCTGTCAAGTATATGGGAAGGATGCAATTGATGATAGCACATGTAGCCGTTGTTTTCGGAAATTCCGGTTCGGAGACAGAAACTGTAAAGATCAACCACGTCCTGGACGTCCATCCGTGGTTTCTGATGAGGATGTGGACCAAGCCATAACAAATTACCCACATCCAAGCTTCAGGAATTAGTTAAAACTTTGTCGGTACACAGAACAACAGTCGAAAGACGAATGCATGCGCTTGGGTTCATCACCAAGTTCAATAACTGGGTTCCGCACCAGGTTTTGCTTTTTCATCATAGAAATGAACCATTTTGAGGATGAATTGTAACGGCTGATGAGAAATGGGTACTGTACCGTAATATACAGCGTCGACGGACTGTGTGCCAAGGTGCGGAACCTGCTTCATCGACCTCAAAAGGAGGACAGCATCCCAAATGGTTTTTGTTGAGTGTTTAGTTCGATGTCCAGGGAGTACTTCACTGGGAGATGTTGGCACCTAACCGAACGATAAATGCTGACCTCTACTGCCACCAGTTGGACAGATTGCGAGAACAACTGACATCGAAGCCGCCAGCACTCGTCAATGGCAAAGGCGTGGTCCTTCATAATGATAACGCCAGACCTCATGTTACTTTAATCACTCGGCAAAAATTACTGGACTTTGGTTGGGAAGTGTCACCACACCCGGCGTATTCCCCTGAGCTGGCACCAACGGACTACCCCTTTTTCGATCGTTACAGAATACCTTCGCTCTCCAAACCTTCGATGATGCGAACGATGTGAAAACCGCATTACATGTCTTCTTTGACTCTAAAACACAGGAGTTCTTCCGGCGTGGGATTCACCTTCTCATAGAAAGATGGTAAGAGAATGATAGCAATTATGTGAAATCCAAAGTATGTTATTTGTTCTGCTCTCCTTCTCTCTTTGTAGCCTACAAAAACGGGTAGAACTTATGCACACACTATATTTCACAAAGATTCAGCTCCTTGTCATATTGCTACGATGTGCAAAAACTGGTTTCAGAAAAGTCATGTTACATTGCTAGAATGTTCATGTAATATAACCTTGAACTGAATTTAAAGTGAATAACCGAATCCAACAGAAAACCTGTGGAGGCGATTAAAGACACTTGTTAGTTAGAAGGAACCAAAAAATAAAGCACAACTGATACAAGCAAACATACAATCGAACATTATAACACCTGATGAACTAAAATGCCTTGTTCTCGCCATGGGAAGGCGTTGTAAAGCCATAATTGCGACAAAAAGTTTCCCGACTAAGTTCTAGTAACAATAGTGAGAAATTCTGAAATACGCTTTATCATGTTCTTCTGTCTATGACTATTTTTGAAATGCATTTTTAATAAAGTGTGCTGCATTAAATTCTGTACTAAATTACTTTTCTAATGGTATATAATTTTATCATATTATTATAAAAAAAGACGGATGTTATGAGACATCAAACCTCAGAAATACAAATTTTTCAAAAGTTTCCATAATTTTGGCAAAGAGTGTATATCTTTTTTGCATTACCCAGATTTCACTACCGTGAATAAGAGTAGGAACACTCATCTTCAGTTCTTTGACATCCTCCTACAGTACCTATCACTTTGAAAGCTGAGTTTTGGTTTGCCTTCTCATTTCATCATCTAATCTCATTTTTTTCTATTAAACATGCTCCCTAAACACACAAACTTATTCAATTGATCTAATTCTCTACCATTTAGACTGATCTTGCATTCAGTGCTAACAATTCCCCGCTAAAAACCATGAATCTGCTTTTTCCCATATTTATTCTCAGTTTAAATTTCATACGAGTGAGTAAGGCACATTAGGGGTTCAGTATAAATAGCATTCAGGTAACAGCTAGCTGTGTGTGACATTGGGCAAAAAATACCAACTCAATGAGTTTTGTTCCAGATTGCTTATTTCGAATACCAAACTGGAACGGTCGAATGTGAGGTGCTCCCTCACATAAGACACAAAGTAAGATTTTTTAAAAATTTCTTTGTTTAACGACCACCGTGTGCAAATCACTAAAGGCCGTGAGCTATCTCCGTCATTAATTTAAAACCACTGGTTACATGGAAAGGACAGAGCCAGTACCGTAAGATAAGCATGCTTCATTCGGGACTTGAACCGAGATCCAGCTGGGACTATTAGCCAAAAACCTAAGACTCTGACCATTCGGCCACCCGGGCGGCCGAAGTAAGGTACATCTAATAGAAGTCATCGGTATTTCCACGTTTATACGTGAGTCACGGAAAAATTCTCATCGGCCGCCACAGGGAATCGAACCAAGAGTCTTCCAGTTACGCGCCAGACATGCTTCCACTGCACCGCAGCGGCATCGAAATTCTCCAGACTCACATATGTCGTATGTGAGTCTGGAGAATTTCGATGCCGCTTATAAACCCATAATGCCGCTTATAAACTCATATCTCACTTATAAACGTGGAAAGAGCGATGACTTCTTTTCGATGTTTCTAATCCACGTCAACTGTGTATTTCTCAAAATAAGGTAGACAATATAATATGAGAAAACGAATTGTATTACTTGTTGTTGAGACCGGTTGGACGGTACTAGGTGCAACAATGCTGAACGGACTCCATTTCATGAGAGCATCATTACTTCAAGTTTTCAGTAACACAATTATAAGAATTCCGGGAGAATTCCCTTTTTCATCCCCGATGCCCGAGTGGTGTTCTATCCGTTCGTACGAGATGAATTGTGGCGCATATATCGTGTGAGGCGCGGTTGGTGTGTTTGTCTTACGACATACATAGTACACACGCTGGATCTCTCGCTTCCATAGAACCAGTGGCTCTAAATAGGGGATGAGGCACTACTTATAACCCCATTGAGTTTCCTCACAGTGGTCATTAAAATACAAACAGAAAAACAACCTAATTATATTTTCTGAAAGTGTTTTTCCCGAATGTTTTCAATATGGCAACCCATAAAATAATCGGAGTGTTGTCTGCAGTAAAGTTACATTCTATCTATGCAGCTAAAACTTGGTTTCTGTGTTTATCGAACGATTAGGTGTCATTCCTTTTTGTCATATACACGGCGGATTCACATTAATGTGACCACTAGCTAATATCCAGAATAACCACCGTGTGCAGTGCGGACAGCAGCTAGACGTGCTGGGAGTGACTCAACAACCTGCTGAAAGGTGTTTACAGGTATGTGGAGCCATGCTGACTGCAGTGCGTCTGACAGCTGCTCAATTGGGTTTACGTCTGGGGGATGAGGGGGGGGGCAAGGAAGTTCTTTGAAGTCTTCATCGTGCTCTTCCAACCACTCTCGGACATTTCTAGTTGTGTGTCACGTCGCATGTCGTGCTGGAAGATCCCATCCACCCCAGGGAAGACAATCAGCATGTATGAATGTACGTGGATGAATTCAAAAGGAATTCGGTCTATAGTGTCTTCCACAGGTATGAGTAGACTCAGAGAATGTCACGAAAACATTTCCCAGACCATAACGCTGCCTCCGTCAGCTGGTGTTCTTCCAGTAATGATTGACGAATGTTTGTTCTCCGATGTTTCTTGCCTTATACACCAACGTCCATCAGTTTGATGAAGCAGGAAACGTTACACATCGGAGAAGGCAATCCTTTGCCAATCAGCGGAGTTCCAATTCCGTTACTGCCGTGCAACTGTAAGCCTTCTCTGCCGATGAATCTTCGTTCGCATAGGTGCAGTCAATATCCGTCTGCATCGGGGCCCCATACGCAGCAGGATTCGCTGAACTGTCGCTTCAGGCACACTTCTGGTAGCCTCCTGGTTCATTCGGCCAGTGAGTTGTTCCACTGTCGCGTGTCGAACGGCCCTCGCGCACCTTCGACGCCGACGTTCACCTCTGACATCAACGGCACGTGGTGCTCCGCAGTGTCCTCGTAGCTTATTCGCAATGGTGCCATTTCTCCAATCACGATACCCTTTAACCACAGCAGCACGCGAACAGTTCACAAACTGCGCTGTTTCGGGAATACTGCCACCCTTTGGCCCTAAACCGATATTCATCCCTTTTTGCAAATCTGATAAATCGCTCCTTTTATCGATAACAGTAACGAGTGATATGTTTTCGGAATGCATACAGCACACCTTACATACCCTCCAAGCCAGCTCACGACATGTATCTTCTTTCACTGGCAATGCGCTGGTGACGTCAAAAGTAGGAGGTGGTCACAATAATGTGACTCGACTGTGTAAATGCCGAACCGTTTTTGTAGAGCTTGGATGGTAGTTAACGAGCACCGTGAGCAACTCGATGGGTTATAAGCAGTCGCTCGTCCCTAAATTAGAGCCACTGGTTCCAGGGAAGGGAGCGAGTCAGTGCCGTAAGAAAAGCACGGGATCCGTGTCTCACTGAGGTTCGAAACCGGACCCGTCTCGGACGAATGGACAGTTCTTAGACTAAGAACTAGCCATTAGCTTCGAGATTCTGGAACATGGTGTGCGTGAACAGACAGGAAAATGGCAAATGCCCTATTTATAGATACATGGGCAAAATTTTACCGAAATTCATTAAATTTAGTGAAATCCGATTAAAGTACCGAACGTTGAAACAGCATAAATCCTGATATTTCTGAAATGAGAACTAATAGTGGTGTCTTGGATAATGGGGAGGCATTAACAGACCAGAAAGCGCATGTGCTATCTCGCCACGAAAGGAAATTTTTTCAAACCAAAATGCTCTTAAAATATGTAGTTTCAGTTGCTCAAAATTTGCGTTTTGCTCCATGAACTTCGTTAGGTAGTTTTCTATAATCCCACCTCAAGCAACAAAAATAAGTACGTCTAATTCGCGAACCTGTTCGCAACTTCATTTCAACACATTAAAATCTCATCGCTCTCAAACATGAAAGACTTCCCCGAAGCAAGCGTGAAAATACATTTTTTGAGAGAAAAAAACGAACCTCTTAATCTTCTGGGGATCTAATGTATTCGCTTTTCGTGGAGGTGCCATTTTGTGAGGCGTAATTCCATTTTCTGCATTTTTTTTTATTTTCTTCGCAGTTAGCAGACGCCTTCCTAGCACAGCTGTCGACGCGATGGCCAAGGAAGAAGAGAGCCTCCCGATGTTTCTCCTCGTGATCATCTCTGTGGCCGGTACTCTGCTCTTGCTCATCAACGCAGGGATTGTCGCATGCTACATGCAGAGGAAGAAGAAAAGACAACACACGCAAGGTGAGAGACGGAGAATATTCCGCAGAGATTTCATTTCTACAAGCAAGAAATTCTTGTACAAAATTTGATCTCTTAAAAATGTTACTTTCAAAGAGCTTATTCTATTGGATTACGTGATGTAGAACATTTATTCACACTAAAATGATTCCCAAAAACAAAATCGTGGGCAAAATGTGTCTCCTCTTGAGCATTTAAATGCATTAACCTCTAAATGTACCTCCTAATGGATTGTATCAGATGTGCAAGAAACACCGCTCATTTTTTGTACGGAAAAGTTAACTCAAGATATTGCCCATTACCACACAAAGTTTATTTCAAGGTTAAATCAATTCATAGCGGAAATATTAAATACTTTTCCTTAAATATTTTAAACATTTTTTCGCTATTAAATGAAACTATTGCATTATATAGATTTCATGTACCCCAGACAAAAACGATACGTAATACAGAACATTTAATCGCACAGAAATTGTACCCATGAAAAACACTTGTGCAAACATTGTCTACCACTGAGCATTTAAATGCATTATCCTATGAACAGCAGTTCTAATGGATGTTTTTATTGAGGATTTAACGACCACCGTGAGCAATTCAATGGGCTATAAGAAATCGCCCGTCACTAATTTAGGGCCACTGGTTCCATGTAAGAGAAAGAGCCAGTTCCGTAAGACAAATACATTTTGTACAACATACATGCCTCAACGGGATTTGAACCCGGACCCATCTCAGACGAATGGTCATGAGCCAGCGTTTAGACCATTGCACTACCATGGCAGCCGGCTAATTTATTATTTTCAGATATGTTAATCGAAAAAAATTGCGAACGTCAAAAAATGGCCCCAAAAATGTATTTCAATATGAAATCAATTAATAGCGGAAATGTTAAATTTTTTCTTTAAATATTTTAAACCTTTTTCCGCCATGAAAAGAAACTATTACATTAAACACCACGAAAAAGATTTAATTACATAGATTTCATATCTTTAGACAAGAAATTAATGTTAGAAAATCGTTCTATTACTTTGTAATTATCGATTTGTTAGACTTTATGACTATATTCAGTCATTGGGATTTCATTTCCAATTTCAGCAAATTTATGGCGGAAAAACTGCATTTAACCCGTTAAACGATAAAAATAGTTTTACTGTACTGAGAACATTGATACAGTTAATAGCATTTGCTTGATTCCTAAGCATAGAAGATGTATCGTGAAAAAAGTTAGTTTTAAGCCCATTAATCTCGAAGAACTGACATACCGAATAATGCAGTAGCAAAAATTTAATAACCAGATTTTATTTCCAGGTTCGTGGAATTTGTAGTGAGAAATGATTTCAAATTATCTCAGTATCAAATATCTGAGAACAGACATTTGATTTTGAACTGCCAAATATATGAAAGATCGTCCTTTAAAAATGCCGAAACTTAGAAGTTGGCTCAACCACATTAGTTTACAAACTCTAGCAAAATGATTCAATTTCTTAATTGATCGTTATTCTCTTCTAAGAATTCATTTTACTTTATAAAGCAACACCAGAGACATAATCTCACAGATTTAATTTCTAGTTTCAGTTTCTTACGTTGGCAATATATTCCCAGTTGAAAAACCGACTGTTTGAAAACATTTTATGGGTCTATGTCAAAGACAAGGTCTTCGTCCCTCCCATTCTTGCTAATTTTGCAGATCTGAAACAAGGTATCGCAACAGCTATAGATAGAGTTGATGATGGTAAGTTTACGAGTGTTTGGCCAGAATTATACTGCCGCATTGATATAGGTCGTATACTTAAAGCTGCACAAGTCGAACATCTGTAAGTTGCTGTAACATACCTTAAGAGTTTCCCGTGCAACGTGAATGTTGATATCTTAAATAGTTTCAGTTTTATAAAATGTTGAATCTGTCTGTTTCATTAGTAATAACCCGGTACATTTTTCAATGAATGAAATACGGGATAACACCAATGTACAGGGCAAATTTTGAAGTTGTGAATCCGTTTATTGGTGTAAATATGAGATGGATGCTAAGTTAGATAATATCCGAAAACTTGAAAACTTCGTCGTCCTGGAGCGGGAATCGAACCCGCGTCTCGCGAATAGCGCCCGTGTCAGCTAACCTCTACACCACCCAGAGCGACTAAGTCTCAGGTTTCTGATTAATTTGATTCCTCCGGGCAATCACGGGAATAAATTATAATCGTCCAATCACGGGAATAAATTATAAAAATCAATGCCGGTTGCTTCGACTAGCGAATCCTGTGATGGTTAAATTCAAATTGCTCGGAAACTTGAGACTTGGTCGTTCTGGGTGCTGTGGTGGTTAGCCTACTCGGGTGCTATGCGGGAGACGCGGGTTCGATTTCCGCTCCAGGACGACGAAGTTTTCGGATATTATCTAGCTTACCATTTATGTCATATTTACACCAATAAACGGATTCACAACTTCAAAGTTTGCCCTGTACATTTATTTATTTTTGTGGTTCAGATTTTTCAAAGGAAGGCATCTACATTGTACCATCTCTGTGTTACTAAATTCCGAACTTTATCATAAGAGATGTATGATATGCCTCTAGCTTCTCTAAAATTTTGTATCTGGTCTGATTCTGTTTCTAACGAAAATTCTAGATGAAAAAACAGGCCTCATTTAGGCTACCGTTAGATGGTATATGGCTAAAAACGTGATAACCTTTGAGTTGGGAGATAGAGACGAAACACTTACATTATTTGCTTCTTTATTAGGAGCAAAAGTTTTCTACTCTCGTTAAAGTTCCTCCTCGAAAAATTCTGATTCCGAAAGGAGTCTGTGGACTTCTTGTTAATAATTAAGAACGAAGAAACGTGATGCATTGTTTCAGCGCCATGCGAAGGTGACCTCCGCTGCCTTCCTTCCAGATCTTTATATACTATCAAACATTGTTTCCTTCCAGAAAACACGAAGAGAGAGGGGGCGACCTCCTAATCTTACCTGGACCTCGTTGTTATGCTAATACTGCTATTAAGGCATGCGGGGAAGCCGAAAGAACGGTACTTCCTGAAACTGAGGACCAATTATGTTCTCAACATAGCCTTGGCGCATGCCCTGATGATCGCCGGCTTGTCCTAAGGCCATCGGATGGCAATTTAGAGTGGTTCTTGCTTATGAATCATTCAAACCCCGATGCTAATTCTAGCCATGAATCACACTGGCATGTCAGCGCACGAGAGAGCTTACCGAGAGATTCTATTAGCTTCCAGAAATCAACTTCGTCTAACCTTCGTGCTTCTTTCTTTCTTCCTTCTTCATTTTTTTTTTTTTTTTTTTTTTGCACGTCCTCTTTGTTTTAATTTTTGTTAGGAGCTGAGCACATATGTTATGAGGTTTTTAAGCTGCCAGCTCCACTAATAAAACACCCTTGGAAACTAAATGAGAAGCAGAAGTGTGGGGTTATGGGATTTTAACTGCCTTCTTTCTGTTCTGAAGGAGTATGATGACCGTGAAGAAATATTATATCGCTAGGCAAGAGTGCCAAAGATTTTTTTTGTTCCTTTCTGTAATGTAACGCGTGAGATTGATGGAGCCTCTATTAAAACAAGTAAGGCGTTTCAGAAAAAATGCGAAAGGAGAAGTGTGTTAGATATACGGCGTCCAATCAGGAAGTATCGGGACTGAATCTCTAAAAGCCGAGATATTTTATTTACCAGGATGGAAGATTTATTCCTCTAAAGTTGGCAATATCAGCAAGCACTAACGCATCCCACCGTTCTTCTGCAGAAATATCTATCATGATTACATTTTGAAATTCCCAACTTATTTCTGGCGTACTTTGTATAATCGTTTCCATATCATCACTTTTTGCCACCTTTTAAGGTTTTCTTTAACTTCGGAGAATCACAAAATCATAAATAATGTAGTATGATATTATTTACATAATTTCCATCAGATTCTGCGTGCTCATGGAAAACAAAATACATAGTTTTGTTTTCGTTCGGGGTTTAACCTTTTCCATCCCAAAATTTCATTTTTTAAATTGGAAACTTATTTTTCGGGTTTTCGTGATGTTTTGGGTTTGTAATAAAAAAATAACACTGAAAACTTTTTATAGCATTTATTCCTCAAATGCAAAATGTTGTTTTGGGGATACAAAAGTTCAAATTTCTGATAATTTGATTTCCTTTTCCTAATTTGTTTCCTTCATGAACTTGAAACCACATGGTTCTTTAAAAAGGAAATTCTCTTTTGATCTCCCGTCTCTGAATACAGGAAAAGTTCAATAGAATATTTTTTACTTCACATGGAAATCCACAAAGCAGCATTTGTGTGTGTGTGTGTGACACTCAAGATCATATCACATTTTTGGCACACAACAAAGGAAAATCCTATCTTGCAGTTTTTACAGTGTTGTTTTGGATTAGTTGACCAGCTACAATGGGTTTAGTAAGAATTTGTTGTGTTAGTAGGATTACGAAAATTCAGAGAATATGCACTGCCGGAAAATGGAAAGAGAACACCCAGAAGGAATGTCAGTTGGAACGTTATATTATAATACGCTATATTGCTAAAAGTCACCTGACACCCCTTGAAAAGCAAATGAACGGATCCGCTGCGTTGTTAAGATGCACGGTACATGTATAAACGGTATAAAAACAAGACTGCAGCTGACCGCGATTATATCCCATTGTGAGGTTGAGTGAAAATATCGCGGCAGGAGAGAACTGACTTTGAGAAAGGAAAAATTGTTGGGTGTTAAATTAGTGGGTTGTTCAAAAGAGAAACCGAGAGGCGTTTAAACACACCCAAGTCAACTGTTTTGGTAGTACTGAATAAGTGGAAGACACACGGCGTCCCTGAAACAACAAAACGTACCGCCAGACCAAAGAAAATCAGTGATAGAGGACATCGAAGCCTCAGGAGAGTCGTTACAGCTAATCGACGGAGTACTGCACAAGACCTCAGTGTACAGGAGAGTAAAAATGCTGAAACCTTCGTATGTACACGTACCATTCGCAGAGACCTTCATCCTATGGGTCATTATGGCCGTGCGGCTGCTTATAAGCCTTTCATCTTCACTTGGAATGCTACTCGTCGTTTAGCATGGCGTAAAGAGCATTTATCGTGGACCGTAGATCGATAGAAACGTGTCCTATGGACTGATGAATCTAGATACACGATCCTTCAGTCTGATGGCCGTGTGTGGGTATGGCGGCAGCCGGGGGAACGCTATTTACTACAGTGTACTGCTCCTACTGTCAAGTTTTGAGCTGGCAGTGAACTCTTATGGGGGTAGTTTTCCGTGGTATGGTCCCGGCCCATTGGTTATCGTGGGCAAGCCTGTTAACCAAAAGGTATACCTCGATATTCTGGACAATTATGCCCTACCAAATCTGTGGCAATGCTATGGAACCGAGCCTTGTTAGTACCAGCAGGATAATGCACCAATCCATAAAGCAAGGACTGTTACAGCGTGGTTTGACGATAATTCCTTATCGTGTGTGGACTGCCCAGCACAGAGCCCTGAACTTAATATCATGGAGCACCTATGGGATGAATTAGAGCGCCGCATAAAGCATAAGAAGTTTCGAACCAAGGCCTACTACTAAGCAACAGTTAGCGGCAGTATTATGTCCTGAATGGAAGCGCATACCTATCGCTGTGTTCCAAAACCTTGTAGAAAGCATGTCTCGAAGGTTCAGTGCATGCGTTAAGACCAAAGGTGGACCGAAACCGTACTAATGTATGTAAATAAATGCTATGTTGTCTTTCTGTTCTAGATGTCCGGTGACTTTGGTCAATATAGTGTATGTTATTTGTTAAGAGCAGTAGAAACTGTGATCTAAGTTGGAATGTCATTGGATGAAGTAATGACGTCACCGCGGACGAAAACATTAAAAGGACGCTGCATCTAATTAAACACTAGGACGTTCAGAAAGAAGTCATTTGTCTGGTGTCGTGTTGTTCAGTGCTGCCATGCCTGGACAACGCAGGCGCACAACATTTGTTCAGTTATCGGAGTTCAAGCGAGGCCGTATAGAGTGGGTCACCCCGCACGGGGATGGCTGGTTTTCCAGTTGTTTAGGGAGCGGCGCCCCCACGGCCCGAGCTGACCTTGTGACTGGTCAACATCTGTCATGCCACCGCTTGTTTTTTTTTTTTTTTTTTTTTCAGTGCTGTTGGAGTTTGCAGGGACGGCTGTTCATTCAGCTGTTGGGGAGTCGCGGCCCCACGATCCCGAGCTGGTCTTGTACCTCGCTTTTTCGTTTTTATTTATTTTCTGCACTGGCCAGTTGCCCGTGTTGTATACTCTACCTAATCGCTACCACGTTATGTACTAACACCCCGGTCTTGTGGTTTTGTTACCCTCCACCACTAACTGTTTTATATTAACCGCTCAGTTCGTAGGTTGCTGAGATTCCGTTTAGGTTCCACTCCAGGGTTTTGTCTTCCTTGGATTACTTTTTCCCTTTTAGCTGGTTTGGGTGCTAGACCTACCTGCATGTTTGCCGCGTGCGGAGACCCGTGAGGCGGAAATGGGATGTCTGGCGGCTGATGTCGCAGGAGACCGGAGAAGTGCCTCCTGTGTACCAACACTCCTCTTCGACCCCGGCTTCGCTGTAAACGGGAGGCACGTATAGCACGGCAGGGTAAGCCCGGGGCTGTGGGATTATACCAAAGGCGTTGGCATGACGGTACCCGGAGGCCGAAGTGTCCGCCGAGTGCGTGTGATCACAGCCAACGGACTATATCTGCAGCGTATAAGCTCCAGAACTGTGTCCAGCGTCATTTTCTTGGCTTGCAGACCTCCAGTTCTATCTTGTAGGGCTCGGTGGTGGGTGGAGTAGTCTGTAGACGAATCCTCCTCCTTTTTTCCATGGGTAAAAACAAAAACAAAAACTCCAAACTCAAGTCACCTGAGAAAATGATAGTTGACATCGACTCTCCTTCGTCTTCTCAACCTATCAAGTCCCATAACCTTAAACGATCTTTAGATCATGACCTGGACCAAGAACGTGAAACCCCTTCTTCGGCAGCTGTACCAGTCGCTCCGAAGCGTCGTCTGCCCTCGATTACTGTGAATACGCATGCTACACACTTAGTTGTAGAATCCATCGATCCGAATGAGAGACTGTCCACCAGATCTCCCTTTTTCATTTCTAAAGCTTTGGACGCTGCGGTTGGCTCCTTGAAGTCTGTGAGGAAGCTTCGCTCTGGGAACCTGCTTGTCCAAACTTGCAGTGTTTCTCAGAGTAACACACTTCTGCACCTCACTAGTCTTCAAGGCATTCCTGTCAAAGTAACACCTCACCCGTTTCTTAACACCTCTCGGATGTTATTTCGGAGTTTGATCTCTTGTCATGCAGTGAGGACGAATTGGTGAGTGAACTTGCAGATCAGGATGTTATTGCTGCACGTCGTATGATGTTCCGGCGCGATGGTTCTTTGATTAAGTCTAAAAATGTAATTTTGACTTTTAACTCCCCGAAAGTTCCGACCGAAATTAAGGCTGGCTACTTGGTCTGTGGAGTTCCCCAGTACATTCCCAGTCCTCTGCGCTGTTTCAGGTGCCAGAGGTACGGGCATTCACAAGGTTCATGTAACAGTTCCGCTCGTTGCGCAAATTGTGGCTCCAGTGAACATGACGGGGAAGGTTGCACTTCTGCGGCCTGCTGTGGTAACTGTGGTGAGGCCCATGCAGCTTACTCCCGCAACTGTATGAAATGGAAGGACGAGATGGTGATCCAGCGCCTCAAGACCCTGGAAGGCCTCTCGTACCCTGCTGCCAAGGCCAAGTTGGGTATTCCCAACAACCGACAGCGTACTTTTGCCGCAGTAGTTCAGTCTCTGCCACAACCCGCGCAGCCCTTTGTTCCGCGCCCTGTAGCTCTCGCTGTACTTACCAAAAGATCTACAGCTGAACAAGCGACACAGGTGGATTTCTCCGAGCTCCAGCTTATTCGACCAGCTGACTCTACGCCTTCTCTTTTGAAGACGACCGACTCTTCCAGTTCCCAGCAGAAAGCCTGCACTTGTGGAAGACCCGGCCCTAAATCCGCAAAGGTGTGCAGTGTCCATCCAACTGTCGCGGTCCAACTGACCAACATTGCAACTGTCCTAGACTCAGCGAGGTCCCTACCCTCAACCAACATTATAGAGGAAAATAAGGGGAGGAGAGTCACAGTTCGTCCCTCTCCTGTGACTCATCTTATGTGTAATTGTGTTCGTTTTCGTAATGTGTTTTATCATTCTCATTCCTCAGTTTTACTTAATCGGCTAGTTTCTAACCATTGTACCATGTTTTTAATACTGTTTGTTTCATTGTCTTTTTTGGCCCTTCCATCATTCTCATGGTTTGGTTTTACTTGGTCAGCCAGATTTTGGGATTTATGCCACGTTTTTTTTAATACTGTTTGTTTGTCTTGTGTCTGGTGCTCTTTGGCCAAACATGGCCCTTGCGCCATAAAAATCAACCAACCAACCAACCATCCAACCTAGAGGGGGTCAGGGAATGGTGGTTGGTCTTTCTGTCAAATCGCGGACCGACCGTGACGAGAGGTATTGACCGTGGTAAGGTGGTAGCGTCTGTCGTCAGAGGAGCATTCGCATCCCCGGAGACGTGGTTCGGGGCAAGAGAGAGTTACTGACGCATCGTAGGATCGGTGTATCAGGAGTAGGACGTTGGCAAAGCAGAAGGCTACGGCGTCAGAAATTTGATCCTCTGTCATAGCAAAGGTGTTACCAGAACGATACGGAATCGTTTGTTGGAAGCAGGACTACGGGCACACGTGCCAATGGCACGGTTACTACTGACCCTTGGTCACCGTAGAGCACGTTTGCGGTGGTGTCAAGAACGAGCTCATTGGTGAAAAGAATGGAGGTCTGTTGTCTACAGTGATGAAAGCCGATCCTTCTTTGGGAGCGTCTGACGGTCGTATACGCGTCCGAAAGCGACAAGGTGAGCGCCTTCTGCCATCGTGCATCCGCCAACGACACACAGGCCCCACGCCGGTGTTCATGGTGTGGGGTGCGATTAGCTACCACTCTCGTACGACTCTGGTGTTTGTTCCGGGTACACTGAATAGCAGCAACATCGTGCAGCCGGTCGTCCTGCCATTTTTGAGTGCGATCCCAAAGGCAATATTCCAGCAGGATAACGCCCGCCCACACTCCGCCAGGGTAATTCAACATGCCCTTCAGTTTGTGCATCAACTCTCTTCGCCAGCACGCTCTTCGGATTTGTCTCCAATCGAGCATGTCTAGGACATTGGATCGGACAAAGACTCTTCCGCGGACTGCGGCAGGCAGCGACCATCTCTGATTACGCATCGAAGTGGAATGCTCTCCCCCAGCGTGATACTCAACATTTGTACGACCGATTGCATGCTAGATTGGAAGCTTCTATTGCTGCTGCAGGAGGCGCAACACATTATTAAAATATGCCTTCTGTGCACTGCAATACGCATTAAAAGGGAAAATAAGCATTGAATCACTTTACACGTGTTATCACTTTCCTTTCTTAACAAGTTGTTGCTACGACATAAATCTCACAGATGCAGCTGCAATTTTTAATGCTGTTCTTTTTTAACATTCCGGCAGTGTATGTTATTTCTGAACAACAATAGGCTGGAAAGGGTTATTGACCACTGTGAGCAATGCGGTGGACTATAAGCAGCCACCGGTCCCTAATTTAGGACCACTGTTTCTTGGAAAACAGTGTTTGTAGAGACTTTTACCTGAAATCAGTGTACCCGAGCTCAAAAAATCAGTAGAAATCAATACACCAGATTTTGTTTTCTGAAATATTCACCACCTCCCAAATTTAATGTAGAATTGGATGTAATTTCAATATGAAGGAACACTTAAATCTACTGATATGTCAAATATTACCAGTATTACAAAAACTGTTATTAAGCAGTCGAATGAAATTCAAAGCAACGCAGTCCTGAGTGGCTTTTTATAAGATATTACTGATAGTCGGCTTTATTAAATAATGTTCATCATTTAAAGTAATGTTAGTGTACTGTAAAAAGTTATGGCATTTACCTTTTAATGCAATCCCAACTGGATAGGTCATCGGTCTCATTTGTTGTCTTCTTTTCTTTTTTTTTTTTCTTTGATTGGAGGTTTAACGACCACCGTGAGCAACTCATTGGGCTATAAGCAGTCGCCCGTCCCTAATTTAGGGCCACTGGTTCAAGGCAAGGGAGAAAGCCAGTTCCGTAAGACAATTACAACATCCATGCCTCACCGGGTTCCAACCCGGACCCTTTCTGACGAATGATCAGAGGCCATCGCTGAGACCACTGCGCCACCGGGGCGGGATTTTTTTTTCGTTTTTTTTTTTTATTGAAGGTTTTTTTTTTTTTTTTTTTTTTGATTGGAGGTTTAACGACCACCGTGAGCAGCTAAATGGGCTATAAACAATCGCCCGTCCCTAATTTAGGGCCACTGGTTCCAGGGAAGGGCGAGAGATAGTGGCGTAAGACAAACACGACACCCATGCCTCACCGGGATTCGAACACGGACTCCTTTCTAACGAATGATTAGAAGCCATCGCTTAGACAACTGCGCCACCGGAGAGGACATTTGATGTCTTCCAAAAAACAAAAAGTTATACAGGGTGTCCATAAAGTCTTTCCCACATTGCAAAAATTTATATAGAAAAATCTATATAAGTTAAAACGAAATAGTTGGCAGCATAATATAGCAGCACTCGTAGATTTTTTTCTGTTCTTTATTTGAGCGCTACTGCTGAATAAGAGGAGAAATTCATCGATAATGGCTTCCATGAAAGAAAAAGCGGCGCGCGTGTTGTGGCTACATGAGACCGAATCGGGTTTACTGCCCAGCGTCATTTCAGAAAAGAATACAGACGATCACCACCGGATCAAAAAGCATGAAAGCTTGGTACAAAAGGTTTAAAGCGACGGGTAGTGTTAGCGATCTCCCGCAAGCAGGCCGACCACCGGTTACACAAGAGACAGCTGCAGCTGTTCAGAAAACATTTCTGGGAAGTCCCAGAAAATCCATTTGTCGTGCTTCACTGGGAACTGGGATTCCCCGTGCCCCAATTCACAAACTTTTACCTAAACGTCTTCATCTGTATGCTTATAAGGTACAGATCGTTCAAGCTCTTCAGCCTGATGACCGGTCTAGCCGTGCTGAATTTGCGACGGAGATGTTGTAGCGCATTGCTCATGATAGTGATTATCTGCACCGTGTCTGTTTCTCAGATGAATGCCACATTCACGTCTCTGTTGCAGTAAATAGGCACAATGTGCGAATCTTGGATCAGAAAATCCCTATTATGCCATCGAACAACGGAGGGTTAGCCCGAAAGTGAACGTATGGTGCGGCCTGATGAACGGCAGAATCATCGGACCCTTCGTTTTTACAGACACCACAGTAACATGCAGCGTGTACCCGGATATGCTGGAACTTTTTGTCGCACCTCAGTTGCATGCACTTCGATCTTCGGTTATTTTCCAACAGGACGGTAACCCCCCCCCCCCCCCCCCCCGCCCTCCTCATTGGTCAATAATAGTTCGTGAGTTCCTAAATTCCAAATTTCCAGACGGATGGATTGGCCGCGACGGTACCATAAAATGGCCACCTCGATCGCTCAACATAACCCCTCTAGACTTTTTCCTGTGGGGTTATGTGAAAGACCAAGTTTACTCTAGCAGTGTTCCGGATGTTGAGACGTTGAAAAGCAGAATAACGGACGTCAATGGTTCTGTGTCTGCTGAGATGTTAAACGAAACATGGCGTAAAATCGAATATCGCTTAAATGTCCTCCAGGCCACAAATGGCGCCCATGAGGATGTGTACTGACACAGGGAAAAACACTTTACTTGTGCACCATCATTGACGTGCAATCCCTTTCTTGCACCTGTAATATATTTTTCACAAATTTTGAAGATGACAATCCGATTTTTGGCGTAAATGTGACAAGGATGGTAAGTCAGATAATATCCGAAAACTTGAAACTTTTCATCATCCTGGAGCGGGACCCGAACCCGCGTCTCCCAGAAAACGTCTAGGTATGCTAAATTTTCAAGTTTTCGGATGTTATCTGACTTACCATCCTTGTCACATTTACGCCAAAAATCGGATTGCCATCTTCAAAATTTGTATTATATGGCGTAATCCCGTATTTCTTCATGAATATATTTTTTTATATTAATTTTGTAATACGGGAAAGATTGCATGGACACCCTGTATAATTATACTTCCTACTAAACGATAACGAGATGTTCCCAAAGAACGTGAAATAAGTGCTATTCTCAAAAAAAGTGTCATTAACACAAATATCGTAGCATAGATATTTTTCTGATATTCTGCGTTTTAGTAAAGCTAGATAAAATATTTGTATAATTAGTTACCTAGAATGAAAAAAAAATATTTCATGACAACCAGTATGAATTTTAAGAAATAACAATTAGCAGGTGTTGAATAATTTTAGTCTTCGTCAGCTTATTCTCTGCAGACCAATTCTGAGGTTTACTCTTGCCAATTGGATCAGTAGATGGAAAAGAAATGAAAGAATGCAGAGATGTTTAGACAGTATGTCCGTAAACGTGTTGGTGGTCTTAAAACAAAGACAAATCAGTACATTACGAAAATCTATCAATAGACAGGAATCAAAATCAGTGCATTACGAAAATTTATGAGTAGACAGGAATCAAAATCAGTACATAACAAAACTCTATCAGTGGACAGGAATCAAAATCAGTAGATTACGAAAATCTATCAGCAGACAGGAATCAAAATCAGTACATTACGAAAATATATCAGTAGACAGGAATCAAAATCAGTGCATTCCGAAACTATATCAGTAGACAGGAATCAAAATCAGTAGATTACGAAAATCTATCAGTAGACAGAAATCAAAATCAGTACATTACGAAAATCTATCAGTAGATAGGAATCAAAATCAGTAGATTGCGGAAATTTACCATTAGACAGGAATCAAAATCAGTACATTACGAAAATCTAGCAGTAGACAGGAATCAAAATCAGTAGATTGCGGAAATTTACCAGTAGACAGGAATCAAAATCAGTACATTACGAAAATCTATAAGTAGACAGGAATCAAAATCAGTAGATTACGAAAATCTATCAGTAGACAGGAATCAACATCAGTGGATCTACTGATAAATCAGTAGAATGGTAACACTACTGGGAAGATAGAGAACAAGTGCCGTGAGGCAAACATAACATCCATGTTATTCAATTTGATATGGAGAAGCAACGTTTATAAATGCAATTATTTATAACATAAGATCTAGCTTCCTCAGGTCTATAGCTTTTTGTTTTCTTTAATACAAGAAATTAATACACCATCGACCTGAGGAAGCTGGTTAATGCTCCAGCGAAAATAAAGTAGACGTAAGGTCATAAATGCAGTCGTGGCCAAACGTCCTGCACCAGCAGACCGAAAGTCAATTTTCGATGTTTGAAGTCAACTTATGCAGCGTAATGGTAAAGTCAGGAATACATATTTACATCATTTTAAAGGACATTTTATGCTGCAATCAAATATTTTTGCAGAATGTTATTACCAGTAATAGAAGTGAAGTTACAAGCAAAAGTACAGCGTATAGTCATAAAAAGCAAAAAATAGTGGAATTTGTGAAATTAGTGTACAATAAATTTAACATAAAATTACTGCACAGTACATTATTGAAACTTACAGGGCACTTGAAATAACTTACCAACAAACAAAATACGCTTCAATATTTAATTGATAACCACGGTTTCTTAGTAACAAAGTGCACCTTCTTGGCATGGAACTAATGAGCTTATCTACTTGTCCATTGGTGATATCACGGTTCCAAAATTGCTTTTAGATATGGCTGTGATCATTCTAATGTCTTGCACACCATTAAAAGAGTTCCAGAAACTGGATGTGTGGGAAACAGAAAAAGAACAGGTCGACCAAGGCTGTGTACTGAACGTGATGATCGCATGTTGATTCGCCGTTCCTTAAAATCAAGGTTTAAAACAGCCACTGATTTAAGAAGTGAGTGGGAGAATGAAGTAGGCATTATTGCTTCTGCACGTACAGTTCGTCGTAGGCTACAAGAAAATGGACTGACTACACGGAAAGCTGCACGAAAACCTTTCCTTACTGAACAACAAAAGATTTGCTTGGGCCAAGGCACAAAAGAATTGTACTGTTGATGAATGGAAAAATGCTATTTTCAGTGATGAAGCAACTGTTACTATTTCCGCTAATAATGTAAATAATTGTGTACGTCTTCAGGCTGGTGAAAGATATAAGGCATGCTGCACCCAGCCAACAATCAAGCAGCCATATTTGGTGATGTTATGGTCCTCTTTTTCAGCCAGTGGTGTTGGCCGTCTGCACACTGTTGATGGAACATTGAATGGATCGAAATATAAGGATACTTTGAAGTCCAACCTGCTACCATCTGCACAAGACATGGGTTTGCGGAATTTTATCTTTCATGACGACAGCGCGCCATGTCACCGGTCAAAGCTGGTTGAACAGTGGTTTAATCGAAAAGTTATGAGAAAACTTCAGTAGCCGGTACAGCCACCGGGTTTTAATCCCATAGAGAATCTGTGGGTGAGATTAAAGCAAAAGATCCGTCAACAAGGAACCACATCAAAAACAGCATTTATTGAGTCTATAAGGGCGCTTTAATATTTAATTGGATAACCACCGTGTTATCACCAATGGGCAATTAGATAAGCTCATTAGTTCCATGCCAAGAAGGTGCACTTTGTTACTAAGAAATCGTGGATATCCAATTAAATATTAAAGCGTATTTTACTTGTTGGTAAGTTATTTCAATTTTCCTGCAAGTTTCAATTTTCGTTTTCCTAGATCCTCGCGTAGAATTTCATGACAGATAGACTTACTGATGCCCACCGACTGAGCCAAAAGTCTCACTGTAATTCGGCAATATTTTTTTAACTTGTTTCGCACCTCTTCGATTTTTTCCACTGTCCGCACAATGGAGGGCCGCCCAGATATCGGATCATCATCAAAGGATTCTCTTCCGTCCCAAAACCGCGTATACCATTCTAAACCTCTGCCGCGGGATAATGCTGGGTCCACATACGCTTCTGGTGACATTCTGTAAGTTTCAGTAGCTGATTTGCCAAGTTTTTAACAAAACCGGATGTTTACTCTCTGCTCTTGCATGGTTAAAATGAAATGGGACGATTTATACCGGTACCGCCTGTCGGTACTGGTATAAACCGGTTTCCAGCTGTTCAAGGACCGCTGCCTTCCTGCATGTATGTGATACTTTTATACCACTACTATTACGAGATACTTTTATACCACTACTATTACGTGATACTTTTATATAACTACTATTACGTCAGTTATGCGGTCAGTCCTGGAACTTATTGACCGTAGGTTGTTTATCAAACAACATCCATTCATCAAGGGATTCAAACCCGGATCCACTTCATGATCCTGGTTGATATAAAGAAATTCCGAAGTCTTAACCGAGTTTCATTCAACCATCTCCAACATGGTCTTCTTCTGGGTCTATTCCCGTTCTTTGAAATTCGATCTGGTATTTAAGTTGTCCAACAGTGATCAAATCTTCGACTATTATGTCCATCATAATTCAATTTCAGGGCTGTCCATTGTCA
The DNA here is from genome assembly GCA_039090855.1 of Macrothele yani. Lineage (NCBI taxonomy): Eukaryota > Metazoa > Arthropoda > Arachnida > Araneae > Macrothelidae > Macrothele > Macrothele yani. Next base: position 163,717,491 of record CM077002.1, read on the forward strand.
TTTTCCTGATCTATGATATTTGTTTTCATATCGTTCCTAGTTAAAGCAAGTATAAATGTATCCATGATTCTGTAAGAATCCTGCAGCCTCTGTACATCTTTTTTGGTTAAGATTCTTTTCTCTGATTCATAACTAAAAAGACGCACTGATCAAATACTTTCATTTGAAAAGGTAATGGGCTCATTGCTCTTGAAAATTTACTATTTCCTGCTTTCATTTGAAAAGGTAATGTGGCTCATTGTTTTTTAATTGGGTCTCATTGCTCTTGAAAATCTACTATTTCATATTTTCATTTGAAAAGGTAATGGGGCACATTGCTTTTTAAATAGCTCTTGAAAATTTACTATTTCATACTTTCATTTTAAAAACTAATGGGGCTCATTGCTTTTTAAACGGGGCTCATTCCTCTTGAAAATCTACTATTTCATACTTTCATTTGAAAAAGTAATGGGGCTCATTGTTTTTTAAATAGAGCTCATTGCTTTTGAAAATTTACTATTTCATACTTACGCTTGAAAATTTATTGCTCTTGAAAATTTACTATTTCATGCTCTTGAAAATGGGGCTCATTTCTCTGGAAAATTTACTATTTCATACTTTCATTTGAAAAAGTAATGGGGCTCATTGCTTTTTAAATGGGGCACATTGCTTTTTTAAATGGGGCTCATTGCTCTTGAAAAGTTACTATTTTAGACTTTCATTTGAAAAGGTAATGGGGCTCATTGCTTTTTAAATGGGATCATTGCTCTTGAATATTTACTATTTCATATTTTCATTTGAAAAGGTGATGGTGCTCATTGCTTTTTCAATGGGGCGCATTGCTCTTGAATATTTACTATTTCATATTTTCATTTGAAAAGGTGATGGTGCTCATTGCTTTTTCAATGGGGCTCATTGCTCTTGAAAATTTACTATTTCATATTTTCATTTGAAAAGGTAATGAGGCTCATTGCTTTTTAAATAGGGCTTTTGCTCTTGAAAATTTTACTATTTCATCCAAATGCTCTCGAACAAAATTTTATACGGCGATTAATTTCTTCTTCGATATGACTCTCCCTTGATATTTGTTGCTCAAGGTAAATGTAGGTATCAGTTACCTCTAGATCTTTCCAGTCAATTGCTGAATCTTCAGTTCTTGTAAATCCTTTGCCACACTGTATTTATTTATTGGCCTTTACTTCACTTAAACATTGCCTCCGTACTATCAGTCGGTATTTCTCGTTGCACTAGAGTTTCTTAGTGTTAAGCCTCCGATCGGTAGCACACAAAATCCTTAATTGTACACTGAGCTGAATTAGGCGACCTAACGTCCAGAAGAGATAATACTTCAATTACTAACATAAATCGTCTTTATTGCTTTTCCAAGAATAGCTACAAGGTACTTCAGGAACCTCAACAACCTGAGCCTCTGTAACATTAGGTCGAATTTTATACATCTCAATACAACTCTGGAATACATCTAGTCTACTAATTACAACACACTTATGCAGTAATGTACACACATCACACCACGCTTTTTCTCTGAACACTCCATGTATTACACTGCCGGGCAATTGCTAAGGACGGGTGACAGTAGCAAAGATAGCAACCATAAAATGGAAGGCAGAAAAATGTGGAAATTAGCATAAGTGCGGGATACAGTAAGACGTGTTGTGCGTATGCAAATTTTGGATTGCCGAACTTGTTTGTGACGTCATAGCGCTGATAAGAGATATAAAGGATTTGACGCGTATTGACCGTTGTTCAAACGCAAAGTTGAAACGGAAAGAATCAATTGACGAACTTGCAATTTTCAGTATGTCTTCCCGACATCACCTAGATGATTTTACGCATGGCCGTATTATTGGCAAGATTGAAGAAGGGCGAAAAAATAACAGATGTTGCCAGGGAGTTCGACGTCAGCCACAGTGTTGTTTCAAGGCTTTGTAAATCATTTCAAACAGATGGAGAGTGTAGCAAACGTCACGGGGGAGGTCGTGTTCGCAGTACGACACCTGCAGAAGATCGGTACATAGTGCTATCAACAAAAGGACACCGGCGCAGCACCGCTAGTGAGGTAGCAAATCAGTTTATGGCTGCTACTGGCAAGTGGATCTCCCGAAAAACTGTCGCCAGACGTTGCATGAAGGAGGACTATACGCCCGCCGTCCTGTTCTGTGCATCCCATTGTCCAGACGTCACCGTACCGCCCGTTTGCAATGGTGCCATCAACATCGCAATTGGACTGATAACGACTGGTCTGCTGTCCTCTTCTCAGGTGAGAGTAGATATAGTCTATTGTCTGATTGTCGACGACAACTGATCTGGCGTGATAGTGGTACTGCATATTGTCCAGCAAACATACAGGAAAGGGACCGATATCCGACATGTAGTGTCATGGTATGGGCTGGCATCATGATCAATGGCCGTACGTCCCTCTATGTGCTTCTAACTGGTAATATGACCGGCCAACGATACATTAATGATGTTCTGCTACCTCATGTTCGCATGTTCCGCGCTGCTGTCGGTGATAGATTCATTTTCATGGACGACAACGCAACATGTCATCAAACAGTCGCTGCCCAGGAGTGTCTTGAGAGCGAGGATATTCAACGCCTCATATGGCCAGCACGTTCTCCAGATCTGAATCCCATTGAAAATGTGTGGGATGCTTTGGGGAGGAGTCTTGCTGGTCGCCAATTGCCTCCAATATACAAGGACACCCTCATCCGTGCACTGACAGAGGAATGGGATAAATTACCCCAACAGCTGCTTGATAATGTTGTGCAAAGCATGACACGAGGTGTGGAATCTTGCATCGCCCTCCATGGTGGCCATATCCTGTATTGACATCTTACGCCGGAACGCGTGCGGACGGTAATTGCATTTATTTCACGTTTACGTATTCTGCACAAAATGGCCTGTTTGTCCCTTGAACACGTTCCAAAGCCTTCTGGATTTCAGAGCACAATAAATTTTCTTTCTTGTAATGTCCTGGCATTCTGACATTATTTTATTTCACTTGGCATACAACCACACTTACTTTTTTATGCGCTATATAGCCGTTTATGATCCGTCCTTAGAAATTGTCCAGCAGTGTATATAGTTCGTTCTTATTATGTCAACATACACACATTATTCACGCTGACCTCGAGATTGATGCCACAAAAACATTCAATGAGTGAGAAAAAAATAAAACGTTGAGGTTGAAACGCTTAAAGACAATGAGCTCAAAATTTACATAGAGAAAGAAACTAAAAATGAAAGTTCAGTTAGAGTATGTCATGCATTGTATTGTACATCAATTTTGATTTTTGTAAGTTCATCCTTAAACCTACTTCTTTTCGCTTGTTAGAAAGTTATTGAATCATACCCTGTAGCAATGAAAACTATTTAGAAAACTGACTATGTCGTCAGCAACACGGAGGTGGGCCAAACAATCTTCATTATCTTCAGCTCCTTGTTCGATGATTGAAAGACATTCCGCAATGTCGGCTTGAAGCACTTAGGAGATATGGCGTCACATTGTCTCACTTTCTTTCCAAGTTTAATTGGTGTTGTAACCTCAAATAACAGAAATTTTGTACTTGCGTTATCATAGATGCGATTAATGATGCTAATGTGTGCATTTTCAGCACGTCAGAATTTCGAAGGCATTATAATTATTGATGGGCCTTCCCGGTGGCGCAGTGGTCTAAGCGATGGCCTCTGAACATTCGTCCGAAAGGGGTCCGGGTTCGAATCCCGGTGAGGCATGGATGTTGTGTTTGTCTTACAGCACTGACGCTTTCCTGGAACCAGTGAACCTAAATTAGAGAGTTGCTCACGGTAGACGTTAAACCTCTATAACGAAGTAAATTTCTCCGTCATTTTTATCCGCGCCAGGATTCGAACCCGGGTCCCCTCATTCCGGAATAAGTTGCTCTAACAATTGAGCTACGCGGACGTTTGTTCTGACTACTATCTGCCTTTATGTTGTGTGCGTCCTGCTGGAAAGTACGTCACATCTCCTGGTATACGTTACACCTCCAATAAAAAAAAACATTATTAAAGGTTTTTCGGAATCAAAAGCCTTTTCATTATCAATTACAACCATACATCGTGAGTGATCCTATTCCTTCGTTCTTCCAATTATTATATTAGAATTTATAATTACCGAAATCTTTAGTATCTCAGATTTTGTTGTTACAAGTAAACTCTGATTTTATTCTCAGATTTACTACATATATGTATATATATATATATATATATATATATATATATATATATATATATATATATATATAATAATAATATTCTTTAGTTTTTAAGTTATTATTTTATTTTTTAACAGAATACCATGTAACGGATAATAAGAGCAGCAATCCGTTTGCTTCCAGCATGTACTCCAGAGATAAATATCACGAGACAATCAACGGAGAAGCTCTCAGAAGTCCGCTTAACGAGACTGAAGACACCTTCCACGAAGAAATTCTCATGAAAGAAATTATGGTGAGAACATTTTTTTATTTCGTTCTTTCTCATTCCTGTTGCTCTTAATGAGAAACAAGCACTAATTTCAGTGGTTTTCGGATAAGCAGCTTTTATAAATAAAGCGTCGAGAAATTGTGACAAGAGATTAACCCTGACAGTCTCTCGTGTGCATCTTTCTTCATAAAAATCGAGCAAAATTAGAAATGATCCACAGTAACACAAAAAATACGTAGGACTTTCTAGGAAAATCCAGCGTGCTCTTGCTCGCGTCCAGTATTTTAGTTAATTGCGTTGTACATTCGGCATTCTGCGAAAAACTTTCTTCTTAAAATTAAAGCAATGGCGGCTACGTTTGCCTTTTTATAATACTAAGTTAGCATCTTTCGCAAGAGAGATTTATCGTGTATTTACATAGATTTCAGTCATTATAAAACGGCAGTGACGTATCATCGCAAAAGCCGCAAAAAAATTAGCTCTTGAGGCTTCAAAACACCAAGCAGAAAACTCGGCATTTCTCACTTTTTAATGTTTTGTTAATTAGCACAGTAGAGTCACATTATTGTGAACACCTGCTAATATCCAGAATAACCGCCGTGTGTAGCGCATACAGCAACTAGACGGGCTGGAAGTGACTCAATAAAGTGCTGGAAGGTGTTCAGGGGTGTGTGGATCCATGCTGACGGGAGTGCATCTGACAGCTGCTGGAGGGTGCGTGGTGGAGGATCCATAGACCGAACATAACGATCGAGATGGTACCACAGATGCTCAATTGGGTTTAATTGTGGGGAACTTAGGGGCCAGGAAAGTACTTTGAAGTCTTTATCGTACTCTTCCAGCACTCTCGCCCATTTCTATCTGTGTGACACGTCGCATTGTCGTGATGGACGATCCCATCCGCCCCAGGGAAGACGATGAGCATGTATGGCTGTACGAGGTCTGCAAGAATGGATTCATAACGACTTTGGTCCATAGTGCCTTCCAAAGGTATGAGTGGACGCAGGGAATGCCACGGAAATGCTCCCAAGACCATAACGCTGCCCTTGTGTGCTTGTGTTCTTCCAGCAAGTGTTTGTTCTCCGATGTTTCTCGTCTTATAAGCCAACGTCCATCCGTTCGATGAAGCAGAAAACATGACTCATCGGAGAAGACAATCTTTTGCCAATCAGCGGAGGTCGAATTCCCATACCGCCGTGCAAATGTAAGCCTTTTCTGCTGATGCATCTTCGTTAGCATAGGTGCAGTGACCATCCGTCTGCATCGGAGCCCCATACGCAGCAAGGTTGGCTGAACTGTCGTTTTAGACACACTTCCGGTAGCCCCTGGTTCATTCGGCCAGTCAGTTGCTCCACTGTAGCGTGTCGATCTGCCCTCACGCACCTTCGAAACCAACGCTCACCTCTCACATCAAAGGCACGTGGTGCTCCGCAGTTTCGTAGTCGCTTATTCGCAATGGTGCCATTTCTCCAATCACGATACACTTTAACCCCAGCAGTACGTGAACAGTTCAAAAACTGCGCTGTTTCAGAAATGCTGTCGCCCGAAAGGCAATAATCATCTCTTTTTGCAAATTTGATGAATCGCTCCTTTTATCCATGAGAGCAACGAGTGATATGTTCTCAGAATGCCTACAGCACACTTTATATACCGTCCAAAGCAGCGCACGACACGTGCCTTCTTTTATTGGCTACGCGATGTTGACGTCTAAAGTAGGATGTCGTCAAAATCATGTGGCTCGAGTTTGTAAAAAATTTTAATAACGATAATAAAGGCAAATTATCTTATGTTCTCTGTTACTATTTTTTTAGTAGCAGCAGTTTCGCGCTGTTAGAACGGCATAGCGTTCAGCGTCTAGTGCGTGTTATTTCTAGTACAGCAGACTTTGATCAAGATTTAACTGGATTTAAAGAACCAATACTAAATCAAAGCTGGTGAGAAAGTATCACTGAAATTATTCAGTCTTGGAGTCATTCGCTAAAGCATCTAAAAAAAAACTATTTTGAAAGAGAACTATTTTTTTTTTAACAACACCTATTTGTAATGCTTGCGGTGAACACTCTTTTACTGTAATAAAACGGGTTAAAATTTGTTTACAAATCCATTATGCCTCCTCTATAATAACTTTCGAAAAATTTTAACGGGTTTCAACAGTAAACAGTGTTCACTATGTGTAGACACTGAAGAAGCTAAAGGAAGCTATCAGAAGGAAAAGACGCGATATTTCACTCCATAGTGTTGTTTTACAGCATAATAACGCACGTCCCCATACCTCAATGGAGACTTCACAGGCTATTGCCAAAATAGGGTAGACGGTGATGCCGAACCCACGTACAGTCCTGATTTGTCCCCCTCAGACATTTTCCTGCTTGTCCCTTTGAAAAACACCCTTCGTGGGGAACGTTTCGACGATGTGACAGACGTTAAACTGGCTGTGAACTCATGGTGTGATTTCACCAATGGGTTCAAAGATGGCGGAACTGTATAGAAAGTGATGGACTATATTTTGAATAGGTTACAAATATTAATAATATGTCAAATTATTTTGCCACCAAGTTTCACATTTTTGCTGCTACAAATAAAAATCTTAAGAGAGACGAGGCATTACATTCAGGATGCCCTTATATTTATATTAACCGCTGTTGTTCAATTAATAGATTAAGAATATATTATTGATAAATCCTCTAAATTAAAAGCACGAAAAAGAAGTTCCACTTTAATGTGACTTTTATATGTTAATTTATTCCACACAACCAAGGTATTTCATTTATTCTTGTTTAAAACAAAAACCGAGTAAATTTATTTGCGGGTGCTTATTGTTAACTATTTCATAGTACTTAGTGTGATACGTAGTATAATTTCTTTATTAAAATGAAGGCTTTATTTTGCAATTCATGCTTTCTAATTTAACAACTGTAAAACGAAAACGTTATTTTAAATTTTCAGAGGGGTTCGTTAAAATCAGATTGCGCTTGGTGCCTCCAAATACTTAATCCGCCACTGTAAAGCGAAATACTCTTCTAAAACCTTCCGCCTGTTTTTCTCTAAAGGTGTTTCCATTTTTTCAATCTCTTCTCGAAATGGGTACATCCTGACAAATGCAAATATTCATTTGCGCCACCTGGCGTGGGAAAATTGTGTATCAGGAAAAGCGAAAGATGCGTCAAAATATTGTTTCGTGTACCAAAAACAATTTTTTCCATACATCTTAAAGCGAAAACATTTTCCCTTCGGACGGTCAACTCTCAACACTTTGATTCTCCTCTAGCATAAAAAAATAAGACAGATGTGTTAGGAATGGCGCAGTAGCAAGTGCAATACTGCCATCCATCAGGAAGAACGTTAAAAATAATGAAAGATTTTCTCTATTTTGCGTGTTCAAAGCCGCTCATCCAAAATAGTATGTCAAAGACATAGGGCGAATAATACTGGATTTTTCCATTGATTTTGTATAAGGATTTTACAAGTCACTATTATTTTCAATAAGCAAACCTGACGGACTTTAATCGTATGAGATAAAATGCAACTCTTGAACTAGTGGAAGAAGCTTCTATTATTTCCTACGAAATTTTATGCTTCGATTTACCACGTATTCTTCAGAAGAAATTATCTTCGTAAAACGTGGTGTACCAGTATATGCAACAATAAATCGCAAAATTAAAACTTTCTTCTACATCGCGGTAACATAAACACATACACTGAAATGCCAGAAAAACTGGTACACCAGACTAATACTTTGTAGGTCCCCTACGGGAGCGCAGGACTGCAGAAATACGACGGGGCATGGACTCCACTAGCTTCTGGAAATATGCTGCAGGCAATGCACACCATTCTTCCTGCAGAGCGTTCCACAATTCGGGTGTATTCCCAGGTCTCGGATTCCTGTGTTCGATAGCGCGTTGCATGGCATCCCAAATGTGCTCTATCACGTTCAGATCTGGGGACTTGGGTGGGAATGGCAACACCTCAAACTCAGATGAATGCTCCTCTAACCAAAATGTGGCGTCCCGACACTTGTGTGGGGGTGCATTGTCCTGTTGGAACATGCCCAACCCAGCAGCATAAATCCAGGACATGAACGGGGGTACCTCGTCAGAAAGGATGCGCACATAGCGTTGGCCGGTCACAGACATTTGTAGACGTACCAGGAGTCACAGTGAAGTCCAGCTAACCACACCCTATACCATTACGGACCCCCCACTAGCCGGTACAGTTCCCTGTTGGCAGGCGGGATCCATGGTTTCATTGGGTTTGCGCCACACAGATTCCTTCCATCTGCCCGATACAGTTCGAAACGCGACTCGTCAGACTAGGCTACTTGTTTCCAGTCATCAAGTGTCCAGTGGCGGTGCTGCCGTACACAAACGAGGCAAATAGCTCTGTGTCGTGCACCCATCAAGGGGCCTCGAGTTGGGTGTTGGCTCCCAAAGCCCATATCGTGCAGGGTGCGTTGCACAGTCCGGACGCTGATGCTTGTTGAGGCTCCAGCATTGAAGTCCGATGATACCTGCGAGAGTTTTGCACGCCTATCGCGTGAAACGTTCTTGACAGCCAACGATGGGCACGTTCACCCAATGTCTTTTTACGGCCACAATGGTATCGTAGGTTGGAGGTTTTGCCGGAATTCTTGTAGTCACGGTACACCCTTGCAATGGTCTTCCGTGAAAATCCGAACTTCGTTTCTACCTCCGAAATACTCTGGCCCATCTCACGAGCGTCAACTACAACACCACGTTGAAATTCGCTTAAATCGTTTTTACTTGTCATTCTCATGCCGAAAATAGCTCTGAGAGCTGGCAAGGATATCTATCGCTTTATATACGCACTGGCGGACACAACCGAGTACGCCCATTGTTGACGTTGCTATGTACATGTTTTGCATAAGCTCGTCTGTACCAGGTTTTCTGGCACTTCAGTGTATTCTGATCACGTATCAAATAACAATATTTGGAAAAAGCTTCCTCTACGAATGACAGGGTAGACTCTGGATGAAAAGACCCTGTTGTCGTGATTTTGACTAGATTTTGATTAGTGACAGAAAAGTCTCCGTTGTCGTGATTTTGTGTACTTGATTCTAAATTCTCAGTATTATCTAATTTTTATACTTATACTTTTTAACCGTCGAAAACCACTGAGCATCTATGGGATGAATTAGAGCGCCGCATAAGAAGTTTGGAACCAAGGCCTACTACTAAGTAACAGTTAGCGGCAGCATTGTGTGCTGAATGGAAACGCATACCTATCGCTATGTTCTAAAACTTTGTCGAAAGCATGTCTCGAAGGGTCAGTGCATGCATTAAGGCTAAAGGTGGACCGACACCGTACTAATGTATGTCAATAAATGCTATGCTGTGTTTCTCTTCCAGGTGTCCGGTAACTTTTGTCATTATAGTGTATGATTCGCATGAGAGGTATTTAGTTCTTTGATTCGTGAAAGAATTTGCAGGTTAGGCTTTCCGTGTAGTCAAATTCTGTGTCTACTAGCAGCACGACAAATACACCTCCAATACATTTTTTCAATAACGGATTTATTTCATCAGAACTACTGACTCCATAAGGTCTAAGAGTAAAATAACTGACATCTTTCATGTGAGACTGATGACATTACCCAGACTTTCCTTGGTGTTGTACAGGGCTTTATGAAACAGCTCACTTTAAGCAAAGTACCTGACAGTAAAGATTTTACTGTACGTTATAAGAGTACAAGTATTACACTCTCAGAGAAATGGACAATAAATACTGCTGATATTTACAAATCGCTGTAACTGATTTATGGGTACAGCAAAATTTGAAAGATGTAGATTACCGTCTTTATTAAGGGAATTCTAGATTGATGGCAAGACATGGAGAATAAAGCATCATCCGACTGTCAGTAATATTCGTGAATTGACTTTGATATGAAAAATTCACTCTGTAGTAATGACCACTGGTTGATAGTTTGGAGACTAATAAAAGCAAAAGGGAATCGAGAAACTTGCACATTGATCAGGATAGATGTCTCTAAAACGCTAGTCTGTGCGAAGTGTACAAAGTAATAAAATAAAAATACCAACGTTTACCACAATCAAACGTTTATTATACATCCACTATAGTTTCGCAGAGCTACTGGCTCGGCATCATCAGGAAGAATGAAAACGTTGGTATTTTTATTTTATCCCAAAACCAGAAGTTTTGTAGTCATAAATTATATGTACAAAGTATTATTAGAAATGTCATAATGTTATAGAAAAATCATCATAATACTTCTCTCACTGAATTATCCGAGCATTCGATTGAAAAGAAAACAGCCATTCGTATTTCTCTATAAAATCGTTTCTATTTGGAATTATCTTAAATGATAGAAAGTAGTACATGCAAGCACGAACAGGCAAACGCGCGCCTTTTTTATAGGTGTACATAAAAAATATATTGAAATAGCAAATTACACTTGTCTAATAATATTTTTGGCCACTTTTGTCATTCAAAACTGCCTCGATTCGACATGGGATGAATTCAACGAGGTGCTGAACCGTTCTATAGTTATGCCCAACCAAGCGGATGTGATGGCATCCATCAATTGCAGAATATTCGATAGAACTAATAACATTTTGTGCTATATACAGTACATTGAAACTTACACCGTCTTTGCACGATAATTTAATGTATAAAAGATGACATATATTTACAAAGTTAAAAAGATTAAAAACCCATAAGCACTTTCGGGTTGACAGTCGCACCTGTCTTCATATGGAAGAGAGTAATTGCTCCTAGAGTACTCCAATATAAACAGCAGAGTGTGATGACGTGTAAGTGCAGAGAAGCATCGCAAGGGTATTGTACTGTTGCTATCGCGTCATAGCTAAATTATAGACCAAATTAATCCCAACTGAAAATATGTTAGAGTGCATATTATACAGATTATGTGCATTTGTCAAAGATTTTTTTTTTATTTGGAGGTTTAACGACCACCGTGAGCAACTCAATGGGCTATAAGCAGTCGCCCGTCCCTAATTTAGGGCCACTAGTTCCAGAGAAGGGAGAGAGTCAGTGCCGTAAGACAAACACAACATCCATGCCTCACGGGATTCGAACCCGGACCCCTCTCGGACGAATGATCAGAAGCCATCGCTTAGACCACCGCGCAAAGTTCACATGAGCCATCGCTTAGACCTGTCAAAGTTCACATGTTAGCAATACATATTGTTATTCAATTTCATAGCTGCAATATGTCGTTTCCAAATCCTGGGTAAGTCAACAATGGAGTTGTCGTTACAGCAGTTGTTCCCAAAGGTTTCGATTTATCAGCTTTCAGTGATATGTAAAGATCATATTAATGCGGGGGTATGTAACTACTTAATTTTGTTCCAGTCTGGTTGCACAGTTCCACATGCTACATTTCTTGCGAGTGCTGTATTGCTGTGGTTAACACGGATATCGTATTTATGCTCCTGCACTCGAGTCCCAAGGCTACGTTTTGTAGAGCCCACGTAGTTACTTGCATGCTCACCATTGGAAAGGTCTGTCAAAGGGATATTATACACGCCCCATTTATACAAAATATCAGGTTGTTCTCGGTCTTTTTTGACAAACGAAAATACGTTCCTGGATCTAATACCAAAATGAATATCGTACTTTAGACAAATGCGTGTCAATACATTGGTTGTATCTGGGTACTGTTCCGTTGTGTCAACAAAGCGTTTTGCTGTTTTTTGGTCTTTGATCAAACATGTAGATCTATCATTTGAGATTCTTCGATAGACTCTGTTAATCATGTGTTTAGGATACCCAAGTCTGGCAGCTAAATCAAAAATGAAATTTATCTTGGATTTAAGCAGAGTGTCAGCAGACGAATGCGTAAAATCTCTTTTGATTAGAAAGTTAATGGCTGATAACTAGTGTGGTAATGGGTGTGAAGAGTTAAACGGAATTAGACTATTGCTGGCAGCAGGTTTTCGATAGACTGAGTAAGACAGATTACAGGTTCTTGAATTACGGGAAATTCGGAAGTCTAAGAATGGCAAAGAGTAGTTAGATTCAGTGTCTATCGTTAGCCTGATAGAGGGGGAAACAGATGAAAGCGCTTCGGCGAACTTATCTAAATCGTCCTGTGTATGAGGCCAAAATACACTGAAGTGCCAGAAAAACTGGTACACCAGTCTAATACATGGTAGGTCCCCCACGGGAGTGCAGGACTGCAGAAATACGACGGGGCATGGACTCCACTAGCTTCTGGAATATGCTGTAGGCAATGCACATAATACTTCCTGCAAAGCGTTCCACAGTTCCGGTGTATTATGAGGTCTCGGTTTCCTGTGTTCGATAGCGCGTTGCATGGCATCCCAAATGCGTTCTATCAAGTTCAGATCTGGGACTTGTGTGGGAATGACAACACCACAAACTCAGATCTCTAACCATAATGTGGCGTACCGACATTTATGTGGAGGTGCATTGTCCTGTTGGAACAGGCTTAACCCATTAGCATGAATGCAGGACATGAACGGGTGTACCTCGTCAGAAAGGACCGGCACGTTGGCCGGTCCTTTCTGACGTTTTTAGACGTACCAAGGATCCCAGTGAAGTCCAGCTAAACACACCCCATACCATTATAGACCCCTCACTAGTCGGTACAGTTCCTTGTTGACAGGCGGGTTCCATGGCTTCATAGGGTTTGCGCCACACACGAATCCTTACATCTGCCCGATACAGTTGGAAACGAGACTCGTCAGACCAGGCTAATTGTTTCCAGTCATCAAGTGTCCAGTGGCGGTGTTTCCGTGCCCAAGCGAGGCGAATAGCTATGTGTCGTGCACTCATCAAAGGGGCCTCGAGTTGAGAGTCGTCTCCCAAAGCCCATATCGTGCAGGATACGTTGCACAGTCCGGACGCTAATGCTTGTTGAGGCTCCAGCATTGAATTCCGATTATACCTGCGAGAATGTTGCACGCCTATCGCGTGAAACGATTCTTGAAATCCGACGATGGCCACGTTCACCCAATGTCTTTTTACGGCCACACTGGTATCGTAGGTTAAAGATTCTGCCGGAATTCTTGTAGTCACGGTACACCCTCGCAATGGCTGTCCGTGAAAATCCAAACTTCGTTTCTACCTCCGAAATACTATGGTCCATATCACGAGCGCCAACTATGACACCACGTTGAAAATCGCTTAAATCGTTATTACTTGTCATTCTCATGCCGAAAACAGCTCTGATAGCTGGCAAGGATATCTATCGCTTTATATACGCACTGGTGAACGCAAACGAGTACGCGCATAGGTGACGTTGCTATGTATTTTGCATAAGCTCGTCTGTACCAGGTTTTCTTGCACTTCGGTGTACAAAGATGTCGTCGACGTACCTCATGTACAAACTAGGGGGAAGGGGAAATTCACTGAGAACTTTGTTCTCAATGTGTTGAAGCAGAATTTGTGCGAGTACAGCTGAAAGTGGAGAACCCATGGGTGAGCTCTCCACTTGCTTGTAAATTCGATTATCGAATTTGAAGTATCAACGCTGTTTAACTAAACAAAGAGCACATAACAGCAGAAATTTCAGATGTAGGGACATGTGACTCAGCGAGTTTGGCCTCAATGATAAGATGAGTGGCGTACACTGGTACTTAGGGTACAATGACACAACATCCAGGGAAGCAAGGGTGAAAAGTTTAGAATGTGGCTGAAACATTCTAACTCTTTTAATTGCTACAATTCTTTCCATGTAACGTAACCACAAAAATTTGAAAATTTGATCGTCCTGGAACCGGAATCGAACCCGTATGATTTATGTCTATATTAACTATTCCATGTGTTTCCCACTTGATATTTACTTATTTAAGTAATAAAAGACTTCGTGCCAAATGGTGTGATCAAGAATCCCAGTCTGTCGTATGCACGATTAAATAGCTAAAAACTTGCATTTAAAAAATAATATTTATTTACAAGTTAAAAATAGAAGCAGCTACACTAGCAAGCATTTTCGAGGTTACTTTAGCCTCATCATCGGGCCCAATTGCGCGAAAGGAGGGTTACAGGTATTTATATGCAATCATGGAATAACAAATGGTGTTGCCAAACTGGAAACGGCATGTTACAAATAATTATATGTACATTAAACTCATGTATTTGGGGATCCAACAGGTGAGGCATATAATTGATTCAACAGCAGAATCCAAGGGCGAGTTATAATTACAAGCAAATCGTCATTACAGCACCTGCAGGCAAACCGTGTAATACACAAACTTTCAGCAAGCAACAAAGAATGTTTATCAGGTACAGAGGCAATCAGTGTGGTACGACTAAGGCAGAAGAGGTAGAGTCAACACGAACTGCATATTTGTGCTCTGCCACCCGTACTTGCACTGAACGTAGGGTAGAGCCTATATAGGAGGAGTCTTCAGAATCCGGTGAATAAGAAACGAGTGGGATGTTATAAACACCAGATCTATGTTTGTGGGTGAATCTTGTCACGGTCCTTGCGCAGCAAATTGAATAAATTGAAGGTGCGTATTCCAAAAGAAATATGGAACCTAGCGTAGGCATTCCCATGGATGTTGGCAATGGTTGGATTGTAGTCAATCGTACCCACATATCGTACAGTTTGCGACTCCCGTTGCAATGCTGTGAATTGAAGATGATTCGTCCTTCTGTCCAGGCGGGATATGTCGTCGTGAGAGTAGCCAAACGTGGAAGCAACTAGCAAAATCCTCTGAAATTCTGCACGTTGTAAAGAGGGGTTCGAAGAATGAAAATAGGAGCATTTGAGTAGAAATCTAAACGCAGCTAGCTTATGGCTCCATAGGTGTGAAGAGTCTCTTGGAATAAGTACAGGATATGCAGAAGGCAGTTAAATTTGTAATCCGTTATAAATTTACTCATTTGCTGGTGATCTAACTTAGTACTACGATGAGACATATTTTTTTCGACTGGTGCAGTGAAATCAAAGTGTGACGTTTCAGATTAATGCCTCGGTTGTGGCGATTTCATTGTCCATGGGGGTGTAATGGTTAACATATTCGAGCGCAAATCGAGAGATGCGGGTTCGATTTTCGTTCCAGGACGCTTAAATTTTCAAATTTCTGTGGTTACGTTACATCGAAAGAACAGCTTGATTTATGTCTATGTTAAGGAGAATGTTTATGCATTAAACTAACTAAATAAAAGTTTATAATGTGCTATGCTTTTCTTCTCGTCTAGTGTCAGTTCAATTTGTAATGCGTTATAATTTTTTCTGTTCTAGAAACAAGACTGTGAACAAGATAAAAGTTCCAAAGTCACCTTAAGGAGCCCGTCCACAAAAGTCTTCAGCGGTAAATTTGTATTTCTTTTCTCTTTCTTTTCAGTAATAACTAGTTGTCATGACCCTCGCTCCTTTCTGTCTCCTCAGCATAGTCACGATGCAACGAGAGGCGTCACATAATTTTGGTGATTCCCTCCATAGAATCACACCACGGAAAAATATAGAATCCGGAGCTTTTGTAACAATAAATTTTATTTCATTAAACTATGTGGCTTGGGAATTACCGAAGTGCAGGTTAATGGAATGTTCAGTTGACTTGGTCTCCGCCCATGCTATCTGGACCCTAAACCCCGAACTTCCTGCTTTTTGTAACCAACGCCGCTGCTACCGACGCGAAACTCACCACCCGACCTCTAACTCAAAGCCAAGGTCCCGGCTCTCTCTCTTCTCCACTTCCAGAGAAGATCAGATCATATGTAGAGCATTTTAGAGAGTGTCTGACCCCCAGGTCTTAAACAACACTTAGAAATAAGAAGCTAGGAGATTTGGGCTAGAGCACCCGATAGGAAAGTGACACGGAAGCGGAGTAGAAAGGGGGAGCAAGACGCCCTTATTTATAACCGAGGGGTCAGTACCCGGGACCCGACGGCTTAACGTGCCTATCCGATGCACGGCCGATATTTAGTAGTTCGAGCGTTCGTACCTGCTGGGATCAAACCTGAGATTTCGCCGTGGCAGCCACGAACGTTGACCACTAGGCCATCCGCGTCAAATATGTTGGCATAATTATGTACTAAGCGGACTGTAATGCTGCTAATGGCCTGCATAGGACACCAGCAGCATTTAAAAATGCTTATTGTGCCTTCTCTGCCATAAAAATGGCGCGAACAAAGAAATTCCATGTGAGAATAAACATATGCATATATATTTACAATTATTTTTTTATGAACCGGGGAGTTAGCGAATTTTACATTAGTAAAAATAAAAAATAAAGTAAACAGTATTTAACAGTTTTGCAGTTTTCGGCTTGTAAATCAATATGGAGTATTGATCTAATGGGTACAATTCCTCAATTTCTTTATCTTTTATTCATAGATAAGTGGTTTGTGAGAGTAACACGACGCTAGAACAAATTAAGTTAGTGTTGAGAAATTCTGTAGCTGGATTTTTAAAGTTTCTGTAAATATTAAAGAGAAGAGAAAGTGAATAAACCACCGCAATTTTTTTCTGAAAACATTTTGTAAGTTTATATTATTTCTTAAGAACTGACGTTACCGTATCCCTTCCCTCTGACCAAACAGTCCGAGAAATTGCTACACAAAAGTGGAGAAAAAACAAACAAGGAAAGACCGATACGCCAAATAAGAGCGGTGCTTGAAGCCTGAGATATAGTTCGCTGCTTTCTCACAGATTCCGATAGAATTCAGAAACACAATGAGCTTTTGATTTCATTCGGATGCATGAAATGAATTAGGCTAAGCATAACAGCGGATTTTAATTAAGTTGAGGGATACAACTGAGAGATTGGGAGAGCGGTAAAAGACTGTCTTTGCTGTTTACTGGCTAATGCTATTCTTAAAGCGCATTCGCTGGCGGCTGTCGGCACAATTGTCACCAGCCAATCTCGCAATGGAAACAAGTATGTTGCAGATACGTGTTTCCATTGCGAAATACGTGAGATGCACCCATTGTAGTTCAGGTGGCTTTGCAAAACCAGAGATGAAAGCTATCCACGCTGTCTTGGAGATCGCTACGGATATGCAATTATAGCGTACCACAGCTGCCACTCTAAATCGGTCACGACGAATTTAACGTTTCTCTCGAACGGAAATATCCATTTCAACAGCAGTTAAACAAGTTCATAGTAAACGAAATATTACTTTTTATAATGGTTTTTTAACAATGTAATAATGCCTTTCAGGGCCTTGGATCACAAGTAAATTTAAGGCGCAATATTTTTTTCTCACTGAGAAATTTTAATAAATAAGTCGAGGCTCGGATTTTTGAAGAAAATAGCCTCGGCTTATATGCCAAAAAATACGGTATTTGTGTATAGTTCATGTCACTGTATCTTTATGTTTGGAGTCCAAAAAGCTGTGCATCCGTATTCTGTATCAGATGGATCACGTGATAGGTATCGCAACAAGCCCTGTGGAAATGCAGAGCATTGGAATTGTTTTTCCGTTATTCAAGAATATATTTTAAGGTTAAAAATAAATATTTTAAGTACTTAAGCATAATTTAGCATGAGACATTTCTGTTCCAAATAGGTGCAAGATCCGCTACTGTGTAAGATTAATTAACTATAATACAAATTTGGAAGATGTGAATCTGTATCTCTCTCCGTCCTCTGACAGTTCATCTCTCTCTCTCTCTCTCTCTCTCTCTCATTCTCTCTCTCATTCTCTCTCTCCCCGGTATATACGGTTCCTCTCTCGCCTTTTAATACCTCCTTTTGCCTCTTTCTTCCTCTCTCATTCTGGGTTATTCTATTACTTTCTCACCTTTTTTGTCTCTGTATGTATCTTTTAGCTATATCCCTCTCCTTCTCTACCTCTCTCTCCCATTTTCCTCTGCCCCTCTCTTTCTCTCTCTCTCCTTCCCCTGACAGTTAATCTCTCTCTCTCTATCTCTCTATCTCTCTCTCTTTTCTCTCTCTCTCTCTCTCTCTCTCTCTCTCTCTCTCTCTTTCTCTCTCTTTTCTCTCTCTCTCTCTCTCTCACTCTCTTTCTGTCCCTCTCTTTCTCTTTCTCTCTCATTCTGTCTCCGGCATATTCGGTTCCTCTCTCTCGTCTTTTAATACCTCCTTTTACCTCTTTCTTCCTGTCTCATTCTGGGTTACTCTATTACTTTCTCACCTTTTTTGTCTGTTCTGGGTTATTCTATTACTTTCTCACCTTTTGTTGTCTGTGTATGTCTCTTCTAGCTATATCCCTGTCCGTCTCTACCTCTCTCTCCGCATTCCCTCTACCCCTCTCTTTCTCTCTCTCTCTCCTTCCTTTGACAGTTATCTCTCTCCCCACTCCCTCTACCCCTCTCTTTCTCTCTCTCTCTCTCCTTCCTCTGACAGTTACCTCTCTCACTATCTCTTTTTCCTTCCTCTGACAGTTACCTCTCTCACTATCTCTTTTTCCTTCCTCTGACAGTTATCCCTCTCACTATCTTTCTCCTTCCTCTGACAGTTCTCTCTCTCTCTCTCTCTCTCTCTCTCTCTCTCTCTCTCTCTCTCTCTCTCTCTCTCTCTCTCTCTCTCTCTCTCTCTCTCTCTCTCTCTCTCTCTCTCTCTCTCTCTCTCTCTCTCTCTTTCCCTCTCTATTTCTGTGTATCTATCTGTTTATATATCTCAAACGTTTTTGTCGTCTTAGTACTCCTTTGGCGGAGTTTCAGTGTGAGGAGTAAGGTGAAATAAAGGTTGGCAATTTCCTCGTAGTTATACTCAAATATTGATCGCCAAGTGTCAATAAGTGCAACTCTCCCTCTTCCGGGTTTCAACGTCGATTTTCTTTTTCCGTCTTGCACCGTCGATTTTTCCCTTCCTACGTATTGTTCGGAGGTTTCCCGAAGATATATGTATTGATTTTTCTTTGCCGGGCTGGTTACTCTGACAAGACAGAAATTTACAGTTTCGTTTTTGTTTTTCATTTTCTATTATGTGAGGCCAAGAAAAAGGTAAGTGTGACAAAGCAGAAAAAATTCTAAAAGACGGCAGTTCTAATGGGTAAAAAAGCGTGGAAGGAACACATTACATCAGTTTGCGTCAAAACGAGTTAGGTGAAAGACGTGTTTAAAAGATTTGAACCAGAAATGAAATAAGACTGATGTCTGAATTCCGAAATCGTTTTTAAATTCTGTACCAGACATTTAAGTTTAGTTCCTGTGTCTTGAAAAAAATATCACGTGTACTCAGTTTCGTGTGTTCTTATATTTTGTTGTAGGATAAGGGAAATTGTTTCGCTAATCACATGCACAAAACGCTTAACCTGCAGTGCAACATTAATGCATAAGCAAAATTGAAACATAAGTCACTCGCAGTGATATACGTTCAGTGTTTATTGTATGAATAGATATATCATTTCAGAGTGATACGTAACGTACGTCGTAGAACTTTATGTCTTGGTTATTCATCATAAAAACGTACATATTTGGTTTTCTAAATTTGTTCATCTGTGTGTGTGTGTGTGTATGTGACATATATCATCGGGAAGTCGTGGAAGACAGTTTAAAATTCGGTATATCTTTTTCCATTGTTCTCCGGTTTATAGTAGTCGGTCTCAAGTCGAAACTCGGAAACGGAAATATCTTATAAACAAAACATTATTTAGCATGTTTTCCTATTTCTACGCAAACCATAAAGTTACGAACCAGAAACCACATGTGCGTGTGACCTTGAACGTTCGTGCGACGGTGCGTGGTGAAGCCGTTCTTATGACCTGTATATCACCAGGAGCAGAAGAACTTCGTTTATTTCGGCATTTTCGTTCCATCGGTGATCACAATGTTTGCGGTCCATGAACATCTGTCACTTTCTCGATAAATGCAATGCTTCAGTAGTAGTCAAATTCGCCAATGCTTCAGTAATTTGACAAATTATTTCACCTGCTTTTCATAGACGATTGTACGGTGTGTGTTTTTCAAACTAATTTCTACGGGAAAGAATCAAAATGTAAAGACATCATACCTTTTAATACCTGTAACTGTGAGCAAATGAAAATAACGGTTATCTCACTTCTCCACACAGTCCTCCTGTAGGTCGATGTACTTCTTGTATCGTTTCGCTAGCTTCTGCATCCCTTGTGAGAAGAAGCTTTGCACCGCTTCGTTAACCTGATCATCAGAAGTAAACCGGCGACCGCTTAGAGCCTCTATAAGTGGACCAAAAACGTGATAATCGCATGGCGCTAGATTAGGACTGTAAGGGTGATGTGGAAGACGTTCAGGCCGCAGTTGTTGCATTGCCTCTACCGATGTGGTAGCTACATGGGGATGTGCATTGTCATGGTGCAACAAGACTGTGTTTGACAGCATTCCTCTTCTTTTGCTGTGAATTTCAGGTTACGGTTTCTCTTTAAGCCTAGCACAGGACCTTGCACCGATCACTGTTTGTCCGTGTTCCCAAAAATACGCCATAATAGGACCCTTCATGTCGCAAAAGGTCAGCGTGATTTTCTTGGCGGAGTGGTGTCGTTTGAATTTCATGTTTACTGGAGGAGACGGATGTTTCCACTGTTTGCTTTGTCTTTTACTTTCCGGGTCAAAGTGATGATCCCATGTCTCGTCGCCGGTGACAATGCTCTTGAAAACACTTCGAATCTTCTTCATAACGTTCCAGGAATTGGTTCGCAAGCTACACATGTTGTGCTAATCAGTAAGCTGTTTCGCTACCCATCTAGCATAAACTTTAGGTACCCAAGTAATCATGCCCTACATCATGTGAGGACCCATAGCTGATATCCAAATGCGCAGCAACAGCGAACAGCGTAATCCATCTATCTTCTATGATCAAGCATTTCGCCCTGTTGATTTGGGCTTGGGTGCGCGATGTTGATGGCCGCCGGTTCGAACTCGTCTGTTAAACTTCTTCCCAATTTAAACTTTTATACCCGTCCATAAACTTTTCGTTGAGCCATGCTATTTTCACTTCTGTACTGGGCCAACATCCTTCGGTGAATTCCAGCAAGTTTCGCTCCCTTTGTCCGAAGAAATCTCTCTACGGCGCGTTTTTCAACGATGGTGCAATCCCGCAGCGAAGCGTCTATATTTATATGACCTTGGCCTCAACTAGACTAAAGACAAAGCGCTACGCTGTTCGTATTCGAAGTACCCATAAGCCATTGCGAACGCATTGTATTGCGTCAGCTTCTATTCGTTGCAGTTACTGCGTAATTTCAAATTACCTTTACTTTTTGATTTACCTACGTATGAAATTTCTTCTGAATGGGAAATTCATGTCTGCAGCTAGAACCATGGAACCGGAAGAAACGAAAAGGCAGAGAAAAAGAGACATTTTAGCGCCTGATTGACAGCCGATTAACCTAGATTTTAAAGAGGTATTGCAAATTCAAATGGCGTTGTATTCGCAGTGAATTGATACCATTTGGTCAAGGATAAGTCTTTGATATTGGTATTCTTTTCCACCACATGATATTAATCCTAACTTCATGAGAGAATGAGAGAAAACGAATAGCAATAACCACAAATCTCATAGAAATATTTAAGCAGCAAATCAGAAGGAAAAGAAGACAGAAAACTGGTTAGAAATAAAATTCTGGCTGCTTACTTCCACTTTTCTTTCCAAGTATTCTTATATTGCTGGAAGTAATCATTTATACTTTTATATATATAACCTGTAAAACATTTATTTTCTGATTTCAAGATGGTTGTATTTGTTTTCGTAATCTTCTCTTGCCTCAAGATCAGACTCACACTATCTTCTCTCTGAAATTAGTCCTTCACTTCTTAAATTGTTCTCCTAACGGCGCGATTCATACAGTGCCCACATGTCACGCCTTGCTCTACCGTTTCCTGGTAATTTCATGTCCATAACTCTGTGACTGTCATACTGATACTGTTCTTTAACCTCTGCTTTTAATTATTTTTAATCCTTTGTTGCTGAGCCATTGAGGATCTTCATTTCCCCAAAGTTTAGCTTATTTTCCACACATTTTGTTACTGGAAAAGTCAGAGCTCATTAAGCATTAAGCAATTGAACACCGATCGCTTTCTCCAACACCGATCGCAGGTATTTAAAATGTTTCACGCTGTTTTCCTATTTCTTATGCCATACGATATCCAGTTCTATTGGAGTTGATGAAACTTCTTCCTAGATCTTTTCTTCAAGCTGGTATGATTATTCTTTTCTAAGTATTTGGAAACGTGAATAATCATGATACGTCTTATTTTTCGAGGTATTTGAGTAATTAATTATTTAATTCGACACTATGCAAACTACAGTGTAACTTGTATAATTCGAAAGTTTTTAATTCGAATTCTTGGTTAATTCGAATTTTTCATTTGGTCCCTTGAATTTTCTATATAAATAATGTTAAAAAAAAACTTTAATTCGAAGCAACCCCCATTTTCGTAATCTCCTATTTTGAACAATTATCTTTTAAAATGGGTACGTACTGTTCTGGATGAAGTTCCGAGTTCTGCATGAAACAACAAGTTAAAACCTGAAACTATAGCCAACTGCTTCGGAACAGCAGGCTTCCAGCACCCAGCACCCCGATGATGAGTCTCAACTACATCAAAGTAATGATGGCGAGGAGATCATACCCACTGTATAGAACTGGGGAGACGTAGGACGTGACGTACCGTATGAGACTTTTGTGAGAGTTAATGACGATGCAGCTGTTTGTGCTGAGTTCACAGATGATGAGATCATGGCTGATGTTATGAATAAGAACTGATGTGTATCTTCAGATGAAAACCTGGAACGGCCAGAATTTCCTAAAAAGCGTCTTCCAAATTCAATAGGCCGTCCCGGTGGCGCAGTGGTCTAAGGCGTTGGCCTCTGATCATTCGTCCGAAAGGGGTCCGGGTTCGAATCCCGGTGAGGCATGGATGTTGTGTTTGTCTTACGGCACTGGCTCTCTCCCTTCCCTGGAACCAGTGACCCTAAATTAGGGACGGGCGACTGCTTATAGCCCATTGAGTTGCTCACGGTGGTCGTTAAACCTCCAATAAAAAAAAAAAAAAAAAAAAAAAATTCAATAGAGACTTTGGTACACCTCCAACAGTTAACGAAGTTTGTTGAGGGACAGCAGAATGTAAGCGACTCTCTATTTCATTCACTCGAAAAACTTGAGGAATTTACACTTACCGATAACATAAATTCTAAGAAGCACGCCGACATTTCACATTTTTTGTACAAAAATTTTGTAAATTCACCGTACTGTACTTTTTTCGTATGTTATGAATAAATATGTTGTTTTTACAGTACTTGAATGTGCCCATATTCAAACTTGCTTAATTCGAATTTGTCGATAATTCGAATTATTTTGTGGTCCCTTCAGCTTTGAATTATCCAACTTACACTGTACCTCAAACAAGGGTTTTACCTGAAGTTTTAATTCTTTTAAAAAGCTATTGCATAGTGTTCAGAACTCGCCACAGCCAGTAAAAAATTTGGTAGCAAGTTGCTTTCAATTTTACTGATAATGTGTATGTTACGAGAGCAAGCATATAAAATTAAGTTTTTGAGAAGTTTCTGAGAAGCTTCTCCAAGGAATTCAGAAGCAGTAATGAAAGCGTTACTAGAGAGGGAGAAACGTAGATGTTAGTAATGGAATTTGGTTTACGCAAGCAAAGAAGAACAATCTTGAGCCATGCATTAGTTAAGTGGTGTAAGATATTTATTTTCCAATTCTAGGGTTGTTGTGCGTAAATCCAAATCACAGGAAAGATAATAACGTGGTGTTTTCTCTTACTGCACTGGTCCTTTTTCTTGTGTGGAAGCAGTGGCCTTAAATTAGGGATAGATGTCTTCTTCCAGATTTATATACCCAGGGGGTTTTCTAAGTCGTGAAAATGAAAACTTGCTTTACAGTGGTGCACAGCATTCCAGTGCAGAATTATTCTGAATAACAAGCATTTGCAGCACCACGGTTTTCCACAAACAGCATTACGAGAGGAAGCTGATAAGTTCTCTGCCTCACCAAGAATAGAATGGGCTAGAGCCATGAAACTTATAGACTGTTCCACATATTCACCCCAAAGTTCAACACATTTGGCACAGCGTTTCTTCAGTTTCTTTAACCTTTCCAAAAAATATTCTGAAGTCTGTTCCCTTAAATACTACTCTGCTGCTGCTGATATCACCTCCGAATTATTCGAAAAATGCTTCCCTTTGAAACTTTTTTAAGGTTTGGAAACAGGAAATAGTCCGACGCAGCAAGACCTGGTGAGTAGGGTGGATGGTCTGTGCACTTAGACTCCAGATCGCTCAAAACATCCATTGTCTTCCTAGATTTGTGAGTTGGCGCATTGTCTTGTAAAAAGAGAACACCTTTCCGCAGTTCACCTCGCCTTTTTGCCTTCAAAGTCTCCTTTGATCGGCACAGCAAGTTGTAATAGTTATCAGCATTTGGCCCTTCTGGAGATAGACAGTCACTAAAACGCCTTCCAAATCCCAAAAAATCCGTTACCATGACATTTCCTGCAGAACTTTGGGTCTTGAGTTTCTTTGGCCGTGGAGAACACGAGTGTCGCCACAGCAGAGACTCTTGTTTCGTCTCTGGATCGTAGTGATGTAACCACGTTTCATCAACAATGACAAGTCGCTGCAAAAAATTATTACCAGATCGCTCAAAATGCTGCAAACCCGATTTGGAAGTGTCCATTCGTTTTCGTTTCTCATCAGCTTTCAAACATTTAAGCACCCACTTTGCTAACATCTTGTGCACATCCAAGTGCTCATGAATTATGAACCCAACATGGTCCCTGGATATCTCCAATGTCTCAGTTATTGTTTTAGCCGAGATTCGCCGATCTGACAAAATCAAGTCGTGAACACGATCAACAGTTTCGGGTGTTGTCACTGTTGAAGTCTTTCCAGATCCTGCTGCACCTTCGGTCTCAAAGTCTCCAAGCTAAAAGTTGGCACACCATTTCTTCACAGTGGAATCTGAAGGGCACTTGTCACTTAATGTTTGTGTTACACATGCATAGATTTCCTTTGTGGTTTTCTTCTGCGGAAACAGAAATTTCATGGCAGCCGGAGTTCCGTGCGAAAATTGGCACTTTACAATACAAAAGAACACTCTTTCGAGCTGCAGTGGCGAAATAATGCTACAGTTACAGGATGCAGATTAGGCCGAGAACTTTTCAGCATCGCCTCGTAACATTCGTGTTGACGTTTGTATTCGAGGTTACCAACGCCTAAATATTTGGGAAATGCTGAACTGTACATTTCCACAACCGTACAAGCGAGACAGATGACACCCAAATTTCAGATGTAATGAGCACGTCTTTTGAATCCTTTCTGAGGCGAATTAAATTGATCAAAGCTATTCAAAGTCAATGGAAGCGGAATGGAAAGCAATAGTATCTGACGGAAGAAAGAAGTTTTTCAATCGGGTTTTTAATACCGCAGGTATAGCTGAAAACAGAATCGTGAGCTTACGCCCTCTGGTTGCAGACTTGTGCTTTAAGAAAAATTTGAATAACAAATTTTTCTTAAAGAACAACAATTTTTCTTCTCTCCAACAAATAAAGAATTTTTCAAATCGGATTATTTTAGGAAGAAAGTATTTTCAAAAGTTTTTTCAATGTGAGCGGTATCGGTCCAAGAAAACAAATCTTTAAACGAGTTTTCAGTAGTTCAGAATTTCGCTGCAAATACCTCAGAAGCAGAAATGAACACTCATGCCACCTGATGGCCAAACCATTCTTTACCAAATATTGGAAGTTACATGAAAAACATTTTGATCGGGTGTTGTATGAGATACAGAAAGAAACTTTCAAATCGGAGTTTTATAAGCAGAGATATCGGGGGGAAAGCAATTTATCTATATGCCCCCTAGAGAAAAGTCTATGAAATACTTGAAAACTTTGAAATTATTTGAGAAACATGTCACACTGGAAACACTATCCAATAAAGGAGGAATTTTTCAAATCGGGCCATTAGAAGTAGAGATGGTGGGGAAAATAAGGTATACATCTACGCCCCCTGGCAGAGAAACCATGCAATATTTTAAGAAGAAGATATTCCGAAAAGGTTTATCGACGTGAGTGGCATCGGTCCACGAAAGAATTTTTTCAAGCGAGATTTTAGAAGCTCAGATTTTATGGCAAATACATCAGAAGCAAAAATTAACACTTACATCCCCTGGTGGCCAAAGTATTCTTTACCAAAAATTAGAAATTATATGTAAAATATTTTTCATCAGGAGCTGTATCCGCTGAAGAAGAAATTTTTCAAATCGGAGTTTTAGAAAAAGAGATGTCAGGAAAAACGTAATTTATTTTTACGCTTCCTAGCGGAAAATCTATGCATAACTTGAAAAAGTAACTATACCTAAAATACTCTTCAAGATAAATGGAATTGAAAGATAAAATATTTTTTTCAATCAGATATTTGGAAGCAAATATATGGAATAAAATGTATTTTGAATTCGATATCATCTGCATTTACGCCCTTTAGCGGCGAAATCGTACATCGTCAAAAAACGAAATAAAGGATCACATATTTCAAGCTTCGCAATGCAAAAGTAATTTTTCAAATCGGACTAATAGTTGCAGATATATGGTGTCCACAAGAGGACGGACGGAAGGACGGACAAACCGATAACATAAGCACGTCCTTTTTTCACAAAAGACGTCCTAAAAACTTAATTCAGTAAACTTACATTCAAGACCTGCTTAGTTCTAAAGCAGCTGATTAAAAAAAATAGAGCCACGCGTGTTCGGTGGTTTTTAAAACTTTCAAAGTCCGGTACCAGAAACCTAATTTTACTGTCCTGGACAAGATCACCAAAACTTAGGGTTGGGTGCACCGCCTCACACTGGAGTAATAATAACTATCCTCCGCTAAATGGAAGCATGAATCCTCTCTACCGAAAAACTGGAAATAATTCCATCAGTGAACAAAGTTTCATCAGAGTTCTTCAGGGGTAATGTAGCTCTGTTGGTGACTTGTTATAAAGGGCGAGACAAACACTGAGACATTGTTTCTGAGTCGCATTTGTTAAACCCTCTTAAGCCTCCAACATTTAGCCTGGATCTAATTTGCGCCTCCGTTGCCAAGAGACGAAACTGTACGAGCCTGGATAGTCTACGTCGACCGCTGTCACCAGTGTCGTGTGCTCGCCCACAGCTTATTGTACTCGCTGCGGGTTCTTACCACTTGAGCGATAGGATGACTCATCTGTCTTGCGCCGACAAAGCTTCCACGATCAAAGTCGCTCAGATCATCAAGTTTACCCATGTTCGTCGATTGCGATACCCTTTTGGGAAACCCTGCTGTCCGCCTATTTATCGCCTGCGTTCGGTTTGGGTCTGTCCCACTCTGCGTGGAGGATGCTCATGTCAACAGACCATTACCCCTATATCTAATGTTTTGTCTGCTGAGTGAATGTTTTTTAGCTTCGGGAAATAATGAAACTCGGGCCATGCCAATGATAAACTGCAAATTGTTTCGCGAGACAATGAGACTGTGTACCTGAGTTTGTTTTCTACTGGAATTATCCCCTCCTGGCTGTTCAGTCACGCATTAAGGCATAATCAGCATGTACAGTCGAATCTGTGTATAAATAAGTTGAAGAGAGAGTCAAAGACGTTCTTCCATAAATGTGAACTTCGTTACAGTTACAGCCGGACACGAAAAATGCTATTTTGGGGGCATATTACATCATGTCAGGTTAAACTAGCCAATGACAAACTTTTCATCAATTAATCGAAGATATATAGTACTTGTTAATTGAAAACTATAACTAGCAAATGAGTGAGATTTGGAATGGACAAAACCTTTAATAAATGTAGAAATCAAAATAACTGCCAAAAGACTGAAATTTCACTTGTTACATTTTACCGCTGATATATGAGCTAATTCTCGCTTGTTTAGTGCTTCTCACGGTAGCTGTTTTGAATGTTTTACACCTTCCTCTGACACGCTGGTTACGATGTTTCTAAATGCAAAATGAACTTTAAAATTTCCTAAACAGAGATTAGATGATTAACAGTTGACTCAGGGAGGGGATAAAAGTCAGATTCGTCGAGATGTTATGTCTGAAACATTCTTGTCTTCATGCGAACTGACCCTATGTGCAAAGAGAACCACGCGGTGTTGTCAACACCAGGTATTCCTTGTTTTCCGGTGAAAGAGGAACGTTTAAAAACTGGGTGAGGATATCATTTATTTTATTTGCTGATAACCGTACCAAGCTTCGATACATGCAGTTTCTCCAAAAATTATTATTTGCAATATGGGGTTTTAAAATAACAAGGGAGAAAATTGCGAAGGTCAAGGGATCTGTAAAAACTTCGGTTTATTCGGAACTTCGTATTATGCGAGCTCGTTATATGTGGGATCAACTGTATTAGCGTATTGTTCTGGTTTACCGATATTATTTATCACAGTTATTGCTCAATCTATGGGAAACACAGAAAACGGTACTGCCCAGAAGTCGCTGTACGGAAGCGGAATCTGCACATCATTGAAGGATTCTTACCAATGATTCATACCGCGATATTCCACAGCACGTTAGGACAACCGATATGCTAGATCATCATTTTCCTGGTGGTTGCTGATCGTCCTTTTCCTAATGGTTGCTGTATTTCGCTGTAACATGATAGCTCAGCTGACCGAAGAACCATTTGCCAGGAACTAGTTTACCGAAGAACCATTTTCCAGGAATTAGTTGACCGAAGAAAAGAGTGATTCAGCTGACCGAAGAACACAGTTTCCAATAACTAGCTGACCAAAGAAAAAAGTGACTCAGCTGACCGAAGAACCATTTCCAGGAACTAGTTGACCGAATAGAAGAGTGACTCAGCTAGCCGAAGAACTATCTGCTAGGACATAGCTGACAGAAAAGTGACTCAGCTGACTGAAGACCCATTTGCCAGGAACTAGTTGTCCGAAGAACCATTTGTTAGTTCCTGACAAATGGTTCTTCGGACAGCTGTCAGAGTGATTCAGCTGACCGAGGAACACAGTTGCCAAGAACTAGTTGACCGAAGAAAAAAGAGACTCAGCTGAACGAAGAACCATTTGCCAAGAACTAATTGACCGAAGAAAAAAGTAACTTTGCTGATCGAAGAATAGAGTTGCCAGGAACTAGCTAACCAAAGAAAAGAGTGACTTAGCTGACTGAAGGACAGGGTTGCCAGGAACTAATTGACCGAAGAACCATTTCTCTCATAGCATGATGATCCAAGTAATGATGCGGACCTCAGTCCTATATTTGAGCCTCATATAATAATAATTTATAAGGCTCAAATATTTAAATTGAATAGACTGGCGCAACGGTCTATGGTGCACCACAGCGGCAGCATGGGACCAGTCGGAGAAAGACCCAAATCTTATGACATCCTTGATTTATTCTGCCTAGTCGTTTTCGTGAAGTGGTAATAAGAAATGGATTTCTTCCTGTTAGAGTGCAACATGCTTGCTGATTTACATCATAACCACAGGTGGTATCGTTCAATTGTTCCCATCTGCACATGATGCACTTCGTACACACCCATAGTCTCTCCGTAATAATAAATATCAAACTTTTTTACTTCTTAAATTGTATAAATGTATTCCTTTATTTGTCATATTTCAGATCATCAGCTATATATTTCGAATTAACACGTGTGGTTTTAAAATAACTTTCGGAAATAGCGCATGGCTCAAGCAACTTCATGCATATAACAATAACAAATGCTTAATTTCCTGAAATACTGGGTTCAAACCAAAGACATTGGACGAGAAAAAACTGGCAAAGAGAAGGTGCTAATTCCGGCATACGCAGAAAGCCGCCATTGTAGTGAGTAACTAGTGTGTTGATATGTTTTCGCGAGTATTTCTGTTCTAAATCTTTATGGTTTTGATATATCTTTGAGATGCACGTGACGCGAAATTTTCCTGTTTTTGTATTTTTCTTTCTTTTGTTTCATTTCTCTGCTCTATATATATGGCCGGCCACGATATAGCCTGGTCTTTACCTCCTTACTAGTCTTGTTTGTTTTTTCTACAATTAGAGCAATTGCTAATTACAATTTGATCTAGAAAGTTCTCGGGCCGTATTGAAAGATTTCTTTCTTCGTAATTTCTGGCGTACGATATACATTGAATCAAACATTCTTGCTTTCCAATAGGCATGCTCACTGCCAACTACTTCTCATTCATAGATGGCGCTGTACGTTCAATTGGTCTCCGTTGTTTGAGAGCCGCTAGCATTACGTTTGCTAGTCTATGCTACTCCAATATCTTTGGTTCAACTGTAACTTTACTTCACACAAATCAGGCGTTATTTACATGGAGGAAGGAATAAAGAGAGAAAGCACTCTACGTTGGCTCAATGCAATCCAAGTGAAGCCAGCGAAACGTCAAGCCTGTGATGTCACGGCAGCCATCTTAAGCCTGACATGATCAGATTATGCAATAGCTGTTAACGCTATGTGGGGCATGAAGGCTACAGTTGGCTTTTAATATTAATACATTTTTCCTTTATTATATTAATCGTTGTTATACTATTCTTAATTATATTATTAGTCGATTTATCAATGTTCAGGGCGTTACGGCTACTTCCAGGTATTTAGAATTTAGGAAACATTTCGGCTGCCTTCTGGGGGTTCATCATAGGTACAAGAGTTTTTCTCATTCTGCAAGTAAAACCGAAGTGTAATTTCATAGTTTTTAATGTTGTGTGTACGATAATCTAAGTTTAATGATGGGTTTTAATCTAAGTTTTGTAACGTTTTACAGAGATCTGCTCTGTTAATTTGAAGAGAATATGATAGTGTACGCTAATTAATGTTAAGCTTTATACAGTATTACATATATTATGATGAAAATATATCTTTCATCAAGGAAGGACACAATTTCAAAAGCAATACAAATTCCTTATATTTCTACAGCATTTGGAAAAGCAATACAAAATCCTTACATTTCAACACCACTAAATAAACCTTAAAAAGTGTGTGCGGGTCCATTTACATATCCTACAGCTTTTTAATGCCCACCTTGACTATACAATCAAAATGGAAAATTGCCTTTTCACCTGTGAACAAGCATATGCCTTTAAATATGACTTTTCCGAGGAAATTGCTTGGAACATACATCACATCGGTAAGGCTTTTCACCTGAACGAACAAGCAAATGCCTTGAAAGATTACTTTTCTGAGCAAATTGCTTAAAGCACACATCATACTGTTGAGGCTTCTCATCTGTGTGAAGGAGAATGGGCTGTGAAAGAAGAATTTTTCAAGCAAATTGTTTGGACTGGTGAGGCTTTTCTCCCGTGTGAATGAGTAAATGCTTCGATTGTTCACTTTTTCGAATAAATCGTTTGGAGCATACATCACACTGGTGAGGCTTTTGCACCGTCTAAATTGGTTAATTCTTCGAAATATCACTTTTTCGAGCACATTGCTTGGAACATACATTACATTGGTAAGGCTTTCCCTCCATCTGAACGAGTAAATGCTTCGAAAGATCCCTTTTTCGAGCAAATCATTTGGAGCATATATTACACTGGTCAGGCTTTTCCTCCGTGTGTATGAGTAAATACTTCGAAAGAACACTTTTTCGAGCAAATTGTTTGGAGCATACTTGACATTAGCGAGGCTTTTCCTCCCGTGTGAATGAGAAAATGCTTGGAAAGACCATTTTTTCGAGTAAATTATTTGGAACATAAATCACATTGGTATGGCTTTTCACCTCTGTGTATAAGCATATGCTCCGAATGATGACTTTTCCGAATTTCTATTAGAATTTTTACCTCGGTTAGCACAACAAAATGTCATACTTTTCAGTGCCATTCTGTCAATCAAAATAGGAAATTAAGCTGGTCATATCTAAATTGACTACAATTACGCTTTTTACTACCAACTGCGCTTCGTAAATTAAAGGAATTCATATTAAATGTTTCTCCGTTGCTTATCTGTGATAAGTAACTCCAGGAGGTGGTTGACCGGAATTGCTGTGGCATCCGTAAGCGCAACAACACACCATTTCTAAAAAAAAGAATAACTTCAAATTTCAAAAATCAAACTTCTCACGTACGAATCCCAATGGTTCAAAGCCACTATCAGAGGCTTAAGATGGCCGTCACACCGTCAGCGTCGTCCTCTAAGATAGCTTCAAGTTTGTGACGTCATACTTTCTCCCTTTATTCCTACCTCCATGGTTATTTAGTTCACAGAAACGGCCATCTGCTATCCACTAAGTAGGGTAAAAACAGCGCCATTGTTTGTATATACCATGGTGCATATATTCGAACTGACAATTTTTATCGCTGTCACAAAAAACGTTTTCACGATTCGATTTGCTAGAATTGAACACAAATCATTTTAGAGGATTTAATGATTTCATAAGGTTGCCTGCTTGATTATGGCCCATATTCACGTTGTGGCTGCGCCAGGCCCATGTTTGGTTCTTTCAGTTGATTTTCATTATATGTAACCAACATTTGGCAGCTTATATTTTTATGCATATATCCAGTTGTATTTGATATTCTCATCCTCGAATTACTGCATTTGTTCTTTCAGGAAGTCCCAGTAGAAAACCGTTGTTCTGAATGTGATTAATAGCGGGAAACGTCTTTAACGTCAGCAAAACAATGCTGTTACAGCCATCAACAAACGAACTCTAGAAACTGGGATTATGGTGACTGTTCACTCCAGTTAATCGATAACAGACTCCTTTAAGGAGCAAAATTATTTCAATTACTATCTACGTACTTCATCACTAATATTTCAAATTTCATATTTAACAATATCTTTTCCTCGTATTTGATTTATTTTCCATGTCTGTCTACGTGATGAAATTTGATTTGCGTTTGCATTTCTCTACTTACATTTTATTACTTTCTTGTGTATCTTAAGGAATTTAATTTCATCTGAAAAAAAAATCAGATTTTGTGATTTCGCTCATATTTTGTACTTCGGAACCACCTTTGAGGGATACACGAACACTCAGTGTCTTGACAAAATGTATTAAGAATAAACAAAAATAAAGCAAACTAGTTTCTGTTTGCAAAAATTAGGGTTTTTCCGTTGTTAGAAAATGAAAATTCATGAACCTAGCAGCATTTCAAATTGCTCAAAAAATTTAAGCTGTTACAGAGGAATATGAAAAAATACGAGAATATCAATCCCTCCCGGGCAGCACGGAACCCTGCTAGTCATGCATAAGCCGGTCAGTTCCTGTGTTCATCTGCTCTGTGTGTAAAATGCTTTCGTCGAAAATCTGCAATGAATTTAACAAAAGGTTTTTAAGTTTCACAGGAGGTTCCGACAAGACGCAGGTTTTCCAATGTAGCTACTAATCGTAGAGGTGGAAAATATTCCAAGTGTGTTTCTCAGGTGTACATATTATATGGATTCTCCTTCTGCGATTGCAAGTATCTTCACTTCCGATTTAAACGATTATTTAGGAGGTACAGTGGTAACTGTCATGCTAGTTGGCTTAACTAGTGTGCTAATTAGTTTGATATGCATGTTAATTAGTTCAATTAGCATTGGTTTTTCTTTTAACAGTGACTAGTGGTATTGCGTATGTCACGTAAATCTCGTTCGAGCCCATGTATGTACTCATTGTTTTTATTTCTTTCAAATTAAAGATATTAAAAGATTTCTATGAACGCTGGAAAATAGAAATGCTTTATCTGAAAGTTTTATTTAGTATGTTTTACACTAACTGTATTCAATAACTAACGCGGAAAAGTTCTAGCAGGTAATACAGTTTTTAGTATGAAACACATACACTGAGTGTCCACTTTATTATGACCACCTGACAGCTTTAAGCAAATGAGCTATAGCTGCACGCTGTTGCCGCCAGAGGGTGAGGCTAGTATAAAAAGGAAAAGCTTAGTGCTTGCAACAGTAGTAGAAGTGATTTTTGGGTGACGAGATGACGGACTTTCCACGTGGGATGATTGTAGGAGCTCGGAGCCATGGAGCGAGTATCACCAAAACTGCCGCATTCGTGAAATGTTCCAGAGCAGCTGTTGTTAAAGTGTTCAAAGACTGGACTGTCAGCCAAAAAACTGGGTCTCTACGTGCAACGTGTGGTCGTCATCGAATAGTGACTGCTCGGGCGGAACGGAGAGTGTCCATACTGGTAACAGACAACAGAAGGGCAACAATGCAGCAAATTACATATCATCTTAATCAAGTATACCCTCAAATGATCTCTGCACGCACTGTTCTCCGTACATTGCATCGGATGGGATATGGCAGCCGAAGGCCTGTTCGAACACCTTTGCTGTCTGCGGTTAACAAGAGAAAAGGTCTCCAGTTCGCCCAGGAGCACAAGGATTGGACAGTCGATAATTGGAAACAAATTATGTGGTCCGATGAATCACGTTTTCAGTTGCACCATGCCGATGGCCGAGTGAGAATTTGGCGGAAGCAGCACGGAAGCATGGACCCCAAATGCATTGCTACAACCCTTCAAGCTGTTGGAGGCAACGTTATGGTTTTAGCAGTGTTTTCCTGGCATGCGTTGTACCCTTTAATTCGTGTTGATCAACGTCTGACTGGCACATCATATCTAAATATAGTTGCGGACCAAGTGCATCCTGTCGTGTGGATGGTTTATCCCAATGGCGATGGCTACTTTCAACAAGATAATGCGTCCTGCCACAGTGCTCGTATTGTACACGATTGGTTTCAGGAACATGTCGGTGAGTTTACTTTGCTTTAGTGGCCCCCACAATCTCCATATCTCAACCCCATTGAGAATTTGTGGGATGATGTTGAACGAGCCATCAGATAGCTGAAACCACAAGCCTGCAATTTCACACTCCTGGAAAGTGCTATTCATCAAGCATGGTCTCAGATTCCACAAACCACCTATCAACATCTTGTGGAGTTCATGCCACGAAGAGTCAACGCTGTACTAAAGGCAAAAGGTGGCCCAACGAAGTACTGAGGGAGTGGTCATAATAAAGTGGCCACTCAGTGTATATGTGTTTAAATTATGTACTTCTACTTACATTACGTCTCTGTTGCTTAACTAAGTAACAGCTTGTAATTGAGCGCTCTCACAGGCATAGTAAAAATTGCATCCAACGTGCTATGCTAATTTTTTTCCTACGGAGCGATATTATATCTCTGTTTAAAATCATTGTTCGGACACAACCCAAAATAGCATTCAATAAAACCCACGGTGTCCTACCACACCCATCCATCGTATCCGCGTTTTCCTGAAAATTTAAGGCTAGGGGAAAGTCTGTAATCTAGTACACTGCTGGACAATTGCTAAGGACGGATCATAAACGGCTATATAGCGCATAAAAAAGCAAGTGTGGTTAAATGCCAAGTGAAATAAAATAATGTCAGAATGCCAGGACATTATAAGAGAGACAATTTATTGTGCTCTGAAATCCAGAAGGCTTTGGAACGTGTTCATGGGACAAACAGGCCATTTTGGGCAGAATACCTAAACCTGAAAAAAATGCAATTACCGTCCGAAGGCGTTCCGGCGTAAGATGTCAATACGGGATACGGCCATCATGGAGGGCGATGCAAGATTCCACACGACGTGTCATGCTTTGCACAACATTATCAAGCAGCTGTTGGGGTAATTTATCCCATTCCTCTGTCAGTGCACGGATGAGGGTGTCCTTGTTTATTGGAGGGCATTGGCGACCAGCAAGACTCCTCCCCAAAGCATCCCACACATTTTCAATGGGATTCATATCTGGAGAACGTGCTGGCCGTACGAGGCGTTGAATATCCTCGCTCTCAAGACACTCCTGGACAGTGACAGTTCGATGACATGTTGCGTTGCCGTCCATGAAAATGAATCTATCACCGACAGCAGCACGGAACATGCGAACATGAGGTAGCAGAACATCATTAATGTATCGTTGGCCAGTCATAGTCACAGTTGAAAGCACATAGAGAGACGTACGGCCATTGATCATGATGCCAGCCGATACCATTACACTACATGTCGGATATCGGTCCCTTTCCTGTATGTTTGCTGGACAATATGCAGTACCACTATCACGCCAGATCAGTTGTCGTCGACAATCAGACGATAGACGGTATCTACTCTCATCTGAGAAGAGGACAGCAGACCAGTCGTTATCAGTCCAATTGCGATGTTGATGGCACCATTGCAAACGTGCGGTACGGTGACGTCTGGACAATGGGATGCACACAACAGGACGGCGGGCGTATAGTCATTCTTCATGCAAACGTCTGGCGACAGTTTTTCGGGAAATCCTCTTGCCAGTAGCAGCCATAAACTGATTTGCTACCTCACTAGCTGTGCTGCGCCGGTGTCTTTTTGTTGATAGCACTATGTACCGATCTTCTGCAGGTGTCGTACTGCGAACACGACATCCCCCGTGACGTTTGCTACACTCTCCATTTGTTTGAAATGATTTCCAAAGCCTTGAAACAACACTGTAGCTGACGTCGAACTCCCTGGCAACATCTGTTATTTTTCGCCCTTCTTCAATCTTGCCAATAATACGGCCACGCGTAAAATCATCTAGGTGATGTCGGAAAGTCATACTGAAAATTGCAAGTTCGTCAATTGATTTTTTCCCTTTCAACTTTGCGTTTGAACAAAAACGGTCAATACGCGTCAAATCCATTATATCTCTTATCAGCGCTATGACGTCACGAACAAGTTTGGCAATCCAAAATTTGCATACGCACAACACGTCTTACTGTATCCCGCACTTACGCTAATTTCCACATTTTCCTGCCTTCCATTTTATGGTTGCTATCGTTGCTATTGTCATCCGTCCTTAGCAATTGTCCGGCAGTGTATAATAGACTACTCTTGCTCAGCATAAAATAAGATTTAAAAACTATGCAGCAAAAGAACACTTGTTTAAAATAATCCCTCTTTGACAGTGAACACTGTAATACTTTATTTCTTTTAAGTAATAAATCATTTCATGTCCGTTTCAGGGACACCTGGCCAGAAGTGGACGTCTGCACAAGAAAGCTGTCCCGACATCTTGAAGAATGGTCACAACTATGGGAAGGTATAGACTTTTCTTACGGTTTTTTTTTCATACTCAACAATGCCATGTCTTTAAAAATTTATATTTAAGGCCTTGAAATCTCAGTTTCAATATGAGATCGTTCAAAACTTAAAATTCTGTCATCGCAAGACAAAATGTCTGAGATATTGAGCACTATCAGGTTAACAGAAGTCATGCCCTGGTGATTGATTGGTGTGCGTAGACAATAAAACCGTAGAGTGCAACTGTTAACTTTCCTCAAAGCTGCAAATAATATTAGTCTTTAGTCGTGGATCCTGTATATTTCAAAGAATTCTACATTTACCGTAAGTTTTAGTGAAATGCATTGAACGCGCACGTGGCAGAAATGTGGTAAGCCCTATCGAGACAAGTATTCAGAGATGAGCGCGAAGCTGAATTGGTATAAATTAGTCGTCCACCTACGTGAACAGAAAAATCATCACGTCTGAAATATCGTCGGTGTACTTGTTGAGCACGAAAGCATCATCACGGGTATTAGTCATATACCTACGTGATCAGAAAACATTTTCACATCTGAAATATTATCTGTCTACCTGTTGAACACGAAAGCTTTGTCACGTCTTCCATTATCTACAGATGTCAGACCACGGAAGACGTTTACGTCGGCGCGGCGTTGGCTACTTGGTGTTCACAAAGGTTATATGTCTTGGAATCGTCGATGTTGCTGAGGACAGCTTTGTTTAGTGTTGTGCAGCATATCGATACATTCACAAAACCCAATAGTGATTCAATATTCTTCTACACCTTTCGCATTAAACATATTTGGTTCCAATAAAACTCTCCCCATATTTCTTCTACTACTTTCTGTCTTGAGCCAGTAGTTAGTTCTGGCAATATATCCAGCCCATTGCCATTTCGAGGATCTTACCTTGATCGTGGTGTCACCATCTCTTGTCATTTTCCTGATCCATGAGTTTCTCTTCCTATCCTTTCCGTTTAAGGCAAGCATGCACCTCTCCACGCTTCTTTCAGTAGTTTTCAGCAGCTGAATGTCCGTTTTAGTTAAAATCCATATTTCTGATCCATAAGAAAGAACTGGAAGGATGCATTTATTTAACAAATGTCTTTCTCCACAATGGTAAATTTCTCTTGGGAATTGTACTGTTTCTTCCAAATGCTCTGCAGCAAAGTTTTATAAGCCCATTCATTCCTTCTTCGATGTGGCCTTTGCTTGATATCCGTTCTCCAAGGTAAAAGGTAACTCAAGTTATCACTAATTTCTAGAACTGCTCCATCAATCTCTAAATCTTCAGTTCTTGGAAAAGTACTGTACATTAATTTTGTTTTCTGTAAGTTCATTTTTGGGCGCACTTCTTCCCCCTTGTCATCAAGTTGCTAAGCCATACTTCGTGGCTCTCAAAAATGACTATACTGTTAGCAAAACAAAGGTGGGTTAAATATTCTTTATTAAATTTTATGCCCTTGTCTTCCCAGTTCAATTATTTAAAAACATTCTGTAATGCGTAATTGAAGAGCTTCAGAGATGGGATGTCACCTTGTCTCACTCCCGTTCCAAATTTTATAAGTGCTCTGTTCTCGAACAGTAGAATCTTTACACTTTCATTTTCGCAGATTTTACTCGAAATATTCATATATTCGTCTTCAATATCGCAGGATTTCAAAGTCATTATAACTGCTTATGGCTTCACTGATCGAAAGAGCTTTTTCATAATCAACAAAATCCATACATAATGGAAGTTCATACTAATTTTCACTTTCAATTATTGTTTTTTGTACAGTATATTGATATTATCTACAGTGTTGAAACCACCACATACCACTCCTGAATCTAGCTTTTTCGTATTGTTGAGACATGTCCAGTGTTTCCTTCAAGCGATGTGATAGCCCCTTAGTGAGGATTTTATAAACAACTGGTTGGAGGCTAATGGGTCTCTTATTCCCGAGATCCTCAATGTCCCCTTTTTATGTAGAAGGGTCATTGCAGTGTTTTTGCGATTGTTATGCGAGCTCTGATCTAGAAGCAACTTCTTGTGATTTTGGCAGCGGTTTAGGCATATGTAAATCAGAGTCTCACAAGTTCATTCCACTCTCCTAGATAGAGGGTTGCCTTTGGCAAAGGAGTTTGAATAGAAAGGCAGCATCCTGGAAAACAGATTCAAGTGAAAATGCCAATCCCTCTGGAAACATAGTCTCACTTCAAGGTACGAGTGTTGATCAGATTGAACGATATGATACCATATAACGAATGAAACAATTGCATTTTTAGCACTCTGAAGTAATGTCACCTACCTGTCTTTCACCACGGCCTTCACATACGTCTTGTTGCTGACCGTAGTTGACGCTGAAGTAATGCTACTACCGTTCTATTTTTAAAAGGGTTGCGCCCGTTTGTGAATTTTGAGCACCAATTTGACACCTTCGGATGTTCACAGACTTCTTGCAGTTGGCGGCTGTTTTTCACTCTCTGCCAGTGTTATCCGTTCTGAGAAAACGTAATCACTTCCCGAACGAGACAATATTTTTAAGCGATACGGCATGTTCACTTGAACTTTTCGCTGTTCTTCGGAACTTAGCCTTTTTATTGAAGCTCTGTGCAAAACAATTTTCTCTATTCGAAGGATGACTTTGAGAGCCACCGATTTACATATCGCCAATCCGCTGCCAAAGGTCATAGGAAATTACTTATTGAGCATCTTACGTAAACATTTAAATACAAAGGATTATTTGTTTTTAGGAAATAACTTCTTTCTGGGTCTTAACAATAACCAAACTCCCTAAAACTGACAGGCTTTATCATTAAAGAAGCATGAATTTCACCTGTTTGTGCCTCGGCAGGAACCTGTCAATTCTCTTCCGCTACAATAATTGATTCTTATCGTCAGTCCCTTATAACATAAGATGTGAGATTATAGCTTCGGTTATCCATGGTGAAGATAGCAATAAAAAGGCATTGTTTCATTTTCAGTCAAATAAATGTCCGTCGTCTACGCTGTACTTTTTACCCCTTTCTAGAAGTAATGAGACACAGTCACTGACATTCTTAGGGTCCTGTGGTTACATACTATCCCATGAAGAATTTCAGTTCCGGTAGCTCCTTTTTCTGCATATTTAATAAAAAAATTTCTTCAGAGCAAGGTATGAAAACCAGTTTTTAAATTATTTGCCTGATCACAATTTTCGAGTACCGTATTTCCCGGTGCCATGGACGATATTTTGTTTCTGAAATAAGCCTCAAAATTTTAACGTGCGTCCTGGAGACCGAAGGCTAAGTTTTTCGTAGGCACAAGCTAACTTCAGAGGAAGGTTGTCTATGTTAAAACGTTAACCGTTAAACCTTATAATACAACTTATAATAAGGCTACCTCCGTTTCATGTGGTATTAAAGACCATTAACGTTTGATATACTATCACCTAGGACAGTGGATGTTAAAGTTTCCAAAACCGTAAGTATAAAAACATCTGGACATGAGAACACACATTATACTGCGGTGCTATGGTGTGCTGAAGAAACAAAACTGCAACCTCTACTGATTTTCAAGAGGAAATTTTTACCAAAAGACAAAATTCCACGTGGAATTTTTGTTCGCGTCCAGCCGAAAGGGTGGATGGATGAAGAGGGAGTGAAGCTATGGTTGGATAAAGTCTATTCAAGGCCTTCTTCAAAAACATCGCTGATTGTGTGGGACCAGTTTTGTGCCCACAAAACAAATACTACTAAAGAAAAGGTGCAGAGACTGAAGGCGAAAATGGTAGTGATCCCTTGTGGTTTAACGAGCCAGTTGCAACCATTCGACATATCCATCAACAAGTCTTTTAAAGCACTTATGAAAGAAGAATGGAAGCAGTGGATGCCGGCCACAGACCACGATCTAACCCTAACAGATCGTTTGAAAAGGCCAACAATAGCTCAGGTGTGCAAGTGGGTCCTAAAATTGCGGAATTATGTAAAGAGTGAAATATTAGTAAAATCGTTTTAAAAATGTAGTAATGCGTCAGATGGTGCAGAAGATAGCACTCTGTTTGAAGATAGTGATACTTCTGACAGTGTTGACGACCCTGATTATGACAGTGATGCCAGTGGTATGGATAACACCAGTGAATTTTCTGGATTTGAGGATATGAATGACTGAAATATTTTTCCTTGTATGCAGAGGTAAAATTTGTATTGCTTTTAATCTTTATGAAAGTGCTGAGATATTATTTTTATGTTCATTCTTTTTTCTCAAAATTTTGCATTTTAAAATTGGGGTGCGTCTTTGACATCGGATCATCCTTGGCCCCGGGAGATACGGATTAATTGGCTCTTGTATATAACATCCTAAGGTTCCATTCCACCCCACAAGAGATTGCTATATTAAAGTGCTATTAAAAACGGGATCATCCCTTGAATTGCCAATTTTGTACAAAGGCAGTAAGATTGTTTAGAGCGATTCCTCAGGTAGTTTCAGATTCCAGGGCCAGGTGAATGTTTATTGATTCGGTTTGTTCCTTCTCTCGGCGTCCAATGTTAACGCGTGCAAAAAAAAATTAGCTCTGCATATTTCAATGATACTACTGTGTATGATACTACTGTGGTATCATATTTACTGATACTACTGTGGTATCATATTTACTGATACTACTGTGGTATCGTAAATTTCGAAAACAAATCTGCTAAATTGATTTGTACACTCATACGAAGGGCGAAGTGAACGAAGCGATAATGCAACGAAAGACAAGTTTGTCGCTCCATATGTTGGCAATACGATGAGAGCTCGTTGGCCACTTAAAATGTTTTACAATATCGCAAATGTGTCAGCGTTTGTTATTTGGCGAGAGATAAATCTAAATCATTTTAAAAAATAAACTGAACAAAGAGACGACTAGTTTTAGAAAAATTGCCATATGAAATCATAAAACCCACATTACGATTAGAAAATTGTTGGCAAGAACTGAAGCACAAAAAAAAACTAGTGATATTGAGGAGCCACCTATAAATTTTTTCAACACCAAGAAAAGAGAATGTTGTCTTATGTGCCCAAGAACCACGGAAAACAACTACAATGAACATTGTTACAAGTGTTCCATATATGTTTGCAAACAACGTGTGTTTTACGTATGCTCGAACTGTGTGTAAATTCGAACATAATTTATTCTTAAAAACTTGCTTTGCCTCATAACCAGGTAGTTTTACTTTCAAATGCAATATTATCATTGCCCACAGGAGAGTTGGGTTTGATTGGGAGGGTCTTTGGCATCACGTTTGAACCAAAAAACGGATGAAATTTGTACAGAAAATATCAATTCTGCAGTAAAATAAATAAATCGATATATAATCATATATCGATTTATTTACGATGGACAATGTCTGGTAACCTATAAGACTGTAACTGTACTGTCTCTAACTGAAAAATAAAAGCCTTAGGAAGGTTAAAAAATAAGTTAGAGGGGGACGATGTAAAGACCAAGACGTGGAAAAGTGAGGTTACCTGAAGAATAGAAATGTGGTAAGAGAAACGAGTTCTTATTGGAAGTGACGAAGGTCTCATAGAAGGTCTAAGTATTAGGTGTGCAACTTAATTCTCGGCCACAGACAAGACACGTTGAAAGCAAATTATAGCAAATAGAATACGGACCTAATCAGGAAAATAATCCCCGTCGTGTTGAGTGCATTTGAGCCATCGGTCAGGGAGCTGCCGAATGTCACTGCAGAAAAAGGAGGGCTGTTTCGAGTTGATAAAGTCATCAATACTTGTGTGGATCTCCTCCACAAAATTGAAGTGCGTATAACACAGATGATGTTGCAGGGAGCACAAGAGGTGATAATCCGATGGGGCGAAGTCTGGAGAATATGCCGGGTGGGATAAAAGCTCCCATACCAGGTCGGTGATCGTGTTTAAAGCCGTTTTCGCGGTGTGAGGACGCGCGTTATCCTGAAGCAACAGGACCGCCCTTCTGCCTTTGCCGGTGTATGGCCTTTTCGCCTTCTTTTTTTTTTTTTTTTTTTTGATTGGAGGTTTAACGACCACCGTGAGCACCTCAATGGGCTATAAGCAGTCGCCCGTCCCTAATTTAGGGTCACTGGTTCCAGGGAAGGGAGAGAGCCAGTGCCGTAAGACAAACACAACATCCATGCCTGACCGGGATTCGAACCTGGACCCCTTACGGACGAATGTTTAGAGGCCAGCGCATTAGACCACTGCGCCACCGGGGCGGCCCTTTTCGCCTTCATTGCGTCGCTCACGCGAATGAGTTACTGACAATAACGCTCGGTATTGACCGTTTCACCAGATTTGAGCAACTCATAGTGTACGACACCGCGCTGATCCCACCATACGCATGGCAACAACTTCCTGGCACGGATATTCGGTTTGGCGGTACTGGTGGTAGGCTGATCTGGATAGATTTGCGCCGCTTAGGATTATCGTAGAGGATGCACTTCTCATCACAGGTCAAAACCTTGTAGACGAAATCCTTCTTCTTGAATCTGGAGAGCAAGGAGACAGCAACATCGTGGCGCCTAGACTTGTTCGCAGCTGTGAGTTGGTGGGGCACCCAACGGCCCTTCTTGTGAATCCGTCCAAGCTAGTGCAGGCGCTTTGCAATGGCTTACTGTGTTACTCGGAATTCCTGGGCGAGCTATGACTGTGTGCAACAGGGATCCGTGTCCAACAGTTGTTCTAGTTCCTCATCGTCAACTTTCTGTGGCTGACCCGGACGTTCTGCATCACGGAGATCGAAATTTTCCTGCTTAAACAGATCGAACAACTTCTTACATGTACTGTAGGACACAGCAGCCTCACCCAAAGCAGCAAAGATCCTTTTCTGGGCTTTCGCGGCACTTGTTTTCAGCTGAAACGCGAACAGGAGGCAGTACCTCAAATGTTGCTTATCGGACGGCAGTGCTTGTTTTCACCGTCAACTTTCGTCCCTTCTGTCACTACAGCTGTGAGCGGTTACGGTTGCCTGGAAAGCTGTTGGATGGCGCTGCAATCAGCCATTATATCACACAGCTATTTGCATTTGCCAATGTTCTACGATCGCTTGCAGTTAGGGGCCGAGAATTAACTTGCACACCTAATAAGATTGTGCGGAAATTAACATGCATGGAGTAAAGAAGAATTAGTATTTAAAACTGTGTAAATGGATCTACCTGAAAAACGCAACAGAACAAAAGATGATACGGAGGGAATGTAAGGAATGACACCAAGGCGATGAATTTAAAATAATAGGTAACATGAGACAGAAAGGGATGATCCACAGCAGTAACGTCACCGACCTGTGGGATTAATCAAAAATCGATTTCATCGAACAAATCATAACCTATCATTTTTATTAGTAGGTTCTGATATGTTCATAACGATACAGTGTATCAAGTTAAATCTTGACAAAATCTTTTACTTTGATTTATACCAATTCAGC
Organism: Macrothele yani; assembly: GCA_039090855.1. Classification (NCBI taxonomy): domain Eukaryota; kingdom Metazoa; phylum Arthropoda; class Arachnida; order Araneae; family Macrothelidae; genus Macrothele; species Macrothele yani. The sequence goes on from CM077002.1 coordinate 163,762,191, forward strand.
TACAAACGGTTGAGTCTGTTTGTTTGAGGGGTTCAACGACCACCGTGAGCAACTCGATGGAGTTCATGCAGCCGTCCGTCCCCAGTTTAGGGCCACTGGTTCCAGAGGAGGGAGAAAGCCAGTACCGGAAGCCAAACACAGCATCCATGCCTCACCGGGATTTGAACCCGTACCCATCTCAGACGAATGTTCAGAAGGCAGAGTGTTCGAAACTTCTATTTACAAGGTTTGTCACGAAAGAAACGAAAATGTATAAGTGACCCCTGCGGTGGACGAATAATTGGAGGCAATGACTTCTGGTTTATTGTCTAAGTTGGGCCTGGGTTCCAGCCCCAGGTTAAGCATGTCCTATGGCGCTGATCTGTGCTCTCGCTGGAACCAGTGACCCTAAATTACTGAGTGGCGATTATTGGTTATCCGTGTTTTCTAATGGGAATACATTGGTGTGTAAAGAAAACCATAAACGGAATATCAATATTTCCTAATCCATTTCATGGGTTTACCAACAGAGATATATAATGGACTGCCTTGCCTCTGAGTACACAAGTCTCGAGAAGTCAGCTTTCGTCCGGTGCTGCATACAAACTGTTTTGTTTTAGTTAGCCAAATTCGAATTATGCTTATCACTGAAGAAACAGATTGTCTGCAGAAAGCTCTGTGTATAGCACGGGAATAATAGTACAGAAATGTTTAACATGCTATAAGGAGCTTTCGGTAAGACAGTATTATCACGTGAGCGCGCTTATAACTGCTGAATTATTGCAAATGCCTGTATCTACGCTAACTTAAGCTTCACTTAAAAGCTTTACTGTAAACTTAAATAATCATTTTACTTAAAGGTCGTTTTCCAGGATGAGCTCCGTCGTAGCAGCAGAAAGCCTAATTATACATAATCAAACATTTCTGTAATAAACTTTTAGGGTTCGTACATTAATCATACATAAATTGCAGCTTAATCTTCTGTATTCACATCCATCAATAATTGGTAATAATTCGAGTATTGAATTATATGCTGATGATCTAATAAATTTTCGGTTCATATAAATATCGCTCGTTCTTTTTAACACATCAACATAGCGCGCCGATTATTTGAACATATAGCTCAGGCTAAAATAAAATAGCAGTCTGAGCTCTTCTACAGTATTATGCAGTCTAAACAAGAATGCTCGCTTAACACTGAACACGCTAGCTCTTATTTCTCTAGACTTACTACGTAGTTGCGCTTTGACTTGCTGTCAGATGCTGCCAAAGTTTTATTCATCGAAAAAGAATGTATGACGTTCAGACATAAAAGCTTTTAACGGGAATAAACCAAATGTACATAAGAAAACAAGAACTCACACGAAAGCATAAATTAGAGTATACGTCTCTCGCTTTCGTCCGGTACAGACGTTCTCTCGAGATAAAGAAATTGTTTACAGACGATACCAAGATTGATGGCCCTGAAGTCTCAAAATCTGATGAACAAATACATTGAACGGGTCCATACAATTTTAATGGATAATCGTCGAACAGTACTTAAGGGACCAGAAGTAACCGGGAAAGTGTAAAAGCTCATGCTTTCGATTTGTAACGGAGAGATTTGGAGAAATAAATTCGTGCCAGAAATTTGTTCTTCACAATCGAAACAAAAGAACACTGCTTTTTTTGGGTGATCTTGGGAGGGAATTCTATCTTACGACTTTCTTCGACATTTTCCTTGTGGAAAAAATGTTTAATGCTGCATCTCCGTACAATTTTTACAACATGACATACCGCCAGATTACCTGCTCCTCTATCTCTGCATAAAAGACTTTATTGACTAAATCAAGACGTCATGTTCAGCTGCATCGCTGGAAGCTATTTCAAATTTTGTGTGCGCTTGCGTAACCAACTCCATTGCACGATTGTGCACTCAATGGTTAAAACATTAGAGCTACCTGCCTAATAATGTGGTGGTGAGAGCTTATACACGTCTAGGGATCAAATCCACCTGATACCGGACGGTTTCCAGAGGTAATTCCAGCCATGCCTGTTGCAGTATTATCTACAACTCCTCCCGAGACGTCGGATCAGCTTCCTTTGATCTGATATTCCCCTCCACTGAATGACAGAGTGTTTCCATAGGGTGTTAATCCCGGGACTTCGAGACCACTGCATCGTTCCAAACTGAAATGAATCTTCCTGGAGCCATGCTTATATGGTTGCCGCCCGGTGGGGTGGCGCATTGTCCTTCTGAAACAGCGCATCGGCCGCAGGTTGCGCGAAGGCCATGAAAGCGTATGGGTGATCAGCCAACACATGCTGGTAATGCGCAGCGGTTAAGGACCTCTCCAGAAACACTAAGGGACCTAATGTGTGCCATGAGAAGGATCCCCAAACAAGACAGAGCCACCATCGTCTTGAACACAGCTGACCTCACTCACACGGGGCCATGGCCTAATTCTATCGATGCCACACCCGCACCCTCCCATCAGATCAATACAGCTTAAAACGGGATTCATCTGGCCACACGACGCGGCGCCTTCTGCAGAGGTCCAGTTTTGATGTTCCCGGCACCAAGCGAGTCGTAATGTCAGATGAAGACAATCAATAGTGGCACACGAGAAGGGCGTTGGCTCCCGTACCCCAGGGTATGCAGCGTGTGCTGTGCCATTCGCTCGCCGACGCTGCTTGGGCCTCCGATCTTTAACCCGGATGTGATTTGCGCTCCATTGCCAAGCGGTTAGTCTGTACGAGCCTGCATAGTCGACGTCGACCCCGGTAATCAATGGCATGCGAAAGGCCACCGCCTTCTTTCTAGGCGCTGTTACGCCCGTTGATAATATACCTGCGGTGCACCCTTAATGCGGTTGCTCTCGGCAACCTTAGCATTCTTACCACTTGGACGATATCATGACTTATGTGTCTTGCGCCGACAATGCGTCCACGATCAAAATTGCGGTACACAATTGGGAAGATTCAGATCAGATCAGAGGATTTTAAGAATGGAGGTTCTAACCCCAGGTCTTAAACAACCCTTAGGAATAGGAAGCTAGGAGATTTGGGCTAGAGTGCCCGATAGGAAGTGACACGGAAGCAAGGTAGAAAGAGGGAGGAAGACACCCTTATTTATTACCGGGGGCCAGTACCCAGGGCCCGACGGCTTAACGTGCCCATCCGACGCGATCGGTGTATATTTAGTGGTTCGAGCGTTCGTACCTGCCTGGGATCGAAACTGAGGTTTCTCAGTGGCAGTCACGAACGTTGTTGACTAAGCCATCCGCCTCCCCACAGTTCGGAAGCGCTACTATCTGCCTATTTATCGCCTGCTTTCCGTTTGGATCCGTTCCACTCTGTGTGTGGGATGGCCATGTCAATTAATTACCCATGAACCCTATTTCTAATGTTTTGTCTGCTGACTATAAAAGAAGCTCATTTAACTGTTTGTGTTTTAAGAAAATTAAAATAAAATGTCTTTCCTTTTGGAACAAACCGTATATGTTGTAGCTTTTCTTCTAGTTTAAACGTATTAAAAAGGTACGTAAAATGTTTAGCCCTTTGACGAAAATGAAACTCGTCAGTTCCAGAATTTCATAAATGTTCTTTTTATCTTCCAGGAAATACCTTCAGAAGCTACTCCGGCATTCGACGCCACCTTACAAGAAATCCGAAGAGATCCTCTTGGGGATGAGGGCGTTGTTGAAGCTCCTTTGTTCTTCCCATTAAGTGGTAAAGAAGAGAACCAGATAACGACAACGGGGACTTTAGCCTTAGGAGTATCGGCCGTAGATCTGACCTCGGGCAAGACTAAGACCCTAGTGATCCACCCCCCACTGACAGACCCCATGAATTGCGTGGTTGACGGCCATTTTTTATGAATCTCCAGATCTTTTTCTCTCTCTTTTTCTCACACTAGCACTCGGGCTATCTCTGGTTCTTTCGCTTGAACAGTCTCTGAAAAGATTCTGCTTGCGTGAATCTTGAAGAACGGAGAACATTTTTCCTTTTTAGCTGCAACTTTCTCTTTCACTTTTTTTTAACTCTTTTCAGATGAGTTCGCTCCTCATCTATTCAAAGAGCTTATTGGACTGCAAGTAAACCGACCGAGTTTCCAAACGACGCACTGTCGATTTTGCAAGTCACCAAGCTTTTATTTTACTGCAGAAAAAGAAAACCGCTTCTTCCCAACGGTGCTTTGAACTGTTAGTGGAAGAGCACTTTTTTTTTATCTTAGTAGCTGAAAGAAAACAAACGAGTAGTTACCTTCATCACATCAAAGAATACTTAACAATCAAACCTCAGAATTTTTGTTAAGATTTTTGTTTTGTTAAACTCTTATGCATTGAACACTTTCAAAAGAGGGATTAAAAATAATTTTGTATCAACCTACAAAATAGTCCCTTTGCAAAAGTTCATCGTGGACGCTTCTTTAGAATATCAAGTGTTATCGCATTTTAATACTGAACACTTTTTGAAAAGTGTGAATTCTTACGACTCCTCAACAAATCAGCTGTAAGGCAGAATATTTTTTGAGGCACTTGCAGAATAGCACGTGACACAAAAATGATTTCATATTGAAGAAATAACGTATACATTAGCTGGTGACTCAATTTCATTCTCATGATATTTTTAAGGCTTTCTCTTGAAATGAAATTAAAATGAAGTTTCTGTTATGAAGTACTACTGTTCAGTTGTTTTCAAAATGATGAGCGATTCCATCATCTCATCAGTTTTTTTACCACAGAGGATCCAAGACTATAAAGCCTCAGCGGTACGCTGCTTCCCCGACCTTCACTTCCTTTTGGCTCGCACGCATGCGGATAATTTCATCAAAGAAGATGTGGCTTGGTTGACTTTCAGGTGCTTTACATCTGCATTTTTCATGGGCCTTCTTCGAGAAAATAGGTCTTTTCTCAGCATTTTCCACTACCAAAGCACATTAGGATTAAGATCAGATTTTTACGAAAGAATTTTTATCACCTTCTGCGCAGAATCCGTCAAATCTCCGATACGCGTGACGTACTCAATCTACACTGCCTTCCTGCTTTTTCAACATCGAGAGTCATATCATACACTCCACAATGTACTAACATGGTGGAATTAAATGAGTTCCTTCTAACAACGCATATGCTAACACGACGGAATTTTTTGAATCATGCATGTGTTAACGCAATGCAAATAATCTAAGTAGACATAAGACAAAGTTATTCGATACTTATGTGTTTACTACTCTATCCCAATCGAAAGCTTAATTTTCAAAACAAACGCCATTTCTGCGAAAGTACCGGAAAATTAATTATGTGATTTTATACTATCAATTCAACTGTACTTTCAATCGGGTTCACCTCCCGAAATGGATTGAAACGAAATCAACTCCACTGTAGAAATGGCAAGAAGAAAGATTTTGGCAACAGCGTCACACGGAATAGAGCTAAAATAGGGAAACTAGAGTACGTTCCATTGCAGAACGGAATTAAATTTTTAAGGCTTGCAATTCGGATGTTTTGTAAACTCATTTCTGAGAGTATAATTTCTTTGGGTATTCCACCCACCTGCTTACAGATTATGATCACTTGCAGATATTGTTTGGAGCTGTGTTTAGTTCTAAACAGGCATCTAGGTGCATTGCAGAAAGCTGTATTGAAAATCAGAGACTCTATTCTGCGGGAATAAAAATAAAAAACGGATATGCGGTGCAAAAAAAAAAGTATTGAGATATTAGAATTTAAGAGTATATGGTTCCCTATTAAGGAGGAAAGTTTCAAGCTACTTAATATACAGAGGGTGAGCCGAAAGTTTTTCACAATTTGGATCACTTTATGTCTGCATACGTTCCTTTACAACGAAAACCTACTAGCATTCAAAGATTAAGCCATCGTGTTGCACCGTCTTTAGTTATCAGTCTGCCATTTCTTCGATTCCGCTTCGGTACCAGTTCTTGTCCTTCGAGTCGAAGAACTCTTTCACACCAGCTGCCACCTTTTCCTGGTTGTTGAAGTGCCGCCCGCAAAGGAAGTGGTCAATATCCCGGGACAAGTAATAATCCGACGGGGCAAGGTCCGAAATGATACACTGCATGTGGCATCAGTTCGATGCCCTCAAGTTCCTGGAGTTTTACCTGGATTGTTCGCGCGGTATGAGGCCGAGCGTTGTCCTGCTGTAGCAGAGCGAGCGAGCTTTCTGTTTACCAACGCCGGGTACTTCTCCAAAACGGCATACATCCGCTCCAGTTGTTCAGAGTACAGGTTGGCGTTGATGGTTAGACCGTCTAGAGCAAATCCATAATGGATTATCCCCTCGAAATTCCACTAAACGCAGAGCATCATCTTGAGCTCGAAGCGCCCACGTATGGCAACAGGTTCAGGAAGCTGGCCCGGGCTTAATCACTGCCATTTTTTTGTTAGAATTACGGAAATAGACCCACTTTTCATCGCACGTAACGCTATTGTGCGGGAACTACATCGCGCGGTTTTCTAGGAGTTTCGTGCACATTTTCGCTCGGCGATTTGCTTCAGCTGGCATCAGTTCGTGAGGGACAATGCTGCAGCTCCTGCAGACCTTGCCGAAGTCCTGAAGGTGACGAACCACGATGGTCTGCGATATCCCCAGCTCGCCTGATAATCTCCGAGTGCTGGTTGTCGGATTTGTCACTACAGCCTGGCGCAGGGCCTACAAATCAACGGTTCGCGGCCTACCTCACCTTGGCTGATCGTCGAGGTTTCTGTCACCTGAGCGAAATTTCTTGAACCATCTGGTTGCGGTGCTGTGGAACTCGGAACCTTACCCCTTCGCATGACAAATGTTTCGTGTTGCTTGAGCAGCGTTGTGGCCGAGTTCAAACTCGTAAAGAAAAAGTTCCCTAATTAGCCGGTTGTGGCTGTTCATGTTTTAGGCGTCCCAACCACTGACAGAACGACGACATGCAATGCTGTTCACAGCAACGACTACCACTTTATACATTCCTTTTGACTGACTGCAGTGCGCGACTTGAACTACAATAGTTTAAACACGTGACATACCCGCCGCAGCACATACATTTATGCAAATATTGCAAAACGTTAGACACACCCTCTGTACTTATTAAAATTCCACTGGTGTCCATTGAGCAAAACTAAGAACATCTCAAAACATTCAATAACTCCTCGGAAAATTAATATTTTTAGGGACATGTGTTTTCCCTTTCCTCTCAAACTGCGTGTTTTGGTTCATGTTATTTACGCAGGTCCATTAGATTATGATATGATACAATACGAATACCCTAAAACAGGTTAAGTCCAAATATCCAAATAACCAGGAACTCATTGAGTCTTTCGAAAGGGGGTAGGTGTAAAAGCTTGAAGACTGTGCCTTTATAAGATAGATCCCAAAGTAAAGAAGTAAACGCAGTGAAATGTGAGGGATTTTAGAAATATACAGTTTCGTTTAAGAGCTGAAGTTGTAATCTACCCTACATAGTGACACAACTGCAACTGGTATCCAAACTTATAACACATCCGGCGGAACAAAGAGAATAGGCAAAACCACAGCGGGACCAAGGCGAAACCTGAAGGGGAAAATTAAAAACTGAAACTACAAAATAATTCATCAAAATACACCAAGTTTCCCCTGTAAGCTCTTAAAAGAGACAGTTTTGTTCCTACTTTTCACCAAATCGAACTCCAAATGTGAATTTGGAGTTCCGAACGTAGAAGCTCCAGGACCTTTTTGGACTGGCATCGTCTGTTATCGATGCCTCTGCTCATTGACTGAACACATACACCATTTTACTCTTCGTTACTAACAAGGCCGTTGGAAGTTTAGAAATTGCTAAATAAATTAATCCCAATTAGCTGCTGGGTTTCTCGGCTCAGTTGGAAGTGAGTTTTTTTTCGACACAGCTTCTAAAAAGTGTTTTGGTCTTTTATAATTCATTGGCGCCTTAATATCATAATTAAGGACCTCCCTTACTGAAAGATCTAAGTCCAGTAGATTCTGATTGGAGCATGACGTTACGTACAGAGCTCCGAACGCAGGGGACTCGGATGCGGACTTAATATTCTGGTCTTGCAAAAGCTAGGAGCAGCTTATTTGTTAACGTTTTAGGATCCTTAATTAAAATGCAGCGCATCAAGATTGTACTGATGTGTACTGCATTGCATCTATTTATTCAGTTTTCTGCGTAAGGAGCCTTGACTTAGTACAATCAGGTGGGAAAGGTAACATACTGGAGAAATTACAATCACAATAGGCTGCTGAGTATATGGTTGTTCAGTGTACTAGTTTCTTTCACATTGCTGCTATTTAAAATAATATCTTTTTTTTTTCAATTTGCGGTGGCCCTGAAAAGGGCCTTTTTCCCCCGAAGTTTTTCTGTTTCCGTCGGTCGCAGTGTTATTCTTTCGAGTCGGTGGTCTGGAATGGATGTGGTGATTACTTCTTTTACGGTAGGGGAAAGCATTTTCTCCTTCCAGTGTTAGACGTTGTGCTTGAGTGGTATTTGGGAGAGCTGATGAATTCCGAACTTGATCTCTAAATTCCTCCAGCACCGCTCCATAGTTGAAAATGGTGATCTGCTGCTGTTGAAGGAAATCACCATCTCCTTCGATTTGGTTCCTAATCTTGTGACATATTAGCTCCAGCTAAAACCTTTTTCTAACTACTCAGCAAAATCCTCTTGGGATAATCTTTTTGCGCTCCCTTTAAAGTGGTAGCGCTAAAAATGCCGGTTGGTTTCCCGCTCCAGTGTGATGTAATTTTCTAATTTTCTGATCTTGTGTTACATGTTGAACAGTAAGCAACATAATAGCTATTCTGTTTGCTGCCTTAAAAATCCTATAGTTGTTCCATGTATTTGTGAAGAACATTTCATCAACAATCTCGGTGTATTGCTTCTTCTCCAGCTTCTTTACTTTCACACGGGGAGCGAGGGAGTTACTTTGCCACCACGACCTTCAGAAACTTTTCCTTAACAGATGTTTTGATACTTTTCCCCAATCCTTCTGAATTTTTAGAATGCGCGTTACCCTTGACCTCCATTTTAATTTCTTTTTGCAGTTCTAAGAGGGCCCTTCGGAGTTTTCAACTTACTTTCCTCAAACCCAGACAGAACATCTATGGATCACCCTTGGTTTTGCTCATATTACTTAGCAGTCGCATACGTGTACCAGATATGCGAGCAATCTCAAGCATGGAACTCGGTCTTTTAAAGGAGAAGTGGATATTCAGGGAAGTCAAGACACAAACCATGACTTTTCTAATAGGAAAGTCACGAAACAGATGAAACACAGGAAGAAGGAGGTGACGACTTTATTTTTCACGAGGAACCCTTACCACGGGACGTTCGGCTTAGCCAGCTCTTCGAGGCAGGATGGGTATTCGGTCTCACTGTACAAGCAGTCGGCTTGCACATCCAACAATCAGCTTCCCTACACGGAATGAGGCAGCCACAACCACTGATTTACCTACTACGTCGGCTCGTTGACGAATGAGAAGTTTTCTGCTTTCTCATTGGTTACCAGTCTCAGAAGTGCCGATTCTATAGCCACTCGAATGATATGAACGTGAAAAGAAAATTTATCCCACTGAGTTGGCTAGACGTTTAAGGTTTTTTCCTGAAAATTCATCCAAAATCTATTTCAGGAGATTTTACTTTTGTTTGGATCATTACGTCAAGGTTGGTAGTTATAAAACATAGCTGTTCAGTAATTATAACTGCTGAAAGAGAAACCTAAATTTTTAATGCAGATTCTGCCTTGGGAAACAACGTGGTAACATCATGGCAGGTCTAAATAGATAAACAGTCAGAAAAAATAAGTGAGAGAGATTTTTTTATGCCTGGTTATTTATGTATTTTTAATTTTTTAGTTCTAGTATCCTGATTATCTGCGATATTTCGATCTCATTTCTAATATTCGTTCGTAGTTCAAATACTTCCGCTTTATTCTATAGTTTCACAATTTTAGCTGTTTTCCATACTTCGTAGTGTTACTCAGAGTTCAAACTATTACAAGATCAAACTGATGTCAAGCCTTTTTTTATTTTCTTGGTACACGTTTATTCCAACATGACGGAAGAAAGTTCATGCACGGAAGATACCAGGCACCTAAACATGATGGTTAATATAAGTTTCAACAACTGTTAGTACGAAACTCATAACAAACATCAAAACTCCGTAACAAAGGTTATTCAAATTTTAATTTGAACATCGACTATTAACACTCAAGTAACTCTTTGATAATCGAACTCAATATGCTTGAAGACGACGAATCATTCGATTACACCTTTTCACAGTAGCAAGAATGTGTAATCTTTTTCTTGACTTGACTGTCTGAACTCCTAAAGCAATAAATACTTGGAAGTTCCGACGTGACACTAAGTACGGAAGTGTTAACGAGAAATAAACTAATATTTATACAAGAAAGAGTAAACAAAAACGGAAAATTAATATGTAATATACCTCATAACTTCGGCTACATATATTACATTTTGGTAGATCTACTACTGTAGTTACACTATTTTTCCACTGTTCCAGTACTTAATGTTTTCTCTCTAGTTTGACTGCTAATCTACTTTTCGATAGGTTGGCACATGCCACTTGCTTTAGTTTGATACTGATGGTGTTTTTTTATTGTAATATTTATATTTATCGGAGGGTCGTCTGAAGCGTGGCATCGTCTGTCACTGAACGATGTATATTCATCGAAGCATGGGCATCTGGAGGAGACTTAGTGGTGCTATTCCGGAACATTGCACAAAAAGAGCAGTCGATCTCTGAGGTGCCTATTACAGAACAAGATTTATTAATGCCATAGACGATAATTACATAAACAGAATCATTGATCACTCAGACGCCTATTACTAAACAAGAACCATTGATAACATAGGCGATGTTACATAATAACAATCGTTGACCTCTTAGACGCCTATTACATAAAAAGAGCTGTTGATTTCTTGGACGCCTATTACAGAAGGAGAACCTTTTAATCGTTTGTCGTAATTACAAAAGGTCATCAAATTGATATTGAATCACTTATATGTTTTTGTACTGCTGTTATATACATGTATACTTTTTCCGTTTCAATCACTCATGCTGTTTTCCGTACATTATTTAAACTCCCTTTCTGCAGCTCGATTTCATTTATTGCTATTACATATTCGTTTCTTCTGTGGTCCAGTGGACTTAAAAAGTTACTGTAGGGTTTAAGTCATATTCCACTTTTAAAAATATTTTTATTCTGAACATTTCGACTCGATTTTCAAGTAGTGCTGTCTGTGAAAGGAAGTTATCTTTACTTTTCGTTTAGTGCCTGAGAGGGAATAATGCTAAATTCGGAATTACATCGTCAACGGGGAGAAGAGAATCCACTACCTTCAGCTGCAAGTGTAGGGAAATTTAGATTTTTCTGAAAACAGACTGTCAAGTATTGAAGACTTGGGCACACGAAGCTCTCAAAACGAAACCTCTTGACACATATATAATCTAAGTTACACAGAAGTTTCCATTACACTGCAGCGTTTTTTACATAACTAGATCTGTTTCATGAAAACGAGTTCTTATTTTTATGCTAGACGTACCTTTTCTCGGAACAGCTGTTAACGTGATACAAACAATAGGTTCGTCCAATGTTCCCAAGCAAACTCAATATTTTTATTGATATCGTACTGAAAAGAGCAGTTAGTCTGATAAAAGGAATACCACTCATTGATCCATGTTCACTGCCGTAGGAGAAGCAGTGAAAGAAAAGTGAGGCTTTAACATACCTATCATGGGCATTGCTCTCAAAATCTGTCAGCCGTTGCTTCGCTTACAGGAGATTTTTAGCGCTATAAGAATCATAGCCACGCCACTTCATTTTGTGTGCAAATGATTACGTTTTGACTTCATTGCTTTGTCAAGTCATTCATTTCCACTGCATCGACATTTTAGAATTCCTCATCTGGGTACAACTCAGGAAAACCTTATAGCTGTTGGAATAAAACGCAAAAACCATATTTTTGAACATTTTCAAATTTTGAAACAAGGTCTCAAAAACTGATCATTCTTGTTAAAGGAATACCAGAATTCAAACCTAAGATTCTGTTTTGACAAAATACCCACATTTAACTTCTCATGTGGCAACATAAGAAGAGGGATGTTTTTACCACTGCCAAGTCATCTTCCTAATACACCCTGCAATATCCGCAGTAAAGTGTTCATTCTCCGTAATTATGTATTACTTATTGCTTACATTTTTTTCTTTTTTTAAAACCGTCTTTATCAGACAAAGGAATCTCAGCAGAAGTGGTGATGAAACACATCTCGTTCTCTCTCAGACAATTTTAACCGACAAGATGCCAATATTTTATTTTTGGTTTACTACGTAAACTAGTAAAGAAAAACTAAAGTGTAAATCCTTTGTGTTTCTCATGTGAGGGAGCTCAAGTAACTTAAATCGGTGTGTCATTTAAATTCAGAAATAAGATACAATAGTTATTTTCTGAAGTGAAGATAATTTGAAGAGTTCTTTCTGCTAAAACTGAAAGCGTTTTTATATAAATCCTCAGTTACATATCACTAGATAGGAGAACTAGGTATCATAATGATAGTATGTAATTCTGCAGTCAAGGTTTTCGAGAAATTTGAAGCTGGTAGAATGGTTTAGAAAAAATGAGTGTGTTAATTTAATTGAGAAGTGAAGATTAATGAAGCATTAAGAAGAAAAATTATAACCACGGCAGTTCACAAATGTTTATTTTCATCTTCACGTTACTGAGCAGTGTTATCCAATCAAATTCTGGGTTTATTCCAAGCAAGTCAACTTTACACTGTAATATTATGGCAGTTTAACGAGCCACTCCCCTTCACCAGCGTCGAATGCTAGGTGCCACATACAGCCCACAATTAGGGCTATCAGTGCGCCAGAGGACCAGAGCCTTAAGTGACACAGTACGGATGAGTTACGGTTTTAATAAGACCCCGCAGTCGTAACCACTTGTCCAACGCACAGCTCATTTTTTCATTATTGGTAGAATATTTTGATCTAATTTGATTACACTCTTTATTAGCACTTGAACTGTGTCATTTCGGGGTCCGCGTTTCACAATTGCAACCCTAAGAAACTCCAGTAGTGAGCATTTCCATTTCCACAACGGCTGATCAAACAGCATCAAAATTGAATTCATCCGCCCTCGGGGCGCAGTGGCCAAAGCGATTATTCTCCCAAGATAGGTCTGGGTTTGAGTCCCGGTGAAGAATGGATACTATGTTTGTCTTACAGCACTGGCTTTCTCCCTTCCCTGGAATCAGTAGTCCGAAATTAGGGATGGGCAACAGATTATAGCCTATCGAGTTGCTCGCGGTGGACGTTAAACGCCCAAACAAACGTAAAAATTGAATTCGTTTTTTAGATAAACTCTGTAACTTTACATTTTCGTTTAGGAGGAAAGGTTCCCAAGTCTTAAGCAGCCTCATCTTCAGGCTATTCTAAAGAATTCCAAAAATTTACCATCCGTGATGCCATTGTTTCCCGTGATCCTTGTTTACAAAAATATCTGATCAATTACGAAATTAAACGTTGCTGTCTTTAGCACGATATATTAATACATTTTATTTACAATCTAAAAACCGTTCAATGAAAGTGACAAGTACTTTCGAAGCCACAATGGCTTCATCCTCAGGCCGACAATGACACAGTACAAGAAACAACCAGTCAATTTGTATCGTGATACGAGGCACATTAGTTCATGAGTTCACCAATCAGGTAGTGTTGTCATCCCACTAAAACCTAATCGTTAAAGTTCAGATATAAAAAATATAATAAGCAAGTCATGCACAACCGAGTCTTCGGGGCTTTGTAAAATAATGTAGATATTATTTATTATATTTTTTATATCTGAACTTTAACGATTAGGTTTTAGTGGGATGGTGAACTCATGAACTGATGTGCCTCGTATCACGGTACAAATTGACTGGTTGTTTCTTGTACTGGGTCATTGTCGGCCTGAGGATGAAGTCATTGTGGCTTCGAAAGTACTTGTCACTTTCATTGAACGGTTTTTAGATTGTAAATAAAATGTAAAATTTGTTTACGGTTTGGTAAATTGTTTTAATATATCGTGCTAAAGACAGCAACTTTTAATTTCATACTTCATCAGCACGAAAGAAATTGGTATCACATATTTGATCAATATTGTTTTTCCTTGTTTGGTGGTATATCGGAACCTGTTAGAATTTGAGGACGTGAGATAGCATCCAGTGGTATTGCTCTAAAGATGAAGAAACTCTGACTATTCCAATAAACTATGTTATAAATAGCCACTCTTACAGAAAATTTTCAACAGAATCGAATGAAAATCCAATAACAAACTGAGATGTGGCACATTTATCTCGTAAAAGTATCTGATTTTTTTAGAGAAATGCAGCTGTTTTGAGGCTGGAGATTTAAACATTGTGACGCGGATAAACAAGCTAAAATTTGCGCTTTCTTAAATTCGTACAGTGTGATTTTTACCATCGGTTTCTACTCCCCATTATTTATTAATTCTTTGAGTGAAAGTAAATGAACAGATATATATTTTATAAATGTGTATTTCTTGATAAATTTTATTCTATCCTCCGAAAAGGCCACCAGGGGAAAATAGTAAGAGCTGCACGCTTCTGGTGTTCTTCTTTCCATATGAAAATCGCAAATCCTAATTCTTTCTCAAAGAACCAAGAAGATTAAATTATCCCATGCTTCCGAGAAGTTTTACTGAAAATTTCGGAAGCTTAGAAGGAAAAAAATCAAGTGCTGGTTAAAATGTTACCTGACCTTCTCTTTTTATTCTCTCGCTAATATCGCAGCTCGTTGTATCGTGTCACGGAAAATGAGACACGTAGACATTTCCTCTCTACTTACTGGAGGACTAAAGTATTTTTCACACACACCCACACAAATAAGATCAAACACAAAGCACCAAACAGGAGCCATTTCAGTCATTTGTTGATTAACACTTTTTGATATCAGAGCTGCTGAAATGTTGCTTCACCATCAGAGAATATTTCTGAATAGAAACATTTTTGAAGTGTCTCCGTTCTTACCCCTCATGTCTCCAAGTGAAAGAATAATACATTAAATGGCTTGACGTCACACAACGGCACTTGAAACGGACGTTATCTCTTTCCATAGGAAAACCACAGATACAAACTCACGCCACTCTTAGCATGAAGTTGTAGATAAAGTGTATATATATATATATATATATTAATATATCTGTTCGCGCGCTGAGAGACACGCAAACATGCTTGCATACAGAACTAACTGTTGAAATAAAATACGTACTCCTTCCCTCAGCTCGTCGATTTCGATATAACGGTGTTTTATGTTTATCTCAAGAAAAATGTCATGATTTGTGTTGTTTAAGTGTTAACCAAAGACAACAGTGCCTTCCTGGATTGATACGTTGCTATTGATCGCAAAATGGTGGTTTTTTCAACTTCATAGAAGCATCTTGCGGACGACAAGATGAGAGAAAAATAAATAAATAAAAACCAAAGAAATTTTTGTAAATAGCGTTTGTACATCTTCCATATAAGGATGCATCATTTGTTGTGTATTCCTGTTGATTTCTTTGTTTTCAATTTTAAACGATTTGTGTACAAATAAAGTTCGTTTTTACTAAGAATGCTGTTTCAATTATTTATACTTTGAAATCACATCCTTTTCCTTTTCACAATCAGATGTCTACGTACTTCACTAAAATTCCCCTTGTGAAACTTCGTAGGTAAACACACCCCATTCTCTATCAGTTGCAATATCACACCAAATATTCAGATGGTAAAACAGTAAATGTTAAATATACTATAACCGGCGATTATCGCACTATTGTGACAATCTCACCCAGCGGAATAGTTTAGCATCAACATACCTTATTTTTGATTATCAAGGTATCACATGAAATATTCTCTTGAAGTACCATCTGATAAAAATTCACCAGCAGAAGATTGAAAAAAACGTTATGGTAAATGTATCTCATTCATTTATTTTGTATGTAATTACATTATTATGTTACAATTATTTTGGGGGGGTTAGAGGTTTAACGACCACCGTGAGTAACTCAATTTGCTATTAGCAGCCGCTCGTCCCTAAATTAGGGACACTGGTTCCAGGGAAGAGAGAAAGCCAGTGCCGTAAAACAAACACAACATCCATGCCTCACCAGGATTCGAACCCGAACTCATCTCGGACGAACGGTCAGAACTTCAAAATATCTTTATTGCCATAAAACCGTAAAAACAGTATTTACAGTAAGTTCACCGAGAACAGTTGTTGCCATTTTGGCATATTTTACATAGAGGGCAAAAAGAAACCTTTAAACATTCTCAACAAACATACAATATTGCGAATTTTCAATGACAGAAAACAAAAACCGAGATCAATTTAACATTCTTTGTCTACCACAAAAAGCCAAAACAAAAACAAAAAGGAAAGCGTCAGGTAATTCACAATAATGAACATTAAAATTAGAACAAAACACATAATTTTTACAACTGAACATTGTCAAAAGCCGCACAAAGTTAAAAACATTTCAGCAGGTTATTCATCCGGTAAGCAAAACAAATCGGTAATTATTTCTGGAACATAAAAATAAATTGATTTTTCTGTCTGCCTGCACGGGCCACTACAAAAAAGACGGTAATTCATCAACGATCAAGAACAAAAAAAATTATAGCAACACACAAGCCAGAAAAAAACCTCGTTCCTAGCATGTAAGCTACTACTAACAACACTACTAACAACATAATACAGAATGATCCATTTAAACCAGTACCATGTGATTTACTTATAACTTTTTTATAAATAACGACAAAATCATACATGTGGTATTGGAGAATCATTTTATCAAACCAAATGTTGGAATTGTCCTCCATTTTTTTGTAAACACAGTTGAACACGCCGCACCATATTCAGTGATGTCTCATGTAGAGTAAGAGCAGTAACATTGCCAATTTCAGTCGTGATTGTTTCACGCAATGCATCCAATGTTTTTGGATGGGTTTTGTAAACTCTATCATTTAAGTAACCCCATAAAAAAAGTCAGGGAAAGTTAAGTCCGTAGATCGGGGAGGTCATAAGTTTTTTTAAATTAATCTGTCATCAAAGAAGCTGGTTATGAGTTCCATTGAGACTTTCGATGTGTGACACGTAGCGCCATCCTGCTGAAAGTAGCCCTCTGTCAATTCAATGTCATCACGTTTTTCCACAAATTCATTGAATATGTGGCAATAAACGTTAGTGTTGACAGTCTCAGAGAAAGAAATGGGGCCAATAATTTTCGTAGACGAAACTGCACACCATACAACAACCTTTTGTGAATGCATCGGTATTTCATACATAACGTGTGGGTTTTCGGCAGCCCAGTATCTGCTGTTTTGCGAATTGACGTAGCCTGACAGATGAAACCAGGCTTCATACGTAAACCATGTGATGGAGAGAATATCAGATAGCAAATTAAGAAAATTTTGAAACCATTTGCAGTAACTTACTCCCTTTCCCTTGTCCGGTTGCTGCAGCTGATGGATTACATGCACTTTAAATGGTCGAATATTCGCTTTTTTGCTGCCCTTTGACAAGTTCCGTATGAATATCCTGTCTGTTGTCTTAATCTGCTAAACGATGTCGTCGGAGATTGAAGTAAACGTTGCCGAACATCGTCCACACGCGTTTGGGGCATCGGAGGGTGATGTCTACCGCTACCGCTGAGAAGAGAACAGGTTTGCTCCAGTTTTTTTGCCATCGACAGAATTGTTGACTTCCTTGGCACTTTTTGAACTCCAAACTCTCTTCGAAATGCTCGTTACGTTTTGATGACAGAATTGGTTACCCAATACGATTTCACTAAAAAAACCACGCTCTGAAACAGAGTACTGCATGTTTCCGAATGCACGCAAGTGAATTGCAACGCAACAACAAACAAATCACGACCTGAGTTACAGTTACGGTTAACAATCTTCTTCACGGTGGCGGTTTTCATTCTCCAGGAGTTGCTGCTTCTATTGAAAAAAAGAAGAAGTTCCTTGCGCGATCCCTTGCAAAAATGTAAGGTTTTTTCAGGGTACTGGTTTAAATGGATCACCCTGTAAATTGATAGCTTTGCTCCTAGCATGTACGCTACTACTAACAATATAATAAATTGATTTTTTCCCTGTCTGTCTGTAAAACTATTTTCGACAGACATAATAATTCGTCAATAACCATGAACAGAGTAAGAGTAAATCTTAACTCTCAAAGAAAATAAACCCTGCTTAACACGGGAATGCTGCTTCTAATGCAAAAATTGGTTCTTCTGTCTGTCTGTAAGAACCACAATTTTTCATAAATAGTTAGAAAAAGATCTTTAAGTGAAACAATATGAGCAACCAAATTCTCAAAAAAACGGTATACATACGAAACATTTTAACTTCACACATAGATCATCTACTTATCAATCTATAAACACAAATAGACGTTTATCATCGACAAGTTGCGTAAAATTAGATTAGTAAAAATCTCGTAGCGTTAGATGCAACAAACAAAAAGTACTCTTCATCCAGATGTGATAAATATAAAAATTCAATATACAATACATATTGCAAATGTTGCGAAGTTCAAGGAGAAGAATCATAAATTAGACAGAAGTACAGAACACTGCAGGATTTTACAAAAGATGAGCATTACATTATCTCAAAGAAACCTTCATTTTAATACAGAAAATGTCTCATTGTTAGACAAAAACCAAATAGCCAAATTAGTCTGTCTCTCTAACAATAGGCTTGCAAAGAGTTAAATACTACAACTGAAACTACTTCATGCGTAGTAAAATTTACTTTTTTAACCACTATGGGTTCGATAATGCAGACAAAAAGACCATTATGTTACTGCTAGACTGTACATTTAGTGTGTGGAACGTAACATCACACACATTTATTTTTCGCAGCGCTGAAGAAGGGATTCTCTTATTTTTCCAGTCTCGCGGTGTGGAAAGAACATCACACCATTGCGAGAACTTTAACGGCCAGGTCATTCTTGAAGTTCGGGCGCCAATATAACGAAGTAAAGTTCTCCGTCATTTTTGTCCACGCCGGGCATTCAACCCGGGTCCCTCTCTCCGGAATAAGTCGCTCTCCTAACTGAGCTACACGGACGTATGCTCTCGCTGCTATCCGCCTTTTTCTCCTGTGCGTCCTGCGGTACAGGCGCGTCACAAAAGGGAAAGCAGAAGTGATAAAAGTCGAAATGCGAACACCGAAAAAAAAATGTGAATACAGATTAGAAAGAGCCTGGCAGAAGAAGGGAGGGAATCCAAAGAGTTGAAGGACAGTAAAGAGATAAGTATGGTTAATGGAATCAAAAGCCTGTCGTTGATCAATATTAAAAATAGCAAGAGGTTCCGTGAGCTGGGACGCAAGAGTGTTAAGACCAAGGATAGTGGTAATGTTAGAGGCGATAGAGCGGGTGGAAACAGTGTCAGTTTGATCAGGATGAATTAAATAGGATAGGACAGGATTCAGACGGAGTGCGAGTAGTTTAGCAAAGATTTTATAGTCAGTATTAAGTACAGAGATGAGTCTCTAGTTAGATAAAAGACCAAGATAGCCAGATTTAGGAATAAGGCGGAGCAGAGCAAAGCTGAAAGCATTGGAAGAAGGACTTGAAGACGAAAAAATGAAATTATAGCAACTGAGGAGAAGTGGTACGAAATAAGGAAGGAATATTTTGTAGAATTTTAAGGAAAGTACATCCTCTCCAGGTGAGGAACGATCATTTAAACTGTAAATCGAATTGCGGATTTCTTGAGGGGTGATATGAACATTTAGAGAAGACACATAGCATTCAGGAATTTGCGGAATGTCTTGAAAAAGTGGTGCAGAAGAGGCTGACTGTGTTACTGTAGGTTGAAAACTTTGACTATAATACGCATGAGTTTTATTACGTATAACATATTGGTCAGTAGTTGCTGAGACATTAGAGAGGGTGAGTTGTCCAATGGTGTTAATTTTTCCTTCGTTACGCGAGGAAACGGAGACTGCGAAAAGGATCTTCGAATCTGAGAAATGAGTGTTTCAGACGGGTCAGTACATTTGAAATAGAGACTTGAAGATATTCTCGTAAGTTCGTTTGGAGGAGATGATAATTCGATGAGTTTCCTGGGGTTCGCTGAAGCGCCCGCCGGAGACTGTCCACAGTCATATTACGCCGGAGTCTGACAGTAAAGCACTATTTCTTCGCATAAGCTACAATAAATTGTTTTGTCGAGATCCACAGAGCCGCTGGGTCGGAAACAAAAGACAATTGAGTAACAGCGTGAGTGATAATATAAACCCCTTCAGTAGTAAAATCAGAATCTTGAAGACACGAATCATCTAAAGACCAAACACTCGGTCGTGGAATACCAATAGACTGGAAACAAAAGGAAAGAATAACTGGTTTATGGTCTGAAATAATAGACGGACGAATAAAACGGGAGACATAAAATCGATCACGTCTGGCTGCAGCACAATTTAAATGAATAGGGAAGATCCAAGAAAACTTTCGTTCAGTTGGGTGTAGGTATCTGAAAGCGTCTTGGAGATCAAAGTTGAAAACAATCCGAGAGAGCTGAGAAACAAAAGAATGACGGCTCTTTCGTGGAAATTATCTCTGTGAAAGTAAGGTAGAAGTGTACAATTAAAATCACCAGCAAAAAAAATAAGGCTTGAAGGGGAAATATTCGCAAGAACGGCAGTAACATGAACCAGGAGATCCGTAGCTTCATTATTATTTTGAGGTACATGAATATTTAATAGATGAATTCGACTGGACTGAAGGCAAAACGAAATATATCGAAAAACTCCCAGGCGGCTCTGGGACTCGACAATTTCCAGTAACAGAGAGTGAAATCGGGAATGAAATGCTATTGCACTTCCGAAACCAACATGTGTCCGGTAGTTATGATAAAAAATGGCGCCAGCGAGCAAAATCGATTCCGGCGCAACTGTTGGTCTCTTGCAACATTAGAACATCCGCTGTTAAATGTCGGACATGTTGAAAGACCAACGCATTTGCCGCTGACGCCGCTGAGCCTCGGCAGTTATAAGAAACAAATGTGACCTTAGAGTACATGTTGGAGGCTATAAAGCCCTCTCATCCTGTTTGTCAAGCTTTGTTAATAGATAACGAATACGTCAATAAAATATGTTCCCTTTTGGTGTGGTGGTTGAGTTTTGTGGAACTGTTCATGTAAACAAGACAGCTGTGCGACCAATTCCGGCACCCTAGACAGATTTTTCTGAATCCAAGGAATTTTCATGATGCTAGTCTTCTTAGGAACCGCATACAGAGAAACCAGTTCGAAATACGATAATGGGGTAACTGGCACCTCCATATCTTTAAGATATCTATCAAAGTCTTTCGCACACTCTGGATATTGTTCAATATCATAACGTGTCAACGTTGTGTCACTTAGGTTATCAGACATTTCCATTTCAACCTTCTGGGAGCTTGCACTTGTGTCAGGCTGTTTTATGGTTGAAGTGGAAGAGCCACTTCGTTTAAGACTCGGCGACAAGAAGGTCCACCAGAACGTGTCACTCTCGAGCTCGACCTGGTTTGTTGTCGACCTCTCTTTTTCTTAGGAGAGCTCGGGGTCAAAGGTCTTTTACTCGTTGTGATAGAAACCCGTGTTCCCCCAGACGGTGGCAAGGCCTGGTAATCTTCTAATTCAAAACCACTATCAGGTACTGCCAGAGAGCTGAATTGCTGAGCTGCAGAGTTATTAATTATATGACTTTAAAAGGCGTTGTTCCTAATCGGCATAGCATCATCTGATGATGCCAAGTTGGGTGTTTGGGCAACCGACTGCTCAGAACAGAATGATGATTCACCGGCTTCAGAATTTGAAATAGGATTGTTCAGAACATTTCTGTGAGGACACGAGGTCACCCGATGCCCTTCCCCTTTACAATAAAAGCACTGTCTTCGTGCAAATAAGTCAAAAGAGCATTTTCTTGAGTCTGTAATAACCTCAACGGTGGTAGGCCTGTCTTTCAGAGCCTGTTCCGTTGGGAAAATCCCCCTATACTGACGACGTACCCCTTGCACATAGGCATAAGGGGTGTCTACGCCTGCAGCAACGAGACATTTTGTTGTGCCTACCACACTGCCGATGGAACTAAGCGCATCTACTAATAATTCATCAGGAAGTCCCGATGGAACGGGTGTCAGAGTGACGGTAACAGGGTGATGGGTAGACGGAGTCGGTTGCAGATGCACCGTACCAATGTCTATACCACATTGAAGAATTTTTTCAACGGCAGATTTTAAGTTAAAGGCCACTTCGAATCCCCCACTAAAACGAATGGCTGATTTGATGGATTCCCTAGAAACAACCTCAGAAAGTGCAGCCAGGTACCAAAGGATTGAGGTGTCCTTTAGGGCAGGAACATAAACAGTGAAAGATATATTTTCTGAAAAACGCTTACCCAAAAAAGAATCGTCAGGGACTTTCAGTTGTAAAACTTTATCCACAAGAGTAATCATTTATTGAGAACCTATTGAAGCTGCAGAAGGTACATTCACAGGACGGACAGCTGTCATATAAGTGCTAAGAGAGGGTGGGTGTGGGCCCACGAATCCGACCCCTTCATTCACATTCACTTTCACAACACTTGACACACTTTCCGAAAAATGACCTAATCACAGTGGAGGTATCCATTGCTGACATATCCTTTGAAGTAGACACACTCGTCGTTGACACAGGAGATTCGAGTAAAATAGGCACAGAAGCAGTAGACGTCGACTTAGACGCTGAGGTCGTAGTCATCTTGAACACTAAAACAGAATTCAAACTAAAACTTAGGGTTGCGATTTGCAACACTAAAAACAAAAAAACGTACCTTCAAACGCATGCTTGAAGGCATAGGTTGAGTAACCTTGTAACACAGAAGTGAGTAACCTATCTGGTCACCCACGCCGTTGTAAAAAACTCCAAAACAACAACAAAAAATAATGGCTTCCCGACGAACTTTCGGGTTCAACTTAAGCATACAACATTCACAAAACGAAATCACATAAAATAACTAACGAGGAACTTCAAAAAACAACTAATATCACTCAAAGTGCAGGAGCACAAGCGAACCTGACCGTCTGATCAGAAGCCATCGCTTAGACCACCGCGACACCGAGACGGCTCTTACTATTCTCCGTTTATATTATTATATCATTATTCTTTGATTATATTATTATGATATTTTCTTCGAGTTTATTATTGTGATGCACTTCTATATTATTATATCAACATTCTTTGATTATATTCTTATCATATCATTTTCCTTTGACCTTGTTATTATGATACAAGTTTATTATTATTTTTATTATTATTATTACTATCATTATTTAATTGTATCATTACTACTATTATTTGAGTATATTATAATATTATTATTTGATTATTTTATTATCACTATTATAATTTGATTATTTTATTATTACTATTTTAATTTGATTATTTTATTATTAACTATTATTATTTTATTATTATTATTATTATTATTATTATTATTATTATTATTATTATTATTATTATTATTATTATTATTATTATTATTATTATTATTATTATTATTTGACTATATTATTCATTATTGTTTTATTATATGACAGTATTATTATTATTATTATATTCTCTGATTATATGATTGTTACCTTATTATGTTTGATTATATTAGTATGTTATTATTATATTCTTTGATTATGTTGTTATGTTATTATCCTTTAATTATATTATTAATTTATTATTATCTTGGATTATATCATTGTTATATTAAAAAAATAGCCTTTGTAAAACACAACAGAGCAACTTCGCTGTATTGTCGATAGTATTAGAACACCTGTCTATAAGTGCAAGTAACGCTTTTATTTCGGAATCTTAGAATACGGAAGGTTACCTCTAAATTTCCTGTCGGCAGTAACCTTTCTAGGCTAAATTTCGATGTCAGTGGTCCACGATCACGACAGTGCTAAAATGACCCCCAGTGGTCCCCAAAACTTAACATAATATAACTCCTGTGTAATGAGATTGGAGAGCCATTCGTAACAGAGATCCTCCTCAAGTGAACATTAGGCAACTGATGGACGTCAACACATGTGTTTGGCTGAACATATTTGTAACACAATATCAGAGGGTTACACCCAGCTAGATAATGCTCCATACCACAAGACCCGCATTGTCACGTAGTGGTTCCACGACAACGACCGTTATAAAATGACTCCCAAAACTCAACACAATCGAACTCTTGTGTGATGAGATTGTACAGTCATTCGTAACAGAGATCCTCCTCAAGCAAACTTTCTGCAACTGATGGATGCTAGCAATTTCGCTTGGCTGAACATAACTTTAGAACGATATCAGTACTTCGTAGAATCCACGTCATAGCGAATCAAGGCTGATTTGAAAGCCAAGTGGGATTCAACACGTTATTAGGAAGCTGTTGCTAATAATTTGCTACGTTCAGTGAGTTTCATGTGACTAACCATATATTATTTGCGTTTGGACATACAGAAATATTCCGTTAATCTCTGACGGGAGTCTTCACTTCGAAACCCGGTTAAAGATATTTTGGGCTCGTTTTCAGTATTACGACACAAGATACTCAAAAATAGCTACTTACAGCAAAAAAGAAATAAGTTAGGACCGGCATGGCTCATTTAGCAAATCGCCAGTTTCGTTTCTAGATGCTAGGCAGCTGCTGTGGGCTGCAGTCCTCGTCCCGACCACTTAATTCGTGGTTGTCTTAGCGTTTTCCACCAACGTAAAGAAAATGCCAGCATGAGTCCCCGAAATCGGCCCTTGTCGTAAGACCTGGGCCGATTTTCATGTGTTCTAGGTCTAGACTAACCACAAAGTTTGGTGTAATTGCATCTTAGAAATCTCAAATGAGACCAGGCTTTAATACGGGCTGCTGTGGCACGCAGAAGATTATACGTGGTCCTTAAATTTCTTGAAACAGATGTTACACAAACGCATTGACAATATCTCAAGAAAATTTCAATCGAGTTGAATGTATAAGTTTCACGGAAGGATTGTTAGCAACATATCTCCTCCTCCACTCTCGCTACTAGTTTTCTCATGTTCCAAACCAGCATATTCTTTACAGAAAGTGTATCTAGAAGAGACTAAAGGCGGTTCATGTCTTGCGAAATAAAGCTAAGGAAGTTACGGAATGTTCTGTAATAAGAATTGTTCATAGTATCTGCTAAATAAGAGCGATTGAAACATTCTAATAACGCATGGCTCCTGTGTATGGTTTGTACACTGAAGTGCCCAAAGTCATGGGATAGCGATATGCAAATTTTTAACTGACGCTGCCGTCGTATAAAGGCTTCGACGCACGCCACGATTTTTAGAGCCGCGGATGGCTTTGTGGTTAGCGAGTCAGACTATCAATGCAAGGTCCTCAGGTTTGAACCTGGGCTGATCTTTCAAAGATGGTGTGTATTACTAACAATCGCTGAATATCCGCCGTGCATCGGACGAGCACGTTAAGTGACGGCCCCCAGGCTGGACCCTCTGGTTAAATGGGTATCCTTTCTTATGCCCCCCCCATTGAAATTCTCTCACCCCTCTGTGTGCAACATCGTACTTGTACGGTGGTGCCATCTACTGTACTCTAATCTCACTACAAACTGTTCTGTCAAAGTCGCTAGACTTGCTCTCATTCCTTCCGTTTCTGTGTCCTGCTCAAAAGGCGATCTCGCTGTAGGTGGCCGGGACCTAAACTCTACTCACTGTGGACGGAAGTCCTACAAGAAAATGACAAATACTCAGAAGCCACGATTTTTATCAGTTGCGAAATGTAATCTCGTGAGTCAGGTTAAGCAACCGCCAGTAGGATTATGGCAAGCCGAGATGAATTATCGGAGTTTGAACGAGGCATGGTAGTGGGAACCAGACGGATGGGAAATTCGATTTCCGAAGTTGTGAGAACATTTAACATTCTTCGATCCACGGTGTCACGTGCGTTTCCAAAATACCTCATGGAAGGCATTACCACCCGCCAAGGACAGCGCAGTGTCTGGCCATGGGTGCTGAATGATCCTGACCAGTGGCGTCTGACCAGGACTGCCTATGCTAACAGACGAGCTACACTGGCTCAAATAACATCCACATTCAATGCAGGAGGTATCAGATACATACCTATTATATCAGCGCAGCGTAATGTAGCGTCCATGGGGTATAGGAGCAGAACACCCACCATAGTGCCTTTCCTAACACCACGACGTTGGGCACAGCACCTCACCTGGGCTCGTGAGCACGGCAATTGGACCCTGAAAGACTACCAACATGTGACGTGGTTCGATGAGTCAAGCTACCAGTTGTTACGAGCTTATGGTAGGGTTCGGGTGTGGCGCAGAGCCTATGAGGCCATGGACCAACAAAGACCTCTTCGAGCTGGTGGCGGTTCCGTACATGCGTGGGGTCCTTTACGTGGTACGGTTTGGGTCCTCTGGTCCTCGTAAACATGTCATTAACTGGTAATCGCTTTGTTGCTCTATTGAGTGACCATTTGCAGCCCTTCAGGGACTTTATGTACTATAACGAAGTAAATTTCTCCGTCATTTTTGGTGTACGCCGGAAATCGAACCCGAGTCCACTTATTCTGGAACAAGTCGCTCTACCAATTGACCTACGCGGACGTTCGTTATCGCTGCTATCTGCTTTTATGTCGTGTGCGTTCTGCTGGCTAGGCACGTAACATCTCCCCCCGAAGAGGGCCGGGGGCATTGCCCACGGGTGAGCCGTGACCATGAATCGTTGCAGGCAGCCATCCGCTGTAGAACATGCACTTGAGAACTCCCAGTCAATCTGGTGTGTGGAATGCAACATCACACACATTTATTTTTCGAAGCGCTGGAGAAGAGATTCTCTTATTTTTTATCTCACGGTGTGGAAAGAACATCACACCATTGCGAGATCTTTAACGGCCGGGTCATCCGGGAAGTTCGGGCGCCATTATAACGAAGTAAATTTCTCCGTCATTTTTGGTCCACGCCGGGGAACGAACCCGAGTGAACTTATTCCGGAACAAGTCGCTCTACCAATTGACCTACGCGGACGTTCGCTATCGCTGCTATCTGCCTTTATGTCGTGTGCGTTCTGCTGGCTAGGCACGTAACATCTCCCCCCCCCGAAGAGGGCCGGGGGGCATTGCCCACGGGTGAGCCGTGACCATGAATCGTTGCAGGCAGCCATCCGCTGTAGAACATGCACTTGAGAACTCCCAGTCAATCTGGTGTGTGGAATGCAACATCACACACATTTATTTTTCGAAGCGCTGGAGAAGAGATTCTCTTATTTTTTTATCTCACGGTGTGGAAAGAACATCACACCATTGCGAGATCTTTAACGGCCGGGTCATCCGGGAAGTTCGGGCGCCATTATAACGAAGTAAATTTCTCCGTCATTTTTGGTCCACGCCGGGGAACGAACCCGAGTGAACTTATTCCGGAACAAGTCGCTCTACCAATTGACCTACGCGGACGTTCGCTATCGCTGCTATCTGCCTTTATGTCGTGTGCGTCCTGCTTGGCAGGCACGTCACATTACTCTAACAACGATGGGATTTTCGAGCCGGACAATGCACCAGGTCATCGTGCCCAAGTTGCCCGAACTTGTTTCGAGAAGCATTCTGGACAGTTCCGACGGAGGGTGTGGCCACCACATTCGCCCGACAGGAACCCAATAGAGCACTTATGGGACGTGGTCAAAAGGTCCATTCGCACCCAAGGTCCTGCACCTACAAATATCAGGGAAGTGTGGGTGGTTGTTCAGACGACATGGCTCAACATATCTCCATAAGTCTTCGAGCTATTTTGGAATCGCTGCCACGTCGAGTTGCTGCATTTTGCCGGGATAGAGAAGGTCCCACACAATACTAGGTACGTATCCCATGACTTCTGGCACTTCAGTGTTCATAAGTTTCATTCTCCTTTGTTATTTTAGTAACTTGAAAAAATTATCAGTATCTTTCTTTTTTTGCTTTATGGGTACTTTTTATATTCTTAAGGCATTATTTTCTCTACACAGAATACTGTTCTTCCCTAACATGAACATGTTTTTGTTTCCCATGCTCAAAATTCTCTTTTTGTACACGTGATTATTGCGTGTCTGAAAAAAAAATATAATTTTGAGCTGTGAGCTCCACACAATGCATTCTTATAAGAGGATTAAAAATGTTTAAAAAAGAAATGATCTTGTGTAAGTTAGTTAATATTGTAAAAACTGGTGTACCACTGAGGAAATAATAAAACTGTAATTGTCGGAAATTGTAATGAAATGCGCATTCTTACAAGAAAAAAAGTTAGCTGATGGCAACAAAAAATTGTTTAGTTTCGTTTGGATCACTGGTGTTTCATGTTTAGAGTCTTCTCACACAAAAAATCCTCTCATAATTAATGAAATTGATCAAATTAAGAGCTCCATTCTTTTAATGTAAAGTTTAATGAGTTGTGTTAAGTGTGTATCACTCAGGACGAGAACGGAAAATTAAATAATGTTTCTCGAAAGGTGAACGCACACACACACACACACACACACTACTTAAAAAGGTTAAAAAAAGTACTCCATTCCTTTTTGAATTGGGCTAATTTTTTGTTCTCAGTTTTTTTTTTTCTGACACTTTATTAGGAACACTATCATTTTTCTTTGTAATTCTCCTTTTCTTTCTTTATAAAGAACGCTTGGTTATCTGCTCCTGGTGAAATGGAGGCACTTCCAGCTTAATGACTAGACGTATCAGGGAAGATAGAGTCATTTAAAATGTTCAGAGAGGGTTCTGTTCGCAGGTATATGTTTTATTACCCACGACTACCACCACTCGTGAAGTTTACTCATTTGTTCATCTGAAACGGATATGTGAACGAGCAAGCTAACGAACAAAACGCAAAACTACTCCTTTGGAATGTTTTCAAAGGAAACCTTGCATTACAACGACAGTTCGAAAGAATTACCCCCTTTAATTCTTAGGTATGCATCACATAAGCTTACATTACTCTAATTCCTTGTTGCTGCCCACTCCAAAATGGCGGCAACAAAATTCTGAAGATCACATAAACGCTAAATTTACCAACACTCCTTCTCATTTTGGGTCTTTTATCGCGCATTCTTTTGATGTCGAATGGAATAATTAAACCCTTCCAGCATACAACCAGAAGAAACGTAACAACATCATGTACGCAGCAGCGCACTTGTACTTAATGCACCATTTATTTCGCAGTGCGTAGAAATATGTTAAAAATTTTGTGATTTTAATGTTGAGTACGAGTGAATAGAAGTCATGTTCTGTTTGGATACTTCCGTGATATGATGACAAGCAACCTTATTGGAGCCTTCATCTGGAAGACTAAAATGCATGGCAAGGGCGCTTCACTGGAAAACAAAATTTGGCAAATATTCAGTATTAAAATTAATGAAAATGTGAGATTGCATAGTTAAAGAATACATCTCCAATCTAACCTTTCTTTTGAATTCCTGTTCTTAGGTCAAGTTTGTGTTACAGGGCTTGGTGCTGAGTTATATTTCAGCGCTCTGTTTGAAGGGTTCGTTTGATGCTTCAATTGCAGCAAGTTCTGTATTGGGGGTTCAACCCGTATTTCTCCCGACTGGAGCAGATAAATAAAATATAAATAAAATCGACTAAAGTTAAACTTTGCTCTTGCAGTGAGGAAAATGTTTATTCGAATGTCATGGGGAATGTCTCCAAGCATTGTCCATCATTTTCATTCTTTCATTATCTTATTAACACCACGAATCTCCTTCTCTCGCCTGGTCAGTATTCCCTCTCTCTAATCATCAGCCTCATTGCTTTCTGCTTATCCCCGTTCACACTGACCAGCAAGCTATTCGCACCTCGCTCTCCCCACTCCTTACCACATAACTTCCTGCAACCCCGTCCCACGTCCTCTTGCTGAACCCCCCCCCCCCAAAACGTGTCCCGTGCAGAAGAGTGAAATCTACAGCTCTCCAAGAAAGCGCGGACACTCCTTAAAAAGGCCTTCTGCCAATTATCCCTCTACGAACGTCCCCTTCCAACATCTTCTGCTTGCGTTTTGCTCTGCCTCGGTACAGCTGAAGATCACTAATGTCTGTTCCTTTTTTCTTTCTGAAGGCGCAATGTTCCTTAATTGGCTTCGTTGTCCCTTCTTCTTACACCCACGGAACCATAAATCTAACACTCCCGCAAAGAGATGCGTGTGAAAGAGATTACTTTAACCGTCGCCCTGAACATCAAAACGGCGGAAAATTGGACGAAAATAATTACAATTTACTATCCTTAAAATCGCTACTAAACTTCACTTCTGATCAATATGGATGCCCAAGTTGCATTTGTTTCTTCTCCTTCAGACTTTTCCTTCTAAATGGCACATTACTTCCCCTAATTTCTGTGTACGCTTTGGCAAAACTGAGGATGGATCAAATTGTAAATAGAAACCTTGTCAAGAGTTAAAACTGTGGAGAGTGTAAAGATTATACATACACTACTTTTTGTGAAAATTGCAACACCAAGAAAAAATCGCGCTATTCAAATGGAATTTACATCACAGATTCCTCATGTTACAGGAGATAACTGGTTACATTTTTAGAGCTATACAAAATTTTTCGCTTCAAAACTCAGTATGATGTGACATCACCTAGAGTAACAATACGCGCCTTTACAGGGCGTGGCATTGAATAGAAGAGGTAGTCGATATCGTCCTGGAGAATAGTCTGCTAGGCTGCTTCTATGGGAGACCAGAGTTCATTTGTGGCGAGTGGCGGATGCGCCTGACGGGCCAGTCACGTAGTGACCATATCCCACATATGTTCTATCGGAGACATATCCGGTGATTGGCCAGGGAAGAAATGGTATCTGTAGTACATGGAAGAGGTCTTTGGCCGCGGGGGCCTAGTATTCAGCGTTCGTGGCTGCCATGGAGATAACCTCAGGTTTCATCCTGGGCAGGTACGAACGTTCGAAGTACTAAATACTCGCCGTGCGTCAGATGGGTACATTAAGCCATCGAACCCAGGGTACTGGCCCTCCCGGTAATGAATAAGGGCGTCTTCCTCCCCCTTTTTACCTCGCTTCCGTGTCACTTTCCTATCGAGCACTCTAGCCCAAATCTCCTAGCTTCCTATTTCTAAGGGCTGTTCAAGACCTGGGGTCAGACACTCCCTTCCTAAAATCCTCTACATATGATCTGGAAGAGGTCTTGGACATTCCGGGGGTCGAGCATTGTCCTGCTAAAATATAACGCGAGGACAACTTTGAAGGAAGGGTATCATCTCTGCCTTTGCCTTGATGTATCGCTGGCTGTTGAGAGTTTCGCTCAATTCGTATCAGGCGAGATTGCGAATTGAACCTAATCGCGCCCCAAACCATAACGCTGCAAAGTGTCGTTCACCACGATGTCTTCCAGCACCCTCATGGTCCATCAAGTTGAAACGTGACTCGTCAGAAAACACGCCTGTTGGCAATCAGCAAGCCGATGTCTGTGTTCGAGACCCCATTACAGTCTGAGGCGTCTGTGGTTGAGGGTCAAAGGAATACCCGGCAATGGGCTGCTTGCGAGCAGTCCTCTGTTAAGCAGACGGCGCCGAACAGTGCTGGATAACACATTCTGACCTATGACAGTGCTCCATTGCTGCGCTAATACCGCGATGTCCCTGTATGATCCGTGAGTGTCATGCTGTACAGGTATCTGTCACCTCGTGCAGTAGTGCGAGTTTACGGTCCATTTTCCGGATTTCTGTGCGTTCGAGCCTCATCTCTGCACTGGAACCGCGTTCGCATCACTGTACTGGCGTTTCGTACCATACGAGTGGCAATTTCTGTGCGTGTGAGCCTCATCTCTGCACTGGAACCACGTTCGCATCACTGTACTGGCGTTTCGTACCATACGAGTGGCAATTTTACGGTAGGAAAGTCCAGCTTCTCTCATACTAACAATCCGTCCTCGTTCTTAGTCCTTCAGGCGTTCATAATGCGACCTCCTTTGGGAACGAGGCAGAGTGAGACACAAGAAACACCTTTTCGACTCAATGTTGACTCTTCACTGATTGCAACACCTCGCCTAAGCCAACTCTTTATACCCAAACTCGGAGAGTTCAGATTGCGCTGCTCCGAAACTGAATACCTATTCTCATGGACATTTTAATCATTTGTATGTCCCAATTAGTTGTACATAACCGATATGTTTCAAGCTGATACCATCAGTCATTTATGGGGTTGCAATTTTCACAAACTTAGGGTATTATTGCTTCGATTGTCAAAATATGTACTGATAGTCATCATTTTATTTGGTACTAGGAAAATTCGCAGATTATACACTATATTGACAAAACTCACAGGACACCTAGAAGAAAAACACAACATAGCATTTATCGGCATACATTAGTACGGCGTCGGTCCACTTTTGGCCTTAATCTGACCCTTCGAGACATGTTTCGATAAGGTTTTGGAACACAGCGACACGTAGTGCTTCCATTCAGTACATAACACTGCCACTAACTGTTGCTTAGCAGCAGGCCTTGGTTCCAAACTTCTTATACGGCGCTCTAATTCATCCCATAGATGCTCTATGGGATTAAGATCAGGGCTCCGTGCTGGCCAGTCTACAGGAGATAACTGGTTTTCTAGAGGTCTTCGTGCTCGGAGAGCTATGCTTACCATCCCTCCTGTAAATCACCAACGACGTTTAAATAGGGGACTTGAGCGCCGTTCTGGACCGTAGAGTAGTGCAAAAGGGTTCCATAAATCATGGTTATAGTGTTCCATTTCGTTGGGCTCATTAGGGTCTGACGATTTCTGAAAGAACGGTTGTCTCAAGATTGCACAATCCAACTTTCAGATTTTGAGGTGGCTGTGCAGTGGTTTTAGGCTTCTTCAGCTGCTTGCAATAATCGAAACCGTAAAGTACAACCCATACGACAATATTCTGGGGAAATACCCTCTCCATACACTGTGAGAGCAGTGTTGCGGTACGGGCTAATGTTTGTTTCACCACGACTGACTGTCCTGCAAAGCACACTGAGCGATGTGTAAAAAACTGGTTCGTAGAGTTCAAGGTAAAAATATTGTATTGGACAGCTTAATACCCAGATCTTAAGCCATTAAAACATCTTTGAGACGTATTGCAATGTAAAAACAAATCTCTGCGACAGAAACTTTCCCAAATGAGCTGTGACGGTAAATTTGAGTGAAGGAATATTACAGCGCAGACATCGAAATTTGGCCGAAAAAGGTCACCGCCGACATAAAATTTAGAGGTGATCTTCCGTATTCTAAAATTCCGAAATAAAAGCTTTTGTTGCCCTTACAGACAGGTGTTCTAATACTATCGGCAATACAGCGAATTTGCTCTATTGTGTTTTACAAAGGCTATTTTTTAATATAATAATGGTATAATCACAGAGAATAATAAATTATTAATAATATAATTAAAGCATAATAACATAATGACAATATCATCAAATAATAATAATAATGGTGATGATAATGATAATAATAAAAATAGTACGAGTAATAGTCAAATAGTACGATCTGCAATCGGATCATGCGGATAAGACTGCCTCCAATGCATGGATAACAAACGGATCACTCTTCCCCGAGACCAAAGGGTTCCTGATGGCTATACAAGATCTAGTTGTAAACACCAGAAACTACCGGAAGCATATCCTGAAGGACACGTCAGTGGAAAGCGACACATGTTGGCAATGCCGTCAAGCACTAGAGACCATCCAACATATCACAGCAGAGTGCAGGGTCCTCACACAGAGTACAAGAACAAGCACAATCAAGTCGCCAAGATTGTACATCAGAAATCGGCAAAAAAGCACCACCTCATTACAACTGAGCCTGTCCCCCTACCACAAGTGTGAGCCAACAACGCTTCAAGAGAACAACACCCACAAGATGTACTGGGACAGATCGATCAGAAAAGATACATCCATCCCCCACAATCGGCCTCACATCGTCCTGGTCGACAAGGAGAAGAAGTCAACATACCTCATTGACATAGCAGTGCCCAACATGTGCAACATCCAGAAGACGCACGGAGAGAAACTTTCAAAGTGTCACGACCTACGATACGAAGTCAAGAAAATGTGGCATATGTAGGACGTCACCACCGTTCCCATAGTAATATCAGCCACAGGGGTTGTACCTAAGACCATTCACAGCTCTATACAGACACTAGATCCTCAACCTAACACATACATGGAACTACAGAAGGCAGCTATCCTGAACACTTGTAGAATAGTAAGGAAACTGAGAGAGAAAAGAAATACCACACCCCAGACTTGGTGCGTCGTACCCGTCCCGGAAGGAAGAGAAGAAAAACCTCAGGAAGTGGTGGAATCTCTATAATAATAATAATAATAATACTGTCATATAATAAAACAATAAAGAATAATATAATCAAATAATAATAATTAAATAATGATAATTTTATAATAATAAAATAATAATAGTGGCAATAATAATCAAACACTAGTAGTAATAATAATAAAATCAAATAATAATAGTAATGATACAATTATACAATAATTGTAAAAATAGTAATAGTAACAGGTCCCTGTAGAGTTCACCATTCAGTGTTTGTGGGATGACGACGAACGGGCCTACAGCTTGCCAGAGAAAAGCTCCCCAGACTAAAGCATCACCTCCACCAAGACATTGAACCCCAACTATGCAATAAGGGAATAGGGCTTCATATAATAAAGGAAATTAAATGTGCATGTACTCTTCCTAGAGGGAAATTTCTCTCAACACTGCATCCATTATTTCACAGTAGAAACGGCGCACAATATGATCACAGTAGTGTAAGATATCCGACGTAACAATATTTTTATCGATCAGATTTTTTGAAGAGATGATATAGAGGACAGTAAATATTGAGGAAAATAGCCACACTCACATGCGCATTTATCCTCCCCCCCCTTTGTGAGAGTTATGTGCAACAGAAAAAGAAACAAAAGACATGTATAATCGAAGTTCAAGTTACTCAATGAAAAGAGAAGTTTAATACGACTGAGAGATCCGACAACATGCTGTCCACAGACGGGAGATCAGAGCTTCAGAAGGAGAAATATACCGATACTGTCAACAAGAAAGCTTATACATTCTGCATATGAAAAGGCATACTAAAACGAATGAGGAGTTTCAATGCACATACATGTCTTCCCAGTCATTTACATTGCCCTTGTTAAGGCAAGAACTAGTGGATCACTTTAACAAACGGAAGCAGCAATGAACTTTTGTTTGAAAGAATTTTGTTGAACTTTTATTTAGTAACAAAACAAGTGGTTTTGCATCATATTACAGCACAAACATGCTTTGTTTAGATAAGTAGCCTCACTTACTCAGGTGTTCTTTGTAGATAATTTCTCGTGAAATTTGGCTCGACAGTACAGTAAAAACTGTTTAGCTCGTTGCAATATTTAGAACTGGTGCTGTCGATGAAAAGTTTCATATCGACTTTCTACAATGAGGTCAGATTGAAACTAAAGCGTAGGATGATCGACAAAATTACGCTTTTCATAGTTGGAAAGTTTACTTCATTTGTGAGTTTCTTTGCGAGACGCATTTTTTTTTCTAAGAAACTTGAAGTTTAAAAACAAACGGTCGCGTGAATCGAATTTAGAGCACTCGAAACTTTCTATGCCAAAAGCTCTAATCAGCTGTTAATCGCTGGAACCTACACATACCGGCTACTGGATTAAAAACATTTATACAAAACCAATTTCCGCCCA
The DNA here is from genome assembly GCA_039090855.1 of Macrothele yani. Classification (NCBI taxonomy): domain Eukaryota; kingdom Metazoa; phylum Arthropoda; class Arachnida; order Araneae; family Macrothelidae; genus Macrothele; species Macrothele yani. The sequence continues at coordinate 163,797,894 of CM077002.1, forward strand.
TTTTAGCCCGAATTACAGCACATATGCTGTTTCGCATAGATTCCACGCGGTGTTGGAGTGCATCTACACTGAAGAACAATTGAATTAAAATTAGCTGGCGTTGTGCAAATGTGGCGCTGTGGGTGGCCCTGTAAACGGAAACGACAAGACGTATGCAGCGATCCGACAATATAAGGAATGATGCGACGGAATTCAGTAAGAGTCGGACGCAGTATGAGTAAAACGAAGGATCTAAGCGCATTTGATCGTGGGCAAATTGTCGGGACCCGACGAATGGGTCACTCCATCTTGGAAGTCGTGCAAGCACTGGTATTTTCATGAGACACTGTGTCACGGGTGAACCGTGAATACATCGAATCCGGTAAAACCATCCCTGCAAGGGCCAACTGCCGTGGACAACAGCGTGTGGATGAGCGGGGTCATCGTCGGCTAGCTCCCGTTGTAACAGCGGATAGACGGGCCACAGAGCAAGAAATCACTCGGCAATTTAACGCTGGTGCACAAAAACGTGTAAGCAGATACACCATCCAGAACCATCTCCTCGCTATAGGGTAGAGAAGCCATCGTCCCGCGAGGGTACCGCTGCTGACCACACGTCACAGGGTGCAAATATTAGCATGGGCGCGGGAACATCCCCACTGGACCCTAGACATGTGGGAAAATGTTGCCTGCATTGATGAGTCGAGATTCACGTTGGTACATGCGGATGGCAGGATACGAGTACGGCGCAAACCACATGAAGCGATGGATCCTCCTTGCCAACAGGGTACTCTTCAACCTGGTGGGGGTGGTATTCTCGTCTGGGGACTGTTTACGTAGACTGAAATGGGACCCCCTGGTACGTGTGACATCGTCCCACACAGGTCAACGTTACCGGGATATCCTGGACGACCATTTGCTCCCGTTTGTGCGTCTTCAACATCCCATTGGGGACCTCATCCTGCAACAAGACAATGCACCGTGCCATCGCTCTCGAATTGTATCCGAATGGTTGGATGAACACTCCACCGACGTGACCTCGCTTTCTTGGCCAGCTAGATCACCTGACCTCAATCCCATCGAGCACATCTGGGATGCCAGCGAGCGAGATGTTCGAGGCTCTGACACCCTCCATCAAATCTTCGTGAACTGTGGGAGCTTTTTCAGGGGTCGTTGATCCGTGTGGCTTCCCAACGCTCCCGTGTCTTGTCGAGTCCATGCCGAGACGAATCGCCGCCGTCATCGGGACGAAAGGTTGTGCTACACGTTACTAAACAGGTATCTCTAATTCAATTGCTCTTCAGTGTACGTCTACTCATAAAAAGCCTTCACCAGACAGTCGCTTAACTGGCTGGGATTTGACGGAGGAGAGCTTCGCTAACAAAACATCAGTCATGACATTCGATCGAAATAAGGCAAAAAACGTTATCTTTGGTTTACCTTTGAATAATAACTTTAATAGACGATTATGCAACCATTTCTTTTAGAAATCATATAATAGCTTGTTACTCAATAAACGCCTATAACTTGGTAAATCCGATTATTTTCGTGGTGTAGTATGAATAACGATTCTCTAAGCTTTCATTCTCCACTGGAAGGCTTTCTCAAGGCAATGTGGACATAAAAATTAGAACACGTAAAAAATAAAGATGATTTTTTAAAAACAACGTGGGTTAACATCACATTGTCTCTAAAGAACTACCAATGGTTTAGCACGCGTTATTAAATGATAGGAACACATCGCGGCACAACGTATGATTGCGTGATGAAAACTCACGTAGCCTCGTGATGTCAATCATCTTTGTTTCTTATGTGTTCTGATATCCTACATTTTATGTGTCTACGTTGCCTTGAAAAAGCCTACCAGCGGAGAATGAAACCTTCGCGAAACTTCATGCACATTACACTTGTGACGTACTACAGAGGTAAAGCACGTGTCAAGACGACAAATCTGCAGCCGTACATTCTGTCCGTGTTGCTTAGTTGGGAGAGCAACTTACTCCGGAGTGAGGAAGCGCGGTTTCGATCTCCGTCACGAACAAACTTGTGTTTTCACATTGGCGCCCGAACGTAAAAATGGAGTACCGTCTGTTGGGTTCTTCGAAAATATGTGATTTTAATTGTTTTTTGATTGAAGGTTTAATGACTACCGTGAGAAGTTCAATGGGTTATAAGCAGTTGCCCGTCCCTAATTTAAGCTCACTGGTTCCAGGAAAGGGAGAGAGCCAGTGCCGTAAGACAAACACAACATCCATGCCTCACCGGGATTCGGACCCTAACCTTTCACGGACGAATGATCATAAGCCAGCCCTTAGACCACTGTGCAACCGGGGGCGGCTTGATGTTAGTTCCACACATCGTCTGGAATTAATGAAAAAATTGCTACTTCGCTTCAAATAAAAAAAATTAAGAAGGAGATAATGTGACGTACTACAGAGGTAAAGCACGTATCAATACGACAAATCGGCAGCAACACATTCCGTCCGTGTAGCTTAGTTGGGAGAGCAACTTACTCCGGGGTGCGCCTTTGAACTGCGTCACGGGTAAACTTGTGTTTTCACATTGGCACCCAAACGTAGAAATACATGTACTGGCCGTTGGGTTCTTCGAAAGATGTGTGACGTTTGTTTCACAGACCGTCTGGAATTAATGAATAAAATTTCTACTTCGCTTCAAATTAAAAAAAAGGTAAGAGGGATATGATGTGTCGTACCACAGATGTCAAGACGACAAATCTGCAGCGATACATTCCGTCCGTGTATCTTAGTTGGAAGAGCAACTTACTCCGAAGTGAGGGGGCGCGAATTCGATCCCCATCTAGGACAAATTTGTGTTTTCACACACCACGAAAATAAACGGATTTACTACGCCATCAGCGTTCCTTGAGTATTCATGATCTGGTGTATTTAAAATAACATTAATAGCTTGTTGTTAACGTTTCCATTGGTTAAAGCACGATTAAAATCCAGTGGAAAAGTGAGATACACACAATTAAAATAAACTTTCAAGGGCAGCTCCGACACTTGCGTCCATCGCTGTTAAAAGAGGAACCGAGAGTGTTTTTCACTCTTCGCTTATATGTACACCTCTTCTGGCTGACGATTAACTACCACGCCGTCCTCTCGCAATAGTATCGGTTGTGGCGCAATGAGTGCCCACGCATAGAGGTCTGCAGGGGCCGGGATAGCCCGCCAAGCCGGGCCTTTTTTTAGTTTAGAGAACAAAGCAACGGCCCGGGCGGGGCGGAGCCGGGCTTTTTCCCAGACAAATACGACCAGGTCGGGCAGGGCCAAGTAGACCCATTCTATTTATCGCAGCGGTAAAGAAAGAAAAAAGTAGCATTCTCCGATTTCCTGGTGTGTTTAACTGTTTTGCTGGCTTTACTTACTCCCATGACATAGCCCAGGGCGTAATCAGAAAAGCAAGGAGAGGCACTCACCGTGTTTTTACCAATATGTTGGTATTAAGACGGTAAAACCATTTTGAAGCTTGTTGACAGCAAAAAGATTCGACCCCGAGCGAGTGCGTGTGTTGTGTAGAGTGGGAAAAGGGGAGTGTCTGCAGTGGAGTGGGGTGTGTATATGTGTGTTAGTATGAGAGAGTGGGACAACATCGGTTTTTTATCCTATCTCTTATCTGTATAGGGATTGACTTTTTTAGTATTACCGCTTACTATTTCAGAGAAAGGAAGATTCTGAACGCGGATATTCTTCCTCTTTCTCTCCCTTTAAATGGTAATATTTTTCGATAATTGTCAAAGTTTAGTTAATATTTTTAGGCTTACATTCAACTAAATATTTTCAATAATATCTCATTTCATTATTTAATGTTCCCATTTTAATAAAATACAATAGAAATACAAAATAATACCAAATGGCACATCACGGGCCGGCCCGGGTTGGGCTTTAAACGCAAAGGCTCACCAAATTTGGCCCGTGGAGACCTCTACCCACGCACACCCTCAGTGGCTAAAGCCATCCAACGCAGTGAAGATGGTGAAAGCCGTTGTCATGCTCGCTGAACACGTCCTGCGAGTTGGACTGTAGGATTGTCTCCCGCGAAACAGCGGTCATCTACTGGATAAAAAGTCAACACTACAAGATGGACTTGATCTGTAACAATGTTTAGATAATCCTTGGAAGACACCCGACGTTCCAGCAATATCAGGGGATCCGTACCGTACCAACAGATCCCCCCACCATTACACCACCTCCAGCTTCTTGAGTTGTTTTTACAAGACAAGCTGGGTCCATTGCTTCGTGAAACTTCCGCAAAACTGTTTACCGTCGGTACAGAACGAGGCATATCGTGACTCATGGGACCACATTTCCAGTTCTTTGCGGAAATCTATATTTTCCGTATACACATGCCACTACCAATGTCGCATGTTTATACTGTACAATCCCTGAGCACAATTCGCTGAGATATGGGTAGGGAACAGCATTCGTTTAACCCTTTAACGACCATAATGCCCAAAACGCCTGTACATATAAACGACTATAACGCCCAAAACGCCTGTCTAGAGTGAGTCAGATTCCCTACCGTTACGTGTTCTTCAAATTTTCTGGACCTAAGAGGGATCAGCAGGAGTCACCCCTGCTGATCCCTCATAGGTCCAGGAAATAGAAGTCAGACATCAGACAATTTCGGGCGTTATGGTATTTAGAGTGATACAATAATTCTGGATCATGGTCGTTAAAAGGTTAATGCATCAGTCAATTGCTCCACACAGGCAGTCCTGTTTCTCGGTATAATCTTTCTCAGACAACAGCAATCTCGTTCCAGACAGATTTTCGTCGCGCCGCAGTTACGCCCTTCAGAAACGTAATGTGGGTTATTTTTTCACCTCATTTTTTAGGATTAGTGTATTTTAGTGTGGTGTTTTTTGTTTTTTTTTGTTTTTTTTAAGTTAATAATGTTATAGGGTTGTTTCCTCTTGTGTTTACCGGAACAAGACATTTGATGGTGACAAAGAAAATAGGGGTAGTAGCGTGGTTAATAGTATTTATGATGGGGTGGTGGGTGACGTGAAATGATTTAGAAAAAATAAAAGAAACAAATTGCAAAAAAAAAAAAAAAAGGTAAAGTGAAAAATTTTGAACTCGGGTAATGGGACGCCATTATTGACTGATAGAGAAAGGATGAAGAAAGTGCAGCCATTTTTCTGACAAGTTCACAAGAATCGGGGAGAGGTTGCGACTTTTTTAAGAATTTGGAACTTGAAATTCGTAGAGACCATAGCAACAGCAGAGTGGGTATCTGGATTATGTCATGGGAAGAGTGGCAGAACTCGGAGAGCATGGGATGCCCGGGACTGGGTGAGTCAGAATGCAAGCCTCTGATTGGTCGTTCAGTGTCCGAGAGAAAGTTGAGGTACGCATAGCATGACTCCTCGTATAGCTTTCGCTTGAAAACGAGGTCGGGTCAATTTTCAGAACGAAATTTGAGACCTAAAATTTAAGAGCTCAGCTGCGGTTCGGTTTCCACAGGAGAAGATTTTTACTAACTACGGTTAGCCTTTAATCTTGTTAGTTATCGACGTAATAGGCTGCGTCCTAGAAATCTGAAATAACTAAACAGCTGACGAAATAATTCTCACACCCTGTTTTCATGTCTAGTAGCTGAATTGTCATGGTCTGAAGTGTGAAGTGATTGGAACAATTCTATGCCTCTGCTGAGGCAAAAGCCTGTCCATCTTCTTGTAACGACAAAAGGAAATTCAATCTCAGAACTCCAACAAGTAAGGTGCAAACTTCCATTCATACACCGGAGATATATCTACCCAACAAAAAATAGTGTTGCTGGGCCAGCACTCAAGCCAGCAGTGGCCCAGCAATACATTGCCGCCGCCCAACCGTCAATAAAATGTCCCGGCAACCACCATATGGGCCAGCAGTTCAGGCCAGCAGCTGGCCAACAATTGGCATCCCTATCAGTTGTCATATGACAGAACAGGGCCATTAGTTATCCATCACAAGGAGTGGCTGCCACAAGTGGCCCTTCAGCGGCCCTGCAAGCACGTGCGATAAGTGATGGTTAGTTTACTGTGGGCCGCTAGTTTCCCGGCAATGGCAGCCGGCAATCACGTGACGTAACTGATGGCTTGCCAAATCTTGTCCGCCAATCTCCCAGTAGCAGCCATAAAAATTAAAAAAAAAATAACCGTAGTTTCCCAATGCCACTTTCCCCCCCCTTACGAAACTTCTGCATGATATCATTGCGCTGGGGAAGTTTTCAAAACAGGTCCGTAAAAACACGCGTTTGGATCTGGCTGGAAACGAACAAAGGACAATTGGCGTGCAAAGCAAGTGCTCTGCCGACTACACTGATTTGCCACGCACGAGTCTTCGCTTGAAGCAGAGCCTCTTTCCAGCGCGATGTGAAACTAACGGTTCTATTTTCAATTTTACAATACTGCGCGGTATTTTCCATAAATGTCAGTTTCATATAATTCATAAATTTATTTTTTCAACGTAAAGATTGTTTTTATTTACCTTAAGGGAACTTCACTTATTTTCAACGAGTGTACCAACTTAAAGGCGCTTTCCAAAGTTCTGTGCTGTCCTTGTGGTCTTGAAAGGCGATTGTTTAATTAATATATTTACCTGTTCATGTCACATTCTGTTACATTTTTAACGTTGCATCTTTCCTTTCCGCGTCCGAAGCTACATTTGTTTTAAAAAGGAAATATATTTTATTTTACTTCTCGTTATTTTTATCAGCGAGTTTTTCACTTTTCAAAATGGCATCCTTTTGCCTCCACACAGTCCTTCAGTCTCTGTGGCCACTCATCAATAGCTTTACGCAGGGTCTTCACAGAGAAAGTTGCTACTGCCCGCACCAAAGGGCGTTTGAGACTGTCAATACATTGGTGTATCTTTCTGCAGTCCATGTCCTCCAGTGTGGCCCACAGTTTTTAGTCCATTCGGTTGAGGTCTGGACCGTTGTAAGACCAATCGCCTGGAGAAATGAAGTCCGGCAAATTCGCCTGAAGCCACTCCTGAGTTGACTTGGCATTGTGTGCAGGTGCGGAATCCTGCTGAAAGCTCTACTGCCGGTTTTGGAAGAGGGTGTAACTCACAGTTTTGACCACTGGCTCCAAAACCTTGTCCTGGTAGACTTTGGCGGATGTTTTCACCCCTTTCTCACAGAAATGGAGTTTAGTGGTATCCTTAAGAGAATCCCCACCAATCCATGACAGAAGCAGGACGATGGCCTCTCATGATCGTTGGAGCTTTCTCCTGAGCTTCTCGTAAATTTGATGCATACATCCCCTCATTTTGGCGGTTGAAATCCTCTTCAATAATGAATTTTCTTTCATCAGAGGAAAGGATCTGTCTGTGGCGATTGCCTTCGAAATCTGAAAACATTTCGCTTTTAGCACCCTCTGCTGCTTCAGTTGTGGGGTCAGGAAGTGCCCAGTATGCCGCCGGTATGCTCTTACCCTTAGGTCACTCCGCAGCACCCGCGACATCGGTATTCTTGAAGTGTTCAGCTCACGAGCCATCGCTGATTGTTTTCTGAGAGGATTTCGTCGAATACGGGCTGCCACTACTTTTACCAAGAGAGCAGCCCTCACGGTACGCGGCCGGTTCTTTCTGGAAAGAACGTTGTGGAGCTCTATCACAGCAATACGGTTCTCATTATCGACCCACTCCATGGCAAGTACTTCACCAAAAACGTTATCTCCTCTGTGACTGAACGCACAATGATTCACTAGCTGCTTCATGCCTCCTGGCTGGTCTATTCCACTCCATGGCAAGTACTTTACGAAACACGTTCCTCTGTGACTGAACGCACAATGATTCACCAGCTGCTTTATGCTTCATGCCTCCTGGTTGGTCTGTTCCACTCCATGGCAAGTACTTCATGAAACACGTTATCTCCTCTGTGACTGAACGCACAATGATTCACTAGCTGCTTCATGCCTCCTTGCTGGTCTGTTCCACTCCATGGCAAGTACTTCACGAAACATGTTCCTCTGTGACTGAATGCACAATGATTCACTAGCTACTTCATGCCTCCTGGCTGGTCTGTTTCACGAAACACGTTTTCTCCTCTGTGACTGAACGCATAATGATTCACTAGCTGCTTCATGCTTCATGCCTCCTGGCTGGTCTGTTCCACTCCATGGCAGGTACTTTACGAAACACGTTATCTCCTCTGTGACGGAACGCACAATGATTCACTAGCTGCTTCATGCCTCCCGGCTGGTCTGTCCCACTCCATGGCAACTACTTCACGAAACACGTTATCTCCTCTGTAACTGAACACACAATGATTCACTAGCTGCTTCATGCCTCCTGGCTGGTCTGTTCCACTCCATGGCAAGTACTTCACAAAACACGTTATCTCCTCTGTGACTGAACGCACAATGATTCACTAGCGGTTTCATGCCTCCTGGCTGGTCTGTTCCACTCCATGGCAAGTACTTCACGAAATACGTTATCTCCTCTGTGACTGAACGCACAATGATTCACTAGCTGCTTCATGCTTCATGCCTCCTGGCTGGTCTGTTCCACTCCATGGCGAGTACTTCACGTAACACGTTATCTCTTCTATGACTGAACGCACAATGATTCACTAGCTGCTTCATGCCTCCTGGCTGGTCTGTTCCACTCCACGGCAAGTACTTTACAAAACACCTTATCTCATCTGTGACTGAACTAATAATGATTCACTAGCCGCTTCATGTCTCCTGGCTGGTCGATGACGCTGCACACCGGTTGCGCGCCATCTGTCGAACGTTTGTAACCAGTCTCAAGGGTATTTATGCTGAGACTGGGTCCAACTCCAACAAGTGCATTTCCACCATCAATGTAAATATTCATCGTATCAGGAATGGAAACCAAGTTGTTTTATTTAATGTGATCAGCTTCTATCAACGACTGCAAGTAACCTCCATGTCTCTGAAAATGAGATTAGGTTGTGCAGGACTTACAACCATTCTGGACTGGTGGCAGCGAATAATATGTTCAATATAATCAGGTAAAAATTCTAACGAAGTGCGTACTTCATAATGTGTGAAAATACTTATCATCAGCAAATCTCACTAGTGTTTTAAATAAATACTACAACAACACTACACCAACGAAGAACGCCAAACATAACAGGTGGATTAGGAAGTTTAAAGAAAGATATGCTCATTTAGTATAGGAGGGGGCTCCTTTAAAGAACCGGGATATCTTGCTTTTTTAGAACCAATCAGCGCTGCTGTCTTCAATATCCTCGTCCAGCAGAACGGACATCCACAATAAGCCCTTTATCCAAACCTGAATTATTCTTTGTTTTCCTCATGGTGATCAACACCACTAACAAGCAGCAGTTTTAAACATTTGCTAGATCACGTGATGACGCACGTGACCACGTATTTTGCATATACGCTGCGTAAGTGATATTTACCACCATCTCCGTAAAGGTTTCGAATTCCCTGGTCAGTGTGCGTTTAATCGAGCGCTGGAAGATTCTTATTAAAATAACAACGCCGTTTTTGCTTATTTAAGATGTTTTAACAATTTTGTCCCCTGATTTCGTTTATTTGTTGACCTTCTTTGATATGCACTATAGAAGCATAAGCATTATAACTACCTACCCAGTATTATGTAGTTCTCTCTGTCTGTGTGTATGTGCGTGTGATAGTAAAGATGTTCTTTACTTTGATGATTGGTACCGATAGTGCCATCTGTAAAGGCTACTTTGCAGAGCGAGATTGTCTTCCACCTACTTTTTAGCACGTCTTTTGTAAAAAAGATCGTGCTTATTTTATCGGTTTGTCCGTCCGTCTGTACCCACGCTATCTCTGCAACTATTAGTCCGATTGGAAAAATTCTTTTTGCATTGGGAAGCTTGAAATATGTGAATGATGACCCTTCATTCTATTTTTTGCGATGTACAATGTCACCGCCAGAGGGCGTAAACGCAGATGATATCGAATTCAAAATACATTTCATTCATTATATTTTCTTTTAAACATCTGATTGATTTTTTTTTATCTTTCCATTCCATTTATGTCGAAGATTGCTTTAGGTGTAATCATTTTTTCAAGTTACACATAGATTTTTCGCTAGGGGGCGTAAAATTAAATTGTGTTTTCCCTCATATCTCTACTTCTGAAACTCCGATTTGAAACATTGTTTCTTCACCGAATGCAGCTCCTGAAGGGAAATTTTTGCATATAATTTCTAATTTTTGGCCACCAGGCGGCGTATGTGTTAATTTTTGCTTCTGATATATTTGCCACAAAATCTGAGCTTCTGAAATTTCGCTTCAAAAAATTCGTTCTTGAACCAATGCCACTCACGTCAGTAAATCTTTTCCAAATATTTTCATTTTAAAATATTGCATGGTTTCTTCGCCAGGGGGCGTGATGTACATCTGATTTTTGTCAGTATATCTGCTTCTAATCGTCCAATTTGAAAAATTCCTTCTTTATTGGGTAAAGTTTCGTGTGCAAAATGTTTTTCATATAATTTCAAAATTTTCACGAAATTCATAAACTCTGCATTAGGGGGCGTAACGGTAAGTTGCGTTTTCCCCGAAACCTCTGCTTCTAAAACTGCGATTTGAAAAATTGCTTCTTCACCGGATACCGCTACTGATGGAAAATCTTTTACATATATTTTCTAATTATTTTTTTTTTTGTAAAAAATGGTTTGGCCACCAGGGGGCGTAAGTGTTAATTTCCGCTTCTAATGTATTTGCAGCAAAATCTGAGCATCTAAGATCTGGACTGAAAGAAAATTCGTTTGTGGACCGACACCGCTCACATCGTAAAACCTTTTGAGAATACTTTCTTCTTAAAATAATACATGTTTTTCACGCCAGGGGACGTAGATGTTTATCTTATATTTGTCAATATATCTGCTTCTAATAGTCTAATTTTTTCTTTTGGAGGTTTAACGACCACCGTGAGCAACTCAATGGGCTATAAGAAGTCGCCCACCCCTAATTTAGGGTCACTGGTTCCAGGGAAGGGAGAGAGCCAGTGCCGTAAGACAAACACAACATCCATGCCTTACCGGGATTCAAACCCGGACCCCTTTCGGACGAATGATCAGAGGCCATCGCTTAAACCACTGCACCACTTGAAAAAGGCAGTCTGATTTGAAAAATTATTTCTTTGTTGGGGAGCTTTTCCGCTGCGAAATGTTCTCACATAACGCACAAGTCTGCAACCAGAGGTCGTAAGATTACGATTCCATTTGCAGTAATATCTACGGGATTGAAAACCCGATTGAGAAACTTCTTTCTTCTGTCAGATACTAATGTTTTCCATACCGGTTGCATTGACTTTGAATAGCTTTGATAAATTTAATTCGCGTTAGAACTGATTCAAAAGACGTTCTCATTACATTTGAAAATTCGGTGTCATCTTTCTCGTTTTCTTTTGTTTCTTTCTAAAAAACATTCCTCATCCAGAAATTTTTTGAAATCGACTCTTCTTCCAAAGTCTATAGACTGTTAGACATTTGACGATTATAATATCCTAATAATTCAAAAGGTTTGTGTGATGTTTCCATAACATTCCTTTTTAGGAACATTTCACATGAGCATAAGAGAGTAAGCTTTCATTCCACTGTCCCCATGTGGAACGAGGAGTTTTCACCCTGTTAAACCCTTATGATCTTTGTATATCTTAACATACAAAGATGTAAGTACGTGTTTCATGTCTCCAAGATGGCCTCAACCAGAATTCTCTTGAGGACATAAGTATAGGTAAACATTTTTTTTTTTTTTTAACACATGGTGAAGACCGAGCGCATCCCCCGCTCCCTCTTCGTCGGTTATCTCGCCGGCTGTGGCCAAGTGTTGAAGACAGAATATGACGAAGTGCTTGGGTCATCCCGGGGGTTATTGACAAGAGCGAAATCAAAAAAAGGGAGGTTATAGAGATCCGCCAATAGCAAGACGATAGCCTCTGTGACGAGAGAGGGGCAGATCTTCGAGACACGGGACGAAATTGTGCCTGCTGTGTCAACATTTCTTTGCTTGTTCCGACCTCCTCCTTCCACTTGGCCATCTGCAGGATCGCTGTGGGTCTCAATCTGTCAGTGAGTGCTTTCTCGCTCCTTCTTTCTCTTTCTCCTCTTCTCTGGCAAAAGCCGATATATTGCGAGGAAATATGTCTCTGCAGCAGATATTGCCATGGCCTCTGCTGAGAGAACAAATCGATGAACAGAGCAAGAGTTGAGAAACACACACACACACATTGTGTCTGTTGGGAGTCCTGTGGCGTCTTCATTTTATTAAACATAGAAAGAATTTATTTTACATAGCTGACGTTATTATGCGCAATATCCATTATCAATGTTATCACGCATTTTTGTAGTTTAGAAAAAATAAGGATTTTCTACCCGTTTTTTAAAAATAGTTGTAACATTAAGAACGGGTCAATGCTTCCGACTTTCTACTCCAGTGAAGTGCTCTCACCCCACCTGCAGTAATGCTTTTCTGTCTAACCCCAAGTAAGAGAGATAGTCAAACGTCGCATCAGTTATTATTTCATATATCTGAAAAATGATTCTCTAACAGTGTCAAATTTAGGAGAATTCAAATTCGTGCAGAAATAGTCCAAAGTAATCGAGGTAGTTGCCCTCAATGCCCGATCTTAATAACAAGAGTCACTCACAATACAAATTTAAATTCGTTGGCTGAATTTAACGATTTTATTGTATAAGAACTTTCGGTTTTCCCTAGAACCCATAAAAAAGGGGCTTAAAAACTCTGCATTGTCTCGACTCGTGTGCGATGGCCTGCACTATCCAATTTGGAATGATGCTTCCATCATCGTAACACCTAGTGATGTCTCTTCATTGCTGTTCGCTGAGAGCCTTGTAATTGCTACTCGGAGACATTTATGCTGTAATGACAATGTTCCAGTATCTGTACCTACAAGCTGGAAACTATTTACAGGTCCGAAATCGAGGCAAACTAAGGACGAAATAACTTAATCTCCATTTCTGCTTTAGTGCTCTTTGTTGTGTCTCCTGATGAGAACAACACAATTAATTTATACCTACTAACCTTCCCTTATTTTTACAATGCAGTATTTTATGTATACCTGCATTCTATTTTCTTTATTTCCTTTATTTCATGATACATGCCACGTCGTTTGACAATTTGATGACACGTGACATTATGTCATATTCATATCCGATATCTATATTATGTTCATGTAACACTTTATTTAAATTTATTCCTTCTTCTGTATCTGATGATGGGTTCTAAGGAAACCCGAAAGTTCTTATACAATAAAATCTACCTCGATCAGTGTCAAATTTATTTCAGAAAATATTGTGCAGCAAGTCTGCAACGCAATTTTTTATTGCCGTCCTGGTGGCGCAGTGGTCAAAGCGCTGGCTTATGACCATTCGTCCGAGAAAGGGTCCGGGTTCGAATACCGGTGAAACATGGATGTTGTGTTTGTCTTACGGCACTGGAACCAGTGGTCTTACATAAGAGACGGGCAATTGCTTATAGCCCATTGAGTTGCTCGTGGTGGTCGTTAAACTTAAAATAAATAAAACCTTCTTTATTTTGTACTGTTTTTGCTTCATATTTCGTAACATACTTTTATTTTATTAACTTGGTCTTTGCATTGTCTCTAATCAAAATGAATAAAACTATAGCATGCTTTTAGATATCATGAGAGTAACTCTTAGTAATTCTAATGTTCGTGGAATACAGCGCTTTTGGAACACTACACAAATCAGTTATTGATAACTTCACTTTTAAACGAATCAGGAGTCACTCAAATAACTTTAGAAAAAGGTACTTACTTGTTAGTCTTTATTCACCTAAATATCCTTTAGCACTTAAGCAAGGTGACGAACGTTAGTTAATATCAGCAATAACACTTGACTAAGAAACACAACACTGGCATTAAAGCAGAATACGCAGCCTTCATTTAACTCGAACGGCAATAGAGGTGCGGGTGTGTGTAGAGATTGATGGTGGAAATTCATTCCACAATTAGCATGAATTTCTACCATTAATCCCTACACCCACCCACACCACAAATGCTTCTCAAAACAATATTTATATCGTTCATTTCTCATCTTAGACATCCACACGTCATTCGTTCCGATCTCGGGAGTGTTGCCAACCATACTCTTACGAGAGAGTATGTTAAGTTTGAGAAATGCTAAGGAGAACGAACTCAAATTTACATAGAGAAAGAAACTAACAAGAAAGATGACACCGAATTTTCGGGTGTAATAAGCACGTTTTTTGAATCCGTTCTGACGCAAATTAAATTTATCAAAGCTATTCAAAGTCAATGGAACCGGTATGGAAAACAATAGTATCTGACGGAAAAAGAAGTTTTTCATTCGGGTTTTTAATTCCTCAGATATTGCTGTAAACTGAATCGTGAACTTACTCCCTATAATTGCATACTTGTGCGTTAAGAAAAACATGAATTTATATGAGAAACATTTCACAACGGAAACGCTCTCAAACATAGAAAGAATTTTTCAAATCGGATTCTTAGAAACAGAGATATCGATAAAAATAAGATGTAACTTTACGTCCCCTGGTGGGAAAATTGTGCATTATTTTAGGAAGAAAGTATTCCAAAATGTTTTTCCATATAAGCGGTATCGGTCCAAGAAAAAAAAAATTAGTCGAGTTTTCAGGAGCCCAGATTTTGCTACAAATACATCAGAAGCAGAAATTAACACTTATGCCCCTGGTGGTTAAACCATTCTTTATCAAACATTAGAAATTATGTGAAAAACATTTTCCATTAGGTCTTGTATGCGATACAGGAAGAATTTTTCAAATCGGAGTTTTAAAAGCAGAAATAACGCAGAAAACGCAATTTACTTTGTGCCCCCTAGCGGAAATTCTATGATTTACTTGAAAATTTTAAATTTATAGGAAACACATTTCGCATTGCAAACACTATCCAACAAAGAAGGAATTTTTCAAATCGGACTCTTAAAAGAAGAGATATTGACAAAAATAAGATATACATCTACGACTCCTGGCGTAGAAACCATGCATTATTTCAAGAAGAAAATGTTCCTAAAACGTTTGTCGACATGAGTAGTATTGGTCAACGAACGACTTTTTTTTCAGTCGAGATTTTGGAAGCTCATATTTTGCTGCAAGTACATCAGAAGCGGAAAATAAGACTTTCGCCACCTGGTGGCCAACCCATTTTTTACAAAAACTACAAATCATGTGCAAAGAATTTCCCATCAGGAGCTGTATCCGGTATAGAAAGAATTTTTTAAATAGGAGATTTAGAAACAGAGATGTAGGGGGAAAGCAATTTACCTTTACGCCCCCTAGCGGAAAGTGTACGAACTACTTGAAAATTTTAAAATTATACGAAACACATGTCACACTGGAAACACTAACCAAGAAAGAAGGATTTTTCAAATCGGACTCCTAGAAGTAGAGATATTGCCAAAAATAGGATATACATCTACGCCCCCTGGCGGAGAAACCATTTACTATTTTAGGAAGAAAATGTTTCTAAAAGGTTTGTCGACATGAGTACCATCGGTCTACAAACGACGTTTTTCTTCAATCGAGAATTTAAAAGCGCATATTTTGCTGCAAATACATCAGAAGCGGAAATTAAGGTTTACGCCCCTGGTGGCCAAACTATTTTTTTTACAAAAATTAGAAATTATGTGCAAACGATTTCCCATCAGGAGCTGTATCCGTGCAGAAAGAAATTTTCAAATCGGAGATATCGAAGCAAAGATATAGGGGAAAAACAATTTACCTTTACGACCCCTAGCGGAAAGTCTATGAATTACTTGAAAATTTAGAAATTATATGAGAAACGTGTCACACTGAAAACTCTATCCAACGAAGAAGGATTTTTTCAAATCGGACTCCTAAAAGTAGAGATATTGCCAAAAATGAAATATATATCTACGCCCCTGGCGGAGAAACTGTAGAATATTTTAATTAGAAAATATTCCGAAAATGTTTATCGATGTAAGAGGCATCAGTCCACTGAAGAATTTTTTCAATCGATATTTTAGAAGCTCATATTTTATGGCAAATACATCAGAAGCAAAAATTAACAGTTACGCCCCCTGGTGGCTAAAGTTTTATTTACCAAAAATTTGAAATTATATGCAGAAGATGTTCCGTCACGAGGTGCATCCGCGGAAGCAAAAGGTTTTCAAATCGGAGTTTCAGAAGCGTAATTTGAAAAAGTAACTGTATCTAAAATACTCTTTGACATAAATGGAATCGAAAGATAAAAGAATTTTTTCACAGGGATGTTTAGAAGCAAATATGTGGAATAAAACGTATTTTTGAATTCGACATCATCTGCGTTTTTGCCCTCTAGCGGAGAAATTGTACATCGTAAAAAAAAACGAAATAAAGTATCATCATTCGCATATTTCAAGCTTCCCAATGCAAAAGAATTTTTCCAATCGGACTAATAGTTGCAGAGATAGCGTGGGTACAGACGGACGGACAAATCGGTAACATAAGCACGTTCTTTTTTTACAAAAGACGTGCTAAAAAGGACAGTTAAATAATTAGAGTGTACGTCACATAATAAAATAAATGTTACGTGCAGCATCAACGGATGCAGGGGTTTATCTAAATAATGGAAACACCAACTGCGACTGAAGTCCACGCAAATGCCCAGTATACTAGTCGCAGCAACGACTTCGCCCGCGATGTGAGGTATATAAAGAGGTGAAGTGCAATATTGGCTATCATGTTGCAGTGCCATAGTTGCAGGTGAAACAGCTGCTATGGAGTAATTGTCGACAGACCGCCTGTCCGCAGTCCAACACATCGGCCTCGCTCAAATTCAATCAGCTGTACGTACAACCCAGGTAGCCCAACCTTGAAACTTAACGTAATCACAACACTGAGCCACCGTCTATTAGGAATAGGTGACGGTGGCTCAGTGTTGGCCGTAAGTTAAATTGCAAAGCTGTGCTACCTGGAGAGTCTCGTCTGCTCCGGTGGAGCATACTCAGTTATTCCCACTACCTTATTGCCAATATTCCGACTTTGCCAACTTTCCCTGAGCTTCCTGCTTCACCGTCTTCCACCCCCGTCGTAGCTGTGTGCGGGACAGCTACGAGGAGCATGACTGGCACAAATCATTTGCATGTGACCCTAGTGTTAATCATTCGCACCTCCTCACGTGTCCTACTCATCCCTCGATTTTCATCTCATTTCACACGTTTTTCGTGGCGTTTCATTTTCAACATACAGCAGAATATGGAAGCTCGTTCCGGCGATTTTGTAAGTGCCTTAATGGTGGTGAGAATTAACTGTATGGACAAGCAGTAAGGCTGTACACTAATGAGGTAATGTCAGCATTAAGACTGGAACAAATAAGAAGAAACATGTATTTTACGAGCTAATTTGTTGACTATTCTCGAAAGACGAAAAGCTGCATGCGAAAAATAAGAAGCATAATTCCCAGTCTTGTTCTATGGAGGGACTCGCCAAGTCCTTCTTAATATTAAATACTTCTAAATTTGGGTAGTCCGTAAAAAAAACGGTATTTTTGATACAATTATTTCACTTACTCAAAAACTCGGAAGAATCCAAGCTTAATTTCAAAGTGCATGCCATCATGTTCAATAGTTTGAACCCATCTGTTGTCGCCACGGTGGCGCAGTGGTCTAAGACACGTCTTATGACGTGCCTTAGAATTCCGGTGAGGCATGGATGTTGTGTTTGTCTTGCGACACTGACTCTCTCCCTTCCCAGGAAACAGTGGCTCTAAATTAGGGACGGGCGACTGCATATAGCTCATTGAGTTGCTCACGGTGGTTGTTAAACCCCCAATAAAAAAAAAAGAAACGACCCATCTGTTTGCCTATTGTCAATTCCTATACGGTACGAAGCTTTCAGTTTAGAGACAAAACAAAATCTTGACACTCTTGCTCGATATCGTCCAAAGTAGTCAACTGCTTGCCAAGGAGAATATGCGCCATCGCTCGAAACAAATGATAATCTGAAGGAGCAAGATCGGGGCTACATACTGGGTGAGATAGCAGCTCGATTCCATGCAGTTCTTGGAACTTTACTCGGGTCCGATTAGCCGTATGAGGTTTTGCGTTGTATTGTTGCAACAATGTTCGCTTTCGGTTGACTAAGGCAGGATACTTCGGCTAACGTTTGTCATGCATCATAAACAGTTGCTCAGAATTCAGTTCAACACTGATAGACCGGCCATTCATAATGAGCTCAAAATGGATTACACCTTCATAATTCCACCTGACACATAGCATTAACCTTTTCTCAAAACGTTCACGTTTCGGTATAAGTAAATCTGGTTCATCTCTATTCAACCACTGTTTTGAAGTATCTGGACTACCCAGATATACTCACTTTTCAACCCCAGTAACTATTCGTTTGATAAATCGAGTATCGCATGCATATCTGAGCAGTTCCTTGAACACCTCGACACATCGTTGAGCTTGAAGGGGGGGAGAACTCATGGGACACTTCACGGCATTGTCCGTAAACCTTTCCTACCTTGTGCGGCGATAGAAGATATAGAAACCCCAAATTCGGACAATTAACTATCTTTTCTTTTCTACACTGTTTTAAGTATTACACCAGCTGCACCATTTTCTGCAAAAAGATACACCATTGTGTGGTGAAAACGAAACCCAACAACATGGTGCAACCTTGTACCGTAATGTCCATGACGGGGTGCGAAGTTGCACCATGTTGTTGGATATTGTTTGCAACCCGCAATGATCTATCATTCCTCAGAAACTGATGCAACTGGTGTAGCACCACTTTCTGGTGCAACCTATCAGAGAATTTTTAACAGTGTAGCTCACGTCACCTGTCGTAAACATCTTGAACCATATTCACGCAGTCAAAGTAACCGCCAGTCCTTCACCTTCAACTTCGGTCATTTTTCGGACTGCTTCAGCAGCTTTAAACCCTGTTTCCACTAATGTCGCAACAGAACCAATATTTCAAAGCCAGTGCTATTTACCGCGGTACAATACGAGTCGCGACATGAGCTTCACTGCTCGTTTGTTTTTTTTTTTTTTTTTTTTTTTTTTTTGATTGGAGGTTTAACGACCACCGTGAGCAACTCAATGGGCTATAAGCAGTCGCCCGTCCCTAATTTAGGGTCACTGGTTCCAGGGAAGGGAGAGAGCCAGTGCCGTAAGACAAACACAACATCCATGCCTCACCGGGATTCGAACCCGGACCCCTTCGGACGAACGATCAGAGGCCAACGCCTTAGACCACTGCGCCACCGGGGCGGCCACTGCTCGTTTGATTCCCCACAATAAGTGCTTTCAATTGTATGCAGCACAGGAATACTTCTGCAAAGAAAATATGCATGTTTACGTCGCGGACCTGTTTTATGCAAAACACCGATTTTCTTTCGGAACCACAATAATTTGCATCCACACTTTAAATTCATGGCAGATAAAAAAAGGTATTGAACCAATTTTAAGGTTGAAGCCAAGTGCTCAAATTGCAACCTATAACAGGTGTGCGTGTTTTTTATTATTATTGGAGGTTTTTTTCTAGATGATTTATTCGACATTGTGGTACAAAGACATACAGGCAGACATAAACAGGAGACAGAAATTACACAGCAACGAGTACAAATCATACATGGTTGACAGCATGCCAAATGATTAATTTACACAGATATAGACAGTGTTGATCATGTAACACAGTGTGAACAAGTATACACCAAACACGGATTTTCATCATCATCATCATTGTCAAGCATTATCAATCCAATGCAGGACGAAGGTCTCCCCAAGTTTCTTCCACAACGGTCTGTCTTGTACCAGTCTCCTCCATGTTACTCCCACATACTTTCGAATTTCCTCCACCAATCTCCCACGTGGTCTTCTGCTGGGTCTTTTCCTGTCCCTTGAAATCCAATCTAAAATTTCGGCTGTCCATCGATGGTCTGTCCTTCTGGCAATATGTCCAGCCCATTGCTCGTTTTTGACAGACATAGCGTTGGTGGGTCCTATATTTTATGCATTTTAGTGTGGAATACCTCATCCCTCACTCACCTGTTGCGTGGCAGGCCTCTCTAAAGGTACTGTGTACGTTTAGAGCTACTTTTCTGGCTTTATCGTCCTTGTATTAGTTCATATTGATCCGTTTTCATATCCTTTACTCGTTTGATTACGTTTGGAATCTGCCAACATAGGCAGCTTCCGGTCTTTCCTTATCATCTCTGGGCGTGGCGGATGCACCCACGTCACACCTCCCACGTCCATGGAAGTTGACATACTCTCGTCCTCAGATGTGTCTGCTCAGATGCCTTTTCAGCTTCCTAGTGCTCCTGCTCCGGTGCCTTCACTGGACTTGGCTGCGCTTCCTTCTTCAGCTTCTGCCTTCCTTGGGTACTACTGATACTACTGCCTTTCCTCCTGCCTGTGCTTCTCTTCCCTCACAGCCTTCTGTTCCTGCCGGCTCCGCACAGACTTCTCTTCCGAGGATGTCATTTGCCTCATCAGTGCAACTAGGCGCTGCTTCTACCTACGATTCTTCTCAACCTGATGGTCTTTTGTAATCAACACATATTATTCAGGTATCCAACCACAAGGTGAAGGTAAGGATTGATGACAATTCGCAGATTGGCTGTGAGTTCCATAACCTCCAGGATAGAGTTGTGCTCTTTCATGTCTTACCGAATACTCCTTTGCCACGCTACATGGAAACATTCTCTGGACATGTGTCGTCTGCGTCTATTGCCGGAATTTCTCGTACCCTTCGGGGTATCTCAGTGCAGTCAAGCCCAAGGAGGATGCTGATTTTTCTTACACACGGGCTTTCAACTGGAACAAATCATCTCATTCCTTCGCCTCTTTCCAAGCTTCCGGTTCTATCCTGTTTCACAGAAAGTGCCTGATACTGCGCTTCTTCTCCTTGTCAATCATGTTTGTAAAATCGTTGGCAAGGTCCGTCGCCTTTCTGACGCTCCAAGCGAAACTCGATTTCCACATGCTACGGGACCTCGCTGTCAGTTGTTGGTCGTTTTTCCCACTGAGAATGCCTTGACGGATTATCCTACAGACGCTACTGTATAAATTGGCTGCCGCACGTACAGTTTCAAGATTTTCACCACTCACAATTGTACTCACTGTCTTACACAGGATCACACCACTACCTCCTGTATGCGCATACGCTGTGGTCTTTCTTCTAGCTCGCCTCTCAGTGCCGATCATACTGGTTCTTCTACAATCCTCTCTCTTAGTGTTTTGCCAGACGCGACCTCTCCTTCTCTCCGTCAGACGCACCTTCCGGTCAAGGACAATGATCCCTTTCCTCCTCTTCTGCACCGCACGGACGTGAATCCTCCTTCTGGGTCAGTAGCGAAGTCATCCACTATTCATGTGTCTGCGACGGCGTGTGCCGACTCAGATGTGTCGAGTGGTGCTTCGGCACTCCGACCGACTGGCTCTCCTCTGTGTCTCTAGCTTATCGGAACTTCAAGTACGACCTTGTCTGATTTTCCCCTGTTGCCGCACCTTCCTGCTGCCTTGGCTGATGTTCCAGCGTTCACCGATGCTGATCGGGAACATACTGATTCCTCGGCGCAGCTTGAGTTCTCGTCTCCTGATTCGGGTGCTTATCGAGATCCACCAATGGATTCCTCCACCTCAACTTCGTCTGTGAAACCGACTGGTACTTCCAAAGGCTCTGTGAAACAGAAAAGTGTGAAATATCTTTCTGTTACTTCTTCTGTGGCCGCACCTAGTGTTCCCGATGTTACCAGTTCAGATGTTTCTCAACCTGATGACCCTTGGAACAGTTTGCATCTTCGTTCTGGCCCTGTCAATTCTCTCACAGATGATGAGGTTATACAGACCATTAATCAGTTTCCTCTTGTTCCTGACCCACTGTCCAGACAACAACTTGCACGCCTCTTCCAATCTGCTCGTACTGGTTGTCTGTACCGAAGAATTTCTCCGTTCACCTGATCTTGATCTGTGTGCAGCAGTGATGCAGTTTGAGGCCTATGTGTCCTTTTTCAAATCCCTGAGTGTCACAGATCCTAGATACCAGGTCTTTATGAGACGATACACCCGCCGTCTCTCCTGCTTGAAAGACCTCCCTGAGAAACAATTTTGTGATACCGTGCATCCTCTAGCTGATGATATTTAGCCCTTCTGCCCCAATAGACACTGTTTCTGTTGTCAATGCCGTACTGCCATATTGTTTCATGTTTTTGTTACAGTGCTTTGTGTTTTTCATTTGCTCGTATCGTATGTCTTAGAGGTCCTAATGTTTTCCTTTGTCGCGGATTTTTTTCTTACTAAATTTGTTAACTTTTTTCTAATTCCCTTGTTCATATGTTTATAACGTTGTACATCTTTTACTTTGTATCGCAGAATATGCCGATCTGCTCTTCCTTCATTGTGTACATGGCCATTTTAAACTAGATTTTTCCTTTTTATGTTTTGACTTTCCAGTGATATCTCCAATGTATGTATTCCATGATATCAATAAACTGGGCACCTTTGGTACCCGCACTTATCAAAACCAAAAACCATTGCCATTTCAGGGATTTTACTCTGATCATGATGTCTTCCCCTCCTGTCAGTTTCTTTATCCACGAATTCCTCATATTATCTCTCCTATTTACACCAAGCACGCACCTCTCCATGCTCCTTTCAGCTGTCTGAAGTCTTTGTATGTTTCTTCTAATTAAGGCTACGTCTCTGCACCATACGTAAGCACTGGAAGGATGCATTGATGAAACACTTTTCTTTTAAGACATAATGGCATGTTGCTCTTGAAAATTATATTGTTTCTTTCAAAAGCTCTCCAGGCAAGTTTTATACGTCAATGTGACCCTCACTTGATATCTGTTGTCCAAGGTAAACAAACGTAGGTATCTGTTATCTCCAGCTTTTCTACATCAATCGATAAATCTGAATTTCTTGTAAAAGCGTTGTACATCACTTTTGTCTTCTGAAAGTTCATTTTTAATCCCACTTCTTTACTCTTGTCAGCAAGTTCCTGGATCATACTCTGCAGCTCTGATGGGGTAGTTGCTAAAATGACTACGTCATCAGCAAAATGAAGGTGAGTTAGATAATCTCCATTAATGTTTATCCCTTTGTTTTCCTAGTTCAGTGATTGAAAGGCATTTTCCAATGTGGCATCAAAGTGTTTGGGAGATATCGTGTCAACTTGTCTCACTCCCTTTCCAAGTTTTCTGTGTGCTGTATTCTCAAACATCCGAATCTTTGCACTCACATTTTCATTGCATGCATCTTCAATACCGCAGGATTTCAAAGCCATTGTAACTGCTGATGGTTTAACCGAATCAAAGGCCTTTTCGTAATCCATAAAAGCCATGCATAATGTAAATATAAATACACCATACTGTGAACACTCAAAAAGCGCATATAGCGTATTAAATCCGCTTATTTTTGCGGCGTAGTAAATTCAAAGATTCAAGAGCGAATCTTTGAACTTACTGCGCCGCAAAAATAAACGGATTTAATACGCTATATGCGTTTTTTGAGTGCCATGCACAATGGAAGTTCATATTCCCTCGCTATTTCAAATAGCACTCTTAGTACGTGGATATGATCTATACTGATGTACCCACTCCTGAATCCAGCTTGTTTTCTCGGCTGAACCATGTCCAGTGTTACCTTCAAGCGGTGTGAAAGAACTTTACTGAAGATTTTATAAAAAAACTGATAGGAGGCTGATAGGTCTGTAGTTCCTGAGATCCTCAATGTCACCTTTTTTATGTAGCAGGATCATTATAGCATTGTTCCAATCCTCAGGAATCTTCCCTTCATTAAGGCATCGAGTGAGAACTTGGGCGAGTACTATTTCAATTTCTCCACTTGCTTCTTGTATGATGTCTACTGCAATTCCATGTTCTCCTGGAGCTTTCCCCCGCTTCATGTTCTTGATTGCAGCGTCCATTGTATGTAGCCAAAGTCAGCATCAAATGGCAGCCTAGTCCGGTCCTCCGGTGATTCTTAGCACCCTCTGCCTGCATGTCTTACTGGCCGCTGTGGAGTCATTTTGGAGGGGCTTGATCATAACTCACCACGCCGGCCAAGCGGGTTTGTGACCAACCCGCTCAAACATGAATTTTAGAGTATGCTAAATGACCAATGTACACAGATAACCAGTGTTCGACCAGTAACATAGGGAAAGCCATTGCCCAAAGACAAACATCCAGGACTCACCGGGATTCGAACCCGGTCCCAACTAGTGCGAATGGTCATATGCCAGCGTCTTAGACTACTGCGCCACCGGGACGGCTAACAGGTTTTGGCTCTTTTGAAGGAGTTATAATGACCACTGTGAGCATTTAAAGCTGTAAGCAGTCGCACCTCCATTTTTCAGGAACACTAGGAGTTTCATGGAATGGAGTGAACTGGAACCTTAAAGACACCACCCATGTTCTTGCCTCATCTGGTGCTCAGCCATGGCCCAGATCTGTTGATTTTCCTCTAATCACTAGGTTCATTGGTGATTGAGGGGAAAATGGGACTCATACAGCAATTTCAACTAGAACTATGAAAGATCGTCATCATAAGATTAATGCTAACAAATTCTCGGTTGTAGTTGTTGCTTCATTTACTCAAAAAGGAGGCATGAGCTCACGATTTTTTTTTCGGGGTTTAACGAGCACCATGAGCAAGTCTAAGGACTATAAGCAGTCGCTCGTCCCTAATATAAGGTAACAGGTCCCAGTGAAGGGAGAGAGTCAGTTCCGTATGACGAACGCATTACCAATGCCTCATTCACAATTTGCACTAGGCGTTCACTATTAAAATACCACTGCGCCACCAGAGCTGCTGAGAGCTTTTAATATAGTAATGTTCAAGCATTTGTTGCAATGTGAAATCCTATAACGAAAAGTTTTTCACATATAAAAACATTAAAGCAAGATGCGAAAAAGGAGTTTCCAATTTTATCTTTTAGAAGAGGAATGACATATATTCTGTTTAAGTTTCAATTTTAGTTTCTTTTCCTATGTAAATTTTGAGTTCGTTCTTTTTAAAAGTTTCAACATTACGTTATACAGTATACGGTCGAGTCACATTATTGCGACTACCAGCTAATATCCAGAGTAACCGCCGTGTTCAGCGCGGACAGCAGCTAGACGGGCTGGGAGTCACTCAATGAAGTACCGGAAGATGTTTAACAGGTATGTGGAGCCATGCTCACTGCAGTGCATCTGACATCTCCTGGAGAGTGCGTAGTAGAGCATCCATAGAGCCAACCCCACGATCGAGGTGGTTCCACAAATGCTCAACTGGAGAATTAGGATGCCAGAGAAGTACTTTGAAGTCTCCATCGTGCTCTTCCAACCACTCTCGGACATTTCTAGCTCTGTGACACATCGTATTGTCGTGCTGGAAGATCCCATTCACCCCAGGGAAGATAATCAGCATGTATGAATGTAAGTGGTCTGCAAGGATGAATTCATAATGAATTTGGTCTAGTGCCTTCTACAGGTATGAGTAGACCCAGGAAATGTCACGAAAACATTCCCCAGACAATAACCTGCCACCACCGGCTTGTGTTCTTCCAGAAATGGTTGAAGATTGTTTGTTCTCCGATGTTTTTCACCTTATACGCCAACGTCCATCCGTTCGAAGAAGCAGGAAACGTGACTCATCGGAGAAAGCAATCCTTTGCTAATCAGCGGAGGTCGAATTCTGATACTACCGTGAAAATGTAAGCCTTTTCTGCTGATGCACCTTCATTAGCGTAGGTACAATGACCATCCATGTGTATCGGAGCTCCATGCGCATAGGGGTTCGCTGAACTGTCGTTTTAGACACACTTCCGGTAGCTCCCTGGTTCATTCGGCCAGTGAGTTGCTCCACTGTAGCGTGTCGATCGGCCCTCACGCACCTTCAAAGCCGACGTTCACCTCTCACTTCAATGGCAAGTTGTGCCCCGAAGTTTGCACGTCGCTTATTCGCAATGGTGCCATTTCTGCAATCACAATGCACTTTAACCACAGCAGCACGCGCCCAGTTCACAAACTGCGCTGTTTCAGTAATACTGCCACCCTTGGCCCGAAAGCCGATAATCATCCCTTTTTGCAAATCTGATAAGTCGCTCTTTTTATCCATGACAGCAACGAGTGATCTGTTTTCAGAATGCCTACAGCACACTTTATATACCCACCAAGCCAGCTCACGACACGTGCCTTCTTTCATTGATTACGCGCTGTTAATGTCAAAAGTTGGAGGTGGTTACAGTAATGTGCCTCGACTGTGTACTTTCTCACTCATTAATTATTATTTGGCAAAAGTATTGAGGTCACAAGTCTGAAGGATGTGTATATTTTTTGACAAGGTAAGAACTTCGTACACTACATTGTCAAAAGTACTCGGACACCAAAATTTTCGGACCAATAGCTTTATTATCGCAATTAATAATTAGTCGGTCTACCTTTTGTATGACAGTTGCAACACGTCGAAGCAAACCATCAACCAATTTCCGGTTGGTCTCGACAAGAGTAGCACGCCATTTGTTCTGGAAAGCTGCTACCACAGTGGGCAGCGAAGACGCTTGTTGTGGTCGATTTCGTATCCGTCGCTCCAGTACATCCCATAGCTGTTCTATGAGATTAGCATCAGGACTTTGAGCATGTCAGTGTAATTATTCCCCATCATTGAGCTCCCTGCCATACTGCCCTGAACATGCCGTGTATTATAGCAGGGAGCTCCATCGTGTTGGAAGAGACAACGGTTATTCCCATAACCGTAGGAATACTTTCGAGGTCACGGTCTGTGGTATAATAACCAGGGGGCTCAGTCCCATCCACGAAAAACAGCTGCATGGCATAACTTAACAGCTGGAATAACACAGTCCGACGAAAATCGTTCGCTCATCAGATTTGAAAAGCATGGCTCATCACTTAAAAGAACAACTTTCCAGTCATCCATAGTCCAGGAACAACGGGAGACACACCATTCCAACTGGTGCTCTACCAGACTCGCACTGTGAGAAGAACTGGGACCGAAAGACCCGCACTGTGCAATTCTCTGAGGATAGTTATGGTACTAATCGAGCCATTGCAAGCATTTCCTACTTCAGAAGCTATGGAAACGGCAGAGGAAAAACGACTGAACATTTCTTGCCATGGCTTCTCTGTCAAGCTCCTACACTTTGTGCGGCCTTCCTGAACATTTCCCGTATTTATACCTTTCTGCTTCTATCTCTTTATGACATCACT
Source organism: Macrothele yani (assembly GCA_039090855.1). NCBI lineage: Eukaryota > Metazoa > Arthropoda > Arachnida > Araneae > Macrothelidae > Macrothele > Macrothele yani. The sequence goes on from CM077002.1 coordinate 163,825,054, forward strand.
TACAGTCGGTTTTGGTAAGTTTTGTTTACCTGCAATGCTCCGTATGGAAAAGTTACTCAAACGACATCATATGACCAGTCCATGCCGGAACTCGGAGTGTTCACGTCCACGTGGCATATCGGCTTCAAATTTACTGATAACACGGCAGAACATCTCAGCTTTTGATACGTACGTCTCCACTCACAGTGCACCTTCCTGCTCAACCGTTGTTTGCCCGTATGCTCATATTTGGAAGTGTTCGAATACTGTTCATAACTAGTGTATAAAATGTGAGCAGGGCGCAGTGTTACGTGTGTGTAGATTAATACAGCCTTGCGTTGTACACTGTGCCTTCAAAACTAGTTATACACGGTTGAATCAGAATAATATGACCATTTACCTAATAATGGGAATTGCCAACCTTTTCACGGATGACAGCCGCGATTCCGCGTGGCATGGACGCAATGAGGCCCTGGAAGGTTGCCCGTGGCACACGTGCCCATTCGGACTGCAGCAGAGCACGGAGGTCCCGGAGATGACGCGGTTGTGGGTCGGCACCTGTCGATCCAAATAGTCCCACAAGAGCTCTATGTGATTGATGTCGGACAATTTCGTCGGCCAAAAGAGAATGGACTTCGATGTCTAGTTCCAGGAACCAGTAACGCACCGCATTAGCGACGTGGCACGGTGCATTGTCCTGTTGGTAGACACCATCACCACCAAGCTCCAACATGAAGGGATGCATGTGGTCAGCGATGATGGACAGGTAGCCATTGGTGTTCAGGGACTCATCCAGTGGTTTCACTGGTCCCAGGTCATACCAGGAAAGCATCCCACAGACATGCACACTGCCACCGCTGGACTGTACTTGACCGACAAGTGTGTCCGGGTGTAGGTTCTCGTGTGTGGGACGTCGTATTCTCCACCGCGCGTCACTGCTGTGGAGTAGAACCTGAATTCGTCGAATAAGGCAACCGCGTCCCCCTCTTCTACTGTCCAATGATGGCAGTCCCATGAGAACTAAAAGAATCGTTTCTGATGGACCTGGGTAAACATGGGCGACTTGACACAGCGTCTACTCTGGAGACCCATGCGTAACAGGTTCGATCTACTGTTTTCGAGAACACGTTTCTCGGTGCCCCAGCGTTCGTTTGCGTGACCAATTGCTGCACTGTTGAGCGTCGATTGCCCTTTACCAGTCGACTGAGGCGACGTTTTCCTCTGCGATCGATGACCTTTGGGGCTCAACAGTAATGACGTCAGGAGGTACTCGGTGTGCCAATGGTCGATTCTTGGCACACCCTTACTACAGTACTTCTCGAACAGCCCACGAAGTTTTTTGTTTCTGATATGCTCCACCCTTGGCGCGGTAGTCCATGACCGTTTTTCTTTGAACGTTCGTCAAATCACTACCTCTACCCATTGCGCTCACGTAACTCACTATGGCTCATCTGTCCTGGCCGGCCGCTTATTCCTCCGGGTGGTCTACCTTGTCACGCACACTCTGTGACGCGCATGGTCGGGTACATTGTGATTCCGGGGGATGTCATATATTATTCCGATACGACCGTGTATACACTGAGTGGCCACTTTATTATGACCACCCCCTCAGTACTTCGTTGGGCCATCTTTTGCCTTTAATACCGCGTCGATTCTTCGTGGCATGGAGATTTAACGTTGGAGATTTAACGACCACCGTGAGCAACTCAATGGGCTATAAGCAGTCGCCCTTCCCTAATTTAGGGTCACTGGTTCCAGGGAAGGGAGAGAGCCAGTGCCGTAAGACAAACACAACATCCATGCCTCACCGGGATTCGAACCCGGACCCCGTTCGGACGAATGATCAGAGGCCATCGCTTAGACCACTGCGCCACCGGGGTGGCTCTTCGTGGCATGGACTCCACGAGATGTTGATAGGTGGTTTGTGGAATATGAGACCATGCTTGATGAATAGCACTTTCCAGGAGTGTGAGATTGCAGGGTGTGGATCCAGCTGTCTGATAGCTCGTTCAACTTCATCCCACAAATTCTCAAAGGGGTTGAGATCTGGAGATTGTGGGGGACACTTAAGCAAAGTAAACTCACCGGCATGTTCCTGAAACCAATCCTGTACAATACGAGCACTATGGCAGGACGCATTATCTTGTTGAAAGTTGCCATCGCCATTGGGATAAACCATCCACATTACAGGATGCACTTGGTCCGCAACGATGTTTAGATATGATGTGCCAGCCAGACGTTGATCAACACGAATTAAAGGGCCCAAAGCATGCCAGGAAAACATTCCTCAAACCATAACGTGTCCTCCACCAGCCTGAAGCCTTGTAGCAATGCATTTGGGGTCCATGCCTTCGTGCTGTTTCAGCTAAATTGTCACTCGGCCATCAGCATGGTGCAACCGAAAACGTGATTCATAGGACCACATAATTTGTTTCCAATTATTGACTGTCCAATCCTTGTGCTCGTGTGCGAACTGGAGACGTTTTCTCTTGTTAACTGCAGACAGCAAAGGTGTTCGAACAGGCCTTCGGGTGCCATATCCCATCCGATGCAGTGTACGGCCAACAGTGCTTGCAGAGATCATTTGAGGGGATCCTTGATTAAGATGGTCTGTAATTTGCTGCACTGTTGCCCTTCTGTTGTCTGTTACCAGTCTGGACACTCTCCGTTCCGCCCGAGCAGTCACTAGTCGATGACAACCACACGTTGCACGTTGAGACCCAGTTTTTTTGGTTGACAGTTCAGTCTTTAAACACTTTAACAATAGCTGCTCTGGAACATTTCACGAATACGGCGGTTTCGGTTATCCTCGATTAATGGCTCCGAGCTCCTACAATCATCCTACGTTGAAAGTCCGTCAAATCGCCTTTTTTACCCATCTCGTCATCGAAAAATCACTTGTACTACTGGTTTGTTTGTTTTTTTGATTGGAGGTTTAACGACCACCGTGAGCAACTCAATGGGCTATAAGCAGTCGCCCGTCCCTAATTTAGGGTCACTGCTTCCAGGGAAGGGAGGAGCCAATGCCGTGAGACAAATACAACATCCATGCCTCACCGGGATTCGAAACCGGACCCCGTTCGGACGAATGATCAGAGGCCATCGCTTAGACCACTGCGCCACCGGGGCTGCTGTACTACTGTCACAAGCACTAAGCTTTCCCTTTTTATACTAGCCTCGCCCTCTGGCGGCAACATCGTGCAGCCATAGCTCATTTGCTTAAAACTGTCAAGTGGTCATAGTAAAATGGTCACTCAGTGTATATTTGATGAGGCTGTATTGGGATTGAGACACTGTGAGCCTCATGTCACAGAGGTTAAGTTTGTTACACAATAAGCACAATATGCTGTTGACTGTTATAAGTTGACCCGTTGGTTGTCGAATATCATCATTCTCGAATTATTTATCTAAGTGATGGGCCTTGAATGCCAAGTAAAGACGTTTATTCGCAAATAAAAACTACTCTTTTCTGGCCATCAGGAAACCTAATATTGCTTATTGTGTAATTAAGGATTTTGAGCTAGCTATCCGGGGCATAACTTTAAGAAATTCCAGTGTTACAAGTTTTGCAGATATACGATAGGAAATGTTTTAAGAGAATATAAATTTAAAAGATATTACAGAGGCGATACGATCGCACAAACAATTTCGGAGTTATGGAACATGAAAAAGTAGAAACCATGTGAAAAAATATTCCTGGTAATGATGGCTATATATAACGCGCATTTGTCGCCACAAGTTAGAATTTTAGAAGTAAGAAAAGAAAATAGAATATGCATCCGCTACCTGGAAAAATGTCCGTAATTGAATTTAGAAAATGGAAGCAAAATGCACAACTCCTTGAAAATATGATTTCTTCAGCCGGATTTTTAAGTAGGGAAATGTGAAATACATTAAACGTGTAAAATACTAGATAAAAAATGAATTGCAAAAAAAAATAATTCCGTTGTTGAGAAATTCCGACATAATAGCACCTATAATTGGGATTTTAGCCAAGTTTCAAAGAATTGATACTTTCAAGGAACCAGAAAAGTTGTTAACATTTAGGCAGCCCGGATTGTTCTATAAGAAGATCCTTGCAGTCAGAAAGCTAACATATCTTGCAAGAAATGTGTGAGAAATTCTAAAGGAGAAAATATAGAAATTTTACTGCTTTGGCAAGAAATTTGCTGTACCTGTTTAAAAGCATCCGTTGATGAGATGAAGCAGTTTCTCCTGCAGGTTTTTTTTTAATAGCTCGGATTCTGATTTCTCTGCAAACCGCAAGCAACAAAACTGCATTGGAATGAGCTCAGGATAGTGCTCAGGTGATTTTGTTGTACGGCATGACATCTACAATCGTTGCTGGTCTATGCATTATTCATGAAAATTGCTGTAAAATATCTTAAAATCTGAGGAATTCATCACGGCCAATGGGGTGTCGTAAATCTTCATTTCACGCAGGATGACGCTTACTTCTTCTGTCGGACGTGCGCGAAAACAGAAAGATGAATATTCTCGCGGAGGACGAAGAAAATCCTGAAAACATTAGATCTCACGCCTGCGGACTGAAGTAACAGCTTTATCAATCCTAAAGCTTGAATGCTAAGAAACCAAGGCTGTTCCTAATACAGCCTATGATACGCTGTATATAGCGGGAGACGCCACGCCATTTTTTGTGAAAAAGCTTGTAAAAATGTAGAAGTCTTTTATTTCTAAATGTTACATGATATACTTCAGTCCCTAATTTCGGGCCACTATTTTAAGGGAAGGGACACAGCTAGCGGCGTAAAACAAGCTAACTACCCATGACCAGAGATGTAAACGGGTCATGGTTCACCAGTTCAACGGGTCGACACTTTTTTGCCGGTCAAAGAGGTCGGGTCAAGATGTTTTTGACCCGATTTGGGCCCTGTTTTATTCCCGTTTTATTTTTGAACAGAAAAACATTATTTCATAGAACCCTTCTGACGTCTTTGAAATAATATCTCAGAGCTACAGAGTAAGATCCTGGAACTTGCTGAGAAGGAAAGAGAAGTGCGATTAAAAATGATCTTTCAGAAGACAAAACTGATGTACAATGCTTTTACAAGGAATGAGGATTTATCAGTTGGTAAGGAAAAGCTGGAGATAACTAATTTCTACATTTACTTTGGGAAGCAGATATCAAGTGAAGATCACATTGATGAAGAAATAAATTGGCATAAAAAACTTGGTTGGAGAACTTTTGAAAGAAACAGTACAATGTTTAAGAGCAATGTGCCAGTATGTCTTTAAAGAAAAGTGTTTAATCAATGCATCCTTCCAGTGCTTACGTACGGAGCAAATACGTGGATCTTAACTAAAAAAGACATACAAAGACTGCAGACAACAGAAAGAAGCATGGAGATATGTGTGCTTGATGAAACCAGGAGAGATAAGAAGAGGAATTCATGGATAAGCAAAATGATAAGAGTGGAAGATATCAAAGTCACACTAAGATTCCTGAAATGGCAATTGGCTGGACATATTGCTAGAAGAACGGAACACCAATGATCAACCGAGAGTTTGAACTGGATTCCCAGGGATTGAAAAAGACCCAGAAAAGACCCAGAAAAAGACCACATGGGAAATGGGTGGATGGAGTCCAAAATTTTTGACCCGTTTCCAACTCTGTCCATGACTTATCCGGAACTAAACCCCAGACGTAGCTCGAGCGACTACACAGAAACTAATGTCTCTGACCACTGGGTAACCGAGACGGCATTCTGAAAATTAAATGTGATAATCTAAACTAGAGCTCGAAATTAGAACAACAACCCGAATGCATGGGCCCATATGAGCTGTACTTATCTATCGATGAAGATTTAGAATAATGGATAGAGAAGAGGTATTTATTGTCCACTCTCAGTGCTCCCTTGAACTCTATTGGCTGTAATCACTGCATTTCTAGAATGTGATTTCTTTCGATGTTAACCATGTTCTTCAATGTTTGAAGCGTGCATATGTAGCTTAGGGACCGCTACGTAAAATGTGTTCTTATTCACAAGTGAAAGTTTAAGAAAGGGATACTTACAGTTCGTCTTTTATTGAGCCGAGACTTTCTAGGCATTTCACTAATGAAGAACTTTTAGGTGATTCCAAAAACAACAATAGTCACTTAGTCGAATTGACGTGAATTAGTAAACGCAATAATAGTTTGACCAGACTCTAACATTAAATATACTATTATCAAAAGAATTCATACACCACAATGTTTTTGGGACATATGGCCTTTTTATCTCAATCAGTATTTAGTCAATCCACCTTTTGCTTGCATGACAACAGTAACACGTCGAGGAACACTGTCAACCAGTTTCCGGTGGAGAGCGAAGACGGTCCCTGTAGTTGAGATTCCATATCCGTCTCTCCAGTTCATCCAAGAGGGATTAAAATCAGGCCAATTCCACCTCAGTTTCGAAAAACAAGTCCGTCACATGCCTTGCACAGAGTAGCAGGGAATTCGATCGTGTTGGAAGAGACAACGGTCATTTCCATAACACTGCCACATTTCTGTGAAAATAGAATTATCCAGAATGTTGTGGTGCACTTCAGAATTCATAAGTTCATGGTTTGTGGTATAATAACCAACGGGCCGAGTCCCGTTCAGCGAAAAATAGCACCACACCATGATGGAGCATCCACCGAACTTAACAGTTGAAAAACCACAGTCCAACGAAAACCATTCGCCGGCGATCGCCAAATTCAAACACGCCCATGAGACTGGAAGAGTGAAAAGCGTGACTGATCACTCCAATCAACAGATTTCTAGTCTCACACAGTCAAAGAATGGCGAAAGATACACCTCCCCTAACGGCGCTTCGCATTCACGGTAATGAGGTGTGACTTGTATGCCGCAGCTCTATCAAAATAACTCACACTGAGCAACTCTGCGGATACTAACCGAGGCATTACAACCATTTCCTACTTCAGCAGCGAAGGAAACGGCAGAAGAAGAGCGGGATTTCTTAACATTTTTTTACCATGGCTCTTCTGCCACGTTCCATCGGTTTGTGTGGCCTTCCTGAACGGTTTTTTTTTTTGAGTAGTTGCACCGTCTTGCTCCACAGCATCACATGCTGTCGATTTTAGTATGTCTAATTGAGCTGCAATGATGCGTATGAAAACGTTACGCAAATGCTATTCTATGACCATCCCATGCTGGGACTCGGAAAGTTCACGTCTAGGTGGCTTATCTGATTCAAAGTTACTGATAACACCACTACAGAACATCTTGGTTTTATATACCGCACACCTTCCTGCGCTTCCGTTCGTTTATCACAGCGCACCATCCTGCGCGACCGTTCTTTGCACTTATGCAAATATTTATTAGCGTCCGAATACTTTTGATAATATAGTGTATTGTATATACCAGAGATTGACAGAATCTGTCTGCATGAGAAATTCCGCTTACAGCTTAAGACAGTTTCCACGAATAGTACACCACACTTTGTCTGCCAGCTCCGTACATTATATCACGTTCTTAGCTTGTCAAACGTGTACATGTAATTTACTCTTGACCTCAAGACTGCTGCCAACGTAACGCTCAGTGAGTGAGGAAATATAACGTTAAGACTGAAACGCTAAAAGAGAACGAACTCAAATTTCACATAGGCAAAGACAACTAAAACTGAAAGTTAAATTAAAGTATACGGTATCTCTAGGGATTTATGTAACAACCATGACCACGGACATCTTTCATAGCGCTCAAAAATGAAGTAAATGTCCAAAAGGAGGGGCTTTGCTCTTGGTTTCGGAATCGCAACAGAAACTTGTCGATTTCATTGGCAGAAAGCCTTGTTGCAGTACATCACATTCAAATGAAAGCAGTGATACGAAATATGTGAGAGATAAGGCTTAAACCGAGATTACAAATCAGAGACCTCCTTTCACATACGCGTACGTTGGGACGTTCCGTTCATAGATCAACGCACATAACACATACAATACAAAATGGCATACAAAATTGAAAACTTAGCACGTTTATTTACTTTTCTTGTGTTCATTTCATCAAAATCATTAATTATGTTGTTGTGATCCATATTTTCATATAATATATGTTCTTTTGATAGTAATGCCAAATGAGGTAGCCTTTCTTGAGTCATTATATTTGTAAGATACTGTTTTATTAATTTCGATGAAGAGAAACTTAGTTCTGCAGAGACAGCAATAACTTGAATTGTCAATAAAATTCTCAAGTTTAGTGCGTATTTTTTCTTTGTTGAACAATGTCCCATATTTTTCCATTAATGAAACCAAAGCATTCATAGGAAAATGTTCACTGTAGCTGGAGAGCTGTGTCGTGTCGCCTAATTTAAAACATTTTAATTTCTCACTGTGTAAAAATCTTACGTCCAGTTAAAAGTTGTCCAAAATATCGTAATACACCTGTTTGTACTTGGAAGCAGCAACATGTTCGTCTCTTCTTTCATGGCGTTTCAGAGAAGTCAACGACGTTGACCCAGTAGCACTTTCAGCAAAAACCATAAATTGTCGTACTGTTTTTCACTCCTGAGGTTTCTCACGTATGAAATACATTTTGAAACTGCAGTGATACAGAACCAAACATCTATAACGAAGTAAATTTCTCCGTCATTTCTGTCCATGCCAGGATTCGAACCCGGATCCCTTTCATTCCGGAATAAGTTGCTCTACCAATTGAGCTACGCGGACGTTTTATTCTGATTCCTATCTGTCTTTATGTCGTGTGCGTCCTTCTGGCAGTTACGTCACATCTCCTAGTACGTTACATCATCTCCCCTTATTTTATTTTATTTTTTTCGAAGTGCTGGAGAAGGGATTCTCTTATTTTTCCTATCTCGCGGTGTGGAAATAACATCACACCATTGCGAGATTTTGAACGGTCGGGTCATCCGGATAGTTCGGGCGCCATTATAACGAAGTAAATGTCTCCGTCATTTCTGTCCACGCCAGGATTCAAACCCGGATCCCCTCATTCCGGAATAAGTTGCTCTACCAATTGAGCTACGCGGACGTTTTATTCTGATTCCTATCTGCCTTTATGTCGTGTGCGTCCTTCTGGCAGGTACGTCACATCTCCTTGCACGTTACACATCATTTGTCTTTTTCTGAATCACATCAAAAAGTAAATCAGTTTTTTGCGACTAGAAATATAAAATTTTAGTCCAGAAGGCTGTCTCTCTAACTGTCGCAGCATTTGAATCTGGAGAATTCATAATTTCATTGAATACCTGAACTAATTTCAGCATGTTTGTATGTACTGTATTGGTGATCTTAGCGTTAGAATTCCACCTAACCTCACTGTTTGTAAGCATATGTTGCTCAGCAATTCTGTCAAGAACAAAAGTACGTTTTGAAGAGCAATGAAAAAACGATGACATGCCCTGAAGAGTGGAAATTTTTTTTTCACAGACTTTATTGTGGAACAACTCTGTTGCAAAACTACATTCAAACGGTGTGTAAAACAATGAGTAAAAAGAGCTTGAGGCGCAAAGTCATAAACTTTCACTTTTAAGCCATTCAATTCTCCTGCCATAACACTAGCGCCATCATATGTTTGAGCTACCAGTTTATTCTGTACACTGTACTTTTCAAATACCCTGCGCAAAATACTGCAAAGACTTTCGGCATTTCTGTTTTCACTAACATCATAAAATCCAAGGAAGTATTCTTGAATTTCACCAACAAAGTCCACTAGTCTCACAATTATCGAACACGGAGATTTTTCAGTCACATCGGTGGTTTCATCAGCAACGCAAGCATAAAAAGGGTCTTGATTTATGCTGTTTGCATTGAACTTCTCAATATCTTCTTGAAGGATTTCCAAGAATTCATGTTGAATGGTTTTGGATAAACCTCTAAAGTATCCTATTTTCCCCCAATCTTGTTTTAATTCTCCGTTTCTGCTTAATATAAGCTGGAATATAGATAGCTTCGAAATACCCAGGATTTAGTTACTCCTCTGGTTCGTCGTGGCCTCTGAAAGCAAACTCTTGCTTGCATAAGACACGTGTAACATCAATTAAAATTTTCAATGTCTCTCTATTTTTTTTCACCTCTTTATTGTGTTTAATCTTTAGCAATTTATTTTGTTCGTCTAATAATTCTGAGATATTGTATACTCGCTTGGATAGACCTTAAATGACGCATACGAATTCAAATTATCTTTCCTAAATGCGTCATATCTAACCAATGGCATGGATAAGTTTTTTAAGTCGTCGTATCCTTCAGAAGACCACACTTTTATTCGAGCTGAATAACAAACAAGGTATAATAACTTCGCCTTCATTATGATACCGCATAACCATTTATGTTGATTGTACCATGAAGATTGGAATGTTCTATTTTTGTCTTTGTCTTTTTGCATAAGACAAAACATGGGAAAAGGTCTTGCTTGTTTTATAATCACATGTCTTCCAATGTCATTTCTTCTTGGAAAAGGAACTTCTAACAGTGAAGTAATAATGTCAATATTACACGTTGATACACTGCAGCTACGACTTTCCTCATCCATTATATTGATTTTGTACAGCTAAATCCAAAAGTTTACATGCAAAATGTATTGTTGTGACAGTAAAAGTAGCAAAAAAGTACTCACGCCGTCTGATGCAGTACTTTCGGAAAACTTAACAGACAACTTTAGGACGCGCGAGACTAATTTGCGACATAAGCAGTGTAAAATGGGGCATTCTGCGTACATTAGGTCTATGGCAGGCGCAGAGGTGTGGCAGGCAGGTGAGCGTGGGTCGGTTGCTAGCGGAGGAGGTGGGCAGGGCTGATCGGTCGACGGTCACTAATGAACGACTTCCGTTCCCAATGTTGTCGTGAGGCGAGCTTGCTTCGATGACATCACATGTTTACTTTGACCGCGCCTCCGATGTTTGCCCACACCGATCTCTTGTGCTGCCCTCTGGTGTCACCTGGAGTAACTTTTTTCTTTTCTTTATTTTAGAAATTTCCGGGGAATTTATTCCAAGCGTGTCCGGAATTTATTTTGACTTTGCATGCCAGAGGAATGACGTCCCGACACGGGGAATTTTTTTCTGCACGAGTGATAAAATCTATCTCGTCTGTCAGCAACTGGACTCGATCCAGGGACCTAACGGTTTCTAGGAGAAATTCAGAAATCAGTTGTGAGCAATCTTCAACAATTTTTGATAGCACATCCAATTATCAAAAGCAATATTTTCATGGAGGTTGTTTTTGAGAAGAGTAAACATGAAGGCTCTGAAGATTTCCATTATCGACCATTTAATCTGAAAAAAGAGTAAGCCGCTATATCGCATGTCAAATAGTGAGGAATTTTATGAAAACGTGGCTCTGAAATTGGACAAGAAAAAAACACAACGTGAGCTGAAAGAATCTTGATGGAATTTTTCAAATGTATCCTGGTTGTAAGTTCGAATCAACAACTGCACGCCACTTCGATAAATAAAAAATAATAAAAAGGCGGGAAAAAAATAAAAAACAAAACGGTTCTTTTCAGAACCATCACCAATTCACCAAAAATGGTTACCAAAATCTTAAACTCATATTCTTTGACACGATAAAATCACCTCTCTTCCTCCTAAAACTGTAGAACTATGTGGATGGCATTTCCATGTTTTTCTATGGGGTTTTTGTGATTTTAAGAAAACGAAAATTAAAAAAAATTGACCTTTTAGTAAAACATCAAAACCATTTTTTCACTTGCTAAAATTTATACGATTCAAAAACAAACTGTATGAAAAACGAACAATTGAAATATCGACTTTTATAAAAACGAACTTTTCGAATATCGATTTTTTATACAAACGAACTTTTCAAATATCAACTTTTATAAAAACGAACTTTTCAAATATCGACCTGACAAAATTTCATGTAACAAAAAGCTAACCCGAAGAAAGTGTATGTAAGAAATACTGACGTTACGAAAATTTATGAGCTCAAATATCGACTTTTATAAAAACGAACGTTTCAAATATTAACTTTTATGAGGAAAAGACAAATAATTTCGTAAATGTTTTCTGAAAGACTTTTGTTAGCTTGCTCTCAGGACTTCAAAGTGGATGGGAGTGAAAATAATATTTGTATACTTCATGAAGTGATGTACATGGTTCAATGGATTGTTGAAAGAGGTTTAGTTATTGTTTTGGGGAAATAACTTCTATCATTAGAAAAAAAATGTCTGTATACAAGGTGAAACGCTAAGAATATAAAAATATCATTGATGTGGAGCTGTAGAATTCGATGTGGTAAAGACATGAAAGCAATGAATTGATTATGTTTGTTTCAGTGTGGGAGATTTCCTGCTGTATGTTCCTTTATAAGAATCAAGAAAAACCATACTTAGAATACGATTGACAGTTCTTTGTGTTTAAGACTAATATGTTCTTGAAGTAATTAAATGAATGAGGTGATCTTATCTCAGAAAACAGATGTGTTACACATAGGCTATTGAAAACGAATGTAAGGGGAAACGTAAATTGAAGCCTAAAGGAAATGCAGAAAACACAGTTGTTTTCACATGTAGGTGTGATGTCTGATACGTCAGAACTGGTCATGAAATGCAAAGGAAAACTTCTGATTCATCATAAAGAAATTTAAGTCATCCTACAGAAAACTAAATTGATCCGTGGAAATAATCATGTATTTTCATTAAGTAATGAAATCCCAATGCAAGTATTTTCGTTTCTTCCTAGAAAACCCTCTATGGGCGAAGCGATCCATGGCCGAGTGGTTATGACGACCCCCTAGAAACCGTTAGGTCCCTGGAGCGAATCCGGTTGCTACACACGAGATAGATTTTTTCATTCGTGCAGAAAAAAATTACCCCTGTCGTGACGTTATTCCTCTGACAGGCAAAGTCAAAATAAATTCCCCGGGAATTTCTAAAAAAAAAACAGTTACTCCAAGTGATACCAGAGGACAGCACAAGAGATCGCTGAGGTAAAACATTGGAGGCGCCCTCAAAGTAAATACGTCATGTCATCGGAGCAAGCTCGCCTCACGACCACATAGGGACCGGAAGTCGTTCATTAGTGACCGTTGGCCGATCAGTCCCACTCAACTCCTCCACCCGCAACCAACCCACGCTCCTCTGCCTGCCATACCCGTGTGCCTCCCATAGACCTAATGTAGGCAGAACGCCCCCTTTTATACTACTGACGTGCCTCCCATGCTCTATTAATAGAAGCGGCAAACTTCCGTTGGATGCCGTGCACTGATTGGCTGCCGCGCTGTGACCATAATAATGCCGGCGACCAAAGGAAAACTGTCCTCTCTCTGACAGCTTTATCATGTGTAGTTAGCTATGAAAGTCCAAGAAAGTGATGGCGTAAACGGGCGCTCTGCGTAACTGAATAATGCTGTATTTTATACCATTTTTTTAAAATTCTGAAATGTAATTTATTCTTCTGCTTTATGCCTATGCTTTACTGAGAGAATCATTGGAGAGGCTTGGCCTCCCTTGCTTCCTCTGACCGGCCGCCCCTGTGGCCTAGGTGTTGCTGTCGTCTCAGCCCAGGATTCTGACCCTTATTCGGAGATGGGCTACGTTTTTAGTCCTGAATAAGGCATGGGTGATGTTTTTGCCTTATGGTGCAAGCTCTCTCTCTCTCTCTCTCTCTCTCTCTCTCTCTCTCTCTCTCTCTCTCTCTCTCTCTGTCTCTCTCTCTTTCTCTCTCCTCCCTGGAAAGCAAAATTAGGAAGGCCCAACTGCTTATAGCACAGGCTGTTGCTCACACTAGTCGTTAAATCCCGAAATGAAACAATCGTCGTTTGTGAAGTCGATCTAATATATTTATGAAAAGACGTGAGGTAATTACATCCGAAAATTTGACGTAGCCCTAAATGTTGCAACATGAAAAGATTAATTCCTTTCGAATATCATATAATTCAGATTTCCAAATTTTCTTCGCATGTAATTTTTCGTAAAATAGCAGCTATGTAACTGTGTGACACGGTATCACTATTTTCAAGTTTCTACGTATTATAAAAATATTTCAGATTTATTTGGTTTTCCCAGAAAACTCGCTCATTAAGAACGATATTTTGCAAAGAATAAACATCACCACTTACCAGAATATTACGTTTCTGTTTTTATATGAAATTCGGTCTTTCAAGCACAGTTTGTTTAAAAATAACATCTGATATGCATCGCTGTAAAGGCTTTTTTTTTTTCGAATGATATGATTGCACAAGCAATATGTGCAGAAAAAATTTATTTATTGAGGTTTTAAAAAATCTGCTGTATGCTGCATGGTTATCAGAAACCACACGAAGCTTAAGAAAAAAGCTGAGTAATTTAAAATGGACAAAATTTGCTCCACCCCCACCCCCACCCCCTCCTCATTTTCTTTTTACGTTACATTATCGGAATCCGCTGTTTGAAGTGAGAGATGATTTAGTTCTTAATGAAAATCCCGATGAAACTTCTTCAAGTCCCGGAACACTAAATTATACCTGCCGGTATCTCTCTGTAGTTTCTTTTTTTCAATATGTCCTTTATTTTAATTTGAAAACTACGTAGCAAAGACACATCATTTATTCAGCGCTGTTACTTTGAAGATAATAATTGTTTCTGCTCAGCTTCAAGATCTAGAAACAGACCCTCTGTTTCTATATTCAAAATTAATATTTTCCCTTCAGACGGTTTTCAGCGCATCTTTTGAAAAAAAAAAAAAGACGGAGGCTTAGAATTATGGATTTCTGTCCGTCTTTCGACAAATCGCTACAACTTTACTTCAGATTCGAAATATTTTTCTTTTACTCAAAACGTAGCATCGTGCCCAATATTTTCTGAAATTTTCTTCCTTTAAATGTGACAAATTTTTCTCCTGGGTGCAGTAAATATTCTCATAAGCAGTATAGTAAACAAATTTTTGAGCGATATTCCTTCTAAAAATGTCATTTAAATGATTTCTGGGAAGCTTGAAGATATAAGAAAATCGCATCTATTTCTAAATTCAATATTAATATTTTTCCTTGCGACAGATTGTAACACATTTTCCAGAGAAGATAGAGGATAATTGCACGCATTATCGTACGTCCTTAAAATTTCCATTCGAAACAGTTTCTTTACATTCGAACTGTGAGTCTAAAATTTTCTTGAATGTTCTCACTTAGGAAGCAAGAAAGCAATATATATATATACAGTATATGTATTGTAGGAAGGAATCTGCTTCTCACTCTGCTCTCCAAAACCACCCACAGTGGTTCAATGTTATTCAAGTCAGGTGATCAAGCGATTGAGCTGGTGGCCACGGCAGATGTTGAAAGTCGTCTTAGTGCTTCTTCAGACCAAGACTAAACAGTTCTGGCTGCATGTGTGGGTGATTCATCATCTTGAAAAATGGTATTATTTTTAGAAAACTACATTTAGAGCATAGGATGCCGCTAATGACCTAGAATGTGGAAGTACTCACTGTCACTGGCAGTAACTAGATCATGTAGGGTAATGATCAGGTCAGCCGAATACCATGATATGACCCCCAAATTATCACAGATCCAACCTCATATTTAACAAATGTAAGGAGATATTCCGAACTGTACGCTTCCTTGGGGATTCTTCATATATAAACCCTGACCTACTGTTGGAAATAATATACAGAGGGTGAGTCGAAAGTTTTGCAATATTTGGCTCACTTTATGTCTTCATACGTACCTGTATGACGAAACCTGACTAGCATTCAAAATGTAAGACATCGTGTTGCACCGTCTTTAGCCATCTGTCTGCCAGTTCTTCGATTTCGCGTCGGTACCAGTTCTTGTCCTTCAAGGCGAAGAACTCCCTCACCACAGCTGCCACCTCCTCCTGGTTGTCGAAGTGCCGCCCGCGAAGGAAGTGGGCCATGGACCGGAACAAGTACTAATCCTACGGGGAAAGATCCATACTATATCCTGGGTGTGGCATCAGTTCGATGCCCTCAAGTTCCTGGAGTTTTGCCGGGTCATTCACGCGGTATGAGGCCGAGCGTTGTCCTGCTGTAGGAAAGGACACTTTCTGTTCACCAGTGCCAAGTACTTCTCCTCTGAACGGTATACATCCACTTCAGCTGTTCAGGTTAGAGGTCGGCGTTGATGGTCCGACCGTCTGGAACCAATTCGTAATGGATTATCCCCTCGAAATTTCACCAGACGCAGATCATCACTTTGTGATCGAAGCTCCCACGTTTGGCAGCAGGTTCAGAAAGCTTATCCGGGCTCAATCACTGTTGTTATGTGTTAGGATTACGGAAATAGACCCACTTTTCGTCGCACGTCACAATGTTCTTGGTGAAAAGTACATCGCGCAGGCTTTCAAGAAGTTTCGTGCACACTTCCACTCGGGCGTTTGCTTCAGATGGCGTCAGTTCCTGAGGGATAATTCGTCAGCTGCTGTAGACCTTGCCGAGGTCCTGAAGGTCCACGGTGGTCTCTGATATGCCCATCTCGCCTGATAATCTAGGAATGCTGGTTGTCGTAGTTGCCTCTACGTCTTGGCGCACTGCCTCCGAATCTACGGTTCGCAGCCTACCTGAACTTGGCTGATCGTCGAGGTTTCTGTCACCTAAGCAAAATTCCTTGAACCATCTGGTCGTGGTACTGTGGTCCACGGAACCTTCTCCTTTCGTATGACAAATGTTTCGTGTTGCTTGAGCAGCGTTATGACCGAGTTCAATCTCGTAAAGCAAAAGTTCCTTAATTAGCCGGTTGTGGCTATTCATCTTTTAGTCGTCTCAACCAGAGACAGAACAAGGAACATCTTTAGCGCTCACGTGATGAGCACTTACTTGCGCTAATGCTGTGACAGACCATTCGTCGCTGATATAGTTATCAGTGTCAACATTTCCAGAAGAGTAGCCCTCAGAGTTGTAACGGACAGATAGCCGTTAACGCCAACTTTAAAAATCTGTCTACCGCTGTGATACGAATTTTGGTGGTTCATTTTGTTACACACACTGCTTCGCTGCTGTTACCAATGTAGATCAGGTGGGTTTTTAATATCCTAATGTTTTTACCAGTAATGCATCACTTTTATCATCAATACTCATACTCACATGAACTCACCTATTTAACACACATTGAGTACGTCATATTGTTTGAATCGATCACCCCTTAGTTGCGACTAAGGGGTGGTCGACTCAAACAATATGACGTACTTAATGTGTGCTAAATAGGTGATTTCATGCGACTACCTTAAAATATTAAACTTAATTCAAGTATGTGTTCATAATGAGAATATCAATACTCATAGGACTGCTTTCATTAATGTAGTGCTACACACACCGTTCAATAAATTAGAAAGCTTTATGCAGATGTGCAAAAACGTCACTCACGCAGCTTATATATAAAATACGTGGTCAAATGCGTCACCACATGATCTAGACAACCATGTCGGACTTCTTCTCATCAATAAATTTAATCAAAATGGAAAAAACAAAGGATCTTTCAGAGCTCCATAAAGGGTTTACTGTGAGTGTCCGTCTGGCTGGTGTGACGATTTTGAAAACAACAGAACTAACTGGTTTCTCAAAAGGTGGGATACCCCGGGTCTTTAAGGTGGATCCACTTAAAATCTTTACCTTGCATTTCCCATGGGAAACTTTCTGTAGCCATTTTCTTTACAATCAATGCGTTCCCAAGGATGAAAATTTGAACATCGATAAAAATAGCTTCATATTACAGCATAGTATACTTAATATTTTCTAAAACGTAACCATAATTTTAATAAAAATCAATAGCTTTTCCTTTTAGTGGTGTTGAGACCAGAAAATAGATGGCGCCACATTTACATGTGACTTACCAAATACTGTCACGTCGCATTTTTTTCAATAATTCCATTAATGTTTGGACTGCAATCAACACTTATGTCCATCCATGCGATAGTCCGGAATGTTTAGAAAGATTCGAGCCATTTAGCTTAAATATTCTAACATTAATTTAGCTGAAAGTGACGCACAGTGAGCTTGCTGATTTATTTCGAAATTTAAAATCAGCAGTATCTACAATTCTGTTAACATTTTCAGCTAAATTATCATCAGAAAATTTCATCTGAGTGGCTCAAATCATTCTAAAAGTTCCAAAGTGTGGCATGGATACACTCAAATTTTGATTCCATTCCGAAAATTAATAAAATTATTGAAAAAAAAATGAGATGTGATAGCATTTAGTAAGTCACATGTAGATGTGGCGCCATCTATTTTCCGGTCTCAACACCACGAAAAAAAAAGTTATTGATTTTTAATATAATTATGGTTACGTTTTAGAAAATATTAAGTATACTAGGCTATAATATGAAGTTATTTTTATCGATGTTCAAATTTTCATCCTTGAAAACGCGTTAATTGGGAAGAAAATGGCTACAGAAGTTTCTCCATTGGAAATATCAGGCAAAACGTTTAGGTGGATCCACTTTAAGTTGAGGAAAAATAATGAGAGATGCAACTGTGGCGACACGCCAATGTGTCAGGAACGAGATCACCGTCGTCTGGAAAAGCTTGTACGCAGAAACTGTGGATAGCATTTGATTGAAGAATTCAACGAAGGCTGCTGCGGGCCCATATCTCAGAGATGTATGCGCAGGAAATCGAAAAATATCGGTATCGGTAGTCGCATGCCTATACGGAAACCATTGATTCCTGCAAAAAACAGGAACAGTGCTGTCAGGAACACCGTGACCGGAAGACCGGAAAAAATCAAGTGGTCCAACAAGTCGCAGTACACCTTGTTCTTTACCGACGGTAGGTAGAGAGTTTGGCAGTAGGCCCATCAGCAATGGACCCAGCTTGCCTTGTATACTCAACTCAAGGTTCTGGTGGGGTCATAGTGTGGGGCAGATTCTGATCTTTCGGAACTGGTCCCTTGATATTAATGGAGGGTCGGGTGTCTTCCGAATATAATTCGAACATTATTGTATATCTAGTCCATCATGCAATGTTGACTTTTTATCCAGAAGGTGTCAGCCTTTTCATGGACGACAATGATCTATCAATCAGGCATTATGTGTTCAGTAGTGGTTCAGAGAATGTGACTATGTCTTCCACTGTCTTTCCTGTCCACCATAAAACTCGGATCACGATCTTCTTCTTCTCTTTCTCCCTCTCTCCCTCCCTATTTCTCTCTCTCCCTCCCTCTCCCCCTTCACTCTCTCTCTGTCTCCCCCTCAATCCCTCCTGCCGTCCCTCTTTCTCTCCCTTCATCTCTCCCTCTGTCTCCCTCCACTCCCTTCCCCTCGTTTTATTTCTCTCTCTTCCTCCTTCCCTCTCCTCACTTCCCCTCCCTCCCTTTCTCTTCTCTCTCCCTCCTTTCTCTCTTCTCTCTCTCTCTCTCTCTCTCTCTCTCTCTCTCTCTCTCTCTCTTCCTAGAACCAATGGCCCTAAATTTGGGATAAGTGACTGCTTACAGTCCGAAGAGTTGCTCGAGAAAAAGATTTAAAAAAAAACGTGGCACAATTCATCGTTGCGATCGATTCGCAAGATGTTAATTTTCAGTCACCGATTTTCGTTTTCTTTAATCCTTTAACCGCTAGAACGAATTGACTCGGAGATAAAAATGACCTGAAATCATTTAGAAAAGCTATGTAGGTCATTTCAAAAGTTTGCATAGGCGCAGCCTGTAGGATGATGCAATCGTTCCAATCGCCGCGCCATTTGTGAGTCAGACCTCAGTATACAAATGTGTGCCTACGTTTGATAGCTAATGTTTTCCTGTTCCGAATAATTCTGCTCGGAAACGGATGAGGATAGGGAGTCACGTCAGATCTCGCGTAGCGACCAGCGAGCCCACATTGAATCGAAACTTTGCGAGAAAAATCCCTTACCGAAATTTATGAAGCTTTGTGTGAAGTCTGTGGGGTTAGTGTAGTGGATCGTAGCACAGTGTCACCGTGGGCTTCTCGATTCAGCCAAGGGTGGAAAAGCATCGAAGACGACCCAAGAAGAGTCCGGCCATCAGATGCAATGAACGACACTTCTGCGGTTATCGTCAATATCATTTTGCAAGAAGATCGAAGGAAAACATGTGAAGAGATTGCGTATGCAGCAAACATGTCTTCCGCTTCGGTTTTCAGAATCCTAACTAGATAGAACATTGCAGAAAAGTGGCTCAAGAGAAAAACAAAGAGAAAATTAAAGAAGAGAAAAATTACAACCTACATACATGAAAAACTACCGAAATGACACGATAATTATTTTAACTCCAATGTTAAAATATTTAATATATACATTTAAAAGATGATATAATAAAATATGTACACACATGAGATCTTTCGGTGCCCAAAGTGGGTACCATCTTCAGATGATGTTAAAATTCACCAAACGTACGTGACAAACAGTATGTTATTTATATAAGACTGCAGTCGTAATGACGTAACTAATATAAAATGGGCTTAACCAATGAGAGTATGGGAAAACATTTGTTGCTGGTCAAACATAAAATTAATAGGTATAATTTATTGATTTATTATTGCCTAACCTTACAAATCCAAGTATGTTTTCCACGGTATAGGTATAAATTCTGGTAAATTATCATTACATGCTGTATTCCCATATTTCATAATATACAAACTCTCAACAAATCTTAAAGTTGATCTAGATTTTGGTGTGTTGAGAATTTTAATATCGTTTCAGTCAGGATGATAATTACCTTGGTTTACAAGCCATGCTAAAGCTGTGGTTGTATCTCTATTTTTAACATCATATTTATGTTATTTTAATCTAGCTGATATTGAACGAAAAGTGGAGCCTATGTACACTTTTTGTTGTTCATTTTCTTCCATACTGTTAAGAGGGATAACATAACACCATGTTTCACATCAAATGGCATAGGATCCCTGTCTTTCAGAAGTAAAGACTTAATGTTAGTTGTGCTTATTCCAATATCAAAATCGTATTTATGACATTTCGTTTTCATGGAATAGCACAATTTCGGTGCAAAGGGAAGAGAACCAATGTATTTCCTATCTTTTTCTTCATATACAGATATTAATGTTGTAGTCCTGTTCCTTTTAATCTTGGCTACTATCCTATGTATGGTTTCATCTGGATATCCGTGGTTACGGGTGATATTATAAATGGTATCCATTTCTTGCTTTCTAAGAGCTGTGGGGGACGAATGAGTGAAAGCTCTTCTTATAAGAAACGATATCGATTATTCCTTGTAGCTCCATGGGTGTGCTGATGCCCAAGGTATTATTAGTATCGTATCTGATTCTGGTTTTCTATATACTGAAGAATCAATAGTTGATTTAGCTGGGTTTCTAGTAAGCATGATATCTAGAAATGGTAAACTATAATTATTTTCATCATCATCATCATCATTGTCAACCATTATCAATCCACTGCTGGACGAAGGTCTCCCCAAGTTTCCTCCACAACGGTCTGTCTTGTGCCAGTCTCCTCCATGTCACTCCCGCATATTTACGAATTTCATCCACCCATCTCCCATGTGGTCTTTTTCTGGGTCTTTTCCTGTCCCTTGGAATCCAATCTAAAATTTCGGCTGTCCATCTATGGTCTGTCCTTCTGGCAGTATGTCCAGCCCATTGCCATTTCAGGGATTTAACTCTGATCATGATGTCTTCCACTCTCGTCATTTTTCGGATCCACGAGTTCCTCTTCTTATCTCTCCTGGTTATACCAAGCATGCACCTCTCCATGCTTCTTTGAGTTGTCTGCAGCCTTTGTATGTCTCTTTTAGTTAAGGTCCACGTCTCTGCACCATACGTAAGCACTGGAAGGATGCATTGATCAAACACTTTTCTTTTAAGACATAATGGCATATTGCTCTTGAAAATTATGCTGTTTCTTCCAAAAGCTCTCCAGGCAAGTTTTGTACGCCGATTAATTTCTTCATCAATGTGACCCTCACTTGATATCTGCTGTCCAAGATAAACATACGTATCTGTTATCTCCAGTTGTTCTCCATCAATCGATAAATCTTCATTTCTTGTAAAAGCATTGAACATCACTTTTGTCTTCTGAAAGTTCATTTTTAATCCCACTTCTTTACTCTTGTCAGCAAGTTCCTGGATCATACTCTGCAGCTCTGATGGGGTAGTTGCAAAAATGACTACGTCATCAGCAAAACGAAGGTGGGTTAGATAATCTCCATTAATCTTTATCCCTTTGTTTTCCCAGTTCAGTGATTGAAAGACATTTTCCAATGTGGCATTAAAGAGCTTCGGAGATATGGTGTCACCTTGTCTCACTCCCTTTCCAATTTTTATGTGTGTTGTATTTTCAAACAGCCGAATCTTTGCACTTGCATTTTCATAGATGTTATTAATAATAGTAATGTATGCATCTTCAATACCGCAGGATTTCAGAGCCGTGGTAACTGCTGATGGTTTCACCGAATGAAAGGCTTTTTCATAATCGATAAAAGCCATGCACAATGGAAGTTCATATTCCCTCGCTCTTTCAATTAGTTCTCTCAGTACGTGGATATGATCTATTGTGCTGTAGCCACTCCTGAATCCAGCTTGTTCTCTCGGTTGAGCCATGTCCAGTGTTACCTTCAAGCGGTGTGAAAGAACTTTAGTGAAGATTTTATAAACCACTGATAGGAGGCTGATAGGTCTGTAGTTCCTGAGATCCTCAATGTCACCTTTTTTATGTAGCAGGATCATTGTAGCATTGTTCCAATCCTCAGGAATCTTCCCTTCATTAAGGCATCGAGTGAAAATTTGGGCGAGTACTGTTTCAATTTCTCCACTTGCTTCTTGTATGATGTCTATAGTAATTCCATCTTCTCCTGGAGCTTTCCCCCGCTTCATGTTCTTGATTGCATGAGCAACTTCTGCTGGGAGGACTGGAAGAACTCTGGTACCTTTCATGATGTCTGGAGTACATGTATCATCCCTTTCATATAGTTTGGAGTAGAAATCTTTCACTCTTGTCAAAATTTCGCCTCTATTTCTTGTTATAGAACCATCTTCTTTTCTCAGAGCCATAATCTGTTTTCTTCCCTTACTGAGATGTCCCTTTGCTATCTTTAGGCTTTGGTTGTTTTCAATTGCTTTCCTCACTAGCTCACAGTTGAATTTCCTTACGTCTTCAGTGATACTTTTTCGTGCTGTCTTGCATAGCTCTATATATTCCACTTTGGAAGTCACATCTTCTTTAGTTGTCCTCATCTCTCTTCTTTTTTGCATCAACATTTTGGTTTTTCCTGATAATTTGTTTACATGCAACTTGTTCTTAGACCCAGCTAATTTTGTTGCTGTTTCCATAAGAGCTTTGGTTACTTTTCTGTTAACTTCAGAGATGTCCACTTCTTCCGATGTTAGGCCTTCTAAAGCAGAGAACCTGTTCTTCAGTTCCAACTTGAAGGTATTATGGTGTTTTTTAAGGTTGGTTATGTCAATACATTTTGTTTGTCTTATGAGCTTGCCACGTTCCAGTTTAGTGTTGAGGTGCATCTTACATCTCACCAATCTATGGTCACTACCTGTGTTGAACTTGTTTAGCACACTGCAGTCTTCGATGACGAATTTTTTGTTACACATAATAAAATCAATTTCACTTGTCGTCCCAATTGGATGTCTCCATGTCCATTTCCTGTGTGGCTTTTTCTTGAAAAAGGAATTCCAGATGAAAAATCCTTCTGCCTCTGCAAACTCAACGAGAGTATTTCCACGCTGGTTTCTGTTGCCGTGACCGAATTTACCTACTGAAGTTTCATTCTGTTGCCGGTGCCCTATTTTTGCATTGAAATCTCCCATAATTATCTTCAAGTGCTGCTTACCTTTATTATTTAGATGACGAATTTCCTCATAAAATTCTTCAATTTCTTCTTCAGGATGACTTGTGGTGGGTGCATAAGTTTGAATAATCTGAGTCTGGTATCTTCTCGATAGTTGGATAACGAGTCGTGCAGCTCTGTCAGAGGAACTTTCAACTTCTACCACTTTATCCTTCAGTTTCTTGTTTATTATAAATCCAACACCACTAGTTCTGCCAGTATCTGTCCCACGATAGTAGAAGAGATGTCCACTTTTCAGTTCAATGAGATCTTCTCCTTTTCTCCTTACCTCACTCAGCCCGACGATGTCCCACTTGATCCTTTGTAGTTCCTCTTCCAATTCAAGAAGCCTTGAATCAGAAGATAGGGAGCGTCCGTTGTAGGTAGCCAAGGTCAGCATCAAATGGCAGCCTAGTCCGGTCCTCCGGGGATTCTTAGCACCCTCTGCCTTCATGTCGCACTGGCCGCTGCCTTGGCCAGGTACATTCCAGCTGCCGGAGACTGAGGGCCAAGATTTAAGTTGTAGAGTCATTTTGGAGGTGTTTGGCCATAACTCACCACGCTGGCCAAGCGGGTTGGTGAGTGTGGGATAGCATTTCCTCTGATCCCGATGGTATAGTTATACCGCTATTTGCGGTATAACTATTATAATTATTTTCATATTCTACAGTAAACTTTAAAGTGTTAAATACATTTGATAACTCAGATACAAATATTGTTAGGTATTCCAAAGGCTGGTTCCAGAATACCAAAATATCATCTACATATCTAAGATATAATATAGGTCTGTAACTGGTTGACTGAAGAACTTTGTTTTCCAGTTCCTGCATGCAGATTTCTGCAAGGATTGGGGAAAGGGGAGATCCCATTGGTGCCCCTTCACATTGCCGATATATTATCCCATCGACCTTAAAGTAAGATCTCTTGTAAACTAGAGGTAGAGTTTGTAATACGGCTTCCACCTCAAGAGATGGGGTGTCCAATGCCAAAAGTGAGGATTTTATTGCAACGCGAGGCCGCATATTGCATGTACAGTAAGATACATTATGGAAAAGTATGGAAATTGCTTCCCCACGGGCCATGCAGTGATTACATGAGCCGACCTGTTCCCAAAACTGAAGAAACACTCCGAGGGAAACGGTTCAGTACCATTCAGGATGTTTCTAATGAGATGACCCGAGTAATCTGAAGCCTCAACAATGGAGGTGTCCTGACTGGAATACAATACTTGCCCAAACGTTGGGCAGTTGTCATAAGAAAATGGGGATTACTTCAAGGGCTTGTAATGGTATGCTGTGATATAAATTCGTTTAACATATAACCCATAGTGTGCAAAACGTTTGAAATGACCCTCGTTTATTCGTTATTTATACATAAGTCTGATGCGCAGGTTGTTTTGAAAGAACTTGTGCATCAGACCGCGTTACTTTCCTTCAGCTTCATGATTCGTAATGGTCATTTACGGAAATTATTGATACTAATACTTTCTGATTACCTGCTGAAAAGATGTGTTACAATGCAGACGAACCTAAGAAGGGAGAGCAATTTCTGTGTCACCTCTTTCTACATAGTGGCATGATGTTCGTATCAGGGGAACTGTCCATTCCCATCATGCCTTGCATAATGATGCAAAGAATAAAGAACTAGAAGGCAGTGCTGATGACTATTCACAGGTTTATGGTATCATACCTTACATAATGATGCAAAGAATAAAGGACTAGAAGGGAGTGCTGATGATTATTCACCGGTTTGTGTCATCATATCATAATGATATGATGAATGATGACTATTCACCGATTTGTGGCATCCTTGCATAATGATCCAAAGAATAAAGGACTATAATGCAGTGCTGATGACTATTCACAGGTTTATGGTATCATGCCTTGGATATTGATGCAAAAATAAAGGACTAGAAGGGAGTGCTGGTGACTATTCACAGGTTTGTGGCCTCATGCATTCGATAATGTTACAAAGAATAAAGGACTAGAAGGGAGTGCTGATGACTATTCACAGGTTTATGGTATCATGCCTTGGATATTGATGCAAAAACAAAGGACTAGAAGGGAGTGCTGGTGACTATTCACAGGTTTGTGGCCTCATGCATTGGATAATGTTACAAAGAATAAAGGACTAGAAGGGAGTGCTGATGACTATTCACAGGTTTATGGTATTATGCCTTGGATAATGATTCAAAGTATAAAGGACTAGAAGGGAGGGCTGATGACTATTCACAGGTTTATGATATTATGCCTTGAATAAGGATGCAAAAATAAAGGATTAGAAGGGAGTGCTGATGACTATTCACAGGTTTATGGTTTATACTTCTGAGATGAGAAAACGAAAGGAATGTTTTTGCCGTAACTTACTTAAAATTCTTACTGTATTATGTCCAGAGTGCGCAGAAATTTTCGGCACTATTTTGTTCAGGTACCTTGTCCGCTAAAGAGTTAAGTGATGACACAATGCATCACTTTTCTTTCTATCAGCATAACAGAAATCAATTCGCAACGATCTAATGCGGTGAAATACAAT
This sequence comes from Macrothele yani, assembly GCA_039090855.1. Taxonomy (NCBI): domain Eukaryota; kingdom Metazoa; phylum Arthropoda; class Arachnida; order Araneae; family Macrothelidae; genus Macrothele; species Macrothele yani. The sequence goes on from CM077002.1 coordinate 163,851,247, forward strand.
GTAATTGCTTTTGTCATTAGCAGACACGAAATAAATTTTCAGTTGTCAGCGATCTAGTGCGATTACATCATGCTTAATTGCTGTTAGTGTAAGTAGACATCGTACCAGTCTTCACGGTCCCTGCGTTTTACCAAGATATTTTTAAAAATCAATCACATTACTTATTTTCCACACGGTGTGAAAAGTAACAGATTCTACTAGCTGAAATTATTCACCTGAAAAATTAGGGAACTACAGGTGGTGTTTTTTTTATTGGATGTTTAACGACCACCGTGAGCAACTGGATAGGATATAAGCAGTCGTCTGTCCCTAATTTAGGGCCACTGGTTGCATGGAAAGGAGAGAGCCACTACCGTATGACAAACACAACATCCATGCCTCACGGGATTTGAACCCGCACCCCTTCCGGACGAATGATCAGAAGCCATCGCTTAGACCACTGCGCCATCGGGGCGGCACTGTAACTAAAGAAAAGATTATTTTAATTAAAAAATGAAAGAATGTGAATATTTAATATTTCGATATGCTCCTTTTTCCATTGAAGTCAAATTAAGCACACAATCTTGAACAAAAATACGAAATTTCAATTTTCTTGAACAATAAAGTGCAGAAATTGCTTTCCAACTGCCTTGGAAGAATCAACATGGGAGGTCTAAACAGAGTGGATTACAAAGCAGTCTTCAGAAATTTGTACTTGGATGCGTGTTAAATTTTTTTGCTAACTGAAGTAAAGACTTTCTTAAAGAGCTTCATTCGAAATGTCGTGCCTCTTGTATGACGACGCACTGCAAAATTGCAGTCACTAATTACTTCCTTTTACGTATTTGCTTCGAACAAATAACTCCAAGGTTGAAGCAATATCTCTCTAGTATAAAAATTCTTCACAGGACATCGGTGCAACACAGGAAAAGCAAACAAAGAGATATCACATCTATTTTCTTTCTCACAGTTCCAATATTGAAGAATTTCCCAATGGACATTGTGATGCCGTTTTCGGATCAATTTCTGGAAAGCAGAAAGTGGATTTTGTTGAATCCGTCGTACAGCAATGGAACGCAAAAATAACAAAAGAGAAAAAAATATAGATAATTGAAAAAGCATTAACCGAACATTTCAGCGCCTTCCGCTGGTTTTATTTTTAGTATGTTTTCCACAGACAGAACAACTGAATTGTACAGTTCACATTATGCCCACACAGAAAATTGCGTTTATTAGCAAATTGCCGTAGGAGACGTTTAACTGGTTTTACGTCAAAGTTTTGATATTCGAGGGATTCGAAATTTCCTCGAATACCTGGCCAGAGAAGCAGGTGAAGTGATACAAAATGAGAATCGATAAAAAAATGCATTTATTTCTTAAGAAGAATATCAATGCTTCTATATTTGAAGGAAGCATAGCGAGTCAATGATGTCATCCTAAAACGACTGTTTCACAGCAAGTTCGGAGAGAAATCCTTTTTGTATCGCGATGTTAGGTAACAATGGTAGCTTTTGCTGTGAAATAGTGTTCCTTAAATAATTAGCACGTCTTTCGTTTAAAAAATGTCCGTGCTTCAGTTATAACTTTGTCCTTATGTCCGTCCGGCAGTCTGTGGGCACCATATCACTGCAACTAGTACCCCAATTTGAAAAAAATATTTTTGCATTGGAAAACTTAAAATGTAAGAACGATGATCCTTGCATTCTGTTTTTTTTTTTTTTTTTCTAATGCACAACTTTTCCGCTAGGGGGCGTAAATGCAGATGCTATTGAATTCAAAACACGTTTTATTCCATTTATTTTCTCATAAATATCCCATTGAGTTATTTTTTCTTCCTTTCTATACCATTTACAACGAAGATTTTTTAAGGTACTTTTTGTATTTCAAATAATTTATAGATTTTCCGCTAGGGGCGTGAAAGTATGCGATTTCTCCGATATCTCTGCTTTTATGAGACTTATTTGAAAACTTCTTTCTGCATCAGGCACAGCTCCTGATGGCAAAATTTTTACATATAATTTCTAATTTTTGGTAGTGAAAAATTTGGCTACCAGGGGGGGGCTTAAGCGTTTATTTCTGTTTCTGATGTATTTGCAGCAAAATCTGAGCTTCTGAAAACTCGATTGAAAAACTTGTTTCGTGCTTCGATGCCACTCACCTCGAAAAACCTCTTGAGAATGCCTTCTGCTGAAAACAGTGCCTATCTTTCCGCCAGGGGCGTAGATGTATATCTTATTTTTGTCGATATCTCTGCTTCTAAAGGTCATATTTGAACAATTCTTTCTTTTAGAGATGCGTTTTTCGCACGAAATCTTTCTCATATAATTTCAAAATTTTCTTAATGCACAAGTGTGCCACTACAAGGCGAAAGTCACATTTCCGTTAAGAAAATGTTTGCAGAAATATCTGGGGGACTAAAAACCCCATTGAAAAACAAATATTTTTCAGTCAGATATTTTTAACAATTAAAATTTCTTATGTGTATGTCTTTCACAAAATAATGCACAATTTCGCCGCTAGGGCCGTAAATGTTTGATATGTTTTTCTCCATATATCTGCTTCTAAATGTCTGATTTAAAAAAATCTTTAAACACCGAGTACCATTTACCTTCTGCAAAGCTTTAGATTTGCATTTGAAGAGTTTTGAAAGTTTACAGTTCTGTCGCTAGGTGGTGTTCGTGTGCTTCTGTTTCCAGCTGTATCTCCGCTACTAAAATCCTTTGAGAAATTTCTTTCTTTACTGTATACCATTTGCTACAATAAATATGGAGTGCATTATCCTCTTTAAATAATTCACAGTTTTTCCGCTTGTGGGAGCAGAGCAGCTGTCAAAACCTTTTTCTCGCTATCTCTAAGCTCCCGGCAGACGTATTTGAATAATTCTTTTTTTTTTCCTTTTTCTTTTTCCGTCGCATAGGTTTTGTCATGAAAAATACTTTTCACCTATTCTTAATTTTTCCGTTATGCAAAATTCTTCCGCCAGGAAGCGGAGACTTACACCATATTTCTTTCTCTATTTCTTCTTTTAAGGCTGTCTTTGAATGAGTGTAAGAGAAATTCTATCCTACATCTGCAATGTAAATTCTTTTGTACACATTTTCTCGAAAACTATTACATTTTAGGGTTTGAAATTTTGAGCACAAATAAAAACGACCCATGTCTAATACATGCTACAGCTGCTGTTCCGAAAAAATTGTTGGATTTTTTTTATTTGAATTTATCAGACTTGAATGTATTCTCATTTGGCGCAAGATGTCGCGATAAATTAGCTTAGCAGTGTTTCTGTCTGGAAGAAACGAAATCTCTCAATTCTGTCTGATTTTTTTTTAAATTATCTGGGCCAAATAGAAATCAATGAACGGGCCCAAAAGTGAGACTGAAACCTTTTCTCCCATAAATCATCTTAAATCCTACCGTACGTTCATTTTTTGAAGAGAAAATTTGTACATTAGCAGAGAACACCTGAGTTTGAGCTATGGAAACCCCGCCTGCTTACTTATCTCCACCCAAATAACGTCATTGGTTAAAACGTAACAGCGCGTACTTTGTCTTTTCATTGTGGAGGCAACGAGAGACCACTTTCATTCTGAATAGGGTGAGGTCTTCAGTGATTCGCTATCGCCAACCCCGCTCTCAAGACGTAAAAGCCACGCCCAAGAAGTGATTTTTGCTCCATCTATCGAAGAAAAGGAACCCTAACGCTCATTCAAATACAGCCTTAGATGTTCGATTTGAAAATGATTTTGTCTCTGATACCTTCCTTCTGCTATGAGAAACTTTTTGTGCAACAATTGCGAATTTTTGTATCATACTTTTTTGCCGCTGGTGGAAGTAAGTAGTTGTTTTTGTTTCTACATGTTTTATCGATTGTAGAAATCCGGTTGATTTTTTTTATAACCGGTTCCATTGCCAATGAATAACTTTGATACATTTTATTCGCGACGGAAAGGATTCTAAAGACGTGCTTGTTATGTTCGACAATTTGGTGCCATCTTTCTCGTTTTTTATTCGTTTTAAACAGGAGAAACTTCTTTCTAATGACAGAATAGTTAGGAGTAAGGTAATAACTGGAGAAAAAAATTATACACCTCTTGGAATGCATCCTTTTGCATATTATATGTCTGCAACTACGTGCCCACTGTATCATTTCCCGAGTTCATTTTTATTTGCAAAAGCATGGACCCAGAACACACGGATAGTAATAAAAAATAGCACTGAAATTAAGGTTCACACTCTCAGTTACTGTATAAATACAGCGGACGAAACCAGCGGAACCTTCTACTCTTAAAATACCACTGCGGGAAAGTGGCGACTACTCTCACTTCACCTAGATCATTGATGTTTTTTGTTGCCATACATCTTCCTTATATTTTTTTATTGAAGGTTGTACGACCACAGTGAACAACACAATGGGTTATAAGCAGTCGGCCGTCCCTAATTTAGGGTCACTGGTTCCAGGGAAGGAAGAGAGCCAGTACCGTAAGACAAACACAACATCCATGCCTCTCCGGGATTCGAACCCGGACCATTCTCGAACGAATTATCATAAGCCAGCGCTTAGACTACTGCGTCACCAGAACGGCCCATCCTCCTTACTCAGGGAAATCCAGGTTCCTACATACGCGGTCTTCACGTTCCCTGAGTGAAGTGATTTGGAATTCCGTCTCTTATCTCTTCACATGGCCAACATACACCAGGTTACAAGGTCGTCTGTTCATCAGTTCGTAGTTCCATTTAAAGCAGCATGCTCTACTTGTAGCTTGTTTTTAGAAACGGAAGAGATTTCGTTTCAAAGCTACAGCATGCTCTAAAATCATTCTTGCAAACGAAAGGGTGGCTTAAGAAACCACTCGAAGAATTTTTTTTTTAATTTTATGTTAAGTGGCACTTCACTTCCTTCACCCGACGAGCTGACCATGCTTATGTATGTAACATGTACCTACATTTAAGTTTTAGCATTTTGAAGGATAAAATTAAGTACTGAATGTACTAAATGAACTATGTATTAAAAGGTTTTGATCTATTTCTTGGCATATTTTTAGCACGTCTTTTGTAAAAAAGATCGTGCTTATGTTATCGGTTTGTTCGTCCGTATTTCCGTCCGTCCGCCTGTAGACACGTAATCTCCGCAAATAACTGTCCGATGTGAAAAATTATTTTTGCATTAGGAAGCTTGAAATATGCGAATGATGATCCTTTATTTCTTTTTTTTACGATGCACAATTTTGCCGCTAGAGGGCGTAAATGCAGATGATATCGAATTCAAAACACATTTTGTTCCATATATTTGCTTCTAAACATCCAATTCAAGCAATTATTGTACCTTTAGATCCCAGACTATTTTAGGTATAGTCACTTTTTCAAGTTACGTATAGATTCTCCGCTCGGAGCGTAAAATTAAATTGTGTTTCCCCCGATATCTCTGCTCCTGAAGCTCCGATTTGAAACTTTTTCTGCAGAGGATATAGCTCTTGATGGAAAATACTTTCCATATAAATTCTAATTTTTGCTATTAAACGGTTTGGCCGCGAGGGGGGGATATTGATTTCTGCTTCTGATGTATTTGAAGCAAAATATGAGTTTCTAAAATATTGATTGAAAAAATTCTTCCGTGGACAGATACTACTCAGGACGACAAAGCTTTTCGGAATATTCTCTTCTTAAAATAAAGCATGGTGTCTCCGCCAGGTGCGTGGATATATATCTTATTTTTTGTCAATATCTCTGTCTCTAATGGTCCGATTTAAAAAAAAATTCTTTGTTGGATAGAGTTTTCAGTGCGACGTGTTTTTCACATAATTTTAAATTTTTCCAAGTAATTCATTGACTTTTCGCCAGGGGGAGTATAGGTAAATTGCACTTTCCCCGGTATCTCTGCTTCTAAAGCTCCGATTTGAAAAATTCTTCCTGCACCAGATACAGCTTCTGGTGGGAAAAGTTTTGATTGTAATTCCTAATTATTTGTTTAATATAGTTTGGCCACCAGAGGGCGTAAGATTTAATTTCACCTTCGTAGGTATTTGCAGTAAAACCTGATCTTCTAAAAGCTCGATTGAAAATATTCTTTCGTGGACCGATAGCGCTCATGTCGATAAACATTTGAGAATATTTTCTACTCAAAATAATGCATGGTTTCTCCACCAGGCGGCGTAGACGTACATCTTATTTCTGTCAATATCTCTGCTTCTGAAATTCGGATTTAAAAAATTCCTTCTGTGTTAGATAGCGTTTCCGATGTAAAATATTTCTCATATAATTTCAAAATTTTCAAGAAATGCATAGACTTTCCGCTAGGAGGTATAAAGGTAAATTGCGTTTTCCTCGATATCTCTTCTTTTAAAACTCCAGTTTGAAAAATTCCTTCTGCACCGGATACAACTCCTGATAGGATATGCTTTGCATATAATTTCTAATATTTTATAAAGAATGGTTTGACCACCAGGGAGCGTAAGTGTTAATTTCTGCGTCTGATGCATTTGCAGCAAAATTTGAGCTCCTGAAAACTCGATTGAAAACATTCTTTCGTGGGCCGATATCGCTCACATTGAGAAACCTTTGGACAATACTTTCTTCTTAAAATAATGCATAGTTTTTCCACCAGAGGGCATAAAGTCATATCTTATTTTTGTCGATATCTGAGCTTCTAAGTGTCGGATTTTAAACATTATTTCTTTGTTAGGGACAGTTTTCGTGAGGAAATGTTTCTCACATAATCTCAAACTTTTCTTAGCGCAGAAGTTTGCCACCAGAGGGCGTACGTCCCTGTTTCCGCTTACTGGATTATCTGCGGGACTAAAAACCAGATTGAAAAATGTCTTCCTTCGGTCAGATACTACTAACTATGCAAACTCTGTGCGTGTATTTTGTTTCCAAAATAGAGCACACTTTCGCCGCTAGGGGCGCAAACGCTTATTCTGTTTTACTCAATATCACTGTTTTTACATGTTCGATTTAAAAAATTCTTTCAACATCGGATGCTATTTCCCTTGTAGAACACTTTAGGCTAGTATATAAAGAATTTTGTAGTTCACAGTTCTGTCGGTAGGTGGTGTTTCGGCAGTTTGCAGCTGTATCGCCGCTTCTAAAAACGCTATTGAGAAATTTCTTCTTTATTGTATGCCATTCGCTACAACAGAGATGTGGAGCTCTATTCTCTTTGAATAACGGAAAGATCTCTCTCTAGCTGCGTAAAAGTTGAACCCCCTTTTTTTTTTTCGCTATATTTGCTCCCGGAGGACGTGTTTGAAAAGTACTTTTCTCTTAGCATAACTTTTTCCATGACGAATATTTTTTGCCTATTTTAAACTTTTTCGTTATGCGAAATTTTTCCGCTACGAAACGTAGGCGTACATCATGTTTCCTCCTATATTTCTCCTTTTAACTTTTCGATTTGAAAATATCTTTGTCTCTGGTACCTTCCTTGTAGTACGTAAAACCTTTTGTTCGCCATTTATTAATCTTCGTAACATGCTTTTTAGCCGCTTGTGGAACTTAGTAGATATTCCTATTTCTGGGTTTTTATCGACTGTTGTAACCAGTTGATTGTTTTCAAAACCGGTTCTATTGACTTTGAATAGGTTTGATAAATTTATTTCGGGTCAGAACGGATTCGAAAGACGTGCTCATTACATCCGGAAATTCGGTGTCATCTTTCTTGTTTGCTTTGTTTTTCTTTTCTGTTTAATGGCCACCGTGAGCAACTCGAATGGCAATAAGCAGTCTCCCTTCCCTAACTTCAAACTAATGGTTGCAGGGAAGGAAGAAACTCAGTGCCATTATTACATAACCAAACCACCCGTACCTCGTCCGAGATTCGAGTCTGTGCACAATTGGAAGAAGAGTCAAAAGTCAGCAGTTAGACCACTGCGCCACAGGGGCCGCCTATTTTTTGGCATGAAGCGTATCCGCTGTGTATTTTTTTTTTTTCTCTTTTCGTGGTGTAAAGGATACCATGAGCAACTCTGAGGACCATAATCAGATGCACGTCCTTGATTTAGGGTTATTCATTTCACGTAAGAGACATATCCAGCGCCATAGGACAGACATCCACTCCTATGCCTCATCTGGGATAGTAAACCAGGCCCTTCTGTGGCGAATGGTCAAAAACCAGATGCTCAGACAACACGACCATGGAGGACGGCCACTGTGGTGTTGATAGTAGCAAAATAATAAAATGACTAGTGCTTAAATGCAAACCGCATTCAGTTACCAGAAATCGTAGATAGAGAAGCTTTTCAGTCAATGTACACAGTGCATTCATATTAAAAACCTTCATTGGCGATATCTTAAAACAAGCCGAGTTTAAACACAGTTAGCTTTGTATTAGGAACATCTACCTAATAACACGTTGTTTCAGCTTTCTGTGAAATCACGACTCGCACGCGCCTAGGAACAGATTTTACAAGGTGCCGAACATCCTCTATGAGTAACTTGACCAATGTCCCCTGCAACAGCTCCGCCTGTTCAAGATCATTCCGTGGAGGAGGATCACCAGTTGTGTATCCCACAAATGTTCAGTAGGGTCACAGTGAGGGTAGGTTTGGAGCCAACGCAATTGGAGAATGTGTTGTCGTGTTCCTCCAACGACTCAGTAGCTTTACAAGCCCGATTGCCCGGTGCGTTGTCCTGTTGAAAGATAGCAGTGTGGTCCTGGTAAACCTCCTACAGCTTTAGATGGAAATGGTCCGCTAATAGGTCCCTGAAGCGTTCACGATTCCGTATTTTATGGGTTGAAAACCAACGGACCTAAGTCTTGCCAGGGAAAAGCTTCTCAGACCAGAACATAACCTCCAATTGCATGTTGAACCCCAACTCCTCAAACAGGAGATAGGGCTTCATGCTGATTACGCCAAATGCGAACTCAGGCGTCAGCATAGTGTAGAAAGAAATGGGACTCATCACACCAGACTATCTTCTTCCATCTTTTGAGGGCCGATTGCCGAAGTTTATTTGTCCATGCGAGGCATTGTTCGCGATGCCTGGACGTCTTCATGAGTACCTACGTTGTCCTCCGGATGTGAAACCCCCGATAATGTATGGTACTGCGCATGGTGCATGCGGAAATAGGTCGAACTGCACCACTGTTGTACTGATGGGCAAGCTGGGTGACTGTTGCTCGTCGTTGCTGAGAAACCAGTCGTGACACCACTCCTATGCCTCATCTGGGATAGTCGACGCTCACTTGTAGGATAAACCGGGTGTGGCCGACCAATATGAGCTCTTCTGCTGAATGTCTGAGCATGGTTAAACCAATCCTGGTACACCCTGAATATATTAGTACGGGAGCAGCCAACAAGTGTGGCTATTTCCGAAACACTGGCATCTGCACTCCGGCTCCCAACTATCTGGCCGCGGTCAAATTGACTTGCGTCCCCTCGTTTCCTCATTATTGTCATATATTTACTGATTACGTACAGAAGATAGGTATGCACAATTTATGCTGGCCGCACGTGAAGTTGATGTCACGTGGCACTTCGTTATCACTCCGAATACGTAAAACGGGGTTTTTCCTAATACAACGCTAATTATATCTGAAATAATGTAACGAAGTACGTAGCAGGAACATACTATTGTCGCTCTGTGGTGGAGCTGTCCAGTTCTCGGGATTTTTATGTTTTCTAGACCTTAATTCTCAGCTGTGGAAAACTTATTGCTGTGGTTTAGCTTCGGTGCTAGGTCTCTCCCTTCCCTGGAATCAGTGGGTCTATATTAGGGACGAGTGCGTCCTCATAATCTAAGATCCACAATGAGGTAGTTAAACTCCAAAAGAAAGAAAAAGATAATTTTACCCAAAGATTACGGGCAGTACTAAAGCAGGGAACGTCATCAAGGAACAAGCTGCAGCTTTGCTTAACTAATGCACTTTTTAATTCAGGTATATTGTAGCTTATTTGCGATGTGCTTATTAGAACGTCTGTTAATACACATCAGGGTGAACCCAAAGTTCGTACGGTTTTGAGCTACACAGGAAGTTGTACTTCCATTCCTATGCCGAACACGCCCCAACGTCGTCTGTGTATCGTGATGACGCGCATTTGGCACGGAGTCACACTGGGTTATCAGCTGAGTACAGGATGCAAGTCGGCCAACGTGCTGTTTGCGTATTTTTTTTTATTTGAGGTTTAACGACTACCGTGAGCAACTCAGTTGGCTATAAGCAGTCGCCCGTCCCTAATTTAGGACCACTGGTTCCAGGGAAGGGAGAGCGCCAGAGCCGTAAGAGAAACACAACATCCATGCCTCACCGGGATTTGAACCCGGATCCATCTCGGGCAGATGATCAGAAGCCATTGCTTAGACCACTGCGCCACCGGGACGGCGTTTGCGTGTTCAAAACGTCAATGCTTGAAAAATGGGTAAAACACGACACCGAGAAAAATTCGTGTCGTTGAAGGCGAGGAAACAATGGACATCAGCACTGCACAAAAATAGTTCCGACGTTTCATTGCTGCAGTCACCACGTTTGAAGACCGGCGGGTCAGGACGTCCGAAGATCACTAACGCTGACGCACTGGTAGAAGCTGTGACAGCGAACCACGACACCAATGCGCAAGAGTTGGGAGCTGGAGTGAGGTCTGCAGGTCAGCTCGGTTTCTCCTTCACGCGCCTTCACATGGTTTCCCATGAATTGACACCCCAAGAGGTGTAACAACGTGTTGGTGTTTGTCTCAGATTGCTGTTTTCGGTGAAACAGAAAACGACCTTTCTTCAATCATTCAAGGTCCAGTTTTAATACTCGCATGTCCATTGTAAACTCTTTCGACGCCAAACAAAGGTTAGCATGGGTACTGGCAGCGGCCTATGGCTACGCAGCGAAATTTTAAGCGGGGTTCGATGTACAGGGTGGTCCGAATATCTTGTTACCACTTGTAGAACAACTTACGAAGTTGCCGATCGAGAAGTTCAGCATGACTTCCACCGTTTCCGTGACACAAAATAATTCCTCTCCATTCCCTGTGCGAGAGTTTAGGGAGATAAACCTGATCAATTTGTATAAATGCAAAACGAAACAACGTCTTGCAACTGGTCGGCTGTCTGGTACTTTGCTTTGGACACCCAGTCCTTAATAATACCCCATAGTTAATAGTCACAAGAGGAAAAGCCCATAGATAATCGTCACAAGAGGACAGATCCGGGCTCCATGTATGCCATTCGAGAGGAACGGGAATGTGAGCAGATCCTCTCGCAATCCACCTATCAGAAAACACTTCATCTAAATATTCCCGAACACAGATAGCATAATCAGCTGGAGCTCTGTCTTGTTGAAACCAGCTTTCTGCTAGAAGACCACGTCTTTGCAGCTCGGGAACAAACCAGTCCCTCAGCATGGCGAGATAGGAACGCTGATCGACCGAGCCGTCGAAAAATAGGGGCCTATCAAGTGTTTACTGTGCAGTGCAGCCCAAATCCTCACATGTGGTGGATTGTGTTCCAACTCCTCATAATAATGTGGGTTTTCTTTGCTCCAAAAATAAACATTCCTAGCACGGCTACTTCGGTAGATGGCACATTTGTTACTAAAGAACACCGCCTCATGTTGAGGGAGCGTCACAAACGTCACCAACAATCTTGCACTTGCGGCGTTTCTCCAAATAAGCACCAGTAAGCTCGTTGATAAACACATAACCACAGGACTTCAATTGCAGATCTGTTTTCATGTGAGTCAGCATGGTGGTCTTTGGGATTCCAAGTTCCGTCGATCATTTCCTCAGAGACTTTTTAGGAGATTTAAACACTGATGCCGCCACGGATGATCAATTTTCTTGCCTCGATTGCGGTCTTCAAGTACTGCTCTTATCCAGTATTGGTCAAGTTGTGTACAGCTTGTGTTCCCATCTCAATAATGTCAATTTCGGTGGGGCTTCTTTGTTAAATCTTGCGTTAAAGTGACGTTGCACTTCCCTTATTGGTTTACCAAACTGTGGACGTTCATGGGTCCATACAGTTACACACGACAGTTGCTTGTGTCAGCCATCTGAAAGCAGATAACAAATTTACCTAGTTCCACTGTAGTAACCATGGGGGTAACCAGCATTCAGACCACGCTTCCTTCACTAGCATTCAGATTACGGCAGTGTTGAACCACAGTATCCCTTCTGTTGGCTGGTACCGTACAGGATAGCCTTCGCTCTCCTAACATCGGTGAGCCGTTGTCGGCCCGCACCTCACGATGTTTCCTCCTAGGGCCAGTTTTTGAAGTCTAACCATGAGCCTCTCACAAACTTTGTCCTCTCTGAAATGCTCCGACCTAATCGTCCGGCCATTGAAATTTGGTCTTTGTCAAATTTGCTTAAGTCCGCTGCCTTTCCCATCCGAAGACCAAGAATAGCACTGATTAAAAAGAGCTCAGTTTTTTTATTGGTGGTTTATGAACACCGTGAGTGCCGCCCCGGTGGCGCAGTGGTCTAAGCGATGGCCTCTGATCATTTGTCCGAACGGGGTCCGGGTTCGAATCCCGGTGAGGCATGGATGTTGTGTTTGTCTTACGGCACTGGCTTTCTCCCTTCCCTGGAACCAGTGACCCTAAATTAGGGACGGGCGACTGCTTATAGCCCATTGAGTTGCTCACGGTGGTCGTTAAACCTCCAATCAAAAAAAAAAAAACACCGTGAGCAACTCAATGGGCTATAAGCAGTCGCCCGTCCGTCTAATTTAGAGACACTGGTTTCCGGAAAGGGACAGTGCCAGTATCGTAAGACAAACACAACATCCATGCCTAACCGGGATTCGAACCCGGACCCCTTTCGGATGAATGATCATAAGCCATCGCTTAGACCACTGCGCCACCGGGGCGGCTAAAAGAGCTCAGTATCAGGTGTTATTTCTACCGTTTCATGACTTTCACACGCACCATCCTTTACCTGTAGTTTCTTCGATTTCCATAAAGACCCACTCTTTACAATGCTTTAGCTCTTCGGTGTATTTTTTAAGAAGCCTATTTTGATTTTCACCAACAAGACTGAATCAGTAAACAGCGTTTACATCTTTAATTTTTCCTAATTAGCCGATTTTTCCTCAAATAAAACTCATATTCCCTTAACTCTCTGTTTCCGGAATTCGGCTTTGTATCGAAGATTTTCTATTATGTATTCTGCATCGCTGGTTAAAATAAAAGATTTATGATTGAATTTTGTGCTTCGATGCGATGAGGAAGATAAAGCATGTTTTTAAGAAAATGCGTGTTTCCGAACAAACGTGAATGAAATTGATTAAGAATTCTGTGAAAAATTAAGGAAAATGTGATTGTTTATTCACGAAATGGTTTTTTGATCTTTTTGTGTGATGAAAGCAATGATTTTCTATAGTTAGTATTCCCTTTCGTGTTCAGTGAACGGAATGTTTACATTTTCGATGGCATTATTATATTCATTTGGCTCTTATGCATAGTTTCACATGATTTCCAGCTAAACTTTCAACACCATATTCAAGAAACGCATATAGTGTATTAAATCCGTTTATTTCTGTGATGTAAAAAGCACAAAGATTCGGCAAGCTTTCTAACTCCACTGGGAGGCTTTTTCAAGGCAATGGTAGACATGGAAATGCGGGGAATCAGAACACGTAAGAAACAAAAATGGTTTTTGAAAATAACGTGGGTGACACGACGAGTATATTACATGAATTTTTATCACTCAATTGTATGGTGTGAAGCTCTGTATCTCCGTCTTTTAATAACGCAAAAGATATACACCGTCGAGCCATTACATTATGACCACCTATGTAATAAACTGTAGGACCCCTTTAACCCGCAAAACAACGGCCACTTGGTGAGATATCGATTCGATGAGGTGTCGATAAGTATCCTGGGGTATCTGGTACCATAATGTAAGCAACGGGTCCTCCAGTTCCCGTACATTTTGTGGTGGTGGTGGTGATTTAGCGCGAACCCGGTTTTTCAAATCGAACCACAAATGTTCGATTGGGTTCATGTCAGGTGAATTTGGAGGCCACGGCATTAACAGAAAGCCACCGGCATGTTTTTCTAACCACTCCTTGACGATTCTGGCTGTGTAGCATGGCGCACTATCCTGTTGGTAATGGCCTTCACCAGCAGAGAGCATAGTTGCCATGAATGGGCGAACTTGGTCCGCACCGACGTTCAGATACCTGACGGCTGTCAGGTATAAAAATCTAAAACGCATTAAATTGGCCTAATCTCGATCATCTTGGGACCCATTTCATGCGTTGATGGCGATGACGCGCAGTGAGCCTGAGGAACCGGCTGGGTCTTCGGCTATGCAGGACTATGCGCAGAAGGCTGCGCTGAACTGTGGGCTATGACGCATTGCCATGATCACCACTCTTGTAGCTGCGGGTAATTTGTCGCAATGTGGCCCTGCGGTCGCTGTGAACAATGCGCGACAGTCTTCGCTCCCCTCTGGCGTCAATGAGCTGCGGACGACAGTTCTTCGTTTGGCCGTCTGTGCACCACTTTTGATACCTACTCACTACAGAGACACGTGAAAAATCCACATGCTGCACCTTTTCCGAGATCGTAGTTCCGAGGCTCCGTGCCATCACAATTTGTCCTTTATCAAAATCCGATAAGTCGGCAGCTTTTCCCATTCTGACTCCGAACACTCTACTAACTGAAATCCCGTCCTCAGGGTTGTATATATACTGCTCTGTGAACTTCACTGACGCCACCGTTTGGTCTCCAGGCGCGCTCATTTTTCTAGGCTGAGGGTAGTCACAATGTAATAGCTCGTCGGTGTATATCGAAATGGCAAAGCGATCGTTGGACACTAGATCTAAAGTACACGTGCGAAGTATTAACCAGGACATGCGCAATGCAGCCCTCGTCAGAGAAGTCTTGCATTTATCGGCCGCTCCTGTGTGAAATAGTATTAGAAGACTTGCCCCTTACACGAACTTTAAAGAGATTGCCATCAGAGACACAATCGAAATCCTCTCCAACAAACTAGCATACAATGATATGGTCTCTACTAAACTTCCATTGTTTCGGCATGCGTTATTAAAAGGCGGAAACATGTCGCGGCTCACCGTATAAGTGCGTGATAAAAATTCATGTAATATACTCGTGATGTCACCCCTCGTTATTTTCAAAAAATCATCTTTGTTTCTTACATGTTCTAATTCCCTGCATTTTTATGTCTACCATTGCCTTGAAAAAGCCTCCCAGTGGAGTGCGAAAGCTTGGAAAAATTTTGTGCTTATTACACCACAAAGGTTAACGGATTTAATACGCTATATGCGCTTCTTGAGAATTCACAGTCTGGTGTATCTGAAATAACGTTTTCAACACCTTATTTTCAGGCTGAACGCACCACAACGGCGTTCGGCCAACTTCTTATAACGCAAAATTGTTTCCCCCGGTTTGGAAAAAAATTATTTAAATAATAGGCGTAACAGGAGTGGGCGCGATTGACAAGTCAATGAAAATTGCATTTCAACCGTATCTTCTACAGCACGAACCCCCCCCCCCCCCTCATCATATTTTAACCTCTTCTCTAGCGTCGATGCACGAGAATAAAAATCAAGGCAGATGCCGTGTAGTCCCAACGGCACGCTTTGTACGAGGGTCAACCAAAAAGTAAGTCCTCCGTGTCGGTAATGTTAGATCTGTTAGAGTGACCGTGAATGTCCCTGTACGATGTCATAGAGGAGATCTTACCCCACTAATGTATGCTTTTCTTTTTCAGATTGAGTGCTTAGAACCACGGATCTTCGCCTAAAACAAAGGGCGGTGATTGAATTTATGGCGAAAGAGGGTTGCTTGCCTAAGAAAAATCCACAATGGGCTAAAAAAAAAAGGCTTGTGGGGATGCTGTAGTGAACATTAGCAATGTGCGGCGTTGTGTGCAGAAGTTTCAAGAAGGAGAAACCGAAATTGCAGATAAGCCGAGGTGTAGCCGTCCGTCAACATCAGCCACCGATGAGAACCGACAAGGTGCTGATGAGCTGATTCGAGGAGACAGACGCGTCACAGTTCAGCATGTTGCTGATGCATTGAACGTGTCGTTTGGTTCTGCACAAGCATTAATTTGTAACTTGGGATATTAAATGTTTTATGCTAAGTGGGTTCCCAAGCAGTTGATAGTCGACAATCGGAGTCGGAGGGTGGAGGTAAGTCAAGAGCTCCTAAATGTATTTGAAGCTGAGGAACAGGACTTCTTCACAAATGTGGTGACTGGGGACGAGACATGGGCACACCTGTACAACCCAGAGAGTATGATTTAATCCAAGGGATGGCGCCCTAGTGGTTCTTAAAAAAATCCAAGTCTCCCACATCAACACACAAGATGAGGACAACAGTGTTTTGGAACGCACAGGACGTTATTGTCACCGACTTTCTGGATTAGCGTCGCACAATCAACATCGAGACTTATGTTACGACACTTACGAAGCTGTAGCAGGCCATCAGGAAGAAGAGACCACGTAAAGCATCCCTTACATACAGCTCCATGACGATAACGCAAGACCACACACGTGATTTTTCACAACCAAGGTGATTGCCAAAATTGGGTGGTCCGTGGCGCCGCATCCAACTTACAGCCCGGATTTGGCCCTTTGTGATTTTTATCTGTTTGGGCCTATGAAGTCCAGCCTATGTGGCTTCCGATTCGACTATTTGAATGCTGTTAAAAGCGTTGTAAAGTCATGGGTCCGGCAGCAAACTCCAGAATTTTTTCCAAAATGGATTTCATACATGGGTTCGACGCTGGCGTTAATGTATTGAAAGTAATGGTGACTATGTGGAACAGTATTTTCATGTACAGGATACTTCATGTTATATTCTATGTATCTTTTGCTTTGATTTGGTCATTAATAAAGTTCTGGTGACGGAGGAGGCATTACTTTTTGATTGACCCTCATATTTAGGCAGACCATTTTTGCACCTACTACTTTACAGTGATTTCCACGTTTAATTAAAACACTATTTTTTGGAAAATGAAAAAAACTTTGATTTACTTTATGGTACCTGCTGCAAAAAAATAGAAGAAAGGTGAATAGTAGCAAAATAAAATATCGACTAAATACGATAAAAGCAAGTGTAGTGTACAACGTACCACATGTTAAAACACTTTACCAATAAAAACACACCATACGCTTCATGAGATCTTTCGAACACACATCGTCTTATTCATCAAATGATACAGTGTAACATCACGAGAAAGGCATTGACTTAAATACTGTTGATCGACATCACAAACACATCCATCACGCCATCTATTCATGACACATCAATCACGCCATCTATTCATAGATATCGTGATTGATGATTGCGATGACTTAAATACTGTTAAGAGACGTCACAAACACATCCATCACGCCATCTATTCATGACACATTAATCACGCCATCTATGAATAGATGGCGTGATTGACGACTGCGATGACTTAAATACTGTTCAGCGACGTCAGAAACACATCAATCACGCCATCTATTCATAACACATCAATCAAGCCATCTATGAATAGATGGCGTGATTGATGAGTTTGTGACGTCATTCAACGGTATTTAAGTCATCACCGTCGTCAATCATGCCATCTATTCATAGATGGCGTGATTGATCTGTTTGTGATGTCACTCAACAGTATTTAAGTCAATGTCCTTCTGATGATATCATCTGATGATGAAGACGATGTCTTCGAAAGATCTCATGAAGCGTATGTGTGTTTTTATTAGTAAAGTGTTTTAACATGTGGTACGTTGTGCACTGCATTTGTTTTTATCGTTTTTAATCGACATTTTATTATACTATTGGATTTTAACACGAATTAGTATCATCAACGAAAGAAGGTAAAATTACTTTTGGACTTTTACAAATTACTTGGTATGAGTTAAATGAAGACCTCGCTAATAAAGTTGTCATTATTTCTGGCGTAAACGCCATTTTCCTATGGCCAAATCGAATCATTCTGCTCCGGAGCCGAATACTTCACCAATTAAACTACACCGACGGAATTTGTCGCTGCAACTTTGACGTCTTGATATGTGCGTCGCCTGTGTAGTATATCACATATCCCCACTCCTTGAAAAAGATGGGACATCAAATCGCAGGTTTCCGGGTCAGCTGGCGACCATGTTTGAATAACCTCTCTGTAGAAGAAGGGATGCTGAACAATTCCAGGTCACCAGCTGGAATTTTTCAGCATCCGGGAGAAACATCACACGTTTTTCGAATCGATGAAGGAATTTTCATCAATTCCAGACGATGTGTGGAACGAACATCACACATTTTTTAAAGAACCTAACGGCCAGGAGATTCATTTCACATTTAGACACCAATATAAAAACACAAATTTGCCTGTGGGGAGAATCCACATCCTTCCGCTCTGGAGCCTAATGCTTTCCCAATTTAGTTACACCGACGGCGTTTATCAAGGTAAATTTGCCGTCTTGACATGTGCATCACCATTGTAGTACGACGCATATTAACAAACGAATGACATCCAACTTGTATTCTATTTTTCATTTTCAATCACTTTCTGAAAGCTGCGAAGATCGGTAAGCCTGTGTAGTGAAAAGTTTCTCGTTCCAATCGAATATTTGGATTATTTAGGCTCTGAATTTCACTACGAAGAGACAAGTAAATGTAGTCTTTAACCCTCCAAAAAACGAATATCTTTAGAAAAACGACTGCCGTTTTATCGATGATGGAAAACTTGACTGTTTAATCTGCAACAAACTTGGAAGTTTAGGTGTCAAAGAAAAGTACTGGGAACAAACATCGCAAAAGAATAGGTAAATTGTACTGTAGCATTTTGTGGTAAAAATAGAAAGCAACAGCTATCTGTATTAATTAAAAAAACCTTTGATCGCAAAGAAAGCTCATGCCATAAAGTTGCAGTAAAACTAGTAGAAGGCGACAAGAAAGACGAAATCGACTGTTTGTCGGAAATCAATGTCTCATCAAGGAGACATAACTGGTAAAATAGGTTGCACAGCTCACAAAACAGCAAAAAAGAATCAATCATTCAATAATTTTGAGGACGCAATAAATTTGCAAACGTTAATGGTATTTACACATGTATTAGACGCATTCTACATTCAACAAATGCTTATATTAATATAGTTAGCCTCATTAGAAGGAAAATGAAAATTGTCACTGCTAAAGAAAATTGTTTCCTCATAAAGTATCGTTAACGACTGATGAATCCATTACACTCAGCAAAAAATATACGTTAACGGTGTTTGTTTGAATGTTTCTTCAAGAATTCAATCTAACGTACATAAACGTTTTCGTTGACATAATTGGATAGTGTTACAGCCAACAGATTATTACTCTGCTCTGATTCACATCTTAAATCTCTCGGTGTGATGGAAGATTTCATTCAGTATCACTTACTTGCGATGGAGCAGCCGTGATGTTTGGTTTTCTTGGACGTTTCTCAAAATTATTCAAACATAAATGTTCTTCAATTATTTGTGGTACTTGTAATATCGCATGCATGGTCAAACAAAGACGTAGAAGGAACTAGCTGCCGCAAAAAGTTTATGCACAGTGTATATGTGGTATATAATTTATAACCAAACAATGTCGGAGAGCAGCAATCTTGCGCAACAATAAGCAGATTTTTAAAATCGAGACAGTTCTGACTACACGATGAGTACATTTTGCTTCCGGTCTGTTATGGCTGTTTGGTAGGAATATAAAGCGTTGCTGCTTCATTTCGAAGCAAAACTAGCAAGAACAGGGGCAAAACAGAGAGGTGCACTCCAACGGTATTCTTAGAAGGATTATATCAGTCCAGTTCAATTTCTATTTAAGATTAACGTGTAATGCCCTACTAGAATTATTTGAACTGACCTTATACCTACAAGAAAGGGAAATTGATTTTAAAAAAGTCTACAGTAAAACTGTCTACCCTGTTTAACGTTTTTGAATGAAGGGACAATACTCCAAGTCAGTTTTATTGAAAATAGCTTGTGGAGCTGATTTGCTTCTATTTGAAGGTGTCGCTCTTCATAGCAAACATAAGATAGATGACCAGGGAATGTGCCCTAATGCATTTCATGACAGACTCAAAAGGTCTATTGAGAAACAGCCGCTTTAACAGTGAAGACTTTGATCAGACTAAGACGTATGCTCTAATTTAACTTTCATTTTAAGTTTCTTTCTCTATGTAAATTTTGAGTTCCTTCTATTTAAGCGCTTTAACCTTAACGTTATGTTTTTCTCACTCAATGAATGTTTTGTGGCATCAGTCTTGTTTTTTTGTTTTGTTTGGAGGTTTAACGACCACCGTGAGCAACTCAATGGGCTATAAGCAGTCGCCCGTCCCTAATTTAGGGTCACTGGTTCCAGGGAAGGGAGAGAGCCAGTGCCGTAAGACAAACACAACATCCATGCCTGACCGGGATTCGAACCCGGACCCCTTACGGACGAATGATCAGAGGCCAACGCCTTAGACCACTGCGCCACCGGGGCGGCCATCAGTCTTGAGATTGGGTTTGTTGAGTTCAGTTGATTTGATTTCATCGTTTCCACAACTAATTTGGCCGCCCCGGTGGCGCAGTGGTCTAAGCGATGGCCTCTGATCATTCGTCTGAAAGGGGTCTGGGTTCGAATCCCGGTGAGGCATGGATGTTGTGTTTGTCTTACGGCACTGGCTCTCTCCCTTCCCTGGAACCAGTGACCCTAAATTAGGGACGGGCGACCGCTTATAGCCCATTGAGTTGCTCACGGTGGTCGTTAAACCTCCAATAAAAAAAAAAAAACCTCCAATCAAAAAAAAAAAAAAAAAAAAAAAAAAACTAATTTGTGTCTAACCGTATGGCAACCGTGTGTTCTTCTTCCTTGGCCTTATGCGTCGTTGTAAACAAGCTGTGTCCTTGATTTCAAAATCAAGAACATAGATTGATTTCATTCGTCCTGATGAAGCTAGGTCAATACCCAGCGAAATCATGGTCGGCTTGAAAAAATAAATAATTGTTGTATTACTTTAATATATATATACAGTATAAATCTGTAAATACAAGACCAGATATTTCTGCAAGTTTTAGCATTTTGGAACAAAAGGTTTCAGCTCCAAATCAGGAAGATTGGACTCAGTTAAAACGAGTTGTAAAATATCGAAAGTCTACGGCAGACAAGAAACTTAAGCTGAGTAGCATTACATCTCAAGAAAATGCTAGGCTTATTAGCTATGCTGATGCCAATTGGGCTGAAAACTGTAAGACTGGAAAGTTCAACAGCGGATATGTGTTTTTATTAAATGGGAGTTTCATCAGCTGGTGTTGTAGAAAACACATGTGTTTCACTATCCTCTACAGAATCTGAATACATCGCCTTACCAAAAGCATGTCAAGAGGCACTTTGGCTGCAGCGACTGTTGAAAGATTTGCATCAAGATGTGAACAGCTCCACAACAATCTACGAGGATTGGATTGGATTGGATTGGAGGTTTAACGACCACAGTGAGCAACTCAATGGGCTATAAGCAGTCGCCCGTCCCTAATTTAGGGTCACTGGTTCCAGGGAAGGGAGAGAGCCAGTGCCGTAAGACAAACACAACATCCATGCCTGACCGGGATTCGAACCCGGACCCCTTACGAACGAATGGTCAGAGGACAGCGCCTTAGACCACTGCGCCACCGGGGCGGCTACAATCTACGAGGATAATCAAAGCTGTCTGTGTTAAATAAAAGGTTGTAAGTTCTCTGATCGCACCGAGCATATAGACACAACACTTTGTTAAATATTGTGTCGTTAAACAGTTCATTGACTGTAAATGTTGTCCTACTGATTTAATGATAGCAGATCTATTGACCAAATCCTTATCTACCAATAAACAGGCATTATTCAGAGGAGTATTGAGCTGAGTTGCCTTGATTTTATCGTTTCCACAACTAGTTTGTGTCTAACCGTATGGCAACAGTGTGTTCTTCTTCCTTGGCCTTATACGTCGTTGTAAACAAGCTGTGTTCTGTTTCATCAAAATATAGTAATTCTTTTTTTTTTTTGCTTGTGCTTTAATCATGCGTCTAGCTTTCCTTTCAACTTTCCTATAAGGGTGAATGACGTGTGTCTGTTGACAAGATAAGAATGAGCTATATAATTTGGGAGCCAGCAGCGTAAAGAGTGGTGTGATATGAGTTGATTACCGCAGCAATTTTTTGTAAGAGGAAGATTAGATGTAAATTCGTTGACAGAGGTTAAGTATTGTGCATTTTGTTGATGTGATTGTTTTTGATGCGTTGTTACGAGGCTTGATTGATACGTTAGGTCTCGAATCGTATAAAACAAGTTTTCGACAAAATAAAATAGTGAAAGTGGTATGAAAATGAAGGAAATTTATTTTTCTTAAACATTACAACCTTATTCTTCAACATAGTCACCATTTACTGATGCACATTTTTCCAAACGCGCTATCTGCTTATCCATTCCGTCCATGAAGAAAGTTCGTGGTTTGCTTTTGATCCATTTGCGCACAGCAACTTCAACTTCGGTATCGGATGAAAAATGTTGACCTTTCAACATCTCTATCAATTTTGGGAACAACCAAAGTTCGGACGGTGCCAAAACTGGGCGGTAAGGAGGGTGTGGAACAAGTGTGAATTTCAGGGTTGTCACTGTTTCCATCGTTCCATCGTTTGTGTAAAGGATGTCTCCCTTTCAGGCCTGATTCTGCGGATGCGTTGCTTAAGTGTTCATGTGGTTTCACAGTACCTTTCGGAATTAATCGTTGTTCCTTAGGCATAAATTCCACGTAAATCACCCTCACCCCCTCCCTCCCCTTGCATCCCAAAAAATGGCGAGTATGAGTTTCTACTCTGAGAAAACTCTTTTGAATTTCTTTACGCTCGGAGTACTTGGGTGACCATATTCCATGGATTGCCATTTGTTTTCTGGGTCATAATGAACCCAGGTTTCGTCTCCAGCGGCAATTTCAATTTGCGCGCAACTTTCTAATGTCAAAATCTCTATTATTGGTCCCGGTTTTACAAGTAACTCGGGGGTAGCACAAGTAACTAGGATCATACTCGTAGTTTTTTGTTGACGTCTCTACTTCTAGAAGTCATACTTAAAAAATTATTTTTCCAGAGTATAATTGTTTCCGCGAAATATTTTTTGCCTATACTTTTTGCTTTTCATAAGGCACTATTCTCTCTATGTGGCCCACCTCGCTAACCGAGTGATCTGATACGTTGTGCTCTGACTATTCGTCGAAGATAGGCTGGAATCTAGACTAAGACAAGGCATTGATGATGCTCCTCTCATACGACATTGGCCCAGTCTCTTGGACGGAACAAGTAGCCTCAAAACGAGCGATTATGTTCTGTCGCTATCAAAATCAGTATATATTTTTATATAAAGGAGAAATTTGTCTTCTAAAAATCCATTCGAAAATCCCTTTCCTTGGTACGGCCATCATAAAAAACATTTCGAGCCCCCATTTGCTTTTTCCAAAACCTCAGATAGGGGGGATAAAGCTACATTTCGTTTTTCTTTAAACGTTATATGTTCTTTTAATTCTTCGATTAATAAAAATTCAGTTTGCTTCAGATATTTTTCTCTATGGAGAACATTTTATGAGAAATTTGTGAATTTTTGTAACGCATGTTTCTACACTACTGGATGTAATCAAATATTTCTGCTTGCAAATGTTTGACCGATTAAATAAATCTGTGAGACATAATTCTATTTATTACTGAGTCAGTTCACTGCGAAGAACATTCGCAGCATTGTTCATTGGAAATTATGCTCAGGTTTTCCGCTAGGAGGGGTAAAAGCATTTTCGTCTTCGCTGATTTTTTCCTTTTCTAAAAATCCGCTTGGAGAAAGTACTTTTACCCAAGAATTCGGAGTCATCTTGCTTGTTTTCTTATGAAGCTGCTTCTGCTCTTCCAATAGAGCAAGTGGCCTAAAATTATGGGCGGAAGACTACAATAAGTCTTACATCTTAATAGCGGCTCGTTACACCCCAAAAAGATCGCAGGGCAAAGTAATATAAATACAAAGAAATTAAGCTATTTCCGTGCGCTGCAAAACTAAATGAAAAATTTTGTCTCTTGAGTACGCACCATCTCTGAACAAACAGAAGGCATTTGTGTTCATGCATGAGAGGGAATAAGGACAGGATTTTGCGTACTTCCAACAGGAAATTCAATTTTTAGTTTATTCTCAACTTCTCGCAACGGAAGTTCCATTACTATTTTTCTTCTATATAAAAATGTTATGCATATGAGTAGCAGAACGAGGAGAATGCGAAAAGCCGTAACTGAATGTGTCTCAGTGAGCAGTTTATTTCGCCACTTTAGAGAGCTCGCTTTCGTCAGAAACAAAACGAAAAAGGAGACAGACACCATCCCTTCGTCTGCTTTCGGCGAGCGCCGCTTCTCAAGAATTCCCTTTCGGTAGCCGAGAAGAAACAAAGTAGATCAATACATTCCCTAAAACAAACTATTCTTTTCAAAATGCATACAAAACTGCACTCGTTTATTTGTTTCTTTGTTCCAGAATTTCTTTCCTTTTCCTCTCCGGATATTGTCTTATTTACATTCGCATATGGCGTTTAAGGGGCATGAAACCTCTCTATCAGCAAATAAAGAAAATGAAAAAAAAATGAAGTTCCAATAATGTTGAAAGCTTTGATTACTTTTTCTTTTTTATTTTTTTTTTCGATTTCTATGTTCTTGAAACTGAATACTTGGCGAACCACACAACAACGTCTTCTTCAATTATTAATTCGCTTTAAACGATGTTAACGACAGAATCCTTTTTTTTTCACCATTATTTCAGATACGTTACAGCCACGGAAAAACTCTTCATACTGTGGAGATTTAGTTTACCAAGACATATTTCGCGAATTCTTTATTGTTGAAAGTAGGGATACAGTTAGCGAGGCGCAACGATCATGGGGGCTCCGAATTAAAATTGTTTCTTTCTTTTTTTGTGTGAAATTTTAGAATACATGGGCGCCCATATAGTAGGGTGAGAGCGGGCACTTGCCCTCCCTTGGAAATCAGGACATGCGCGTTTTTTGTTCTTCGAAGGTACTACACAGATTTTCGCGATGACAGTAATTCTGATTACTATACGATCGAGTCACGTAATTGGAACCACCAACAGAAATCCAGAATAACCGCCGTGTGCAGAGCGAACAGAAGCTAGACGGACTGGGAGGAATTCAATAAGGTGCTGGAAACTGTTTACAGGTATGTCGAGCCACGCTGACTGTAGTGCATCTGCCAGCTGCTGGAGGGTGCGTGGTGGAGGGTCCATAGAGCGAACAACACGGTCGAGGTGGTCCCACAGATGCTCAATTGGATTTAACTCTGGGGAATTAGGGGGCCAAATATGTACTTTGAGGTCTTGCTCTTCCAACCACTCTCGGGCATTTCGGGCTGTGTGACACGTCGTTTCATCTTTGTATCTGTTGTTATGTGTCCAGTAAATCTGGCTTTGCTATCTCGTGTCCTTCTTGGTGTTGCATTTTGGGTGGCCAGCAATGTATTATCCTACTTTGGAAATAAATCAAGCCTATGCTAGATTTGAAGCGACAGGCTATCGCCACTAAGCGTGTCAGAGTTCCAAAAGTCCGGAATCCTGATATATTTAGTCCGCCACATTAATCGAGAGGAAAACAAATAAACAAAGTACTCACTTATTACTCGTTGCAGTTTTTGTAATCCATGGCACTATAAGGGAGGAACTTTTAAATCACATAACACACAAACACACGTAGGAGAGCTCTTTCTTCGGTTTGTTATAGCCTTTCACCTGTGTGATAAGCGCGGGAGGATTATCACTTCCTTCGTATCCGCTTTCTTCAATGCGTCCAGAATCCTGGGGAATGCGGTCGACGGCAGGAGAAACAGGGGATAGCACTCCTTCGACCCCGTCAAGAAACTTCATCGTCAGCTGGGAGAGGACGCTCGCTTCTGGGTTTGGGTAGGTCAACGACCTTACGCCTCCGAGAGATAAATAGCGCACTTCCAACGGGAGGACGCTCAGAAGAAAATCCGAAGATTCCGGCTTGGCGCGTTTACCTCGGTGCCTGGTTTCTGTTTAGTTTGTGGTTTGTTATGGATTCCTGGCTGGATAGAGGTTAGCTGGAATTGTATATCTAGCAGGAGAAGCCCTTCCGACGTTCCTATCGTCTGACAGCGGCGTACGGCCCTTGTACGTAAATATAGCAGCTCTTTTCGGCCGTAGTTGAACCGTCCTTTTAGGTTCCCAATTTTGACACACCTGGCGGGCTTACCCCCAGCCATCAAGTAATTGTTTTAGGCCTCGCTTTTCTTATACTCGGACGTCTGACATCTGCGTGCCGAGCCTTATTGCGTATATTCTTTTTTGTGACTGGCTCTCGCGGCCGACTTACTACCGCAGACGGAGAAAACCAACTGCCCTTACTTTTCGTGTGTCCCTTCACGGAGACGAACTAAAATTGCCTCTTGCCGTGGCAAGTGCCTTCGCGCTGCTCCTTTTCTGTCAACACTTAACGTCGGACCTCTTCACTTTCGTACAGAGCGCTCATAGCTTCTGCGAGAATGGTTCCGCACTGACCTTTGCCCCTCATAATAGTAATTTTAACGCTGGCTAAAAGCTTTTTCGACTCATATCGCTTAAAAGTACGCATCTTTATGAGGGTCTGGATGCCGCCGCGTCGCCGACTGGGTCGTCCTGGGGTATTTGTGTGAGCCCTCAAAGGCGATCTCACGATTCCATTGTTTCCAACCAGTAAAATCGAATTATCAGACTTCCGCAATAAACGTGCTAATTTTTCCAATTAATTTTGCAATAGGCCAAATATTTAATTTAATCATCATCAAATTTAACCACGCCTATCAAGTTCGTCTCCCCTTTTAGAGTTAATTAATTTGTACCCAATTTCCGTATCAGTATTATTGCGAGCTTTACTTAGGCATTAAATATTAATACCTTGGCCTATGCTTAGGCGTTTTTGCCAGTTTTATTCAGTCGTGCTCATATTTATAAGCATCACGTCAAGTTAGTAATATTACGCTTTTACATTAGAATAAATATTTCACATACTTGAACAAAATCTGTCAGAAAGGCCTGGATCAAAGGCCTGTTGATTAATATTTAATGCCTAAGTAAAAGCGCAATATTACTAACTGGACTTCATGCCTAAACCTTACAAAAATGAGCACGACGTAATAAAATGTGTCAAAAACGCCAAGGCCTGTTTATTAATATTTAATGCCTAAGTAAAACTGCAATAATACTAACTTCACTTGGTGTTTAAACCGTATGAATATCAACAGGATGGAATAAAAACTGTTATAAAGGCCTAGCCCAAGGCCAAGATATCAATATTTAATGCCTAAGTAAAAGCGGAATAATACTAACTTGACCTTGTGTCTAAATCTTATGAATATGAGCACAATCGAATAAAAACTGTCAAAAATGCCTGGGCCTAGGCCAACGTATCAATATTTAATACCTAAGTAAAAGCGCAATAATACTAACTTGACTTGGTATATAAACCTTGTGACTATGAACACAATGGAGTAAAAACTGTTTAAAAGGCCTAGGCCATGTTATTAATATTTAATGCCCTAGTAAAAGCGCAATAATACTAACTTGACTTGGTGTCTAAACCTTATGAAGATGAAAACGACGGAAGAGAAACTGTTAAAAAAGCCTAGGCCAAGGTATTAATATTTAATGCCTACGTAAAAGCGCAATAATACTAACTTGATTTGGTGTTTAAACTTATAAATATGAGTACGATGGAATAAAAACTGTTAAAAAGGCCTAAGTTTAGGCCTAAGCGTAGTAATTTATTTTTGGTGCCAAAGAAAAAGCGTAATATTATTAACCTGTCTGGGTGTCCAAACCTTATAAATATGAATACGGCGGAAGACAACCGAAATCGTACGTTTTCTTGCATGTCATTTGTATGTAACCAAAATTTGTAAACGCGACGAATTTGACCGCGACGAATTGATGCGCAACGAATCGTCGTAGTCGACGAATTGACGCTGGCGACGAATTGACGTATAACCCTGAAAAGCGTGCTCAGGTGTTCGTTCTCGTGTGTCTGACGGCGTATCCGTCACTTCTGTGGAGTAGAAACCTCGATTCGTCGTAGAAGACAACCTTTCCCCAATCTCCCACTGTCCAATGACGATAGTCCCATGCGAACTGCAGGAGTCGTTACCCATGAACCTGCGTTAACATAGGCTCCTTGACGCAGCGTCGACTCCGGAGACCCATGCGTAACAGTGTTCGCTCTACTGTTATCGGGGACAGTTACCTGCGTGCTCCAGCGTTCATTTGCGTGATCAATTGCTGCACTGTTGCGTATCGATTGCCCTTTACCAGTCGACGGAGGCAACGTTCTCCTCTGGGGTCAATGGCCTTTGGGGCTCCACAGTTATGACGTCGGGAGGTACATGGTGTGTCAGCGGTCCATTATCGGTACACCCATGCTACAGCACCTAACGAACAACCGGTGAAGTCAGCTGTTTCTGATATGCTTCTGCTTTTGACGCGTTAGCCGATGATCATTCATTTTTGAACGTCCGTCAAATCCCTACGTCTGCCCATAGTGCTCACGTAACGCCCTATGGCTCATCTGTCCTGGCCGGACGCTTATATCTCCGTGTGGTCGACCTTGTCACGGGCATTCTGTGACGCGCCTGGGCGGATACCACGTGATTCCGGGGGTGGCCCACCGAGGCGCACCATATTATTCTGATACGACCGTGTATGTTAGCAGGCTCTTTTAACCACATGATGAACTTTAATCGTTAGGTTTCGTGTTCTTTCTTAGGTTTTGGACAGCAGTGCATAACGTATTTAAAAACCGAGAGTAAATTTACGTTCCCGTGTAAATCGTAACTCAGTTGGTCTGAAATTTTTATTAGCTTCTGTGATTCTAGTATATTCGTGATACTAAGAGTAAATGTTCCAATCAAGACCTTTCATATCACCTGACACTCGAGTAGAATTGACATTAAAACAGCTTCGTTTATGCTTCATAATAAAGGAATATTAACTATCTTCGATCTCTCAAAAGCACAAAAGTTTTCAAAAAATTTCTCAGTAGGGAATTTTGCAGCAGTCAACGGAAGTCCAAGCTTCTACATAAAGCATTTTATGGCTTAACGTGAAAGGTCATTATTGATGGTTATTTCTAAATAAATTAAATCTATAATTGAAGTTAGCCTTTTATGTAACGCAGTAAGCAACTCACGAGCTGTACGGAGATGCGCCTTTCACTCAGCATAGGATAAATAGGAACTACCATCCATCAAATTATAAAAATTTTCAAGTGTTTATTTCCATTCAAGGTTTATTTAAAACCTTTAATGAAAATAAACACTTGAATATATATTAAAGTACATGTCCACACACATTGTTATATACATCTTTTTACATTAACGCGCACACACTCTACATCGCCGACATGATCCTTTTCTGCCAAAAACTAACTGCGCAATTCACTTACTGACGTCAGCAGAACGGCATCCGGGCAATGCTCACTAAAGCAAACAAACAAACAAAACAGTTAGCGCAGCGCCACCTGTAATTCGGTTAAAACCCGCGGTGGTCTAAACGATGGCTTCTGATCATTCGTCCGAAAAGGGTCCGGGTTCGAATCTCCGTGAGGCATGGATGTTCTGTTTGTCTTACGGCACTGGCTCTCTCCCTTTCCTGGAACCAGTGACAATAATTTAGGGACGGGCGACTGCTTATAGCCCATTGAGTTGCTCACGGCGGTCGTTAAACCTCCACTAAAAAAATCGGTTAAGCATACGCTGAGGCCTATAGTTCAAATATCGTGGAACTCTGACAGTCATAATTCTTAAAATAATTTCTAACCATTACTACATGCTACTCTAATGAAGTCGAGAAGAAAAGATTTATGATCGTTGATCAGTTATTTTTATTAAGCCTACTGAAATGCTTTTCAAGGTAAAAAGAAAGTTTTTGAATGCGCAATTAGAAACCTTTTTCAGATCGAAGAAGTATTGAATAAAATAATTTTATTAACCCCTTAACCGGCTGGAACGAATTAACTCGGGGTTAATAAAATTGGTTGAAGATCCAATATGTTCGCTCTGAAGCAAGCCAAACGCAGACGGAACTACTGATCTTGGGCGTGAGAAACTTTAGCTTTGTTATTCGAAGTGAGATCATTTAGGAGGAAAATTGTCACTAATCTTTTCTGACTCATTATCAAAAGTTCTACCACAATATAGAGGAACCTAAGAAAGGGTATGTTTGAGTCATTTGTTTCTCTTCAGTGCCTTCCAGTGAGGAGGACTATCCTTGTCCCATCATGCCTTTGGTCATGAAACAGAAAACAAAGGACATGGAGCGCTTATCACGAGCTACAGTTTTACGGTCGGCACTTCCGAGATCAGAGGCGGGAAAGAATTGTTTTGTCGTATCTTTCGTGAAACTCCGTTGCTATGCGAAAATTTATGTTTGAGGACCGTACAAAATTTTGGGCACCATTTGAATCAAATCCCGCTTAAAGTATTAAGGCATAGGCAGTGTAGAGGATACAGACTGTATCTTCTGGGCACGCGATTTTCTGTTGCGTACTTGCTTACACTGAAAAATTGCAGAATAGCCAAATTTCGTTGCGTGTTTTTCTAGGAGTTAATGAACAAGAGTTGTTAAAGAAATTGTTCAAATAGGACAAGCCGCCAACGGTAACCGATAACTCGGGTACAGTTGGTAAATTTTGAGCGAAGCTATTTGCAAAATCTATGCTCATTAAGGCGTCTATTATTACAAATTCTAAAAAACGAAAGCGTAAAATTTATGGCTTCCTGAACAAAAGTACTAAACATTCTAAACAAGAAATGCCTAAAATTCATCATGAACTACTTTCCTTCGCGCCATCACGTTGATTGTGATCAGGTTGCATGTAAACAAAGCGGAAAATCTCACTCAGATCGGGAACCACGTTTTTCATTAAGACTCACCGAACCGACAAGCGTCGTCGTTGACGCCATATTGCTGGCTTTGACCACGACTTCAGCAGTTACAGTTAGAATAGAAACAAAAGCAAAACAAGTTAGCAAAATCATGCAATGCATTGATTATAATACGCTTTCCAACATGCCAGAAATCATTACTCAAGTTATGAGGATAATGGCTGTGGAATAAATCTCGGTCCTGTGCCCTGACCTTTGATCCCATTTCGATGATATTCAACAGAACGGGTTCAGTATACCTCCGAAATAACATGATAAAGTTTTGTCGCAATGGAAGAATTTTTGCGGAAGTTATGATGCATAAGGGCAATGGAACAGATCCCGTTCCTGTGTCCTAACCTTTGACCCCATTCCACCCATTTTCAATAGGATTTGTCCCCAGGCAGGCCCCTACAACATACTAACATTTCATCCAAATCGAAGAATGTTTACGTAAGTTATGACGCATAATGGCGATGGAAGTGATTCCGCTTCTATGTCCTTACCTTTGACCCCATTTCGCCCATTTTCAATAGGGTTTGTCCCCAGGTGGTCCCCTACTACATACTAAAATTTCATCGAAATCGAACCTTTTGTACGTTAGTTATGATGCATAAGAGCAGTGGAATGGATCCCGCTCCTATGTCCTGACCTTTGACCCCATTTCGTTCACTTTCATTAGGGTTCCTTCCCAGATGTTTTCCTACCACATTCTAAAATTTCATCGAAATCGAACAATTTTTACGCGAGTTATCGTGCGGGCGGACATACGCACACAACACGTGACGTAATGAGACAGATGGGAATCGCGACCATCTGCTCGAAAGAGTGTTACGTCATAAAACTTTAATAGGATCCACACACAACGCGTGACGTAATGAGACAGATGGTGTGACTGCGCGCCAATATTCCCAATCGCGAAATTGTGACGTCATAAGATTTCTAAGCATGGGTAACATTAATGGGATGAGGCCATGACACTAAAAACGCTATAATTCGGGGTAGTTATTTAAGCCACTAAACAAATTTTACTAAAGTCGAGATCAAGCTAAATCGATTTCTAGTACCAGAAGACGGTAGGTTAACGACTTTCATCAAAATCCTTAGAGTCGTTTTCAAAATAAAATTAACATACAAGAATTGCTTCTTTAATAGTATGGGATAAGGGCGATGGAATGGATCCAGATCCTCTGTCCTGACCTTTGACCCCATTTCGTCCATTTTTAATGGGGTTCGTCCCCAGATGGTCCCCTACTACATACTAAAGTTTCATCGAAATCGAACCAATTTTACGCACGTTATGACGCATAAGGGCAAAGGAATGCATCCTGCTCCTATGTCCTCACCTTTGATCCCACTTCACCCATTTTCAATAGCGTTCATTCCCAGGTGGTCCCCTATAATATACTGAAATTTCATCGACATCGAACTATATTTACGCAAGTTATTACGCATAAGGGCGATGGAATGGATCCAGATCCTATGTCCTGACCTTTGACCCCATTTCGTCCATTTTCAATAGGGTTCTTCCCCAGGTGGTCCCCTACCACATACTAAAATTTCATCGAAATGGAACAGTTTTTACGCGATTTATCGTGCCGACAGAGAGACGGACGGACGGACGGACGGACGGACGGACAAAGCTGGAGCATATACGCTTCTTCAACCTACGGTTGGAAAACGTAAAAAAGGCTTACCGGTGCCAATTCTAATGTTTTTCTTGTGTGCATAATGTGCTCTGCTTCTTTTTTTATCAGTTTGAACTAAAGTAACTTCAAATTGACGGCAAAAGAACTAAAAAACTCGAGCAAAATGCGTCGTGAAAAATTGCGACTATCGAATGTACAGAAATGTAATGAAATGCCCGCTCGTGTTTTTTTTTATTGAAAAAATCAATGATTAGTTACAAGGGGTTGATATCATAATGATTGGCCGTGTCCTATAAGAATAATGACCATTAAAAAATGGACCCATTTTAATTGAAATTCTTCAGTGACACGAAATTTCGGGAATCGGAATGCGTCTAAATCTGACGATGGACGATGTCCAATCGCATACCAAAAATCACGGTGATCAGATGGGTCATGTAGCTATGCCCGAACAACTAATTGTGCCGAGTCTCGTATGGAGAGCGGATTTTTTTCAGTTGTTATTAAAATTGGTCAGTTTTTTAATGGTCATTGTTTTTATACCACACGACCAATCCCCATGATACCAACCCCATATCACTCACGATGTCCTTCCCTTTCTCTGTGGCAAGTGTCACCGCGATCGGATGAAGATCTTTGAAAGAGATAGGTAACAAAAGGACCCCTTCTCAAAACCCGGAAAACCCCTAAAAAGTGCAAGTTTTGGACGATTATTCCTCAATGACACAGGATTTCGGGAATCGGAAGGCGTCTAAACCTGACCATGGACGATGTCCAATGGAATGCAAAAAATCACGGTGATCGGATGTATCATCGCGTACCTATGCCCGAACAACTAATTGTCTCGAGTCTCGTAAAGAGAGCTCCGCTCAATAAGAAGCTCTACTATACAGACATAAATCAAGCTGTTCTTTTCATGTAACTAACCACAGAAATTTGAAAACTTTACCCTCATGGAACGGGAATGTGTTACACTCGAGTGCAAATCGGGGGAAGCGGGATCGATTTCCGTTCCAGGATGATCAAATTTTCCAATTTCTGTGGTTAGTTACATGGAAAGAACAGCTTGATTTATGTCTGTATAAATTATTCCATGTGTTTTAACTTGATATAAGAAACTCTACTGCTAATAAGGAAACTTGAACCTTTTACATCTTTATTGTCTCATCTTTGAACACGCTTTTGCCTCTTTTTAAGCACTGACTGAATTCGCCAGCCCGTATCCGCGAATTTGATAATTAATTAATGCTTCATTTTTCTAATTCCCCAAATCTTTTAAAAACTAACCATATATTTATTTTGAAAAGCTATGTAAATCACATATCTCTATTCAAAAAGCGTCTCGAAAATCTGCATAAGCGCAAACAAGTCAGTCTTCCAATTCTATCGCACTAAAGTCA
This sequence comes from Macrothele yani, assembly GCA_039090855.1. Lineage (NCBI taxonomy): Eukaryota > Metazoa > Arthropoda > Arachnida > Araneae > Macrothelidae > Macrothele > Macrothele yani. Next base: position 163,885,148 of record CM077002.1, read on the forward strand.
CGTCTTTTTCATCCCTAACAAATTCGGTTGTTAAGTCCTCTTTTGAGATACGTGTTACGCGAGAACATGGTAACATTAAAAGAAAAGACGTAGTGACAAGTTTCGAGTTAACATGTCCCTTTTGTGATACGTCTCGTCTCGACTTTTCCAAAGAGAAAATTTTATCGTTTGCTTTGTGAGATAAAGTTCACATAATGATTTCTTAGCAATTCTTTACTTTAGCAACTCATTCTTGTTTTGCAGGGCTGCGATGGAAAAGCGTCTTCAGGAACGTGTAGCGTTGATGTGCTTTGTTCCGCGATCTTTCTCTGCGATCTCATCGCAGCATTGTCGCTTCTCTGTGTTCCACTATTGTTCGTGATTGCTGCCTTTCCATTGTAGTGCGATTTAATAATTGCTTATCCAATCGAAGCTTTCGCCGGCTGATACCTGAGGACACAGACTTGTTTCTGCAATTCTCGCCTGGTCTCTATCAACTGTCATACCACTTAATTAAAGTTCGGAGAGAATCCGCTAAGATCAAAAGCACTGCACTCCGCAGAGAGCGACAAGATGAACAATCGCGGCTAATTACAAGTGGTTGTGAACGACGCTATATTTGGTAACTTCCAGTTTGCAAACCCGTGACGCAATCGCCGACGGAGAAACAACAGGCACTCCTCTCTGATTTCCTACCCGGCAAGAAATCGATTCTTTCTAATCTTAATTATTCCAGAAGCAACAAAGAAAGAGACATTCTAAGACAGAAGTGGGATGAACGATGCTCTGACCCATTCCTTTTAAGCATTCTGTAAACAGTGATAAATATTCCCCTTTGCCTTTATTGTTGCTTACGGGCAAATCCCAATTTCACTTGGAAAAATCTCGCGAAAAATGATCCACTGATAATTCATACTTCATCTGTACTGCATAAAATCGATCTCATAAAATAATAATTAAAGTTTCACCATTTCAGTTGATCCACTTCAAAGTTTCTCTCGGCCAGAACACCAGTATTTCGGCTGCTCTTGGAACACACGTTACATGTTGTGAAAAGAATAAACAGTGAAGTTGAGCTGCTGAAAATCTGGAAACCCAAACTCAAATTCTACGCATTCGTAGGGGTGGTTACTGTACATACGAGTCCTTTCCTCGGAACAGGAAACAAATTCCAGTGTAAGAGGTTACAAAGAAATATGAACTGAACTCTGAAATCTCACGACTTAAAATTTAAAATATGATATGATATATATTAGGTGTGTGCACAAGTCCTGCCCGTCTTTGTAGGCTACAAAGAAAGGAGGAGAACACAACAAATAACGTACGTAGGATTTTATACATTTGCCATCATTCTGTATGACCTCTTGCTATCTGTTTATGAGTAGGTGAATCCCACGCCGGAAAAACTCCTGTGTTTTAGAGTCAAAAAAGGTCATGTGATGCCGTTTTCACATCATCCACATAACCGAAGATTTGGAGAGAGAAGGTGTTTAGTAACGATCAAAAAATGTGGTAGTCAGGTCAGGGGAATACGCCTTACTCGGCGTATTCCCCTGACCTGACTACCACATTTGGTTGGGTTTGACTACCCAACCAAAGTCCAGCAACTTTTTGCCGAGTGATTAAAGCAGCATGAGATGTGGCGTTATCATGACGAAGGATCACGCATTTACGATTAACGAGTGCTGACCACTTCGATGTCAGTTGTTCTCGCAATCTGTCATACTGCTGGCAGTAGAGGTCAGCATTTATCGTTCGGTTAGGTGCAAAAACCTCCCAGTGGAGCATTCCCTGGAGATCCCATCAAACACTCAACAAAGCCTTCTTGGGGTGCAGTCCTCCCTTTGAGATCGATGGAGCAAGCTCCGCACTTTGGCACACCGTCCGTCGACGATTTTTCATTACGGTACAGTACCCATTTCTCATCACCCATTACAATACGTTACAAAACCGGTTCATTTCTGTTACGAAAAAGCAAAGAAACACAGGTACGGATTCTTTCTTCCCGTTGCTTTGCAGAAAGCTAGTGCAGAACACAGTTATCGAACTATTATCGAACTTGGTCCACATTCTCGTCAGAAACCACGGATGGACGTCCAGGACGTGGTTGATCTTTACATCTTCTGTTTCCATCCCAGAATTTTTGACACCAACGGCGACATGTGCTATAATCAACTGCATCTTCCCCATATACTTGACAAATGTTGCAGTACTGCCTTCATCGAACTCGTATAGTAAACAATGTCTAATGTGCTCCTTATCGCATGCCATGTTTCATCGTCCGTGATTTCCGTTACGAATGACTTACTCGAACAAACCTAATGCCTCTATATTTTCTACTGCTCCACGCTTTATTGGTCGAAAATTCGGCATCACAGCGTCATCTGTGACGTAACTACTCCGATCGCAATTTGCAACTATTACACAAACGGGTAGAACTTTTGCACACACCCAGTAACTGAGAAAGTTACAATCATAATAGGTTGTATAGCCTTCGTGAAGGCCAGACTGTCACTGAAACTATCTACAGTCTTCATTCTGCGGACAATTCCAAGAGACCGGAACTGTAACCATAAGGCCGGGACAAGGACGCCCATGAGCCACATGTTAAGAAGACCGATATTTGTCTCTAACACCTTGCCGCTACATGGAGTTGGAGGGACCGAAAAGTAATGTCGGTTTTGGAAAAGAAGAGAAACACTGTTTGTAACAGGAAAATTCATTTCTTAATTAATTATATTATCGCCATTATTATCGATCACACTTGCCCATCGTGAAACCAAACTTTCAATGCCGTAAAAAGACGTTGGCTGTGATGCAAAGGAGTCCAGGAGCCCCGTTTTGACATCATGAATATCGTGGAATCTTTTCCCATTAAGAAAGTACTGCAGAGATCTGAACAAATGGCAATCAGATGGTGCAATGTCAGGGGAATAAGGGGGTTGGGACAGAACTTCCCGGCCAAAATCTCTGATCGTCTGCTGGGTCCGTCTCGCCGTGTGAGGTCTCACGTTGTCATACTGGAGGATGACACCTTTTCTGTTGACCAGTGCTGGATGTTTTAAAGTTAGAGCTTCCTTCAAATGGTCCAGTTGTTGACAATAGTGGTCTGCCGTTACGGTCTGTCCGGGTAACGGCAGCCCTCTATCTCAAAGTGATCTATGCCAGCGGTAGTTTACCAAACACAGAGCAAACCCTATTTGGGCTGTAAGCCTGGATTTGTCGTAGGAACTGGTGTCTGACCTTGAGGAAGCCACTGGTTTTTGCGTTTGTTGTTCACGTAAAGAACCCACTTTTCATCTCCAATGACAATTCGATAAAGAAATGGATAATTTTCCTGTCTGCTGAGCAAAGAGTTGCAGATGGTGGAACGTTGGGCTTTGTTGTCAGGTGAAAGTTGGTGTGGAACCCAAACTCCTTGTCTATAGACCTTCCCTATCTGTTGTAGGTGTTTTGGAACAGTAGAACATGATGCATTAAGATGTTGAGATTATTCATCAATGGTTTGACGAGGATCTACCTCAACGGCTACACGCAGCAGGTCATTGTCCGGCTCCATGGGCCTTCCTGCACGAGCGGCATCAGAGAGGTCAAAATTGCCCGACGGGAATTGGACGAACCAACGGACATTTAACGCATTCGGTAAACAGCGCAAATGCTATCGGTGGCGCCTCGGTTGCATTATTCCACTTGTGAAATTCATGCAGCATACAATGACGAACATTGCTCTCCTCATATTTTATGTCACTCATTTTGTTCTGCAAATCTGGAAGACAAAAACACCTACATAAGTTAAAGGCGAATCGTTCGTTAACTTGTACATGCACTTATTTTACGTTGAACGTACATAAATACCTCACAACAGCTCCCCAAACTTAGCCCACAAAAAACGACATTACTTTCTGGTCCCCCCAATATATGCAACTCGCCGCATCGCACAAAAGGATCCGTCTGAATTGGGCCTGACAGCATCACCACTGGATACCTGATCAATGGGCCTGTGTTCTTTTTAGTAACGAATCGTGGTACAACCTAAACACGGATTTTCGACGTGTGTTCATTGGAGAGAGGCTTCTCTGTTTGACTTGCAATCAGGAGTGTCAAAACTCAAATTTGTTGAGGGAGAAACTGTAGCGTTCAGCTTTCAAAACACTTAACAAGAATAAACAAAAATGTATATATTTTCAGACGACAACGATCTCTTTCCTGACAGATTGTAGTCGCGGCACAGTTACGCCTCTTAGACAAGCAGTGTTGATTATTTTTCGTTGATAAAAGACCCGGGATATTTCATCTTTTGAAAAACCAGTCAGTACTTCTGTTTTCATAATCGTCACTCCAGCCAGACGGACACCCACAATAAGCATTTTATCGAACTTCAAAAGATCCTTCGTTTTTAGCACGTCTTTTGTAAAACAAGTTAGTAAAATCATGCAATGGATTGATCATGATACGCTTTCCAACATACCAGAAATTATTACTCAAGTTATGAGGATAATGGCTGTGGAATAAATCTCGCTCCTGTGTCCTGATCTTTGACCCCATTTCAATGATATTCAACAGAACCAGTTCAGTACACCTCACGAATAACATAATAAAGTATTGTCGAATTAGAAGCAGTTTTACGCAAGTTATGAGAATAATGGCTGTGGAATAAATCTTGCTTTTGTGCAATGACCTTTGACCCCATTTCGTTGATGTTCAACAGCACCGGTTCACTATACCTCCGGAACAACATGATAACGTTTTGTCGCAATCGAAACATTTTTTGGTAAGTTATGATGCACAAGGGCAATGGAATGGATCCCACTCCAGTGTCCTGACCTTTGACCCCATTTCGCCCATTTTCAATTAAGTTCGTCCCCAGTGGCTCCCTACCACATACTGAAATTTCATCGAAATCGAACCATTTTTACGCAAGTTATGACGCATAAGGACATGGAACAAATCCCGCTCTAATGTCCTGCCTGACCTTTGACCCCATTTCGCCCATTTTCAATAGAGTTCGTGCCCAGGTGGTTCCCTACCACATACTAAATTTTCATCGAAATCGAATCATATTTACGCATGTTATGACGCATAAAGGCAATGGAATGGATTCCACCTTTATGCCCTGACGTTTGACCCCATTTCTCCCATTTTCAATAGGTTTTGTTCCCAGGTGGTTTCATACCACATACCAAAATTTCATCGAAATCAAACCATTTTTACGCAAGTTATGACGCATAAGGGCAATGGAAAAAATCCCGCTCTTATGCCCTGCCTGACCTTTGACCCCAATTTGCCAATTTTCAAAACGGTTCGTGCCCAGGTAGTTTCCTACCACATACTGAAATTTGATCGAAATCGAACCATATTTACGCATGTTGTGACGCATAAAGGCAATGAAATGGATCCCGCTCTTATGGCGTGACCTTTGACCACACTTCACCCATTTTCAATAGGGTTCGTCCCCTGTTGGTCCTCTACCACATACTAAAATTTCATCGAAATCGAACCATATTTACGCAAGTTATGACGCATAAGGGCAATTGAATGGATCCAGCTCTTATGGCGTGACCTTTGACCACACTTCACCCATTTTCAATAGGGTTCGTCCCCTGTTGGTCCTCTACCACATACTAAAATTTCATCGAAATCGAACCATATTTACGCAAGTTATGACGCATAAGGGCAATTGAATGGATCCAGCTCTTATGGCGTGACCTTTGGCCCCACTTCACCCATTTTCAATAGGGTTCGTCCCCTGGTGGTCCCCTACCACATACTAAAATTTCATCGAAATCGAACCATTTTTACGTGAGTTATCGTGCCGACAGACAGACGGACGGAAAAAGCTGGAGCATATACGCTTCTTCAACCTACGGCTGGAAAGCGTAAAAAAGATCCTGCTTATACTATCGGTTTGTCCGTTCGTCTGTAGACACGATATCTCTGCAACTATTAGTCCGATTTGAAAAAATCTTCTTGCATTGGGAAGCTTGAAATATGCGAATGGTGATCCTTCATTTAGTTTTTTTTACGATGCACAATTTCGCCGCTAGAGGGCGTAAATGAAGATGATCTGCAACTCAAAAATACGTTTTATTCCACATATTTGCTTCTAAACATCCGATTGAAAAAATTATTTATCTTTCGATTCCATTTACGTAGAAGAGTATTTTAGATATAGTTACTTTTCAAATTACGCATAGATTTTCCGCTAGGGGGCGTAAAAGTAATTTACGTTTTCCCCGATAACGCATCTTCTAAAAGTCCGATTTGAAAATGTTTTTCTTCGGCGGATACACCTCCTGATGGAAAATTTTTGCATATTATTTTTAATTTTTGGTAAAGAATACTTTGGCCACCAGGAGGCGTAAGTGTTAGTTTTTGCTTCTGATGTATTTGCCATAAAATCTGAGCTTCTAAAATCTCGATTGAACAAATTCTTTCGTGGATCGATGCCACTCACATTGATAAACCTTTTCGGAATATATTTTTCTTAAAATATTCCATGGTTTCTCCGCCATGTGGCACAGATGTATATCTTATTTTTGTCAATATCTCTACTTCTTGGAGTACGGTTTGAAAACTTCCTTCTTTGTTAGCAGGTCTTTTGTAAAAAAATGTCGTGCTTCTGTTATCGGGTTGTCCGTCCGTCAGTCCGTCCGTCCGTCTGTACCCACGGAATCTCTGCAACTATTAGTCCGATTTGAAAAATTCTTTTGCATTCGGAAGCTTGAAATATGCAAATGATGATCCTTCACTTCGTTTCTTTTTTACGATGAACAATTTTGCCGCTAGGGGACGTAAATGCAGATGATGTCGAATTCAAAATTACGTTTTAATCCACACATTTGCTTCTAACCATCCGATTGAAAAAATTATTTTATCTTTCGATTCCGTTTATGTCGAAGAGTGTTTTAGATATAGTTTCATTTTCAAATTACGCATAGATTTTCCGCTAGGGGGCGCAAAAGTAAATTACATTTTTTCCGATAACTCTTCTCCTAAAACTCCGATTTGAAAAATCTTTTTTCAGCGGATACATCTTCTAATGGAAACTCTTTTGCATATAATTTCCAATTTTTGGTAAAAAATACTTTGGCCACCAGGGGGCGTAAGTGTTAATTTTTGCTTCTGATGTATTTGCCATAAAATATGAACTTCTATAATATCAATTGAAAAAACTCTTTCGTGGACTGATGCACTCACATCGATAAACTTTTTCGGAATACTTTCTTCCTAAAATATCCCTAAGTTTCTCCGCCAGGGGCGTAGATGTATATCTTATTTTTGTCAATATCTCTACTTCTAGGAGTCCGATTTGAAAATTTTTTCTTTGTTGGATAGTTTTTTTCGTGTGACATGTTTTTCATATAAATTCAAAATTTTCAAGTAATTCATAGACTTTCCGCTACGGGGCGTAAAGGTAAATTGCGTTTCGCCCTATATCTCTGCTTCTAAATCTCCGATTTGAAACATTCTTTCTGCACCGGATACAGCTCCTGATGGTAAATCGTTTGCACATAATTTCTAATTTTTTTTTTAAAAATGGTTTGGCCACCAGGTGGCGTAAATCTTAATTTCCGCTTCTGATGCATTTGCAGCAAAATATCAGCTTCTAAATTCTCAATTAAAAAAACGTCATTTGTAGACCGATACTACTCATGTCGACAAACCTTTTAACATTTTCTTGTTAAAATAGTGAATGGTTTCTACGCCAGGGGGCGTAGATGTATATCTTATTTTTGTCAATGTCTCTACTTCTAGGGGATCGATTTGAAAAATTCCATTTTTGTTGGATAGTGTTTCCAGTATGACATGTGCTTCATATAATTTCAAAATTTTCAAGTAATTCATAGACTTTTCGCTAGGGGGCGTAAAGCTAAATTGCGTTCCTCCCTATATCTCTGCTTCTAAATCTCCGATTTGAAAAATTCTTTCTGCACCGGATACAGCTCCTGATGGGAAATCGTTTGCACATAATTTCTAATTTTTGTAAAAAAAAAATGGTTTGGCCACCAGAGGGCGTAAACCTTAATTTCCGCTTCTGATGTATTTGCAGCAAAATATGAGCTTCTAAATTCTCGATTGAAAAAAACGTCGTTTGTAGACCGAACTACTCGTGTCGACAAACCTTTTAGAAACATTTTCTTCTTAAAATAGTGCATGGTTTCTGCGCCAGGGGGCGTAGACGTATATCTTATTTTTGACAATATCTCGACTTCTAGGAGTCCGATTTAAAAAAATCCTTCTTTGTTGGATAGTGTTTCTAGTGTGACATGTTTTTCCTAAAAATTCAAAATTTTCAAGTAATTCATAGACTTTCCGCTAGGGGGAGTACAGGTAAATTGCGTTTTCTGCTCCTAAAACTCCGATTTGAAAAATTCTTCCTGTATCGCATATAAGACCTGATGGAAAATTATTTTCACATAATTTCTAATGTTTCGTAAAGAATGGTTTGGCTACCAGGGGTCATAAGTGTTAATTTCTGCTTCTGATGTATTTGTAGCAAAATGTGGGCTCCTGAAAACTCGACTAATTTTTTTTCTTGGACTGATACCGCTAATATGGATAAACCTTTTGAGAATACTTTCTTCCTAAAATAATGCATGGTTTTCCCATCAGGGGACGTAAAGTCACATCTTATTTTTGTCAATAAATCTGTTTCTAAGAGTTCGTAAGCTCAAGATTCTGTTTACACCAATATCTGAGGGATTAAAGACCCGATTGAAAAACTTCTTTCTTCCGTTAGATACTATTGTTTTCCATACCGGTTCCATTGCCTTTGAATAGCTTTGATAAATTTAATTTGCGTCAGAACGGATTCAAAAGACGTGCTTATTGCAGCCGAAGATTCGGTGTCATCTTTCTTGTTGGATAGTGTTTTCAGTGTGACATGTTTTTCATATAATTTCAAAATGTTTAAATAATTCATAGACTTTTCGCTAGGGAGCGTGAAGGTAAATTGCTTTCCCCCCTATATCTCAGCTTCTAAATCTCCGATTTGAAAATTCTTTCTGCACCGGATGCAGCTCCTGATGGAAAATATTTTTCATATAATTTCTAATGTTTGGTAAAAACGGTTTAGCCACCAGGGAGCATAAATGTTAATTTCTGCTTCTGATGTATTTGTATCAAAATCTGTGATGCTGAAAACTCGACTAAAAATTATTTTCTTTGACCGATACCGCTCATATTGAAAAACGTTTTGAGAATACTTTCTTTCTAAAATAATACATAGTTTTCCCACCATGGGACGTAAAGTCACAGTTTATTTTTGTCGAGAGCGTTTCCGGTGCGAAGTGTTTCTCATATAAATTCATATTTTCCTTAACGCACAAGTCTTCAACCAAAGGGCGTAAGCTCACGATTCCGTTTACAGCAATATCTGAGGGATTAAAAACCTGATTACAAAACTTCTTTCTTCCGTCAGATACTATTTATTGTTTTCCATACCGGTTCCATTAACTTTGAATAGCTTTGATAAATTTAATTTGCGTCAGAACGGATTCAAAGTACGTGCTTATTGCACCCGAAAATTCGGTGTCATCTTTCTTGTTCCCATTGTGATCAACACTACTGACAATTTCTCACTAATGGCAGTCTTAAATGGTTGTCTAGATCCCGTGCTGATGCACGTGACAACGCATTTTGCATTCACACTGCGTACGTCACGCTTACGTACATCTGCATAAAGGTTTCTAAATCAGTGACCGGTGTATGTTTACATCAACGAGATAGAAATACGTAGAGCGCTTACGTCGGGGAACGGGTGAAGCCACCGGAAACAAGTGGCAGCCATGTTTGATGAGGTACAGAACGATTTCCGTTCCGTGTTAAGCAAGGGAGTTTTCGTAATATATGGTTTGATGTTAAATAATTATATAACTCAGAAATGTTGTTATAAACACCTAGGGGATGAGACTAAAACTTTAACGTATCAAATAACGCTTTTCATTGTTAGTTGACGGCAATAGTGTTTTAAAAAAAATGATATTTTAATGGATGCAGCTTGCTGTCGTTGAATAAAATCTCATGCCGTAATTTTTTGACATATAACAAATTTTTTGGAGCAAATTTTCAGAGAAATATAAGTCAGCGGTAATAGAGTAAATGAAAAAAAAAAAAGAAACACAAAAATAAAAAATACAGTTGCACTCAATCCGCAATTTCGGTAAAAATTTTAGATATTCGTGGGTCATCACCATGAGAATGCTGAATCATCCCACAGCTTATCACTCCAAATACATAGACGCCAAATATTTTATGAGAGTTTTAAATGAAAAAAAAAGAGCATGTGTTTCAAAAGATGACTTTTCTGAGTAAATTTTTTGGGGCACACATCACATTGCTGAAGCATTTCACCTGTGTGAAGGAGCATATGCTTTGAAAGATAACTTTTACGAGTAAATTGATGGGAACATACATCACACTGGTAAGGTTTTTCACCTGTGTGAATGAGCATATGCTTTGAAAGATGACTTTTACGAGTAAATTGATTGGAACATACATCACACTGGTAAGGTTTCTCACCCGTGTGAATGAGCATGTGCTTTGAAAGAACACTTTTATCAGCAAATTGTTTGGAGCATACATCACACTGGTGAGGCTTTTCACCTGTGTGAATGAGCATATGCTGTGAAAGAGCACTGATATTTAAAATGCGCAGTACTATGGCATTTTAAATATCAACAATGTGCTGATAATTGTGATTATTCACGAAACTGTAACACTAAATTTGTAATGAAGCATAACACGATCGCCGAACAGCTGAAAGAACCGAGGTGACTCCTTGACACACACAGAATTTGTACCTCATCAAAGATGGCGGGCTCTCCCCTCGTTGGCTTCAGCTGCCACCGCAGAGAACTAATCACAGAAGCACTCTATGTATTTCTATCTCGTTGGTTTACATAGAGAGAATATATTTTTTTGCATCGAATAAGACGATTCATTAAAAAAATCGAATTTGAGTTTGATTTGGAAAACATATTACCTTTGTGGGTGGGCGGTCAATTTTTCAACAAATGCAAAATCTTTTCGACTGAAATTAGTCTCTCGGGTTTTTTCTATTTCTGTTTAATTCATTTCAGACTAGGAAGATAAAACGTGCATAAATATGAGGTGGAAATAGATTTCTTTCGTAGCTGTGAAACAAATATGTGAACATTCAAAGCAATTTTAATAGGAAACTTGAAAATACTTTTTAATTAAAAGTTACCTGAAGACCGAAGTCCCTTTTAAGTTCGAGAAATTCTTCTTATAATGTTAAGGAACATTCTTGAAATTGCACCTAGGTAGAGCAATGTTGTGGCTAATCATAATTTTTGTCATCTAACGAAGGAAAACAGCGTCTCAATTTTGCATTTCAACTTGGTCAGATGTTAAATAAATACATCTTGTATACTGCATTTTTCCTCAGTTTAAAAAGTTCTGAAACAACCTGAAATGTTTTTTCTTGATCCGCAATTCCGATTACTTCTCTTTCTCGCTGAATGGAAGTTGCAAATCTGCAGAGGTGATGATGTTCTCCTTCGAGTCCTACATATACTCAGTTCTTTCAAGTGGTTGAAAGAAACAGAAAATGCTTTTACAAACATGCAACAACAGCATAATATTCAGCAATTTTTCCCTCTTGAAGTGCAAAATCAACATTAATTTGCTCCTGCAAATTTCATATTTATTTCGATCTTTCGTATTAACGTTCGTTCGTAGAAGTACTTTTCCAAACGCTCCATTCGTGGCGCCAGATATTAGAGCAAGACCTGATTCCACTTTTCCTTTGGTATTTTTGCGGTTAACAGCTTTTATGACATGGTAAACAACAATATTCGAATCGTTGGAGATAAATTCGGTTATTAGATGCTCTGTGCAAAATGCAGTGTGTGGAAATAACATCAGGGTTTCGCTTCTCTATTTCAAATCAATCTCAGATGCTCGAAACATACATAAACGGCTTCCACGATATCTATTTCTGATACCGTAGTCTTAAGTTCTTCTGTTTATAATTATTCGGTTGAAGAATCTCTATCAACAAATTTCAAGATATCTAAACGCCGAGGCTTTCTACTCATATCAGATGATTCATCAGTTTGGAACATGTAAGGAAAACCCAGTTTGGTACACATGGTCGAGCATATGTAGAAACCTGCTCCTCTACATACGTTATGACTTATATTCGGCTTGCCTACAGGTCCTATAAACAGAAAGCTGGACGTCTGTAACTGTTTTTGTTTATCATTTATCGTTCTTCTAATAATTTCTTTACAGGTTGGTGTGTTGACTTTTCACTAGTTGTTTGTCGTTTACTTGTTTGCGCCATGAATTCAGCTAATCGGGAACACGCTTCTAGACCTAACGCCTTCTTAACGTCGCATGTGATGTCTTTAAATAACGTACATGTTTTAACGAAATGTCAAAGTTCGTTGCAGCAAAATGCTGTTTCAGTTTTACCTGCACCCTGAAGTCATTGAATGGGACTGTATCGCATCAGACGCTGGACAAGACTGTATCGTAGAAGTGAAGTAGGATTTTTATCACCTGTGCACATACGTTATGTAACAAAATAACTTTTGTCATAATTTCTCTTGCAAGATACGGCTTTATGTTACATCTGGATGCTGAACCAATAGAAAGAACACGAATATCGACATTTACTATGCTGTCACCTGCTTGAGTTATAAGTTTGCGTATCCTAAAGTTTAATCGTAACAATTCATTTCCAGTGCAAATGAAAAGCACACCGGACAAAAAAGTAGTCAACCCTGGCAGAACTTACCTAATAACGGATGGTGGCGCCTATTGCATTGATAACATTACAAATCTAGTGTGGTAGAGACTCCACGAGGTTATGGATGTATTGAACGTCGATTTGCAGCCTCTAGTGCGTTAATTGGTCCCGAAGTTCCGCCAGAGTACGTGGGTGTCTATTCGGCGTTTCACTTTCTGTTCCAAATGATCTCACAGCTTTTCAATAGGATTTAAATCTGGGGGTTTGGTTGGCCAGTAGAGGTGAGAGAGTGTTGCTGATTGTTTCGTCGTGCCATTCAGACACAGTTTTAGCCCCATTCACACGGCGACTGTTGTCTTGGAAGACAGGAATTGCAATGTGATGCTGCTGCTGGAGATGTAGGGCAAAGGGCAATACTTCGTCATTCAGAATGCGGAGGACCACATGCTGGTTCATATTCATCGTCATTACAACGAAAGGGCCCATTTCGTGGTACGAAAAACATCCCCAACACATCACAGAACCACCTCCAGCTTGAACAACACCTTCGACACAATCGAGATTAGAGGGTTCACTGGGCCTGCGATGCACTCGTCGCCTCCCATCATTGGAGTACAAACAAAAACGAGACTCATCAGACCAAATTACTGATTTCCAATTCTTCACAGTAACGTTTTTGTGCCTTTGAGACCATTGATCACGTGCGACCTTGTGACTTGCTGTTAAAAGAGGACTCTTCCGTGGCACTCTGCTCCAAATGTCCATCGCCTGCACTCCTCGTCGCAATGTCCTTTCGGAAATTGATTGGAGTGGAATTTCATTGACTATTTGGAGCAATTGTTGCCTGTTTTGAAACCGATTTGCAGTTGCCAGGAGTGAAACGTGGTGCGGTCTCCGTTCGTGAGAATCGTTTTCCGGCCACAGTTACGTCTCCGATTTTCAGTTGACTACAAACTACACCATTGTTTGTAGACCCGCTGAACAGCACGATTCACCACACCAACAAATTGGTCGACTTCATTCGTTTTGTGTCCGTGGGCACGGCCAAACACGATGGCTCCCTTTTGCCACTCAGTAATGTCTGTCTTACGACCCATATTGCAGACTAAATTCAACACACACGTTGCTCTTCACCACTTCACGAGACAGAAATGATCCTGTAGACCACGTCAGAGCTATTTATCTCCCAGCAATGCTATCACGGTGCCTTCTGTGCAACCAGAAACTTGCTACTGTCATTTCTGTTAGGGGTGACAAATTTTTCTCCAGTGTGCTCACGAAACACTGCAAACCGATGTCAGCATCATATACACTGACGGAAAAAAATCCCAACACCAAGAAGGGGTTGTGTTAGATAAACGACAGTTGGTAGGCGGTGAGAGTACATCTGTAAGATGACGTCTATGCAAATTTCGCGCCCGGCGCATACGTGTGGCGCTAGTAGCGCCCTCGGAACATGCAAAGCAGGTTTGCTGTAAATACGCGCTGTAACGTTCGTGAGCGTTAGTTATCGTTGAGATTCGACGTAGTGTGTTGATGTTAGTCAAGAATGCCTTTAAGAAGACGAAGAAGCCATTATCAACAGCTCACGGAGTTTGAACGAGGTCGTGTAATAGGGCTACGAGAAGGTGGATTTTCTTTCCGCAATATTGCAGAACGACTTGGCAGGAATGTAGCCACTGTGCATGATTGTTGGCAGCGGTGGTCAAGGGAAGGTACTGCCTCAAGAAGACCGGGTTCCGGTCGGCCACGTGGCACCACTGAGAGGGAAGACCGCCGTGTACGGCGTATGGACATGGCGCATCGTACCGCGTCTGCGGCAGCAATTCGAGCTGCAGTTGCCACCACAGTGACACAACGAACTGTTACAAATCGGTTACTGGAAGGACAGCTCCGAGCCAGACGCCGTGTAGCGTGCATTCCACTTACTCCAAACCACTGCCGTTTTCGACGTCAGTGGTGTCAAGCTAGAGCTCATTGGAGGACGGAGTGGAGATCTGTTGTGTTTTCTGATGAAAGCCGGTTCTGCCTGGGTGCCAGTGATGGCCGTGTGTTGGTTAGAAGGAGGCCAGGTGAGCGCCTGCAACCAACCTGTCGGCGGCCGAGACACACTGGACCTACACCTGGAGTTATGGTCGGCGGAGCAATTCTCTATGACAGCAGGAGCACTCTCGTGGTTATCCCACGCACCCTGATGGCACAGTTGTACGTCGGTCTGGCGATTCAACCTGTTGTGCTGCCATTCATGAACAGCATTCCAGGGGGTGTTTTCCAACAGGATAACGCTCGCCCGCATACCGCTGTTGTAACCCAACATGCTCTACAGAGTGTTGACATGTTGCCGTGGCCTACTAGATCACCAGATCTTTCACCAATCGAGCACGTATGGGATATCATTGGACGACAACTCCAGCGTCACCCACAACCAGCATTAACCGTCCCTGTATTGACCCACCAAGTGCAACAGGCATGGAACTCCATCCCACAAACTGACATCCAGCACCTGTACGACACAATGCATGAACATTTACCTGCTTGCATTCAACATTCTGGCGGTTACACCGGTTATTAATGTACCAGCATTTTACATTTAAAATGGCTATTCTCGCGCTTACAATAAGCTGTGATCTTGAAACCTTAATCGATTAAATATGTTACCTATACAAATGTATTGCCGCCATTTCATTCCTCTACAACTATTTTTTCGTGGTGTTGGGATTTTCATTCCGTCAGTGTATTTTATAGACATTTTTCCCGTTACTTTGCCCGTCTCCAGTTAAAATTGTCAGTCGTGAGCACCTGGCATCAAGAAAATATGTGATGCTCACATCCTTTCTGACTGATTACCTGCTAAAAGGGCTGTAACAATGACGACGAATCTACGAAAGGAGAAAGACGTTTGAGTAACCTATTTTCTTCCCAAAGGAATGATGACCGCATCAGGGAGATTCTCCATTCCCAATAAGTCCTTGGGTTCTGTAGCAGAGTATAAAGGATTAAAATTGAGCACTTGTCCCCTCTCATTCTGAATTTAGAATTGAAACCAGACACCGCAACTTAGACAACAATGAAATATTGTCTGCCAAATTTTGCAGTGTTTATCTAGATTTCGCGATTAATTTCTGCAACTTGGTCAAAAATGAAAAATTATCTGCCAAATTCCGTATGGTCCATCAAAATTTCTCCACGAGTTATGGCTATCTGACATAATAGGGCCATCCAGAAAGTAAGCGGGGTTAGCACATCACTCATGCTCATGCATTCGCTTCAGAGTCACGCATGTGCAGTTGTGTTGCCTCATCCATTAGCCACGCCCTGACGCCATTTTGTGATATTGTGCTTAAGTTAAAGGTTTGTGCTATGATTTAATAATGTTTAAGTTAACAGAACGTCACGCCGACTGCGAAGTCCGGTGATAAGGTTTCTGAGTACGAGAAACGTCAATCCAAGTAAGATTCAACGGAACATTTGCGAATTTTAGGGAGAAAACTCAATGAGTGCATTTCCCTGAAGTTTCGAAATCACAGCAGAGAAGCTACAGTACTGCAAAAGTGTGTGTGTGTGTGTGTGTGTGTGTGTGTGCATGGTGGGTGCCAAAGATGTTTACCGAAGAGCACAAATGAAGCGGGGCGATACGCAGAAGACTTATAATGACGGATTACACGACAAAAGGGCGAACGACTAAAGAGCGCAGAAAAAAGGGGGAACGTCAAAAGGGCGATACGACAAAAGGGCGATACGACAAAAGGGCGATCCGACATAAGGGTGCATGACAAAAGAGCGATGTGACTAAAGGGCGGTACGATAAAAGGGCGCTGCGACAGAAGGGCGCACGGCTACCAGACTTACGGTTCACTAAACTAAGAAAATTATTTAACCAATTTGCAAGAAACGTTACAGAAGATGAAAATTTCCAAATTGCTTATTTCATTGTGTATTCAAATCCCAACTGAATGCAAATGTTAATTTTTCTGTACTTAAAAAACCTATAGGGTGTGCTTTCAAAAAGATATTATTTCCAAAATGGCCCGTGAGGACTTCAAGCAAATTGTTTATTTCTTTGTGTATTCAAATCCCAATTGAGCGCAGATGTGACAATGTTTGTACTGAAATGCAACCTATACAGAAGGCTTCCTAAACGATGTTATTTTAAAAAAGGCCTACCGTCCCTTTGAGTAAATTGCTCATTTCTTTGTATGCTCAAATCTTAAATAAAATCAGACGTGGCATTGTTGTACTCCAAATGCATCCTTAGATCCTATCCGTTAATATATGGTTCGTAGTTGAAGCACAAAAATGTGTATGCAATAAGAAGGCATATAAGCGTGAAACATGTCCATATTCATTATTGTGTAGCGTAAAAATTATCTATCTCAAAACACCCAGTTATCCCAATTGAATACATTACAAGGAACTGATGTCTGCCATAAATTTTCAGCAGTTTTTCAGCACTTTTAATTTTCAGGCTGGTTCAAACGAGTTTAGGGCAACTGACCACAAACGTTTAAGTGAAGGGGGAGGGGGCGTTCTATGCAAGCCAAGCGAGAATTGTACTTTAAGTTGAGGAAATAAATTGCCGTGACTTAGTACATTTTTTAAAACCACAGTGTTTGACGAAACAAAGTGTTTTGAGATAGATTATTTGTATGCTATATTGCATGACTCATGCTGTGTTCAGGAAAGGACAATACGGTGAAGTTCTTTAATACCGCTGAGCTCTTACTTAGGCGTTAAATGTTTACGTTAAATGCTTACATTTCAAGTTATTAATATTTCCTATAACATGTCAAGTTATTAATATTTCCCTTTTACTTAATTAATACATAGGCCCTACACGTGGGCCTTTTTAACAGTTTTTAATTTCCCGACTACATATTCATAACATTTCCATATCAAACCAAGTTGATAATAGTGCTCTTTTACTTAGGCACTAAATGTTTAGCATAGGCCCTACGCCTAGGCCCTTTTAACAGTTTTTATTCTACCTATGTCATATTCAAAACGTTTACAGATAAAGTCAAGTTAATAATATCGCGCTTTTACTTAGGCATTAAATATAAACTCATAGGTCCTAAGCCTAGGTCTTTTAAACAGTTTTTATTCTACCGATGTCATATTCACAACGTTTACGTATCAACTAAAGTTAATAATATAGCGCTTTTACTTAGACACTAAATATTAATTCATAGGCCCTAGGCCTTTTAAACAGTTTTTGTTCTACCGATGTCATATTCACAACGTTTACGTATCAAATCAAGTTAATAATATTAGCATTTACAAACTTAAGAGAAGAGCGACAATACAGCAACTCCTACCACCGTCCCCACTGCCCCTCCAGGTCAGTCCAAATCAAAGGCGGGAAAACATTATCTCTTTCTACTAATAAGCTTCGGGGAAACAGCGGCTAAGAATTTTTCCCTCTGTAATTACAGATGTGTACAAACTATCTGCAATGATTTTGAAAGCGTTGACGATGGACAACTGTTCATTTGCGAGCTCCTAAAAAAAGGGAGAGAAATAGACAGTTTTTTAAAAATTTTGCTGTGCTATCTGCAAAAAAAAAAATAAATAAATAACTGCAGAACTCTGTCAATTTTTCAAGCATCCCGCATAATTCTGGGTCTCTTTGAAAGTGCGGGGCCTGGTGCCGAAGCCCCACATAGCGAAGGAAAACGTTCATTGAACAAAAATATGTGACATTTCTTTTCCTTTTTTTTATAACAAATAGAGCATATTATTTTGCATTATAGAATCTATAAAGTATACAGTTATTTACATCGCCTTGTGGGTAACTGATTCCTACTTTTTGTTTTCGAATACGTCTGATTTCGGTTGGTATTATTTGAATACACAAAGAAGTACTGAATTTACTGAAACGGGCCCGGGGCTTTTTTAGAAATAACATGGTTTAGAAAGCCTTCTGTATAGGATGAGACGTCTGATTTCAGTTGGGATTTGAATACACAAAGAAATATGTAGTTTGCTCAAAGGCGGTGCCGGTTTTGGAAATAATAACTTTTAGAAATCTTGCAGTTAAGTAAAAAAATATCAAGCCCGTTGATCCGCCCTTTTATCTTGGCGCCTTTTTTTCACTTTGTCCTTTTTTCGTATCGCCCTTTTGTCCTATCGCCTTTTTGTCGTATCACCCTTATGTTGTATCGCCCTTTTGTTGTGCGTCCTTTTAGCTCATCGCTCTTTTGTCTTGCGCCCTTTTGTCGTGTCGCTGTTTTGTCGTCTGCCCTTTTGACGTTCGCTCTTTTGTGGTGCGCTGTTTTGTCGTTCGCCATTTTGTCGTGCGCAGTTTTGTCGTGATACGATAATGACGGGAGATGGGACTTGGGTCTCTCACATCACACCTGAATCGAAACATTAGTTCCTGCAATGAAAACACACGTGCTTGCATATTGGCAAAAATTTAAAACACGAGGAAGGTCATGTCCAGTGGCTTTTGGGAAAGGAAAGGAATTTTGGAAGTGGAATTCCTGCCTAAAGTCACGGTAGGAAACGTGGCTGATTATTGCGATACGCTGAGAAAGTTGCATGTGCAATTCAAAACAAACGGTGCAGCATACTGAGCAAGGGAATTGTTCTTCTCAATGTCAACGCAAGGCCTCATGCCACGAATGTGAAGCAAAGCCTGGTCGCCGAATTTCGATGGGAGCAGCGGGTCCATCCTCCATACAGTCCACATTTGGCACCCAGTGACGATCATTTCATTCTCCACTTGAAACGATTTCTTGCTGGCCAGTGGTTCGATGACGAGAATGACCTGAAGACAACGGTTGAGCAGGGGCTCAAAACCCAGGCGACAGACTACTGTGTGGAGGATACCCTGCCACGATATGACAAATGCTTTAACATCCACTGGGAATATGTTAAAAAGCAGATTAAGATATGCAGATTTCAACGCACATTAAAAATTAGTAATCAATATATTTGGCGTAAAGCTACATCTTCCTCCGCGCTAGGTAGGGGGTAGCTAGGCTTTGCGTCACATTCGTGTCATGAGGCCTTGCGTTGACATCAGTCCTGCAATGGAAATACATCGGCTTGCATACAGACCACGGATGTAAGGAAAAAATGTCACATTTTGAACGCTTATATCTTCGAAACTAATAATCGTAGAGTAATAAATAATGCATAATTAGATAGTTTATAGAGTCCCATAACAAAATAAGTTTCAACTCCACACCCCTTAACCCTTCGATAGAGTAGCGTTAGAAATTTAAGCTAAATTTCGCGTGATTTTGTTTCGCCGCATGCCGTTTTAAGGTTGATAACTAGTGAATAGATAATGATAGCGATGACCTCAGTCTCGCATTCCGTAACTGACGATCAGAGATAACGGAGTATGTGATAAACCGAAATAAAGTGGATTTAAAATGTATTTGGTTTTTAGATTAAAAAAATTTCGTGACGAAAATTCGGAAATATCACGAAAATCCAGCAAAAATTGCTATAAGTGATATAAAGTGATATGAAGATATGAAGTGGAAGAATCAACTAGAGAAGAACTAGTGGAATCCGAAAAAATCCGCTAAGTCATCAACCGAAGGGTCACGGGAATGTAGGGAGCGTCAAAAATCCGCGCGCCAGTATTCGTTTCACCCGAATTCCACTCTAGGACCACAGCCTTCCAATTTAACTGCACAAACTGCGGCTGAACAGCAAGAACAGATAGAGATTGATGTCATCGATCCAAATTTTCAAGTTTTCACACTGAGCATGGAATACTTATGAACACCGCCAGTCTTTACAATTTCGCTGGATGATGAATGCATTACGTCTCAAACCTGTACACCGCCGATGCATTCCGAATTTAGACAAGGACAAGAGCAACAACAAGAAGAGAACATTAGGCCCAAGACGTATCGCCAAATTTATAACAACGTAACTAAGGAGTTTGAAATATTTTTTCTGAAAAACGATTTCTTCAGAAACAATTTTAGTAATAACTACTGGCAATGATTATACTAAGTCTGCTATTTATACTAATATTAATTTATAATCCGCATAATTGACTATGGATTGTATAAGTTGTTTCTAAGTAAACAAAGTAAAACTTTTCTTTCATTTATTTCGTAAAAGTTTTATATCTGAAAAAAATCAAAGGAGCGCAGAAGCAACAGTACCGTAATGCTACGTCGACTGTCCTTCACTAAATATTTTAAGGACGTAAAACTAGTGAGATAGTGCCATGAAATAGAGACAGTTCATGTAGTTCTACGATGTAGGTTGTGCTACAGTGCCCTTTTAATATTTATTTTTTTTGGTTTATCTTCAAACGGTACTTACTTTCTAGATGGCCCTAGTATAGCTATACCTCAAAGGTATTCACATTTATTGTTACAAGCATAGGACAAAACTTTGTTACAAAATCTCCTGCAATAAATGCATATTATAGTAAATTAATAAAAAACGAGAATGCATAGTCAAAATATGTTATTTATCATAAAAATGCACTCAGTAATATCATTTACCATATGAAATGCAAGGGACAGTTAAAAAAAGCAGAAATTTTAAGACCTTTTAGTCGTTCTTAAAAGAGGAAAGCGTGAAATCTTGTGCCTTTTTGTTTCAGAGGGAATCGACTAATCTATTTTTGATACATCTTTAAAAAAGTTTTTTTCTGACCGCAAAAAAACTGCAATTTTCTGTATTTAATGTAAAATGGTGACAAAGTGTTTTTTGAGAAAATTACTTTTCCACCAATACTTTAACAGTTTCGAAACTTCGTCTTTTCACGCCTTTGAAACCACTTCTTTGTGATTAAATTTAACTATCTCTTTTGGAAGCAATTATCGATTTTAGTTTTCAGGGCAGATAAGATATTACTCCATATTATCCCTATCGGAAAACATTTTCGCGTCATAATGCAGCGGCAAAAACCATTTTGTTTTAATTGAAATCCTATCGCTAGACAGAGCCAGAAGCAATCACTCATGCGAATTGAGTCACCGTTCCTTTGCCGCTGCCTATGTCCCAGGTGATCCTCACGACCAGCTGCAACTGCTAAATTTTGAATGGGGAACAAATTGGTAATGTCGAAAGCAGTTTGGAATGCAACATGTGTCGGAGAATATGGCCTCCAACTAAGTCCGCGAGTCTGTGCTTTGCGTGATCACACACGTTCTTCCATGCTATTATTTTCTTCTTATTCCTCTACGTCGCACTAAGAAAAAATTTGACCCTGCCTCCGACGGTTGAATCAGAACATCACAGAAGCTCTTTCTTTAATCTCAAGCACCAAAACTTATCACGGATTTAAGAAATACTAGACGAATCGACGGTTGGGTTTGTTTTTTTTAAGGATAAACTCATATGAAACAACAAATTTAAACTTTATTTGATTGACAAATTCATTCAACCACTCCAGTAAAGATAATAGTCCAGGTTCGTAGTTTTGTTTCTCTTCGACTGGCACATCTACATGGTAAGACCTTTACTTTGATACCTGAACCATATTTTTACGTTCATGCGTTCTCTCAAAATAGGTCTCACAGTAAAAAACCTTTTAGAATGAAGATATAGATAAAGCAACTCAATATGAACATTCTAAATATTTTCACTAACAATGGTCAATGGTATGTTTATTTACATCTTTACATAATGGGAAACATCTTACCTACATGAATAAACTGGATCGAATGAATATTAAATTGTACAAGGAGTGTTCAAATGAAAAGGTACGAAACGACACTGTGGGTATAAATGAAGACTTTATTCAAAGTATACACCATAGGCCGTAGCACAACGATCTCATTGATTAACGAGCCGAAGGATTCCTTGTTCCCAGAATTCCTGTGGCCGTTACGAGACCCAGTCCTGCACAGCGTCCTTGAGTTCGTCGTCCGAGTGGAAGCGCTTCCCTTTCAGATGTTTTTTCAGGGGACCAAACACATGGAAATCGCAGAGCGACATGTCCGGGATGTAGGGCGGATGGTCAAGCTGCTCCCAATGGAACTTGGCCAGTTCCGCGTCTGTGACCCTGAAGACGTGTGGACGCGCGTTATCATGGAGCAAAACCACACCCTCCGTGAGCAGCCCCGGTCTTTTGTTCTTGATGGACCTGCGTAGGCTTCGGAGTGTCTCACAGTACACATCGGAGTTAATGGTTCGTCTGTGCTGGAGGAATTCAACATGTAGTGGACCTTGGACGTCGAAAAAGACGGTGAGTAACACCTTGCCTGCTGACGCCACGGCTTTGAACTTTTTAGGGGAGGTGACGACGCATGCTTCCACTGCATGCTGTCCCGCTTTGTCTCTGGCTCGTAGTGATGGCACCAGCTCTCATCACCTGTGACGATTCGCTCCAGGAAAGCGGGGTCTTCATGATACCGAAACAGATGTTGAAGTGCTAGCCCCATACGCAGTTCCTTTTGCTGGTCGGTGAGCTGCTTCGGAACCCACTGCGCGCACACCTTCCGATAACGCAACCTGTCGTGAACAATTGTCCACACTGTTCCAACGCTGACATCCACCTCCACCGCCAACATTCGCAATGTGACACGCCGATCACCTCTCACTAGGTCGTCCACCTTGTCGATGAGATTGGCCGTGATGACTGTGTTTTCCTCGTCTGGTCTCGGGTCATCAACCACACTCTTACGGCCTGCACGAAAACGGGCACTCCATTTTCTCACTGACTTGTCGGACACACAGTCTTCCCCATATACGGTCACCATCCGGCGAAGAATAGCGGCCGGTTTAACACCTTCCGCTGTCAGAAATCGGATAACGCCTCGCTGCTCCTCAGTCGTCGAATTTTGCGATGTGAACGCCATCCTGTCCTCACACGCACTGCCGCGTCAACTGGACGGCGCTCTTTATAAGAGCCTCTGCTCTCTCCTGCGCATGCGGGCGCCCGCGCATTCTCCGATCCACGCCGGCGACTCCAATCGCATCCCTAGATGTGTCGCTACGTTCTCCCATAGCGGCATAGGCAAATATGTTAACGATTACGTTCTTATGACGTTTCGTACCTTTTCATTTGAACACCCTTATATATATACATCACACAGTCCAAAGGCATAACGCAAGCAGGTCTTCGAGAGTGTTCGCTGTTCTGATGAGAAGAACTTTGATACGAATGCCTGCTAGCGTTGCTTTGCGCAACGGTTCGCTCAGAAAAGAGAAGACTTCGGACTTTGGACTATCTTAGTCCCTCCATGCCTCCGCCTTCAACAGCGCGTGAGTCAACCGCACGCTTCTCCGATAGAATTTACGTGGGAACTTTGCCGCCCCACAACGCCCGAACCGTTGCCCCAATCTCATTTTTCTCTTCGACAGGCACATCTACATGGTATTTATTTTGAACTTCAACTACATCTTTACGTTCAACAATTCTCTCAAAATAGGACTCACAGTAAAAAGCCTTATAGAATTAATATATAGGTTTTCTCTTGAATACATCTAAATAAAGTAAACTAGGTATGATCAAAAAGTGACAAATACGCAAAATTTAGAACCAAACGTAAAAAGTAAAATGTACAAGAGCTGGCCAACGTTTTGTGAAATAAGATGACGCTTAATTTGTACATGTCAACTGAACAAAATATACGAGAACGAAAAAATATGTACTAAATAAACAGTGCTCGAGGGATGAACAAGAGAAGCGAAGTAAACACAGCAGGGGCGAGAAATAAATCCCTAAACAAACTAAATATATACTAAATAAAATGAAAGTACAAAATGAGCAAAATGTCGATGGCTGAAAAAAAAGGTACGAAATGTGTAAAATAATAAAAGAAATTAAGTCTGCGAGACGTATGCACCTCTGCCTATACGATTGGACTTGCCAAATCTACGTAGCAGTGACGTCAATGACCAACGCGGAATATATTTAGACTGCACGTGCATGAAGTGTCAGTTCGCCAGTATAAAGTCTTTGCAATTGGGAAAGGGAAGCACTTGTCTAAGTTTTAACTGAGAATTTTTATAGACGTGACTAGCATATGAGCAACTTCAGTCATTGATAGCTGTTCGAGAGATGTAGAGAAAACGTGCAGCAAAAATGGTAGGAAAAGAGGCATAGGCATCGAAGCAAAGTGCCAGAAAGGAGGTTGTAACCTACTGTTGGTGGTTAAAATGTGCGTCTGGGACAACGGACAATTCACGATCCTTCAGTTAGCAATATACTACATCTAAGACGGAAAAAGAAACTTTTCCCAATACATAATACAACAAACGCTCTTGTGGATGCGCTTGAATCTTCGACGGCCCATTCATGTGCTCATGTTCACCAATCGTTATAGAAAGCTCGGCTCCCAGTGGTTACAGAAGCACGGTGACTGGACGTTCAAACACCAAGAGATAGTCGTTTGTTCCGATGAGTCCAGGTTCCAGCACCAACATACCGATGGAGAGGTCTGCATTCGACGCAGCGTGTGTGAATAACTGCAACTAGATTGACCGGTTAAACGGGAGAAGCACACCGGTAGGGTTTCAAGCTATAGATATTGTTCTCATGGTCCTCACTAAGTCCCTTCATCTCCACTGAACACACCCTCAATGCCAGATTCAACTTCAGCACAGTTCGAGCTAAGTGTCCCTCTACATGGTGGCTGCGTATCCGGATGGCACTGGACTCTTTTAGAGATTCCACAGGCACAAGATATGTGTTGAGAGGTAGTGATTCGAGGACTATGCTACCTTATCAGCCAGATTCTCCCACAAAAATCCCATTGAACATTTGTTGGATGTGTTGTTCTCGGGTCTGTGCCAGTGTCTCACTCCGTCGTTGAACTCCTTGACGTCATACTGTCCATCTGGTATAGAATATTTTAAGTGAATTCTAGAAGTAGGTCCGTAAGCCGGTCGAGCTGTTTTATCCATTCGGTACTACACCCCAGAGGCGTCAAAGGGTCACAGAAGCTACGGGCCGAAGTTCCCAATAAGCGCTTTAAAAACTTTTAAGAAAACGCTTTTGGAGTAAAATAAAATATTCAAGACTTTTTATGAAATTAAGTCTTATAAAACGTGGTAACAAAAGAAAAGAGTTTGACACCACTCAAATAATCGATCGAAAATACGGCACCAAATAAACTTTATTAATCAAAATAATCACCACCAGCAGCAACACACTTTTCTCAACGAGTTACCAGCTCCTGTATGACGTCGTGAAAAAATGTCGGACTTCGGGATGCAACAACCTTATGGAATGCGGTTCCAAGTGATGTTTGATAGGGAAACGATTGTTTCCCACGGCGCTGATATGCAACATCTTCAAATACAAAGCCCATAAAATGTACGTCGATTTCCAAAAGAAAAATTAATTTACTTAAAAAAATCGGAAAATCTGAATTTGTGCTTGAAGTCGGAAACAAACTCCCAATAAAATTAATTATTTATGCAAACAGTGCTTAAAGAAGAAATACGCTAATTACCATGAAACGTACAAATACCTTCCGTTATCTTTTTAGACTAGAGATTAGAATTTGGAAGGGCTATGAAAGTTGACAATTTTTGGTTTTGATTTTAAAGTCTGTAAATTAAATTCACTGCTATTTTTCAAACTTTTCAGCTCAGAATGCTGGGAATTGAATATTAGAAAAATTGAATTCATTCTATGAACACGTTATTCTAATTACAATAAAAAAAATGTTCAAGTAGGTATGACAAAATTATCGAGTGTTATCATAAAGTTATTGCTCTAAGTAGCAAGAAGCAAGACGTCTACATTCTAAATGAAAAAGAAATTCCAGTGTTTAAGTTGAAATACCGGTTTGTAACATTTTGCAGATGTGCTATATATTTAGTCGTTTGCGGGAAAAAAACATTTTATTACATTTGAGCGAACAGAAGTGCAAAGTATATACCTTCATGCGTTTGAAGTACTTCTCAAAACGAGTTTACTTTACTTTCATTGAGAAATTTTTGCCCACTGCTTAATTGTTCTTTGCTTTCATATTCTTCTCTTTTATCAAAAGAAATTTAAGCCTAAAAAAACTCAATTTTGGTAAACATGCAGGATTTCTTCATCAACTCCTGAATACATTTTTTCAATTCCATTGATAAATACGATGATATTTCACAAGTTCTTTGTTCTCCGTGGATTTTCGGAAAACGCTTTCAAGTCCTCGAAGTTTTCATCCAAGGAATTGCATGATATCTAAACTCACCTCTGCTGATAGGCTGAATCCATATATTAGCTTCTAGGGTCTCCCTCTTAAATAAGCATTTATGTATTGGATAACATCTGTTTCTGCCTTCAAGACCGAAGTAGAATGTCTGTTTTTCTAACACGTTGTAGATATTCATTTTCACAAATTAATAATGTGTTGCCAATACACCATTATCTAATCCATTTAGAAGGTGGTAAAAACAATCCACGCAAGTATACTGAAGTCAAACATTTTACTCTGTCATTCAGTGCACTTGAATCGCACAATGGCTTAGGAAGCAGGTTACTCAATAACAGTAATCTTAATGGGTATTTATATTCGCACGGAAGGAGGGGATCACATCTACGACTCATGCCACGGAATTGTGTAAATAAATTTTCAGTATAGTTCTGGTTTAGTCGGCTAGCGAGTATATATTTAATTCCTATATACTTCAAATAAACAAATATTTCTTACAGATGTACTGAAACATGAAGCAAAACAAAAATATGATAAAAATGTATTTTTTTACCCAAGATCCTCATTTCCGCCATGGTCTTTTTTTATCCTATTCAGTAACGAAATATTTTCCCTTATATGCTGTCCAAATCTCTTTTTTAAGAAGTTATCATTTGAAGAACAACGTGAATTGAACACATCAAAAGTATTACTCACCAATTAAATTAAATTTACTGTTGAACTTTCGAACTTTCGTTTGGGAAAAAATATGTCATTCGCTACATTCAAATAAAATGTATGTGCAGTCATTCTTTCTGAGCTTTAAATTAAATGTTTTTCCTTAAAACTTTTGAACAAATTCTCAGTTTGCCTTTATCGTTTCCGACAAGCTGATAAAGAACTTTGCTAATGATTATTTCACCATTAGGAATTTTAATGCCGCTGTGCAGAAGACGATTCCTTAGCACCTTCGGCGACCCGGAATATCCACAACACAAAAACATTCCTAGAATGATGAAAGAAATACGGGATTACACCGTGTAATACAAATTCTGAAGATAACAATCCGATGTTTGGTGTAAATGTGATAAGGATGGTAAGTCAGCAAATAGCCGAAAACTTAAACATTTCATCGTCCAGGACCAGAACCCGCGTCTCCCGGCTAGAGCCCGGATATGCTAGCCACTACACAACCCAGAGCGACCAAGTCTCAAGTTTCCGATTAATTTGAATATAACCATCACAGGATTCGCTAGTCGAAGCAACCGGCATTCATGTTTAGCGAATCTGGAGGTTAAGAATCCTATCCCATAATTGCCCGGAGGAGCAGATAAATCGTGAAAGAAATACGGGATTACACTATATAACACAAATTCTAAAACCTAACAATCTGATCTTTGGCGTAAATGTGACAAGAATGGTAAGCCAGATGATATCCGAAAACTTGAAAATTTCATCGTCCTGGAACGCTCCAGGAAGATGAAAATTTCACGTTTTCGGATATTATATGACTTACCATCGTTGTCACATTTACACCAAAGATCGGATTGTTATTTTCAGAATTTGTATCCCTAGAATGATCCCAAGAATTAGGGGCGCTAGTTCTATGAATGCTTATATCTAGTTCCTTTCGCAAAGCATGGTTTCCGTCTCCGAAATCCGGTGTTTAATTAACCACTCCGATCTTCTGAACCGCCAAGATTACGTTTTCTAACAAATCTTCAGCCATTCTACAGTCTAGGTCATAAAATACAACTTACTTCCATGAATTTGTTCAACTACGTAATATTACATCTTGCCCTGATTTGTATGATCCGAGAACAGCATCTTCAGCGTGATCGTATGAAATTTTGGGGTCAATACTCATCTCATCCATCACTATAATGCAAATTTTGTCAAACTTGGAGCAAGTTTTAGCATATTCTGCTAGTAGTACGAAAACATCATTTAACAGTCCTGGGGAGATATTCGTACCAGGCACTCAACGTTTCAAAGTAGTCATGCCTGGTAGTGGAATGTTCGGCTGATTTCTAACATAAGCGTTAGCGCGTTCTGACAAACCTCGTAATGATAGAGCTGTCACTGTATGAGAAATTGACCATCTGATATTTCATTGAAACAGAAGAAATCGGATTATTTTGAAAAAAAAATCAGTACAAGATTTGTTTTTCATTTTTCCTCAACAATAACCGACAATTGATTTTTTTATTCAGAACTGCTGTGTCCTACTGTAAATTTCTATCTTTTATCTTTGTTTTGCCAATATCGAAATTCTGATCGTAACTCATGATGTACAGAGGGAGTGGAAAGTTTTGCAATATTTGGATCACTTTATGACTTCATACGCACCTTTACCACGAAAGCTGACTAGCATTCAAAAAATAGGCCATCGTGTTGCACCGTCTTTAGCCATCTGTCTGCTAGTTCTTCGATTCCGCAGGGGTAACACTTCTTGTCCTTCGAGGTGTAGAACTAATTCACACCAACTGACAACTCCTCCTAGCTGTTGAAGTGCCACTCGCGAAGGAAGTGAGCCATTGACCGGAACAGCTAATAATCCGACGGGGACTATAAACTGGGTGTGTCATCAATTCGATGCTCCGAAGTTCCTGGAGTTTTGCGCGGGTCGTACGCGCGTTATGAAGCGGAGCGTTCTCCTGCTGTAGGTGAGCGCGCTTTCTGTCCACCAGTGCCGGGTACTTCTCCACCAAAACGGCATTCATCCTCTTCAGCTGTTCAGAGTAGAGGTTGGCGTTGATAGTCCGACCGTCTAGTACAAATTCGTAGTGGATTATTCTCTCGAAATTCCACCAGACGCAGAGCATGAACTTGTGCTCGAAGTGCCTACGTTTGACAACAGGTTCAGGAAACTGCCCGGTCTCAACCACCGCCGTTGGGTGTTAGGATTACGGAAATAGACCCACTTTTCATAGCAGGTAACAATTGTCTTGATGAAACGTACATCGCCCGGTTTTTTAGAATTTCCGGGCACACTTCCACTCTGCGGTTTGCTTCAGGGCGCGTCAGTTCGTGAAGGACACTGCAGCAGCTCGTGTAGATGTTGACGACGTCCTGAAGATGACGAACCACTGTGGTCTGTGATATGTCCAGCTCGCCTGATAATGTCCGAGTGCTGGTTGTCGGACTTACCTCTACATCCAGGCGTAGGACCTCCGAATCCACGATTTGCAGTCTACCTGATCTTGGCTGATCGTCGAGGTTTCTGTCACCTGAGCAAAATTTTTGTGCCGTCTGGTTGCGGTGCTGTGATCCACGGAGCCTTCCCCTTTCGCATGACAAATGCTTCGTGTTGCTTAAGCAGCGTTATGGCCAAGTTCAAACTCGTAAAGCAAAAGTTCCCTAATTAGCCGGTTGTGGCTGTTCATCTTTTAGGCATCCCAACCACAGACAGAACGTCGACATGCAATGCTGTTCACAGCAACGACTACCACTTTCAACTGACTGAAGTGTGCGACTGGAACTAGTTTCAACACGTGACATAACGGCCGCAGAACATACGTTCATGCAAATATTGCAAAACCTTCGACTCACCCCTCTGTGTTTTATTCAGATTTTTATTTCAAGGATGAAATTTCTTTTCCCTGTTCATTTGATGTTAAATTCTTCATTACCTTTCTGACAAGAGCTGCTATTTCCTTTTTTCTGAGCATTTTGATGTGTCTTGTATTGCACTTCGAACAAAACTACTAAACATAGTAGGTAACCAAATAACGTTCGTGCGGTTTCAGATAGAGTTCGCTGCAATGACTTGTTTTATTTTGTATATAGTGGTTTGCAGATCGCATTTTTTTCATATGCGTCATAAGGCACAGACACGCGCCATGCAGTCAATCGGTGCGCTCTAACTTCGAGTGCACTCTTTTTCTGTGACTTTGAACCCTTTTAAAATATCAGCTGAACCTGATGCAATTCGGGCTTGTTTGTTTTACGAACTTTAACTCCGTTCGAAGGCTTCAGAAAAAAGATGCGGTAGCAGGAAGTACTGCGCAAAAAGAGTTTAAACAATTTGTTTATGGTGATGATTCACTGAAAGATGCACTACGTACAGGAACACCATTATTGATAATGAAGAATTACGTGCCGCTATTGAAAATAATACTAGATTAACATGTCATTTCACAAATATTTAACTTGTGGTGAAAAAATTTGATATTTCAAATTACACCAGACCCTGCACACTCAAGAAGAGCTTACAGCGCAGTAAATCCGTTTATTTAGTGATGTAAATAGACAAAGTCATCGTTCTTTCTACGACTTTCTTTAATTAACACACAACAACCGAAAAATTGTATTTCGATTTGTATTGCAATATGCATAAAGATTTGCCGCGCTTTCGCTCTCTGGGAGGTTTTTTCAACACAGTGGTAGACATGATACGTCTACCAAAGTAATACAGATTCGCCAATCACTCGTTCTCCTTTGGGAGGCTCTTTCAAGACAATGGTAGACTTCATCGTCTACCAAGACAATGCAGATTCGCCAAGCGTTCGCTTTCATCTGGGAGGCTTTCTGAAGGCAATGGTAGACATATTCTCCAAGTTTTCGCTCTCCAGTGGGAGGCTTTTTCAAGGCAATGCTAGGCATATTAAGTCTCCCAAGGCAATAAAGATTCGCCAATCTTTTGCTCCCCACTGGGAGGCTTTTTCAAGGCAATGGTAGACATAATATGTCTACCAAGTAATACAGATTCGCCAAGCGTTTGCTCTCCACTGGGAGGCTTTTTTGATGACAAAGGTAGATGTAATATGTCTATTGTCTACCAAGGCAATGCAGATTCGCCAAGCTTTCGCTCTCCGCTGGAAAGCATTTTCAAGGCAATGCTAGATATAATATGTCTACCAAGGCAATAAAGATTCGCCAATCTTTTGCTGCCCACTGGGAGGCTTTTTAAGACAGTGGTAGACAAAATATGTTCACCAAGGCAATACAGATTCGCCAAGCGTTCGCTATACACTGGGAGGCTTTTTGAAGGCAATGGTAGACATCCACGGCAATACAGATTCGCCAAGCGTTCGCTATACACTGGGAGGCTTTTTGAAGGCAATGGTAGACATCCAAGGCAATACAGATTCGCCAAGCGTTCGCTATACACTGGGAGGCTTTTTGAAGGCAATGGTAGACATCCAAGGCAATAAAGATTAGCTCTTCACTGGGAAATTAAGGAAATGGTAGACATAATATGTTTACTAAAGCAATAAAGATTCGCTAAGCTTTCGCTCTCCACTGGGAAGATTTTCGAAGGCAATGGTAGACATATTATGCCTAGGATTGCCTTGAAAAAGCCTCCCAATAGAGAGCAAAAGCTCGGAGAATCTTTATCCATATTACACTACTAACTAAACGGATTTACTACGCAATAAGCGCTTCTTTGGTGAAACAATTTGTTTACACTTGCATCAGTTGGGAAAATCATGAAGCTAAGCCAATGGGTCCCACAAGTATTATGAATCGTTATAAAACCGCACGAACTTTTTGCTTACGGGGTATTAAAGTACAGAGCCGCAGCGTTTTAGTTGACACCAGGAATTCCAGTGCATTCATTCACTATTCACAAAAAAAAAAACGTACATCGTTTGCAAAGAACTAGACAAAGTTTCTGAAACTAGGCACAAGTCACAGATAGTACGAGCAAAGTTAGATAAGAAGACAGCCTGATATCTGACTAACTGTTACTCCGCTTCACCTTTTAACGCCACAAAATTCATCTCGTCTGTGGTTCAAGACCTTCTGCCCCCCACCCCCCTTCTCCCTACACACACACAAATACTCGTTCTCGGACCTACCTCCCATAATCTAATTACTTTAGGTACAGAATACCTGAGCTCACGTTACGCGGTCAAATGAAATGGATGCCACGCTAGGTGCAAGTAGTTATCGGGGCAAATGTGGCCCAAGAAGATGCCATATGCCTGGTAATATTGTTATGGCTCAAGACTAAAAATCAATTACAGTGCTTGACATAGAAAATTATATACCTTGAAGGAATGCACGAAATAAGAATAACCTTACCACATACATTATAAGTCGCCGGAACCTAGGAGATAAGCACAGCATAGCATTTATTGACATACATTAGTACGGTGTCGGTCCACCTTTGGCCTTAGTGCATGCTCTGATCCTTCGAGACATGCTTTCGACAAAGTTTTGGAACACAGCGATAGTTACGCGCTTCCATTCAGTACATAATGCTGCCGCTAACTGTTGCTTAGTAGTAGGCCTTGGTTCCAAACTTCTTATGCAGCGCTCTAATTCATCCCATAGGTGTTCTATGGGATTAAGATCAGGTTTCTGTGTTGGCCAGTCCACACACGATACTGAATTATCGCCAAACCACTCCATAACAGCCCTTGCTTTATGGCTCGGTGCATTATCGTGCTGGTACCAACAAGGCCCGGTTCCATAGCATTGCCACAGAGTTGGTAGGGCGTAATTGTCCAGAATATCGAGGTAGACGTGCTGGTTAACAGGTTTACCCACTATAACCAATGGGCCGGGATCATACCACAAAAACCGCTGCCAGCTCCAAACTTGAACGTAGGAATAGTACACTGTGGTAAATAGCGTTCCCAATGCTGCCTCCATACCCACACACGACCTTCAGACTGATGGATCGTGTATCTGGATTCATCAGTCCATAGGACCCATTTTCATTGATCTATGGTCCACGATAAATGTTCTTTACACCATGCTAAACGAAGAGTAGCATTCCGAGTGGAGATGAAAGGCTTATGAGCAACCGCACGACTACGGTAACCCATGGAATGATGTTCTCTGCGAATGGTACGTGTACATACCGAGATTCCAGCATTTTTACTCACCTGTACACTGAGGTCTTGTGCAGTTCTCCGTCGATTAGCTGTAACGACTCTTCTAAGGCTTCGACGTCCTCTATTACTGATTTTCTTTGGTCTGCCGGTACGCTTTGCTTCTTCAGGCACGCCATGTGTCTGCCACTTATTCAGTACATCCAAAACAGTTGACTTGGGTATGTTTAAACGCCTCTCGGTTTCTCTTATGGACAACCCACTAATATAACACCCAACAATCTTTCCTTTCTCAAAGTCATTTCTCTCTCGCCGCGACATTTTCACTCAACCTCACAGTGCGATATGATCGACATCAGCTGCAGGCTTGTTTTTATACCGTTTGCTAATGTACCGCGCATCCTAACAACGCAGCGGGTCCGTTGATTTTCTTTTAAAGGAGTGTATGGAGACTTTTGTCAATATAGTGTATATAGACAGTGAGTCGGAAAGAAGTGTTTTAATTTCTGAGGGGCCGCCCAGGTGGCGCAGTGGTCTAAGCGATGGCTTCTGATCGGGAAGTCACGTTTGCTTGTGCTCCTGCTCTTTGAGTGATATTAGTTGTTTTTGGGAGTTTCCTGTTAGGTATTTATGTTATTTAGCTTTGTGAATGTTGTATGCTTAAGTTGAACCCACAAATTCGTCGGGAGAGCTTTTATTTTTATTTTTTGGTATCGACGTGGGTGACTAGGTCAGTTACTCACTTCAGTGTTACAAGATTACTCAAGGAGAGTACCTATACCTTCAAGCAATCTGTTGAAGGTGGGTTCCTTTGTCTTTAGTGTTGCAAGCCGCAACACTAGGTTTTAGTTTAAGTTCTGTGTTAGTAGTCAAGATGATTACGACCTCAGCGTCTAAGTCGACGTCTGATGCTTCTGTGCCTATTCTACTCGAATCTTCTAAATCAACGACGAGTGTGTCTGCTTCAAAGGATATATCTGCAATGGATACCTCCACTGTGATTTGTCATTCTTCGGAAAGTGTGTTAAGTGTTGTGAAACAAAATGTGAATTAAGGGGTCGGAGCCGTGGGCCCACCCTCTCTCAGCACCTATGCGACTGCTGTCCGTCCTGCGAATGTACCTTCTACAGCTTCAATAGACTCTCGATATACGATTACACGTGTGGATAAAGTTTTACGACTGAAAGTTCCGGATGACTCTGTTCTAGGTAAGCATTTTTCAGAAAATTTATCTTTCACTGTTTATGTTCTTGTCCCTAAAGGACATCCCAATCCCTCTGTACCTGAATGCAATTTCAATGGTTGTTTCCAGGGAATCCATCAAATTAGCCATCCGTTTTGGTGGGGGAATCGAAGTGCGTTTTACCCTAAAATCTGCTGTTGAAAAAATTATTCAATGTGGTGTAGACAGTGGTACTGTGCATCTGCAACCGACACAATCTCTTCAGCGCCCTGTTACCGTCACTCTGACACCAGTTCCCTTCTGATGAACTTTTAGTAGATGCGCTTAGTTCCATCGGCAGAGTGTTAGGTACGACAAACTTTCTCTCTACTGCAGGCGTAAACACCCCCTATGCCTATGTGCAAGGAGGACGTCGTCAGTATAGAGTGATTTTCCCTACGGAAAAGGCTCTGAAGGACAGGCCTACCTCCGTTGAGGTTATTACAGACTGAAGAAAATACTCTTTTGACTTATTTGCAGGAAGGCAGTGCTTTTATTGTAAAGGGGAAGGGCATCGGGTGACCTCGTGTCCTCACAGAAATGTGCAGAATAATTCTACTTCAAAGCCTGGAGCCGTTGAGTCATCATTCTGTTCTGAGCCGTCAGTTGTCCCAGACACCAAACCTGGAATCAGTAAATGATGCTATGTTGAGTACAAACAGCACATTTCAGAGTCTTATTATTCATAACTCTGCAGCTCAGCAATCCCCTTCTGTGGAAGTACCTGATAGTGGTTATCAATTAGATGATTACCCTGCCTTGCCACCGTCGGGGGGGAAGAACACGAGTTTCTGCAACAATGTGTAAGAGACCTTTGACCCCGACATCTCCTAAGAAAAATAGAGGTCGACCACAAACCAGGTCGAGCTCGAAAGGGGCACGTTCTGGTGGACCCTCTCAGTCGCCGAGTCTTGAACGAAGCAACTGTTCCACTTCAAC
This sequence comes from Macrothele yani, assembly GCA_039090855.1. Taxonomy (NCBI): domain Eukaryota; kingdom Metazoa; phylum Arthropoda; class Arachnida; order Araneae; family Macrothelidae; genus Macrothele; species Macrothele yani. Next base: position 163,920,851 of record CM077002.1, read on the forward strand.
CCTAAAACAGACTGAAACCAGTGTGAGCTATCAGGAGGTTGAAATGGAAATACCTGATAATCTGAGGGACACAACGTCGACACATTCTGATATTGAACCTTATCCAGAGTGTGCGGAAGATTTTGATAGATATCTTAAAGATATAGAAGTGCCAGTTGCGCCATGATCATATTTCGAACTAGTTTCTCTGTATGCGGTTCCTAAGAGAACTAGCATCATGAAAATTCCTTGCATTCAGAAAAATCTGTCTAGAGTGACGGAATTGGTTTCACAGCTTTCTTTTTTACATGAACTGTTCCACAAGCACTCGACCAATACACCAAAAGTGCACTTATTTTGTCGACGTATTCGTTATTTATTAACAATGCTTGATAAACAGGTTGAGGGGGGTTTTACAGCCACCAAAATGAACTCTAAGGTAATATTTGTTCCTTTTAACTGCCGAGTTTTAGCAGAGTCAGCAGCAAATGCATTGGTTTTTGAAGATGTCCGACATTTAAAAGCGGATGTTCTAATGTTGCAAGAGACCAACTGTTCTGCAGGAATCAATTTTGCTCGCTGGCGCCGCTGGCCTTATGTTTTTTATCATAATTACCAGACACATATTGGTTCCGGAACTGCAATAGCATTTCATTCCCGATTTCACTCTATATTACAGGATATTGTCGAGTTCCAGAGCCGCCTGGGAGTTTTTCAATGTATTTCGTTTTGCCTTCAGTCCAGTCGAATTCATCTATTAAATATTCATGTACCTCAAAATAATAATGAAGCTACTGATCTACTGGTTCATGTTGCTGCCGTTCTTGCGAATATTCCCCCCTCAGACCTTATTCTTTTTGCTGGTGATTTTAATTGTACACTTCAACCTTACGTTAATAGAGATAATTCACATGAAAGCCGTCAGTCTTTAGTTTCTCAGCTCTCTCAGATTGTCTTCAACTTTGACCTCCAAGATGCCTTCAGATATCTACACCCAACTGAACGAGAGTTTTCTTGGTTCCCCCTATTCATTTAAATTGTGCTGCAGCCAGACTTGATCGATTTTATGTCTCCCGTATTATTCGTCTGTCTATTATTTCAGTCAATCATGCACCCTCTGTTTCTTCAGACCATAAACCAGTTATTCTTTCCCTCTGTTTTCAGTCTATTGGTATTCCACGGCAGAGTGTTTGGTTTTTAGATGATTCGTGTTTTCAAGATCTTGATTTTAATACTGAAGTTGTTCTTATTATCACTCAAGCTGTTACTCAATTGTCTTTTGTTTCCGACCCAGCGGCTCTGTGGATCTCGACAAAACAATCAATTGTAGCTCTTGCGAAGAAGTATTCTTTTACTATCAGAACCCGGCGTAATATGACTGTGGACAGTCTCCGGCGTGCACTTCAGCGAATCCCACGGAACTCATAGAATTATGATCTCCTTGAAACGAAATTACGAGAATGTCTTCAAGCCTCTGTTTCAAATGTACTGACCCGTCTGAAATACTCATTTCTCAGATTCGAAGAAAATCCTTTTCGCAGTCTCCGTTCCCTCGAGATACGAAGAAAAAAATACCATTGTACAACTCACCCTCTCTAATGGCTCAGTAACTACTGACCCATATTTTATATGTAATCAAACTCATGCGTATTATAGCCAACGTTTTCAACCTACATTAACACAGCCAGCCTCTTCTGCACCATTTTTGCAAGACCTTCCGCAAGTTCCTGAATGCTATGTGTCTTCTCTAAATGTTCAGATCACCCCTCAAGAAGTCCGCAATTCGATTTACAGTTTAAATGATCGTTCCTCACCTGGAGAGGATGGGCTTTCCTTAAAATTCTACAAAATATTCCTTCCTTATCTCATGCCACTTCTCCTCAGCTGTTATACTTTCCTTTTTTCGTCTTCAAGTTCTTCTTCTAATGCTTTCAGCTTTGCTCTGCTTCGCCTTATTCCTAAATCTGGCAATCTTGGTATTTTATATAACTGGCGACCCATCTCTATTCTTAATACTGACTATAAAATCTTTCCTAATCTACTCGCACTCCGTCTGAATCCTCTCCTATCCTATTTAATTCATTCTGACCAAACTTACACTGTTCCCACCCGCTCTATCGCTTCTAATATTACCACGATCCGTGATCTTAACACTCTCGCATCCCAGCTCGCAGAGCCCCTTGCTATTTTTAATATTGATCAACGACAGGCTTTTGATTCCATTAACCATACTTATATCTTTACTGTCCTTCAACGCTTTGGATTCACTCCCTTCTTTTGCCAGGCTTTTTCTAATCTGTATTCAAACTCTTTTTTTCAGGTTCGTACTTCGACTTTTATTACTTCTGCTATCCCTTATTCTAACGGTATCCGGCAGGGCTGTCCCCTGTCGGGTCAACTTTTGCACTCTGTTTTGAACCCCTTCTAATCTGTCTCAGTTTTCGACTTCTCTCTTCTGTCCCCCGTGGAGTTGTGTGCACCCGGCACCATCACACTGTCTGGACTGCATATGCCGATGACTTGACGTTATTTGTACGAACAGAATCTTCTTTTGGAATCCTATTATCAACATATAACGAATATGCCATAATTTCTGGATCAGCCTTAAACACCGAAAAATGCTCAGGTTTATGGACTGGAGCGTGGGCGACCCGTGGTGACCGTCCGTGGGGGCCAGATGGTTTACAAACGTAGTCAAATTTCTTGGTGTGCACTTCGGAAAACCGGAAGAGTTTGCTGCTGCAGCATGGACCCCCTCGTTCATCAAATTAATCGAAGACTTGCGCCTCTCCATCAGCTCAAACCGTTTCTTTCATTTTTTAGTCCGGCAATGCTACTAAATGTATTTGTGCAACCAAAATTGTTTCACAGCTGGATGGCTCACCTGCCACCACCTTTCTTGCTGAATCATCTGCAGAGAACTTTTGTGGACTTCATTTGGAATATTATTCATTGGGTGCATCGCTCCACGCTTTCTTTTCCGATTTCCTATGGTGGTTTCTCTCTCTTGCCGATATCTCTCGAAAATTTCAAGCCTTTCATCTTCATAACTTTATTAAGATTTTTTCAACGCCTCTTTCTTCAACGCAAACCATTATCGATACTCTGTTCTTCCCCCGGAGTCCCCACCTTACATTTCAAACTTTTCTGCGAATGGACCTGTTCCCATTCATTCCCAATCATTTCCCTGAAACTTACAAGTCTGCACTTACCCTTAGGCGCTCCCTGAATCCTGTTCGACTCCCCGCTTCCACTACGAATGACCTCCTCGCAGAACCCCTCTTCTTCTCCTCTGCTATCCACTCTTCTACCTCTTCGTACCTTCACTACTCCTCATGGTTTGCCAGTAGAGTTGGGAAGGTCTCTCAACTCGTTGACATTGATCTTTGTTCGAAACCTCTTTCTCGCATTTCTCCCTTGTTTGCAGTTACCCCTGTTCATCGTGCTCAACTTCGGCATATCTAGATTTGCATTCAGAGACTCTACCCACAACTTGCCAATCAGAATGGACTTATTCAGAACTCATCAGCCTCACTCAGTCTCCCGTTCATTATTTATCTAAACGACCAGTCGTTTCTTCCACATCAAGTATCTGCTAAACTCATCTATAGGCATTTCATGACATATTTTACCGATCCAATGCCGATTCCCTCCGTGCCAGAGGCAGAAGTACAGCAACATGGAGTGATCCACTAACAGTCTTGGCTACTCCAAAAGCAAGGGATATCCATTGGTTACATCTACATAGTCGCTTATTAACCCCACCCACCCTTCATCGTTTTCGGCATCTTACATCGTCACTGTGTTATTTTTGCAATACAGAGGGAGATGTATTTCACTCTTACTCGATGTGCTGGGTTTTACAGCCTTTGTTTTCATTGATGCTTATTTTGCTTCAGAATGTTTGTGCTTCTTTACACACCATGTTTCATTATAATGTTCTTCGCTCACATCACCCGTCTGCTTCGTCACACAATTCTGTATGTATTTTTCTCATATTGCGAGCTAAATTATACAATTTATCAGTACTATCATATGAGTGTCGATTGTCCTACCCTTAGATGTTATAACGTAGCAAGACGTTTTCTATGTCGCAGATACCGTCAGTCTGTGACTTCGATATTGCAGCTCGAGTATGATACTGCAAAGACGAGTAACAATCTTGACAGTTTTCATGCTAAGTGGTCCCCAAGTCATATTTGGTTTAATACGAATAATGATTTTGTAACACTGACCGTGTAACGTCCACGACATTTTGTTGTGGTCAGATCTCTGTCTTTGTATTGTACTGGAGCGTTTCTTTTTTTTTTTTTTTTTTTTTTTTTTTTTTTTGCGCTATGTTGTGAGTATTTTAGTATATTTACGCAGGTTAGTTGCCCGACGAAGTGTTCGGCATAACCTCTTTCCCCATAAATTACTGTTGGGTAATATGTCGTTTTATTTGACTACCTAGTTATGTTTCTCTGTTCAATTTCAAAAAGCTAGTGTCTCATGAATTGTTCTGCTTTATTGAGTGTCACGTGAGAGTATCTTATGTTATAACGTTGCACCGTCGTGTGTTGTTAAGGGGTTTTTTTCTAATCATTCGCCTGTTTATAACTGAATTTTGTATTTATTGTTGGGGAAGATTGAATGCTTGAAATTGCTTGCACTGTCTAGCAATAACATAATGGTCTTTTTTCTGCATTATCGAACCCATAGTGGTTAATAAGAATTTTACTACGTCTGAAGTATTTTCAGTTGTAGTATTTGTCTTTGCAAGCCTATTGTTAGAGAGACAGACTAATTTAGCTATTAAGTTTTTGTCTATCAATAAGTACTTTCTCTGTATGAAAATGAAGGTTTCGTTTAGATAATGTAATGCTCATCTTTTGTAAAATCATGCAGTTTTCTGTACTTCTAATTTACGATTCTTCAATTTGAATTTAGCAACATTTGCAATATGTCCTGTATATTGAATTTTTATATTTATGACATCTGAATGAAGAGTCATTTTTGCTTGTTTGTTGCATCTAATGTTACGAGATTTTTACTGATCTAATTTTTCTGCAACTTAATGAAAAACGTCTGTGTTTATAGATTGAGAAATTGATAATTTTTGTTTTGAAGTGAAACTAATTCGTATGTATAATGGGTTTTTTTGTTGCGAATTGTGTTGCTCATAGCGTCTCACTAAGAGTTATTTTTTCTTTTTATGGAAAATTGTGGTTATTACAGACAGGCAGAAGAACCTATTTTTGTATTAGAAGCAGCGTACCCGCGTTAAACAGGGGTTTTCTTTGAGAGTTAAGGTTTACGCTTATTTTGTTTCATGATTCTTAATGAATTAATATGTCTGTCGAAAAAAATAGTTTTACAGCCAGGCAGGAAAAAATCAGTTTATTATGTTGTTAGTGGTAGCGTACATGTTACGAGCGAGGTTTTTTTTTTCCTGGCTTGATGTTTTCTTTTTTTTTTTTTTTTTTCATAAATGACATGCTGAAATACAGGTAGTTCGGAAAGTAACTGTGCACCTAGGCTACCGTTTTGTTTTCGCAGTTATCAAATGCAGTATGTGCCACCGGAACGTAATAAAGTGGATTCTCCCAGTCGCAGCCGATCGCGGGAACCCATGGGGCTCACTGCGCATGCGCAGCAAGCTGCTCGAAGCGTCGGTTGCCGCATTGCGGCAGTTGAGTTCCAGAGGTCAACAGAGATGAGTCGATGTTACTGTAAGTAACGAAGTTACCGTGTGGGCTGTTGTTGTTCAGTTTTTCGCACTATGGTTCTTTCAATTGCGGAACGTGTGTTTCTGGTTGAATACGTCTTTCGAGAAGGCAATGAATACACCGATTTAGTGCGGCAGCAATTTGCTGCCAAATTCCCAGACACACCTGTACCTCATCGTAATGCAGTTCGTCGACTTATTGAGAAATTTCGTGCGACAGGCTCGGTGTTCGACGCCGAACGAAGCGGGAGACCAACTAAACTTACCGATGGGAAGTTGGCGGACATCTGTGACTCCCTGCTGCGGAGTCCATCAAAATCATTGCGCAAGTTGGCGCAAGAGGAAAATATCGGGCTTGCGACAGCGCATAAAGCGGTGAGAGAATCATTGCACCTCTACCCATACAAAGTAACAGCGGTACAACAATTGCAACCGGCGGATCACGTAAAACGACTCCGGTACTGTGCATGGTTTAACAATTTTATTCAAACGAAAACTGTTGCTGTTCTTGATGTCACCTTCTTTACAGATGAGGCGTGGTTCCACCTCTCTGGGTTTGTTAACGCACAAAACACACGATTGCGGTCCACAGAGACTCCTCATGCTGTGTCGGAACGACTCTTGCATGACCAGAAAATCGGAGTGTGGGTTGCGCTATCCCGACGGCGCATTGTCGGGCCGTTATTCTTTCAGGACACCGTGAATAGTGCACGTTACTGTTCCATACTCCACGACTTCATCGGCCGCCTTAAAGAAGACGAAATCACCTACAGCTGGTTTCAACAAGATGGCGCTACTGCACACACAGCTCGCACCTCTATGAAACTTCTGAATGAGGTTTTCGGCGAACGTGTCATCTCAAAAAACCTATGGTCCCCTCGCTCCCCGGACTCCACCAGACTTTTTTCTGTGGGGCGCAGCAAAATCTGCTGTGTATCGTGATCGCCCACGCACGATTGATCAATTACAAACTGCAAGAACTACGTTCATCAGAAACATCTCACAAGCAGAGCTGCAGCAAGTGTTTGCAAATAAACTGAAACGGGTTCAGCGCTGTATCGACGCTCGTGGAGATCACTTCGCACATTTTTTCTAAGTGCATAGCTTAGGTGCACAGTGACTTACCGAACACCCTGTATTTTTAACTTTGTGCGGCCTTTGACAATGTTCAGTTGTACAGATTTTGTGTTTCGTTCAATTTTAATGTTCATTATTGTGAATTACCTGATGCTTTCTTTTTTTTTTTTTTTTTTTGGCTTTTTGTGGTAGACAGAGAATGTTAAATTGATCTCGTTTCTGTTTTCTGTCATTGTAATTTCGCAATACTGTATGTTTTGTTGAGTCTTTTTGCGCTCTGTGTAAAATATGCCAAAATTGCAACAACTGTTCCCGGTGAGCTTACTGTGAATATTGTTTATATGGTTTTTTAGCAATAAAGATATTTTGAAGTTCTGACCATTCGTCCGAAATAGACTCGGTTCAAATCTCGGTGAGGCATGGATGTTGTGTTTGTCCCACGGCACCATTTCCCTCCCTTCCCCGTAAACAGTGGCCCTAAATCAGGAACGGGCGATTGCTTATAGCCCATTGAGTAGCGCACGGTGGTGGTTAAACCTAAAAAGACATTCTGAGGAATTAATGCGATGGGCAAGGAGGCAGTATAGTGTGGCCAGAGCCAGGAAGCCGTTTCACCGCCATACTGGGCTTATTATGTATGCACCGGCGACACCGTGTGACATTGAGGGCGTTTCATGCCCATTCTTAAGTTTCATCATATTTCCCAGCTGACTGCTCATTGCTAACTCACACAACGGTTGATACTTATTAATTCTCGACATTACATTTTTATTGGAAACTAGGAATCATGCTCGTTCTCCGAACGGTGAATCTATAAAATCATTTTTTGAATATAAAATTAAACAAAGAGTAAAGTAATTAAGGGAAAGAAAAGTAATTTAAAATCAGTGACTGTTTTACGATTTTGAACAGCGTCGTGACGTCAATGCATACTGTTTGACCTAAAACGGAGCAGGCTTTGTCGCCCCTTAATTTTAAATTAAAATTGGAAATTTTCACAACATTTCAATGATTCTGACAAAATTATCTTTAAACCTATCAGCATTTTGAAACAGTGAAGCTAAGCTATCCTTTTTAATTTCTTGGTTTTCAGACTTTTTTAGGTGTAGAAGTTGTAGAAAAATTCAAGCAGAGAATGTTTAAAAGGGATGTTTTTTTTGTTTGTTTTTCTTCCTTTTTTGTTTTCGTGCATTTGCAGGTATGCGATAAGACCGACCAGCATTCCAATTTTTAGATCCCTCTGTTATTTAGAAGTGGTCTAACAATTCGCGAAAATTTCAAGTTGACAATTTTCCAAAGCAGCCCTTTTGGTTTTCGGACTTTTTGAGGTATCCGGGCTTTTAAGACCTATCATCATTCTAATTTTCAGATCTCTAGGTCATTTAGAAGTGGTCAAACAATTCGCGAAAAGTTCAAGCAGATAATGTTCCAAAGCCGACTTTTTTTTTTTTTTTTTTTTTGTTCTCGTATTTTTCTAGGTATACGGACGGACCTTAAGCCCTATATATGCTAATTTTCAGATCTCTAGGTCATTTAGAAATGGTCAAACAATTTGCAAAAAATTCAAGCAAACAATGCTCCAAGGCTGCCATTTTTTTTTTCGTAGTTTTCTAGGTATACGGACCTCAAAACCTATCAGCAAGCCAATTTTCAGATCTCTAGGTCATTTAGAAGTGGTCGAACAATTCGCGGACAAATACACTCGTTTTTCCCTCTTTGGTTTTTATATGCAAAGGGAAAGCCTATATTTACATAGGTATTCACGTATGCCGGCGAAAAACGCCGGACTTTAAAAGCGTCGCTAGTCAATTAAGCATTGCGTCATTGCCAGCTTGATTGTAGCTTGTCCTTTCACCCAATCAGAAGAGTGCTAAAAGTAGCTGCGTCGCCATGGCAACAGGTCACAGAACCGGAACTTTCCTGCGTGGTTAACGCTGAAGACAACATAATTCGCTTGTTCCTTTCCTTTGCGCCTTTAAAAAATGCTTAAAATCAGAAAATGACTTTTTCTTTAAAAAATCATTTTTGTAAAAGAGAGATGATAGTTGTGAAGTTTATGCTGTAAAAATTGCAATGCGTTATGATTTATATTTAAAATAGAACCCATCGCGAAATAGAGAATTTTGTGAAATTTAAAAATTTAATTTCTCGTAATCGAAATTCAAAAAAGGAAAACAAGGTGCAAAAATTCGGCTATAGCCTGCAAAGTTTCGTGGTTCTGCTTCTGTTAGTGTGTCCGGAACACGAACTGATATCCGTTTTTTGCTTACCTTAATTTTGAAATACAATAGCTCATGAAGTATCATCAGAATCGAAAAGCGGTTTATTTCAGCGTATTGTCCAAACAATTCTCTACAAACTACATAATTTTCATATTTTTGTATTCAATAGTTTTTGCGTTTCGAGCTAGAAAAGTGCGAGTGTTGCGAAATTTATAAAACATCGGCGGCGGCAGTTACGTTTTTTTTTTTTTTTTTGTTTTTTTAATGGCCGACTGAATGATAATTCACAGCGGTGAGAGCGAACCATTCATGGGCTAGTCATCACCTGTGAACCATTCGTGGCCTAGAATCATTAGCTATGAATGAATCGTTCACGAAATGGTTCATCACTACTTCACATGACATTTTGCTGCCTGAACACATTTTTGTAGAGTGGAAAGCAACAAAGAGTGTGTGCCCCAACAGCGATCAGCTGACAATCGTTCAGTGCTTAAATTCTGCAAGTCAAAAGCATTATAAAGTACAATAGTAAACACAGGAGAAGACTTGTGTATTCGACAACTAAATGGAGTAAACTTACACTGCTAGCCACCCAAAATGTAACACCGAGACAGACACGAGTTAGCAAAACCAGATTTACAGGACACATAACAACAGATACAAAGATGAAATGATTTAGCTTACAGGCCCGTGCGACTTGCGGAACACGCAGACATCAATAGCTCGTGTGGCCCCCACGGCTGGCAATAACGGCCGCTACACGCCGCGGCATCGAACGAAAGAGGCTTTGAATGTGAGCTTGGGGTATGTCGGTCCAGACTGCTTCCACACGTTGCCACAGTTCATCAGGCGTAGCCGCGGGTGGTGCTTGCCGGGCCACTCTGTTGCCGATCAGCAACCAGACGTGTTCGATGGGCGACAAATCGGGAGAACAGGCGTACCACGGCAGCAGTGACACCTGGTGGGCCATGAAGAATTGTTCCACGATGCGTGCCACGTGCGATCGCGCATTGTCCTGTTGAAACATGGCCGCTGGCAGGTCCTGCAGGTAAAGGAGGACTACAGGCTCCAAAACGTCGGAGATGTAGCGGTGGCTGTTGAGTTTACCGGCGATGCGTACCATAAAGGTGCGGGTGTATCCATTTGCGCCCCAAACCATAACGCCAGGCGACGGACCGGTATGGTGATGCATAATGCAGGCGCCATACAGTCTCTCGCCGCGGTGCCGCCACACTCGGATCCGACCATCGTGGTGTTGCAGGCAGAAGCGGCATTCGTCGGAGAAAACAATGTCATGCCATTCCGTAGTCCAGGTGCGGCGTTCAACGGCCCACTGCCGCCGCACTCGCCGGTGATGTAACGTTAATGGTAATCGGAGCAATGGGCGCCGTGCGACACGTCCTCGCTCCTTCAGACGACGTCGAACGGTATGTGCTGGCACAGGTTGTTGAGCAACACACCCTAATTCCTGCGCTAACGTGCGAGTCGTCAATGCCCGCCGCACAACATGCACCCACCGGATCCATACTCGCCGCACTGTGGCTGGATGTCGTCCCACACGGGCGCCGATGTCTCGGTACGATAAACCGCTGTCGCGAGAAGCCACTATTCGTCCTCTTTCGAACTCGGAAACGTGCTGAAATGACTGCCGTATTCTGCAACGAGGCATCAGGAAGATTCCCACGCACAGGTCCGGCAGCACAACACACTTCCACTACTTACACCCCGCCTTCTGTGCACCCTTCTTATAGTGCTTCTCGGCGGCGTGCCGGGCGCACATGATTTGCATATGCCCTGCAATGCTAATCGTTTGCATGTCCACTCGCGGGCGACGCATGCTGCGAATTTCAGGCCACTCGGATGCTTCCTTCTTGGTGTTGCATTTTGGGTGGCCAGCAGTGTAGGAAATCTGAGAAAGCGTGAAAGAGAATACTGAGTCTGACTTCATGTTTTTTTATTTTATTTCTTCTTTGGTAAACATATTTTTAATATCTAGGTTTACACCTTTTTAATGCTCATTTCTATACGAATAAGTCTTTCTTTTAAAGTACTTCAGTAAAGACATTTTTCAACAACTTTATGAATAATAGTGGAAGAACATACGACGATAATTTGAGGCCATTTCTGTTCAGTCGTTCTTTCTGCTGCTGGAAAGTCCGCACTTTTGATCTTGAGTACTCTTGTAAAAAATGCTGTCCTGTTTTTCCAAAGATTTAACTACCAATTCAAATGTTCTTTTTTTCCTGCCTTTAATGATTTCTTGGAATTGCATAGTTAAGTCTAGCATTTTTCTTACTAGCATCACTAAATCATGGTTTCGGTGCTAATTCGAGCAATATTTTGCATAAATTTTAAGTTTTTCTCTTCGGTTTTTTCATGTCTCACTGTCACCGTGACTTCTTAAAATTTTACACATGGTAGAATGAGAAATTCTTATTTCCGTAGCAGTGTAACATTAGTTTACTCTCTGCAAATCACAATATTTCTAAACAAGCCACGTTTTCCTGACGTTTAAAGCTTCAGAAGAATAAACCGCATTTCAGAACTCCCTCCTTCGCGAAAGTACAATACCATTTTTTTTTTGACGCGAATATGATGAGTGCAGAGAAAAGACTTCCTTAATCGGCGACATTTTTTTGTTAAATTTTCTTGTTCCTTCCTTTCATTTCGCTCCAACCATGACCAGGAAAAGGATGACAATAACGGAAGTGCTTACAATGAACGTTTTTCTTTCCTTGAGTCTGAATATATATCTATTATGCAATTTGGCGATTCCTTTAACATTAGCGGTATTCGTGATCTCATTAAACTTGTATTGAACTGTTTTAATAAAAGTAACTGAGGCACACTCATGTAGCTTGACAAAAATAGGCTGTTAATCTTGCTCAATAACTGAATTCAGTTAGAAGCAAAGGCGAAGCCTTCTTCGTGAGTCTTAATTTCAGTCTTCCTATTGTCCTGGTGAGTAACGGCAATTGCTTTCTTAGCTTAAAGTATAGAACTCCATCGTGGGAAAAGAAAGGACTGTTGGAAAACAAAAGAAAATGCAATGGTCAATTCGAGTTGTTAGCGTCGTTACCTGTAATGCTGTTCGCGTGGCTGGTGTCCTTTCGCCTTTCAGTGAAGAAGAACATCAGTTGAAATAAAAACAACGAAAACTTTATCGAAGAAAATGAATAAGATCGGATGAGATTTTTGCAGCAAGTTTCGTGCAGTTTCTTATACTTCAAAATATGGTACACTAGTGAAAATCATCAAAGTAAGGCTTTGTTGCCTAAAAATGTTCATGAAGACAAACTTTCGGCGTAAGAAAGGTGGAGAAATTCGACTTCCTTTAGGGAAGTGAAATGAAAGTTGATGTGTTTAGTATGTATAGGGTGATTATAATTAAACTACCCCTATTCATAATCGTAATTTGGTAATAAAAAGTTCAAAGATCAAAACTACGAGAATTCTGGACGCTGCTAATGGCTGAAGGGTAACACATCTATGTGTTGCATTCTTCTTGGAAGACCAACAGGTGAAAAATGGAAGGTGCGATATTTTTCGTAATTCTTCTGGAGCTGTGAGTAGCCTAGCGGTTAGAACAGCTGAGTGTTGACCTCTTGGTTGCATATTCGAAACCCCATTACTGCTCCGGATACCCGTCGTACATCTCGTTTTAAGCCAACGGACGCAAAGACCCCTTTAAAAGTAAGGTGATCTCCTACTTCTCTCTTCCTCTCATTTCTGTGATACCCCATGTGTCTCGCGTCATTCTTACTAACATGCTGTAACCAGCTTCTATGTCCTTCCATGCCAGTACCTGGCACAAAGTTATCTTCAGACTAAGATAATCAGGTCTAAACTTAACCTGCGAAGGTTAAATTTAGACCTGATATTATCAGGTAGGTATGCCATGATTTCAGTCAGATCAGTTGGTGTATTTGATAATACTCTATTCGCATCTCAAACTTTCAGAGTGACCATCACAAACAGCAATCAACCTTTCATTATTAAAAACATACATGCACCAGTGAGCCATTATATTATGACCACCCCGGGCCTACATAAATGAGCGCGCCTGAAGACCAAACGGTGGCGCAGGTGAAGTTCACAGAGCAGTGTACATACAACCCGAAGACCGGCTTTCGGTTATTAGAGTGTTCGGAGTCATCAGCATGAGAAAAGCTACCGATTTATAGGAGTAAAAATTGTGATGGCGCGGCGCCTCAGAAGTGCGATGTTGGAAAAGGCGCGGCTTGTGGGTTGTTCAGATACCGCTGTAGTGAGTACGTGTCAAAAGAGGTACACAGATAGCCAAACGACGAACCGTCGTCCAGCAGTGTGTCGTCCGCACCTCATCGATGCCAGAGGTGAGCGGAGACTGTCGCGCAATGTTCACAGCGACCGCGGAGTCACCGTGTGACAAATCACCGCAGGTACAACAGTGGTGATCAAGGTAATGTGTCACTGCGCACACTTTGTCGCAGCCATCTGCGCATGGGCCTGCGAAGCCGAAAACCCAGCCGAGTCTCGATGCTCACTGCACGTCATCGCCAACAACGCGTGAAATGGGCCCGAGATCACCAACATTCGACCGTGGATGATTGGAAGAAAGTGGCCTATAGACAGCTACTTTCTTCCAATCATCCAGACGGCTGAGCGCGGATACTTTCTTCCAACCAGGTAGTCGGCTGAGCGCGGATACTTTCTTCCAACCAGGTAGTCGGCTGAGCGCGTATACGCCGATTATAGAAGGTGCTATGGCACCTGGATGCACTTTTTGGGCGGAAACAGGCCGACGGCGGCCGTGTTATGCTGTGGGCGATGTTTTCTTGGGACACTTTAGGCCCCATTATCCAAATAGTACAATCTCTGACAACTGTCAGGTATCTGAACATCGTTGCGGAAAAAGCTCACCCATTCATGGCAACTGTGTTCTCTGTTAAATATTGCCATTACCAACAGTATAATGCGCCATGCCACACTGCCAGAATCGTCAAGGAGTGGTTTGAGGTATATGCTGGTGACTTTTTGTTAATACCCTGGCCTCCAAATTCTCCTGACATGAACCCAATCGAACATTTGTGGTTCAACTTGGAAAAGAGGGTTGGCGCTAAATCGCCACCACCCCGAAACATACGGGAACAGGAGAACCTGCTGTCGACAGGACTATCGCCACCTCATTGAATCGATGCCTCGCCTAGTGGTCGCTGTTTTGCGGGCTAAAGGTGGTCGTTCAGCTTATTAGGTAGGTGGTCATAGAGTAATGGCTCTTCGGTGTACATACATACATACATACATACATATCCTTAAGCTGTTTTCTAAGATTCAAAGGTTAGCTCCTCAAAGAAAGACCATGTGCCAAGTATACATTTAACTGATAGAATAAGAATTTACTTACTGTTGGTGTATCAAATGTCTCCATTTACAGCGATCTCGGTACACAGCTCGAGCTTCATTAAAATCCATCACACGCTGCACACAAGACCTCTTGAACTTCATACTCATAATCTTTTGCTCATGCAGACATTCCTGAATCTGGTCCTTCTATGATTTCCTTGGTTTTCCTCTACCTTTCTTTCCTGCCAGCTGGGCTCAAACAATTCTCTTAATAAGCATCTCATCACTCATTCTTTCAACATGGCCAAACCACCTAAGTATATTAGTCCGCACCTTACAAACAACATTTTGCCTCACATTACACATCTCCAAAACATCTCCGCAGCCCCGGTGGCGCAGTGGTCTAAGGCGCTGGCCTCTGATCGTTCGTCCGTAAGGGGTCCGGGTTCGAATCCCGGTCAGGCATGGATGTTGTGTTTGTCTTACGGCACTGGCTCTCTCCCTTCCCTGGAACCAGTGACCCTAAATTAGGGACGGGCGACTGCTTATAGCCCATTGAGTTGCTCACGGTGGTCGTTAAACCTTCAACAAAAAAAAAAATAAATAAAAAAACATCTCCATTCTTCACATGATCAGAGCGTGTTTTATCATAGACGCCCTGTAAGTAACGCATCTCGCCGGTACACAAACGACTCCTATACCTTTTCTGCAGTATCCAGGCTTCACTGCCGTACATCAGAGTAGGAATGATTACACTTACATACACAGCCATTCGGGACTTCCTTGGGAACCCACCAATCCTGTAAAATCCTCCTAAAAGAGCTATGACTTCCAATTAAGAATTCACTCGCCTATTAATTTCGCCATCAAATTTGTTCTCTCTGTCAAGCATGCTTCCTAAATACACAAACTCATTCACCTGGTCAATCTGAGTGCCGTTAAGACTTATCTTGCATTCAGAACAAACAGTTCTTCGCTCAAAAACCATAACTTTGGTTTACACTATATTTATACTCAGTTTGAAATTCGTACAACATGCTTTGCAATCCACTATTGCTCTCTGCCAACAAGACCGTGTCATCAGCATAGAGCAATCTGCACACACGCATATTACCAGTGTCATCCATTTTGACATCACTCATGCATGCATGCATCCATAAATACACCCAAGGACAATGAAATTTACGCACCTAGAAGAAAACATGCTACGACCGCGAAACTTTGAAAATAGCTAGAATGTGTGCTGGTATGCAAATGATCCACTATTGCGCATGACCACACACCCCGTGGTGGCGCTGCAAGCACGACTCGGCAGCCTTATAAACCGGCGTTTAGATGATGCCCCATGAAAGCGAAAAGCACCGGCCGATGCAAGCAAGAGTACAAAGCGACATGAATGCTGGGTAGAAACCAGAGACGTCGATTTACGCAACTTATGGACTTTAAGAGAAACCTGATCATCGGGCTGAAAACCGCAAGGTGGTCGGCGTGTCTTATAACACGCCGCGTGGATCGTTCTGACGATACCGTCCGATTGTGTTGGGAGCGCTGGACACGTGACGGCACTGCTACACGGCGGAACAGCTCCGAACGGACCAGGAGGACTGCCGGTAGAGAGGATCGACGGATTGTGCGCCAAGCACGAACGGATCTCACAGTGACCCGGTCTACTACACAAGCAGATGTAGCGGCTCCTGTGTGCCCACGAACCATTTTCCGACGACTCGCGGAAGCGACTCTGTGATCCCGGCGCCCCTGACGTGTGCTGCCATTAACACCGGAACATCGTTAGCTCCGTTAGCAGTGGTGCCAGACCAGAGCGACGTGGAAAGTTGCAACGTGTGGTGTTGAGCGATGAGTGCCGCTTCGTTTTGGGGGCAGATCATGATCGTGTCCGGGTGTGGAGGTTTCCCCGGGTCAACGCCACAATCCCAACCTCGCTATCGAGCGCCACACTTCCCCCACTGCAGGCATTATGGTTTGGGGGCCGATAGCCCACAATAACCGATCAGCTCTAGTAGTGGTACGTGGATCATTGACGGGCCAGCGGTATGTGGATGAGATCCTACGAGCCCACGTGCTGCCTTTCATGACCAGGATTCCAGATGCGCTATATCAGCAGGATAATACCCGCCCGCACACAGCTTGGGTTGCCCAGGACTGCCTACGTCACGTCCAGATACTTCCATGGCCTTCCTGCTCCCCGAGCATGTCCCCTATCGAGCATGTGTAGGACCAGTTGAAACACCAGCTGCCGCCGTGCCACATTATCCAGGATTTGGAGCACACTGTCAACACGTGTGAGCCGGTCTGCCACAGGACAGCATCAGGCGTCTGTTCGGCTTCATTCCGGACCGTATTGCGGCATGTATCGCCGTACAAGGTGGTGCGACGTGCTATTGAAGATGACCGGACTGCATGCCACCGATTCCTCTGTTGTTCTGCAGCACTGTTTTTGCCATCATGTGTATCCTTCATCTGTATCATAACGTCCATAAAATTTCAGTTCAATCCGATGTTTCCTTCTCGGTGCGCAAATTTCATTGTCCGTGAGTGTATATTAAACAGCCAGGGTGTCATTACACAACCTTTGCCTGACTCCTGCACCAATAGAAAACCTTATTTCAATAAAAGACCATTCATTCGTACACAAGTCAGCATACATGACCTTCCCGCAACTATTAAGGAAATTCCCTGTAATACCATATTTATTCAGCATCTTCCGCAGGAGAGTCCTATTTACTTTGTCATAGGCTTTCTCTAAATCTATGAAGGCCGCAAACACTTTTTTACGAACAAGCAGATACTTTTCAATCATCATGCGTGATGCAAAAATTTGATTAGTACAACCCTTACCAGGCATAAACACAAACACTTTTTCTTGCGCACTCAACAAACTGATACCACGATAATTCTTGCATTCAGTCTGATCACCTTCGTTATTACAGTAGAGAATAATACAATTCATTGACAAAGTATTCCGTGATGTACCCAAACGACAACTTCTGCCAGTTATTTATTTATTCTGCACTCACGAACAAAGCATTTTTATTTCTTTTTACTTTGAAATTAATCACAATAACACGATTCTTAGCTTGAATTATTTTCCATAGCAACAACTATGAAAGAAATTTTTATTCTGTTTTTGTTTTCCGGACTTTAAAAACAAAAATAAATCTGTCGAGTTTTACCGGAACATGACTACAATAAACTACATTATAGAATTTATTTGTATACGTATATGTAAGGTCAGGTGATGCGTAACATCACAGCCTCTCCTTGACAAATGTCAATACCGCCTTCTCGTGGTACATCCTGTTCCCACTAAAGGGGCTCTGACGACCGCCAATAGCGGTATAACTATACCATCGGGATTAGAGGAAATGCTATCCCACACTCACCAACCCGCTTGGCCAGCGTGGTGAGTTATGGCCAAACCCCTCCAAAATGACTCCACAACTTAAATCTTGGCCCTCAGTCTCCGGCAGCTGGAATGTACCTGGCCAAGGCAGCGGCCAGTGCGACATGAAGGCAGAGGGTGCTAATGGAAGATGGGTGGATGAAATTCGAAAGTATGCGGGAGTGACATGGAGGAGACTGGCACAAGACAGACCGTTGTGGAGGAAACTTGGGGAGACCTTCGTCCAGCAGTGGATTGATAATGGTTGACAATTATGAATGATGATATAAGTGCTATTTATTCTTTCTTAATCTATTGTAGGCATTGGTTTTGCACCTGCAGTGACGAGGAAAATTTAAATCTAGACGGCGGAACTGAGACAATCTGCGGTTAGGCTGCAGCATCTTACGATACAGTAACTCAGATTAAACATTATTTTCTTTCCAGTTAAATCTTAGATTATACATTAGATGGCTCCATGAAACTGTTAAATTATTCATTTATTGCATGTATAGCATTTTTAAAATAATGTGTTAGAGAACTAGAAACCTAATCGCTGTAAACTACAGAAAAGGGTGGCCCACAGAACGTCTTTTTGGATAATGATACTTTTCCATAAATGCATTAATGCCGATATCAGTGGATTGCCTGCACTTTGCGCGAAATCCCCTAGGCAGCGAAGCATCTCCTGGAATCAATATATAAGATTTCACGGAAATGTTGTTTGCAAAAGTAACAAAACAGCATTTCCACATTTGAATGGCGTCGTTTCTAATTAGAAAACTATGATGAACTTAAAGGAAACAAGGAAATCGTCGAAATACGCACTTCCAATCGTTTGCTGTAATTTCATGAGCCATTTAATCTTGAATTGCTTGCCAGAAATTTCACAGCATTTTGCTTTCAATGATCTTAATTTCCAGGAGGTGATTTCATGTATTTTTCATGATGATTTCATGATTGGTAGCTTTCGTTCGTGGCCGCTGCATTTCTCATTTTGAATCTTTAAAACTGAGTGTAAACTAAAACAAGGAGAAGCGGAGAACCCAAACGCATCTCATTCTAAAAATATATTAGCTATGGTAGTGGTGTTAATTAAAATGTGTTTATTAAACTAACTTTCTAAATATACATATTTTTACTGCTACCTAATACATTTTGCAAGAAGAATGTATAAAATTAATGTATGCCTATAGGTTATTGCTTTCTTTATCTCTTTCCATGCGCGGACACGATATCATTATTTTCACAATCCGGGTTGCTGCTGTCACACTCTAAATATAATTTTGAAATTCAGGAGCCACTTTTCGTGATTTCTTTCGTGAATTAACGAAGCATGTTTCCATTTTTTTTCTTTTTGATTGGAGGTTTAACAACCACCGTGAGCAACTCAATGGGCTATAAGCAGTCACCCGTCCCTAATTTGGGGTCACTGGTTGCAGGGAAGGAAGAGAGCCAGTGCCGTAAGACAAAAACAACATCCATGCCTCGCCGGGATTCGAATCCGGACCCCTTTCAGACGAATGATCAGAGGCCATTGCTTAGACCACTGCGCCACCGGTGCGGCGAAGCATGTTTCTGATACACCTTTTCCGTTAATTGACGAAACAAAGTTATGAAATTCAAAAATTTTTCGTACGCCAGAAAAATTTCGAAATTTCAGAAACCTTTCCGCAATTCTTTTCTTATATTAACGGAAAAACTCCATTCCCACTTTTTCCGTATCCATATGACAAAAAAAAATGTTGTTAATAGGAGAGATTCGCGGGAATACTTGGGGTTTTGATTAATTGTTGAATTTCAGTAGTCTGTCGAAGAATTTGATTTTGAAGTTCTGTAGCGAGATTGGATATTGTGGATCGCTCGAATTTTGGTTACTGTGACACAAGATATTTCTGGTAATAGGCGAGATTCACTTATTACCAGAAATATATCTCCTATTACCAGAAATAAATCTCTCCTATCTCTCTTATTGATATTATTTGAAATAAATATAAAATTTTAACTTAGATTCAAGACGATCCCATCAGGATAAATTTATACTATTACCACTCGAGATTTATACTATATAAATCTCGAGTATTAAAGAAAAAGAAATTTATTAATTCTTAATTAAAGAATTTTAATTCTTTAAGAATTTTTATTCATTAATTCTTTAAGAATTTTTATTCATTAATTCTTTAAAATTTTTATTCATTAATTCTTAAAAAAATTTTAAGAATTAAAGAATTTAAAAAAATTATTTATTTCTTCAAATTTTATTTCTGGTAATGATTTAACATATATATATATATATATATATATATATTTTTTTTTTTTAAGGATTATTTGTAACTTTCTGGAAATGATTTAATATTAAAGAATTTTTAAAAATTCTTTAATTCTTTATATTTTATTTCTGGTAATGATTTAACGTATATATCATTATATACATATGTATTTTATATATATATATTTTAAGAATTTTTGTTCGTTAATTCTTTTATTATTTGCTATAGTATATATCTCGAGTATTAAAGAATAAAAATTCTTTAGTAATTCTTAATTAAAGAACTTCAATTATTTAATTCTTTAATAATTTTTATTCATTAAATCTTTAATAATTTTTCTTCATTAATTCTTTAATTATTTTTCTTCAATTAATTCTTTAATTATTTTGGGAGGGATATGGCAAGTATAAATTTCGAGTGGTTATAGTGTGGAGATTTATACTATTACCACTCGAGATTTATACTATTACCACTCTAGATTTATACTATTACCACTATCCTATCTTTGCTATTCCTATTACCAGAAATAAATCTCTTCTATTACCGCTCTCCTGTCTCTCCTATTGATTCACCTATTAACAGAAATAATAATATCCTATTACCAGAAATATGTTAAGTAGATATTTCTATTTAAGATATTTCTGGTAATAGGAGAGATATATCTTAAATAGATATTTATCTCTCCTGTTACCAGAAATATCTTAAATAGATATTTTTGGTAATAGCAGATACTTCTGGTGATAGGAGAGGTTCAGATATTTCTGGTATAGGAGAGGTTCAGAAATTTCTGGTAATAGGAGAAAAATGTGTGGTAATGCTTGGGGTTTTGATTAATTATTAAATTTCAATAGTCTGTCGAAATATTTGATTATGAAGTTCTGTAGCGAGATCGGATATTGTGGATTGCATACCGCGTGAATTTCGGTTACTGTGGTGCATGATATTTTTTCTCCTGTTCCTCTTTGTGCACCAGCTATTATATGTTGTGTTACCGTAACGAACCGGGTACTTTATTTATTGTACAGCTGATTGTACGATGTGTACGATATCTATGTATCCGTCCGTGGAGTATTTAACACAAAAGCCATATAGGTATCTAGAGTAAATTTTATTTTTAGAAGTTATGTTAAACAATATTATAAAACAGTATAATGCACCTTCTCTTAAAGATAATTGAAAGTTATTGCCAGTTGAAAAAAAGATCTCAAACACCAAATCATTTTGTTGCTTCGAAAAATCACGACAAAAAATACATTATTTCTAATAAGACTTCGTACAGGAGAAGTAAAATTATTTGAAACATATTCAAAAAAATGAGAAGCTCTAATAGAAAATAAAATTACTAAGTCACTCGTATTAAAATAAAATCACCAAAGCGCGATAAAGTTTTACCTTGGTTCTTGTCGCATTTTTTTACTGTGGCTCTTGTAGCGTTCTGGTTCAGTCGTTAAGACGAGCGGTTTCAGTCTAAATGGCCCGTGTCTGATCCTCACTACCCGCATAAAAGGATTTTCTCGCGTAAAGGCTGAGATGCACAGCGTGTTCTACTTTGAGGAATTTCAGTCTAAATCAAGTTATGAGGATAGTGGCTGTGAAAAAAATATCGCTCCTGTGTCCTGACCTTTGACCCCATTTCGATGATATTATACAGAACCGATTCAGTATACCTCCGGAACAACATGATAACGTTTTGTCGCAATCGAAGTTTAGTCAAGTTATGAGGATTATGGCTGTGGAATAAATTTCACTCCTGTGTCCTGACCTTCGACCCCATTTCGATGATATTCAACAGAACCTGTTCACTGTACCTCTGGAACAACATGATAAAGTTTTGTCGCAATCGAAACATTTTTACGCAAGTTATGACGCAGAAGGACAATGGAATGGATCCCGCTCCTATGTCGTGATCTTTGACCCCATTTCGTCCATTTTCAATAGGGTTCGTCCCCAGGTGGTTCCCTACCACATACTAAAATTTCATCAAAATCGAACAATTGTTACGCGAGTTATCGTGCGGACGGACAAAGCTGGAGCATATACGCATTTTCAACCTACGGTTGGAAAGCGCAAAAAAAGGGGGAATTTGTTTAAAAAAGGAAATTCCGTTAACAGTCGGAGATTTATTGACAACTTTGTGGCACGTTATTTTCAGAAATTTTCCGTGAATTCGCACCACTTGTTTCTTACAGTGTACACAGAAATAATCAAACTTTCTCATTAACTAAATTTGTCATGTATTTAAAAATTTGTTCATGAGAAAATTTGGTTATTTCTATTTTTCCATAAGTTTTTTCTTTTATTTTCCCACAATTTTTTAATTTGTATAATTTTGCCGTAAGTTTTAAAGATCTTCCTGAAGCGAAAGATTGCTAAGAGGTGGCGTAAAGTTCTCTTGTATTCGTCACAATCTTGCTGTAAATCAAATTTTAAATTTTCTCTATGCGATTTTCTATTTTCCTGGGTGAAATCATGGGAGAACCAGATTTAGGAATGTCTTCATGTAAAAAAATAACGAGAATGAAGTACAAAATGATCTTGTGTGAGTTGTGGGACGGATGTCAATGCAGCTTGAGTTGTGTGCCGAGATCCCTGCAAATGGAGACGTTTGATACATTAACAATAAGAATAATATAGCATCGTCGGTTTTATACTATAATCTGGCCGATAAGCTTTCTTTAAGGATTCTCAGAGAGAGGCTTAGAGATATGTACATACACATTATGTACTATTTTTTTCTCAAGGGGCATGTTGTAACCAAAATTTCAGTGGCTTGATTATGTCTCTTATATTCAGGGGAGCACTGTGTCATATATGTTTTGTGGGGTTGGTAGATTTAATGGTATTGTGTTCACTATTCTTTCTTTCAGATTTGTGTGGGTAAATTGGAGTTTGGATAATTCCTCCGGTTCAGTAATTTGCTGCTACCAGACGAGGTTTTTATCTGTCAGTCCTGGTCAAACTTTTGCATGAGAATATCTCTGTCAGTTCATTACCTGATAATTTTTTCCAGTTTAGAAGCGCTGCATTTTGGGGTTTGCGAAAAATCAAAAAATGTAGCTTCGATTTCTTTCTCTCTCTCTCTCTCTCTCTCTCTCTCTCTCTCTCTCTCTCTGGATCAAGGTGACATTTTTCTTCTGAACAACGCTCACAATGCCCAAATATGTCGATCAATGGACTACTGACACAGGAGTGGTGATGCATCTAGCTCAAATTTCAAAACATCTTTACGTTTTGCAGAAAAGAGCAATTTTCGGTTGGTTAACACCCAATTATTCATCGATTCACTTCAACTCCATTTCCACAGACGTGCAGCGGAAGCTGGATGTGTTTTATACGAGTGTAGTCAATGTCAGCACTTTCTTTTGTGTGTCAGTTTTTCGATCATCGCAACTCAAAGAAGCAGTCACCAGTCCGCCACTGGTGCCACCGAGGGAATAGATTCAGTTCCATAAGACAAATACACCATCCATACCTCACCCGAAATTCGAATCCGAACCCATCCCGAACGAAATGGTAAAATCCAACGCTTCTTACCACTCCTACACTACTCCTTTAAGAGTTTCGTTAGAGAGCCCCATACAGATTGCGTTGCAAGCCCATTCATTTCTGTTTAGTTTACTCTCTGAAATTCTTTATCTGCTAATTTTCTTAATAAATGTCGTCTCTCTACACTGAAGAGCAATTGAATTAGAGACAGCTGGCGTTATGCAAATGTGGCGCTGTGGGGGACCCTGTAAACGGAAACGACATGGCGTATGCAGCGATCTGACAATATAAGGAGTGATGCGACGGGAATCAGTAAGAGTCGGACGCAATATGGGTAAGACGAAGGATCTAAGTGCATTTGATCGTGGGCAAATTGTCGGGGCCCGACGAATGGGTCACTCTATTTCGGAAGTCGTGCAGGCACTGGGATTTTCACGAGGCACAGTGTCACGGGTGCACCGTGAGTACATTGAATCCGGTAAAACCATCCCTGCAAGTGCCAACTGCCGTGGACAACAGCGTGTGGATGAGCTGGGTCGTCGTCGGCTAGTTCGCATTGTAATAGCTGATAGTCGGGCCACAGTGCAAGAAATCACTCGGCAATTTAACGCCGGTGCACAAAAACGTGTAAGCAGCCCACACAATCCAGAACCATCTCCTCGCTATGGGGTACAGAAGTCATCGTCCCACAAGGGTACCGCTGCTGACAGCACATCACAGTGTGCAAAGATTAGCATAAGTGCGGGAACATCGCCACTGGACCCTAAACATGTGGGAAAATGTTTCCTGGACTGATGAGTCGAGATTCACGTTGGCACATGTGGATGGCAGGATACGAGTACGGCGCAAACCACATGAAGCGATGGATCCTTCTTGCCATCAGGGTACTATTTTCAAGCGGGTGGGGGAGGCATTCTCGTCTAGAGACTGTTTACGTGGACTGAAATGGGACCACTGGTACGTGTGACATCGTCCCTCCCAGGTCAATGTTACCGGGATATCCTGGACGACCAGTTGCTACCGTTTGTCCGTCTTCAACATCCCACTGGGGACCTCATCCTGCAACAAGGCAATGCACCGTGCCATCGCTCACGAATTGTATCCGAATGGCTGGATGAAAACTCCACCGACGTGACCTCGCTTCCTTGGCTAGTTAGGTCACCTGACCTCAATCCCATCGAGCATATCTGGGACGCCATCGAGAGATATGTTTGAGGCTCTGATCCCCCTCCAATCAAATATTCGTGAACTGTGGGAGCTTGTTCAGCGTTGTGGATCAGTATGGCTTCCCAACGCTTCCGGTGTCTTGTCGAGTCCATGCCGAGACGAATCGCCACCGTCATCAGGGCGAAGGTGGTGCTACACGTTACTAGACAGGTATCTCTAATTCAATTGCTCTTCAGTGTATATACACCCATGTTCGTAAAAAACAGAACACCTGAAAGGAGTTGAACTACGCCTTTGATTTTTCAAGATATATTCTTTAGACAAAAGAGAACATATGATTAGCATATCGGAACCATAGCTACCAGGTGCGTCGATGTATCTACTAATACACTGCTCGACACAGAAATTGTCCCACCCAGAAGGAGTGATGATAGAGGGGTGAAATTTAGCGTGCAAATAGGAATACATAAAGGTTTACCTTGATGTTATTTTCAGACACGTACAGTGTTGATCAGATGAGATAATGCCGCACAATGGGTACGCCTCAGCAAGTGGTTGCACCACCGCGAACGGCAATGTAAACCACAATACGGCGTTGCAATGAGTCATACCGTGGACGGATATCGTCCTGAGGAATGGAATACCAAGCACTGTTGACTTGCTCCCATAATAATTCTTCGAGATCGTGCGCAGGCTGATTCGATTGCAGACGACGCCCAATGTGGTCCCAGAAGTTTTCGATTAAGGATAAATCGGGCGACCTGGTTGGCAGTGTTTGAACATGTTTGAAACATTGTCTAGAGATCGGAGAGGTGTGTACACGGGCGTTATCTTGCTGGAAAATCATGTGCTGTAGGCCATTCAGGAACGGTGTCAAAATGGGCTGCAGAACCTTGCTCTCGTACTGTCAGTGTTCCCGTGATGCGGACATGGAGTAACCTGCTGTCATGCGCAATAGTATATCCCATACAATGATGCCTGACTGATGGGCGGCGTGGCAGTAGCGAACGAAACACTGATCCGTCAACTAACCAAGGTGTCGCCAGACACGGATCCTTCAACCGTCAGCACCCAGACAGAAACGGGATTCATCACTGAAAACAACAGTGTTTCATTCGTGATACCAGTTCGCATGGCTTTGGCACCAGGCCAGAAGATCGCTGCGATGGCTGGCCGTTAATGACAGTCGACGTAACGGTTGCTTACTGCGCAGGTTTGCCACATGTAACCTTTGGTTTACATTTAGGATCGTTATGGCGACGTCCATGGCAGATGACACAGCCCGTTGAATATCAGCTACGGTACTTTCTGGTGACGAACAAACGTGTCGAGCAATACGCTGGTCGAGGGATGCTGACGTCTGTCGGACTGCACCACTGCAGCTCCGACTCACGTACGAACGTTCCTGTAGCCACCGGTGCCAACAGAGTCCAACGGTTCGTGAATCCCGTTGCACATGCGCAGCGATACGACGTGTAGACCAGCGGGATTCACACAGGCCTACAAATCATCCTCTCTGGAACTCATCCAAATGTCGATAAACCTGCTGACGACGTGTACCGGGCATTTTTGGCCTTCGCTGAACAGTTTCCTAGCACAAACAACAAATCTGAAACATCTGCGACACTTCCAGCAGCGACCACACATCAATCCCTGTTGCTGCTGGCGTCTTTATCTCACGTACGTGTGACGTCATTGGCTCCGGTTTAACATCATCTGCATATCTCGAGTGGGAACACCAGCGCTGCGATTTGCTTGTTTGTAACACGCCTCCTTCTGGATGGGACAATTTCTATGTCGAGCAGTGTAGGTGTGGCTACCACTGGCTTGTATCTCCTGGTGTACGAGCTGAGGCATCGAATCAAATAATGTGTGAATGGTACCCTGTGGAATACCCATCCATGGTGTAAAAACCCGCGTCCAAAGTTTAAGAATTCCTGGTGGATGGCGGAAGGTCATACTGCTGAACCTGGTATTTGAGTATGTCCCATAAATTTTCTATGGGCCTTGAATCCGGCGATTTAGCCGGTCACATCCGACGTAGAACGTTGTTATCCTTCACGAAGACAGGTGTTGTAATTGCAACATGGGGTATGGCATTGGTGTGCTGAAATATGGCCCCGGAAACGTCCTGAAGATACGGAAGGCCGACCGGCCATAGAATATAATTTGCAACGGGCACTTCTTACAGTAGTACGGAATCTCACGAGAGGTGATCTGCTTAAGGACCCGACAGCACCCCAGGACATAATGCCTGATGTTGATACGCTATGCCTGGTACAAAACGCTCTTCCCTTGTCGTTAGAGGACATAAATGCGACCATCATTTTCACCTGAACAGAAGCACGTGTGCGTACTTGAACACGATATTCGTCACTCCACTGCTTTCGCTGGACGCATAATTGCAGCCTGGCAGTCCATTTCTGTGGTGTTAAACGTAACCTGAGGAAAGGCCGACGAGCTTGCAGTCAGAACTGTAACAACCAGCGTCATACTGTTACAGCTAACATGGGAGAATGCGTCACAGTTCTCCACTGCTGCGCCAACGCCGTTGATTATGCAGAACCGTCACTCAAAGACATCCTCAGCAGATGACGATTCTATCGCAGCGTTGTTATATGTGCACGATGTCTAGAACTTTCTCTTCGTGTCCTACGCCTTTCTTCGTACCATTCCTTGCACACTTTTGCCACGACGGACACACTGCGCCCCAAACGACCGGAAATCTCCCGGAAGGAAGCATTACAGTCACTCATGCCGATAATGTGACCTCTGTCGAACTCGCTGATGTGACTGTACGCCTGTCTTACACGACGACGAGGTATCCTTACCCATTGCTGACCAAGCACTGACGTGCGGACTGAACCACTCGGCGCTTTTGACAACAAAATGGCCGGTTTCCGGTCTGTGACGTTGCTCGCTCTGATTTCTCTAGATGCAATACGCATGAGCCTGTGATACCTTTCTGCGATATTTGCCTGATTAGGATATCCTGTAAAAATCAGTCGTAGCTCGACTCCTTTCAGGTGTTGTGTGTTTCATGATCATGTATGCATAAGTCAATAGCAAAAACATTGTTTTCTGAGAATCCCCGTGACTCAAGTAAATCGAAAACAATATTAATAATATACACGGTCGAGTTACATTATTCTGACCACCAGTTAATATCCAGAGTCACCGCCGTGTGCAGGCAAGACAGCAGCTAGACGGGCTACGAGTGCCTCAATAAAGTGCTGGAAGGTGTTCACAGGTATGTGGAGTTATGCTGTCTGCAGTGCATCTGACAGCTGCTGGAGGGTGCGTGGTGGAGGATCCATAGAGCGAACAACATGATCGAGGTGGTCCCACAGATACTCAATTGGGTTTAAGTCTGGGGAATTAGAGGACCAGGGAAGTACTCTGAAGTCCTCATCGTGTTCTTCCAACCACTCTCGGACATTTCTAGCTGTGTGATACTTGCACTGTCGTGCTGGAAAATCCCATCCCTCACAGGGAGGATAATCAGTATGTATGGGTGTATGTGGTCTGCAAGAATGGATTCATAACGAATTCGGTCCATAGTGCTTTCCACAGGTATGAGTGAACCCAAGGAATGCCACGAAAACATTCCGCAGACCATAACGCTGCACCCACCAGCTTGTGTTCTTCCAGCAATGTTTGAAGAGTGTTTCTTCTCCGGTGTTTCTCGCCTTATACGCCAACGTCCATCCGTTCGATGAAACAGAAAACGTGACTCATCGGAGAAGGCAATCCTTTGCCAATCAGCGGAGGTTCAATTCCGATAATGCCGCGCAAATGTAAGCCTTTTCTGCTGATGCACCTTCGTTAGCATAAGTGCAGTGATCATCCGTCTGCATCGGAGCCCCGTACGCAGCAGGGCTCTCTTAACTGTCGAATGGCACGTAGTGCTCCGTAGTTTCCATGTCGCTTATTCGTAATGAAGCCATTTCTCCAATCATAATACATCTTAACCACAGCAGCACGCGAAGAATTCACAAATTGCGCTGTTTCAGAAATAATACCACCCTTGGCCCGAAAGCCGATAATCATCCCTTTTTGCAAATCTTATAAAATGCTCCTTTTATCCATGACAGCAACGAGTGATATGTTTTCATATTGCCTACAGCACGCCTTTATACCTTCCAAGCAAGATCATGACACGTTCCTTCTTTCATTAGCAACGCGCTGTTGACGTCAAAAGTAGGAGGTGGTCACAATAATGTGACTCGACTGAGTATGCGATATCGGCTTTGGTTTTCATGGCTAATTCTGTTTAACAAATGTCGGTATTACTTAGAAGTGAACGGTTCGTTTCCTTTCTGGGAGCATGAGCATCGCGAAATTTGTGGTCATCCATGAGTTGTACCATCGTAAATCAAAATGTCGTATCTGTTAAGCAGTGAGTAAGATAAAATCAATCTTTACGCCGAAAATTGCCAGCCCTTCGTGGATAAGGTTCAGGCGAAATATGGTTAGTCATTGCTCTTCTCACAAAGATTTTTTGCCTTTACTTTTCATTTGTGTTCTTATAAACTGTACCCCTGGGTATGGTGAGACGTCTAGTCAACGCTTGGCCAGCGGTATTGAATGATGACCCTTATTTCCATCATTCATAAAAATTACCTCATGTCCCTGGTGAACGTCCAGTTTCTTATAACGCAAACAAAGCGAAAGATAAATGATGTTCTTATTTTATGATTTGCTGATAAATCCCGTTCTTATTTTAGCATCTGCGTTCTTAGTTTAGATTTGTTTCGGGTTTTGTGCTCGATGACTACCAGCAAGAGCAGGAGGTAACTATTTATATTTGGTAAAGGTCAGATTAAGAAAAACGATTTTGTTTACAAAACGCACATGACTTTTTTGGTACCAAATACAAAGCCACACAATATATCTCTGTACTGTTATGGAAGTGTAAATTTGCTTTGCAAAATTTCTGTATAATTAGATCTGAAATATAAATTGCTGGCATACCCGGTTTACAACGTAAGACGTGTTCCTGAAATCCGAGGGTTAACCGAAACAGGTTAAACGAGGCTTCGTCACGTACCTTAACACGATTTTGAAGATAGAGTATTCCATACACATGCGATTTGTTAAATTTTAGGAACAGTTGGAAATAAAGGTCTATTAAATTTTTAAAACTTTAGGAACAGTTGAAAATAAAGGTCTGGTTTAAATTTTAGGAACAGTTTGAAAAAAAGGTCTATTAAACTTCTTTATTTAAAATTTCCGCAGTTTATCATTTAATCAGTTCGTTTTATATTTTTGTATTTCTATTCAAAGTGAAATTCAAATCGAAAAAGTTTAATAAAAGTCAAGATTCCAAACGAATATATCAGAAGATACTGACTGGAGATCTTTAGGAAATTATCTAAAGGTGATTGCTTTAGGCTTTCCTGTTTCTCTTCAGCGATTCATTGCGAGGTAATAAAACATTTAATACTCCACGCTTCACACAACAAGAATTTTCGAAATCAAAATCCTTTGTACTTGAATTTTATATTGTATTATCTTCCAAGTTATCCTGTATGATTTTTTATTGAAAGATCCTTTCTGTTTCTGGTTAGTCGGAGAAATTTCGGAAATATTTCCCGTAAGCTGGAGATAACTATCAGTGAGGTCTTCATTCGACAAGTCTTGGTCATGAGTTTGGAAGAGTTGTGTAACATCCCTTTGTTCACTTCCACAACTCTGATTTTATAAGAAATTCTTGTAACGTGGAAAGATTCAGGATGCATAAATGTTTTTTTTTTTATTTTGGTTGGGGTTTGACGATCAACATGAGCAACTCAGTGGGCTATAGCCATCTGTCTCTAATTAGGTCCACAGTGCCAGAAAAGAGAGTTATAGAGCAACGCAGAGGGCTCACACTCATCCGTCCCTAATTTAGGTCCCTGGTTCCAGGGTAGACAGAGAGAGAGAGAGAGAGAGAGAGAGAGAGAGAGAGAAAGAGTCATAGAACAACTCAGTGGGCTCACATTCATCTGTCCGTAGTTAAGTCCCTGGATCCAGAGAAGGAAGAGAGAAAGAATTATAGAGCAACTCAGTGGGCTATAGTCATATGTCCCTAATTTAGATCCCTGGTTTCAGGGAAGAGAGAGAGAGTGAGAGCAATTCAGTGGGCTCACAGTAATCTGTCCGTAATTAAGTCCCTGGATCCAGAGAAGAGAAAGAGAGATGTTATGAAAATCAGAGAGAGAGAGAGAGAGTTATAGAGCAACTCAGTGGGCTATAGTCATCTGCCCCTAATTAGATCCCTGGTTCAGGGGAAGAGAAAGAAAGAGAGAGAGAGAGGATTATAGAGCAACTCAGTGGGCTCACAGTCATCCATCCCTGATTAGGTACCTGACTGCAGGGAAGAGAGAGAGTTAAGAGCAACTCGGTGGGCTCAGTCATTCGTCCCTAATTTAGATGAGGCAGTGCAGAAAGGCAAATACAAAATCCAGTGAGAGAAAGACAGTGCCGTAAGACAAATGCAAAATCCAGTGAGAGAAAGACAGTGCCGCAAGACAAATACAAAATCCAGTGAGAGAAAGACAGTGCCGTAAGACAAATACAAAATCCAGTGCGAGAAAGACAGTGCCGTAGGACAAATACAAAATCCAGTGAGAGAAAGACAGTGCCGTAAGACAAATACAAAATCCAGTGAGAGAAAGACAGTGCCGCAAGACAAATACAAAATCTAGTGAGAGAAAGACAGTGCCGTAAGACAAATACAAAATCCAGTGAGAGAAAGACAGTGCCGCAAGACAAATACAAAATCCATGACTCACCGAGACATGGATTTTGTGTTATTGGACAAACGGTCCGCAGCCAACGCTGACGAATGATCAGAAGACAGTACTTAGACCACTACGCCACCGAGGCACCAACAATTCTTTCCATCAACATGTATAAGATATAATAACTCTCTGGGAACTCTGTCCAAGAAGAATCGAAGTATTAAACATCGGCCTTTATGTTGCAAATTTTCCAGCAATCTGAAATCAAGTACTTCCACTTGCAGTACTTTTTGTGAGTTCAAATGTAAGACTATTCCGGTTTTTATTGTCGTGTCTAGAATCTTTAATCAGAGAAAAAAATCGGGCATCTCTATTAGCGGGAATTTACAAACAGTTGGTTTGGAGTCTGCAAACGAGAAAGAAAGGCCATTCCATAAATACAGTTTTCGAAATTTCTTTCATTTTCTGTTTCTGCCTTATGTTGCATAAAAAAAGCACAAAATCCGGCTAACTTTTTAAGGAATGAAATCCACGTTAAAATGATTGCCCCAGTTCCGAATGTCTACAAAAGGAATTTATTTGCATACATTCCACCAATCTACAGGGATTCACTTTCCCTAAGGAACAGCGTACTTTAGTTTTCCTTGAACGAAGTCTCTTGGGTATTTCGCTCTTTGTTCACTTTATTTGCAGTTGAGAGATAGACAGGTATCTAACCCTTTGTTCTCGTAGTCCATTGGCTTAATTAACGGCCACTGAAAAAGGTGTCTGACACCCACACTAGGGAGTCAGAACCATCTGTCTCTTAGCTTTCAGTAATCTGCGTAGAAAGCTTATTGGAGAATTCTCTTTATTACCATTCTTGTTGTGGCACAACAACCAAAAATGCCAAGCAAAGTAAAAGAAAGGATCAAAAAGAAAAGAAGTTTTCAGAAGCTGAACTCCGTTTCACATTTTTTTTATTATTCTTCCTCAAACTCGCGCACACGGAACCTTAAATTGCCTTCAAACAACGTCCGTCCGAAAAAAAATCTTATGTAGGAATGCTGATAAAAGACTCCTCTTTTTTCATCTTGCATTTGCTCTTTTACAGTTTTTTAGGATGCATAATAGATTTGCTTCAGAGGCGATTCGCCCCGATTCGTTAAAAACGCAGTGAAAGTGAAAAAACTCTCCATGAAATCAAACGTGGAAGAAGAAATAATTAAATAAAGATTTATAAGTCTGTCATGGCTGGAAATGAATTCAATTTCTGGAGTAGTTATTCGTCGCCATGTAGCTTAATATGGTTAAAAATTTGCCTCGTGGCGCTGCAGATGAAATACTCAGCTATACCTTCAAAGGGTTGCTTTCAAAGTCTGAATTACCTGATCTAATCCAAAGTCTCGAAACTTTTCATTTGGTGTCTGCCTTTCTTTTTACCACAGTAAATGTTGCTGTGAATCGAATATGTATAGAAAGACTTTTGAATTTAGTTTTCCTTACAACAAAAAATAGGAGAACTAGTCATAAGTATAAGAATAACTAGCCTGAAATAAATTATCATCACGCAGATGAAAACAAGTTAGTAAAATCATGCAATGCATTGATTATCATACGGTTTTCAACATACCAGAAATCATTACTCAAGTTATGAGGATAATGGCTATGGAATAAATCTCGATCCTGTGCCCTGACCTTTGACTCCATTTCGATGATATTAAACAGAATTGGTTCAGTATACCATCGGAACAGCATACTAAAGTGTTGTCGCAATAGAAGCATTTTTAGTCAAGTTATGAGGATAATGGCTCTGGAATAAATCTCGCTCCTGTGCCCTGCCCTTTCATCTCATTTCGATGATATTCAACAGAACCACCGTTTCAGTATACCTCCGGAGCAACATACTAACGTTTTGTCGCAATAGAAGCATTTTTACATACGTTATGACGCATAAGTGCAATGGAATAGATCCCACTCCTATGCCCTGATCTTTGACCCCATTTCTCTCATTTTCAATAGGGTTTGTCCCGAGGTGGTCCTCTACCGCATACTAAACTTTCATTGAAATCGAACTATTTTTACGCAAGTTATCATTTGGATAGACAGACAAACGGGCAAAGCTTCTTCAACCTACGGTTGGAAAGCCTATACAAAAATGAATGAACTTGCGTCAGCAATTTGAAACAAAGACAGGTTAGTAAAATCATGCAATGCATTGATTCTGATACGCTTTCCAACATACCAGAAATCATCACTCAAGTTATAAGGATAATGGCTGTGGAATAAATCTCGCTGCTGTGCCCTGACCTTTGACGCCATTTCGATGATATTCAAGAGCATTGGTTCAGTATACCTCCGGAACAACATACTAACGTTTTGTTGCAATGGAAGCATTTTTAGTCACGTTATGAGGATAATGGCTGGGGAATAAATCTCGCTCCTGTGTCCTGACCTTTGACCCCATGTCTGTGATATTCAACAGAACCGGTTTAGTGTACCTCCGGAACAACATGATAAAGTTTTGTCGCAATTGATGCATTTTTACGTAAGCTATGACGCATAAGGGCGATGGAATTGATCCCCTCCTATATCCTGACTTTTGATCTCATTTCGCCCATTTTCAATAGGGTCTGTCCCCAGTTTGTCCCATACTACATACTAAAATTTCGTCGAAATTGAACCATTTTTGTGCGAGTTATCGTGCGGACAGACAGACATGCGGACAAAGCTGGAGCATATACGCTTCTGCAGCCTACATTTGGAAAGCATAAACAAGTCAGTAAAATCATGCAATTCATTGATCATGATACGCTTTCCAACATACCGGAAATCATTACTCTAGTTATTACTCTAGTTATTACTCAAGTTATGAGGATAATGGCTGTAGAACAAATCTTGCTCCTGTGTCCTGATATTTGATCCCATTTCGATGATATTCAACGGAACCGGCAAAGTATACTTCCGAAACAGCATGATAAAGTTTTGTCTCAATCGAAGCATTTTTACGGAAGTTATAACTCATAAGGGCGATGGAATGGATCCCGATCCTATGTCCTGACCTTTGATCCCCACTTAACCCATTTTCAATAGGGTTCGTCCCCAGGTAGTCCCCTAAGCCATACTAAAAGTTCATTGAAATCAAACTATACTTATGCAAGTTATGACGCATAAAGGCAATGGAATGGATCTCGTTCCTATGTCGTGACCTTCGACCCCATTTCGTCCATTTTCAATAGAATTCGTCCCCATGCGGTTCCCTATCACATACTAAAATTTCACCGAAATCATTTCTACGCAAGTTATGACGCATAAGGGCAATGGAATGCATCCCGCTCCTATGTCCTGACCTTTGACCCTACGTAACCCATTATCAAAATGGTTCGTCCCCAGGTGGTCCCCTACCATATACTAAAATTTCATTGAAATCGAAGTACATTTACGCAAGTTATGAGGCATAAGGGCAATGGAATGGATCCCGTTCCTATGTCTTGACCTTTGAGCCCAGTTTGTCCATTTTCAATAAGGTTCTTTCACAGATGGTTCCCCTACCACATACTAAAATTTCATCGAAGTCGAACCATTTTTACGCGAGTTATCGTACGCACAGACGGACGGACGGGTAAAGCTGGAGCATATACGCTTCTTCAACCTACGGTTGGAAAGCGTAAAAAAGTTATTATTTTACTTGCCGTATTTCTCGGAATACAAAACGCACTGTTTTTCCAAAAATTTGGCATCAAAATTCTCTTGCATATTATATACCAAAGGTCATTATAATCGCCATGAATATTCTTTGAGTTAGCTTTGCATTAGGTTCCCCGTTTTACATATTCGGAGCCATAACGTGATCAACGTCACGTGCGGGTACTATAAATTGTACACACCTATTCTTTATGCGTAATCATTAAAAGTTTACCAATAATGGGGAAACATGACTACTTAAACCAATTTGTCCGCGGCCAGTAAGTTGTGGGCAGAAGGGCTGGTGCCAGTATATCGGTAACGGCTGCACATGTCTGCTCCCGTACTACTGTATCAAGGGTCTACCAGGACTGGATTAACCATGAGCCGCCATCCAGCAGAAGGGTTTAAATTGGTCTACCACGCGCGGTTGTACTTAGAGGTGAGCGTAGGGTGTCGCGACTGGTATCTTAGTAAAGACGTGCAACTGTCACCCAGTTAACCCACCAATACAACAGTGGTGCAGTTCGACCTATTGCCTCATACACCGTGCGCAGCACCTTTACAGCCGAAGACCAATTACTGTACCTATGATTATGCCCAGTCATCGCAAACAACGCCTCGCATGGGCCAAGAAGCGTTGGCAATGCACCCTGGACAAATGAAAGATCATCTGGAATGATGAGTCCCGTTTCCTGTTGCACCATGCTGACAGCCAGGCTCACGTATGGCATGAATAGCATGAAGTCCTATTCCCTGATTCCGCAATTGGGGTGTAATGGGCCCGTTGAGATGGTTCTCTGGGTAATTTTATCCTGGCAAGCCCTAGGTCAGTTGGTTACCAACCCACAAACACTTACTAATTGTGGAAACTACAGGGACCTGTTAGCCAACCATCTTCATACATATCTGCCAGAGATTTACACAAAGCACAGTACCATCTATCAACAGAACTGCGCACATTGTTATTGGGCTCGTATAACTAGTGAGTAGTTGGAGGAACACGACAACGAATTTGCCATAGCCCCCAAATTCTGCTGACTATAACCCATTTGAACACTTGTGTGACATCCTAGAGCGGGGTGTGAGAACTGCTGATCTTCCTTCACTGAATGAGCGGTAATTGACGGGAATGCAGCAGCAGACATGGGTCGAGTTACAGATGGAGGATGTTCGACACCTTGTAGAATCTGTTACTAGGCGTCTGCGAGTAGTGATTGCAGAGAAAGGTGGATCAACGCGTTATTAGGTAGGTGTTCCTAATGCAAAGCTAACTCAGTGTATTATGCTGCAGTGGACATGGGTCAAGTTCGGTATGGAGGATGTTCAACATCTTGTAGAATCTGTTCCTAGGCGTCTGCGAGTAGTGATTGCAGAGAAAGGAGGACCAACGGAAATACGAAAGTTTTGTGAAAATACTAAATTCAGAACAAACGAAAACTTTTCAAAACGGAAATTTCGTTAAAAGAGCGACACTTCCCGGCAACTCTGCAACACGTTATTTTCACGAATTTTCCGTTAATTCACGCCATTTGTTTTTTACAATGTACCGTTTTACGCTGAATGTTGGCTGAATTACGGTCATTAACCTGATGCACTATATGATCAAAAATGCAGGGGCACTTGCCTAGGCAGCTATTTAAGACTGCTGCTCGTCAATAATCGTCAGTAGCTTTGATCGCAATGTTAACAGAAAGATGACACCGAATTTTCGGGTGTGATGAGCACGTCTTTTGAATCCGTTCTGACGTGAATTAAATTTATCAAAGCTATTCAAAGTCAATAGAACCCGTATAGAAAACAGCAATACCTAACTGAAGAAAGAGGTTTTTCAGTTGGGCTTTTAATCCCGCAGATATTGCTGCAAACGGAATCGTGGACTTACGCCTTCTGGTTGCCGACTTGTGCGAAAGAAAATTTTTAAGTTATATGAGAAACATTTTGCAGCGGAAACGCTCTCCAACAAAGAATTTTTTCAGTCGAGTGTTCAGGAGCTCATATTTTGCTACAAATACACCAGAAGCAGAAATTAACACTTATGCCCCTGGTGGCCAAACCTTTCCTTACCAAATATTAAAAATAACACGAAAAACATTTTCCATCAAGAGCTGTATGAGATGCAGGAAGAATTTTTCAAATCTGAGTTTTAGAAGCAGAAATGCCACCCCGGTGGCGCAGTGGTCTAAGCGATGGCCTTTGATCATTCGTCCGGAAGAGGTCCGGGTTCGAATCCCGGCGAGGCATGGATGTTGTGTTTGTTTTACGGCACTGGCTCTTTCCCTTCCCTGGAACCAGTGACCCTAAATTAGGGACGGGCGACTGCTTATAGCCCATTGAGTTGCTCACGGTGGTCGTTAAACCTCCAATCAAAAAAAAAAAAAAAAAAAAAGCAGAAGTATCGGGGGAAACGCAATTTACCATACCGCCCCTAGCGGAAAGTCTATGAGTTATTTGAAATTTTTGAAATTATACGAAAAACATTTCGCATCGGAAACGCTATCCAACCAAGAAAGAATTTTTCAAACCGTACTCTTAGAAGTACAGATATTGGCGAAAATAAGACTCCCCTGGCGGAGAAACAATGCATTATTTTAAGAAGAAAATATTCCTAAAAGGTTTATCGACGAGAGTAGTAGCGGTCATCATACGAATTTTTTTCAATCGAGATTTTAGAAGTTCAGATTTTGCTGCAAATACATTAGAAGCGGAAGTTAAAACTTACGATACCTGGTGGTCAAACCGTTCTGTATCAACAAGTATAAATTATATGCAGAAGATTTCCCATTAGGAGCTCTATCGGCTTCAGAAAATAATTTTCAAATCGGAGATTTAGAAGTAGAGATATCGAGGAAAACCACAATTTTCTTTTACGCCCCCTAGTGGAAAAGCTATGCGTAATTTGAAAAAGTGACTATAGCTAAAATGCTATTCGATATAAATGGAATAGAAAGGTAAAATAATATTTTCAATCGGATGTTTAGAAGCAAAGATATGGAATAAAATGTATTTTGAATTTGATATCATGTGCATTTACGCCATCTAGCGGCAAAATTGTGCACTGTAAAAAAACGAAACAAAGGGTCATCATTCGCACATTTCAAGCTTTCCAATGCAAAAAGAACTTTTTAGATCGAACTAGTAGTTGCAGAGATATGATGTCTACAGGTGGACGGACGGACGGACGGAAAGACGAGCAAACCGATAACATAAGCACGATTTTTTTTCTGCAAAAGACGTGCTAAAAAGAAAGGATGTTTCGGAGTTTGATAAAGGGCTTATTGTGGGCGCCCTTCTGGCTGGAGCGATTGTTTTCAAAACAGCAGAGCTGACTGGTTTCTCAAAGGGTAAGATATCTGAATCAGTAGAGGAATAAACTACATTGCTTTTCTTACAGGACTAACTGTGGCACGACGACAATCTGTGATAAACAAAATCGCCGTCGTCTAAGAAGACTTGTATGGAGAAATGGGACTTCCTGAGCGCAGGAATTGACCGACTCATTCAATGAAGGCTGTTCTGACCTGTATCTGAGCACATTGTGAGCAGGGAATTCAAAAGGATTGGTATTGGCAATTGCATAACTATATGGAAACCACTGATTTCTGCGAAGGACATGAAAGTTCATTTACAGTGGTGTCAGAAACACCGTGACTGGATACTAGAAGAAATCATGTGACCCGATGAGTCGTGGTGTACCTTGTTCTGTAACGACGGAAGGCAGAGAACTTAGCGAGACTTAAATTAACTTAGAGCTCAGCGGAACTTAGCGGGATCCCCATGAACCAATGGTTTGCGCTTTAAAACATAACTGAAGTTTCTGGAGGTGGTGTAGGGTGCGTTTTGTTGGTATTGACCGGGTCCTCCGATATTTCATGAAGGTCGAGTATCATCCAAGTGTTATCTGAACATTGTTGATGATCAAGCACATTCTGCAATGTTGACTTTTTTTATCCAGTAGCTGACGCTGTCTAACGGATGACAGTGCAACTAACTGTCCATCCTGCAAGATGTGTTCGTCAATGGTTCAACGATCATGACAAGGACGTACAACATCTTCCCTGGTCAAAACAAAACCCGGATCTGAACTCCATTGAAAATGCACGGGATAGAGATGGAAACGAGTTACAATGCAGCGGGTCAACGGGTCGACAATTTCTTGCGGTCAAACGGGTTGTGTCAAGGTGTTCTTCACCCGATTTCGACCAGGTTTTATTTCCGTCTTATTTTTGGAAAGAACAACTGCGTATTGTAGAATTTTGTGCTCGACGCTGGTGTTAGGGGGTTAAAAGTGATTTGTCATACAAAAATATTGCCGGCTCTTTCTTAAAGCAAAGCAGGTTTTCACCGACCGACGATACTATTTGGTTGTCGGAAACGTCATGACGTATTTTAGCCATGTTTTGGAAAAGGTCATTTATTGATAGAAAGAACAAATATCAATCAATGATATAATGCCCGTTTTGTTCGATAACCTTTTGCCATCTTTCAGTGAGCTGCAGAATGCCTCGTTCATAGAAGGACCTGTCTTTCGTGGCGAAAAACTATACAAGGTGCTGATTTTCAGCCTCATCTGAATTGAACGTTATACCACGCAAGGACTGTTGAAGAGAGCGAAACAAGTAGAAGTCTGGCGGCGCAAGGTCAGGCAAGTATGCTAGGTGTGGCAACACATCCCACCCAAGCTCCAATAATTTTTGGCGGGTGATCAAACGTGTGTGTAGTCTTGCGTTGTCGTGATGGAACACAACACCTTTACGATGAACGAACTCTGGACGTTTCTGGATGATGCATTCGTTCAAACTGTCCAATTGCCGACAGTACACATTCGAATTGATTGTTTGGTTCCGTGGTAGGAGCTCGAAAAACACGACATCTTTAAAATCCCACTACACTGAGACCAGAACCTTCCGCTGATGAATGTCTGCTTTGGATGTCGTTTGAGGCGAAGCAGCACGTCGGGACCAAGACCGTTTGTTCAGCACATTGTTGTACACAATCCACTTTTCATCACCAGTTATCAGTTGCTTCAAAAAAAGGATCGTTTTCCTCACACTTAATGAGCATATCGCAGATGTTTATACGCGCCGTCAATTGAGCTTCTTTGAGTTCATGAGGAACCCACACATCGAGCTTGCTTACGTATCCCAGCTTCTTCAGGTGGTCGTGAACGCTTGAATGATGGATGTGCAATGTGTCTGCAATCTCTCGTGTCGTGTAACGTGGGTTTGACTCGATCAATGCCTTGATTTGGTCGTCATCAACCTCGGTGGGCCTTCCGGACAGAGAAGCATCGTTGAGGTCAAAATCACCAGCACGGAATTTTGCGAACCACCGCTGGCACTGACGCTCTTGTAGAGCATTATCACCGTACACTTAACGCAACTTTTCACAAGCTTGACGCGCGTTCTTCCCTTTACGTAAGTCGCTCACTATTTTTTTTTTAGACTGCAGCTAGAACTAGCACCTATCGAATGCCATGGCGATAACAGAGCTGCGCATGCCTCTAGTATTTCCAAAACCGCCCAACCGCCATCGGGTGCCAAAATACATCATGATTTTTCCGACAACCTAATACATCGTACATACTTCCTTTGCGTTGTTTTCATTGCGATTGTCAGGAGCAAGATACAGGCAAGCGTCTTCCCTGGTGATTCATTCTCTCATACTCCGTGTGTCACTCTGTAAGACCGAGAGTTATTTTTTACATCGCATCCTTTGCATTCAGCATTCCGAGGTTTTCTTTGACGTTCTAACATACGTTCCATTTCACGTCGTGTCTGAATTAGTGTCTCATTTTTTAATATGGATGAATTTAATGTTAAGGAGATTGAACAAGGTGTCAGGACAACAAACACGTACTTGTTGAAAACAAAAAGGGGAAGAGTGAATGCTGGAAGTTGGTTCGTCTCATTAAGAAACCAGAATGTGTTTCACAGCAACACTAATTTTCACGAGCTTGTGATGAGCTGAAATTTTCCAAAATGTGAATGTTGATTTCATGAGTGTTCCTTCAGTCTGAGGAGCAGTGATGAAATGAACATTAACATTTTGGTAACTTTCGACTCATCAGAAGCAAGGGAAAATTTGCGTGAAACATATTCTGAAGCTTGCTATGTCATCAAGAAAACAGCAAAAACTGAAATTAAACAAAAAAGTTAATTATTTCAAAATTTTTTACTGTATCACCATCAAAATTAAGTGGAACAACCTTAACATTATTGCGAAGGGACTTTTTGACTCCCGCAGATGTGTTTGAAAACACGTGTAAAACAGTTAGGTTATGTGAAGAACGACATTTTCAACACTTTGTGTAAGTAAGAGAGTACAAAATATGTGTCCGCAATCATCATCATTATCGTCAACCATTATCAATCCACTGCTGGACGAAGGTCTCCCCAAGTTTCCTCCACAACGGTCTGTCTTGTGCCAGTCTCCTCCATGCCACTCCCGCATACTTTCGAATTTCATCCACCCATCTCCCATGTGGCCTTCTTCTGGGTCTTTTCCTGTCCCTTGGAATCGAATCTGAAATTTCGGTTGTCCATCGATGGTCTGTCCTTCTGGCAGTATGTCCAGCCCATTGCCATTTCAGGGATTTAACTCTGATCATGATGTCTTCCACTCTTGTCATTTTTCGGATCCACGAGTTCCTTTTCTTATCTTTCCTGGTTACACCAAACATGTACCTCTCCATGCCTCTCTGAGTTGTCTGCAGCCTTTGTATGTCTCTTTTAGTTAAGGTCCACGTCTCTGCACCATAAGTAAGCACTGGAAGGATGCATTGATCAAACACTTTTCTTTTAAGACATAATGGCATATTGCTCTTGAAAATTATGCTGTTTCTTCCAAAAGCTCTCCAGGCAAGTTTTGTACGCCGATTAATTTCCTCATCAATGTGACCCTCACTTGATATCTGTTGTCCAAGATAAACGTACGTGTCTGTTATCTCCAGCTTTTCTCCATCAATCGATAAATCTTCATTTCTTGTAAAAGCATTGAACATCACTTTTGTCTTCTAAAAGTTCAATTTTAATCCCACTTCTTTACTCTTGTCAGCAAGTTCCTGGATCACACTCTGCAGCTCTGATGGGGAGTTACAAAAATGACTATGTCATCAGCAAAACGAAGGTGGGTTAGATAATCTCCATTAATCTTTATCCCTTTGTTTTCCCAGTTCAGTGATTGAAAGACATTTTCTAATGTGGCATTAAAGAGCCTCGGAGATATGGTGTCACCTTGTCTCACTCCCTTTCCAATTTTTATGTGTGTTGTATTTTCAAACAGCCGAATTTTTGCACTTGCATTTTCATAGATGTTATTAATAATATTAATGTATACATCTTCAATACCGCAGGATTTCAGAGCCATTGTAACTGCAGATGGTTTCCCCGAATCAAAGGCTTTTTCGTAATCGATAAAAGCCAAGCACAATGGAAGTTCATATTCCCTTGCTCTTTCAATTAGTTCTCTCAGTACGTGGATATGATCTATTGTGCTGTAGCCACTCCTGAATCCAGCTTGTTCTCTCGGTTGAGCCATGTCCAGTGTTGCCTTCAAACGTTGTGAAAGAACTTTGGTAAAGATTTTATAAACCACTGATAGGAGGCTGATAAGTCTGTAGTTCCTGAGATCCTCAATGTCACCTTTTTTATGTAGCAGGATCATTGTAGCATTGTTCCAATCCTCAGGAATCTTTCCTTCATTAAGGCATCAAGTGAAAATTTGGACGAGGACTGTTTCAATTTCTCCACTTGCTTCTTGTATGATGTCTACAGTTCCATCTTCTCCTGGAGCTTTTCCCCGCTTCATGTTCTTGATTGCATGTGCAACTTCTGCTGGGAGGACTGGAAGAACTCTGGAACTGGTACCTTCCATGATGTCTGGAGTACATGCATCATCCCTTTCATATAACTTGGAGTACAAATCTTTCACTCTTGTCAAAATTTCGCCTCTATTTCTTGTTACAGAACCATCTTCTTTTCTCAGTGCCATAATCTGTTTTCTTCCCTTGCTGAGATGTCCCTTTGCTATCTTTAGGCTTTGGTTGCTTTCAATTGCTTTCCTCACTAGTTCACAGTTGAATTTCCTTACGTCCGCAATACATTTTTATAATTTCTATGTAACCTACAACCATCATAGTTCAAAGCAGATTTGTCCGGGTCGGGTTGGTTCCATTTATGTGACGTGGTGTTGTTCAACTGAAGGGCAAAAATCGCAAACATAGGCTAACTGCACGGGAAGGGTACAAAAAGGTGGAATTATAGATAGTCCGAACTGCACGCCTTCCACAGCCTCTTAGCGTTACCCAGGGGACACCATGAGGAGGTTAGCTCTACGTCTCCCAGTAGTCATTTTTGCTTTTTGTGACAGTAAGGAACGCATTTTAAAAAGTCCATTCTTGTAATTTCTTTCTTTTCATACTTTTCTAGAAAACGCAACAATTTCTTTCCTCTGTACTTTACATCGGTTGTTGTTTTATGCACTGTTACACTATTTTTAATGCGTGAACATTTTCTTGAATTTGCTTCATAATTTCGACAAAAGGTGTATACAGGGTGCGAACGAAGAGAGGCAAGTGTATACACCTTTGTCGAAATAGCAGCACTCTAGTGGCGAAAACCAATAGCAGCACTCCTAGTGGCGAAATGTGGAAGTTATCCATTGCAAAACGAAAAGAGATAGAGCAATATTTCCAATTACAAAGTCGTAGAGCATCAATTAATTAGTACAAAACGACATTTGTTTTACACGGATAAGATATATTGTCGCCTGAATACCATAAAATGTCCGAAATCGATGCGCGACCTTTTGTGTGAACGTTTCAAGGGAACATGCATAGGTATGAGCAAATACACACAATTTATTGCATAAATGCGTACTTATGTCAATACAGTTTGATGACGTCAGATAAAACAAAAACAAGAAAGGCAAACTGGCGCGCATTGATAAAAAGTTAATGTCGAGTATGTTCGAAGAGTTCGCCATTGCCCACGATACACATTTGTATTCGTGGCACTGCCTCGTCCGACCAAAGAATGTTTAATAAAAAGTCTGAGTCGCCTTCAACATTAATCAACGCCCAGTTGCACCAATGAAATCGACGCTCATTGTCCCGTGGTATCAGTTCTTGCTGCGGAGTGACACGATTGGGATGTGCACCTTGAGCATGCAGTATTTGTCATACACGGCCCCGTGTTAAGCCACTCACCCTGCTGATATCTCTTGTACTGCTTTGTGGATGGACTAGTGCATGTGCCAAAATATCTTCTGCCATTATACGCATACCTGCACCCACTGGTCTGCCTGAACGAGAACGACTTTTAGTGCTTCCTGAGCCGTCTCACTACACGCGATGGTATCCGCACTTGGATGTGGCCAAGCTGGAAATCGAACGGCATATTCCTGTGCAGCTAGCGCCGCGTTTCGTTGGCATTCGCCATAAATAAGCACCATCTCGCAATATTGGGAGTGAGTAAAGCTCGCCATTCTCATGCAGCGTACGTAGAACTAAACTTCTGACCAGGGTACATCCTGGTATTGGTTTTTATATCGTAGGTACGGTACAACGTCACAATCTGCATTTGCATACGGCTACATTTACGAAATGTGAATATGCAGATTCGAATCGCCGCGCATCGGTCTCGGACATTTTAGGGTATTCAGGCGACAATTTATCTTATCTGTGTGAAACAAATGTTGTTTTGTACTAATTAATTGATGCTCTACGACTTTGTAATTGGAAATTTTGCTCTATCTCTTTTCGTTTTAGATTTGCAATAGCTAACTTCCGCATTTCTCCACTAGGGGCGCTGCTATTGGTTGCATTGGATCGGGCGTAGTCGCTTTACTATACCGTTATCTCACTTTCATAACTGTACCTCTC
The DNA here is from genome assembly GCA_039090855.1 of Macrothele yani. Taxonomy (NCBI): domain Eukaryota; kingdom Metazoa; phylum Arthropoda; class Arachnida; order Araneae; family Macrothelidae; genus Macrothele; species Macrothele yani. The sequence goes on from CM077002.1 coordinate 163,965,755, forward strand.
TCCGTTCGCAAGTTATTTCAGGCTAAAGGACTTTCCTATGCACCTTGTATATTTGGATGAGCATAGTAAAAGTTACTGTTGAATCGTGAATGAAATACTTAACACGCATTTGTTGTTCTTTCAGCATCAGTACTAGAGTCAGCCCATAAAAACGGTGGAAACTTTGATTCTTCAACTATGTAGTTATCCGTTAAATAATAATCAGAAAACTGTTGTGCTTTTTCCTTCTAATAACACTTGGCCCGTGCAGATAAAGCTATCTTTCTTCTAACCGAACTTTTCCCTCCTAGTGCAGTTGACCTTTGTCAATAGAAGGTGGATTACATGGGCGTCCAAATTGCCCTTACCCATGTGACGTCCGAGGCCGGGTCGAGTTCAATTGTGGTACGGGACATGTTAGAAAAATAGATCCGGGAGTAAAACCTTCTTCCGTCTAATCTGAGCCATTTAACGGACTGTCTGGTCGTTCTGGTATGTTGTAGACCAGTAGTCTCAAACTTGCGGCTCTGCGCCAACCGTTCTGCGGCCAGTATGAATGATTACAAAAGAAAAATAAATCATCCTCTTTTCAGGTATTATTACAATATATTAAATATAATATAAACACAGTAATGCTTAGCAAAGCCATTCTCGTTATATGTAAGAAGTTTATTTACGAAGAATATAACTATATCAAGCAAAATATTTCCAATGTATTCAAGTCCCAATTTTCCTATAATGCTGACAACGCGGCTGATTAACTTCAGCTTGAATTAATAGACTTACCAGTTAGTTTCGAAGGACAAGTACGTAAACTTCCATAACCTATAGCTGCACGTGTTCTGCCTGTTTTCGGAACAACATACTCATGTGTACAGTTGTTTTCAAGAATGAACCAAGTAAAATGTCTTGAAGGGTGTTGTGCGTTGCTAAACGTGGAAAGAGCGATGGATTTATTTATTGAATTTACCACTGTTTATAAAACACCAAAGGTTAGAACCTGGAGTGGAAACATCTGACGTCATTTACAGTATCTTCAAATTAACTTAAATTAATACTAGGCTAAAAATACGAGGAACATTTTCTGTTTTTACTTTACAAAATACTAACATGAACCATAAATACCAGTATCTAACAATGGGGAGGGGTAATACGCTGTCGTATCAGCATAATATGACGACTCCGGAATCACAGCGTACCAGTCCGAGCGCGTCACAGAGTGCACGTGACAAGGTCTACCACACGAAGATATAAACGGCCGGCAAGGACAGATCAGTCATAGTGCGTTACGTGAAAACAACGGGACGAGGCAGTAATTTGACGGGCATTAAAAAAGGATGACCATCGGCTACCGCGCCAAGAGTGGAAGCATCTCAGAAACAGTAGACTTCGTGGGCTGTCCGCGAGGTGCTGTAGTAAGGGTGTACTAAGAATGGACCGCTGGCACACCGAGTACCTCCCGACGTCATGACTGTGGAGTTCCAAAGGCCATCGACCCCAGGGGAGAACGTCGCCTCCGTCGACTGATAAACGGCAATCGATGCGCAACAGTGCAGCAATTGATCACGCAAATGAACGCTGAAGCACCCAGGTACGTGCCCCTGATAACAGCAGAGCGAACCCTGTTACGCATGGGTCTCCGGATTCGACGCTGCGTCTAGGGGCCCATGTCAACCCAGGTCCATCGCCAACAACGCCTGTAGTTTGCATGGGACCATCGTCATTGGACGGTGTAAGAGTGGAAAAACGTTGCCGACGAATCGAGAGTTCTGCTCCAAGTGACGAGCGGTGGTGGATGCATCGTCTGGACACGTGGACCAACACCTAGGCACGCTTGTCGGTCAAGTACAGGACGGCGGTGGCAGTGTGCATGTCTGGGGATGTTTACCTGGTATGGCCTGGAACTGCTTGTACCACTGGATGGGGCCCTGAATGACAATGGCTACCTGTCCATCCTCGCTGACCGCATGCACCACTTGATGTTGGTTGTTTACCCTGGTGGTGATGGTGTCTACCAACAAGACAATGCGCCGTGCGACGTCACTAAGGTGGTGCGTGACTGGTTCCGGGAACACGACAGTGATGTCCCCGTTCTCCCTTGGCCGGCAAAATCGCACGGCCTCAATCCCATGGAGCACTTGTGGAACTATTTGGATCGATAGGTTCGACGTGCCGACCTACAACCACATAATCTCCAAGACATCCGTGCTCTGCTGCATTCTGAATGGGCTTGTGAGCCTAGGGCAACCCTCCAGGCCCTCATTGCGTCCATGTCACACCGTCTCGTCGCTGTCATCCTGGACAAGGGTGGGTATTCTCACTATTTGATAGGTGGTCATATTTTTCTAATACGACTGTTTATAATAAGTAGGTGAGTTACAGTTTGTCTTTTTTACCTGCTCAGATGAAATTATGCAGTTGTATGGGGTTATCGGAAACATGCGTCATTAATTTGCCCCATAATACAGGGTGATCAGAATCGACCGCACAATAAACCTACCGGAAGATTCCTTGTGGAGAAAGAAGCCGAAACGCGTTGTCCGATCGGACGTCGCATTCCGGAGGTAAACGCGCCGAAAGTTTTGTGACGTCACATCCAGTAACGCACATGCTCGTTAAAGAACGACGTGGATAGTTATACAGACGCATGTATCACAAGGCAATCTCAGTGGTCTAAAGCGATGGCTTCTGATCATTTGTCCAAAAGTGGTCCGGGTTCGAATCCCGGTGAAGCATGGATGTTGTGTTTGTCCTGCGGCACTGACTCTCTCCTTCCCTGAAACCAGTGGTCCTAAATTCAGGACGGGCAACTACTTAAAGCCCACTGAGTTGCCCACAGTGGTCGTTAAACCTCCAATAAAAAAAAATAAGAAAAAAAAAAACAATCAACATTTTAAAACCTGGCACGGGTGGGATGGGAATTTGAAGAAGGACGTGGTGGCGTGAAACCATCAGTTGTACGCCTGCGCGATACGGCAGGTAGGGATAAAAAGGGATGGTGACGATAGCAGGTAAGCTCATACTGCGTTGGTACATTTAACAGTAGTATGGGTAGCGAGCGATATGTCGTACAGTTTGAGAGGGTATTGTGATATGTATCTCCTATTGGGAGAATGCCATGGTTCAGCATTGCGTGCAGCAAGGGCCTACAGCGAGCGATAACCAGCACGACGGCACCCGTACGCCAAGTCATACGGCGGCTTGACGCTCGAATGCGCTACACAGGCAATGTCGCACCACCTCCAAGTGTAGACAGTGGCGCTGTACCCTCTGGGAGAACACCATCCCTCTAGAACGCCATACTAGAGTTCATAGAGGAGGAAACAACGACCAGTAGACCTCCGAACGCGCGACATTTCGGTGTGCACCAAAATACCGTACCTGCCGTTCTACACCCGAAAACCTGCATCCATATCACATCACATGGGTGCAAGGCCTATTACCACAGGATTATCCTCGAAGACAGGCATACTGTGAGTGGCTGCTACAGCAACATGCTACCGATAATAGTTTCATCCGCCGGATATTGTGGACTGATGAAGCAAGGTTTACATGGCAGGGTGTCTGCAACACCCATAATAGTCATTTTTGCGCATTGGACAATCCGCACGCAACACGTGAACACGCTCACCAGGTCCGGTGGAGTGTTAATATCCGGTGTGGTATTGTCGGCGATATCCTAGTGGGACCATATCTTCTTCCCGAACGTGTCACAGCTGCCAACTACATGGTGCTCCTACGAGATGCTCTTCCGGACTTACTGGAAAACGTACCATTGGCTGTTCTCAGCAATCTATGGTTCTAGCATGATGGAGCACAGGCTCATTACGCTGCAAATGTTCTCCAGTGGCTGGATTCGGAAAATCCCGGTCGATGGCTTGGCCGTGGTGGTCCTGTCCCATGGCCCGCTAGATCGTCGGATCTTAACCCATTGGACTTCTTCCCTTGGGGTCATCTAAAGGAACTGGTATATCAACAGCCTGCACGACCTAGTGGCCCTCACAACTGTAACACCTGCTATGCTGCAACGCGTGCAGATGTCTATTCCTCGGTGGGCTGCCGCCTGTTCCGCACTACAAGGTGGTCATTTTGAACACATGTTGTAATCTGACACAAATCCACGTGTTTTATCATTTTTGTATTGTAGTGGTACACATCAATAAATTACATGTTTTCTGTCAAAGTGATTGGGTAAGTTATTTCTAATGTCTGTATTCTTACCGGATGTGACGTCACGAACTTTCGGCGCGTATATCTCCGGAATGCGACTTCCGATCGGACAACGGTTTTCGGCTTCCTTCTCCACGAGGAATCGTCCGGTAGGTTTATTGTGCGGTCGATTCTGATCACCCTGTATATGTTATTGAACAAATTATCGTTTAATAATTAAGCTGGATATAGTGGACCCTTTACACTGAACAGCTACTTTGCTAGAAAAAAAATTAATCACTGCTGATAATTCTGTTCGCTTTCTAATTTGCTGTTGGTATCTGTAAGCTGCGTAGCGTATACACTGATGATGAAATAAGATGTTGGTCACAGTAATATGAGATAAAGCATACTTCCGTTTTCCGCCAGCTGATAATGAAACATAATTGCTGCCCACATTTTTTTCTACTGGCGAATTTCTGAACTTGAATAACAGGGAAATGATCGTGAAGGGTGAAAGTTGTTTAACGCGTGTGCAGTTGCTATGACGTGCTTTTGCAAATTAAAGGCCATTCCTTTTGCGTCTTTCGTTTCCTCATTAAAAATACCGGAATTCTCATTTATCATTGTGTAGATTTTATAAACGCGAAGAGTAGCCGCATCCATGTAGAAATGTGGACAAATGGAAATGACCTCGGGCACAAGCATTCAATGCAAAGAGATAACAAAAACGACCCTGTTCTTCCTTCAGTTCAGAGAGCCACACATGCAGCTGATGACATAAAGGAAACTAGATTCATTGTTGAAAACATAGAACACACACTCAGTTTCTTTCCGTGTGCAGGCGCTAGCGGCAGCTGAGAAGGAAATTTCTATCAGAGAGTATTAATTTGGCGCAGAATTCTGATAGAGGTGCAACCTTTCCTGGTTTTTGAAGCATTCGTACTGGAATCTGTGACTCTTAGCTAAAGTCATTAATGATTATGGAAACAACTTTTGTAAAAAATTCCGCTCGTGGTGCTTTGGTGAGATAGAAGCGGGGCATAGGCTATTTCAACAGTTTTTCGTTTTTGTGAAAGGAAGAAAAATTCAAAATACTCTTGAGTTCAGGTATGCGTTCAAAAGTGATTTTTTTAAACTAATACCAAGTACTGATTTAAAACTTGACTTAATAATCAACAAAAGGACCAGTTTTGCGTTAACCGTGCGAGTCAGTTTCACTGATAGTGTTGCAAAAGGAAAAAATAGTAACATTTGATTTATAAGGATTTCACATTCAAAGCTTTGATCATTCCTGGTGCCACGTAAAATTATTTTTCGTTGCAGATGTCGAAATATTTCCAGTAACGGATACTTCAGTGACTACTAACTTCTCTTGATCAAACCGTAAAGCAACCGTGTTGCTGTTACGTATATTAGCAATCTGAAAATACTATAATAAAAAGTTTCATCAGAAAACTTTTATGAAAGAAAACATAAAGAAGCACAGTCTGAGCTCTAAATGATAGGCAAGAACCTTTTTTAATCATGTGTGCTAATTTATACTGATAAAAATACAAATGTGTTGATTTTTAATACCGCGGCAACTGCTCCAATATTTAGAGACTACGAAAAGATTTCGGAGAAACTAAAGTGGTCCTTAATATCTACAAAGACGGGAACTCTTACAATGATTCCCCGATTCACATATATCTGTTAGAGGAATCGCTGGCGGTAACCAAATGTTGCTCACAGAAAATTAGAAAAAAAATATCCGATACTATTTCTGTGCCACTTAAACTTCAATGCTTACTCCTGTAACGTTCCAAGGCGATGAAAGTAAATAATATATCCCAGAAATATTATGAGATATCTGCATTCAGAATGTACATCCTACAGCTAGTAACGTTCAAAGAATTTTGAAAAAGAACATGGAAAATATCTTTGAAATAATAACATCATTCACTTGAATTTTAGGTGAGACAGCTTATTTTGAGCAGGCACTATTTCTGCTGTAGTTGGAGAAAAGAACAAAACGAACAGAACAACGTGAAAAACGTTTCTGGTGTGGTTAGCGAATTAACGAAATATGTCAGCGAGTTTTGCAATGTTAAATAAGAAACAGTTTTAAGACAGCTTCAAAAATATTTCTATCACATGTTAGAGTGATTTGCATTCTTTATAACATAGCTTAGCAGCATGGCTCAGTGTGCAAGCATGGAAGAAAATGATCTGAGAAAAAATTGGAGCCAATTCTTTGTTGTCTTAATAACGTGGGCTCCGGTCTTCAGTATGAGAGGTCCCCTGTAAGAATTCACAGAAGGGTGTTAACATATATCTTTTGCGTCTTGCATTTCTGTGCCTTGCTTTATGCGATAAGCGTCGCCGTAAAGGAAATATCAAAGTACAAAGATGGTGTATTAACTCTTTATATATTCTACATATTGGCGGACTTGTTGGCATTGTTTCTGGCAATCTCATTTCGCCGTAGGAGAGATAGACTTCTAAAAATACTGGAAGACATTGAATCCCTTAAAAATGAAATTCCTAGTTGTCCTCAGAAATGTCTTCTTGCTCCACTCCGTTGGTTAAAACCCTCCACTTACGTTGCTTCTCTGTTGGCTCCAGGACTGTCGCTGATATTTATGCTTCTAACGATACCCAAAAAGTCATTCCACAGATTTGATCAAAGAATACAGTTTTGATACGTACGTCGAAGATCGCAATGATGAGTATTTTCCACTGTTTTTTGTGGTAGTGAGCATCGAGCTTCATTGCTGTTTCACCATGGCTTCTTATTCATCACTGTTCATTTCTGCTGTCTGCGTAGAGTTGGGTAATATTCTAGATGTTTGCAGACTTCTACTGGCGGACAAAATAAATTCTCTAAGTGTTACTGATGTGAATATACTAATGAAAACTTATGAGGGTCTACAGAATCAAATTTGCGAAATGGATTCAGTTCTAAACTTGCCAATTCTTTTTACTCTGTCTTATCAGGTTATAGTCATAGGCCTCGGCGTAAACGCACTACCTGGAGCTGTCGATGATCCGGTGCACCCAGTGTGGATTTTGCACGAAATTTCGTTACTGATAGTACCAGTGTGTTTTCTGCTGAGGTTTCTTTTGTCTGCTTCTCAAGTTCATTCAAAGAACCGAATTCTGACAAAGCAGTTAATGAAAGCCAAAGAACATTTTCCCTACGAATTACGTGAGAATAAAGTTGATGTTTTGATGTCAAACCTCGTATCGCAAGAAGGTTTGGGTCTTACAGTTATGGGAATGTTTTCTATAACTGGAGGCACGATTACAGCCATATTCATCTTTCTGGTAACTTACGTAGTTCTCTTGTATCAAATTGGATGAAATTGAGAATATTTCCTTTGAATTCTTTCCTGCATTCTCTGTAAGGCCTTACAAATATTCATGCATGTAAGGAAAGAAAGATTACTTTGTTTCATTAATTTTCATTACTATAAATTCAAAATAATGCACACTCATTCTGCATTATCAAAACACTACCTCAAATTATTCGTGACCCCTGGAGTCATCCATTCTCACGAATGACTGGAAATTTGGATTTCCCTTATACCCACTGTTCTCTTCTTGTGTGTACCCTCTGTTTCGGAAGAAGTCTTTCGTTTGTACCATTAAGTTCGAAACATAAAAACAATCGCTAATCCACTTCATGTTCTTCTTAGACATGGAAAACACTATTTTTTCCCTGCAGAAATAACTTGTAAGTAAGGTAACCGAAGGAAATCTAAACGTAAAGGGCATTTTAGTAATCGAACTCATTTCTTACTTGCAAATCTCTTCAAGCTAGCAAGTAGACCATGGTAAGTGTTCAAAGTATCATGTGTTGAGTGCGTTTGGTGCATGAAATAGCAACTCAAAACAGTTGTACTAAAGAGCATTTCTCTCTTCTACCTTTTCAACATTGTTTTTGTGTTTTATGCATACAGGTAAGAAAATTTACTTTTGCCATTGTTCATATCTGTCGTGAAATAAACGCTAATTCTTATTAGCAATAGCCGAATGCAAGAGGCAAGGTTTCCAAATGATTCACAAACTTTATTTAACATATTTTGAATAAGTGTTAACATTCTTACAAATAGAACAGAAAAGAACACATTTGAAACCTTCTTCCATGTTGAGAACGCTGCATGTTGGAAAAATATATATTATAAACTTCTAGCTACAGCGCCGCTGAATTTTACTTTAAAAAAATATTGTACATTTTACTCTTAGAATACTGATAATTGTATAATCATGAAACTTCAGGGTGAATAATCTACGACTGTGAAAACAGTAAGTCGTGTTTATGTTCTCTTCTGCCTAATGTCTATCATGTTACAAATTTATTTTTGCTTCGTATTTCATTTGTTGTAAAAATTTAGTCATAGTTTAATAGAATTAAATTGTATTTTAATATGATTGATATCAATGCTTCTCAGTAACGCTCCCTTGAAAGTAAGCTAGGATAAATGTGAATGAAGCACATAATATGCATAACACGTGCTTTACGAATATGATTTTCTGAGGTTAAAATGCTAGCACCCTATGCTTTTCTTCGGTTTCATAGCAGAAATAACTTTGCCCGTATGACAAAATTGGCAAAATTAGTATTTTTTATTCAAAAAAGAGAAAGTATTACTTGTAGCTCTTAAAAAATGAAATTAAAATTCGTAAAAAAAAAGCACTTTCAGCCAACAGGAACTACACCCCCCCCCCCCCTCCCCGAAAGTGCTTCGTTTTTAGCACGTCTTTTGTAAAAAAAGATCGTTCTTATGTTATCGGTTTGTCCGTCTGTACCCACGAAATCTCTGCAACTTATTAATCCGATTTGAAAAATTCGATTTGCATTGGGAAACTTGAAATATGCTAATGATGATCCTTTATTTCTTTTTTTTTTTTTTTTTTTTTACGATGTACAATTTCGCCGCTTGAGGGCGTGAATGAAGATGACACCGAATTCAAAAATAAGTCTTAATCCACAAATTTGCTTCTAAACATCCGACTGAAAAAATCTTTCGATTCCATTTGTATCGAAGAGTATTTTAGATATAGTTACTTTTTCAAATTACGCATAGATTTTCCGCTACGGGGCGTAAAAGTAAATTACATTTTCCCCGATAACTCTTCTTCTAAAACTCCGATTTGAAAAAAAATTCTTCAGCGGATACACCTACTGATGGAAAATCTTGTGCATATAATTTCAAATTTTTGGAAAACAATTCTTTGGCCAACAGGGGGTGTAAGTGTTAATTTTTGCTTCTGATATATTTTCCGTAAAATCTGAGCTTCTTTCTAAAATATGGATTGAAAAAATTCTTTCGTGGATTGATGCCACTCACATCGATAAACATTTTCGGAATATTTTCTTCTTAAAATATTCCACAGTTTCTCCGCCAGGGGCGTAGATGTATATCTTATTTTCGTCAATATCTCAACTTCTAGAAATCCGGTTTGAAAACTTTCTTCTTTGTTGAATAGTGTTTCCATTGTGACATGTTTTTCATATAATTTCAAAATTTTACAGTAATTCATAGACTTTCCGCTAGGGGGCGTAGAGGTAAATTGCGTTTCCCCCTATATCTCTGCTTCTAAATCTCCGATTTGAAAAATTCTTTCGGCACAGGATACAGCTCCTGATGAGAAATTGTTTGAACAAAATTTCTAATTTTTGTGAAAAAAATCTTTGGCCACCAGGGGTGTAAATCTTAATTTCCGCTTCTGATGTATTTGCAGCAAAATATGAGCTTCTAAAATCTCGATTGAAAACAACGTGGTTTGTAGGCCGGTAGTACTCATGTCGACAAACCGTTTAGAAACATTTTCTTCTTAAAATAATGCATGGTTTTTACGCCAGGGGCGTAGATGTATATCTTATTTTTGTCAATATCTCTACTTCTAGAAGTCCGATTTGAAAAATGTCTTCTTTGTAGGATTTGTAGTGTGACATGTTTTTCATATAATTTGAAAATTTTCAAGTAATTCATAGACTTTCCGCTAAGGGGCGTAAAGGTAAATTGTTTTTCCCCTTATATCTTTGCTTCTAGAAGTCCGATTTGAAAAATGTCTTCTTTGTAGGATTTGTAGTGGGACATGTTTTTCATATAACTTGAAAATTTTCAAGTAATTCATAGACTTTCCGCTAAGGGGCGTAAAGGTAAATTGCTTTTCCCCTTATATCTTTGCTTCTAAATCTCCGATTTGAAAAATTCTTTCTACACCGAATACAGCTCCTGATGGTAAATCCTTTGCAGATAATTTCAAATTTTTGTAAAAAATGGTTTGACCGTAAGTCTTAATAAAAAAAAAAATGGTTGACCGTAAGTCTTAGTAAAAAATGGTTTGGCGTAAGTCTTAATTTCCGCTTCTGATGTACTTGCAGCAAAATATGAGCTTCTAAAATCTCGATTAAAAAAAAAGTCATTTGTTGACGGGTACTACTCATATCGACAAACCTTTTAGGAACATTTTCTTCTTAAAATAATGCATAGTTTCTACGCCAGGGGGCGTAGAAACCATACATCAGAAGCGGAAATCTTATTTTTGTCAATATCTCTACTTTTAGGAGTCCGATTTGGAAAATTCCTTCTTTGTTTGGATAGGTTTCCGATGCGAAATGTTTTTCCTAAAAATTCAAAATTTTCAAGTAAATCATAGACTTTCCGCTAGGATTCACAAAGGCAAATTGCGTTTTCTGCGTTATTTCTGCTTCTAAAACTCCGATTTGAAAAATTCTTCCTGTATCGCATACAAAACCTGATTGAAAATATTTTTCATATATTTTCTAAGGTTTGGTAAAGAATGGCTTGGACACCAGAAAGCTCTCGAGTATTTTTTTTTCTTGGACCGATGCCGCTCATATGGAAAAACCTTTTGAGAATACTTTCTTCCTAAAATAATGAATGGTTTCGCATCAGGAGACGTAAAGTCACATCTTATTTTTGTCGATATCTCTGTTTCTAAGAGTCCGATTTGAAAAATTCCTTCTGTATTGGAGAGCGTTTCCAGTGCGAAATGTTTCTCATATAAATTCATGTTTTTCTTAACGCACAAGTCTGCAACTAGAGGGCGTAAGCTCAGGATTCCGTTTACAGCAATATCTGAGGGATTAAAAACCCGATTCAAAAACTTTTCTTCCGTCAGATACTATTGTTTTCCATACCGGCTCCATTGACTTTGAATAGCTTTGATAAATTTAATTGCTTCAGAACGGATTCAAAAGGCGTGCTCATTACACGCGAAAATTCGGTGTCATCTTTCTTGTTTAACTCTTTTTTTAAAAAGGACAGACATTAGAAAAAAATGCTTTACTTTAGTGAAAATACCTCAAATTACGTTAGATATTAATTATTTAATTTTTGCTTCTATTTTTCATTAACTTTTGTTTTGCCCTGGTTGATTTCAGAATCTTCCATCCCCAACCTCCCCCCCCCCCCGAAAAAAATCTATATTAGATATAAGATTTTTTTCCTGTTGCTTTAAGATTTGAGGGAATAAGAAAATATTTAAATTACAAATCAGCCTTTTGCAGGAGTCAAGAGTGTGAAGTTTTCGACGTGTACAAATGTTCCACATATCTAATATTTTAAATGTTACGAACAGAGGATTTCAAATTTTCATATTTTTTGGTTATTAATACCATTTTAAATATATTTTGATTTTAAACACACATTTAAATGAAAGAATATATCATGATTTCCAGAATTTGTTTTCTCTGCGAATCGCATTGCCATTAGAAAACTATGTGTTCTCACTTTTGCTAAAAACTTCCCTCAACAACACAATGTATCACAACTTCTTTCATTTGGTGGTAAGTTACTTCGCTGTTTACTAAAAGTGACTTATTTTCTGGTTAAAGTCCTCATTTTCTATGTGACCGACACTGCCTATGTTTTCATTATGTCTTTGAAAAGGAACATTTTACAGATTGTGCAATTACTGCATCAGAAATGATAAGGCGACACCGAATAACTGAAGGTTTTGCCACATTAATAAATACGAAACTAGAAGCTTCAACCAGTTATTTTATTATGCAGGCAAATATATATTTACTTAAAGCCGAGCATTCGCGCGTCAACCGGGCGGCATGTTTTTTAAGGCTATAAACTTATACTATACACAACGATTAGAATAATACTTCTGGAGATGCCTTAACTAAACGCCGCAAGGTGTGGTAATTTGACGTTGTTTACAAGATACCTATGTAATTTTAACTGTGTGTATTTTGGAATTGCGTGATATTTGGTTGCAGAAACGCGTTAATGTGAAACCCGAATGAATTATACTTCTTACACGAGTGAAGTTTTCAATTTCAACGTTATGCTTTGTTTAGAATTCGCACTAACGTTCGTGTATTTCATTTTAAAATACAAATGGGAAGGGCTTCAAAATAATTAAGATTTTTTTAATTCAGCATTTTTTTCACACGTCGGCAGCAAGTTACGATGCGAAATTGGAAACATTTGCGACGTAAGAAGGCGATTCGACCAACACAAAATGCATTGTGACAGCCATGAAAACCCATCAGCTTTCCCACATTTTGACGGCCCCCGGTTATAGGCTTCACGCAAAGTGGTACTGCTCCATTAACAAGGGCATTTCCAGATATCTTATTCTAACCTCCTTGACTATACACGATGCAGAATAAACAAAACTGAAATTCGTTTATGTTTTTACCGTTTTTGAAAATACTCATTTGATGTCAAGCATGAGCCGTTGCGTTCAGATAGCCCAGTGCGTCATGGATCACGGTTGCATAATAGTGAAATATTTTTCGTTACACAAAATATTTATCTAAAGATGCATCATACAGATGGCAGCTCGTACGAAGCGTTTTCCTTATAGAAATCTGGTTTCGTTAAGATCTCGATAGTCTCACTCACTGAAGCTGCTGTTTTGGATGCTGTACCTGGATATGCATTTTGAATCTTTTTTCTTATTCAAATATGTATTAGCGCATATTTTGAATAAAAGAAAGTCTAAGAACGTTATAATAATTATTGCGCTTTTATTGGCGTATGAAATTTTCAAACTAAGGGTTTATGATAACTGAGAATCTGTCCTTCAAAGAAAAAGCAGTCCAGTTAAGAACGAATTCTAAGAATCAATATCTTAGAAGTAAAAATGCACACTTGCGCTCCCTAGGGATAGTACTGTACCCAATGAAAATGCAGAAACATACGTAAAAATGTTCCTGGGTGTAGAAGCTATGAAACGAAAAAGGAGGGTTTTTTTTTTATTGAGGGTTTTAACGACCACCGTGAGCAACTCAATAGGCTATAAGAAGTCGCCCGTCCCTAATTTAAGGCCACTGACTCCAGGGAAGGAAGAGAGACAGTGACGTAAGACACATTTAGAAGCAGAAATAACGCAGAAAACACAATTTACCTTTGTGCCCCTTAGCGAAAAGTCTATGATTTACTTGAAAATTTTGAATTGATAGAAAAACATTTCGCACTGGAAACAGCATCCAACAAAGAAGGAATTTTTCAAATCGGACTCCTAGAATTAGAGATATTGGCAAAAATATGATATACATCTACACCCCCTGGCCTAAAAACCATGCATTATTTCAAGAAGAAAATGTTCCTAAAACGTTTGTCGACATGAGAAGTATCGGTCAAAAAACGATATGTTTTTCAATGGAGATTTTGGAAGCTCATATTTTGCTGCAAATACATCAGAGGCGAAAATTAAGACTTACGCCACCTAGTAGCCAAATCATTTTTTGTACAAAAATTATAAGTTATGTGTAAAGAATTACCCATCAGGAGCTGTACCCGAGGCAGAAAGAATTTTTCAAATCGAAGATTTAGAAGCAGAGATGTAGGGGGGAATCAATTTACCTTTACGCCCCCTAGCGGAAAGTCTATGAACTACTTGAAAATTTTGAAATTGTAGGAAAAACATGTCACACTGGAAACACTATCCAACAAACAAGGAATTTTTCAAATCGGACTTCTAGAAGTAGAGATATTGACAAAAATAAGATATACATCTACGCCCCCTAGGGGGAAACCATGCTTTATTTTAAGAAGAATTGTTTCTAAAAGATTTGTCGATATGAGTACCATTGGTCTACAAGTGGCGTTTTTTTTTCAATCGAGAACTTAGCTCATATTTTGCTGCAAATACATCAGAAGCGGAAATTAAGGTTTACGCCACCTGGCGGCCAAACCATTTTTTACAAAAATTAGATTTACGTGCAAACGATTTCCCATCAGGAGCTGTATCCTGTGCCGAAAGAATTTTTCAAATCGGAGATTTAGAAGCAGATATATAGAGGGAAACGCCATTTACCTCTAGCCCCCTAGCGGAAAGTCTATGAATTACTTGAAAATTTTGAAATTATATGAAAAACGTGTCATACTGAAAACGCTATCCAACAAAGGAGTTTCTCAAATAGGACTCCTAGAAGTAGAGATATTGACAAAAATAAAATATAATCTACGCCCCCTTGCGGAGAAATTGTGGAAAATTTTAAGAAGAAAATATTCCGAAAAGCTTTATCGATGTGAGTGGCATCAGTCCACGAAAGAATTTTTTCAATCGATATTTTAGAAGCTCATATTTTATGGCCAATACATCAGAAGCAAAAATTAACACTTACGCCCTCTAGTGGCTAAACGCAAAGGAAAGGAACGAGCAGGTTCCTTTCCTTTGCGTTTTTCCTTTCCTTTGCGACGCAAAGGAAAGGAACGAACAGGTTCGTCTGTTTTCAGCAATAACCTCACAGGAAAGTTCTGGTCCCGTGATCTGCTGCCATGGTGACGCAGAGAATTTGTTATGCATATGCTTTGAGGTAAAGCTATCTCAATTGTCTAAGGGTTTAGCATTTCCGTAAGATGTATACATCTTACGGAAATGTTTTTGCACCGCTTTTGTTTTCCTTAATGGTAGATTTACTAAGTGCTATGAGTTCAAACGACAAAGGTCCGCCCTTCCAAAAAATAACGACAGTAAAAAACAAAAAAACTCAGAAAATATGTTCAAGTTACAAGTCTTCTTCCTTGAGTAATCCATGAATAAGGAACACACTGACACCGCACTCCGGTAATGTTAACATTACAGATATAGGCCAGAACCAAAAACACTGACGCCGGAAACTACAGAACGGCGGTGGAGCAGAGTCCTTCAATAAAAATACAAGGAAATTGAAAAATGTTCCGCAAAAATCCAACAGGGAGTTAAGGAGAAAAACAAAAATTGTAAACAAGCCTCCATCTTGGATCGATACAGACATCCAATATGCCATCAAAAACATTAAAATATTCGCATTTCGTGTCACAACTTTTTAAGTAAACCGCACACCGGTAATGTTAACATTACTGATATAGGCTCGAACCAAAAACACCGAGGAATGGGAAAAAAGTTCTAAATATAGTGTACAAGGTAATACTATCTTAAAATGTTATTACTTTGATTTCACGTACATGTTTAAATTAAGTGTTTATGTTTCTATCAGTTTTTCCGCAAAAAGGATACATTAAAAACAAAAAGAAAAAAATAGTATAATTTGAATACTTAAAAGGTAAGTTTTGCGGGGTATTTTAATACTTTTAAAGCCAGTTGGGAACAGACTAAACTGTTCCCAAAGTGTATTTCATAGTATTCCGACTAGTTGATAGCAACTTTAAAACTGTTTGGAACTTTTCCTATCTTAACCATAACCACAGTATATTCTGGAAATTTGGCTGCCTTCTTGACTACAGGTGGCGCTGTTGGCATTACTGCTTCCAGTCACATCGGTATTTGAAACCGCTTTGGAAGGTAATTATTGCATCTTTTCTTTTGGTAAGTTTCTTATTTATGCTTAATATATATATATATTTTTTTTTTTAGGTTTGAAGTTTTCCTTTTCTCCTAAAGTAATTTTCAGTTTTTCTTCGAGTTTTTCCTCTTTTTCGAGATTTCCAGGCTGTCGTCGAGCGTGCCCCATTGTTCAGGCCTCGTTTTAGTTTGAATTTGGGCAAGTGCACCTTGACCGGCTGTTATTTTTCCATTCTAGCACTCTCCTCTGGTAGTTTCTTGTAAATAGGTTAACAAACTCAACCCATTTTTCCACTTTTAGGTATTATAAGAATATGCTTGTAAATTGTTACGTAAACGTAGTGTATGGTTATAATAGTGTTTTTCCTAGGTAACCATGATTAGACATTCCGAGCTCTGTGAATTGGGGCATTATCATCTTGATAGATGGCATCCCCTGCAGGAAGAAATGGTGGAGCCATTGGGTGGACTTGCTTTGCCAAAATGGTTTTATACGTCCTGCCAGTCATCTGTCCTTTCAAGGCGATCAGGGGATCTGCTGAAAACCACGATATGACCGCCCAGTGCATAACTGAACCACCAGCATGCTGCACTGTTGGGAGCAGGCAATCTGAATTGTACGTTTCTGACGGTGTTCTCCCCACGTAAACGCGTCTTGCGGTGGGGATGTGGATTCATCCGACCACATTACGCTTTCACGCATCGGCAGTCCAAGTTGTATACTCATGGCACCACTGCCGTAGCCTTTGTGCATTCTCCCGGGTCACTAGAGGTTTTGAAATAGCAGCTCTGCCATGAATATCTTGTTCATGCTGTTCCTTCAGCGCTGTTTTCGTTGATACTGGGGTCTGGAGATGCACATTGAGATCGGCACTAATTTTCGGCGCCGTGGTCTTATTACATGTAACAATCCTCTTTAATGCTCTCCTGTCTCTGTCAGTCAGGGTCGTTTTCCGGCTGCTCTTGTACTTCGCAGACGTGGTCTTGCCACGAACACGGTATGCTATGCTGTCATGACGCTAGACGTAGTATATCTCTCAATACGCCCACCACCCTTGTCACGGAGGTACCACCTAGCCGGCCACCAACAAATAGTCCTCTTCGAAGTCCGTTAGGTCGCTCATTTCGTCGTCACCCTGAAAGAAATTTCGCAACAAGACACTTTAAATGCACTTTAACAGAACCTTGATGTTCTAAACAATGTTGTTACAACCAAAAGGTGATGGATACCTTTCCGTATTGCGACGCATTAAAAGTCACTTCTCTGTGCGTGGTTATTATTCTGTTCAACCCCTGCGCACATCCATTTCTAAATTTCTCGAATTTTTAATGTTATCGTGCATAATTCCCTGAGGTTTTTTATGCCCATCTTCCTGCCTCTTTTATTTATTTCTCTTTTTCCTTTACATAGGAACAGCGGAAAAATGAAACGCTTTTACCCTATGGAATTCAAAGTAAATTTTCCGAGTGAGTTATGAATGGTCGTACGAACTCATTTGCATAGATTTCGTTTATTACTCACTGGATATACACAAGATTTCTCTTTCTCAAAGAACGACATGCGTCTGTCTTCGGATATCTAGAATGAAGTTTGCTAAGGTCTTTTAGTCTTTCTTTCCTTGGTTCTCCGCGAAGCTCTGTCTAGGTATTCCCACTCTTCGTTTGTTGACGAAGTTTCCTTGGTTTAATTAACTGCCATTGAAAAAGGTGTTCGACACCGACAAGTCTGTACCATCTGCCCCTCAGCTTTCGGTAAGTGGCAGCGAAACCTAGTTGAGGACTTTTCTTTATTACATTTCTTGTTGTGGCCCCGCGACCACGAATACAAAAAAATTGAAAAATACAAAAAAAGAAATTTTCAGGAGAACCGTTTCCCTGCTTTTTACTCTTTTTTTTTCAACGATCTTTTTTTTTTTCAAACTTGCACACAGAACCTTAAATTACTTCATCGAGTTGTACTTCAAACAATGTCTGCGTGAAAAAAAGATGTTGAAATGCTGATAACAGATCTTTTTCTTCTCTTGGTCTTTTATATTTCTTCCCTTTT
Source organism: Macrothele yani (assembly GCA_039090855.1). Taxonomy (NCBI): domain Eukaryota; kingdom Metazoa; phylum Arthropoda; class Arachnida; order Araneae; family Macrothelidae; genus Macrothele; species Macrothele yani. The sequence continues at coordinate 163,983,693 of CM077002.1, forward strand.
ACAGATGCATAATAGATCTGTTTCGCAGACTAAACTCCAATAATACTCCTATTCATTGAGATTGCCTTGAGTAAGATGGGAGAAAAAAACTGCTTCATCAAATCAAACGTGGGAGAAGAAATAATTAAAAATGTATATCTGTCATCGCTTCAAACGGATTCAATTTCATGAGAGGTTGCTCGTCGCTATGTAGCCTTGTATGATTTAAATTTTCGTTGTGACTTAAGGAGGAACAGTGGCTGTTTTCCTTCAAACAACTGATTTTATATTCTGAATTTCATGATCACATTCAGATTCTAAAAAAATTGTTTTTCAAACTCCTGCCTTATTTTCAATCCAGTTTTATGAAGATGGCGGTGACCTAAAATTCTACAAAATTAATTCCACAAAAATATCAAAAGCTATTTTCTTGACCGTATGAGTTTGCAAACGTTCAGGACATGGTGTTTTGTAGTTCTCCCTAGTTTTCGTATGATGCCCTTTTCCTTAGAAAAATCTGTTCCATGGATTGACAGGAAAACTGTTTAAAAATATTCGATGGGTTTTCATCCAAGAGCGAGAATTCAAATTTTCAACTTTTCTAAATACGGTTCCAAGCGATGGGTTTTTTTTTTCCCGTATACGACAGGTAATATAATCTGCAATAAAAGCCAACGCTTATTTCTCGGCTTCACATTTCTAGTTTATTTATTTATTCATTTATTTACTTTATTTATTTATTTATTTTTCACGTACTTCTTCGTCCCACTTTTCTGGCCAGGGTTTACTACAATTTTTTTCAGCAGTCGAAAAATTTCCCCTTTCATTCAACCCTCCTCCACGTAAACAAATTAGTAAAATCATGCAATGCATTGATTATGATAAGCTTTCCAGCATACCAGAAATCATTACTCAAGTTATGAGGATAATGGCTGTGGAATAAATCTCGCTCCTGTGCCCTGACCTTTGCCTCCATTTCAATGATATTTTTCAGTATACCTCCGGAACAATATTAAAAAGTTTTGTCGCAATCGAAGCATATTAACGTAAGTTATGACGCATAAAGGCGATGGAATCGATCCCGCTCCTATGTCCTGACCTTTGACCCTATTTCGCTCATTTTCAATTGGGTTAGTCTCCAGATTGTCCCCTACGATATACTAACATTTCATCGAAATCGAACCATTTTTACGCGAGTTACCGTGCGGGCAGACAGACAGACAGACGAACAAAGCTGGAGCATATACGATTCTTCAACCTACGGTTGGAAAGCGTAAACAACAGATGTTGTTCACAAAGACATAGAAGCAAAAATATTATTATGTTCTCAAGTTTACTGCCAAAAGATTAGCAACAGAGGCTTAAAATACTCGTTCAACAACAAAGGAACGACCCAGCCCTTCTCTTCCAAAAGCCCTGGTTCACACAAGGGGCAAGGTCAAAGATGATCTTCTAGGTACAAGAGAGTTAAATTCCTTTCTGTATGCAAGTGACACAAAAACGGTAAGGCTGTAGGAGATGTTAAATACGATGAGGGATTAGCACTACATCTGTACGGAAGTGCCGCTAAAATTTCGATCTACGGCAGTGTCATGTCTGGATCTGCCAGTAAACCGTCCGGATGTGTCACGACACCCCCTTAACCCTAGAACGGTAGTGCTTGTTTCCGCGACGAACACGTAATACACTTTGGCTCCTCCCAAATCCCCCTTTGCCGTAACCCTACATATATTTGGCAGTGCCTTACCCTGAGTTTAATCTGGGCCGCGGGTGGCCTAATGGTTAGCTTTCGTGGCTGCCATGGAGATAACCTATGGTTCGATCCTGGGCGGGTACAAATGTTCGAACCACTAAATACCCACCGTGCGTCTGATGGACACTTTAAGCCGTCGGACCCCGGGTACTGGCCCCCCGGTAATAAATAAGGGGGTTTTCCTCCCCTTTCTACCTCGCTTCCGTGCCACTTTCCTATCGGGCACTCTAGCCGAAATCTCCTAGCTTCCTATTTCTAAGGGTTGTTTAAGACCTGGCGGCCAGACACTCCCTTCCTAAAATCCTCTACATTAGATCTGACCTGATCTGAGTTTAATCTCCGTCAAGAGAGTGGGACCATCAAAATTTAAAATAAACAAAGAAACATTGTGTGCTAACATTTTTTCAAGTTGAATTGATGTTTTCTTTAGAACTTTCATTCAGGTATCAAAAAATTAAATACGAGTAGTTTATCAATTGGTGCTATTAATAATTTCATACAAACTCTTTCCCAGTAATTTCATGCTGCTTTTAAAATCGAGTTCTAAGTCTATTATGTACATAAGTTGTAGTATAAGATTAATAGAATAAAATATATACTTGACTAGCAGTTATGCCCCTTCTCCGAACGGTAAATCTATAATTTTTTTAACTTAACCTTAAAGAAAGGAAAAACTAATTAAAGAGAAAAGGAATGAATAATTTAAGATCCGTACCTATTTTATGATTTTGAACATGATCGTGAAGTCAATTCATGCGGTTTCACGAAAAATGGAGCAGGCTTTGGCGTTCCTTAATTTTAAATCAAAATTTCATTGAATTTTTACAGCATTTCAACGTTTCTGGCATAATTATCTTTAAACCTATCAGCATTTTCAAAAATAAAGCTAAACCTACGTTCTGAAATTTTTTGGTTTTCAGGCTTTTCATGGTGTGGAAAGTGGTAGAAAAATTCCAGCAGAGAGTATTCTAATGCCGCTATTTTGATTTTTGGACTTTTCTAAGTATTCGTATCTTACGACCTACCAGCATGCCAATTTTCAGTTAATGTTCCAAAGCCACCATTTTGATACTTTTGGTTTTCGGACTTTTCTAGGTATACGGACACTAAGACCTATCAGCATACAAATTTTCAGATCTCTAGGTCACTTAGAAGTGGTTGAGAAGTTCGCGGACGGAAATACTCCCATTTCCCCACTTTCCGCCTTTGCTTTAGAAATAAAGATACTATCGTGAAAGTGGGCTCTAACAATGTTTTAACTCCCCTAATAATGAGAAACAACAATGGAACATTCATGAAAAACCTGACGAGCTAAACAGACGTAGCGCTACCAATAACAACATTGCGATCAGCGCTCCTGTTCTAGGATTAAACTAACATGCATAAAAAAATGTTAGCTGCAAAAATAAAATTTTAATCATAGATTTATGCTGTCAGAGCAAAGAACTGTAATGCTTTTGTTCTGCAACATGACAAGTTCCCATATTCAGTTGGGCCGCTGTTCTGATACAGTATCTCTACTGTTTTCTGTCTCGTACAGTGCTCAACGCATGCTTGATCCTCGATGTGCAGTCCTTCTTTGGCGCCCCTTTCAGAACTTTTCGCTGGTATTTTCGTAACACGTTTTCGAATCTCCCATGCTCCCTACTGTATCCACATTGCACCCCTCCTCCATCCCTGAAAGTTAGAGAAAAGAAGTTTTAGACTCTTTCAAGTGTACAGTGACTTAAATTGTCACGTGGTAGATGGTGATTTCAGTAATGTCGCCCCTGTGCCGCAGTGGTCTGAGCGATGGCTTCTGAACATTTCTGCCGGCGCCCCGGTGGCGCAGTGGTCTAAGCGATGGCCTCTGATCATTCGTCTGCTAAGGGGTCCGGGTTCGAATCCCGGTGAGGCATGGATGTTGTGTTTGTCTTACGGCACTGGCTCTCTCCCTTCACTGGAACCAGTGACCCTAAATTAGGGACGGGCGACTGCTTATAGCCCATTGAGTTGCTCACGGTGGTCGTTAAACCTCCAATCAAAAAAAAAAAAAAAACATTTCTGCGTGATGGGTCCGGGTTCGAATCCCGGTGAGGCATGGATGTTGTTTTTGTCTTGCGGCCCTGGCTCTCTTCCTTCCCTGGAGTGAGTAGCCCTACATTAGGGACGGGCGACTGCTTATAGCTGAATGAGTTGCTCACAGTGGTCGTTAAACCTTCAATCAAAAAAAAATTCATTAACAGGAACCAATCTGGAGAAAACGCACTGTTTATGAAAAAGTGGCAAATCAGCAAAATTAAAGTCTTAAAAGAGAGCACTTTCATTCTTTATTCGTGTACTAAAATTTAGCACCTGTTAGGTTTGCTTCAAACAACGTAATTGTTTTTTGCTTCCTCAGGAAAAGAAGGAAGAAAAGAGAGGGAAGATGCTTTGACAGAAGCGCCAAGCAATATGGCCTGTGGCCGAAGAAGAAAGCAGGATAAATGAAGGCCTAACAGGGGGGGGGGGATAAATTGTTCAGTACCGCCGTCTTGGGATTTTAAAAACGTGGTCCTTGTTTTTCTCATTTCTAAAATTAAATAAGAGACTCAGCTTTTTTCCCAGGCATATTCTACTTTAATTTCAAAATGTTATAAGAGCTACGTAGTTAACGGTGTCCATTTAAACAAAGCGACCCTTGCTTACTGGTTTGAGCCTGCTCTGGTGCTGTGTCAACTTGCAGTTCAATTTCTGATCATTAATCCCGCTGTTAACATAATCCTACCGTGTCGTCTTAGCTCCTCCTCTAGTTCATTATCCATCTGGATCCATGTTCTTGACTCTGCGTTCCAGGCATCTCTTGTCTGTTCGCAAAACATGACTTTACCATAGAGGTCGTGCTTCTTAAACCCCGTTTTAAACTTCTGTGAAGCTACAGGATTGCTCAGTTAGGGTACCCTGACTTGACAGTTGAGATCCATTGTCTATATGGGGTTTATGCCATGCATGCCTAATCCACTTCTGTACTTTGAACCTAGGATTTTTGGGCCAACGTGGCTGTTTCCAGTTTTCCTCAGTACTGGATTCTCGCACTTGATGTTTTCCACATCCTAGGATCTTTGGGACAAACTGAATAAAGCCACACAAATTAAGTATTCAACACACTCCCGTGTTAAAGTAGGTAGTTCATATAACTGTTCCCTAGTAACAAATACAGGGTGTTCCAAATTATCTTTGCAACTTTACCCTCAATTAAACCTAAACGAAATATGATAGCTAAGTTCTGCCTTTTGTACCTGTAACAGCAACGCATAAAGTTTTATTCAAGCGTAAAAGGTTTTTGTTTACTTTCAGGTACGACTCTCCGCTTATCATGGCTACTCCATAGGGAAAAGGTCCAGTGTGTGGCATGGTTCATAGAGACGAAGTCAGATACACAAGTCCAAAGCAATGTCCGTACCAAATACCGACGTAATTCACCATCCAGCCTCTCAATACGCAAGTGGCACCAGAAGTTAATCCCTGCACGGGGATAACTGGTTTACCAGTTATTTGGGGAGCGGCGCCCCCACGGCCCGAGCTGACCTTGTGACTGGTCAACATCTGATGTCATGCCACCGCCTGTTTTTTGTTTTGGTGCTGTTGGTGTTTGCAGGGACGGCTGTTCATCCAGCTGTTGGGGAGTCGCGTCCCCACGTTCCCGAGCTGGTCTTGTGTCTCGCTTTTTCGTTTTTATTTATTTTCTCCACTGGCTAGTTGCCCGTGTTGTATTCTCTACCTAATCGCTACCACGTTATGTACTAACACCCCGGTCTTGTGGTTTTGTTACTCTCCACCACTAACTGTATTATATTAACCGCTCAGTTCGTAGGTTGCTGAGATTTCGTTTAGGTTCCCTTCCCGGATTTGTCTTCTTTGGATTTCTTTTTTTCCTTTTAGCTGGTTTGGGTGCTAGACCTACCTGCATGTTTGCCGCGTGCGGGAGACCCGTGAGGCGGAAATGGGATGTCTGGCGGCTGAGGTCGCAGGAGACCGGTTAAGTGCCTCCTGTGTACCAACACTCCTCTTCGACCCCGGCTTCGCTGTAAACGGGAGGCTAGAGACTAACCCACCTCTAGTCAGAAGTCTTGTACCAAGTTGTGTACAGGGCTTTAGCGGCTTTTTTGTCGTATAGCACGGCAGGGTAAGCCCGGGGCTGTGGGATCATGCCAAAGGCGTTGGCATGACTGTACCCGGAGGCCGAAGTGTCCGCCGAGTGCGTGTGATCACAGCCAACGGACTATATCTGCAACGTATAAGCTCCAGAACTGTGTCCAGCGTCATTTTCTTGACTTGCAGACCTCCAGTTCTCCCTCGTAGGGCTCGGTGGTGGGTGGAGTAGTTTGCAGACGAATCCTCTTCCTTTTTTCCATGGGTAAAAACAAAAAGAAAAACTCCAAATTTAAGTCGCCTGAGAAAATGATTATTGACAATGACTCTCCTTCGTCTTCTCAACCTACCAAGTCTCATAACCTTAAACGATCTTTAGACCTTGACCTGGACCAAGAATGTGGAATCTCTTCTTCGGCAGCTGTTCCAGTCGCTCCGAAGCGTCGTCTCCCCTCGTTTGCTGTGACTACGCATGCTACACACTTAGTTGTGGAATCCATCGATCCGAATGAGAGACTGTCTACCAAATCTCCCTTTTTCATTTGTAAAGCTTTGGACGCTGCGGTTGGCCCCTTGAAGTCTGTGAAGAAGCTACGCTCTGGGGACCTGCTTGTCCAAACTTGCAGTGTTTCTCAGAGTAACACTTTTCTGCACCTCACTAGTCTTCAAGGCATTCCTGTCAAAGTGACACCTCACCCGTTTCTTAACACCTCTCGGGGTGTTATTTCGGAGTTTGATCTCTTGCCATGCAGTGAAGAAGAATTGGTGACTGAACTTGCAGATCAAGGTGTTATTGCTGCACGTCGTATGATGTTTCGGCGCGATGGTTCTTTGATTAAGTCTAAAAATGTGATATTGACTTTTAACTCCCCGAAAGTTCCAACCGAAATCAAGGCTGGCTACTTGGTCTGTGGAGTTCGCCCGTACATTCCCAGTCCTCTGCGCTGTTTCAGGTGCCAGAGGTACGGGCATTCACAACGTTTCTGTAAGAGTTCCGCTCGTTGCGCTAATTGTGGCTCCAGTGAACATGACGGGGAGGGTGGCACTTCTGCGGCCTGCTGTGTTAACTGTGGTGAGGCCCATGCAGCTTACTCCCGCAACTGTATAAAATGGAAGGACAAGATGGCGATCCAGCGCCTCAAGACCCTGGAAGGCCTCTCGTACCCTGCTGCCAAGGCCAAGTTGGGTATACCCACCACCCGACAGCGTACTTTTGCCGCAGTAGTTCAGTCTCTGCCACAACCCGTGCAGCCCTTTGTTCCGCGCCCTGTAGCTCTCGCCGCCCTTGCCAAGCGATCTACAGCTGACCAAGCGACACAGGTGTTTTTCCCCGAGCTCGAGATTTTTCGAATACCTGATTCTGGGCCTTCTCTTTTGCAGCCGACCCTCTCTTCCAGTTTCCAGCCGAAAGCCTACACGTGCGGAAGACCCGGCCCTCAATCCGCAAAGGTGTGCAGTGTCCATCCAACTGTCTCGGCCTCAGCGAGGTCCCCACCCTCAACCAACATTATAGAGGAACATAGGGGGGAGGAGAGTGACAGTTCGTCCCCAGCCTCAAACAACATTGCAGAGGAACATGGGGGGAGGAGAGTGACAGTTCGTCCCCGCCCTCCGCCAGCATTGCAGAGGAATGTGGGGGGGAGGAGAGTGACTCATCCTTTGTGTAGTTGTGTTTAAAAAAAAAAATTATAATTATAATAGTAAATTAATAAATTTTTATATAAACCTAATTAACTACCTTGTCTTCACAGCTTTCATCATACTCTTTTTCAACTTTTACCAAGCCTGTCTGCTCTTAATCATTTTCCACGCTTTTAAAAATCTGTGGCTGATAGTTCTTTGTCTGGCGCTCTTTGGCCAAACCTGGCCCTTGCGCCACTAAAATCCACTAACCAACCAACCAACCAGAAGTTAATGGAGGCTGGTAGTGTGCTTCATAAAAATGGCGCTGGCAGACTAAGCGCAAGTGAAGAGGATACGGAACGGGTTCGACAGAGTATCCTCCGAAATCCAGAGAAGTCTATTCGTACGGCCTCCAGGCAGTAACCCCAATAAGTAGCCCCAATAACGTAACCCCACTGGGCGCTTCGTGTTCTTGAGTTTCTTGATGAAACCTTTCCAAAGCGACGGATTGGGCGTGATGGTCCAATTCCTTAGCCTCCACGTTAACCGGAATTACAGTCCCCCTAGACTTTTTTTATGTGGAACTATGTGAAGGATATCGTGTACCGCACAAAGGTTCCGGATGTGAATGAGCTGAAGCACAAGATTACCGCTGCCATCGCAACAATTCTTGACGACATGCTCGGGAGGACATGGCAGGAGGTCGAATACCGTCTTGACGTTATTCGTGCAATCAACGGTGCGATGTGCAACTCTACTACGGGGGCCATATAAAAAGTTCTGCACACTCCATTTTTGAGAAAAGTGTGAAGTAACGGGGAAAACTTACCTTATTGCCGTTCAATGTACTCCCATCCGCTGCTGTGACAGCTTGCCAGCGGTGAGGTAGGTCCAGGATGCTCCATAGTATACCATCTTTGTTCAGCTGTCGTATTACTCGGGTTCCGTCCAATGACAGTTCATCCAGCGATTTGTAGCAGATGCCACGGAGCCATTTTTTTTTAATTTGGGAAAAGATCAAAGTCGGGTGGTCTGAATTCAGGGATGTATGGTGGATGGGATAAATTTTCCCAGCCATATTTCGACAAAAGTTCCCGTACTGGCGCTGCACCATAACACGATGCGTTGTCTTGCAGCAAGATCGCTCCAGCTTACAACAAGTTGGGGGCGATTTTGACGAATTCTGGGTTTCAACTTTGTTATCAGAAAGAAATTGGGGTTCGATCAAGAGTTCCTTCCTCACAATTTTCTTGCAAAGCAGTGTGGATCTGTGTCGGAGTTTGAGTTTCTATTTTAACGTGCGAGCGCTGGTCTAACGCCGTGACTCGACCAGAGGAGCTGCACGCTTCTATTTCCAAACCCTCCCACGTCCACACAGCAAATCATAGCGCGTAGTTCTGACTCCACTGCGTTGCTGAGAGTCTGACCTTGATATGACACAGTCATTTTACCGATTGCATCATTCGCTTCCGTTTTATATTTGCGTGTGCAGAACTTTTGTTATGATCCTCGTAGCATCCCAACAAACTTTGGAACGTGCTGTTCAGCATGCAAAAAACAAAAAAAAAACCGCTTTTTGTTCTCTTATCCCTTTCTGCTTTATTGTAGGTTAAACTTGTAAAGATAATTTTGGAACACCCTGTATGTTATATTGGTTAAAAAAACTATATTCCAACATCGGCGTCTAAGAAAAGGTTCAGAGTCTGTTTTTATCCATATTCTTATTCAAATGAAATTTTGAACTGTGAACACGTAATTTGTTATTTCCTCGAAAGCAAATATTATCAACCTGTTTCAAACTCTTAGTCATTCTGTTATTTTGTCTCTTTATGTATTCAGCCCTTTAATGCACAATGTCAGATATTTGAAATGGGACTATATTTTTTTCAAGACGTTTGTTTTTAGTTCTTTACAATTCGTTTTCTCTTCTGACAACTGCGTAGGAATTGAAATATTATTTTTCTATTTATTTTACTCATGCAAGGAAATTCGTTTAAAAAAAAAGCTATGAAATACTTGGAACGGCAAATTTTTAACTGCTTTGGGGAAACAATTTACCAAAATCTTGCCGAAATAGTTTTAAGAAATTTAGGAACAGTATATGTGAGGCAAGTGCACTGCATTTAAGTCTCCACGTTCTTGAAATTTAATAAAAGCGTCAATGAATTTTAATATTCTGTGATGACTTTGTATATTTCGGGATTCACTGAAGGTAATTTTTATTTCACTAGGTATAATATATTGAGGAGTTTTTGGTGTCTGAGGGGTCAGTAGCGCAGTCTTCTGACTAATCGTCCAATTTCGACAAAGGCGAGCCCTGGAGGGAAGGCTTTTCCCTGTGGTGCTAGTTATGACCTTTTCTAAATACTCGTGACCTTAAATTCTCGACAGGCGGTTCCTTATAACCTTTGGTGCTCACGGTGATCATTAAGCACTTTTCTGAATTAATAAAATATTGGAGATTCGTAAGAAAATTACGTTTATTGCATTCTGTTCTTTGGTGTCTCCAATTTCCATAGGTTTAGCGTGATCAGTTGCCGATGCTGCAGATGGCACAAAACTCGTGTTGTGTGGGGAAATGGTTCATGTATGATAAACGTGTGTCGAAACATGAATTGAACTTTAAAACGTGTGTCGAAACATGAATTGAACTTTAAAACGTGTGTCGAAACATGAATTGAACTTTAAAACTTGTGTCGAAACATGAACTTTAAAACGTGTGTCGAAATATGAACTTTAAAACGTGTGTCGAAACATGAACTTTAAAACGTGTGTCGAAACATGAATTAAACTTTAAAACGTGTGTCGAAACATGAATTAAACTTTAAAACGTGTGTCGAAACATGAATTGAACTTTAAAACGTGTGTCGAAACATGAATTGAACTTTAAAACGTGTGTCGAAACATGAATTGAACTTAAACGTGTGTCGAAACACGAATTGAACTTTAAAACCTGTGTCGAAACATGAATTGAACTATAAAACGTGTGTCGAAACATGAATTAAACTATAAAACGTGTGTCGAAACAGGAATTGAACTTTAAAACGTGTGTCGAAACATGAATTGAACTTTAACGCAGGGGCGGATCCAGAAGTTTACTCTAGGGGGCGGGTTTCCGGGTACAAAAGGGGGGCAGAAGCCATTATGAAATGTTGTTTTTGGCATAACGTTAGTATATTATATATATATATATATATATATATATATATATCATCATTGTCAACCATTATCAATCCACTGCTGGATGAAGGTCTCCCCAAGTTTTTTCCACAACGGTGAGTCTTGTGTCAGGCTCCTCTATGTTACGTAACATCACAGCCTCTCCTTGACAAATGTCAACCCCGCCTTCTCGTGGTACATCCTGTTCCCACTAAAGGGGCTCTAACGACCGCCAATAGCGGTGTAACTATACCATCGGGATTAGAGGAAATGCTATCCCACACTCACCAACCCGCTTGGCCAGCGTGGTGAGTTATGGCCAAACCCCTCCAAAATGACTCCACAACTTAAATCTTGGCCCTCAGTCTCCGGCAGCTGGAATGTACCTGACGAAGGCAGCGGCCAGTGCGACATGAAGGCAGAGGGTGCTAAGAATCTCCGGAGGACCGGACTAGGCTGCCATCTGACGCTGACCTTGGCTACGTACAACGGACGCTCCCTATCTTATGATTCAAGGCTTCTTGAATTGGAAGAGGAACTACAAAGGATCAAGTGGGACATCGTCGGGCTAAGTGAGGTAAGAAGGAAAGGAGAAGATCTCATTGAACTGAAAAGTGGACATCTCTTCTACTATCGTGGGACAGATACTGGCAGAACTAGTGGTGTTGGATTTATAATAAACAAGAAACTGAAGGATAAAGTTGTAGAAGTTGAAAGTTCCTCTGACAGAGCTGCACGACTCGTTATCCAAACTCTCGAGAAGATACCAGGCTCAGATTATTCAAACTTATGCACCCACCACAAGTCATGCTGAAGAAGAAATTGAAGAATTTTATGAGGAAATTCGTGATCTAAATAATAAAGGTAAGCAGCACTTGAAGATAATTATGGGAGATTTCAATGCAAAAATAGGGCAACGGCAACAGAATGAAACTTCAGTAGGTAAATTCGGTCACGGCAACAGAAACCAGCGTGGAAATACTCTCGTAGAGTTTGCAGAGGCAGAAGGGTTTTTCATCTTGAACTCCTTTTTCAAGAAAAAGCCACACAGGAAATGGACATGGAGACATCCAAATGGGACGACAAGTGAAATTGATTTTATTATCTGTAACAAAAAATTCGTCATAGAAAACTGCAGTGTGCTAAACAAGTTCAACACAGGCAGTGACCATAGATTGGTGAGATGTAAGATGCACCTCAACACTAAACTCGAACGTAGCAAGCTCATAAGACAAACAAAATGTATTGACATAACCAACCTTAAAAAACACCATAATACCTTCAAATTGGAACTGAAGAACAGATTCTCTGCTTTAGAAGGCCTGACATCGGAAGAAGTGGATATTTCTGAAGTTAACAGAAAAGTAACCAAAGCTCTTATGGAAACAGCAACAAAATTAGCTGGGTCTAAGAACAAATTGCATGTGAACAAATTATCAGGAAAAACCAAAATGTTGATGCAAAAAAGAAGAGAGATGAGGACAACTAAAGAAGATGTGACTTCCAAAGTGGAATATATAGAGCTATGCAAGACAGTACGAAAAAGTATCACTGAAGACGTAAGGAAATTCAACTGTGAACTAGTAAGGAAAGCAATTGAAAACAACCAAAGCCTAAAGATAGCAAAGGGACATCTCAGTAAGGGGAAAAAACAGATTGTGGCACTGAGAAAAGAAGATGGTTCTGTAACAAGAAATAGAGGCGAAATTTTGACAAGAGTGAAAGATTTCTACTCCAAATTATATGAAAGAGATGATACATGTACTCCAGACATCATGAAAGGTACCAGAGTTCTTCCAGTCCTTCCAGCAGAAGTTGCACATGCAATCAAGAACATGAAGCGGGGAAAAGCTCCAGGAGAAGATGGAATTACTGTAGACATCATACAAGAAGCAAGTGGAGAAATCGAAACAGTACTCGCCCAAATTTTCACTCGATGCCTTAATGAAGGGAAGATTCCTGAGGATTAGAACAACGCTACAATGATCCTGCTACATAAAAAAGGTGACATTGAGGATCTCAGGAACTACAGACCTATCAGCCTCCTATCAGTGGTTTATAAAATCTTCACTAAAGTTCTTTCACACCGCTTGAAGGTAACACTGGACATGGCTCAACCGAGAGAACAAGCTGGATTCAGGAGTGGCTACAGCACAATAGATCATATCCACGTACTGAGAGAACTAATTGAAAGAGCGAGGGAATATGAACTTCCATTGTGCATGGCTTTTATCGATTATGAAAAAGCCTTTGATTCGGTGAAACCATCAGCAGTTGCAATGGCTCTGAAATCCTGCGGTATTGAAGATGCATACATTAATATTATTAATAACATCTATGAAAATGCAAGTGCAAAGATTCTGCTATTTGAAAATACAACACACATAAAAATTGGAAAAGGAGTGAGACAAAGTGACACCATATCTCCGAAGCTCTTTAATGCTACATTGGAAAATGTCTTTCAATCACTGAACTGGGAAAACAAAGGGATAAAGATTAATGGAGATTATCTAACCCACCTTCGTTTTGCTGATGACATAGTCATTTTTGCAACTACCCCATCGGAGCTACAGAGTATGATGCAGGAACTTGCTGACAAGAGTAGAGAAGTGGGATTGGAGATGAACTTTCAGAAGACAAAAGTGATGTTCAATGCTTTTACAAGAAATGAAGATTTGTCGATTGATGGAGAAAAGCTGGAGATAACAGACACGTACGTTTATCTTGGACAGCAGATATCAAGTGAGGGTCACATTAGTGAAGAAATTAATCGGCGTACAAAACTTGCCTGGAGAGCTTTTGGAAGAAACAGCATAATTTTCAAGAGCAATATGCCATTATGTCTTAAAAGAAAAGTGTTTGATCAATGCATCCTTCCAGTGCTTACGTATGGTGCAGAGACGTGGACCTTAGCTAAAAGAGACATACAAAGGCTGTAGACAACTCAAAGTAGCATGGAGAGGTGCATGCTTGGTGTAACCAGGAGAGATAAGAAGAGGTACTCGTGGATCCGAAAAATGACAAGAGTGGAAGACATCATGATCAGAGTTAAATCCCTGAAATGGCAATGGGCTGGACATACTGCCAGAAGAACAGACCATCGATGGACAGCCGAAATTTTAGATTGGATTCCAAAGGACAGGAAAAGACCCAGAAGAAGACCACATGGAAGATGGGTGGATGAAATTCGAAAGTATGCGGGAGTGACATGGAGGAGACTGGCACAAGACAGACCGTTGTGGAGGAAACTTGGGGAGACCTTCGTCCAGCAGTGGATTGATAATGGTTGACAATGATGATGATGATGATATATTGTTAGTAGCAGGAGATGCCGAAAATTACCCCGTATTAGGTTTTGACTTCGGAGTGGGTGGAACAACGGAGACCATCTGGAAGGAAGCGGTGGGGACATTTTTGCGAATTTTCTTTATGACCCAATTAAGATACGTACGTAGATCAGATTGTTATTCACAGTTTCTCCCACCTACTCTGATTTTAGTACCAAGCTCTGCCTTTCCTTGCTTCGAGATGTTACAGATGCTATACAATATGACAACTGCGAAGAACATCCCCATGTTTTTTACCCCCGCTGCCCCTGCTTTCCCTTTATCTTTTGCGCTCTCTCTCTCTCTCTCTCTCTCTCTCTGTTTATTCTATTTCCTTCACTTGCTTTTTTTACTGAACCTAAATCAATGTAATAAGTATTTGAAATCCTCCGTACTGAATTTAATTGTTATTTTTTTTTAGAAAAGCGGAAAACAAAATATGCAAAGTTAATCATTTACGATCCTCGCTACTTTAAACGTAAAAACTTCGTTAGGGCTTAGGGGCGCAATCGAACCAGTCGCCCCCACTGGATCCGCCACTGCTTCAACGCATTGTACAAAAGTACGGGAAGCAAGCGTTCAAAACAACTAAAGCAGTCAGGAAAATAAAAGAAATCGGAAGCTAAGAGCCCAAATCTGGTTCTAGAAGTTTGCGGCTGAAAACATGAGCTTGGAGACGAAGAAAGATTCGGGAAGGGCCTCTGTGATTGATTAGGACTCTTTCTTCACGGCTGTTGAAGCAAATCCAGGATCCAGCACGCGCGAATTGTCGACCGAAATACGAATTCTCACATCCACCATCTTTGGCTATTTCTACGACCCCGGAAAGCTCTACAGATGGTAAGGGGAAGTACCGCATGAATTCACTTCAGCTCAGGCTCAACAATGCATCCGCGTCTGCAAGGAACTGCTCGAGAATCTGCGTTAGGCTCGGTTCATTATTCCGATAGTTAATGTTGAAAAGAGACAACGATCTACCTGCGTAATCCAGATACCTCAAGCCTGTGCTTGAAACCAGTTGACCTAGCATTACTTGTTTCCAAATGGGTTGTTTCGGGGGAAAGGTCATTCTGCATGCCTGGTGTGATTACGTGGGTGTAGACTTCTCTAAGATCCCCTTGGATGATGAGGGAGGGCTAGCAACGTGGAACTCTATTCTGGACAGCCGTGTCAAATATACACTGAAGAGCAATTGAATTACAGACAGCTGGCGTTATGCAAATGTGGCGCTGTGGACGGCCCTGTAAACGGAAACGACATGACGTATGCAGCGTCCGACAATATAAGGAGTGATTCGACGGGAATCAGTAAGAGTTCGACGCAGTATGGGCAAGACGAAGGATCTAAGCGCATTTGATCGTGGGCAAATTGTCGGTGCCCGTCGAATGGGTCACTCCATCTCGGAAGTCGTGCAAGCACTGGGATTTTCACGAGCCACTGGGGCACTGGTGCACCATGAGTACATCGAATCCGATAAAACCATCTCTGCAAGTGTCAACTGCCGTGAACAACAGCGTGTGGATGAGCGGAGTCATCGTAGACTAGCTCGCATTGTAACAGCGGATAGACGGGCGGTAGTGCAAGAAATCACTCGGCAATTTAACGCTGGTGCACAAAAATGTGTAAGCAGCCACACCGTCGAGAACCATCTGCTCGCTATGGGGTACAGAAGCCGTCGTCTCACGAGGGTACCGCTGCTGACCGCACATCACAGGGTGCAAAGTTTAACATGGGCGCGGGAACATCGCCACTGGACCCTAGACATGAGGGGAAATGTTGCCTGGACTGATGAGTCGAGATTCACGTTGATTTATGCGGATGGCAGGATGCGAGTACGGCACAAACCACATGAAGCGATGGATCCTTCTTGCCAGCAGGGTACTCTTCAAGCTGGTGGGGGTGGCATTCTCGTCTGGGGACTGTTTACGTAGACTGAAATGGGACCCCTGGTACGTGTGACATCGTCCTTCACAGGTCAACTTTACCGGGAAATCCTGGACGACCATTTGCTCCCGTTTGTGCGTCTTCAACATCCCACTGGGGACCTCATCCTGCAACAAGACAATGCACCGTGCCATCGCTCCCGAATTGTATCCGATTGGTTGGAGGAACATTCCACCGACGTGACCTCGCTTCTTTGGCCAGCTAGGTCCCCTGACCTCAATCCCATCTAGCACATCTGGGATGCCATCGAGAGAGATGTTCGAGGCTCTGACCCCCTCCATCAAATCTTCGTGAACTGTGGGAGTTTGTTCAGGGGTCGTTGATCCGTATGGCTTCCCAACGCTTCCGGTGTCTTGTCGAGTCCATGTCGAGACGAATCACCGCCGTCATAAGGGCGAAAGGTGGTGCTACACGTTACTAGACAGGTATCTCTAATTCATTCAATTGCTCTTCAGTGTACGACAAACTGAAGAAATGGTACTCTGCTTTAGTCAACCAAAAGAGGGTGCTCCTTCAGCACGCCAATGTCAAACCTCAAATCTCCATTCGGACCCAGGTATGTAAAACTTAAACTTCAAGTACTCGATGGAATCGAACTCTCCTAGCATCCAACGCACATTCCCGATCTCACCCCTTCTGAAAATCTTCTAATTCGGGAGATGGTGCATTTTCTCTGTTGAAAACACCTCTCTGTTTTGGGCGAAGTTGAAAGTAGGTGTTGGAAGCACTACGCCGAAGAAATGGCATGCAGAGATTGGTCACCTTAAAAAAAAGATGCGTACATGCTCTTGAACACGATGCTTGAAATATAAGCATTAATTGCTACACATACCGGTCATTGAAATAGAAACTTTGCCGCCCCGGTGGTTCAGTGGTCTAAGCGATGGCCTCTGATCATTCGTCCGAACGGGGTCCGGGTTCAAATCCCGGTGAGGCATGGACGTTGTGTTTGTCTTACGGCACTGGCTCTCTCCCTTCCCTGGAACCAGTGACCCTAAATTAGGGACGGGCGACTGCTTATAGCCCATTGAGTTGCTCACGGTGGCCGTTAAACCTCCAATCAAAAAAAAAATAGAAACTTTTATTCAATGCCAAGTTGGACCTCTTTTAGCACGAATTACAGCAGATTCCACAGCGGGTAGATTGCATCTACATCTACAACATACCAGACGTTCAACAGACAGTCCTTCAACCGCCGCCCCGGTGGCGCAGTGGTCTAAGACGCTGGCCTCTGATCATTCGTCCGTAAGGGGTCCGGGTTCGAATCCCGGTCGGGCATGGATGTTGTGTTTGTCTTATGGCACTGGCTCTCTCCCTTCCCTGGAACCAGTGGCCCTAAATTAGGGACGGGCGACTGCTTATAGCCCATTGAGTTGCTCACGGTGGTCGTTAAACCTCCAATCAAAAAAAAAAAAAAAAAAAAAAGTCCTTCAACCGGGTCAAATTTGAAGGGACAGGGCTTTGCTCCCAGATCTGTTTTTCTAACATGTTCTACACTTTCCCAATGGGGTTGAGATTCGAGCTTTGTGTTGGCCAGGGAAGATGGTGGAAGTCTCTGTCATGCTCGCTGACTTGCGTCATAGACTGTAGCAATGTCGTTCATGAAACATCCTTTACCTTCTGGAAAGAACTCAACATTGCAGGATGGACTTGACCGGAAACAATGTTTAGATAATCCTTGAAGGGATCTGACCTCCCAGCAGTATCTGGGGACCCATTCTGTACCAACAGAACATGCCCCCCATCATGGCACCACTTCCAGAACCTTGAGTTATGTTTACAAGGAAAGCTGTGTTTTTTGCTTCATGAGGCTCCGCTCCTGCCAAACTCTCTGCATACCGTGGGTTCAGAACAACGTTCACCGCGACTCGTCGTACCCCAGAAGACTTTTTCCCAGTCTTCCGGTGTCCAATCATGGTGTTCCTAATACCACGATAGACAAACATTCCGGTTCTTCTCAGAAACCGGTGGTTTCAGTATAGGTATGCGACATATAAAACCGACCCTCTTTAATACCCTGCGCGTAGTTCGTTGAGAGAGACATGGGTCTGGAACAGCCTTCATTGAATGCTTCGATCAACTTTGAAACACGGGAAGTCCTGTTTCTCCGTAAACGTCTTCTCAGACAACGACGATCTCGTTCCTAGCAAATTGTCAGCTCGCCACAGCTACTATTTTTCCAATCATTAACGACCCTGTATATCTCAGCTTTAAAGAAACGAGTCAGCTCTGCTCTTATCAAAATCGTCGCTCCTCCTAGACAGTCAACGACGAAAAGCCCTTTATCGCACTCCGACAGATTTTTCTATTGTGATGATGATGATTACTGACTAGCACCAGTCTTAAATACACTGCTGGCCACCCAAAATGCAACACCAAGAAGGAAGCATCCGATTGGCCTGAAATTCGCATTATGCGTCGTCCGCGAGAGGACATGCAAACGATTAGTATTGCAGGGCATATGAAAGTACTGTGCTCCCTGCACGCCACCGAGAAGCACTATAAGAAGTTTGCACAGAAGGCGGAGTCTAAGTAGTAGTGGAAGTGTGTTGTGCTGCCGGACCTGTGCGTGGGAAGCTTCCTGATGCCTCGTCGCAGAATACGGCAGTCATTCCAGCACGTTTCGGAGTTCGACAGATAACGAATAGTGGTTTATCGCGACAGCGATTTATCGTACTGAAACATCGGCGCCCGTGTAGGGCGACATCCAGCCACAGTGAGGCGAGTATGGATTCGGTGGGTGCAGGAGGGACGGACGGACCGATGTGAGAGATTGCCGTAGCCGCGGCACACCACCGAACGAGAGGGCCGGCATGTTGTGCGGCGGGCATTGACGGCTCGCACCGCCACATCACGAACAATAGCGCAGGAATTAGGGTGTGTTGCGCAAACAACCTGTGTCAGCACGTACCGTTCGACGTCGTCTGCAGGAGCGGGAATTTGTCGCACGGCGCCCATTGCTCCGATTACCATTGACGTTGCACCACCGGCGAGTGCGGCGGCAGTAGGCCGTTGAACGCCGCACCTGGACTACGGAATGGCACGACATTGTCTTCTCCGGCGAAACCCGCTTCTGCCTGCAACACCACGATGGTCGGATCCGCGTGTGGCGGCACCGCGGCGAGAGACTGTATGGCGCCTGCATTATGCATCGCCATACCGGTCCGTCGCCTGGCGTTATGTTTTGGGGCGCAATTGGATATGACACCCGCAACCCTCTGGTACGCATCGCTGGTACACTCAACAGCCACCGCACCATCTCCGACGTTTTGGAGCCTTACCTGCAGGACCTGCCAGCGGCCACGTTTTAACAGTACAATGCACGCCCGCACGTGGCACGCATGGTGCAACAATTCATCACGGCCCACCAGGTGTCCACCTGTTCTCCCGATATGTTTGTTTGCGCGACCCGGCAAGCACCACCCGTGGTTACGCCTCATGAACTGTGGCAACGTGTGGAAGCAGCCTGGACCGACATACCCCAAGCCCACATCCAAAGCTTCTTTCTTTCGATGCCGCGGCGTGTAGCGGCCGTTATTGCCAGCCATGGGGGCCACACGAACTATTGATGTCTGCGTGTTCCGCAAGTCGCACGGGCCTGTAAGCTCAATCGTTTCATCTTTTATCTGTTGTGATGTGTCCAGTAAATCTGGCTTTGCTATCTCGTGTCCTTCTTGGTGTTGCATTTTGGGTGGTCAGCAGTGTAGTTACCTAGATCACGTAGTGACCCCCGTAACCACGTATTCTTGCATATACGCTGTGTAAGTTACGTTTACGTTCATCTGTATAGAATTTTTTAATTCAGTTGCCGGTGTGTGTACAAGGTTCGGAGTAAGTAGGTTTCTAAATCAGAAACGCAATATTTCTGGACATTCAAATAGGAGAATGGGTTTCATAAAATTTCCAGGCTGTATAGTTTTCCCAAATTTGCGAATACGTAGCCTTCTCTTTCATTTACATAGATCGCACGTCTTAAACAAGATTCACATAAGAGTTCCTTTTTCTCCAACGAAACAGCAAACAACTCCTTTTCGTTATCGAAAGCGTGCTTGCCTACAATTGTTCAGTCTTCTCCAGATGCTCCGTTGATCTCTAGCTTGGCATCCACCTACTTAGGTTCTTCTTTTTCTTACCAAAATTCCTTCGTTTAATTAACTGCTATTGAAAACGGTGTTCGACACCGGCGCCATCTATCCCTAAACTTTCAGGAAGCGGCCAAGAAACCTTATTGAGGACTTCCCTATTTTAGCTTTCTTCCTGTGGCATATAACAACTGCGAATAGCGAAAAGAAAATCAGTAAAATGAAAACAATTTTGAAGGAGGAATTTATACAGGAGAGAGAACCGTTTCCTAACTTTTTTTCGCCTTTACTTTTTCGAAACTCACTCAGAGAACCTTAAATTACTTCTTCAAGTTGCGTTTCAAACAATGTATGCCTGGAAAAAAGTAAAAATGATGTAGGAAAGCTGATAATAACAGTTTCCTCTCTCTCCCTCTTTCTTTCTTTCTCTCCACCTGATCTTTTATATTTTTTTTTTTCGCAGATGCATAATAGAATTGAGTCGGAACACCAATAATACTCCGATTCATTGAAGACGCCTTGAGTGAGAAGAGAATGAAAAAACTCTTCATGAAATCAAGCGTGGAAAAAAAGGAAATAATTAAATAAAGATTTATAAGTCTGGCTCTCATCGAAGGAAAGGAACTTAATTTTGTGAGTGGTGGGTAGAGTAAAATGGTTTAAATTTGACTTATGTCTTAAGAAAAAATACTCGATGTCCCTTCAAATAGCGAATTTCCGACTTCTAACCTGCAGAGTGTGAAAATTGTTTAAGTGGTATCCACATTCTTATTTGAAGTTTTTCGGTAAGAATCACTTTGAGTTAAAAACTTGTGGACGTAATTTTGACGTCATTTCTGCTTACAAAGGAAGTAGTGAACGGGGCAAACGGTGCCGTTCTTAAGGTATAATAAAATAATAGCTGAAAAACAGAAATCCATGGCTTATTGGCATACGGTACGAGAATAAAGTCTAAGAGACTCATATTTCCCACTTTAAAATCAGTTTCATTTCACATGAATGTTTATCATTCATTTCTGAAAAATACTGATGCAATAGAAATCAGTGAGGCGTTAGTGTCTGCATCACACGATGGAAAGAGAAGGTCTTTATTTTTGGAATGGATGCGCCGCAATAGACTTTTGGCTCACATGGCTGCTTCTCAGAAAGCTGAAAGACTGGAGATATTCTTGTTTGTTTGTTTGTTTAGGGGTTTAGTTACTACTATGAGCAACTCGTGAGGCTATAAACAGTCCCCCGTGATGGAGCATGGGTGTTTGCTTTTTTCTACGCCTCTGTTTTTCTCCTGGGAAAGGTCAGAAACAGAGGCGCAGAAAAAGCAAACACCTATGCTTCATCCGGAACTCATCTAAAATGAGTGATCCAAAGCCTTTTGCTTCAAACAACTCTGCCGTCGGAGCAACAGGAGGCGATTTGAAGCAATGTAACAGCAGCAAACTCGAACGGCAACATAGTGGTTTTAGTTCAAATACGCGAAGCCGACGCCCCGGTGGCGCAGTGGTCTAAGCGATGGCTTCTGATCATTTGTACAAGATGGGTCCGGGTTCGAATCCTGGTGAGGCTTGGATGTTGTCTTTGTCTTACGGCGCTGGCTCTCTCCCTTCCCTGGAACCAGTCACCCTAAATTAGAGACGGGCGACTGCTTATAGCCCACTGAGTTGCTCACGGTAATCGTCAAATCTCCAATCAAAAAAAAAAAAAAGCCTGCATATACACTACGTAAACAAAAGTATTCGAACACCTGTACATTTACAGATAAATGAGCATTTGCAGGACCAGACGCGTACGCTTATACTGTGTTGTTTGCCGCACATAAAAGGGAGCGTTGACACACCTGCCAGACCATCATTTGAAGCGACTACGCAGCACGGCGCTGAGCTGCCGAACTCTGAAAGGAGAATGACGGTTGGATGCCATGTGAGTAAATAAGCATTGCATAGAACTGCCGCTCTCCTGGGATTCCTGAAACTTGATGTTCTTCATCTATGGGAAGCAAATGGTGCCACTACAGTGAAGTCGTGTTCTGGGCTGTCGCATAAGTTGAAAGATCGAGCAAAAAGAAGCTTACTAAGGGATGTGAAGAATGCACGCACGTCTTCTCTCATAGTCCTGTCTGGAGACGTCGCACCAGCCATTGGAATAGGTATTTGTACTAGAACAATCCGTCTGAAACTGCATGCCCACGGTTACCGTATGTGCACAACCCTACATCACTCCGGGTCGCTCTGGTGCAACGGAAGAGTGGAAGATGAAAGTGTGGAGTGCCGAATCACACCCCCTCACTCTTTCGTTAGGATGGTCGGATGGATGTAGTTGGGTGTGGCATTTGCCCAAAGAACACCGTCAGGCGGACTTCCAAACTTGGTTGTAGGAATAATTTCCCACAGCCAAGTTTGGAGGGCGATTTAGTGATGGTGTGGGGACTCCGTCCTTTATATAATTGTAGTGCACGCTTGCCTAACTGCTACCAGGTATACGAAGGTATTCTGAAGAATTCTGCATTATCTACGTTGCAAAGATTTGCCTCTTTCAGCAAGAAAAATTGTCTTGCCACATTGCAGGTCTGAAAACGTCTGGTTTGAGAAGCTGGACGTTTAAATATTACATTGGCTAGCCCGAAGTCCCGATTTAAGCCCCACAGAAATCTAGGATGAACTCGAATGCGAATCCGATCTCTGCCGGTAAAACCTTCCTCTACCCTGATCTGGTAGAAGATTTGCAGGCAGAATAAAAGAAAACTCCATTGCAAGCCTTCCGCAATCTCGTGGAAAGCATGTCTAAAAGGGTTGCAGTACTCATAACGGCCTAAGGTGAACGGACTATGTACTTGCTGGCCAATAATGGTCCTTGTTTCCATTCGAGGTTTCCTAATATTTTTGTCTGTGTAATGGGACTGGCTCTGGTTTCAGCCATTTTTCTTAACAGGCCCAATATTTTCGGGTCATTGATCTTTCAGGATGAGTGAAGCAGGCCCGTATGGAAAATACTAGGTGAGATTGTGAACATTTATTGAATATTGGTAAACATATTTTACAGTAGTTATTTACATTTTGACGTTTACGCTGGCCACTATTCACAGAACAGAAAAAAATACATCTTTCTTCTGCTCATAGCAACCTCTGTCTCCTCGATGTTCTCTTCCCGCTCTGACGTCCCGGTGGCGCAGTAGTATAAGCGATGGCCTCTGATCATTCGTCCGAAAGGGGTCCGGGTTCGAATTCCAGTAAGGCATGGATGTTGTGTTTGTCTAACGGCACTGGTTCTCTCCCTTGCCTGGAACCAGTGTCCCTAAATTAGGGACTGGAGACTGCTTATAGCCCATTACGTTGCTCACGGTGGTCGTTAAACCTCCAAACAAAAAACACTTCCCTCTCTTCGTGAGCCCCTCCACCTTGGGGGTGGCATTCTTTGACAGCTCGAAACGAATGTTCTTTCAATTCTGCCTCCAATAATGTGGAAAGCCAACAGAACATCACTATTGAAGATGTTTTTTGGTGTAAATATGACAAGGATGGTAAGTCAGATAATATCCGAAAACTTGAAAATTTCGTCGTCTTGGAGAGCACCCGGGTACGCTAACCACTACACCACCCAGAACAGCCAAGTCTCAAGTTGTCGATTAATTTGAATATAACCATTGTATTATCTTCAAAATTTGTATTATATGGTGTAATCCCGTATTTCATTCATGATCACTATTGAAATTAACAAGTATCTCACAAAATGGCGGGAAGACTTTATAAGAATTAATTGTCTGTTCCTGTACAATACCTTACTCTGCCGTTTCTTGAACATATTACACACACACACACACACGCACAAAAGAAAAATTCATATTCATTACTGCAAGGCAAATTTGAATAATGCATGCATTGAAATATATAAATCATATTTAAATATTAATAGAGGCATCCCATCCACGGAGATCTTCACAGTCTACATAGCGTACATTTTCACATTTTTTGAGTAGTAACTATATGAATGGGATTCGGCATCTCAATGGCACATGAAATCCCTGTTTTTTTTTGTTTTTTTTGGTTCTGAGAAAGTCATTCCCTTGGTACAATGGCATCTAGATTACTATGAATCTACAGCGCTGGTTTTAAACCTACCGTACTGGACCATGGGTTCAAATCCCGCTGCAATACACGGATGTTGAGCTTGTTATCTCCTGACGATGATTTTCTCAACTGCTTGAAACCAGTGGCTCTAAATTAATGACGAGTAACTCTTTAGAGCCCTTAAAGTGTTTTGGGGGAGATTTTAAAAGATGTAACGTAAGAAATAAAGGGACTGAAAATAATCGTACTTCTTGTAAATGTTTGTAAAATAGGTAATAGGTAATAACATCCTAATAAATGAAAACCACACTTTTTGTACAAAAAAGTCTCAGTTGGCAGCATGTCTTTAATTTCTCTGCTCAGTTGCTCTACATTAGGCGCGTATTTCGTATAATTTCGGGTTTCACAAAAGTTTCTGAAAGTCAGGCTGCTTCGATGTGAATTTAAAACTATCTTCACGTATCAACATACAGGGTTACCCTAAAGTCTCGATCTATTTTAATGAAATTACACTCTAATGTTTCTCTGTTACAGGTCATATGAATCATGCTGACAGAAGAAGAGAGAATAGCCGACGTTTGTGGACGGTTGAAAGGTTCAACCTATGCCGAGGTCCAGGAAGAGTTCAGGCGGAAATTTAATAAACCCTGTACAACAAGGACAAATATCAGGAACTTGGTGAACAAGTTTCGCAGAGCAGGAAGTGTATTAAATGAAGAACGTCACAGGAGATCAGCGACATCGGCAGAGACTGTGACAAACGTACAGGAAGCAATCCAATGGACCTCTCCTGCCTCCACACACAGATTCGTGGATCTCGATGTATCCCAAACAACTGTGTGGAGAACTTTACGCTTCATTCTTCAGAAACGTGCCGACCATCTCCAGATCGTTCGTTTACTTGAGGTTGAAGACTATGCATCTCGCCAGGCTAAGTCTTACGAACTCGTGGAGGCTGTGGAACACGAGGACCTGATGGATCACCTATTAGTCAGTGATGAGGACGCCTTTTACATGTGTGGAATGGTTAACCGCCACAACGGCAGGATATGGGCTGATGAACAACCGCATGAGATCTTTCAGTCGGAGAAAAACACTCCTAAGGTTAATGTTTGGTTAGGATTCACTTAGACTAAAGTGTTTGGGCCTTTCATGTTTGCTGAATCCACAATCACAGGGTCAACATATCTGGATATGCTTCAACTGTTCTTAGAGTCACAGTTTATTTCAGGTGGAATTTTCAATACAGTTGATACTCCTAATCTAATACAGTTTTAGATTGAGAGTATTAAGGAACTGAGAAATCGCGTGGCACCTGCTGTGGACACTATTACATCTGATCTTTTGGAACGGGTTTTTAGATCAATTGTGCAGAGGTGGCAATTGTACCTCGACATGCAAGGGAGGCCATGCTGAAATACATTGATTCCACATCCAAGTCATGAGTTTCATTCATTTGTATTGTTTTCGCAATCATTAAAGTTGTTTTTCTTGGAAATGGATCGGGACTCTTCAATCACCCTGCATTTGCTCACATGTACATATATGTGAGTCTGGCAGCCCCGGTGGCGCAGTGGTCTAAGGCAATGGCCTCTGATCATTCGTCCAAAAGGGGTCCGGGTTTGAATCCCGGTGAGGCATGGATGTTGTGTTTGTCTTACGGCACTGGCTCTCTCCCTTCCCTGGAACCAGTGACCCTAAATTAGGGACGGGCGACTGCTTATAGCCCATTGAGTTGCTCACGGTGGTCGTTAAACCTCCAATCAAAAAAAAAATGTGAGTCTGACACTCGAATGCATTGTATGCAACTTTCTTCAAGCAAATTGATTTTCCAGCAATGAAGAATAGCAGTCTATCTATCTAGGCAATTCGTCTCAAGATCTTTCCGCAGAGTAATTCGGTCAACAACTCGGACGACTTAAATTCATTATGCTGAATTTCAAAAAAATTTATGTTTTTTCTTGAAAACAGAAAATGAAGCAAAATAAAGTTTCCGGTTACTTTTTGGAAATATCTCTTAGGCCATTTCTGCAGGTTCTAGTTGAAGCACAAAAACATTTATGCCTGCGTAAAATTTTGCATTGAATGTACAGAGAAGGCAATTTCAGAAAAGGAATCCGTAGCCTTTTTTGGAAAAAAACATCTTTTAGAAAGCCTTCTACATAAATTTCATTTAGAGCACAAAAGATGACACGCCTCATTTCAGTTGGGATTATATGAATACACAAAGAAATACTGAATTTACTGAAAGGGTCCAGGGGCTTTTTTGGAGAAAACATAGTTTCGAAATCCTTCTGTGTAGATTTCACTTAGAGTACAAAAGATGAGACGTCTGGTTTCATTTGGGATTATTTGAATACACAAAGGAATACTGAATTTACTGAAAGGGCCCTGAGGCCTTTTTGAAAGTAATATCGTTCAGAAAGCCTTCTTTATAGGATGAGACGCCTGATTTCAGTTGAGATTGGAATACACAAAGAAATATGTAATTTGCTCAATGGGAAATATGTAATTTGCTCAAGGTGCCGTTTTTGGAAGTAATGTCTTTTAGAAATCTTGCAGTTGAAGAAGAAAAATATTTAGCCCGTGGGTTCGCCCTTTTGTCGTGGCGCCTTTTTTTCCCATCGACCTTTTGTCGTGCGCCCTTTAGCGTATCGCCCTTTTGTCGTATCGCCTTTTTGTCGTTCGCTCTTTTGTCGTTCGTCCTTTTGTCGTGATACGAACCGTGAGCACCCAACAAGCCTTGCCGTGTCAGAAATGCTCTGATCTAATCGTCTAGCCATTACAATTCGGCCATTGTCAAAGTCCGCTGCATTTCCCATCTGAAGAACAATAATAGCACTGATTAAAAGAGCTCAATACCAGGTGTTATTTATACCGCTACATGACCTTCACAGACACCGTCGTTTACCTACAATTGCTTCGATTTTCATGTCATAATGTTTCGGCACTTCGGTTAATTTTCAGTTTCGTCATAAATCCTTTCCAGTAATTCATATAGATAAAAAATTTTATCAGCTAAATAGAGTTCCTCACTATGGACTACTGGTTGCTTATAATCTATAGTGAGGAACTCTATGGACTATAAGCAGCCGTTTGTCTCTAATATAGGGACTATGGCTACAGTGACGGAAAAAAACAGTGGTGTAAGACAAGCATACACACTAATCATGCCTCGCCTGGGACTCGAACCCCAGCTTACCCATGTGAACGGTGAGAAGCGAAATTCCACCGTAGTGGCCACTTGTCACTCTGTTTACATGTATGTTTAACTGTTCTACGTTGTGTGATATACGAGTACTACAGACGTGAAGCACGTGTCAAGACGACATATCTGCAGGAATACATTCCGTCGATGTAGCTTAGTCTGTGAGAGTAGTTCACTCCGGAGAGAGAAGACGCCAGTTCGAACTTGTCACCGAAAAATTCCTGTTTTCATAATTATTTTTCCCCCTATCAGTCGGATCACTCCTTACTGCATGATATGACAGTTTATTCCCGTCCTTGCCACACGAACGTTCTGTTAAGGTCCGAGTATAACACCTATATAATAGGTTACGTCTGTCCATAACGCTCTGACGTCATTCAGTACTTGCAGGGCCGTCTGCTTTCATCCGGTGGCCGAAATGGGAACTAAACTCATAGCTTTCGCACGATACGTAAAAGTAAGGAGAAATACGGAAAAGAAAATAAAGTTAGTAAGACAAACGACTTCATCTGTGGCAATAATACCTACGTAACAGAACAAACTGTCTGCGACGTTTGTTCTGCTATGTAGGTGTCATGTCGGGTTTTTTTTTTGCAGTTTCTTCGCATTGCAGAGTAATTTCCTAACAAGTTAGTAATATCATGCAATGCATTGATTATGATACGCTTTCCAGCATACCAGAAATTATTACTCAAGTTATGTGGATAATGGCTGAGGAATAAATCGCGCCCCTGTGTCCTGACCTTTGACCCCATTTCGATGATATTCAACAGAACCGGTTCACTATACCTCCGAAACAACATGATAAAGTTTTGTTGCAATAGAAGCAGTTTTACGCAAGTTATGAGAATAATGGCTGTGGAATAAATCTGTCTTTTGTGCAATGACCTTTGACCCCATTTCGTTGATATTCAACAGAATCGGTTCACTATACCTCCGGAACAACATCATAAAGTTTTGTCGCAATCCAAGCATTTTTGGTAAGTTATGATGCACAAGGGCAATGGAATGGATCCCACTCCAGTGTCCTGACCTTTGACCCCATTTCGCCTATTTTCAATAGGGTTCGTCCCCAGTGATCCCCTACCACATACTAAAATTTCATCGAAATCGAACCATTTTTACGCAAGTTATGACGCATAAGAGCAATGGAATGGATCCCGCTCCTATGTCCTGACCATTGACCCTGCTTCGCCCATTTTCAATAGGATTCGTCCCCATATGGTCTCCTACCACATACTAAAATGTCGTCGAAATCGAACCATTTTCACGTGAGTTATCGAGCTGACGGACGGACGGACAAAGCTGGAGCATATATGCTTCTTCAACCTACGGTTGGAAAGCGTAAAAAAAAGGAATAAAAGTGCAAGGCAATTTCATAAAAAAGGAATCAGCGTTATCTTATTTCATAAAAAGAAACAAGCAAAATCATAAGAAAGTAACTGCAGTCGTAGTTTGGATTCATTACGATGGAAATTTAAAAAGCTATTGGTTCTGCGTGGAATTTTTTCTTTGTAGTACAAGCTGGAGGAAGATAAAGCTGAAAGAAAACGTCGCTTAAATACAGAACGACAACGGCGATGGAGTGCAAACCAATCTTCTAATACTTTGCATAACTTGAACGAAGGTAGAGCTGATCGCAGACCTATCTTATAGATTGCCCATTAATAATTTAACCATTTATTTTAGTTATGTATATGTACTGAAATACATTTTATGAAAATTTCAGTCAGCTTTTTCATCCGTGCATGGCACGGGCTATGTATGAGCTAGTGCTTTCATATAAATCAGTGTTAGATGATCATCTAAAAAATTTCCTTTTCCCTGCTTTTTTCCCAACTAAACACGAGAAGTGCCTTAGGGCACCTAAGACTTGAGAAAAAGTGACTTAACGTAGCTAAGCCGCGCTAAGACTCTTCTACACCACCGTTTTTTACGCTTTCCTACCGTAGGTTGTAGAAGCGTATATGCTCCAGCTTTCTCCGTCTGTCTGTCTGTCCGTTCGCACGATAACTCGCGTAAAAATGGTTCGATTTCGATAAAATTTTAGTATGTGGTAGGAGACAATCTGGGAAGGAACCCTATTGAAAATGGACGAAATGGGATCATACGTCAGGACATAAGAGTGGATCTATTCCATCGACCTTATGCGTTATAACTTACGTAAAAATACTTCTATTGCGACAAAACTTTAGTATGTTGTTCCGGATGTACACTTAACCAATTTTGTTTAATATCATCGAAATGGGGTCAAAGGTCAGGGCACAGCAGCGAAATTTATTCGACAGCAATTATCCTCATAATTTAAGTAGTAACTTGAGTAATGATTTCTGGTATGTTGGAAAGCGTATCATAATCAATGCATTGCATGATTTTCCTAACTTGTTTCGTATATTTGGTAATTTCTGTTTCCTGGTGCTTATTCAGAACAATCTACACCTTTTTCTTTCTCTAGATGCAGATGCATCAGGACTGCTTTCTCCTTGAATTGCGCTAAACGTTTTTCGCAAAACTACGAGAAAATTTCTCCGATGTGTAATGCACGTTTTTTACGATTAACTTTCCTTTAAAGATGATATGAGATTTCAGGAATACGGTTCCATAAACACTTTTCAGGTTAAATGCAATTCACGCTTCGATCGACGTAAATGTTGAGATTGAAATGCGGCATTTCTGTAAATTTAATGAGAAGCCAGAAACACGACTTCAATGCTATCAATTCGATTCCAGTCGACACGTTTTTTTCTGCGCTTTCTGTTTCTATCATTTGTTTTTTATTTTTTGACAAAATTTCGCTTCCCAGTCAAAGAAACCTATAATTACAAATCCTTATTCCGGCTGGTAAACTTCCCAGCCGGACAACTGAAGAAATAACTATGATCAGCTCGTGTATTATTTCTCTGATAAGCCTTGACTGCTTTAAATCGATTAAATGAAATCGGGACGTCGTTGTCCCACACACGTATTCGTGAAAACGGCATACACTTACACTTGCCTCGGTTTCTGTCGTCGGATTAGAGGAAAACGAAAACACGAAAGTAATATCTTTCTAACGAAAGTGATTTATGTGAAATCGATGCAACCACAGATAACATTCTTGTCAAAACTTATGCAAAGTTTTAAGCACACACGCGGCAGATCTCAGACATGAACCGATGGAAACGTTGCAGATAGAATAGTGAATGCACAAGATGGAAACAGAGGCACCAAAGAGAAAAAAAAATATTTTTCTTATATTTCTACGAAGATTACAAGCCCAGCAATGAAGATGCCGACATCAATTTATATCTTACAAAAAGCGAAGATGAAAACGCCTGCATCAATTTGTATCTTGTGCAAAATGAAAAAACAGTACATTTTTTAAGTAGCACATGCAAGGGTTAAGCTTTGCGCTGAACTGCCATTAAGTCCTGATCTATTCTTTTCGAAACATCACATTTCAAAGTAAAAATCATAATGCACATAGCATACATTCCATTTTTGAACTTGACAAATTGCTTCTGCTGCTTTGCTTCTATGATTCTGGACTGTGCGAAAAGAATTCTCCCAATGGGTATCTTTTCGAATCAAAACAAATGTCTCCGAAACTTTCGGTAAAAAATATGAGAGTGAGATTATTACCATTGGCTTATGTGGATTTGTCAATAGTCATTTCACGCATCTTTCACAACCTCTGGTTGGGAGCTCTAATCGAACTTTTGAAGAATTTGAAAAGAAAGAAAGAATAATATAAATAAACGAAATAAGGACATTGGAAATAGGTACGTCACAATACGTTTGTAGATCAGAGCAGATGACCTTGAAAAATATGGAAAAAAATGTCAAACACTACAAACAAAAGAAAATTACATTCAAAGAAATGTTAATGAAAGTAAACACTTCATAAACAAGGAATCAGACATTTCTAGAAATTTTCGAGATAAATACGAGCAAAGAAATATTCATAAAAGAAGTGAATTTATAAAAAGAGCAGAAATGTTCGTAAAAGAAGTGGATTTCGCTTTTTTAAAGTAGGTTCATAAAAAGAGCAGAAATGCTCATAAGTGGATTTTCTTTTCCAAAGAAATAGATTTATGAAAAGAGCAGAAGTGTTCATAAAAGAAACGAATTTTGTTTCCTCAAAGACTATGATTTATCAAAAGAGATCAAATGCTCATAAAAGATTATTTTGTTTTTTTGAAGAAGTGGATTTATGAAAACAGCAAAAATGTTCATAAAAGAAGTGGATTTATAAAAAGAGCAGAAATGTTCGTAAAAGAAGTGGATTTCTTCTCCCCAAAGATTTGTAAGAAGAGCAGAAATGTTCATTAAAGAAGTGGATTTCGTTTTTTTAAAGAAGTAGGTTTATAAAAATAACAGAAATGCTCATAAAAAGTGGATTTCGTTTTTCAAAGAAATGGATTTATGAAAAGAGCAGAAGTGTTCATAAAAAAGTGGATTTTGTTTTCTCAAAGAATATGATTTATAAAAAGAGCAGAAATGTTCATAAAAGATTTTGTTTTTTTTAGAGAAGTGGATTTATGAAAACAGCAGAAATGTTCATAAAAGAAGTGGATTTCGTTTTACAAAGGTGGATTTATAAAAAGAGCAGAAATGTTCATAAAAAAAGTGGATTTTGTTCTTTTAAAGAAGTGTTCTTCTCTTCTTCTTGGTTACTCAGTCCAAGGACTGGTTGTTCAGTAGATGTTATCTGTCTCTCCATTCCCCTCTATTCTCCGCCGTTCTCTTAAAGTCATAGTATGTCCTAGTATTGGTGTCTTCTTCTTGGTTACTCAGTCCAAGGACTGGTTGTTCAGTAGATGTACTCTGTCTCTCCATTCCTCTCTATTCTCCGCCGTTCTCTTCAAGTCATAGTATGTCCTAGTATTGGTGTCTTCTTCTTGGTTACTCAGTCCAAGGACTGGTTGTTCAGTAGATGTACTCTCTCTCTCCATTCCTCTCTATTCTCCGACGTTCTCTTCAAGTCATAGTATGTCCTAGTTTATTGTCTTGGAGTAACTGTGCCACAAAACCATTCCTTGGTCGTCCTTTTCTTCTCTTGCCTTGAATTTTACCTTCCAAAACTTTCAGAATCGGGCCTCCAATGTGTGTCCCATCCATAACATTCTTCTTCTTTTTAACATGCTGATCAGATTCTTGGGTTCTCCCACTCTCTCCAGGACCTCCTCATTAGTCTTTCTATCAAGCCAGATTATTCTCTCCATTCTTCTATAGCTCCACATCTTAAGTGCCTCCAGCCTCTTCACTTCCTTCTTGGTCATTTAAAGAAGTAGGTCTATAAAAAGAGCAGAAATGTTCATAAAAAGTGGATTTCGTTTTTCAAAGAAATTGATTTATGAAAACAGCAGAAATGTTCATAAAAGAAGTAGATTTCGTTTTCTCAAAGAAGTGGATTTATAAAAAGAGCAGAAATGTTCATAAAAGAAGAGAATTTTGGTTTTTTTAAAGAAGTGGATTTACGAAAACAGCGGAAATGTTCATAAAAGAAGTGAATTTTGTTTTTTTAAAGAAACATTTCATAAATGAAGTGGATCTCCTTTCCTTTTTTCCTTTTTTTTTTTTTTTTTTTTTTTTTTTTTTTTTTATTAGTAAAGCGCATTTGTTACTTTTTTAAAGAATGAATTCGGAAGGAGTTATTAATTAAGGTTCAAACATTCACTGAAGTATCAAATCATTAGTAACACCCATCGAATAACGTGTTGGGCTGCCCTTATCATTCAATACAGCTTCGATTCAATGTGGCACGGATTCGTCGAAGTGCCGATATCGTTCTACACATATGTTCAGCCATAAAGATGTGACGGTTAGTCAGTTGCCCAATGTCTGCTGTAGGAGAACCAATGTGAAGAATGGCTTCTCAATCTCAACAAGCAGGTGTTCAAGGGGATTGGGATCTAGAGACTGTGGGGGAGTCTTTTCAACATTTCGAAGTCACTGCAATGCTCCTGGAACCCGATCCGAGTCTTGTGGCATGCGTGTTACCCTGCTGGAAGTAGCCCGTTCCATCAAGATACACCATGCACACTTATGGAATTAACTAGTCCCCAGTGATGTTAAGATACCTCGTGGCAACTTAATTATGTTCCACAGGTCTTAAGAAACCCGCCCACTAAGAGATCAGACACCACACCATTGCACTGCCTCCCCCAACTTGTAGAGTTACTGCTAGGCTCCTGAGATCCATCGATTCTTGATGTTGATGCCATATTCCGGATCGTATACCGATGTGCAGTAAGTGAAAATTGAACCAGGCGACGTTTTTCCAGTACCAATGTGCCATCAGAACTTGGCACTTCCGTTCCCACTGCTGACAAATTTTTCGGTTTTTAATACAGACCGGTGTTGCGCGAAGGGGGCGCCTTTTACTATAGTCTATTCGCGCCAAAAGGGTATACCTTCTATTACAGTCCATTCACGCCAAAAGGGTACGCCTTCTATTATAGTCCATTCACACCAAAAGGGTACGCCTTCTATTATTGTCTGATCGCGCCAAAAGGGTACGCCTTCTATTACAGTCCATTCACGCCAAAAGAGTACGCCTTCTATTATAGTCTATTCGTGCAAGAAGGGTTCGGTTTCTATTTTAGTCCATTCGCGCAAGAAGGGTTCGCTTTCTATTATAGTCCAACCGCGCCAAAAGGGTACGCCTTCTATTATAGCCCATTCGCGCCAAAAGGGTACGCCTTCTATTATGGTCCATTCACGTCAGAAGGGTAGATCTTCTATTATAGTCAATTCGCGCCAAAAGGCTACGCCTTCTATTATAGTCCATTCAAGCCAAAAGGGTTCACCTCCTATTATAGTCCATTCGCACCAAAACGGTTCGCCTTCTGTTATAGTCCATTTGCGCCAAAAGGGGACGCCTTGTATTATAGTCCATTCGCGCCAAAAGTGTACGCCTCCTTTTATAGTGCATTCGCGCCAAAAGGCTACGCCTTCTACTATAGTCCATTTGCGCCAAAAGGGTTCGCCTTCTTTTACAGTCCATTCGCGCCAAAAGTGTACGCTATCTATTACAGTCTATTCGCGCCAAAAGGGTTCGCCTTCTAATATAGTCTATTTACACCAAAAGTGTACGCCTTCTATTCTAGTCCATTCATGCCAGAAGGATAAGCCTTTTATTATAGACCATTCGCGACAGAAGGGTAGATCTTCTATTCTAGTCCATTCACGCCAGAAGGATAAGCCTTTTATTACAGACCATTCGCGCCAGAAGGGTAGATCTTATATTATAGTCCATTCACGCCAGAAGGATAAGCCTTTTATTACAGACCATTCGCGCCAGAAGGGTAGATCTTATATTATAGTCCATTCACGCCAAAAGGGTCCGCCTTCTATTACAGTCCATTCTCGCTAAAGGTTAAGCCTTCTATTATAGTCCATTCGCGCCAGAAGGGTTCGCCTTTTATTATAGACCATTCGTGCCAGAAGGGTAGATCTTCTATTATAGTCCATTCACGCCAAAAGGGTCCGCCTTCTATTACAGTCCATTCTCGCTAAAGGTTACGCCTTCTATTATAGTCCATTCGCACCAGAAGGGTTCGCCTTCTATTATAGTCCATTTGCCCCAAATATATGTGGTGAGCTGGGCATTCTGAAGTTCTTCTCTCGATACAGTTGTTATGCTGCGAAGTTACTTGACACATTGAAGCTGTCTGTATCTTACGATGCTCTCCAGTTTTACGGGCTATGTTCACTAGGTATTATTTTTCTTGTAGTATATAAGGAATTAAATTATCTATGCAGGTCAAGTGTGTAAAGAGTTTGAAAGGTACGTTGGTGCAATGAAAGAAATCATGTCTCAGATATGCAACACAACTTTTCGGCTTTCAAATATCAGTTGAGGGAGAACCACCATGAAAACTTTTATTAATACATAGGGTGTTCAGAAAGCAATGTCTCCATATTTATATACATCCCCAGTGGCAATGTGTAAAATTGAAACAAAACAAAAATGAAGCTCAGATTTTCTACTTTAATTCACATATTTTTTCTACATTTTTCTACGCTCGATACGTATTCGCCAACGTTTAAAAAGTTTTTTAAACCCATTTCTCTAAATATCTTCAGGTTATTCTCAGAGCCATTGCCTCGTAGCGGCTGGAATATCTTCGTCACACGTGAACTAAATTCCTTTCAGGTGTCTCTTGAGGGCACAAAACAGCCAGAACTCAGACGGCCCCAAATGCAGGCTGAAGGTAGAGTGTTCAAGAACTTCAAACCGATTTTCTGTATGGCCTCTGAAGTGAAAGCACTGGCGCAGGGTTTGGCGTTGTCGTGTTGCAGAATCGACGGTGGCTTCTCCCCTCCCCCTGCTCGTGATTTATTCTTTGCTTTAACTTTTCCGAGGTATGCACGTAGCTCTCACTCCTGATGAATTTTTGTTGTTGTTAAACTGAAAATTCCGTACTAATAAAAACTGAATCTATGTTTGTCAAAATCTATAGAGTCTGAAAAATAATTTATTCCCGTTTCACTTTCAAACAAGCTAGTAAAATCATGCAATGCATTGATTATGATACGCTTTCCAACATACCAGAAATCATTACTCAAGTTATGAGGATAATGGCTGTGGAATAAATCACGCTCCTGTGCCATGACCTTTGACCCCATTTCGATTATATTCAACAGAATTGGTTCAGTATACCTCCGGAACAACATGATAAAGTTTCGTCGCAATAGAAGCATTTTTAGTGAAATTATGAGGATAATAGCTGTGGAATAAATCTCACTCCTGAGCCCTGACCTTTGACCCCATTTCGATGATATTAGACAGAACCGGTTCAGTACATCTCCGAAACAACACGATGAAGTTTTATCGCAATCGAAGCATTTTTACGTAAGTTATGACGCATAAGGTCGAAGGAATGGATCCCCTCTTACGTCCTGACCTTTGACCCTATTTCGTCCATTTTCAATAGGGTTCCTTCCCAGGTTATCCCCAACCACATACTAAAATGTCATCGAAATCGAACCATTTTTACGCGAGTTATCGTGCGGACGGACAGACAGACAGGAAAAGCAAGAGCATATACGCTTCTTCAACCTACGGTTTGAAAGCATAAAAAAACGTATATTCCGAAGAAGGCCAACTACCTACCCGAAAAACTACACATCTGAAAAGAACTGAAGTAGAAAATCTTGGTAAAATTTACCTCACTCCGACAGGGAAGTAAAGTTTTCACACAGTCTCTTAGAAACAGTTAGTATGACAGGTATGTGCTTCGTATTAGAAAAAACTGAAAACCTGAGGAAAGTACTGGTACTTTTTATGTCCACTCTGAAAAGAATTTTCTGAAGCCCATAGGTAAACAGAAAATGCAACAACAGAGATTACACCAAATTTTCAGTTATAATGAGTACGACACGAATAAAAATTTTCGAAGTCATTCACAGTCAATGGAACCCGCTAAAAATAATCAAAATCGTCTAGAAAGAGCTACTTTTTCTCACTATTTTTCTGAAATGTATATTACGGAAATTAACAAATTGTGCACAAAAAGTTTCTCGTAGTGAAAGGAAATATCAGAGACTAAGGGATTTTCAAATCGAACAGTTAGAAGAATAGAGATAGAGAAAACATAATATCAATTTACGCGACCTAGTGTAAGAATTTTAAATAATGGAAAGGTAGAAAATATACGATGTCTTCTCCGTAGCAAAAGCTATGGTGAGGAAAAATATTTTTTAAATGCGTTTTCTGGAAGCAGAGGTAGCGAGAAAAAGGTTTTGACATTTACTAACGCTAGAGAAAAGACTGTGTATTACTTCAGGAGGATAATATTCCCCATCTTTACTGTAGCAAAAGGCATACCCTAAAAAAGAAGAAACTTTTTAATACGATTTTTAGAAGCGAATTATAGCTACAAAAGGGAATGCACACTAACACCACTGAGACTGTAAGCTACAAAACTCCACGAGTACATGCAAAGAATTCCACAAGGTAAATGGCATCCGTTGCTAAAAGTTCTTTTTTTTTATTATTCGAGGTTAAACGACCAGACCACCATGAGCAACTCAGTGGGCTATAAGCAGTCGCCCGTCTCTAATTTAGGACCACTGGTTCCAGGGAAGGGAGCGAGCCACCAGCGCCGTAAGACAAACACAACATCCATGCCTCACGAGGATTCGAACCCGCACGCATCTCGGATGAATGATCAGAAGCCATCGCTTACACCACTGCGCCACCGGGGCGGCAAAGAAGAAGTTTTTAAATCGAACATTTAGACGCAGAGATATTGAAAAAAAAAAAACATATCAAACATTTGCGCCCCCTAGCGAAAACGTTTTGCATTACTTTGGAAAGAAAATGCCCTCAAATATTTTTCATAGTTAGTAGTATCTGACTGAACAAGGAGCTCTTCAATCGGATTTTTAGAAGCGCAGCTATTGCTGTAAATACAAAAGTGAACTTATGCTCTATGGTGAAAAAAATTGTACGTTCAGAAAATTTTGAAGTTATATGCAAGACATTTCGCAACAGAAAATTTCTTGGACAAAGATTGTTTTTGTAATTAGACTGATAGAAGCAGAGATATCGAAAAAAATATGGTATGCATCTACGCCCTCTAGCGGAAGAACCATGTATCCTTTTAAGCAGAAGATATATTGGGAAGGTTTTTCGTAATGAGCGGTATCTGACGACGAAAGAATTTTTTCAGTCGAGGTTTCAGAAGAGCAGATGTTGCTGCAAATGCATCAAAAACGTAATCTGCATACCCTAGTGGGAAAACCGTTCTTTATCAGAAATCTAAAATTATATGGAGAACATTTCCCACCAAGAGCGACATCCAATGCAAAAAGAATTTTTCAAATCGATCATTTAGAAACAGATATATCGGGGTATTTGTAATTGTCTTTACGGCCCTAGCGGAAAAACCACGCATTATTTGAAAAATAAACTATATCCAAATAATTTTTGATATAAATGATAGACAGAAAAAGAAACGAATTTAAAATGGGATGTTTAGAAGTAATGATATGGGGTAAAAATATATTTTGAATTCTAAAGCATCTCATTTATGCCCTCTAGTGGCGAAGTTGTGCACTGGAAAAACCTGAAAACAAAATTTTTTGTCCTCACATTTTGCGCTTCCCAAAGTAAAACGAACTTTTCAAATAGGACTAATAGTTGCGGAGATGTACTGTCACAGGATGACGATCGGACAGACAGACATAGTGATACTTTAAGCAGATACGTTTTTACAAATGACTTGCTAATAATATAGTGATAGAAGGAAGAGAAATATAAATATGCTTTCTCCACAGAAAATCCCGCAGTATTAAAAATCATTGATATCCTTGAGTCGATCTCATCCGAACATAGTTTTCCTGAACCGCTTTCTATAAACAGATAACTTACAAATGTAAATGTATTTTAACCCATCTAGAAAGAAGGACCAGTTGAGATTTCCCACGCATTTTTCAGCTCTTTCTCTCTCTGCGAGAGTGGGAAACGCTACACATGTATGGAGAATCTGACTATGATAAATATTTAGGATTAACATATAGAGAAGCAGAAGTAGCAGGCAAGGATGGACCGAATAAAAACCTCCATTTTATCTGACAGACGTTTGTGCGTCAAAAGATGTGCTAACTATTGCTTCTCAGGAAGGCGACTGAAAATTTCCTTTGCTTTATGTGACGACCAGTATTAATTAGCAACTGTAAGGTTCAGTCGCCTGTTCCTAATTCATGATCGCTGGTTCCAAGGAGGAGTGCGATCCACGGTCGTAAGGCAAATGCCCCAACCATAACTTCATCCAGAGCTCGAGCTAGAGCCCAAACCAGACGACTGGTCTAAAAATAGCTCCTCTGGTCTCTCGGTAACCGGCGCAGCTCCTTTAAATTTTATCCTAACATAGTTAAACAACAGCGCCTCTTGCTCCTCGGCAACCGGTGCAACTGCTTTAAATTTTGTCCTAACAGAGTTATAAAAAACTGCGCCTCTGGCCCCTCGGCAACCGGCGCAGCTCTTTTAAGTTTTGTGCTAACAGGGTTAAAACAATAACGTCTCTGGCCCCTTGACAGCCGGCGCACTTCCTTTAAGTTTGTTCTAACAGAGTTAAACAACAGCTCCTTTGGCTCCTCGTCAACCGGAGCAGCTCCTTCAAATTTTGTCATAACAGAGTTAAAAAAACCAGCGCAGCTCCTTTAAATTTTCTTCTAACAGGATTAAACAAACAGAGCCTCTGGCCTCTCAGGAAACCGGCGCAGATCCTTTAAATTTTGTCCTAACAGAGTTAAAAAAACAGCGGCTCTGGCCCCTCGGCAACCGGTGAAGCTCCTTTAAATTTTGTCCTAATAGTGTTTTAAAAAACAGCGCCCCTGGCTCTGTGATAACCGGAGCAGATCCTGTAAAGTTTGTCCTAACAGAGTTTCTTAAATATTAATTAAACACTAGAAAGATTTCTGCGGGCGATTCATAAATGTCAAATTCCTTTAAATAAAATTTTGCACTTAAGCTTCTCTTCTTTATATCTGCGGTATTTTTTTGACTTTCTGCCCATATGCCGAAAGTTATTCACTCTCCGACTTTTTCTTTGCTTCTTTCTTTTTCACTTTAGAAAAAAAGAATGTTTTTTCAGCTTGCGGAGCAATTTTTAATCTGTGTTCTTTATGGCCCCTACTGCAAAAGCCTTTGTTTCCAAATTCGATATGACAGGCCAATAGATTGAAAGAAAAAAAAGGTTATAAAAAGGACAGAGCAACAAAATGGATAAAAAAGAGCTGATGTAAAGAAAGGAGTTTCCTTATGGAAGGCGCGGGGGAGTATAAATTAAGAGCGATGCTCTATTGGCTAATATCACGTGACATTACCCAGAGAAATTGGATGCCAGAATAAGACGTTTCTTCCTCTACTACGTTCAACTGATCTATTACAGGCTAATGGGTACGCCTTCAAGGAAGTGCACTAACATCTCCCCGATTTTCAAAGCACCGGAGCTGTGGCCGTAACGTTTGGAAAACATTCTGCTGAAGAAACTTAGGAAAATCATGAGCTTTGCTGAATCCGGTGGAAATAATGTCTCAGAACTGGGTCATTTCTAGAAGTTCTCCCTTTCTATGTAGTTTCTAAAATTAGTTTTCTTGCTGCGTTTCGACAAAACTGCATGGTTTGCCTTTGTTCAGAGCGCGAGACAAAGCTTTATGCTGCTCCACGCAGTTTGGAAGATAACAATATAAAATGAGCTCTGTTAGAATATAAATTAAATCAGAGCGAGTGAAAAAGAAAACGTCAGGCCATCTACCACTCGCAGCTCTCGAGCAAGAACTCTCCAAGTTCAGTTCTCTTTACATATTTAATTTACATACAAGCGTCAGATCTCTTGCGACACAGCTATTTTCGGAAATACAACATCCAGAAAACGTTTATCAAGAGAGATGTCCCTGAGTCTCTAGTAAAAATACACCCTTGTTCATAAAGAAGTATATAGTTTCCAGATGCTGAAAACATTTGAAGACACGGACCACAACTGCAAACCCTTAGGTAGATATACTCATAAAGTTTGTGTCCCGCTACTGAGGGAAGTGACGTAGACGATAGAGCGGGTGTCACGTGACTAGTCAGTCAAAATGCAGTGCAGAAGGCTTTTTGTGTTCTTGAATAGAGCAAAACGGAATCTGTAACTGTTGTG
Source organism: Macrothele yani (assembly GCA_039090855.1). Lineage (NCBI taxonomy): Eukaryota > Metazoa > Arthropoda > Arachnida > Araneae > Macrothelidae > Macrothele > Macrothele yani. The sequence continues at coordinate 164,024,575 of CM077002.1, forward strand.
CAACGGCAGTTTTGATCACGATTCGGAAACGAACCTCCAACCAGAAAATCTGTCTACGGTTGGCATAAAAAATTTTAAACTACGGGCTGTTTGTGCAAACTTATAAGTCCTGGACGACCGCGTGTATTGGAAAAAGTCGTCGATAGTGTTTTCTCTTTTTTCACGAAAACACTGTCACGGGAGGCTCTTTTCTGGATATTTTAAGTCTTTGGTTGATGCCACAATTGCAGAACGACAGTGACAACTTTATTCTCCAATTGGATGGTGCACCACCGCACTGGTTAGGCGACTTGCGAGATTATCTCGATGAGCATTTTCTTCACCGATGGATTGGACGAGCAGCGGACTACAACATGCCACTGACCCAATGGCCACCCAGAAGCCCTTGTGACTTTTTCCTCTGGGGGTACGTAAAGGACAAGGTATTCGCCTATCCCCTTCCTGTTGATCTAGCGGAGCTGAAACAGCGTATCACTGCACTTGATTCAGATATATTACCTCGCGTTTGGGAGAAAATGGATTACCGGCTCGTCGTGTGGCTAAGGGGGCACACATAAAACATCTGTGACTGTCTATAAAAAAAACTTGAAACATTCACCTACAATTCGGTTACAGGTAACATAAAATATCTTACATTGCTCTTGTTTTATAGTGCGTTGAAACTGTATACTTCTTTATAACTCACCCTGTATAAACACGTCTTTTAACGAAAGATAAATCAAATTTCGGGCGCTGTAGAGTTTTTCAAACCCATGCGAAAAAATTTTGAAATTCAGCAATGAAGACACCGTACCCAGGGACATATAATATGGTTTCTTCTTTCACATGCATACACATCATAAAAAGGTTTGAAACACCCTAGTCACTGACAGACCGTGCAGGCACAGGCCACTGTGGTGCCCTAAACATTTAGTGAACAGAAGAATGTACTTCATTTGTCCGGGAAATGCCAGAAGAAACATCAGATGGAATCGGCAGTGATCTTCAGTAGGGATCAGGTCAACTGGGGAATGCTCCAGTAATGTATCGTTTCGTATGGTGCAGTGTGAATGGCCGTTCATGCGGATTTGGTTTAAAGCGACCCGTTGTTCAACGGTGGCACTCGGGAGTTCCTCCAAGGTGCGCAGCAGATTCCATCGGTATTGCACAGTCTGTTTGATTTACTCCAATAACGTTCGACGGGATTCAGATTCGGACACAGTGTGGGAAACTCCGTTAGTGAGATCACTGCTTTCTGCAGGATATTATCGTCCTGTAGAATGAACCCGTTACCGCTGTTTATGGCACCTTTCTTGCATACTTGGTAGGAGAATACATAATCGAGTCACATTATTGTGACCACCTCCTACTTTTGACATCATCAGCGCGTAGCCAATGAAACAAGGCACATGTCGTGAGCTGGCTTGGTGGGTATATAAGGTGAGCCGTAGGCATTCTGAAAACATAGGGCCGTGGGTGGCCTAGTGGGCAACGTTCGTGACTGCAACGGAAAGGACCTCAGGTTCGATCCCAGGCAGGTACGAACGCTCGATTCACTAAATATCCGCCGTGCGTCGGATGGGCACGTTAAGCCGTCGGACCCCGGATACTGGCCCCCGGTAATAAATAAGGGAGTCTTCCTCCCCCTTTCTACTTCGCTTCCGTATCACTTTCATATCGGGCACTCTAGCCCAAATCTCCTAGCTTCGTATTTCTAAGGGTTGTTTAAGACCTGGGGCCAGACACTCCCTTCCTGAAATTCTCTACATATGATCATGATCTGAAAACATATCACTTGTTCCTCTCATGGATAAAAGTAACCATTTATCATATTTGCAAAACGGGATGATTATCGGCTTTCGGGCCAAGGGTGGCAGTATTTCTGAAACACCGCAGTTTGTGAACATTTCGCGTGCTGCTGTGGTTGAAGTTTATCGTGATTGTAGAAATGGCACCATTGCGAATAAGCGACGTGGAAACTGTGGAGCACCACGTGACATTGATGTGAAAGGTGAACGTCGGCTGCGAACGTGCATGAGGGAAGATCGACACACTACAGTGGAACAACTCACTGGCCGAATGAACCAGGGGGCTACCGAAAGTTTATCTAAAAGGACAGTTCAGCGAACCTTACTGCGTATGGGGCTCCGACGCAGACGGAGGTGCATCGACAGAAAAGGCTTACATTTTCACGGCAGTATCGGAATTGGTCCTCCATTGATTGGCAACGGATTGCCTTCTCCGATGAGTTACGTTTTCTGCTTTCTCAAACGGATGGACTTTTGCGTATAAGGAGAAAAAACATCGCATAACAAACACTCTTCAACGCATAACAAACACTCTTCAACCATTTCTGGAAGAACACAAGCTGGTGGGGGCAGCATTATGGTCTGAAGAATGTTTTCGTGGCATTCTCTGGGTCCACTCATACCTATGGAAGGCACTGTAGACCGAATGCGTTATGAATGCATCCTTGCAGACCACGTACACCGATACATGCTGATTGTCTTCCCTGGGGCGGATGGGATCTTGCAGAACGACAATGCGACGTGTCACACTACTAGAAATGTCCGAAATTGGTTGGAAGAGCACGATGAAAACTTCAAAGTACTTCCCTGTCCCCCTAATTTCCCAGACTTAAACCCAATTGAGCATCTGTGGGACCACCTCGTTCGTGTTGTTCGCTATATGGATACTCCACCACGCACTCTCCAGAATCTATCAGATGCACTGCCGTCAGCATAGCTCCAGATACCTGTGAACACCTTCCAGCACCTCATTGAATCCCTCCGAGTCCGTCTATCTGCTTTCCGGGCTGCAAACGGCGGTTATTCTGGATATTAGCTGGTGGTCACAATAATGTTACTCGACCGTGTATTTCCCCAATGCTGCACAGCGGCCAGATTGCGCTGCAGGGGATGAGCTTCGTTCGGAAGTCAAACATGATCGCAGTCCAAAACATCACCGCACCACCACCACCTTGCTGGAACCTTCCGACGCAATATTGGAGGCGTGTAGCAGCTCCAAGCTTCCCCACGCATGTTGTCTACGGTTGTCAGGGACTAAGTTGGTTTAGCATTTGTACTTGAAAAGGACATGTCACCAGTTGTATGAAAGCATTCGGCGTGGAATCTCCCCCACCTTAGCAGGGAACTGCGGTAACGGAGTGTATTCGCCAGGCGCGTCTGGAGTGATGGTTGTCGGCTCCAAGTGGTTTTCATCGATACTGCGAATCGGAAATGAAGCCGTTTTGTAGCTCTGTGGCGTGATTGTCGGATTTCGCAACTGTTTTTGTGTACCGCCGGAGTCCAGAGTTTGCATATCCTCCACATAGTAAATTTTTAGCTGCAACTCCCAGTTCGTGAGAAGTCGCTAAATCTCCAACTGTTGTCCAGACTCTAGCAGTGACAGCCCTTTTTGGCGTAACACTGCAAGTGAAGTCAAATGGTGATATCGTCTTTTATAGCATGTTTTCTGTCCGCATCCTTAGGTACGTCCTGCATCATCCACAGGAACCAATGCCGACTTCCACGTTCGGCAGCCTATTTGAGTGTTCATAGGATTTTTATGCAAGGAGTTTAAAAGCATACATCGTCTTATGTATCCCAACCGGCAAAATGATACCGGATAACGGGGTACTTCAACCGTTTCTTGAGGTGGAAGCTATACGTGAATATCTCCCAGAAAAAAATATCTTGCGAAAGAGCACATTCATATTGCTGAGGCCAGCTCATAAAATAACTGGCGATGATATTCTTTCATTTGAAGTCTTTCTGTTCATTTTAATTTCTTCTTGAGAATGCTTTTTTTGATGAAAAATTATTTTAAGTGTAACACAGTGTGAAAACAAGAATTTGTCGGTAACGGAGATCGAATTCGCGTTTCATTGCTCCGAAGTGAGTTTCTCTAACCGACTAAGTTACACGAACGGAATGCACAGCTGCTCCAGATTTGTCGCCTTAACACATGATTCACCTCTCTAGTATGTCACAACAGTTAATTTTGTTACTACGTTATCTCACAAATCTGGCTAATCCAGCTTTATTAGACACGTTTTATTTAACTGCCGATTAATATACTTCCAAGCAGTTCTTCGATTGAAGACTTATCTCTTCTACGCAGGAATGTCTAAACCTACATTCCACATTGCCATATCCCCTTTCCTAAATAACATCTTTTTTGTTCTACTTCGTTGAACTTTTTGATAAATTTTCGGAGAACTTTAAACAGACATCTAATGTAATTTTCTGGATGAGTTTTATGTCTTTATAAGATGAGCATTTAATGTCTTTGTTTCTTAATTTCATACTTTTAAAAATTGCATCTGATTAATCATTTCTTGAAAGAATTGCTCTGAATAAAATTTGTGCAAATTTTTGTTTCTTCAATCGAGTTGAACTTAATTTTCAGATGAACCGCCGAAGCTGTGTTTCCTTACAGAAGGATCATATGGTTTTTAACCTAATTATCTGCTGGTATTCGTAGAGTTTGTTTTTTTGTTGTTGTTGCTTTTGTTTTCAAAATGCAAAAATATTTTGTATTCTTTTATATGAGCACACTCCTCGTCAAAACAGCTACAGTGTGGAATTAAAAGTACAGCTAGATTTTAAAAACTGAATCTGTTGTGAAAATCTGGTTTCGTCGAATGGTAATATGTCTGTAGGCTACGTCGTGGAAGGTTGTTTAGCCCATTCAGCGTGTTCGAATGTGGTAGTATCAAAGTTATACAGGAAGTAAGATGGTCTATACGCAAAAGTGTTGCAGTGCATTTGGGATGTGATGCGCAAACCGTTGGACGCTGATGGCATCAGTAGATACGAAAAGGTGCTTCACGTCGTTCCTCGAGTGGCTTTAGATCGGGAGATTCGCCGGATCACTATCATTAAGCAAAAGGCGAATATTCGGCAGTAATATAATGCAGAATGATTCATGGTTTACTACCGACGACTCTGGTTTGCAGCAGGTCACATGGTTTGCTGTCAGTACTACTCATCGATGTCTGCACAAAACTGTTATATGGGGAAAAGAGCATTCTGCTCAAGCACAGGCTCATGCATGCTAAATTGCACTGCTGCAACGGACGAGCTGATCGGCGAGACGCGTGACGAAATATCATCTTCAGCGATTAGACCCGCCTTTGTCTGTGACAGAAGGATTCTCACGCTCATGTGTAGTAACGTACTGCCGAAGCCGTCATCTCGTCATGAATCGTTAAACGCCATATAATGGCACTGTAAGTTGCGATAAGCAATCATCTCTCGTTTTTACTAGAAACAATTTAACAGATATTAATCTACGCCCTATGGTATTATTCCTTCACAGTATGCCTAACAACCGATTACAGCACGATAATGCCAGAACGCACAATGCTGATCGGGTTGTGCATGACGTTTCCCTAATACCGTTGCCATCCCGGTCATCGAATGCACCTCCATTGGAAAGTATCTGAAACGTCATGAAACGCCGTCTTACAACAGAGCAGACTCCTGTGTTACACGTGGCGAATCTTAAAACAAAAGAGCCGGAAATTTTAAGAACCAAGACATGATTTTTTGAACTTTCTAACTTTTATTGCTTGCACTGCTGCGAGAAGCTGTTACATCTCTTATTGATGTCACCCTAATGTCCATGTATCTGCCTGACTGAACAAGCTCAAATACGTTCTTTTATAACTTACACAACTACCCTTTGTCGTGCTGCTTTGTATCGAATGTGAAATATTTCTGGTAATTTCTTGTTTTTTTTTTGTTTGTTTGTTTGCTTTTTGTTTTCAAAATCTCAAGGGATTTATCTGTGTATCATGCACACACACACAAGCACACGTCAGCTAAATTATATATAGACTCCATTAATTTTTTTTCTTCGTGTTTTTTCTACCTAATCGTTTCCTAATACAGGGAAAAGTGGCTATCACATACATCGTAGTTAGTGCAGACAGTCAGTTTGATTCTGTTTAAGCCATGTTTGCTTGTTATTTCGTTAAACTTCACAAAAGTGTAATCATGCAGTGAATACGCAATCTGCAAATGATCATTAACTGTTCCATTCAAGAATAATCCCTGTTATTCTTGAATGGAACGGCAATATCCAGAGCAAAAGTGTTGTCCGAAGTGGTCAAAAATATACTGTAGTCCGAATATATCTTTTCACTTCCACAACCTCTCTCTCTCTCCCTTCTGTCTCTCTCTCTCTCTCTCTCTCCTCCCTCCCTATCTCTCTCTTCTGTCTCTCCCTTTCTGTCTGTCCCTCTCTCTGTAATTCTGTCTTTCTGTCTATCTCTCTCTTTCTGTCTGTCTCTATCCCTCTTTCTGTCTGTTTCTATCTCCCTCTTTCTGCCTCTCTCTCTCTTTCTTTCTCTCTTTCTGTCTCTCCCTTTCTGTCTGTTCCTCTCTCTGTAATTCTGTCTTTCTGTCTGTCCCTCTCTCTGTAATTCTCTTTCTGTCTGTCTCTATCCCTCTTTCTGTCTGTTTCTATCTCTCTTTCTTTCTGTCTGTCCTTCTGTCTCTGTTTCTCTCTCCCTCTTTCTGCCTCTCTCTTCCTTTCTCTCTTTCTGCTTCTTTCTCTCTCACTCTTTCTCTCTCTCTCTCTCTCTCTCTCTCTCTCTCAAAGAAAAGTATCACATTACTAAAATAGAAACCAGTTGTTATCTATAGTTGTGCAATTCGTGTGAGGGGGCGCAAAAAAAGAGACAGCTGAAGATGTAGCTGACAGGTTAAAAGAACTGATTAAGACAGTTGGCCAACAAGAGCGGAGTGTACTGTAAAGCAACGGTTTCCATTTAGTGTTTTGCGATTCCCCTGGAGGTTCGGGAAGGTGTTTTAAGGGTTTCGCAGTAGAAATTCTGTAATATGGCGTCTCCATATCATTACAATAAAGACAGTTTTTTAAACAGCAAGTAAGTCGAAATGGATTAACAGTTTAATTTCGTATTTTAGCAGATCTTTCGAACACGCGCTCTCACATAGCCAGCATTCATGAGAGGGCGATCGATGCTGTATTACGTTTCAAATTATCCGTATGCGACGGACGTCCGCAGCAAGGGAAAGACTACTCTGTGTCATCACACGTTTACAGGATAGTTCGTTCTACCTGACTCTGATATAGAAACAAACCCGTTGCCCTAATACTTTATTTACCCTTAGCAGTTTTTTAATGTAAAATCATGGATCACTGGTAGGAGATTGAACCATGGCAAAACGGGGTAATGAGCAGCAAAAATTCAAAATTATTTCTTTAAATGTGCCGCAAGATGATCTTCTGAAATCCCGTAAAACACATTCGACTGACAAAAATTCCGGAACAGTGTTTAAAGATGTTCAAAATATTGGCAGTACATCTACATAAAAGAAACGGAAATAATATGAAGATATAGCAGCAGATAACACATGTCTTCAAAGAATAGCATATTTGACAGATATCTTTTTGAAAATCATCGTCATCATTGTCAATCATTATCAATCCACTGCTGGACGAAGGTCTCCCCAAGTTTCCTCCACAACGGTCTGTCTTGTGCCAGTATCCTCCATGTCACTCCTGCATACTTTCGAATTTCATCCACCCAGCTCCCATGTGGTCTTCTTCTGGGTCTTTTCCTGTCCCTTGGAATCCAATCTAAAATTTCGGCTGTCCATCGATGGTCTGTCCTTCTGGCAGTATGTCCAGCCCATTGCCATTTCAGGGATTTAACTCTGATCATGATATCTTCCACTCGTGTCATTTTTCGGATCCACGAGTTCCTCTTCTTATCTCTCCTAGTTACACCAAGCATGCACCTCTCCATGCTTCTTTGAGTTGTCTGCAGCCTTTGTATGTCTCTTTTAGTTAAGGTCCACGTCTCTGCCCCATATGTAAGCACTGAAAGGATGCATTGATCAAACACTTTTCTGTTTAAGACATAATGGCATATGTCTCTTTTAGTTTGCTCTTGAAAATTATGCTGTTTCTTCCAAAAGCTCTCCAGGCAAGTTCTGTACACCGATTAATTTCTTCATCAATGGGACCCTCACTTTTGATATCTGCTGTCCAAGATAAACGTACGTGTCTGTTATCTCCAGCTTTTCTCCATCAATCGATAAATCTTCATTTCCTGAAAAAGCATTGAACATCACTTTTGTCTTCTGAAAGTTCATTTTTAATCCCACTTCTTTACTCTTGTCAGCAAGTTCCTGGATCATACTCTGCAGCTCTGATGGAGTAGTTGCAAAAATGACTACGTCATCAGCAAAACGAAGGTGAGTTAGATAATCTCCATTAATCTTTATCCCCTTGTTTTCCCAGCTCAGCGACTGAAAGACACAATCCAATGTAGCATTAAAGAGCTTCGGAGATATGGTGTCACCTTGTCTCACTCCCTTTCCTACTTTTATGTGTGTTGTATTCTCAAACAGCCGAATCTTTGCACTTGCATTTTCATAGATGTTATTAATAATATTAATGTATGCATCTTCAATACCACAGGATTTCAGAACCATTGTAACTGCTGATGGTTTCACCGAATCAAACGCTTTTTCATAATCGATAAAAGCCATGCACAATGAAAGTTCATATTCCCTCGCTCTTTCAATTAGTTCTCTCAGTACGTGGATATGATCTATTGTGCTGTAGCCACTCCTGAATCCAGCTTGTTCTCTCGGTTGAGCTATGTCCAGTGTTACCTTCAAACGGTTTGAAAGAACTTTAGTGAAGATTTTATAAACCACTGATAGGAGGCTGATGGGTATGTAGTTCCTGAGATCCTCAATGTCACCTTTTTTATGTAGCAGGATCATTGTAGCGTTCTTCCAATCCTCAGGAATCTTCCCTTCATTAAGGCATCGAGTGAACATTTGGGCGAGTACTGTTTCGATTTCTCCACTTGCTTCTTGTATGATAACTACAGTAATTCCATCTTCTCCTGGAGCTTTTCCCCGCTTCATGTTCTTGATGGCATGTGCAACTTCTTCTGGGAGGACTGGAAGAACTATGGTACTTTTCATGATGTCTAGATTACATGTATCATCCCTTTCATATAATTTGGAGTAGAAATCTTTCACTCTTGTCAAAATTTCGCCTCTATTTCTTTTTACAGAACCATCTTCTTTTCTCAATGCCGTAATCTGTTTTCTTCCCTTACTGAGTTGTCCCTTTGCTATCTTTAGGCTTTGGTTGTTTTCAATTGCTTTCCTCACTATTTCACAGTTGAATTTCCTTACGTATTCAGTGATACTTTTTCGTACTGTCTTGCATAGTAGCTCTATATATTCCACTTTGGAAGTCACATCTTCTTTAGTAGTCCTCATCTCTCTTCTTTTTTGCATCAACATTTTGGTTTTTCCTGATAATTTGTTCACATGCAACTTGTTCTTAGACCCAGCTAATTTTGTTGCTGTTTCCATAAGAGCTTTGGTTACTTTTCTGTTAACTTCAGAAATATCCACTTCTTCCGATGTTAGGGCCTCAATTTCCAACATTCTAAGCGCGCGTTCAAAGACATGAGGGGCGGAAATCTGCTTATCAGCGGTACTATTTTGGAAGAGAAGGCTTTGCCGTTGGATTTGGACATACCGATTTCAAGGCCAGCTGCTGTTGGATTAGCAGATTCAAAGATCGATACGATATTGTTTGCCATCAGCTGTGTGGTGAGTCCGCCTTAGTTTCCAAAACCACTGCAGAGGAATAGATGACCAAGTTAATACCAATGACTGCTAAACATGGCGCACGAGGTGTCTACAAAGCAGATGAGACCGGATTGGTTTTCCGAATGATGCCAGATATAACTTTTGCATTCAAAAACGAAAAATGTCATTGTGGTAAAAGAAAAAAGTAAAGAGCGCTTGACACTTCTTGCGTACAATATCGATGGTTCAGACAAGGGAAAAATCGTTGTGATTGGTAAATCGAAGAATCCTCGGTGTTTTGCAGGGATTCTATGCTTACCAGTGAAATATCTGTCTAACAAGAAAGCTTGGGTGGCTTCTATCTTCGAAGCCTGGTTAAAGCAATGGGACAATTAAATTGAAGACACAGAAGAAGAAAGTTCTGCTTGTTTTGGACACCTGTTCCGCTCATAGATGCTGCATAAAGCTGGATTCAATTCTGGTGCTGTATCTCCCTCCAGACACCACTTCTCAACAGCAGCACCTTGATCAGGGGATCATCCGATGCCTAAACCCGCATTATCGGAAGAGACTAGTACGGCTGATGGTTTTAAAGACGGAGGCAAAAAAGGTGACAAAACCTGATGTGAAAATTGCCACTTATTTTGTACACGCTACTTGAAATTCAGTAGGCTCTATAGTAATTAAGAACTGCTTTCGGAAAGCTGGATTTTGTAACCAAGAAAATTCTAAACTGGAACAAGACTTTGAGGATGAAGTTCCCTTTTATGTGTGGGTTCAACGGGATGTGGAAGGTGTTTCTATTGAGTATTTTACCACCGCAGATAACGGTGTGTAAACATTGCCTGTGTTGACAAACGTCGAAATTTTGGCCCAAGTGAATCTTGTTGAAGAAACTGGGAGCAGCAGTGAATAAGAGGATGGCAACTTATTTGAGCCGTAGCCACCGACGCGGGTGGAAGTTATGGATATGATTCAGAAGGTAAGGACTATGTGAGTAGGATTCCAAGAGCTAAAGAAGCAGAGAAAGAGCAATGTTTGATTGGACTCCAAAAATGTGAGACGGTTGTAATGGTAAATGCAAAAACAGTCCTCTATAACAGATTTTTTTAAATAAAGTACTGATGTACACTTGTTTATTCATAAATGCAAGTCCTTAATTTACGTTATGTATCCCCTTAATTTGGAAGTTATAACCATTTTAATCCAAATTCGATTATAAGAAATATCGGTTATAAGAAACTGATTTTCGTTTCCCTTCAACTTTCTTGTGACGAGAGTTGACAGTATTACTTATTACGTGAACAGAAAGAGGTGCAGGGGTTCACAAAGTAACGAGACTGACGTCATAGCGCCAAAACAAACCCACGCAGAAAAATGCAGCTGCATGTGCCAGAACACCAGCAAGGCCAGTCATGTGACGACACGTCGTTACAGCGCTCCCCTAGTTCATTCTTGTCATAGATGGCGTAGAGTTCAGACGCGTTTCTGTAATCCAGTATGGACTTAGAACTGGAGCAAAAAGCAGCTATAAAGTTTTGCGTGCGTTTGAATTAAACCGCTGATTAAAATAGCTTATATTTGTCTCGTGAAAGAGTTTTTGAATGGCACAAGAAATTTGTGAATGGTGAAGTGTCTGGAAGATGCGCCATGCTCCAGTAGGCCTTCGACATCGACTACGGAGGTTAATGTCAATAACATCGAGGCAATCCTGCGCAAAGATCGCCGAATGACCTGGTTGCTAATGTGATGCAGATGTTCGTTGGTTCCGTTGAGGACATTGTGAGAAACCAGTTGGGGTAGCGAAAAGTCGCTACAAAGTGAATTCCCCACTTGCTCACGGATGCGCACAAGGCAAATCGTGTTGTCACTTGTCGCCAATGGAAGTGCCGACTCCCATGTGAGCCACTCTTTTTGGATCGAGTCGTCATATGTGGTGAAACATTTTTTCACCATTTCGATTCATAAACAAATCAACAGGACCCCCACAGAGTCCCCGATCCAAGAAATCAAAGTTCCAAGCAAGTGCAGGGAAGGCCATGCAAATGTTTTTCTTCGATGAAAAGGGGATTCTGTATGACTATCTTGCTCCACGATGAAAAACTGTTACCAGTGCCTATTATTCTAAAGTTCTGAAAGGTCTTCTAAAGAAAATAATTTCCCGGACCTCCGTGTGAATTCCATCTATTCCCTGAAGTGAACAAACCAGTTTCGTGGGCGTCAGTTTCCATCAAACACTGAACTGAACAATGTAGTGATGGGTATCCAGAACCACATGTCGAGGAAGGGCTTCGAGCACACCCTCCGAAAGTGGATAGAAAGGTGGGACTGCTGCATTCAGGTAGAGGGAGAATACTTCAAAAATATGTAAGTGTAAGTGTGTTTACTGCATTATCTTCTGGAAGTGGACAGAAAGGTGGGATCGGTGCATTCAGGTAGAGGAAGAATACTTCAAAAATATGTAAGTGTAAGTGTGTTTACTGCATTATCTCCTGGAAGTGGACAGAAAGGTGGGATCGGTGCATTCAGGTAGAGGGAGAATACTTCAAAAGTATGTAAGTATAAGTATGTTTACTGCAATTTTTTCTGGAAGTGGACAGAAAGGTGGGATCGGTGCATTCAGGTAGAGGGAGAATACTTCGAAAATATGTAAGTGTAAGTCTGTTTACTGCATCGTCTTCTGGAAGTGGATAGAAAGGTGGGACTGGTGCATTCAGGCACAGGAAGAATACTTCAAAAATATGTATGTGTGTTTACTGCATTATCTTCTGGAAGTGGATATAAAGGTGGGACCGGTGCATTCAGGTAGAGGGAGAATACTTCGAAAATATGTAAGTGTAAGGGTGTTCACTGCATTATCTTCTGTAAGTGGATAGAAAGGTGGGACCGGTGCATTCAGGTAGAGGGAGAATACTTCGAAAGTATGTAAGTGCAAGTATGTTTACTGCATTTTCTTCTGGAAGTGGATAGAAAGGTGGGACCGGTGCATTCAGGTAGAGGGAGAATACTTCGAAAGTATGTAAGTGCAAGTATGTTTACTGCATTTTCTTCTGGAAGTGGATAGAAAGGTGGGACCAGTGCATTGAGGTAGAGGAGAATACTTCGAAAGTATGTAAATGTAAGTATGCTTACTGCACTATCTTCCGGAAGTAGATAGAAAGGTGGGACCGGTGCATTCAGTTAGAGGGAGAATACTTCGAAAATATGTAAGTATGTTTACTGCATTACACTTCTTCCCCGTGTAAAATCAACTTCATAACTTTTTGAACGACCTTCGTAATGTTGAGAGGGGTTCGCGAGTGTACAAAGGTTGAAAGCCGCTGCTCTAAAGGTTAGCCGGGACAAGGTCGTGAACTTTTCAAATAATGCTGCATAAGTATGCCATGGATGAAAACATGATAATATGATTTACGATTCAAATAAAAACGAAAACCTCCACAACGACTTTGATAACGATATATTTATATTGATGACACAACTTTAACCGAAATCGACTTACGAGAACTAAACTATTAGTAAGTCAAATAGTTCCTGTTATGTTTAAAAAAGAACAATTTTGGAAATGTGCGTACTTCTATTTCAATAATTTACGCTTCAGATACTCTTAAAATTTAAGAACTGTTTATTGCCTGGTACTGGTATATGACACTTTTTAGCTATTAAGCTAGATTCGTCGGCTTATATACGAGTATATATGGCAATTGCTTCCAATCTGCTTTTCTGAAAGAAAATGCCTTTCACAGAAACTGAAGAAATCATTTCAACTTTCTAATGCTCGTGTTTTTGTGAAAATATATTATCTATTCCGTTAAAAAGTTTATTTTGCCGCCCCGGTGGCGCAGTGGTCTTAGCGATGGCCTCTGATCATTTGTCCGAACGGGGTCCTGGTTCGAATCCCGGTGAGGCATGGATGTTGTGTTTGTCTTACGGCACTGGCTCTCTCCCTTCCCTGGAACCAGTGACCCTAAATTAGGGACGGGCGACTGCTTATAGCCCATTGAGTTGCTCACGGTGGTCGTTAAACCTCCAACCAAAAAAAAAAAAAAGTTTATTTTCGAAAATTTAGAGGAACAGTAGTACCGCTTAGTCTTTTGTTTTGTGAATAAAATTATACCAATAAGAAATGTTTGTACTGTGCCTTTGTATTTAGTGTTTTGCATAAATACTAAAATCATAGTGCTTTGGCAGAGCTATATGCTATCTTGGACGGTAATGCAGTCCTTCTAGACAACACAATTTCAGTTACAATCATAACTTTGCTCAATTAACCTTTTTACTTTAGATAAAACAAAATGCTTTTCTTTAACATCTTTGAATGTCGAAATTTTAACAGAGAAATATGAACTGTAATACGGTTTTTGCAACTGAAAACAAACTTCTAGTACAACGATTTACATTCTTCATGCTAAACATCCTAATCTGCTATTCATTATACAGTACAGTTTTAGAACATGCAGTCAGCGTCAATAAATAAGAATCCCACAAAGCGACAGAGTAAGAGTATTTTCGCCATTATTCATTTATTTATTTCAGTTTTGCAAATATGTTGAGAAAATTCTTAACCCGAAAGCGGAACAAGAAGTATGGAAAATCAAAGAAAAGGCAGTAAAAAGAGCTAGTTCATGACTAATGGCAGTGTTAGAAGAACTGTCGTTACGCGAGATCTCTGCTTGAGCATTTTTCGGCATTGTGGTCTGATTTTAATGCCAGCAAGAGTGAAGCAATCTCCTCTTCTCCTTCAGAGCGTGCTCCACGAATCTGCCTCCAGCTTCTGAAGATCTTTCGTCAGATCTTCCTTCGCGCGTGTGATGAGTTCCACCAACGGCAGACGAGGAGGTCCGAAATACATCGGGCTCACTTGATTCATAGTTTCTTTGAGACAAGCGATAGATGGACCTAGAAAAATAGAAAGAGATACAGAATTGGTCAATGGAAATGTATCAAGTAGCAAACTAGGAAGTCGATTTCCTTAAACCTATCACAATATCTTACCTCAAAGGATTTCATCCTAAACCGCAAAATACATTCTTTTACACAGTACAAAAATCATTGAAAAACCTAGACAGAAATACACAGTTTTTTTTATTAGGGGGTTTAACGGCCACTGTGAGCAACTCAATGGGATATAAGCAGTCGCCCGTGCCTAACTTTGGTCCAGTGCTTCCATGGAAGGGAGAGAGTCAGTGCCGTAAGACAAACACAACGTCCACGCCTCACCCGGATTCACACCCAGAAGCATGTCGGACGAATGGTCAGAAGCCAGTGCTTAGACCACTGCGCCACATGGGCGGCATACAGTTATTCAAATGTCTCTGAGTAAATAGAAATACATGTAAATATTATTTTATGGGCAGAGTTTTAGAAGTTTCATTTATTTCACGAATAAAATCAGATTGAAAAAAACAATACAAAAGCAAATCAAATGCACGAAGTGAAGAGCAATTAAAAACACTAGTCACGCAACAAACTGAGACAAACTTTATTCACACATAAGTTTCAAAAAATTAATCACGGCAATAAAAAGATGACTTCGTACAATACGTCAAATAAATTAGAAACTCGCCGTCTATGTACGATATTTAATAAAATACGAAAGATATTTACAGTTAAAATACCCCACTAGCACTTTCGGGGTAACATTTACCCCATCATCAGGTAGAACAGAGGAAATGTAGTACTCCTTTATATAGTTGTGCAACGATGCATTATGGGTATAAGTCATCAAACGTCGCATGGGTCGTGACTGTTGCCATTATAACAGCGTAAAGAGTATAATTTCACAAGTTATTAGTTTAACATATCAGTACAAGTGAACTTTAAATTATAGTAATATATATTTACAATTCCAACAATATATAAAATTGATCATAACCTTGTATTTGTAACGAATCCTTGTACTGATATGTTAAACTAATAACTTGTGAAATTATACTCTTTACATTGTTATAATGGCAACGGTCACGACGCATTCCTCCCAATGATGGGGTAAATGTTACTCCGAAAGTGCTAGTGGGGTATTTTAACTGTAAATATATTTCGTATTTTATTAAATATCGTACATAGACGGCGAGTTTCTCATTTCATTTAAATTAATCACCGATTTAAGTATTAAAGCATCATAAAAATTTGAAAACTA
This sequence comes from Macrothele yani, assembly GCA_039090855.1. Lineage (NCBI taxonomy): Eukaryota > Metazoa > Arthropoda > Arachnida > Araneae > Macrothelidae > Macrothele > Macrothele yani. The sequence continues at coordinate 164,040,286 of CM077002.1, forward strand.
ATTGCCACTACACGTGTAAAAAAATTTATTTCACTCATCAGAAATATAAATTTACTTCTCACTGTGTTTGTTACATGCCAAAAGACTTATTTGCATAGGTGAGTAACATTCAACCTTTTGTCCTTCAGAGATATTTCAGGTAAAAATGCTTTCGAGGAACATATTAAATGAGAGCAATAACGTTTTCCTTTCTGTTTTATTCTTTTAAACTCGTTTATTTTGCGATACATCATAGACTACATGCTTTGTTGAGTACAAAAGTGTTTGTGAAAAACTGACACTTCTTTTTAGTCACTAAATTGTTAATGTCTGAACAAATGAGAAACGTCAACAATGAGACAAGTCTTTAACTTTTCATCGTAAAGTTTGCATCTGGAAGTAGTCATCATACGAGTATTTCCCTTTAAAAAAATTGTTTACAAAGATATCCTGCAGAAAAGGCTTTTTATCGTTTCACCGTTTCTGAGGATTAGAAATCAAGGAGGATGATAACTTCAAATTCATTCAATTTATTCTTTAGGCTCTCGTTACATTCTAAACCTAGAATGTTATCTAGAATGTTTTTTTTTTTACATTAAGCTCAAAAGATGTTACAAACAAAGTTAAAGGAGTTTCATGTCTTCAAAAATCTTGAAATCGATCAAACTTTTGTAGAAACATTTTAAATTCATCGGAATGCTTCTTAGTGACAACTTGTTATCAAAGTTGGTAAATGCGCTAAGCTACTTGATTTAATGGGAATTCTCACAATCATACTCTCGACAGCTTTTATTTTGGGGTGAACATTTCTTCGAAGAGTTGGTTCATTTCTTGCCGATTTCATTTGATATGGTGTGATATCATAATTCGAAGAGTTGGTTCATTTCTTGCCGATTTCATTTCTCCTCACCTATAAGTTGAATGATCGAGAATCGAAGATTCAAAATTCTGAACTATACTTTTCAATAATTTTGATAAGATCTTCTGATTACTAGTTCCCTAAAAGGTTTAGTCGCCAGCATGCAACCTCTGCCGAGTCATGGAAGACGGAAAAAGACATGACGCCGTAGGTCCAATAACCTTGAAAGGAGGAATGAACAGATGTTCACATAGGAAAGCACAAAAGTCAAAGCCGTGAAGAAATAAAGTCGTAGAGAATATGTATTGCCTTTGGCTAAATGCTAAGTAGGATGAAAAGCTAGACCTCATACTCTGACATTAAGCTACCTTTTATATTTATTTAATAAATGCCAATAAATTTCCTTTTTATATTTTTTTTATTAATGCAACGTGTATGAAGGCGGCTTTTATTTTTATTTAGCGGGTCAGGAGGAAGTTCTTGTTGTATGGTGTTCTTTATTTAATATAATTTGTGTTTAATTTGTAGGGTATCATATATTTTTATTATCATTATCATTATTATTATACAATATATTTTCATTATCTATAAGTTGTGGAAACGACTCCCTTTATATTCAGAAATAACCAAATTTCAAACCTGAAGTTTTATTCACGTTAAAGCTTTTGCCCTTGGCTCATACAGGACAGGACCGACAATTAAACAAAGGCTCGCGACTTACCACTTTCTCTGCAAAGAATTTCGTTGGCAACTAAGATATTCACTTTCCAAATAATTCCCTTTTGCATCAAACAAGAATTCTAGCGCTGTTTCTAGCTGATATGTCGTGTAAGATCTTTACAACAGCCGTCGTGTGCTTCTGAGCGTCTTCTTCTGTATGGTAGTGTGAATTTGAGGACTTTCTTCAGCTTTGGGAAAAGAAAAAAGTCACACGTGGCGAGGTGTGATGAATAAGCAGGGTGTTCGAGAACGACAATCGATTTTCAGTCAAAAACTCCTTAACAGAAAGTGGTGTGTAGGTGTGAAGATGCATTGCCTGCAGAATTAATATCTATTAATAATTTGAATTTGTTTAAAAAGAAATTAACACACTACTTACTTAGTAACTAATACTCATTCAAAAATGCAGGGTGGGAAATTGATTGATACAGGGATTATTCGACTGAGGGGGAAGGCAGGGGGATTTAGCAGGTGAGGATTTGGTGACCTGGAGAAGGGGGATTTATTTAATGAGGATTGGGTAGGGGGAACAATTCATGATTGTCATTATATTATAATTCACTTGATATGCTGTCAATTCAAAATCGTGCTAGATATTTAATGTAGTTAACATGTTGTTTCTTATATCATCATCATCATTGTCAACCATTATCAATCCACTGCTGGACGAAGGTCTCCCCAAGTTTCCTCCACAACGGTCTGTCTTGTGCCAGTCTGCTCCATGTTACTCACGCATACTTTCGAATTTCATCCAACCATCTTCCATGTGGTCTTCTTCTGAGTTTTTTTCCTGTCCCTTGGAATCCAATCTAAAATTTCGGCTGTCCATCGATGATCTGTCCTTCTGGCAGTATGTCCAGCCCATTGCCATTTCAGGGATTTTACTCTGATCATGATGTCTTCCACTCTTGTCATTTTTCTGATCCACGAGTTCCTCTTCTTATCTCTCCTGGTTACACCAAGCATGCACCTCTCCATGCTACTTTGAGTTGTCTGCAGTCTTTGTATGTCTCATTTAGTTAAGGTCCACGTCTCTGCACCATAACGTAAGCACTGGAAATATGCATTGATCAAACACTTTTCTTTTAAGACATAATGGCATATTGCTCTTGAAAATTATGCTGTTACTTACCAAAAGCTCTCCAGGCAAGTTTTATACGCCGATTAATTTCTTCATCAATGTGACCCTCACATGATATCTGCTGTCCAAGATAAACGTACGTATCTGTTATCTCCAGCTTTTCTCCATCAATCGATAAATCTTCATTTCTTGTAAAAGCATTGTACATCACTTTTGTCTTCTGAAAGTTCAATTTTAATCCCACTTCTTTACTCTTGTCAGCAAGTTCCTGGATCATACTCTGCAGCTCTGATGGGGTAGTTGGAAAAATGACTACGTCATCAGCAAAACGAAGGTGAGTTAGATAATCTCCATTAATCTTTACCCCTTTGTTTTCCCAGTTTAGTGATTGAAAGGCATTTTCCAATGCGGCATTAAAGAGCTTGGGAGATATGGTGTCACCTTGTCTCACTCCCTTTCCAATTTTTATGTGTGCTGTATTCTCAAACAGCCGAATCTTTGCACTTGGATTTTCATAGATATTATTAATAATATTAATGTATGCATCTTCAACACCGCAGGATTTCAAAGCCATTGTAACTGCTGATGGTTTCACTGAATCAAAGATATTCTCATAATTGATAAAAGCCATGCACAATGGAAGTTCATATCCCCTCGCTCTTTCAATACGTTACTCTATCTTAATTTTTTTTCCTTCTTCTTATTTCTGTTTTCTTTTCTGACTTTTTTGCTATTATATTAATGCTCTGGGCTTAACCTACACCTAGGGAGATCAAAGCTGAGTCAGGTCTCTTCGAGGCCTTTTGCTTGATCTTTTCTGCTGTTATTTGCATGTTTACGCTCAACTGTGCAGAATTATTAACTTTATTATGTAACAGCAATATCAATAAATGAAATGCATTTGCGTTGTGAAGAATCCACTATTCGGGAAATAATTTTGGCCTCAATCAAAGTATTATTTGTTTTAAACGTTCTATAACTTGTAGATTAAAGATTTCGTTAAAAGTCTGTCCTGGTGTAACAACCTCTAAGTTAACTATCCATTTGCATTAAAAAGTACAAGTCGACACGGTCTACACCTTTAATTTTTACATGTGTGCCCTTTCCGGAAGCTGCAAATATGGAAATTTCCGTTGCATGCTCTGTTTTTAGAGCCTGAATCATATTGTAAAACTCAAGATGCATTTCCAGTTACGACCAGGTTCAGCTACTCTTCATTATACTCTTTTAACGGAAAGAGATCATCGCAAATTTCTCTCCTACGTTGCATTTGTTCATTGGTGAGATTCTCAGAACCATCGACTACCACACTTTCCCCATTTCCAAGTTTTGCGTCACAATGAATCCAATAGTTTGTAGTAATGTTTAATTCTTCTGAAATCATTCTAACAGTAACACGACCATCGTTCTTTACCAAGTATCTCGCTTTTTACCATGTCTTTAATCTCACTGGACGTCCAGGACGATTGTCAAACTCCATTGTTTCTTTTCCTTCTAAAAACCATTTACAGCATTCAACCAAACCTGCTCTTGACGTGTGTGTGAGAGATAATGTGTGTGTGAGAGAGAGAGAGAGAGAGAATGTGTGTGTGTGTGTGACTTCATCCCGGTAAACTTCATTTAACACTTCGAGCACTTCTGGTGGTTTCATTCCAAGTTTTACCAAAACTTTCACGGTATTCTTTGCTTAAAATACTTCAAAGTGAAAATCCTCCAAATACGTGGCGTCAGTAAATAAACAAAGACATCGCTCTTTCAACGTTTCAACAACACATAGCAACCGAAAAATTGTTATTCGGTCACCGCCGGGGAACTGAATCTCGGATCGCTCGATATCTAGCCGAGCGCGTTAGCCTTACACCACGGTGGCCAACAATCCACGGCTCTGTGTGTGTTTTTCAATTAGCTTACATCATAAATCCGTAAGATGGGCTCAGCTACTGAGACGTCTCCATCTGGTGGGCATTAACGGCACTGGCTATATATTAATTATAGCAGTTAAATCCAACGGGCGAGATCCAAAGTGAAAATCCTCCAAATACGTGGCGTCAGTAAATAAACAAAGACATCGCTCTTTCCACTTTTTAGCAACACACAGCAACCGAAATATTGTTATTCGGTCACCGCCGGGGAATTGAATCCTGGATCTCTCGATATCTAGCCGAGCGCGTTAGCCTTACACCACGATGGAGATGTCTCAGTAGCCTTAATGCCCACCAGATGGAGACGTCTCAGAAGTTGAGCCCATCTTACGGATTTATGATGTCGGAAGCTGACTGAAAAACACACATAGCGCCGTGGATTGTTGGCCGCCGTGGTGTAAGGCTAACGCGCTCGGTTAGATGTCAAGAGATCCGGAATTTAATTCACCTGCGGTGACCGAATAACAATTTTTCGGTTGCTGTATGTTGCTAAAACGCGGAAAGAGTGATGTCTTTGTTTATTTAAAATACTTCATTTTCGTGACAAGAGACAGGGCACACCTTTTTTAGAACGTTTCATAACTGCACACAACCTACAGTAGACTCTCGATACTTGGCTACCCTCGAGACCTAAAATAATAACAATCGGCAGTTTATCCGGCTATCATTTTAATTTTAATGAAAGAACCCCGGTGAATGTATATTTACGACTACAATGTATTGAAAAAAACAAAGGTATCTAGAGTAAGCTGAAAGGCATCTGTAAAAGTCCTCTTCTTCGATGAGTCACTGAAATTCAGTTATAATCTTGCAAGCTATGTCTTCATAGGCTGATAACTGTTCTGCTGAAATGCTCAAAAGAATAATTTCAATACACTGTTCCTAGCATGTTATCCAAATATCGTTAGCAGTGAATTTTTCCAGTGTCGATTTTTTCGTAGGGCGTGTGGGCATTTTCTTTGGACAACGGTCCATAGCATGGGGTTCCTCGACTACCTTTCTTGCATGAACCATACTCACAAGGCGTAGTTTCATATCCCTAGTTCCTGTTTCTAACAAAACGACGTGATCATTACGTTTTATCCCCATTAACTTGCGTAGCAAAATGGCATAATGGTCCAATCAAAAAGTTCCGAGACTAGGTCGATATACAGTATAACAAATTACTTACGTTACTGAAGTCTGGCTATGATCTCCCTCAAAGTAGTCTCCTTGGGCAGCGATACACCGCTGCCAGCGTTTTTGCCACTGTTGGAAAGCTCCCTGGAAGTCCTGTTCGCGAATCGTCTCAAGGCACCGTCTGCGATTCGCGCTGCATCTCGTCCACGGTTTCAAAACGGCGACCCTTGAGCTTCAGCTTCATCTACGGGAACAGAAAGAAGTCGCAGGGGTGAAAATCCGACGAGTAAGGTGGGTGAGGAAGAGTAGTCATATTGTTGCGGCTGCAAAACTGGCGTGTTCCTAACGCTCTGTGAGCTGCTGCATTGCCCTGATGGAGCAGGAAATCGCCCCTGCGCCACATTTCAGATCGTTTGCGGCGAATGTCCTCCCTAAACGCCGCAGAACATTGCAGTAAGCCGCCCCGGTGGCGCAGTGGTCTAAGGTGTTGGCCTCTGATCATTCGTCCGTAAGAGGTCCGGGTTCGAATCCCGGTGAGGCATGGATGTTGTGTTTGTCTTACGGCACTGGCTCTCTCCCTTCCCTGGAGCCAGTGACCCGAAATTAGGGACGGGCGACTGCTTATAGCCCATTGAGTTGCTCACGGTGGTCGTTAAACCTCCAACCAAAAAAAAAAAAAAAAAATTGCAGTAAAAAAGGGCGGTGACTGTTTGGCCCTGGAGGACGAATTCAGGATGCGCCGCCCCGGTGGCGCAGTGGTCTAAGGCGCTGGCCTCTGATTGTTCGTCCGTAAGGGGTCCGGGTTCGAATCCCGGTGAGGCATGGATGTTGTGTTTGTCTTACGGCACTGGCTCTCTCCCTTCCCTGGAACCAGTGACCCTAAATTAGGGACGGGCGACTGCTTATAGCCCATTGAGTTGCTCACGGTGGTCGTTAAGCCTCCAATCAAAAAAAAAAAAAAAGAATTCAGGATGCACAATCCCACGAATGTCGAAGAACACTTTGAGCAACCGTAGAACCAAGTCTCTTCCACTGCGACGACTGTTGTTTGGTCTCCGGGTTGTAACCGTAGACCCAAGTCTCTTCCACTGCGACGACTGTTGTTTGGTCTCCGGGTTGTAACCGTAGATCCAAGTCTCTTCCACTGCGACGACTGTTGTTTGGTCTCCGGGTTGTAACCGTAAACCTAAGTCTCTTCCCCAGTGATGATCCGCGACAGGAACGTTGGTTCATTCACCACCTGCTGACGAAGATCTTGACAGAATTCGACACCGAGCGCCTTCTGTTCGGGGTTCAGAATTTTTGGCACAAACTTTGCAGCAATGCAGTGCATGTTTAAAACCGACGTCAGATTTTTTGCACTGTTCCGTATGACACATTGACGAATGTATTGAATGGTTCTCCGACGACCCTCATGCACCAATTCCCTAATTTGTTCCAAATTTTCGAGGGTTTTGCTCGTGGACGGTCGCCCTGATCGCTCGCCCTCTTCCAGTGCCGTTCCCGAAGAGCGAGTGCCACTCAAAACACCTCGCACGACTCATTGCTTCTTTGCCATAAGCCTGCCGCAACATTTCATGCGTCTCCGTTCCCAATTTGCCGAGTTTGATGTAGAATTTGATGTTCGCTCGTTGCTCTTGTTTACAGTCCATACCGAAACCGCAGCTGTGTTCTGCACGTGGTCACCAAATATAGTATAGCACAGGTCCCGATGTTCACAGAACGACGACACTCGACACAATGACTCATAAAGGTCACTGCCCTCGACCGCTGTTCGCGCATCTGCATACTGCCATCTGTAGGCGAGCTGCGTACCTAGTCTCGGAACTTTTTGATCGCACTACGTGTGCTAATAATCCGAATTTATTGTCTTAGAATAGAAATCAAAGTTTCCAATCTTTCGCACATCAACCAGATGGCTTTTTCAAGGAAGGTGGACAGCAAGTTGCAAACCGAATAATAGAACGCTTCTTTTTTATTCAGACTGCAATTTGCTGTCAACCTTCCATCAAAAAGCCATCTGATTGATGTGCGAAAGCTTCAAAACTCTTATTTCTATTCTACGCCAATACATTCAGATTACTAGTGTATTTTTCTAACAGTTCCTGTTTATTAATTGCGTAGAAAAACTTTGCAGTCTTTAGCGATGTTTTCTCCACTTCCGGACAATGGTTTCTCCACCTCCCATGTTGTTGGTAATCTTAATCGCATATTCGCCTCTATCCAGTCTGCCAAGTACGTGGAGTTTATCATTCACATTGATAAAACATGTTTCTTTCATCTACTCAGAATGCAATGGCTCGTATGAGTACAATACTATATATTTGTTGGGTGTTTTCATCAAATTCTAGTGCATCAAGTGTGAAAGAGAAACTCAACGAATCTACGCTGCTGAACTCATGCCAACGCATACGTAAGAGAGACTGAGGCTTTTTTCTGCTCCTCCGCAATTCAGCCTCCAGCAACTCGTTACGTGTATAAACGAGCTCCTGGTGTCTGAATGTTGGAGTGCGCGTTTTTGGGTGAACTACACTTCGATATTTCGGAAGCGAAGAAGGAATATACCGTATTTTTATGTAATATTGGGTTGTTGCGAATGAAATGTCCGGCGCTAAAAGGAGTGAACACAGGCACCCATCACAGCGGAATGGAACTGCCAACAGGTGTTGCGGGTATTGCGTCACAGTGTTACTATACACTGAAGAGCAATTGAATTAGAGACAGCTGGCGTTATGCAAATGTGGCGCTGTGGGCGGCCCTGTAAACGAAAACAACATGACGTATGCAGCGATCCGACAATATAAGGAGTGATGCGACGGGAATCAGTAAGAGTCGGACGCAGTATGGGTAAGACGAAGGATCTAAACGCATTTGATAGTGGGCATATTGTCGGGGTCCAACGAATGGGTCACTCCATCTCGGAAGTCGTGCAGGCACTGGAATTTTTACGAGCCACTGGTTCACGGGTGCACCGTGAGTACATCGAATCCGGTAAAACCATCCCTGCAAGGGCCAACTGCCGTGGACAACAGCGTGTGAATGAGCGGGGACATCGTCGGCTAGCTCACACTGTAACAGCGGATAGACGGGCCACAGTGCAAGAAATCACTCGGCAATTTAACGCTGGTGCACAAATACGTGTAAGCAGCCACGCCATCCAGAACAATCTTCTCGCTACGGGGTACAGAAACCATCGTCCCACGAGGGTACCGCTGCTGACCGCACATCACAGGGTGCAAAGTTTAACATGGGCGCGGGAACATCGCCACTGGACCCTAGACATGTGGGGAAATGTTGCCTGGACTGATGAGTCGAGATTCACGTTGGTTTATGCGGATGGCAGGATGCGAGTACGGCGCAAACCACATGAAGCTATGGATCCTTCTTGCCAGCAGGGTACTCTTCAAGCTGGTGGGGGTGGCATTCTCGTCTGGGGACTGTTTACGTGGACTGAAATGGGATGCCTGGTACGTGTGACATCGTCCCTCACAGGTCAACGTTACCGGGATATCCTGAACGACCATTTGCTCCCGTTTGCGCGTCTTTAACATCCCACTGGGGACCTCATCCTGCAACAAGACAATGCACCGTGCCATCGCTCCCGAATCTTATCTGAATGGTTGGATGAACACTCCACCGACGTGACCTCGCTTCCTTGACCAGCTAGGTTACCTGACCTCAATCCCATCGAGCACATCTTTGATGCCATCGAGAGAAATGTTCGAAGCTCTGACCCCCTCCATCAAATCTTCGTGAACTGTGGAAACTTGTTCAGGGGTCGTGGATCCGGATGGGTTCCCAACGCTTCCGGTGTCTTGTCGAGTCCATGTCGAGACTAATCGCCGCCGTCATCAGGGCGAAAGGTGGTGCTACACGTTACTAGACAGGTATCTCTAATTCAATTGCTCTTCAGTAGAAATAGCTACCACGTGTGTGAAGAACAAGGTTCAGGCGTGGTTTGTTTGGACGTAACGTGGCTTGCAAACGAAACATGCAGACGCCGAATCTTCCTGTATGAATTTAAACTGTGCCATTCTGCAGGACTTGCCGCTCGAAACTTTAACAAAGCGTTTGGGGAGAATACAGCGAGCGACCGAATCATTTGGCGATGGTTTGTGAAGTTTCGAAGCCGAGATACGGACCAGCAAAACGAATCACGTGGTCACCGCCTTGTTGCTGTTTCTGACGATGTTCTGTTACGTGTGGTTGAAATGCACCCTCGAAAAACGTGTCGTGAGATAGTGGCAAAGGTCGGTGTCTACCACACGACAATTGTTTGGCATTTGGCTGCGCTGGGTAAGGTCAAAAAGCTGGACATGTCGGTGCCGCATGAGTTGACAACTGCCAAAAAGACTAAGCGTTTGGAAGTCTGCACGTCACAGCTTGTCAAGAATAAAAGGAACCTCTACTGCATCGAATCGTCACCTGCGATGTGAAGTGGGTCCTTTATTATACTCGGAAAAAGATCTGCACAATGGTTAAACCAAGCATAGCCTGGTGGATGGCATTCTCAGCCAGCCCTGCACAACAAGAAAATGATGCTCCTTGTCTGGCGGTCCACAGAGAGGATAATTCATCGGAGTTTCTTGGCAAGGGGCTAAACCATCACTGCAGAACATTATTGTGCTGAATTATAACATATCCGCCGGAAATTGCTGCAGAAACAACCGGCTTTGGTCAACAGACATGGTGTTCTGTTCCAGGACAACGCCAGCCCTCATGTCGCACAACGAACGATGCTGACACTAAGTGCCTTGGGCTATGAAGCACTGCATCATCCTGCCTATTCTCCGGACTTGTCTCCGGCAGGCTATCATCTGTTTTGTCGCCTGGATGACTTTCTGTCTGGGAAAGTGTTCACGACAGACAACGAGGTTCAACGTGCAGTTGGTAACCTCTTCGGGTTCCAGCCACAAGACTTTTTTCGTTCGGGCATCATGGTCTTGTAGGACATATGGCAAAATTTGTGTCGATGCCGGTGGGGGATTATTTTGCCTAGGTAAGTTGTCCTACTTTTTCATTTTCGCCGTCCACGTGTGTTGGTCCTTTGCCGGATATTTCATTCGCACCAACCCAATAACTTAAAGGATTGTGTATCTCAAACTTTAAAGTAGCTTAACATATTTATTCACTAATGGACACCAGTTACAGCATGAAGGATAATGGATAATTACACGCCAGGTCAAAGCATGAATCATAACAGCACGAACGCGCTGTATTACTTACGCCGCCAAAAACCAGGCGCAACCAATCACTGAGAAGGCAAATAAACATTAGTCTACTGAACGTCTTTCGACAACATTCTGCTATAGGCAGGTGTTCATAAGTGAGCCAACTGATGGCAGTACACGCTGATTTGGGCCTCGCGGTGTAGCTGGTGTCGTTGTTCAACTGACGGAACTCGTATTTCCGAATGATACAGTACTCTCTAGAGATTCTCAAAATACGTACCACTCAAAAAGGCTACTTAAATCGGTGATGCTTCTGACATTTTAACTTAAAACATACAAAGATATTTGCAATACTATAGTCATTTTTACCGATTTATCACACTTGCCAATTCCACCAGTGGTACATCAACAAATCGCTACTCGCTGTGCTCTTTTTCTTTGGAACTAAGAAGTCACAAGTCACTGTTCTTTCAGATCATAGATCGTGCCTCATCCGTTGGAGCATTAACTAATACGAAGGTCATAACAAGCGTTCCGCACACGTTAATCTAAAATGCAAGCGGATGATGCAATCTGGAAAATGATTGCGTCATGTCAAGGTCAGACTCTCAGCGACGCAATAGTGTCAGAACCACGCGCTATCATTTGCTGTGTTGACGTGGGAGGGTTTGGAAATGGAAGCGTGCAGCTTCTGAGGTCGAGTCAGCGTTAGGCCAGCGCTCCTACGTGAAAATAGAAACTCTGATGAGAAAAACTCTGACACAGATCCGCACTGCCTATCAAGAAGTTTGTGGGGAAGGAACTCTTGATCGAAGCACAATTTCTCGCTGGGCATCGCGCTTTTGGGAGAGCCGAAGCAGCATCGAAGGTGATCACCGCTCAAACAGCGACAGACTAAACATCTGTCACCGTTGTTGCAACGCTTCTCGAAGAGAATCGCCGTTTGACAGAAAACTCGAAGAGAATCACCGTTTGACAGAAAACTCGACGAGAATCGCCGTTTGACAGAAAACTCGACGAGAATCGCCGTTTGACAGAAAACTCGAAGAGAATCACCGTTTGACAGAAAACTCGACGAGAATCGCCGTTTGACAGAAAACTCGAAGAGAATCGCCGAGGAGATTGCTCAACAGGCAAATGTGTCCACCATGTGTGTTCACCGGATTTTGGCTGACTCACTGAGAAAAAGAAAATTCGCCGCTCGCTGTGTGCCCCATCAACTCACCCCCGAGCAGAAGGCAGCCAGAGTGAGCATCCCACAGAATCACCTCCACAGGTTAGAAAGGGAGGGCGACACTTTCCTGAAAAGAATTGTTGCAATTCATGAGCCAGGAACTGAAGTCCCAATCAGCGGAATGGAGGCATCCAAGTTCCCCACGCCCCTCAAAGCTCTGTCGGCAACAATCCAAAGTAAAGCAAATGATGATTTTTGCAAACGATACCCAAGATGTTGTGGTTTCTAATCGAGTGCCGGTAGGGCAAAATGTCAACGCACAATCTTATCGTGACTTTCTGACGACAACGTTGAGACAGAACATTCGTCAAAATTGCTCCAACTTGATGGAAGCGGGATCGATCTTGCTGCATGACAACGCATTCTGTCATGGTACACCGTCGGTACGAGGACTTTTGTCGAAATACGGCTGGAAAACTTAATCGCACTCACCATGCAGCCCTGATCTCAGTCCACCCTTCTTTGATCTTTTTCCCAAAGTTAAAAAATCGGCTACGCGGCATCTGCTACGAATAGCTGAACGAATTGTCATTCCACGTGACCGGAGTAATACGACAGTTGAACAAAGATGGCGCACTACGGGCATCCACAATCTACCTCACCGCTGGCAAGCTCTCGTTAGCAGCGAATGGGTGTACATTGAACGGCAACAAGATAAGGTTTCTTCGTTACATCACACTTTTCGACAGGATAAATTGTAGATACTTATACTACTTACAATTTTGTCGAAATAATAAATTGTAGATAATAATAGTTACAGTTTCCAGTACTAGAAATATTCCCAAAAACAGGAAATCGTTATTTACTCTTAACTGCTTCAGTGCACAGAAATTTTGCAACTTCGCAGTCAGATAAAAACCATAGAAATATGCCTGAAAAACAGAGAATTGGCTATACACTTATGTCGATGGCATGCATTTAGCTAATTTTACATCACCAAAAAATCTAGTTCATTGGAATCTTAATTTCATATTGAGACTTACCTCTTTTTACAATTATTTCCAAAGCTTCATGAACTTTTTGCTGAAATGGAAAAAATATATATATTTTAGTTCCCAAAACGGTGATGACAACCTACACCACTAAACACAAGCTACTTAATCATAGTTTGGCAAGTTTTTGACAGTCTTGTCATTTTATGCAAACCTTGATTACATATGATTGCGAAACCCGTCGACAAAGCTACAGTTACGTCCTATTAAACACGTGTATTATGTGAACGCAATTTTACTTAGGGATCTCCATTGCGAAATCTTAAGAACAAAAAACTGAGTAAAAATTTTATTTTTACTCATTTTCTTTACGTCCGCTCTTTTTTACCATTTAGAATAAAACAGGCACTTGTAATTTACAAGTCAATAACTCCCACAAGGTATGGAACATCATTTGTTTACAAATAAATTTTCGATTTATTAATGCACCAGCTGAACTGTACTCGGCACTGACCAAATATAACGTTTCTGATGCAAATGGTATCATCGTTCTCAACCATTATGAATCCACAGCCGGATGAAGGCGTCCCCAAGTCTCTTCCACAGCTATCTGTCTTGAGCTAGTCTCCTCCATGTCACTCCGGCATGTTTGAAATTTTGTCTACCCATCTCCTACGTGGTCTTCTTTTGGGTTTTTACCAGTCCCTTGGTATCCAGTCTAAAATTTCGGTTGTCCATCGGTCGTCTGTTCAACATGTCAAGCCCATTGCTATTTTTACTCTGATCATGATCTTTTCCACTCTTGTAATTTTCCTGATCCAGGAGTTCCTCTCTTTATCTTTCCTGATTACCCCAAGCATGCATCTCTCCATGCTGTTTTCAGTTGTATGCAGCCTTTGTGTGGTTTTTTTAATCAAGAACCCCTTAAAAATTGTATATTCTGACTTTTACTGGAGTAAATGATTGCGTTATGAGCATCACGTCGTACAACATATAACCTTTTTGCCGGTCGTGAAATTTGAAGACATGGCGCAGTGGTCTAAGGCGTTGGCCTCTGATCATTCGTCCGAAGGGGTCCGGGTTCGAATCCCGGTGAGGCATGGATGTTGTGTTTGTCTTACGGCACTGGCTCTCTCCCTTCCCTGGAACCAGTGACCCTAAATTAGGGACGGGCGACTGCTTATAGCCCATTGAGTTGCTCACGGTGGTCGTTAAACCTCCAATCAAAAAAAAAAAAAAAAAAAAAAAAAAAAAAAAAAGAAATTTGAAGACATGCCTTCCTATTCCGGAGCAGCTGTTCTCCCACCTCAGATTCTCCGTCAGGCTTATCGCAGCCTCACTGACGATTTAACTTATCCGTCACTTCAGTAGTATGTCATGTACATCATGCTACGTAGTACCTTACACTCCTGAATTCCCCAATCACGAAATATTTTCGTTTCCTCTGTACACTTTATACAAGATCGTATCAGGATAATATGACCACCTACATAATAATGCTAATAACCACCCTTGGCCCGGATGAGACGGTGTGCCATGGACGCAATGAGGTACTGGAAGGTTGTCCGAAGCACACGTGCCAATTCGGACTCCAGCAGAGCTCGGAGGTGCCGGAGATGACGTGGTTGTGGGTCAGCACGTGGAACCTGTCGATTTAAATAGTCCCACAAGTGCTCTATGGGATTCAGGTCAGGCGATTTCGCAGGCCAAGGGAGAACGAAGACATCGCTGTCGTGTTCCTGGCACTAGTCACGCAGCCCCTTAGCTACGTGGCAGGGCGCACTGCCCTGTTGGTAGACACCATCACCACCAGGGTAAACGTCCAACGTGAAGGGATGCATGTGGTCAGCGAAAATGAGCAGGTAGTCATTGGCGTTCAGAGACGCATCCAGAGGTGCAAGCGGTCACAGGTCATACCATGAAAATATCTCGCAGACATGCACACTGCCACCGCCCGTCATTTCTGTGGAGTAGAAATCTCGATTCGTCTGAGAAGGCGACCTTTTTCCACTGTCCAATGACAGTAGTCCCGTGCTGACTGCTGGCGTAGTTGCCGATGGAGTTGGGTTAACATGGACGCCTTGACGAAGCGTGGACTCCGGAGACCTATGCACAACAGGGTTCGCTCTACTATTATCGGGGACACGACCCAGAGAGCCCTAACGTTCATTTGCATGGTCAATTTCTGCACTGCTGCGCGTCGATTGCCCAGTCGACGGAGGTGACGTTCTCCTCTGGGGTCGATAGCCTTTAGGGCTCTACAGTTATGACGTCGGGATTTTCTTGCTGTGCCAGCGGTCCATTCTTAGTACACCATTACTACAGCACCTCGCGAACAGCCCACTGCTGTTTCTGAGATGCTTCCAGCCTTGGAGCTGCGGCCGAGGATGATTCCTTTTTGAACGTCTGTCAAGTCACTACTTCTGCCCATTGTGCTCACGTAATGCACTATGGATGATCTGTCCTGGCCGGCCGCTTATATCTCTGTGTAGTCGACCTTGTCACGTGCACTCTGTGACGCGCCTGGGAGGGTACACTTTGATTCGGGAGGTGGTCATATTATTCTGCTACGACTGTGTATATGTGAATCTCGTCCGCAGTGTGATAACAATTATACGGAGTACAAAAATACGGGGGGGAATAACTTCCTAATAAAGCTTCTTCACAGACTACGCCTACCGCGTCCAGGGCCTAGTGGTCTGAAGCTTTGTGACCATTCGTCCAAGATGGGTACATGCAGTCCCGGATGAGGTATGGGCGGTGTGTTTGACCCATGGCGCTGGCTCCGTCCCTTCCCTTGAACCACTGACCCTAATTTAGGGGTGAGCTACTGCTTATAACCCTCCGAGTTACTCGTGATAGTCATTAAACCTCCCAAAATGAAAAAAATAGTATTTCCCGTTGATGTTTCCTTTTCCTGCCTTTTCGCTTCTTCTGTTTTCCTAGCTGCAATTGTAACCATAAATTTTCTGTTCCAGAAGGAATGTTAAAGAAAATAAGTTTGATAAACGCGCCCTGTACGATCCTTTGTGAACTGTACGTCAAGTACTTTACTCAGCGTAAAGACGTAGCAAAGCACTGCATCCATCGCGTGAGTGACGTAATTTCTTCGCCGCAAACACTGCAACCACTGGTGGAATAACAATACCCAAATAAGGGAAGTTGTGTTACGTCTCGCAATGCACAAGCTAAAAGAACATTTTCAAGAAACACCCAAAAAACCGCGAATACACGTTCAACATAACACTAGCGTTTTAAGCTGTCTCGTAACTTTCTTGTCCCGGTGGCGCAGTGGTCTAAGGCGCTGGCCTCTGATCCTTCGTCCGAACGGGGTCCGGGTTCGAATCGGCCCGGTGAGGCATGGATGTTGTGTTTGTCTTACGGCACTGGTTCTCTCCCTTCCCTGGAACCAGTGACCCTAAATTAGGGACGGGCGACTGCTTATAGCCCATTGAGTTGCTCACGGTGGTCGTTAAAACTCCAATAAAAAAAAAATAATAAAAAAAAAAAAAAAAACTTGTTTCCTGTTAGTTTTGCTTATCACATAGCACATATCTTTGCTTCTTCCATGATCCGCTTTCGAAATTTTGACTTGATCTCGACCACTGTAACTTGGACATCAATAAGAAACACTATGTCATATTTTGAAGTGTTTATCAGGATTTCCTGATGAGTTATGGCTGCCACAGGCACACGCACAAAACTTACCTTATGTCAATATTTATTTGTATTAAAGTGACCTATGCAACATGGAAATTGCAATCTCATCACCGTAAAGAGTTGGGGAGAGAGTGAAATGGAATGAGGTATTAAGTTAGTGCCCTTCTCTCAATAAAAGATCATATGAAGGAACAATGACAGAAAGAGACTTTCGGAGAAAATATTTATACCTCGGAAAGCATTTCATAGTGCGTTCTAGTCCGTGGAAAGAACAGGACTGTGATTGAAGCATTGCTTGAGAACAGACCATTAACGGATACTGAGAGTGGAAAGATCGTTAAATTATGTCAGGTTACACTGAAGAGCCAAAGGTCAGGGGATAGCAGTATGCAAATTTTTAACTGGCACTGCCGTCGTATAAATGCTTCAACGCACGTTACGATTTTTATCAGCTACGAGGTGGAATCTCATGAGTCAGGTTCAACAACCGCCAGTAGAATTATGGCAAGCCGATGTAAATTATCAGAGTTTCAACGAGTCATGGTAGTGGGAGCCAGACGGATGGGGGATGGGATGCTCAATGGCAGTAGCCAACAACGGGAGCTGAAGGACCGTGACCAGCGGCATCTGACTGTGATTGCCCATGCTAACGCAGAAGCGGCGTTGGCTCAAATAACATCAAGATTCATTGCAGGAGGTACCGGAAACATATCCATCATGTCCGCGCAGGGTAATTTAGAGTCCATGTGGTATGGGAGCATAAAACCAACCACAGTGTCTTTGCTAACGCCACGACATCGGACTCAGCGTCTCACCTGAGCTCGTGATCACGGTAATTGGATCCTGGAACACTGGAAACATGTGGTTTGGTCCGAAGAGTCACGCTACCAGTTTTTACTAGCTGATGGTAGGGTTCGAGTGTGGAGCAGACCACATGAGGCCATGGACCCAAGCTGTCAACATAGCACTGTGCAAGCTGGTGATGTTTCCATATATGTGTGGGGTGTATGGAAACACACCAGCTGCGCAGTCACATGGCACGGTTTGGGTCCTATGGTCCCCGTAAACACGTCATTAACCGATAATGCTTTGTTGCTCTGCTGGGTGACTATTTGCAAGTCTTCATGGACTTCATGTTCCCCAACAACGATACCAACGATGGAATTTTTCAGGCGGCCAATGCAATATGTCATCGGGCCCATGTTGTACAAAATTGGTTCAAGGAGCATTCTGGACAGTTCCGACGAATAGTGTGACCACCACATTCACCCTACATGAACCCAATAGAGCAGTTATGTGACGTGGTGGAAAGGCCCTTTCTCCCCCAAACTCCAGCACCTATAAATGCCATGGGAACTGTGGGCAGCTTTTCAGACGGCATGGCTGAACATTCTTCAGAAGTCTTCCAGTCACTTGTGGAATCGATGCCGTGTCGAGTTGCTGCACTTCGCGCTTGGCTAGAGAAGATCCTACACGATACAAAGTACGTATCCCACGACTTTTGGCACTTAAGTGTAGATTGCTCATGAAAATGAGCGAAGCAGGAGCTGGCCGCGATTCTGAAACACACTCACACAAGCACGTAAGAACAGCAAACGAAGTAAGTTCAAAAGAATAGAGAATAATATAATAAAATACGGAAAACTTCCAACCAATGGGTGAAACGTTGGAGGTATGCTCTTGGTGTGATCATAAGCTGTTCCACATCGCTAACAGGATTCGGACGCCTAACACGGAGCAGAAAACGTCGGAAGTTCCTGATGACGCTTCAACGAGCATATGCATGAATCGTACCATAGAAAAAATTGGCTATGGCAGACGACGTCCACATCGTTTGCTCTTGTTTACTGGCGCCGAAAGATTAGGCGGCAGTTTGCAAAAGGCAGCTGGTGTGAGAAGGACTGGAAACACGTCATATAGTATGACGAACCACGGTTTCAACTCTATTAAGGCCGCCCCGGTGGCGCAGTGGTCTAAGCGATGGCCTCTGATCATTCGTCCGTAAGGTGTCCGAGTTCGAATCCCGGTGAGGCATGGATGTTGTGTTTGTCTTACGGCACTGGCTCTCTCCCTTCCCTGGAACCAGTGACCCTAAATTAGGGACGGGCGACTGCTTATAGCCCATTGAGTTGCTCACGGTGGTCGTTAAACCTCCAATCCAAAAAAAAAAAAAAAAAAAAAAAACCTAAAATAAAAAAAATAAAAAAAAACTCTATTAAGCCAATGTGAGGGTGCGTTCCGTAAACCACTCGAAGCGGTAGACCGAGCTTGAGGAGTTGGGGTCATGCCTGCAGGTGGAGTCTGTGCAGCAGTTTGAGGTGCGTCTACATTGGCAACTTTGGGAAACCTCGTTCTCGATGACACCTCCGTCACAATGTAATGTGAACATCCTTGCCAATCATCTACATCGTTCGTAAGGCTTCTCTTTTGGCACCATGACACCGTCTTTTAAGAAGATGGCGCAACACAGCGAATTTCTCGAGTGTGCCCAATTATCTCCAGGAACACTGAAATGAGTTTACCACATTCGATGGCACCTCTCGATCTGTGGACTTCAACACCATTGAGAATTTGTGGAACAAATTCGAAAGATCCGTTCTAGCTCGCCAACCCCAGCTGGTAAATGTGGATACTCTACGGCATGCGATACTCGCTTCATCGTGTTTTCAACACCTCATTGAACGACGTCTGGCTGCTGTCATGCTATTAAAAGAGGAAGCAACACGTTATTAGGCAGATTAGAATAATAATTTGCCCATTTAGAGTGAAAATCCTCCAAATACGTGGCTTCAGTGAATAAACAAAGACATAGCTCTTTCCACGTTTAGCAACACAGAGCAACCGAAATATTGTTATTCGGTCACTTCTGGGGATCCGAAACCCAGATCTCTCGATATCTAGCCGAGCGCGTTAGCCTTACACCACGGTGGCCACGGCGCTGTGTGTGTTTCTGTCAGCTTCTGACATCATAAATCCGTAAGATGGGCTCAGCTACTGAGACGACTCCATCTCGTGGGCATTAACGGCACTGGCTATATTTTGATTATAGTAGTGCAATACTTTTTCGGTTGCTATGTGTTGCTAAAACGTGGAAAGAGCGATGTCTTTGTTTGTCCATTTAAAGTAAAAGATCTATATAAACGCATGGACAAAGAAAACGCAGTTGAGCGTCTAATTCCAACTCGAAGTATCTTGACATTTTAATTGAATTCTTTTAATTCTTAAATTACCTGTAATAGTGTATATATATATATATATATATATATATATATATCATACGGATAAAAAGACTTTAAAAGCCCAGATGCTAAATCGAACTTCTTACCTGATATCTGAAGGCAGTAGCGTTGTCTCCATTTTTGTAAGCTTCCATGATCTTAAGAGACAATTTGCCCATGAAGTTGTAGGATGCTCCAACTGCGGCCGTGACTCCGCTTGCGAGACAAGGCAGAAGCACCTGTGAAACAAGAGTCTTAGATGAATCTCTATATGACATCAAAATTTGCACCTCATACGTTAAAACTTGGTATCACATATTAAAGTAGTATCTTATATCGTACATCACAAAGCTAAAAGCAAGTGAGTCTGAATGTAAACATTGTTTACTGCAACTGTTACGTGGTCTCATAGACTTTCCAGAATCGTGACGTGATTTGTAATACTTTTACATGGTGCTTAACGGTCACCATGAGCAATTCATGGTGCTGTAATCAGTCGCCGTCTCAAATTCGGAGGTACTGTTTCCAGGAAAGGGACAGAGCCAGCGCTATCAGACAAATGTACCAGACATGTCTTATCAGGAGCTCGAGCCAGTGTTCAACTCGGACGAATGATCAGAAGGCAGAGCCTCAGACCTCTCGGCCACTGGAGCGGCGGGTATATTTCTAATATCTCTTTAAACTTCGCATGTGTTGTTTGATTTCGGTTTAACGATCTTCCTGAGTATCTAAGACATCTATAGGGGTCTTCCGTCCCTAATTTCGAGTTGCTGGTTCCAGGTACCTCTACAGGGGTCATTCGTCCCTAATTTCAAGATACTGGTTCCAGGAACTTCTGCAGGGATCACCCGTCCCTAATTTCGAGATACTGGTTCGATAAACTTCTATAGGGGACATCCGTCTCTAATTTCGAGATACTAGTTTCAGGACTTCTATAGGGGTCTTCCGTCCCTAATTTCGAGTTACTGGTTCCAAGTACTTCTAAAGGGGTCATCCGTCCCTAATTTCGAGTTACTGGTTCCAGGTACTTCTATAGGGGTCATCCGTCCCTAATTTCGAGATACTAGTTCCAGGACTTCCATAGGGGTCTTCCGTCCCTAATTTCGAGTTACTGGTTCCAGGAACTTCTATAGGGGTCATCCATCCCTAATTTCGAGTTACTGGTTCCAGGTACTTCTATAGGGGTCATCCGTTCCTAACATCAAGATACTGGTTCCAGGAGTAGGGGTCATCCGTCCCTAATTTCGAGATACTAGTTCCAGGACTTTCATAGCGGTCTTCCGTCCCTAATTTCGAGTTACTGGTTCTAGGAACTTCTATAGGGGTCATCCATCCCTAATTTCGAGTTACTGGTCCCAGGTACTTCTATAAGGGTCATCCGTCCCTAATTTCGAGTTACTGGTTCCAGGAACTTCTATAGGGGTCATCCATCCCTAATTTCGAGTTACTGGTTCCAAGTACTTCTAAAGGGGTCATCCGTCCCTAATTTCAAGTTACTGGTTCCAGGTACTTCTATAGGGGTCATCCGTCCCTAATTTCGAGATACTAGTTCCAGGACTTTCATAGCGGTCTTCCGTCCCTAATTTCGAGTTACTGGTTCTAGGAACTTCTATAGGGGTCATCCATCCCTAATTTCGAGTTACTGGTCCCAGGTACTTCTATAAGGGTCATCCGTCCCTAATTTCGAGTTACTGGTTCCAGAAAGTTCTATAGGAATCATCTGTCCCTAATTTCGAGATACTGGTTCCAGAAAAGAGGGGGAAATCAACGTCGAAAAGACAAACACAACATTCCTGTGATTTCCTCGAATTCTAACCCAGATGTACGAGATACTGGAAGGACGCGCACAATGAGGATGATCATATCTTTGAGGCTTAGGTAGAGTCCCCAGACAAGGTGTGTACAGGGTGTCTCACGAAGAGTGTGCGAATTTTCATATTTTTCGAAATTATCAGCTCCGGGGGCTGCAACCATCATATTTGAATTGTCCTCTGCTACGTATTTTGCATATTTCACTTTACTGCTACGACCAACCGTTACTTTCCTATTCCGTTCTGACACCCTTCGTGAAACACCCTGTATATCGATGCCGAGTCTTCATACTTCACTTATCTGCTGTGATGAGTAAATTGAAATATCTATTTTTGAGGTTTCGTTTGGAAAACTAACATTATCTTTCCATCAATGCGTTAACAAGCACGCATCAAGGAAATAGATAACAACATTTCATCCCAAGAAACACACGCGAGAAATCTCGACGTACGTTTACCTGAAGTTAAGTAACAAGTGAATTTCGGTAATACAGTAAGGAGATGATTTTAGGAGCTGGAACTAGTAGTGGGCAACAAACAACAAGAACAGTTCAATAAGGGCTAATGGTACTACACATATGCCTTTTATTCAGGTAATATTGGCCCATTACTCATGGATCATCGTACCTTCAATACACTTTGCACATTTTTGTTACAGCTCAGTTAGTCTTGGTAATAAGTCTTTATTCTCCTATCGGCACTCGTTTGCATTCTGGAGTTCTTCACGTGGAGCACTTTCTAAGAGTTACGATGAAACAGAATGAATCACCATGAATTTTAACCATACGCTCACTGATGTGTGTTGGTCAGCACGGTTCCTCCTTTCATTAAACTTTCTCTCATCGACAAGTGGAATTCATTTCCATTTTTGTTAAAACCAAGCTTGTTGATCTCCAACAATTAATATCCTGAAGTTCTTTCGTCGTTTCTTGGACGTTGTTTGGGAGAAAAAAGGAATTGTGTATCAGTATATCTGCCCATTCGTTTGCAGCACAATGCCTCCACATGAATTTGTCCGCCTAGAAAATTATTTTTGCATTGCAAAAACCTTAACTGAGATCAACGAACCATGCCTTTTAACTTTTCCGATACTCAACTTCTCCGATAGGGTGTGTAAATGCAAATGCTACTGAATTCAGAATATATTTTATTCGAAAATATTTCCAGACAATGCCTTACCTTTTAGGGCTGCTTTTGAAAAAACGAATCACATTTCCAATATCGTTGATTTTAGTCCCCGCCGCTGCCCTTGCCTTTTTAAAAAACAGTGTTCAACTATTGCCGTCTTCGTCGTAATTTCTTTAATAACGACATTATCGTACAATTATTCAAAATATTTACAAAACTCTTGATAAAAGACTAAAAACCTAAAAAACACAATGAACATCCAAGTAGTTCAAAAAGAATTCCGGCACAAGATACTGTTCGACGGGATGACTGAAATACATGCAAACTTCCTCAGCAAGCTTTATGCTATCTCAATATTCCAACACGTTATTGCGTCGCTTGTTAGCGCAGCAAATTACACAGAGTACACGAATTAGTGAGAGAGGTACTTGAAAAATCGGAAAAACCCCGGCTGCGGCTCTTCATAAAGTTGCTCAAAATTTTTCGCCCAATACTCTGGGCATCTTCTGGAGCCTGGCGATATCCTTACAGATGTGCCTGAGTCAACCATCAGCCGTGGAGTACGACCACTCCCACTTTTCGCTATTCGTTGGAGGCTGTCTGAGATACGTCATTCCTGCTGGCGCCATCTGTTGGCTAATCTCTCGTAAATTTTATCAATCACGGTTGCCATAATGGCCAACAGATGGCGCCAACAGGAATGACAAGGTCAGGTGATGCACAAGCTTAGGATGCAAGGTTAGGTGATGCGCAAACATATAGCCTCTTCCTGACAAATGCCAGCCCCGCTTTCTCGCGGTACATTCTGTTGCCACTAAAGGAGCTTTGGATAACTGTACCACCAGGATTAGAGGAAATGCTATCCCACACTCACCAACACTTTTGGCCAGCACCTGCGTGGCGAGTTATGCCCCCATGATGACTTCACAACGAAAATGTTAGCCCTCTGTCTCCGGCAGCTGGAAGGCTAGTGCGATGTGAAGACAGAGGGTGCTAAGAATCACCGGCAGATCGAACTGCCATCCGGTGCTGACCTTGGTTTCGTTTAACGGACGATCTGTACTACAGAACTGAAAGAAGAACAGAGATGCATGCTTCGTATAACAAAGAGAGATAAGAAGAGGAACTCATGGATAAGGAAAGTGACAGAAGTGGAATACATCACAATGAGAGTACAATTCCTGAAATCGCAATGAGCTGGACATGTTGCCAAACGAACGGACCACCAACGGACAACCGAAATTCCAGACTGGATTCCAAAAAGACCACATGGTAGATGGGTGGATGGAATTCCAAAGCATGGGGGAGTGACATGGAGGAGAGTGGTGCTAGACAAACCGTTGTGGAAGAAATTTGGGGAGACCTTCATCCAGCAGTGGGTTAATAATAGTTGACAATGATTATGATGAATGATGATATAGTTCACAAGGTACAACGCAAGGCTGCATAATCTACCCACACTTTTCACTGCTCACTCCAAACATTATACAAGTTCTCATCTTGTCAAATCATACGCATGTCATTCAACCGGACCTCAAGACTGTTGCCGATAGCATTCAGTAAGTGAGAAAAATATAACGTTAAGGTTGAAACGTTTAAAGAGAATGAACTCGAAATTTACCTTAGGGAAAGAAACTAAAAATGAAAGTTAAATTAGACTATACGTCATACAATGCTCTAGAAACTTCCGTCTGAGACTGGCTTGCTTAAATACAGACAATCGCTCTCCACAGCTGCAAATGATCGTTTTTCATGATATAACCAGTTCGACATTCCACTGGAGCGGAAGCAGCAGTTGCTGAGAACAGCTATAAGTGTGAATCGGCTAGCTCATCTCTTTGACGCAATCCTAATTTGCATATGCGTCGTACCTGCGGCAAAAGTGGATGCGAGGTGGTCTTCCGCATAACAAAATTTGCATGTTCGCAAATATTTAGTGCATTATTTAACATACGTATGAGTTTTTGTCAATTAACCTTTAGTTTTGAGCTCCAGTGTATATCAAAAGACATACGCGTATTAGAAATAACTAAAATCCATCTGCTTGATACAATCGGTGCCTGGATACAATGGTTTTCAAGAGCTGAATTCCTTTATTAACAATATAAAGAGACGATTCAGACGCATTCCAGAAGTTTGATCGATACTGGAATAACGAACGCAAATCCAGTGATGAATAACGGTTTACGAATTCCAAAACAGTAAGGAGCATGACCTCAGGGCGTATCAATATCTCCTTCGAAGAATGGAAAGCTGAAGGTACCATCGATGCCTCTGATGTTTCTTGATAATTAACACGTAAGTATTGAGCATTGGATCGATAATTACCAACAACGCAGAACTGTCTATGAAGGATGAGAGACGAAAAGTGATTCTGTAACAGTTACTTAATTACAAAAAAAGAAAGAAAAAAACAGACTCCAGTTGAATTTTCTGCAAAGATAAAGACTCGTGTAAATGCATTTATGCTTAAATTTAAAAAAATCTTTTCCATTTTTGCATTCTCACGGAAATGCATTTCTGTTTGACTTCTCGAAATAACTGCGTAGATAAGAAAGTTGTTTTTCTGCAGAAATGTACTTCATTTCAATAAAAGTGAGAACACTAAGTAATGGTATGTATTGTGAAAACACAAATTTGTCCGTGATGAAGATCGAACCTGTGCCCCCTCACTCCGGAGTAAGTTGCTCTCCCAACTAAGCTACACGGACGGAATATTCCGCTGCAGATTTGTCCTCCTGACACGTGATTTACTTCAGTAGTTCACCACATCATCTCCCTCTTAACTTTCTTTCTTTAAGCGAAGAACGAATTTTCATTAATTCTAGACGATGTGTGGAACAAACATCACACATTTTTCGAAGACCTCAAAGGTAGTACATCCAGTTTTACGCTCCGGCGCCAATGTGAAAACACAAAATTGTCCGTGACGGCGATCGAACCAGAGTTGGAAACGGGTCAAATACTTTGGACCCGGACCCGGCCGTAATATAACTGGACCCGACGACCCGAACAAGTCTGTTTTGAGCTATAAATTCCAGTATATTATCATCATTGTCAATCACGAACAATCCACTGCTGGATGAAAGTATCCCCAAGTTTCTTCGACAACGGAGTGTTTTGGCCAGTCTCCTCCATCTACCCATCTTCCACATGGTCTTCTTCTGGGTCTTTTTCTGCCCCTTGGAATTCAGTCTAAAATTTCGGTTGTCCATTGGTGGTCCGTTCTCTCGGGAAAATGTCCAGCCCATTACCATTTCACAGATTTTACTCTGATCGCGATGTCTTCCACTTTTGTTACTTTCCTTATCCACGAATTACTCGTTTCATTTTTCTTGGTTACACCAAACATGCATCTCTCCATGCTGCTTTCGGTTATCTGCAGTCTTTGAATGTCATTTTTTTTTTTTTTGGTAAAGGTCCACGTTTCTGTTCCGTTCCTAAGCACTGGAAGGATGCATTGATCAAACATTTTTCTTTTAAGACATAATGGCATATTGCTCTTAATAATTGCACTGTTTCTTCCAAAAGCTCTCCAACCAAGTTTCATACGACAATTAATTTCTTCATCAATATGACCCTCGCTTGATATCTGCTGCCCAAGGTAAATTATAGCTCAATTGGTTATCTCCAGCTTTTCCACATCAACTGATAAATTTTCATCCGTTTTGCCTTCTCAAAGTTCATTTTTAATCCCATTTCTTTACCCTTCTCAGCAAGTTCCTGAATCGTACTCTGCAGCTCTGAAGTATTACTTCAAAGACCTCTGAAGGGCTCTTTGAAATGTTTTTTTTTCATTCTAAAATAAAACGGAAATAAAACCGGGTCGAAATCGGGTCAGGAACACCTTGACCCGAACCGTTTGACCCGCAAGAAATTGTCGACCCGTTGACCCTTGTCCGCGCCCCCTAACTCCAGAGTAAGTTGCTCTCCGAACTAAGATACACGCACGGAATGTACCGCGGCATATTTGTTGTCCTGACACGTGATTTACTTCTGCAGTACTTCACAGTAAATACTTCATTAAGTAGCCTCAGAAACGAGACAGCGTAAAATATCAATTAAATTTCTAGTCATTGTTCATCGCACAAGCAAAACCAGCTAGATTTGCTAAAAAAGTACAAAGAATAAACAGAGTCGTGCCTCTCTTCAGTATTTCGTATGGGTGGGAATATGTTTCAAAAAAATAAATGTAGATAGATAGATAGATAGATAGATAGATAGATAGATAGATAGATAGATAGATTACAAAATAGCCAATGACGTCGTGAAACCATCAGCAGTTACATAATGCCTTTGAAATCCAGAAGTACTGTGTTACAATGCATACATTAACGTTATGAATAACATCTATGGAAATACAAAGGTTTGATTATTTGGCGATACAGCGCGAACGGAAATTGGAAAGGGAGTGAATGAGGAGGCAACGTGACACCCTATCTCCCAGACTCTTCCATATTGAAGAATGTCTTTCAATTATCGAAATGAGAAAACAAGGGGATTAAGATTCAAGATTACCTAACTCACCTTCGTTTTGCTGACGAATAGTAATTTTTCCAACAACGCCTCCACAGCTGTAGGGAATAATCCACGACAAAAGTAAAGAAGTAATGAACTTTCAGAAAACAAAAGTGGTGTACAATGCTTATACAAGAAATGAAGATTTGACGGTGCGACGCGCTATTGAAGATGACCGAACTGCGTCCTACAGATCCCTCTGTAATTGTCCTGCAGCTCTGTTTCTGCCATCACGTGTATCATTCATCTGTATCATTACGTCCATAAAATTTAAGTTCAATCCGATGCTTCCTTCTTAGTGCGCAAATTTCATTGTCCGTGAGTGTATATATACCCCTGCGATAAAATGTCGAAACATGGGAAGAGAAAAAGTTTAGGAGGGCAGCCTGCAACTCATCGAAGTTGAAGTCATGTCCACGTAAATGATTGTTGAGTGAAAGAAACAAGTGATAGTTTGAAAGAGAAATATCTGATGAGTAAGCTGGATGACATAAAATCTCCCACCGAAGTTTTTTTATAGTGTTTCTGGTCGATAAAGGGGAGCCGGTAAGAGCATTATCTTGAAGGAACAGAACTCCCTTTCTGTTGACTAGCGTTGCTTTCTTCTTTTTCTGGTCCTCATGCACACATTTCAGTTGTTCACAGAACATTGCAGCGGTGATCGTTTGGCCGCGTTGCAAGAGTCTATAATGATCGATACCACGTGCTGTGACGGCATAACTTCACGTAGATGCAGTGCTGGCCTCGATGTGTGAGGAATTGAGTCAATGGTGAACAACCAAAGTCTGGAACGCTTTAGGGTGCCGTATTGGACCCACTTCTCATCGCATGTGAATACTCTACCCAAAAATGGTTCCTTGTCATAGTGAGACAACAATGCAATACATGTTGAGACACGTTGCTGTTTGCACACTGCAGACAATTCGTGGGGGACCCGCTTAGACAATTTGCATGCCTTACCTATTGCATGCAGATATCTTCGGGCGGTTTAATCACTAACACCACATCACTGGGCTAGTTCCTGGCATGTTTGACTACTGCCCTGCTCAATGGCAACTTTCAGGGCTTCTGTGTCGAGGCTGACAGAACGACCTCGCCGCGACTTGTCTTGAAGTTTCGAAACCATTCCGAGTTATGCGTTCCTTCACAGCATCTGCCCCGAATGCTAAGTAAATGCAATGTATTGTTTCTGCAGCAGATGAACCGAGTTTAATTTGTATAACAAACACCCACGAACAATCTCCACTGATGTCGTCATAGCAACCGCACGTCTTTCCACTACTAAACTGCTTACTCATCTGATTCATATGCGCAGGGTATCTTGAGATTTCAGTTGACAATATACCATGGGCGGAGCGCCATCTCTTTGCAAGTTCAATCATTACAAGATGTTTCTTTTGCTCCCTCGAAAAATAGCAAATACTTTTGTGGTTAGTATTGATGTTTCATTTAGAGGGAAAACATGATATTCACGAAATATTGATTAATCCTCTTCAGAGTCCTGCTTCATCCAGAAAGCTGTTTTCCTTCACTGAACACCTGCATGAAAACATGAACAGCTAAGCGTGACGTCACAAATATTTCTTTCTCAGTTGTTGCTACAGTGATGACTATCCACTGCGCCACCAAAGTGGAACATACGCTCAAACGTTCAAACAAAGCAAATTTTTCTTATTTGCGATGATATCAACGTTAATTTTTAAACTGAAGCGCTTACAATTTGTTTTATTATGAGGCTTTAGGCAAATATTACAAATATCAATTATGTACAAACGAGGCAGCAAGTACTTAGCAAAAAAAGAACACCTATGGGCTAGTTATTGGAATACAAATATCAATTATGTGCAAACGAGGCATGAAGTACTTAGCAAAAAAGAGAACACCTATCGGATAGTTCTTGGAATACAAATTTCTACTGATATTCAGATGAAATAACCACTTAATTCTTAACAAGAATGTCGGAATACTTTGCGAATTCTTTTCGAAACCATCCGTAGTTCCACACGTTTTTTTTTTTTTTTACTTGAGAAGCTCGCCAAGCAAACATGTTAAGTGGCGTCATATTACTGTCGCTAACACAAGAAAAGAAATTTCTGAAGCAAAATCCAGAGTAAATAGAAGCATTTTATCCGCCACTAGAAAAGCAAAGTCCAGCTAGTTGCAGCCAAACAGGAATTCGCTATCACTGATTGATTAACTTCGGTCCCACCATCATAAATATTAGAACCACTGACAGTTAGCAAATCCTTGAATTATGGAGCACCCTATTTTTCTTGCAAAATTCCGCCGAGAATATTACCTTCCGCAGTTTTGTTGCTCATCGATACCATTACTTTCGCAAAGAAGCAGTGTTTTGACCTGCCATAACTAAGATGGAATATCTAATTAAAATACATATACAATTTTTTCTTCACAAATATGTAATACTTTCACATGAATGAAATATAGCGAAGAAAATCGCTTCCTCTTGCCGTAGTTGAACTTTTGCCTTTCTTTCAGTCAATCCATCTTCTTCATTTATTATCCCAAATTCCAACGATTATTTGAGAATATTTTTCATAAATGCTGCAACAGATTTTTAGATAAATTTTTCCTCGCTTTCATTTAATCACGAGATCAAAGTAGTCATTAAGTTATGAAATGAATATAAATTGAAGCCTTCTGAATGAAAAATTGAACACGAATGATGCCACTCTAGTTAAATCGTGAGTATTTCTTTTAGCCGAATACTCCAATTAAAAATATTTCACAATACGCCATGTTTACGAAAAATATTCTGGAACTTTTTAAAACACTCCAAGGGAAAGAAAATGCGTACGAGAGTTGTACAGAAAGTAATGCGAATTAAGTGGGCATAACTTTTAAAAATTAACTTACAGAGGTCGTTCAAATTGCACATGTTGGTAGAGTAACTCTTTCTCTATACAAAGGTACTATTCAACATAGTCTCCATCACAAGCGATGCATTTGCGCCATCGCTGAACCCAACTCTCGAATCCTCTTTGAAATAGCTCAGGTGTGGACTGTTGTACCCACTTCTTCACAGCCACTTTCACCTCGTTTGTCATCAAATCGTTTTCCACGGGGGCTGTCCTTCATTGGACCGAACAGGTGGAAAGTCGGAGGGCGCCAAACCTGGGATTTACAGTGGATGGAGGACCACCGATCAGCCTAAATTGCTGATTGCCTGATTTTTTGTTAAAGATGTGTGGGATTTTGCATTGTCACAGTGAATGTGGATCCCTTTCCGATTCTTGTTTGGTCTCTTCCTTCTTATGGCTTCTCTAAGCTTTCTGGGGTGTCTCAATGTACTGCTTGGTGGTCACAGTACGGCCACGTTCCAGAAATTCAAGGAGAATGACACCCCTGTCATCCCAAAACACAGTGACCTTGACTTTCTGTGCTGTTCGCTGGCTCTTGAACTTCTTAGGCCTTGGTGAAGAGGTGTGACACAATTCCATGGATTGATTCTTCATTTCCAGATCGTAAAGATACGCCCACGTTTCATCCCCTGTCAACAGATCGAAAAACAAAGTGTCTTTATTGGCTTCAAACACTTTCAGCAGATCAAAGCAGAATTCCACCCTTTTGTCCTTCAAATCGGGAGTCAACTGTCGAGGTACCGACTTTGCACACACTTTCCGATACCCTAATTCTTCCACCATCTTCTGTATGGCATGGTGACCACAGTCCAGTTGTGCAACAAGCTCACGGATTGTGACTCATCTCTTCGCCCGAATCAATTCATTCACTCGCCGACGATTTGTATCAGTGGTTGCAGATGATGGTCTCCCACTGCGTGGTTTGTCTTCAATGCTGGTTTCCTCTTCTTTAAACTTCTTTATCCACCTGTGCTCATTGCTCTTGTCATTGGTGTCATCTTCGTAAACATTCTGTAGCCTTCTGTGGATGTAGGACAGCCTGCGTGCACCCTTCCTTCGTCAAGAAATCAATGACGGCAGTTCTTCTTGGAGTCCATTATTTACCTGCAATGAAGAAGGGTTACTGTAGAGAAAGAGTTACTCTGCCAATATGTGCAATTTGAACGACCTCGGTCAGTTAATAAAAAAGTCAAGCCAACTTTTGCATTACTTTCGGTACAACCCTCGTGTAATAACCGCTTAGTGTCTGTATTGTACCTTTTTCTTTCGATTACTTGATGTTTTGAATTCACCGCTTCGTTATACAGCCGACTGTCGATAACTCGAACTTCGATAGGACGAAATGTTTCATAACTCGAAAGAGGTAAAACTCTCCGCCCCTAGTCCTATGCGCATAATATTTTCTCAACAACTATAGACAATAACCGATACTTCAGGGTAATGGAATCGTGTTATGACTTCTCGGCACTGTTTAGTCTTCAGATCATATCTGGAGGATTTTAGGAAAGAAGTGCCTGACCCAGTGTTTCCATTCTACTGATTTTGACTCCTGTCTACTATAGATTTTCGTTATCTACTGATTTTTCTCTGTTTTAAGACCCCTACACACTCGGGCACATGCTGGCTAAGAAGGTTTGCATTATTTCAGTATTCACCATCTACTGATCCAATGTAAAAGACTCACCTCAGAATTGATCTGAAAAGAAAAGGCTGACCAAAAGTAAAACTATTCAACACGTGCTGCCTATTATTATTTTTTTAATTCAGACTGGTTGTTATGAAATATCTTTTTTTTCTAGATAATTAATTATTCTGTTATATTAGGTGTAAAAATTAAGTTTAAAAGTTTTTTTCGTATACGCCATATAACGTAAAAGCCCAAATTTGCCAGTGATGGGATTGCCCGAACGTAAATGAATCTCCTGACCGTGAGGTTAGAGCAAAATACGTAATGTTCCTTCCACACATCATCCGAAATTAATGAGAACTGCTTCTTCTACACAGAATTCCTTCAAGTACACCGTAAAAAAAAATTGTAGATTTTACTGTTTTAAACCGTTTTCCAGGGTGCCAACACAAAACCGTAAAATCTACAGTTTTATGCCGTGTTGGAGCAAAGCTATAGCTTTGCTCCAACACCGCATTTAATGAAGAAAACAGCATAGAATTTGGCTGGAGCGAGTCACAGTCCAAATAATCACGAAAACACAAAAATTTGGCTGGAACGAATGGGTTGATTGTGTTGGAGCAAAGCTATAGCTTTGCTCCAACACGGCATAAAACTGTAGATTTTACGGTTTTATGTTCGCAATCTGGAAAACGGTTTAAAATCGTAAAATTTACAGTAATTTTTTTACAGTGTATAGTCAGCCGGCTGACCCAAAATAATCTGCGATTTCGCGCACCCGCCTTTCTCAAGCGGGGGTTATACGAGAGTTGTACCGAAAGTAATGCAAAAGTGGGCATAACTTTTTTATTAACTGACAGAGGTAGTTTAAATTGCACTTGTTGGTAGAGTAACTCTTCCTCAATAGTAACCCTTCTTCTTCATTGCAGACAAATAATGGATTCTAAGCAGAAGCAACGTGCCGTCATTCAGTTCTTGACGAACGAAGGGTGCAGGCTGTCCGACATCCACAGGAGGCTACAGAATGTTTACGGAGATTACACCATTGACAAGAGCAATGGGCACAGATGGGTGAAGAAGTTTAAAGAAGGGGAAACCAGCATTGAAGACAAACCACGCAGTGGGAGACCATCATCTGCGACCACTGACACGAATCGTAAGCGAGTGGATGAATTGATTCACGCGGAGAGACGAGCCATAATCCTTGACCTTGTTGCACAACTGAACTCTGGTCACAATGCCATACAGAAGATGGTGGAAGACTTAAAGTATCGGAAAGTGTGATCAAATGGGCGGCAGTTGACACTCGATTTGAAGGAGGAAAGGTAGAAGACTGCTCTGATTTACTGGAAGCGATTGTAGCCAATGAAGACACCTTTTTTGTTTTTTGTTTTTTTCGATCTGGTGACAGGGAATGAAACGTGGGCGTATCTTTACGATCCGGAAACGAAGAACCACTCCATGGAATGGAGTAACACCTCTTCACCAAGGCCTAAGGAGTTCAAGAGCAAGAGATCAGCACAGAAAGGCGCATGGTGGCTGTTTTGGGGAGATGACAGGGGTGTCATTCTCCTTGATTTTCTGGAACTTGGCCGTACCGTGACCAGCGAGCGGTATACATTGATGTACTCAAGAAAGCTTAAAGAAGCCATAAGGAGGAAGAAACCGAACAAGAATCTGAAAAGGATCCACATTCACTATGACAGTGCGAGACCACATACATCTTTGACAACAAATCAGGCGATCAGCAAATTAGGCTGGTCGATTGTTCCCATCCACCGTACAGGCCAGATCTGGCGCCCTCCGACTTTCCACCTGTTCGGTCCAATGAAGGACAGTCCCCAGGGACAACAATTTGATGACACAGACATGGTAATAGCGGCTGTGAAGAAGTGGGTACAACAGTCCACACCTGAATTTTTTCAAAGAGGATTCGAGAGTTGGGTTCAACGATGACGCAAATGCATCGCTTGTGATGGAGACTATGTTGAGACCTTTGTATAAAGAAAGAGTTACTCTACCAACATGTGCAATTTGAACGACCTCTGTCAGTTAATAGAAAGTTATGCCCACTTTTACTGTACTTTCAGAACCACCCTCATATGTTACGTACACTCCTCAGAGATGACGCACAGGTCAAAAAGACTAAGGTTTATCGCTGCAGTTTGCCGTTTCAGCGATAAACCTTCGTCGGTGTAGTTTAAGAAGTATAATATCTGACTCCGGAGAAGGAAAACGCGAGTTCGAATGCCACCATCGGCAAATTTGGGCTTGTATGCTAAAAAACATTGTGAAAACCGAAATTTGCCGGTGTTCGAACTCGCATCCTTCGGCTCCGGAGCCGAATGCTTTCCCAATTATGCTACACCGACAAGTGCGTATCACTGCTACTTACCGTCTGTATACATGTATGTCGCATCTGTAGTGAGTCACAAAGTGCTAAACTGATTGTTAAAAATAATACATAAATGTAACGTTTTTTATGCTATTCTGTCTCCCCCTCTATTAAGAGTAAGTTCTCTTTTGTCTTTTCTGTGTTACAAAATAATGAAGGGAAGTTTTTTACGCTTTCTAACCGTAAGTTGAAGAAGCGTATATGTTCTAGCTTTGTCCGTCTGTCTGTATGCCCGCACGATAACTCGCATAAAAATGGTTTGATTTCGGTGAAATTTTAGTATGTCGTAGGGCACAAACCCTATTGAAAATGGACAAAATGGGGTCTAAGGTCAAGACATAGGAGCAGGATCCATTCCATTGCACTTATGCGTCATAACTTACGTAAAAATGCTTCCATTGTGACACAACTTTAGTATGTTGTTCCGGAGGTATACTGAACCAATTCTGTTTAATATCATCGAAATGGGATTAAAGGTCAGGGCACAGGATCGAGATTTATTACACAGCCATTATCCTCATAACTTGACTAAAAATGCTTCTATTGCAACAAAAGTTTATCATGTTGTTCCGGAGGTATACTCAACAGGTTCTGTTGAAGATAATCGAAATGGGGTCAAAGGTAAAGGGCACAGGAGCGAGATTTATCCCACAGCCATTATCCTCATAACTTGAGTAATGATTTCTGGTATGTTGGAAAGCGTATTATAATCAGTGCATTGCACGATTTTACTAACTTGTTATTACTAGTCAGAATGACGTTAAACAGAAAGAAAATACTGCATTCCAGCAGGATGCTGGTCACTGATAACACGGACCTAATTTTTTTTTTTTTTGAAAATATATTTGTAGCTATATGCAGTTGATCATAAGCTTCACACGGAAATTTAGAACATTGTAAGTTCTTGTACAATACAACAGGAAACGGTTTCAAAATATGCATGACCATCTCTAGAGCTGCCAGCAACAGGAGGTCTTTTAATCAGTGAAACAGTGTCTGGCACGTGCAGATAAAAAATCCATTCCTTTAAACCGAGCATCAAAACTACGACATACCAGCGCTGCATTTCTTTTGTAGGAAAATGTGCTTTGTACTTCACCATGAAGAGAGCAAAGCAGCTCAAATTACCCAGAAGCTTCCTACCGCCGGAATTTTCGCTGTTCTCTTTGAAATTATGGTTATTTCCAATACAAAAACATCTTACGAAGTCTCCCATGTTGCATCCAAGATGCTTTAATGCTTCTCAACCTCCTGAACTACAAAAAAAAAAAAAAAAGAAAAGAAATAGAAGAAGCTTCCAATTTTTTGCTTTCTGAATCGCAAAAGCTGAAAAATCAATCATTCTCAGAAGCTTGCAACTCACGACAGATGGCAGCAGCAGTACTGGATGACAAATGCGGAATCCTGACGCTGAAGAATTGTAATTTTATTCTCACAGAAAATAAACTTTAGTTTGTTTAAAACGATAAAAAAAATTATGTACAATATGACCACACGCGGGGGTAAACGTTTGACTGAAATGCAAAATTTATTATTTGGGCAAGATAAAAGAAAAAAAAAAAAGACGCTTTACTCCCGCACGAGGGCGGTCGAAGTAAACTTACAAGGGACGGACGGATCATAACAATTGAACTTAAATTTGCAGAAATGGAGTTATGATGTGGTGAAATAACGAATGCACATCGTATGAAAAAAGTAAATTTTACGGTTAAAACAGCATTTTTTCATAGCCTGCAACAAAACTGAAGAAAACAATTAAAACTAAATTCACTGCAACAAGTGTAATATTGACTCTACAATGTAAAGTATATTAAAATTTAACTCAGTAAACTCACAAGATGGGGGCCATAGCACGGGGTGCTGACAGTTCCCACAACCCCCGCCTTGTCACGGCTAAGACTGCCTCTAGCCTCAACAAAAAAATTTCGCAATTTGTTTTTGCGGAAACTTTATATAAGGCTAACGCGTTCGGCTAGATATCGAGAGATCCGGTATTCAATTCCCCGGCGGTGACCGAATAACAATTTTTCGGTTGCTGTGTGTTGCTAAAACGTGGAAAGAGCGATATTTTTGTTTATTCACTGATGCCACGTATTTGAGGATTTTCAGTTCCTTTCTTGGTCGGATATCCTTCATTAGAAAGAACTAATTACGTCACCTTACTCGTTCAAATGACGCGCAGTCACTGAATAGAAAAATTTGGGGAGCATAATATTTTATCACGTTTTTCTCCATATCCCCGCAAAGATTTTCCCAGAAATTAGGCAACTCTTCTTCACCATTCTTTACAGCAATCAAATAAATACGAAAAGGCGAATTCACTATTGTCAATAGTTTCAGAAAGTCAGAGTAGCCGCCCCGGTGGCGCAGTGGTCTAAGGCGCTGGCCTCTAAGCATTCGTCCGTAAGGGGTCCGGGTTCGAATCCCGGTGAGGCATGGATGTTGTGTTTGTCTTACGGCACTGGCTCTCTCCCTTCCCTGGAACCAGTGACCCTAAATTAGGGACGGGCGACTGCTTATAGCCCATTGAGTTGCTCCCGGTGGTCGTTAAACCTCCAATCAAAAAAAAAAATCAGTTTCCAGAATATGGGCTGACAACAATAATCACGTGACCCCCGAAGAACCGCTGCAACTGGAGAAGTCGGGAGGTACGTCCTGTGTGTTCGAAAGATCTTCAGTCTCATTTTCTTCGAAGAAACTGTTGGTAGGAAAGCATGTTTTCTCACACTTTGTGGAACGATTCAACACGCTTTAACTTATTCAAGATTCCTTCCAACAAGATGGTACTACACAGTGACAAAGCACGCTGGTATCTAGTGCTAGCACTGGAAGCAGTTTTAAATAAAAAAAAATACAATTTGGGCAAAGGAAACAATAATGTAAGTTACGTATGAAATCGCCCATTCCTATTCGCTCTTGGAAGATAGCATGCATTCCATTGGCAAAGGTCAACAAGCGCTTCCACTTCTTATACTGGTGACAAACCTCTGCGAGTGTAATGGACTACGCATGCGCGCGAAGCGGAAGGGACAGCAGACGCAAGTGCAGCCGTAACGCACGCATAGTGCTCTGAATGTCACCAGTCGAGAGCCTGGATATATGACATATTCTTAAGTTGTGAATTTTTTTTTTTTTTTTTTTTTTTTATTTCAGTGCTTTTCTAGCGTTTGCTTAACAAGCTACCTACAGCTTGTGGACAAATGTTTTATTACCTACAGGGTTCGCGCAATTTATAAAAAGTAAATTCCAGGACTTTTTAAAAAATACTAGGAACTTAAGTTTTTTGCTAGAAGCACAATTAATACAGACATTTAACGTGTACCAGAAACATCAAACAAAGATCTTCGCTCTTTCCACGTTTATAAGTGAGTCACGGAAAAATTCTCGTTGGCTGCCACCGGGAGTCGAACCCAGGGTCTTCCAGTTACGCACCGGATATGCTTCCGCTATACCACAGCGGCCTCGAATTCCTTCAGATTCACACAGGCTAACTGCCAAGCCAATTTGGCAGGTTCCTTCTTGGAGCCCCGCACAATGCTGGGGATTCACCAAAGATGGTAAGCAGCAACTGAAGAAATAATTAGAAGGCGAACGAATAATTAATACTGACATTTAACGTGGACCAGAAACATCAAACAAAGATCCAGTTACGCTGGAAGACACTGGGTTCGACTCCTGGTGGCGGACAATGAGAATTTTTCCGTGACTCACTTATAAACGTGGAAAGAGCGAAGATCTTTGTTTGATGTAGAATCACAATACTTTGTTTGTATTTTGCAAACTGGGTTGAGAGTTACTATGCATTTAGCATTCTTATAAAGTCCTATATGAGTTGCGCTGTTACAGAGCGTTCCTGAGGAGGTTTTAGATCTTTACTGAAGTTGAAAAATTTCCCTGTGTAAAATTGCTAATATAAAACATGTATGAAGCCATCTGGAACATAGCACAATGATAGTAGTACAAAAAAATCTTCATGGCATAGAAGATTCCCTATTCCAGAATCGTTTATTCCCACGCACACTGGCAGCAGAGAGGCCAGATATCAACCTTCTTCAATGAGGAAAACGCGTGTTAGAAAGAACGGCATCTTGGATCAGCGGGAAGGTTTCCACACGTTGTTGTCACTCCAATTGCTATGCCAAAAATCAAGGTGGCTGGAAATACAGCACTCGAACCTTGCACTCCAGGTCACATGAGATGAAAGACGTGCTATCACGTCTTCATAAACCATGGAAGGAAAAAAGACCCAGAATTATTCCAGGACTTTTCACAAAAATATGAAATACCAAGGACTACTTTACAGGCCTGGAAACAGGATAGATCAAATTCGAGGACTTTTCTATGATTCCAGGGGGCGTGCGAACCTTGTACTTAGAGTATTATTTTGATTTATTTCTGCTTTCAATATCTGTTTAAAATAATCAGAATGAACAGTAGATCTATGTCAAACCCTTCAAATATTAGTGTCGTACTTGAGTGTGCCCAGGCGGTTACGGATTTGATGAAATTTCAATTTTCTGCCAGACATTATGATGAAGAAAATGAAACAATTGAAAAAGGAAGACACACTCCTTCGTTACGCATTAGGAAAAATCTAAAAATGTAAACAGTCACTTTTCACGATTCTCAGCATTCCATTGCTATCTGGCAGCGAATAGCAAACCAACTTGTCTACTCTGTTAACCGTAACATCTTTTTTTCCCCTTTTGCCAGAAACAACGCTTGGATTAAATAGAGTATTCACCATTTACGTACTTTAAGAGTCCTTTAAAACTCCGCGTGAAATAATTCATTGGCATGTTAATTCCGTACCGGATTTGATTCTGTTTAGAAAAACCAGAATAAAATTTTGTTTGAGCTCAGCGTTTGATAAAAACATTAAAAAACGTAAGGAAGCTGTAAAAATAACCGGTATTTTGTCAGCACCTAAATCGATTCAGTCTTCGGTCTAGACAAACAAGATTTACTATTCAGAGACCACACTGTGAATTTGAAGTTTCTGAGAATAAAAATAAGTACTTTTCTATTAACGCGCAGTTACACACCGGCGTTCAGCACTTTCTTCCAGCTCTAATAAAAAAACATTTCTGTAAAAAAAAAAAATAAGAAAAATCCTTCTTTCTACGATTCTGTTATAGAGGGCTTTGCTGCAAAGATGCACCTCCGTGTCGATGTGAAATATAGGAGAATGAAGTAACGTCTCCCTTCCTCTACCTTCATTTTTTTTTTTTTTTTTTTTTTTTTTTTTATCCATCTTCAGTTTCTTTGAGTGATAAATGATCACCGCAGTTCTGGTGTTATAGGTTTTTCTAAGCAAGAGCCTTGAAAAGGTATAAAAGAAATTTGAAAATGTTGAATACTTTTGTAAAATTTATGTTTTGAAGAAACAAAAGAAATTCCTTAATAATGACTAATTTAAAGTTGAACTGGTGACATCAGAAAGAAATGAGTTGCAGATAATAACATATTTTATCGCACTGCAAAAATCGTAAAGCATATGAAAATCGAACTTCTCTTTCGACAGCTGTATCTGTCTATAAAAGTCCTCATTTTAAATTAAGTTAAATCCCCACAACGGAGACCAGTGTTTCAGTATGCAAAACGTAGATCAACAGCTTTATTTTCTGAGGATCCTTGGTGCATCCATTTGAAACTCGCAATGATGAATATTGGTGATACATTTAGGATTCTGTTTCGCTGCAAAATAGTGGAGCCGCATAGTTATGTCCATGAGATTTATCAATTTTCAAATAGAGCATGCGTGTGTCAGTCGTGAAATGCGAAATCAATTTTTCATCCAGACCGAAAGTAAACAAAATACCCTTCTCTGGTGGGATCAAGGTTCAACTTTGGCTGTACCAAGAAGCAGCACGGCAACACTGTACCTATTCCCTCAGAGTCAGGGCCGGATTAACGGGGGGGGGGGTCTATATAGGCGCTATCGCCTTGGGGCCGATCACTACAAAGGGCCCAGGAGGCATACCTGGGTAAATAACAGAGAGAGAAGGGTTTATAAAATAGTTTTAATTTTGCCTCGTTTGATTTCCACTTGGTTAGAAACAGAGGCTTGGAAGTCTTTTAGATTTCAAGGCAGTAACTTGCCAAGTGTAAAGGTTTAATGTACCTGTGTACAGTGCGGTCGGCGAGACGCTTTCAGCTTTTTAACTACCATCCACCCACGCCTCCCAATTTGCACTTGGAACTGTTAATGGTGGAAGCCCCTGTGGCTTCATATTGCATAACAAAGAAGATGCACAAAGAAAAGTATACAATTCCCTGATTTGTCTTGGATTTTCTAATGCGTTAGAAAATCCAAGACAAAATCTAGGAATCTTAAGTTTTCAACTCATGTTCTTATGAGAACAATGGAAAACTCAGTGACCTATTATGAAAACTTTGCAGATAATTTTTTGGTTTGAAGAATACACTACATACACTATCTTGACAAAAGTCACCGGACACCCCTTCAAAAGAAAATGAACGGGTCCGCTGCGTTGTTAAGATGCGCGATATAGCTGTAAACGGTATAAAAACAAGCCTGCAGCTGACCGCGATCATATCGCACTGTGAGGTTGAGAGAAAATGTCGCGGCGAAAGAGAACTGACTTTGAGAAAGGAAAGATTGTCGGGTGTTATATTAGTGGGTTGTCCATAAGAGAAACTGAGAGGCGTTTAAACATGCCCAAGTGAACTGTTTTGGATGTACTGAATAAATGGAAGACATATGGCGTGCCTGAAGCAGCAAAACGTACCTGCAAACCAAAGAAAATCAGTGATAGAGGACGTTGAAGCCTCAGAAGACTCGTTACAGCTAATCGCCGGAGTACTGCACAAGACCTCAGTGTACAGGTGAGTAAAAATGCTGGAACCTTGGTATGTACACGCACCATTCGCAGAGAACTTCATTCCATGGGTTACCGTGGTCGTGCGGCTGCTCATAAGCCTTTCATCTCCACTCGGAATGCTACTCGTCATTTAGCATGGTGTAAAGAACATTTATCATGGGTCGTAGATCAATGGAAACGGGGCCTATGGACTGATGAATCCAAATACATGATCCATCTGTCTGATGGCCGTGTGTGGGTGTGGCGGCAGCCCGAGGAACGCTATTTGCCACAGTATACTGTTTTTACGGTCAAGTTTGGAGCTGGCAGTGTACTCGTGTGGGGGTGTTTTTTGGGCTATGTTATCGTGGACAAAACCTGTTAACCAGCACGTCTACCTCGATATTCTGGACAATTATGCGCTACCAACTCTGTGGCAATACCGAGCCTTGTTGGTACCAGCAGGATAATGCATCGAACCATAAAGCAAGCTCTGTTACGGTGTGGTTTGACGATAATTCCATATCATGTGTGGACTGGCCAGCACTGAGCCCTGACCTTAATCCCATAGAGCACCTATGGGATGAATTAGACCGCCGCATAGGAAGTTTGGAACCAAGGCCTACTACTAAGCAACAGTTAGCGGCAGCATTATGTACTGAATGGAAGCGCATATCTATCGCTGTGTTCCAAAACCTTGTCGAAAGCATGTCTCGAAGGGTCAGTGCATGAGTTAAGGCCAAAGATGGACCGACACCGTACTAATGTATGTCAATAAATGCTATGTTGTGGTTCTCTTCTAGGTGTCTGGTGACTTTTGTCAATATAGTGTATATTAATTATCACAAGCATATTGCTACAGTTTCGTTTTTTAACGAACTTCATAGTGATTCCACGTCAGAGTACATTTAAGGATATTTTGAAGCCCCAGTATTAGTGTCACATCTAGGGTTCCACTATGGGTGGATAAATAAAAATACCCTGGAGAAAGCATTCCCAAAATATGATGAGGAAGCCATAAAAATATCCCCGCCGTATTGAAGTGTGTATCCCATGATTCATAGACGAATCAGGGGTAGCAAGAAAATGTAAAAATGCATGGTTGAAAAATGGATACCTGTTCAGTTCTTCTTTAATCCAATCCCCCCTCCCCCCGCTCGTTCATCTTATTGAAATTATATCGAAGTAGTGGGCAAAATAATATGATCCAAATATCAAGATTCAAACGAATTTTTAATGTATGAAAATTTTCCCCAATTATAGATGTGTAAAAAAACATCTGCAATGCTTTCAAAAGACTTGGGGATGGACTGGAGGCAACTATATTTTTTGCCGTCTCCTCCTAAAAAAGTGGAAAAATATGGAAAAACAATTCCACAAGACAGTTTCTTATAGTTTTCGATGTGCTATCTGCAAAAACAAAACTGCTTAACTCTGCCAATTCTTCAAGCATCCTGCATAACTCTGGGCCCCCTTGAAAATGCGGGGCCCGGGGCTACATCCCCTCTTAAATGGGCTCTGTTCCTCGTCATACGTTCTTTGGGAACCCGCTAAGTCCTTAATGCGGCCCTGTTCAGAGGTGTAACTACCAGATTATGTATAAAAGAATCAAAGAACCATCTATTTTTAATAATCTATAATTCAAATTTTAACGTATAGTCGCAAAAAAAAGTGTAACTTAGTAATACGTATAACCGAACTGAAAACTCGATTATACGTACGGTAAAATACCAGGACTAATGAAGTGAAAAACACATAACTGAAAATCGCATAACCAAAGTTCCACTGTATGTGGTTGTGTTCTATAATATTCTAGAAACAAATTTTTTGACAACAAAATGTGAAAATTTGTCCTTAAAATGGAAAAAAGAGAGAAAAATCTGCGAGAGAAACCACGTAAAAAACCCTTGTACCGCGACTCTCACTTTCAGTGATTTAAAAAATAAGAAGAAACAAATGGAAACGTAGCACGATAACAGAACATCGTTTTAACGCCATTTTTTCACCATGTGTTTCCTCGTATACTTCCCATTGTAAGATTCTGGTAACAGTAGCAAAAAGATCGCACCTCCCCACACTGGTACTACATCCACACGTAAGGCAGTGGTGCCCAATCTTTCCATGGGTGCAACCCCAATGAATAACTATTTTATTATGAAGACCCAATTTCAGTATGAAAATAAAACAAGTGGTAAAGCATTATAATTATATATGTATTTTTAAAAGAAATTGATTTTATATTCACCAATATTAGTTACATTTATTATTTAAAAATTTCAAACCATTTTATCTAACTAAAAATAATATGTAGGAAATGTTGAAGCAAAAACTAAACACAATTACTGGGAAGAAAAACTACACAACCTTGGTTTGACAGTGGGGACGTATATTTTACTTTAACTTTCATTTTTAGTTCCTTTTCCTATGTAAATTTGAGTTTCTTCTCTTTTGCACTTTCCAAAATTTACGTGATATCTTCTCTCACACATGAATGCAGGTTGGCAACACCATGAGGTCAGTAAGTAAGTGACGTATGTATGTGATAAGAACAAGATAAGATATACACGATCGAGTCACATTATTGTGACCACCAGCTAATATCCAGAGTAACCGCCGTGTGAAGCACGGAAAGCAGCTAGACGGGCTGGGAGGGACTCAATAAGGTGCTGGAAGGGGTTTACTGGTATGTGGAGCCATGCTGCAGTGCATCTGCCAGCTGCTGGAGGGTGCGCGGTGGGCGACACATAGAGCGAACATCACGATCGAGGTGATCCCACAGATGCTCAATTGGGTTTAAGTCTGGGGTATTAGAGGGCCAAGGAAGTACTTTGAAATCTTCATCGTGCTCGTCCAACCACTCTCGAACATTTCTATCTGTGCGACACGTCGCATTATCGTGCTGCAAGGTCCCATCTGCCCCAGGAAAGTCAATCAGCATGTATGGGTGTACGTGGTCTGCAAGGATGCCAAATATTCTTAATAAGTGCAAGGATGGATTCATAACGAATTCGGTCCATAGTGCCTTCCACAGGTATAAGTGGACCTACGGAATGTCACGAAAACATTCCCCAGACCATAACGCTGCCCCCACCAGCTTGTGTTCGTTCAGCAATAGTTCACGAGTGTTTGTACTCCAACGTTTCTCACCTTATACGTCAACGTCCATCCGGCCGCCCCGGTGGCGCAGTGGTCTAAGGCGTTGGCCTCTGATCGTTCGTCCGTAAGGGGTCCGGGTTCGAATCCCGGTCAGGCATGGATGTTGTGTTTGTCTTACGGCACTGGTTCTCTCCCTTCCCTGGAACCAGTGACCCTAAATTAGGGACGGGCGACTGCTTATAGCCCATTGAGCTGCTCACGGTGGTCGTTAAACCTCCAATCAAAAAAAAAAAAAAAAAAAAAACGTCCATCCGTTCGATGAAGCAGAAAACGTGACTCATCGGAGAAGGCAATCCTCTGCCAATCAGCGGAGGTCCAATTCCGATACTACAGTGCAAATGTAAGCCTTTTCTACCGATGCACCTTCATTAGCATAGGTGCAGTGAACATCCTTCTGCATCGGAGCACCATACGCATCACGGTTCCCCGAACTGTCGTTTTAGACATACTTCCTGTACCCTCCCCCCTTGGTTCATTAGGCCAGTGAGTTGCTACACTGTAGCGTGTCGATCGACCCTCACGCACCTTCGAAGCCGACGTTCACCTCACACACCAATGGCACGTGGTGCTCTGCAGTTTCCACGTCGCTTATTCGCAATGGTGCCATTTCTCCAATCACAATGCACTTTAACCACAGCAGCACGTGGACAGTTCACAAACTGCCCTGTTTCAGAAATACC
The DNA here is from genome assembly GCA_039090855.1 of Macrothele yani. Taxonomy (NCBI): domain Eukaryota; kingdom Metazoa; phylum Arthropoda; class Arachnida; order Araneae; family Macrothelidae; genus Macrothele; species Macrothele yani. The sequence continues at coordinate 164,085,202 of CM077002.1, forward strand.
GCCACCCTTGGCCCGAAAGCCGATAATTATCCCTTTTTGCAAATCTGATAAATCGCTCCTTTTATTCATGACATCAACGAGTGATATGTTTTCAAAAAAAGTCATTTTCTTGTAGGACTTCCGTCCACAGTGAGTACAGTTTTGGTCCCAGCCACCTACAGCGAGATCGCCTTTTGGGCAGGACACAGAAACGGAAGGAATGAGAGCAAGTCTAGCGACTTTGACAGAACAGTTTGTAGTGAGATTAGAGTAACTCAGTAGATGGCGCCACCGTACAAGTACGATATTGCACATAGAGGTGAGAGAATTTCAGGGGGGCATAGGAAAGGATACCTATTTAACCAGTGGGTCCAGCCTGGGGGCCGTCACTTAACGTGCTCGTCCGATGCACGGCGGATATTCAGCGATTGTTAGCAAATCACATCATTTCTGAAAGATCAACCCAGGTTCGAACCTGGGGACCTTGCAACGATAGCCTGAACTGCTAACCTCTAAGCCATCCGCTGCTCATGTTTTCAGAATGCCTACAACACACCTTATATACCCTCCGAGCTAGCTCACGGCATGTGCGTTCTTTCATTGGCTACGCGCTGTTGACGTCAAAAGTAGGAGGTGGTCACAATAACGTGACTCGACTGTGTATAATGGCTACGCAGTAGCTGTGAGAAGAGGGATTTTGAATGTGAATGTTAATACTCCTTTTGGATACGAGATTGCTTAATTGCCGTTAAAGTATTGTTGAAGGATACGAGTCCTACTTTAATGAAAGTGTTGTGTTTCATAGTTAATGGTCATTGGGGATATTAACCCAAGTTTAGTTGTTCTCACCATGTTGAAGTGAACATGATTAAGTGCCTATTGATAGCAATAAAGGATTAGCTGTAAGTAAACCTTCTTGAACTTTATTTGAGTGACTCGCATTTCACTGTAGGTGAAGTTTTGATTTATGTAGTGTTTCAGTAAGTCAGCTACACACAAACGCTACACAGTCTTTATGTGAAATTTGAGCCGTAATCTTGGGAATTATGCTCTCCATTTTTAGCACGCCTTTTTAGATCGTGCTTCTGTTATCAGTTTGTCCGTCCGTCCGTCTGTACCCACGATATCTCTGCAACTATTAGTCCGATTTAAAAAATTATTTTTACATTCGGAAGCTTGAAATATGCAAATGATGATCCTTCACTTCGTTTTTTCTTTACGATGTACAATTTTGCCGCTAGAGGGCGTAAATGCAGATGGTGTCGAATTCAAAAATAAGTTTTATTCCACATATTTGCTTCTAAACATCCGATTGAAAAAAAAATTTTATCTTTCGATTCCATTTATGTCGAAGAGTATTTTAGATATACTTACTTTTTCACATTACGCATAGATTTTTCGCTAGGGGGCGTAAAAGTAAATTACATTTTTCCCGATAACTCTTTTTCTAAAACTCCGATTTAAAAACATTTTTCTTCGGCGGATACATCTTCTGATGTAAAATCATTTGCATATAATTTCAAATTTTTGGTAAAGAATACTTTGGCCACCAGGGGGCGTAAGTGTTAATTTTTGCTTCTGATGTATTTGCCATAAAATCGGAGCTTCTAAATTATCGATTGAAAAAATTCTTTCGTGGACTGATGCCACTCACATCGATAAACCTTTTCGGAATATTTTCTTCTTAAAATATTGCACAGTTTTTCCGCCAGGGGGCGTAGATGTACATCTTATTTTTGTCAATATCTCTACTTCTAGGAGTCCGATTTGAAAAATTCCTTCTTTGTTGGATAGTGTTTTCCGTGTGACATGTTTTTCATATAATTTCAAAATTTTCAAGTAATTCATAGACTTTCCGCTAGGGGGCGTAGCGGTAAATTGCGTTTCCCCCTATATCTCTGCTTCTAAATCTCCGATTTGAAAAATTCTTTCTGCACCGGATACAGCTCCTGATGGGAAATCCTTTGCACATAATTTCTAATTTTTGTAAAAACATTGTTTGGCCACCAGGGGGCATAAATCTTAATTTCCGCTTCTGTTGTATTTGCAACAAAATATGAGATTCTAAATTCTCGATTGAAAAAAACGTCTTTTGTTGACCGTTACTAGTCATGTCGACAAACCTTTTAGAAACGTTTTCTTCTTAAAATAGTGCATGGTTTCTACGCCAGGGGGCGTAGATGTATTTTTGTCAATATCTCTACTTCTAAGAGTACGATTTGAAAAGTTCCTTCTTTGTTGGATAGTGTTTCTAGTGTGACATGTGATTCATATAATTTCAAAATTTTCAAGAAATTCATAGACTTTCCGCTAGGGGGCGTAAATGTAAATTGCGTTTCCCCTATATCTCTGCTTCTAAATCTCCAATTTGAAAAATTCTTTCTGCACCGCATACAGCTCCTGGTGGGAAATCGTTTGCACATAATTTCTAATTTTTGTAAGAAATGGTTTCGCCGCCAGGTGGCGTAAGTCTTAATTTTCGCTTCTGTTGTATTTGCAGCAAAATATGAGCTTCTAAAATCTCGATTGAAAAAAAAGTCATTTGTTGACCGATGCTACTCATGTCGACAAACCTTTTAGGAAAATTTTCTCCTTAAAAAAATACATGGTTTCTGCGCCAGGGGCGTAGATGTATATCTTGTTTTTGTCAATATCTCTACTTCTAAGAGTACGATTTGAAAAGTTCCTTCTTTGTTGGATAGTGTCTCCGATGTGAAATGTTTTTCCCATAAATTCAAAACTTTCAAGTAAATCATAGACTTTCCGCTAAGGGGCACATAGGTAAATTGCGTTTTATGCATTATTTCTGCTCCTAAAGCTCCGATTTGAAAAATTCTTCCTGTATCGCTTACAAGACTTGATGGAAAATATTTTTTTACATAATTTCTAATGTTTGGTAAAGAATGGTTTGGCCACCAGGGATCATAAGTGTTAATTTCTGCTTTCCTAAGTATTTGTTATAAAATCTGGGTTCCTGAAAACTCCACTAATTTTTTTTTTCTGGGACCGATACCGCTTATATGGATACACCTTTTGAGAATACTTTCTTCCTAAAATAATGCATGGTTTTCCCACCAGGGGACGTAAAGTCATATCTTATTTTTGTCGATATCTCTGTTTCTAAGAGTTCGTAAGCTCACGATTCCGTTTACAGCAATATCTGAGGGATTAAAAACCCGATTGAAAAATCTTCTTTCTTTCGTCAGATCTATTGTTTTCCATACCGGTTCCATTGACTTTGAATAGCTTTGGTAAATTTCATTTGCGTCAGAACGAATTCAAAAGATGTGCTTATTACACCCGAAAATTCGGTGTCATCTTTCTTGTTGGTTTTATACTTGAGATCGCAACTCTGAGATCATCTTCTATTTTAGGCTGGTGTTTGGTCTTGATTGGGATGAGAGAACAGAAAAGGCAGTTTCGCATTGGTGTGTTGACGCAAAAAGAAATAAATATTGCAGTGCTCTTTTCTCTAATAGTATATGTTTATTCTGCCCGGGTAGCCAAACTTCAGTCAATATCGATGTTCTGAACTTGATTCGTAGAGTTTCATCTGTAGATATTTCAATTAACCCCTCCTTTTCTTTCAGAGTTAGTCTTGAGGCGGAATCAATGTTAAATGAAAATGGATCTTCAACCCAGCAAACATCTTCATCAGGAACAAAGATTGGATATTATCTAATTCTAATCGTATTCTTTTGGTATCCACTCTTTTTTTTAATTAAAAAAAGAGGGGGGAGAAACTGGCTACCCCTTACTAAACTCTCGCGACCCCAAAAAGTGTCCTGACCCAAAGGTTGCGCACCCCTAACGTAAGGTAATCCATGGCGATGACCCAGAGTTTCTCAAGAATCGAGTGATTTATAAGAAACTGTAGCCATCACAATCCCCAGACTACGGTTTTCATCTTAAGCAGCAGGGCTGAGTAAGATTGCGCACATTTGACTCACTGAAGGCAAAACCTACAAATGAAATGATGCTAGTGACAGGGAGATATTGAGACACACCACCAACAACGTTCAGCGTCCCATCCCTTTCTGCCAGGCTGAGAGCGGTAGCTACTTCGACAACATTGTGCGACACCACATTTATCATCATGAAGTAAAGTATGTCCCTACAATATTATCCCATTCCGTCCGTCAGCTTACAATCTGCCGCCACATTCGTGGGTTTCGTTCTATTGCTGCTATCAATCTTTGGTGAATCCCCAGCATTGTGCGGGGCTCCAAGAAGCAGCCTGCCATGTGGTTTGGCAGTTAACCGTATGTGAGTCTGGAGAATTAGAGGCCGCTGTGATACAGTGGTAGCATGTCCGGCGCGTAACTGGAAGACCCCTGGGTTCCATTCCCGGTGGCGGCCGATTATAATTTTTCCGTTACTCACTTATAAACGTGGAAAGAGCGATGACTTTAGTTTGATGATTAATCTAATTATTTTATTTTTTATCACGTTAATAATAAATAACATGTTAATGTTTCATTTTAATGATTTGTGCATTATGTACACCATTTGGCTCTTATAACCGCAGCTCTAATTAGCATGATAAGGAAATGAAGTTTAAAAATGAATCCGCAATGTGGAGACAACTGTAACAATTGCAAAGAACCAGACAGTTCTAAAAGCATTAGCATGGTATACTAGTATAAATTAATTGATTAATACATCTGATAAGCATTTTCCGTCGGAATGTGTAATAGTTAGTTTATCTGTAGTTAAAAAAATTGTCTCTACCGGAATCGTGGAATTTTCGAAAAGCGATTTTAGCAAATGTATATGAAGCAATGTTTTAACCATTTGACAACAGCTACATTTCGATAAATGTCAGCTAACGAAATAAAAATACACTGCTGCTAAAACCAATTCAGTTAGTGGCATGTAATAAATAAGAAATGGTACAAAAGAATTCTTCCGAAATACTTTCTCCTCACATTGATGCTCACATATATTTAATTACAAAGCCTCAATAACGTTATAGAGACGACAAGAGCAGAAAGAAATCGGAAAAGACAATATACCACCGAGAATAATAACTTTGTATTTCTCTCTATAAAAAACCCGTTTACTTAAGTCATGCCTTAGAGCAAATTGCCCCGAAAGATTTAGGTAAACCAGTCTCTAAATAGTACGTAAGGGGCAATTTGAAAAATTTTCCAATACGCCACAGAGCTTCTTTGTTTAATCTTTACGCCCCAGTCTAGACGATCTCTCTTCATTTTCGCTAGTCGATTGTCTGAACGTGCGTTCGTATAAAGATTTTAACATGGGGTTTGTGAAATTGTTTCTCAATTATATTGTAATTAGCGTATAGCCCGTCCTAAGAAGGTTGTTTTTAAACTTTAAATAAATATTAACATATAGGGGATGCTGCCCGTCCTATAACAGAGTGAAATTTTTAATGGAAACAGACTGAAAACAAATGAAATAGACGCCGGATTTCTGTAAGAAAATAAAAAAAAAAACTCATTCATGTTAGAACTAAAAATTACATATTATTTATTTCCGTTTTTCAAAAGACCTCGAGATAGATAACATTTGCCGCCCCCGGTGGGGCTTTGGCCTATGCTATGGCTTCTGATCATTCGTCCGAAAGGGATCTGGATTCGAATCCCGGTGAGGCATGGATGTTGTGTTTGTCTTATGACACTGGCGCTCTCTCTCTTCCCTGGAACCAGTGGCCCTAAATTAGGGACGAGCGACTGCTTATAGCCCACTTGGAGTTGCTCACGGTGGTCATTAATCCTCGAATAAAAAAAAATAATAACATTCTGTGTAAAATATTTGTTGTTTAAAAATTGTAGATTTATAAAAAAAATAATAACATTCTGTGTAAAATATTTGTTGTTTAAAAATTGTAGATTTGAGCGTTTAGATGGATCGATATTTTGCAAAATGTGTAATATAACCACCACTAAACTCGGAAAGTTGTTTTTGTGTAAACCTACCTTAATAACTTTTACTTTGATTTTTCGCGTTAAATTACTTTTTCTTCGGCACACTTGTTAATCCCTTCAGGGCTTGTTTTGGACTGTCCTATTGGACGGTTAGTTTGAAACTTCATAGCGGTGCTTTTTCTACAAAATAATGCGCCATCTAGTATTACAAATCGGAACTATCTAAATTCTGGACAATGTGCTACTGGGGCGACATCTGCTTTTAATAGATGCAATCTTGCTCACTTTGACATCTCAAGATTTCAGTTTTTATTGTAGGTTAGAGCGTTTAGATCGATCAATATTTTGCAAAATTTTTAATATTAACAGCACTAAACTCGGAAAGTTCGTTAAATTAAAAAAGTAAAAAACAATTAAAGCGTAAAAATTAATATTCGAATTGTGCTAAATTAAATTAATATGCAAACGCAACTTGCCGAGATATTCATATTTTAATCGAATTTTATAGCTCGCATAAATAGAACTCTTCATTACAATCCAATGTTTTTAAATTAGCACGCGATCACCTTGACATCTCAATGTGATCTCGTGCAAACTCAAGTTGCTGTGATATTAAGAATTCAATTCGAATTTTGTAGATGGGGAAAAACGGAACTCCAGTTATTAATAATCCAATGTTTTTAAATTAGCACGCGATCACCTTGGCATCGCGAGAGCACACACGAATTGATTGATAATTGATGACGCAACAATTCAGACGTTGGTGTGACGTAAAGTGTTCCAGAGAGACAGACAGGTCTGATTGTTTATATTATTAATTGCGGTCATTGTTAATAACGTCTGATAATGACTTTTAATGTAATAGACGAGTGGTTAATAATGTTTAATTTTATAAATTTTTAACAACTTATTAAAACTTAGAAACTTTCAGTTAATACAGTAATAATACTTAATTTGAATGCATAAATACTTGCATTTTATTAAAGCTCAGAAAGTTGCAAATATGAGGAAACCTTTTTTTGAATGCAGATATTTCTTTTTTCAATTGGTGCCTGTGTGTGCCCTTAGTTAATCACAGTTGCTGACACTTTCTTTTGAGGGTCAGATTTCAGAGCCCGCTAGGCGCCGGAGTTTATTGGCACTAATTAGTTTTTATGGCCAGTGTCTGCATTCGAAGTAACAGTGGTTCTAACGGGTTGAAATTTTATGATGGAGAGGGTTTGAGGGACAAAACTCTGACCTTCGTTCAAACGGCGATCAACTTCCCTAGAAGGGAAAAATGGAGAAGTAAATAGAAAATGAGTTCGGAGAACGAGAGAAGAGGTTGATGTTTTGGGACAAGTTGACGTAGATGTCTCGGAGATAAAAGAGTAACCCTACGACTAACGGGTAGTGGAGTGCGACCAGGCGAAAATTAATTATTTCAAGATTCAGTGTCATTCAGTACCTTTACACTTACGTGCATGATTTGCTGTACAAAACCTGAAATCATTTCGCTGCGATACCTGCTTGAAGAATTAGGTAAATAAAGTGAACGAGCAGCACTATTACGGTTGAATTAACATTCAACACTCTGTATGCTTTTATTTGGTTTCAAATAGGATCTGCAATTAGTTTAAGAAGTACTTGGACGTACAGTGCTATAAAATAAAAGCTCCGCTTTTCATTTAATATTGTACGTCAGAAGTTGATGTGGTTCACACTGTTACTTTTACCATATCACCCCTGACACAACCTGATTGTTTTCTATTACCCCTGACACAACCAGATTGTTTTCTATTACCCCTGACACAACCAGATTGTTTTCTATTACCCCTGACACAACCAGATTGTTTTCTATTACCCCTGACACAACCTGATTATTTTCTATTACCCCTGACACAACCTGATTGTTTTCTATTACCCCTGACACTACCTGATTGTTTTCTATTACCCCTGACACAACCAGATTGTTTTCTATTACCCCTGACACAACCAGATTGTTTTCTATTACCCCTGACACAACCTGATTGTTTTCTATTACCCCTGACACAACCTGATTGTTTTCTATTACCCCTGACACTACCTGATTGTTTTCTATTACCCCTGACACAACCTGATTGTTTTCTATTACCCTGACACAACCTGATTGTTTTCTATTACCCCTGACACAACCTGATTGCTTTCTATTACCCCTGACACAACCTGATTGTTTTCTATTACCCCTGACACAACCAGATTGTTTTCTATTACCCCTGACACAACCTGATTGTTTTCTATTACCCCTGACACAACCTGATTGTTTTCTATTACCGCTGACACAACCTGATTGTTTTCTATTACCCCTGACGCAATCAGATTGTTTTCTATTACCCTGAGACAACCTGATTGTTTTCTATTACCCCTGACACAACCAGATTGTTTTCTATTACCCCTGACACAACCAGATTGTTTTCTATTACCCCTGACACAACCTGATTGTTTTCTATTACCCCTGACACAACCAGATTGTTTTCTATTACCCCTGACACAACCTGATTGTTTTCTATTACCGCTGACACAACCTGATTGTTTTCTATTACCCCTGACGCAATCAGATTGTTTTCTATTACCCTGAGACAACCTGATTGTTTTCTATTACCCCTGACACAACCAGATTGTTTTCTATTACCCCTGACACAACCAGATTGTTTTCTATTACCCCTGGCACAACCTGATTGTTTTCTATTACCCCTGACACAACATGATTGTTTTCTATTACCCCTGACACAACCTGATTGTTTTCTATTACCCCTGACACAACCTGATTGTTTTCTATTACCCCTGACGCAACCTGATTGTTTTCTATTACCCCAGACACAACCTGATTGTTTCCTCGTGCCTCAGAAATAGGAATTTCCTTCTCTATGTCATACGTTACCTGAGTTTGTATCTTCGCTACATACATTTGTTCTGTTTCTGCTGCAATGTGCAGAAATTCCTGGCTTTCTCTAACCTTTTACCTTTCTAATTGTTCCAGCCTTTCTCTTTCTAACTGTTTCAGCCTTTCTATTTCTAATTGTTCTAATCTTTCTCTTTCTAACTGTTTCAATTTTTCTCTTTCTAATTGTTCCAACCTCTCTCCTTCTAATTGTTGCAATATCTCTCTAACTGACATGGATACGGTATTTCCGCGTCCGTATGTCGAACTGCAAAACTTATTCGAATTCGGCAGCCAGGACAAAGGAAATGACGATTCGTTCTTTTTTTATAAATATTATTATTATATTTTATTTGCTTTTCTCATTTATAGCAATAACATCTACAGCATGGTCCAGTTGTCACCACGGACATGAGGTCAAGTAAAGACATAGTCCACTCATGGTTTAAAAATCGTCGTACGATACGATATGTATCAAGAATCACTGCCTCTTGGATTTTGATTTTGGGCCTCGGGTGTTGTAGACTTAAAGCATCAAGCCGAGTTATAAGAGTCTGAGGAATTTATACCATTTGCAGAGATAACCAGTGGACGACGTAAATGAGCTGTTTTCAGCTTCCACGTCTGTTTAATTTCTGCAGACAGTTCCACATACTTGTTGATTTTTGTTGAATAGGTAGATTTTTGTTGAATAGGTAGTGCAACACCAACAAGGACACGAGATAGCAAAGCCATATTTACTGGACACATAACAACAGATACAAAGATGAAACGATTGAGCTTACAGGCCAGTGCGACTTGCTGAACGCACAGACATCAATAGTTCGTGTGGCCCCCATGGCTGGCAATAACGGTCGCTACACGCCGCGGCATCGAATGAAAGAGGCTTTGGATGTGGGCTTGGGGTATGTCGGTCCAAGGCTGCTTCCACACGTTGCCACAGTTCATCAGGCGTAGCCGCGGGTGGTGCTTGCCGGGCCACTCGGTTGCCGATCAGCGACCAGACGTGTTCGATGGGCGACATATCGGGAGAACAGGAAGGCCACGGCAGCAGTTACACCTGGTGGGCCTTGAAGAATTGTTGCACGATGCGTGCCACGTGCGGGCGCGCATTGTCCTGTTGAAACGTGGCCGCTGACAGGTCCTGCAAGTAAGGGAGGACTACAGGCTCCAAAACCTCGGAGATGTAGCGGTGGCTGTTGAGTGTACCGGCGATACGTACCAGAGGGGTGCGCGTGTCATATCCAATTGCGCCCCAAGCCATAACGTCAGGCGACGGACCGGTATGGCGATGCATAATGCAGGCGTCATACAGTCTCTCGCCGCGGTGACGCCACACGCGGATCCGACCATCAAGGTGTTGCAGGCAGAAGCGGAATTCGTCGGAGGAAACAATGTCGTGCTATTCCATAGTCCCGTTGCCGTGTTTAACGGCCCTCTGCCGCCGCACTCGCCGGTGGTGTAACGTCAATGGTAATAGGAGCAATGGACGCCGTGCGACAAGTCCCCACTCCTGCAGACGACGTCGAACGGTACGTGCTGACACGGTTGTTGCGCAACACACCCTAATTCCTGCGCAAATGTTCGTGATGTTGCGGTGCGAGCCGTCAATTCCCACCGCACAACATGCCGATCCTCTCTTTCGGTGGTGTGCCGCGGTTGCGGCAATCGCTCACGTCGGTCCGTCCGTCCCTCCTGTACCCACCGAATCCATGCTCGCCTGACTGTGGCTGGATGTCGTCCCACACGGGCGCCGATGTCTCGGTACGATAAAGCTCTGTCGCGATACGCCACTATTAGTGCCCTGGCGAACTCCGAAACGTGCTGGAATGACTGCCGTATTCTGCGACGAGGCATCAGGGAGCTTCCCACGCACAGGTCCGGCAGCACAACACACTTCCACTACTTACACCCTGTCTTCTGTGCACCCTTCTTATAGTGCTTCTTGGTGGCGTGCCGGGCGCGCATGATTTGCATATGCCCCGCAATGCTAATCGTTTGCGTGTCCTACCGCGGGCGACGCATGCTGCGAATTTCAGGCCAATCGGATGCTTCCTTCTTGGTGTTGCATTTTGGGTGACCAGGAGTGTAGTATCACTATAGTAGCATCACTACTGACATTTTTCTGTCAAGCAGTGTATATAGTATCACTACTCACAGTTCGTCACCTCTCTTCTACTGCCATTATATAGTAACTCAAACTCATTGTCATTTTTTGACCTGGTTTGAACGATCTTGACTCAAATCGTTAGTAAACTTTGGAATAACCGGACTGTTGAATTCTGGTTATTTCAAAGTTTATTTATGATTTGGGTCGAGATCATGTATACTAACTCAAAGAAATTTTTATTGTTTTCCCATTTCGACTGTTTAAAACGTTCTGACTAAGCCACCTGCATGTTCTCCGGCATCAAAGACCGTAGTTGGACTGGAGCTGAGGGTTTAGTAATCAGGACTAGAGGTCCCTTGTTCTCACAGTTTTCCTTTGAGTTTAATTGTTCTGGTTTGGACAGTAATGCCCTTGCAAAAAATGCGCAGCAATGTTTACTTTGCTTTTAATCGGCTAAATCCTATGTTGCAATAACTCACTCAGTACTTGCGACGAGAAATAAATTTAGTCTTAGACGGCGTTTTGAGAGTTATTTATGCATACACCGTCTGACAATAAAATTCCAGCACAGCTGCTGTTATGAGGAAAGTTTAACGCACTGAGTCTAACTGTGGTTCTGGTTCTTCAAAGTAGTCCCCCTTCTTATCGATGCACCATTTTGATCGCCCCAATAGATGCGTGAAAGACTTTTTGAATTCATTTACCGAAACACTGTTTATTTCCGCGGTAAGGGTTTTCTTGATGTCCTGAACAGCCATGAAACGTCGTCCTTTCAACGCCAATTTCACTTGGGGAAACAGGAAGTAGTCGGCGGGAGCTAAGTCCGAGAAGTAGGGAGGCTGGTTGAGCCAGGGTACTCCGAACTTGGTGAGGAACTATTTCGCCGACAGTGCAGTGTGAGCAGGCGCGTTGTCATCCAGAAGGAACCAACTTACACGTGCTCATAGGTGCGGCGTCACACGATGAATTCTCTTCCGTAAGCGATCAAGAACTTGCAGGTAGAAGACACTGCTGATTGTTGAGCCCTCCGAAAGCCATTCCCTGTGAATGATGCCGCTGCTGTCAAAAAAAGTGACCAGCATTGCTTTGATTTTCGACTTCTGCAGGCGAACCTTTTTGGGTCTCGGTGCGGTAAACTTGGTGCCTTCCACTCCATGCTTTGCCTTTTTGATGCTGGATCGTGTTGAAAGCACCACTTCTCATCACCTGTCACAGTGCGGTCCAGCATCGAAAGATCCGATTCCAAGGCCGCAATGAACGCCTTGCAGCTTTCGACTCTTTGAACTTTCTGTTCTTCAGTCAAACTGTGCAGCACAAACCTTGCGCAAATTTTCCTTTTTCCGAGACCTTCCTTTAGAATCGGCCGAATTGTTTCACGGTTGATATGGAGTTCCTCCTCCATCATCCGTACCGTCATTCGACGGTCTGACTGCACCAGAGCATGAACTTTCTCCACCATTTCCTCAGAACGGCTGGTTGATTGTCTTCCAATCCTTGGGTCATTTCCAACGTCTTTCCTTCCCTCGCGAAAGAGAGCATATCGTCCCAAAACGCGACCACGTGATACGGCATTGTCCCCGTAAACAGTTTTGATCATTTCGAAGGTCTCCGTTGCTGACTTCCTGGACTTGCAGCAAAATTTGATGTTTACTCTCTGCTCTCTTTTCAAATCCATGACAATAATCTTTGGGGTACCTTCTATTAACAGTCTTCAGACTCGGACAGGTCTGCACTTTCTTAGATCTCCACGTGTCCTGCAAGAGAGTGAAAACCCATTTACAATTTGACCCATAGAACACATTTTTGCCACTACCATTAACAGAGTGATACCCACTGTCCTGGAACTACACTATCTACCAACAAGTAATTGGACACCCCTACAATCAACGACATCTGCTGTCCTGATGCACTTCACGGCCGCCGCCGTTAAATATCGTGTGGGAAACAACAACGCAACCAGTCGCATGCAAGATGCCACGCAGTTCGGAGCTCTCTGATTTCGAGAAAGGTGTAATCGTCGGGTATCACAGAAATGGCCGATCCATACGTGACATATCCAGCGTGTTGAAGTACCCAAAATTGACAGTGGCCTACGTGATTGGCAAGTGGAAGATGAGAGGTGACTGTCGGAATGTGCCCCGACCCGGCAGACCCACAAAACTGGGAGTTAGAGACCGACAGGTGCTGGCCAGAGAAATTCGGAAGAACCGCGCCAAATCGATGGGCCACATCCACGAGGAGTTTCAACGGGCATCTGGTAGTGTTCTTTCGATGAATACCATCCGTAAGGAAGCCCATCTGCTCGGTTATCAGGGACGTGCTGCCCCCCACAAGCCTTTGATCACCAAGTCCAATAGCGCTGCTCGGCTAACGTGAAAAGTACGTTGACAGTGGACCGTTGAAAAGTGGAAACAGGTTCTCTAGAGCTACGAATCAAGGTTCATCCTCTACCGTTCGGATGGCAGAGTCTGGGTTTGGCGACTGCCTGGAGAACGCCTCCTGCCGGAATGTATTGTGCCAACTGTGAAGTTCGGCGGCGGTGGAATTATGCTATGGCGGTGTTTCTCCTGATATGGCACGGGACCCTTGGTTGCAATTCCTAGTAGACTCAACGCCGAGACCTACTGCACCATTTTGGATGACCATGCGCTTCCTACGTTGTGGCAGTTTTAGGGGGTGGACCCATGTTACTTTCAGAATCACAATGCCACCTGTCATGTTGCGAGGTCCACCATGGCTTGGTATGGTGACAATGGGGTTAATCGAATAGACTGGCCTGCGCAGAGCCCAGACCTTAACCCTATCGAGCACCTCTGGGACGAGTTGGAGCGTCGACTTAAGGGGTGCCCCCACCGTCCGAAATCGGTGAAGGAACTGACCTGTCTTCTCCAAGCCAAGTGGAAGAAAATAGCGGTAGCCGTCGTACAGCGCCTGGTTGAGAGTATGCCCCGGAGGGTCGCAGCTGTAATCGCCGCTCGTGGAGGCTCCACCAACTATTGAAGTTGAATAAACTTCGTTTTCCTTTGCTATCACAGGTGTCCAATTACTTGTTGGTAGATAGTGTATATTGTTAGACGGTGTATGCTGGAAATTTCTGCCACCAAGTTTCATCTGCGACAGATCTTTTTCCATTGAGAAAACATTGGATAGAGCAAATCGTTTGAATTAGCTGAACATTCTTTCGTCACCGAAATTAATGAGATTATCTATTCTTCGACAAAAACCTCAAAAAATTTTGTTCTCTCCGTTCAATTTTTCTCCTTTTTTGTGCTTAATATTTTGAATTTCATTCTCTTACACGACTGAATGTCATAAACGCTTTTGAACGTAGTCACTGTAAACCGATTGTTCGACGAATTTCTTCCATCTACGAATACGAACCATGACGTATACTTTACCTTTCACTTTTAGTTTCTTTTTCTGTGTAAAATTTTAGTTCATTCTCTTTAAAAGTTTCAACATTAAAGTTATATTTTTCGCACTCACGGAATGATGTTGGCAACAGTCTTGAGGTCAGAAGGCGTGACGTGTACGTGTTGACAGCTAAGAAAGAGAAATATACGGTTGGAGCAAGCAGTGAAATTTTGGTGATGTTGTGTGGAGTGGATAGATTAATGTAGCGTTACGTTGTATTTTCACGACTTTCTATATGCAAAGAAGTTGTGGTCTTGATTGAAAAGTAGAATTACTTGTTATTGTGTGGTTGATGATTACTGTAGATGCCTTATTTACCTGAAATACTTGGATAATAAAGGACAGTGATTTTCGTAATTTGAAATCGACTCTTCGATGGCCTAATTTAGCTCAGCGTACAATTAAAGATTTTTGTGTGCTAGCTATCCGCTGCTTAAGACTTCGAAGTTACAGTGCTACGCGTTCAACTGACAGATGTACGATAGTAATGTTTTAAGTGAGTGAAATTGTAAATGAAAAACATTACAGCAATTAATATGTTTTATCAATGGTTCAAAGGAATCTTGTTTCAATAGCTCGATGACGAAACCAGAAAACCAAGAAACTTACTTCGTCAAATCCAGACAAGAGTTTCACTGGAGGGTTCTTTGACGGCCTGTGACACTTCAGAAGATCCCGAACGTCAACTGATGTAAACTTCGCACCACAAAATGACGGAATTTCTTTCCTGGCTTTTGGCAGAAAATCACCAAGTGGTACTGAAAGGAAAGATAAACCAACGTAAGAAAACATTTTCCGCATTTCAACAATAAACATCTATTATTTAGTGTCTATTTGTTGCTATATATAGCACTAGGTCGTGTTCAGTGATGAAGGCAAGTTCAAACTAGACAGTCCAGATGGATTTAGTTCCTACTAGCACGATTTGAAGAAAGAGCCAAAATTCTTATCTAAAAGAAATTTTCGAGGGGGAAGTTGCATGGTTTGGGGAAACTTCAGTGCTCGTTGAACTGTTTCCTTGAAGTTTGTGTCAACCAAAATGAACAGCTCTTCATATCAAGCTATTCTTCAAAAAAATCCTTTTACCGTATTTACGTAGGTTTTGCCTTAATTGTCCCATTTATCAGCAAGACAGCGCAGCGATCCAAGTCAGCAGCAGCACTAAATAATATTTAGCGGCTCAGAACTCAGAGGTACTGGACTGGCCAGCTTGTTCACTCGACTGTAACCCTATGGAAAATGTTTGGGGACTCCTCGTTTGCGAATAACGTGACTTACGGTTCTGTTGTAGAACTACAGTGAGCTATTCAAAATGCATGGACTAATTTGGACCGTACCACCCTCAAAAACCTTGCTAACAGTATGTAACACAGAATTTTCAGTCTCACTCCAAAAATGGTGGTCCCATTGTATCATCATCATCATCATTGTCAACCATTATCAATCCACTGCTGGACGAAGGTCTCCCCAAGTTTCCTCCACAACGGTCTGTCTTGTGCCAGTCTCCTCCATGTCACTCCCGCATACTTTCGAATTTCATCCACCCATCTCCCATGTGGTCTTCTTCTGGGTCTTTTCCTGTCCCTTGGAATCCAATCTAAAATTTCGGCTGTCCATCGATGGTCTGTCCTTCTGGCAGTATGTCCAGCCCATTGCCATTTCAGGGATTTAACTCTGATCATGATGTCTTCCACTCCTGTCATTTTTCGGATCCACGTGTTCCTCTTCTTATCTCTCCTGGTTACACCAAGCATGCACCTCTCCATGCATCTTTGAGTTGTCTGCCGCCTTTGTATGTCTCTTTTAGCTAAGGTCCACGTCTCTGCACCATACGTAAGCACTGGAAGGATGCATTGATCAAACACTTTTCTTTTAAGACATAATGGCATATTGCTCTTGAAAATTATGCTGTTTCTTCCAAAAGCTCTCCAGGCAAGTTTTGTACGCCGATTAATTTCTTCACCAATGTGACCCTCACTTGATATCTGCTGTCCAAGATAAACGTACGTGTCTGTTATCTCCAGCTTTTCTCCATCAATCGATAAATCTTCATTTCTTGTAAAAGCATTGAACATCACTTTTGTCTTCTGAAAGTTCATTTTTTAATCCCACTTCTTTACTCTTGTCAGCAAGTTCCTGGATCATACTCTGTAGCTCTGATGGGTAGTTGCAAAAATGACTACGTCATCAGCAAAACGAAGGTGGGTTAGATAATCTCCATTAATCTTTATCCCCTTGGTTTCCCAGCTCAGTGACTGAAAAACACCCTCCAATGTGGCATTAAAGAGCTTCGGAGATATGGTGTCACCTTGTCTCACTCCTTTTCCAAATTTTTATGTGTGTTGTATTTTCAAACAGCCTAATCTTTGCACTTGCATTTTCATAGATGTTATTAATAATATTAATGTATGCATCTTCAATACCGCAGGTTTTCAGAGCCATTGTAACTGCTGATGGTTTCACCGAATCAAAGGCTTTTTCATAATCGATAAAAGCCATGCACAATGGAAGTTCATATTCCCTCGCTCTTTCAATTAGTTCTCTCAGTGCGTGGATATGATCTATTGTGCTGTAGCCACTCCTGAATCCAGCTTGTTCTCTCGGTTGAGCCATGTCCAGTGTTACCTTCAAGCGGTGTGAAAGAACTTTAGTGAAGATTTTATAAACCACTGATAGGAGGCTGATAGGTCTGTAGTTTCCGAGATCCTCAATGTCACCTTTCTTATGTAGCAGGATCATTGTAGCGGTGTTCCAATCCTCAGGAATCTTTCCTTCATTAAGGCATCGAGTGAAAATTTGGGCGAGTACTGCTTCGATTTCTCCACTTGCTTCTTGCATGATGTCTACAGTAATTCCATCTTCTCCTGGAGCTTTTCCCTGCTTCATGTTCTTGATTGCATGTGCAACTTCTGCTGGAAGGACTGGAGGAACTCTGGTACTGGTATCTTTCATGGTGTCTGGAGTACATGTATCATCCCTTTCATATAATTTGGAGTAGAAATCTTTCACTCTTGTCAAAATTTCGCCTCTATTTCTTGTTACAGAACCATCTTCTTTTCTCAGTGCCATAATCTGTTTTCTTCCCTTACTGAGATGTCCCTTTGCTATCTTTAGGCTTTGGTTGTTTTCAATTGCTTTCCTCACTAGTTCACAGTTGAATTTTCTTACGTCTTCAGTGATACTTTTTCGTACTGTCTTGCATAGCTCTATATATTCCACTTTGGAAGTCACATCTTCTTTAGTTGTCCTCATCTCTCTTCTTTTTTGCATCAACATTTTCGTTTTTCCTGATAATTTATTTACATGCAACTTGTTTTTAGACCCAGCTAATTTTGTTGCTGTTTCCATAAGAGCTTTGGTTACTTTTCTGTTAACTTCAGAGATGTCCACTTCTTCCGATGTTAGGCCTTCTAAAGCAGAAAACCTGTTCTTCAGTTCCGACTTGAAGGTATTATGAGGTTTTTTAAGGTTGGTTATGTCAATACATTTTGTTAGTCTTATGAGCTTGCCACGTTCAAGTTTAGTGTTGAGGTGCATCTTACATCTCACCAATCTATGGTCACTACCTGTGTTGAACTTGTTTAGCACACTGCAGTCTTCTATGACGCATTTTTTGTTACACATAATAAAATCAATTTCACTTGTCGTCCCATTTGGATGTCTCCATGTCCATTTCCTGTGTGGCTTTTTCTTGAAGAAGGAGTTCAAGATGAAAAACCCTTCTGCCTCTGCAAACTCAACGAGAGTATTTCCACGCTGGTTTCTGTTGCCGTGACCGAATTTACCTACTGAAGTTTCATTCTGTTGCCGTTGCCCTATTTTTGCATTGAAATCTCCCATAATTATTTTCAAGTGCTGCTTACCTTTATTATTTAGATGACAAATTTCCTCATAAAATTCTTCAATTTCTTCTTCAGGATGACTTGTGGTGGGTGCATAAGTTTGAATAATCTGAGCCTGGTATCTTCTCGAGAGTTGGATAACGAGTCGTGCAGCTCTGTCAGAGGAACTTTCAACTTCTACCACTTTATCCTTCAGTTTCTTGTTTATTATAAATCCAACACCACTAGTTCTGCCAGTATCTGTCCCACGATAGTAGAAGAGATGTCCACTTTTCAGTTCGATGAGATCTTCTCCTTTTCTCCTTACCTCACTTAGCCCCACGATGTCCCACTTGATCCTTTGTAGTTCCTCTTCCAATTCAAGAAGCCTTGAATCAGAAGATAGGGAGCGTCCATTGTACGTTGCCAAGGTCAGCATCAGATGGCAGCCTAGTCCGGTCCTCCGGGGATTCTTAGCACCCTCTGCCTTCATGTCGCACTGGCCGCTGCCTTGGCCAGGTACATTCCAGCTGCCGGAGACTGAGGCCAAGATTTAAGTTGTGGAGTCATTTTGGAGGGGTTTGGCCATAACTCACCACGCTGGCCAAGCGGGTTGGTGAGTGTGGGATAGAATTTCCTCTAATCCCGATGGTATAGTTATACCGCTATGGGCGGTCGTCAGAGCCCTTTAGTGGGAACAGGATGCACCACGAGAAGGCGGGGTTGACATTTGTCAAGGAGAGGCTGTGATGTTACGCATCACCTGACCTTACATCCCGGTCCCATTGTATACACGGACCTATATTTATGTGTAAGACCACATATGGCCCTCCGTGTGCCCGGTTTCAGGTGAATTATGGTGGACCTATACTTCTGTGGAGCACTGTATGTGTCCCTCGGTTGATATCTGTCGACCAAGGTACATATAGTCATCTACTACTTCTAAATATGCCCCATCAACTTCCAAATGTTCAGTTCCTGTAAAAGCACTGTACATCAGTTTTGTCTTCTGTAAGTTCGTTTCTAAACCCTCTAGTTCGGTCTCCTCAGCAAGTTACACACATTCCATAAATCAAACATAATTTAGCAGTAATAATCTACTACTAGAAAATACAAGGTAGAGATCGTCGATTGAAAACACGTTTCTCAGAGCATAAATCGGAAATTAAAAATCTGTATCTGATCAAATTGGACTTAAAAGAGATTGGTTACACAATGAACTGCAATTCACTTCAAATGATGAACCATCAGCAGAGTATCACGCAAAGGAAATTTAATGGAGTGTGAAATTGACAATTCAATCGCTAATGGTCCCATGGGTTAATTGCTGCGGGAACAGACCGCGTGGTTCCCTTGATATTTGGTTCTAGTGATAAGGGCTTGACTTGTGAGATGTTTAATCTAAAATTTCATCAAAAAATAATTATCTGGTTTAGAAAAATGTACAAGACGATCTTATTAACCTTTTTAAGACCTATATTTTAGGATCAATAAAGAAAACCTTTAATTTTATTGACCTGATCATATATGATTGCTTAATTTCTTTACTCTCTCTCTCTCTCTGTAATCTGAAGCTTCTACGTGAAAGAACACACCCAACCTTGGTTTGGAAAATAATCGGTCGCGAAGAAAAGATGTTGCTAAGCTGTCCACACTCCATCCCCAGGGGCAAAGGCGTTCAATGACTGACAACTTCTGTTTCTGTCGTTGCTCGGCTTCAACTGATCTCACATTATCACGTCTCTCACCGATGAGTTAGTTCTCTTTTTCTCTCCCATGCAAACACATTTGGAGAGCAAGCGACGATGATGTACCCAGCTGACGTTTCCTGCATTGCTTCACGGACGGATGCCATTGTTTAAGTACAACGGCATGAGTTTGCTAATCTTTGGTTCAGGAAGGATTATTCTTCTGCAAAAGAATAATCACAGTATTCTACATTTGCTATAGTCTCAATTACACGAAAGTCAGAAGGAGCGGATAATCCATCGTATATCCAAATTTTATATTTTACACT
The DNA here is from genome assembly GCA_039090855.1 of Macrothele yani. NCBI lineage: Eukaryota > Metazoa > Arthropoda > Arachnida > Araneae > Macrothelidae > Macrothele > Macrothele yani. Next base: position 164,105,333 of record CM077002.1, read on the forward strand.
TCAATGAGCATTTTCTAAAAAAAAAAATGGGTGCTTATGCCACCTTTCGTCCGTCGTTCTCTCAGTCATTGGCTTGACATCTCTTTCTTCGCTTCTTTACATATAAGTCTGATTTGAAAAATTATTTCGCATAGGAAGCGTGAACAGTGAGAAACAAAATCCATGCAATTTGTTTTTTTTTTCTAAAGTCGAAAAAAATGTTTTCTCGATATCTCAGCTTTTACAAATTACATTTAAAAAGAACAGCGTTCATGGCGAAGAATATTTCCCATTTCTGATTCTTAACTCACAATTTTGCCACTAGAGGGCGCAATAGAGCATTTTTGTTTGCAACAGAATTGCAGCCGGTTCGAGCGTCCAAAAACTACATGTTGTTTTTAGTTATCTCCACTTCTAAATGACGCATTTGAAAAATTCTTTTTCCACCACATATCTATACAAAAAAAAAATAGTTTCAGCAGATTTTCAAACTTTTCATAATTACCAGTCCTCCCGCTAGGAGGTGACAGCATATATTTCTATTTTATTATCTCCACTTTAAAATATTCTATAGAAAATAACGCACAATTCTCACGCCGAGGGGTGATAAAATTATACTGTGCCCTCCTCCATTTCTCTTCTTTGATTTTTCGATTTGAAAAATTCCATTTTGCTTTTGGTGTCTTAGACAACATATTGCATACAGTGTTGGATTTTTCGCGACGCATATTTCTGCCACTAGGGTGCGTGTTTATCTCCTTGCTTTGGAAAAGACCTCTGACCCAGTGTTTATCTCCCTGCCTTGGAAAAGACCTCTGACCCAGTGTTTATCTCCCTGCCTTGGAAAAGACCTCTGACCCAGTGTTTATCTCCCTGCTTTGGAAAAGACCTCTGACCCAGTGTTTATCTCCCTGCCTTGGAAAGGACTTCTGAGCAAGGTCACGCTCATTAACTATGTTTTTACCCACGAAACTTGATTTTGGACTTTGCCGGTGTTGCGCATGCGCCGCTGCTTGTTTCATTGGGGTATATAGGTCTCTCACTTCCATGTTCACTGCTGCATTGTTTCTGAGGATGACACTGCTGCGGTGTTGAAAGATCTTAAACTTATATTTATTTTAATTGTACATAGTTTTTATCATTAAAGTGTAACGTGCAAAAAACGCCATTTGTTTTTCAATGTAAAAGCTGTTTTTTGATGACGTTTTGTGGCTGGTAGTGGGTACTCACCTCCCTTTATATAGATCAATACATGCCTGCTGAAAATTCCAGGAAAAACCTGGATTCATCTGTGAAAAGGACATGGGCCCATTGTTCTCAGGCCGAGCCTACATGCTCTTTACACCACCTCAGACGAGCCTGTCTATGCCTGGAGGTTGACCGTACACTTACGGCTGGTCGCCTGACATAGAACCCGGCCTTGTGGATCCGCCTGGAAACAGTTGAGAGCAATACCTGCCTGCCTGCGGATGCCATGAGATCAGAACGCAGAAATGATGCAGATGCCCTATGGTTCCTTTTGGCTAAGAGTTCGATATAGCGGTTATCCTGTGGTGTTGTACTCCTCAGGCGACCTGCAACAGGTCGTCTGACAACGGTTTCACTTATTTGTAATTGTCTCCACAACCTTGAGATGACGGAATGGTGGACATTAAGGAATCTGGTCACTTCGGTGGCTGTTTGCCCAGCTTCCATTAGTCCGACAGCTCTCCATCTTTCTGAGTCCGCCAAACGTCTACTTCGGGACATGTTCAACAAACTGGGTATTCGGAAATTCTGACCGGTGACCTGTAATAACAAATTATGAACATTAGCAGAATTCGCTTATCTTACCGTGTTCCTGTTTGGCATCTAAAGGTACATGTGACATTATTTTCGAGCGGATATTAAGCATTTACATTACGAAATATATCTCTCCACTAATTTTCATTCTGATTGCTTTACTTGTTTTTATTTTATTCACATTTTAATGATCCATGCTTAACTTTTGAAGAGCAGTGTAATGTGTTCCAATTTTCCACTCTATCTAAGCTCCTAATATTCCTATTTGTAAAATATATTTGCATTCAAATTCCCAAACCACGGTTTAGAGTTTTCCATGAATTAATCAGGTTTTCTAATGCTAAATTTTCTCGCTGGGTGGCGCAAATTCCTTTTCTTTCTTTATTTTTTTTTCTTCAGAATTCTGCTAATACCTGAAAATTCTAAATTAAAAAGATTTGCCTTGAAACCTGGTTCGTAAGTTTGAGATTTTGCCAAAAGCATGCTGGTTACAATCAAGAACATGGTGCATCTATTTTCCTTGTATTTCGCATAACAATATTTTTACTGAAAATCGATTAGAAAAGTACCTTTTGCGTTCTACACCGGAAATTGTGATGAACATGTTCGCTCATATACTGATTTTTGCCTACCTCCTTTTCAATTTGTTTCGTTTGTTTAACTGTTACTACGTTTATTACAGCGATGCTTAGCTCTTGAGGCTTATCTAAAAACACGATCACCAAGTCGAGTTGAATTTTAAACATTTTCCTCTTTTGGCCCATCGTCAGAATAAACATTACTCCCACGTCTTGACAGGAAACCAGGCGCAGTGGTACAAATACCATAAACCGTCTCCCAGAACTTCTGAAATCTGGAAGACACACACAGAGTTAATCTACGCACAACAAAAGTACTGAATTAAATACAATTCACGGACAACTGTAGCATGAAATGAATTAAAGTGTTAGTGCACTTTTTTTACCGACATCTCTGAGTACAAGATTCTATGCATTAGAGACACAAATTGATTCTTAAAAACTTTTGATTATCTAATCGAGTATTAAAGAAACAAATATTGTATTCTCACTTTCCACTCCAGAAAATGATGGTATGTGATACAGCATCAATGGCATCTGCGGGGCTGCTTCAGCAATAGCCTTGAAATATGAGACCAGATGATCTACATAAACACAAAGAAAGAAAAGATATATATCTTTTGTAATCTGTATAGAAAGGAAGTACAGTAATTACAGGAAATATTTTTTATTGGGAATTTAACGACAACCATGAGCAACTCGATGGACCATAAGCAGTCGCCTGTCCCTAATTTAGGGCCACTGGTTCCAGGGAAGGGAGAGAGCCAGTGCTGTAAGACAAACACAACATCCATGCCTCACCAGGATTCGAACACGGACCCATCACGGACGAATGGTCACAAGCCAGCGCTTAGACCACCGCTCCACTGGATTTCGAAATATTTTTTCAATGCATACATTGCATGGTGTTTCCCGATAACATTTATAAGATGAGTAGCACGCACAACAAGTACTAAAAGTTAGCAGAGGTATATAACTTGTACATTTGCATGGCAAATCTTATTATGTACTCCAAGTCAACCAAAGAGTGTACTACTATTAAAGGCAGAATAGACGGCTCATACTGTCTCCAGTGGAGGGCAAGAACGTTATCAATCCTTGTCACACTCCTACATTAACACCCCCATTTACGACTTTGTGACTTAATCAAAAGTCACTGCATTGCTTTCTGTCTTTCTCTCTCTCGCGCTCGCTCTCTCTCTCTCTCCCTCTCTCTACCGTAAGGCAGCTTAGAGACAACCCTATCGCATTTTTCCTATTATATATTCATTATCTCTGTGTTGCGAATATTGTGAGAAGTCTTCTATCGTTTCCACCCCGTGGTTCCCTCTCCAAGTTACGTCCATTTTCCAGCACGTCCAGCGACAGCCGAAAATGCGAGGTGATCTTGCTTAAGTTACTTCTCATATCAAACCTATTTCTTAAACTAATTTGAAAATTTGTCTTAAATAGCAGTTTGCTGAACAAAGAATGGATTATGAGCACTAACTCGTTGTTTTCCCCTCCAAACACTAGGAGCTACTTTTCGTAGCTGAAGTAGCTGTTTCGCACCTTTCACAGTAGTACACTCTTAGGTTGACTCGGAGTACAAGACGTTGTGTTGGTGCAGAGATAAGAACAAGAGAAAAACACCACTGGAATAGGTGGCATATGGAAAAGGCAATACGTTAAAAGAAATGAAACTGCACTTCGCCTAAAAGAAAAGCATTTGATCAGTGAATACTTAATGTGATGACTTATGGAAGTAAGAAGTACAGGGCACTGTGGATGTCGACTGCAAAGGCGTAACTAGGGCGGGGCAGGCTAGATGGCTACCAGAGTTGAAAACGGGTCAAAATTTTCGGACCCCGACGTTCCATAACTCGACTCGACCCGTCCCGACCCGGACAAATCTGCTTTGAACTATAAATTCTAAACTCAATTTATATATATATATATATATATTTTCAAACAGCCGAATCTTTGCACTTGCATTTTCATAGATGTTATTAATAATATTAATGTATGCATCTTCAATACCGCAGGATTTCAGAGCCATTGCAACTGCTGATGGTTTCACCGAATCAAAGGCTTTTTCATAATCGATAAAAGCCATGCACAATGGAAGCTCATATTCCCTCGCTCTTTCAATTAGTTCTCTCAGTACGTGGATATGATCTATTGTGCTGTAGCCACTCCTGAATCCAGCTTGTTCTCTCGGTTGAGCCATGTCCAGTGTCACCTTCAAGCGGTGTGAAAGAACTTTAGTGAAGATTTTATAAACCACTGATAGGAGGCTGATAGGTCTGTAGTTCCTGAGATCCTCAATGTTACCTTTTTTATGTAGCAAGATCATTGTAGCGTTGTTCCAATCCTCAGGAATTTTCCCTTCATTAAGGCATCGAGTGAAAATTTGGGCGAGTACTGTTTCAATTTCTCCACTTGCTTCTTGTATGATGTCTACAGTAATTCCATCTTCTCCTGGAGCTTTTCCCCGCTTCATGTTCTTGATTGCATGTGCAACTTCTGATGGAAGGACTGGAAGAACTCTGGTACTGGTACCTTTCATGATGTCTGGAGTACATGTATCATCCCTTTCATATAATTTGGAGTAGAAATCTTTCACTCTTGTCAAAATTTCGCCTCTATTTCTTGTTACAGAACCATCTTCTTTTCTCAGTGCCATAATCTGTTTTTCCCCTTACTGAGATGTCCCTTTGCTATCTTTAGGCTTTGGTTGTTTTCAATTGCTTTCCTCCCTAGTTCACAGTTGAATTTCCTTACGTCTTCAGTGATACTTTTTCGTACTGTCTTGCATAGATCTATATATTCCACTTTGGAAGTCACGTCTTCTTTAATTGTCCTCATCACTCTTCTTTTTTTCATCAACATTTTGGTTTTTCCTGATAACAAATATGTTCACATGCAATTTGTTCTTAGACCCAGCTAATTTTGTTGCTGTTTCCATAAGAGCTTTGGTTACTTTTCTGTTAACTTCAGAAATATCCACTTCTTCCGATGTTAGGCCTTCTAAAGCAGAGAATCTGTTCTTCAGATCCTATTTGAAGGTATTATGGTGTTTTTTAAGGTTGGTTATGTCAATACATTTTGTTTGTCTTATGAGCTTGCCACGTTCCAGTTTAGTGTTGAGGTGCATCTTACATCTCACCAATCTATGGTCACTGCCTGTGTTGAACTTGTTTAGCACACTGCAGTCTTCTATGACGAATTTTTTGTTACACATAATAAAATCAATTTCACTTGTCGTCCCATTTGGATGTCTCCATGTCCATTTCCTATGTGGCTTTTTCTTGAAAAAGGAGTTCAAGATGAAAAACCCTTCTGCCTCTGCAAACTCTACGAGAGTATTTCCACGCTGGTTTCTGTTGCCGTGACCGAATTTACCTACTGAAGTTTCATTCTGTTGCCGTTGCCCTATTTTTGCATTGAAATCTCCCATAATTATCTTCAAGTGCTGCTTACCTTTATTATTTAGATCACGAATTTCCTCATAAAATTCTTCAATTTCTTCTTCAGCATGACTTGTGGTGGGTGCATAAGTTTGAATAATCTGAGCCTGGTATCTTCTCGAGAGTTGGATAACGAGTCGTGCAGCTCTGTCAGAGGAACTTTCAACTTCTACAACTTTATCCTTCAGTTTCTTGTTTATTATAAATCCAACACCACTAGTTCTGCCAGTATCTGTCCCACGATAGTAGAAGAGATGTCCACTTTTCAGTTCAATGAGATCTTCTCCTTTTCTCCTTACCTCACTTACCCCGACGATGTCCCACTTGATCCTTTGTAGTTCCTCTTCCAATTCAAGAAGCCTTGAATCAGAAGATAGGGAGCGTCCGTTGTACGTAGCCAAGGTCAGCATCAGATGGCAGCCTAGTCCGGTCCTCCGGGGATTCTTAGCACCCTCTGCCTTCATGTCGCACTGGCCGCTGCCTTGGCCAGGTACATTCCAGCTGCCGGAGACTGAGGGCCAAGATTTAAGTTGTGGAGTCATTTTGGAGGGGTTTGGCCATAACTCACCACGCTGGCCAAGCGGGTTGGTGAGTGTGGGATAGCATTTCCTCTAATCCCGATGGTATAGTTATACCGCTATTGGCGGTCGTCAGAGCCCCTTTAGTGGGAACAGGATGTACCACGAAAAGGCGGGGTTGACATTTGTCAAGGAGAGGCTGTGGTGTTACGCATCACCTGACCAAAGGAGTGAGACAAGGTGACACCATATCTCCGAAGCACTTTAATGCCACATTGGAAAATGTCTTTCAATCACTGAACTGGGAAAACAAAGGGATAAAGATTAATGGAGATTATCTAACCCACCTTCGTTTTGCTGATGACATAGTCATTTTTGCAACTACCCCATCAGAGCTACAGAGTATGATCCAGGAACTTGCTGACAAGAGTAAAGAAGTGGGATTAAAAATGAACTTTCAGAAGACAAAAGTGATGTACAATGCTTTTACAAGAAATGAAGATTTATCGATTGATGGAGAAAAGCTGGAGATAACAGACACGTACGTTTATCTTGGACAGCAGATATCAAGTGAGGGTCACATTGGTGAAGAAATTAATCGGCGTACAAAACTTGCCTGGAGAGCTTTTGGAAGAAACAGCATAATTTTCAAGAGCAATATACCATTATGTCTTAAAAGAAAAGTGTTTGATCAATGCATCCTTCCAGTGCTTACGTATGGTGCAGAGACGTGGACCTTAGCTAAAAGAGACATACAAAGGCTGCAGACAACTCAAAGAAGCATGGAGAGGTGCATACTTGGTGTAACCAGGAGAGATAAGAAGAGGAACACGTGGATCCGAAAAATGACAAGAGTGGAAGACATCATGATCAGAGTTAAATCCCTGAAATGGCAATGGGCTGGACATACTGCCAGAAGAACAGACCATCGATGGACCGCCGAAATTTTAGATTGGATTCCAAGGGACAGGAAAAGACCCAGAAGAAGACCACATGCAAGATGGGTGGATGAAATTCGAAAGTATGCGGGAGTGACATGGAGGAGACTGGCACAAGACAGAGCGTTGTGGAGGAAACTTGGGGAGACCTTCGTCCAGCAGTGGATTGATAATGGTTGACAATGATGATGATGATGATGATATATATATATATATATATATATATATATATAAATAAATGTAAGATTGGAAAATGTCTTTCAATCACTGAACTGGGAAAACAAAGGGATAAAGATTAATGGAGATTATCTAACCCACCTTCGTTTTGCTGATGACGTAGTCATTTTTGCAACTACCCCATCAGAGCTGCAGAGTATGATCCAGGAACTTGCTGACAAGAGTAAAGAAGTGGGATTAAAAATGAACTTTCAGAAGACAAAAGTGATGTTTAATGCTTTTACAAGAAATGAAGATTTATCGATTGATGGAGAAAAACTGGAGATAACAGATACGTATGCTTATCTTGGACAGCAGATATCAAGTGAGGGTCACATTGATGAAGAAATTAATCGGCGTACAAAACTTGCCTGGAGAGCTTTTGGAAGAAACAGCATAATTTTCAAGAGCAATATGCCGTTATGTCTTAAAAGAAAAGTGTTTGATCAATGCATCCTTCCAGTGCTTACGTATGGTGCAGAGACGTGGACCTTAACTAAAAGAGACATACAAAGGCTGCAGACAACTCAAAGAGCCATGGAGAGGTGCATGCTTGGTATAACCAGGAGAGATAAGAAGAGGAACTCGTGGATCCGAAAAATGACGAGAGTGGAAGACATCATGATCAGAGTTAAATCCCTGAAATGGCAATGGGCTGGACATACTGCCAGAAGGACAGACCATAGATGGACAGCCGAAATTTTAGATTGGATTCCAAGGGACAGGAAAAGACCCAGAAAAAGACCACATGTGAGATGGGTGGATGAAATTCGTAAATATGCGGGAGTGACATGGAGGAGACTGGCACAAGACAGACCGTTGTGGAGGAAACTTGTGGAGACCTTCGTCCAGCAGTGGATTGATAATGGTTGACAATGATGATGAAGGTCAGGTGATGCATAACATCACAGCCTCTCCTTGACAAATGTCAACCCCGCCTTCTCGTGGTGCATCCTGTTCCCACTAAAGGGGCTCTGACGACCGCCAATAGCGGTATAACTATACCATCGGGATTAGAGGAAATTCTATCCCACACTCACCAACCCGCTTGGCCAGCGTGTTGAGTTATGGCCAAATCCCTCCAAAATGATTCCACAACTTAAATCTTGGCCCTCAGTCTCCGGCAGCTGGAATGTACCTGGCCAAGGCAGCGGCCAGTGCGACATGAAGGCAGAGGGTGCTAAGAATCCCCGGAGGACCGGACTAGGCTGCCATCTGATGCTGACCTTGGCGACGTACAATGGACGCTCCCTATCTTCGGATTCAAGGCTTCTTGAATTGGAAGAGGAACTACAAAGGATCAAGTGGGACATCGTGGGGCTAAGTGAGGTAAGGAGAAAAGGAGAAGATCTCATCGAACTGAAAAGCGGACATCTCTTCTACTATCGTGGGACAGATACTGGCAGAACTAGTGGTGTTGGATTTATAATAAACAAGAAACTGAAGGATAAAGTTGTAGAAGTTGAAAGTTCCTCTGACAGAGCTGCACGACTTGTTATCCAACTCTCGAAAAGATACCAGGCTCAGATTATTCAAACTTATGCACCCACCACAAGTCATCCTGAAGAAGAAATTGAAGAATTTTATGAGGAAATTTGTCATCTAAATAATAAAGGTAAGCAGCACTTGAAAATAATTATGGGAGATTTCAATACAAAAATAGGGCAACGGCAACAGAATGAAACTTCAGTAGGTAAATTCGGTCAAGGCAACAGAAACCAGCGTGGAAATACTCTCGTTGAGTTTGCAGAGGCAGAAGGGTTTTTCATCTTGAACTCCTTCTTCAAGAAAAAGCCACACAGGAAATGGACATGGAGACATCCAAATGGGACGACAAGTGAAATTGATTTTATTATGTGTAACAAAAAAATCGTCATAGAAGACTGCAGTGTGCTGAACAAGTTCAACACAGGTAGTGACCATAGATTGGTGAGATGTAAGATGCACCTCAACACTAAACTTGAACGTGGCAAGCTCATAAGACAAACAAAATCTATTGACATAACCAACCTTAAAAAACACCATAATACCTTCAAGTTAGAACTGAAGAACAGGTTCTCTGCTTTAGAAGGCCTAACATCGGAAGAAGTGGACATCTCTGAAGTTAACAGAAAAGTAACCAAAGCTCTTATGGAAACAGCAACAAAATTAGCTGGGTCTAAGAACAAGTTGCATGTGAACAAATTATCAGGAAAAACCAAAATGTTGATGCAAAAAAGAAGAGAGATGAGGACAATTAAAGAAGATGTGACTTCCAAAGTGGAATATATAGAGCTATGCAAGACAGTAAGAAAAAGTATCACTGAAGACGTAAGAAAATTCAACTGTGAACTAGTGAGGAAAGCAATTGAAAACAACCAAAGCCTAAAGATAGCAAAGGGACATCTCAGTAAGGGAAGAAAACAGATTATGGCACTGAGAAAAGAAGATGGTTCTGTAACAAGAAATAGAGGCGAAATTTTGACAAGAGTGAAAGATTTCTACTCCAAATTATATGAAAGGGATGATATATGCACTCCAGACATCATGAAAGATACCAGTACCAGAGTTCCTCCAGTCCTTCCAGCAGAAGTTGCACATGCAATCAAGAACATGAAGCGAGGAAAAGCTCCAGGAGAAGATGGAATTACTGTAGACATCATACAAGAAGCAAGTGGAGAAATCGAAACAGTACTCGCCCAAATTTTCACTCGATGCCTTAATGAAGGAAAGATTCCTGAGGATTGGAACACCTCTACAATGATCCTGCTACATAAGAAAGGTGACATTGAGGATCTCGGAAACTACAGACCTATCAGCCTCCTATCAGTAGTTTATAAAATCTTCACTAAAGTTCTTTCACACCGCTTGAAGGTAACACTGGACATGGCTCAACCGAGAGAACAAGCTGGATTCAGGAGTGGCTACAGCACAATAGATCATATCCACGTGCTGAGAGAACTAATTGAAAGAGCGAGGGAATATGAGCTTCCATTGTGCATGGCTTTTATCGATTATGAAAAAGCCTTTGATTCGGTGAAACCATCAGCAGTTACAATGGCTCTGAAAACCTGCGGTATTGAAGATGCATACATTAATATTATTAATAACATCTATGAAAATGCAAGTGCAAAGATTAGGCTGTTTGAAAATACAACACACGTAAAAATTGGAAAGGGAGTGAGACAAGGTGACACCATATCTCCGAAGCTCTTTAATGCCACATTGGAGGGTGTTTTTCAGTCGCTGAGCTGGGAAAACAAGGGGATAAAGATTAATGGAGATTATCTAACCCACCTTCGTTTTGCTGATGACGTAGTCATTTTTGCAACTACCCCATCAGAGCTGCAGAGTATGATCCAGGAACTTGCTGACAAGAGTAAAGAAGTGGGATTAAAAATGAACTTTCAGAAGACAAAAGTGATGTTCAATGCTTTTACAAGAAATGAAGATTTATCGATTGATGGAGAAAAGCTGGAGATAACAGACACGTATGTTTATCTTGGACAGCAGATATCAAGTGAGGGTCACATTGGTGAAGAAATTAATCGGCGTACAAAACTTGCCTGGAGAGCTTTTGGAAGAAACAGCATAATTTTCAAGAGCAATATGCCATTGTGTCTTAAAAGAAAAGTGTTTGATCAATGCATCCTTCCAGTGCTTACGTATGGTGCAGAGACGTGGACCTTAACTAAAAGAGACATACAAAGGCTGCAGACAACTCAAAGCAGCATGGAGAGGTGCATACTTGGTGTAACCAGGAGAGATAAGAAGAGGAACTCGTGGATCCGAAAAATGACAAGAGTGGAAGACATCATGATCAGAGTTAAATCCCTGAAATGGCAATGGGCTGGACATACTGCCAGAAGGACAGATCATCGATGGACAGCCGAAATTTTAGATTGGATTCCAAGGGACAAGAAAAGACCCAGAAGAAGACCACATGGGAGATGGGTGGATGAAATTCGAAAGTATGCAGGGGTGGCATGGAGGAGACTGGCACAAGACAGACCGTTGTGGAGGAAACTTGGGGAGACCTTCGTCCAGCAGTGGATTGATAATGGTTGACAATGATGATGATGATATATTCTTCCCAATAACTGCTTGATATTTAATAACTGAAATCCTTTTTTAATAATAAAATTTGGTTACTTGCAAAATTTCAGTGCCATTTTTAGTGCCACTATTTTGCGTAATCCAGAAGTAATGGCTGACTATCACAGTGAACATGGAGTATATTACAAATGGGAATCATTATTCACGATTACACAATTTTTTTTTTAAATGTATTTAGATTGTTCACTCTTTCCGCGCTTTGATGGAGGTGCGGATACATGTGGTCCGTTAGATTTTTGGTTCCATAATCTTTTATTACACCGTCGACATCTTTATTTGTAATTATACACTTCCCACATTTTGTACAACAAGCAAGACCAAACAAACACAGAATTATTCACCGGTTCCTTAATGAGACGGAACAATTTCCAGCATTCACTCTTCCCCTTGTGGTTTTCAACAAACACGTATTAGTTGGCCTCGACGCCTTTCTCAACCTCCTTAATATTAAATCCATCCATATTAACAAATAAGGAGTTAATTTCGACATGACATGTCATGGGAACGGGATGTTAGCACATCAATCGAAAACCTCCGAATGCTCAATGTAAAATATTAGATGTGAAAAGTAACTCTTAGTCATACAGTGAACTTCGCACGGAGAGAGTGAATCAGCTGAGAAGCAGGCGAATGGCGTTTGCCTGTACCTTGCCCTGGACAATCTCAATGTAAAAGAACGAAAAGGAAGCATCTTTTTACGATATGGTGTCGGTGTGTCTGACGTCGTTCGGTGGAAATCTTCGTTGCTTTAAGAAAGAGACGACAATATTTTTGCATGGCAAATCATTATTCACTCCGTGGGCACCAGTATCGATTACAGAATACCACAACGCGCATTTTTCTTTGGAATATATTTTTCTCTTTTCAAAAATAAAACGTGAATAAAATCGGGTTAGGAACACCTTGACCCGATCCGTTGGACCCGCAAGAAATAGTCGATCCATTCACCCGTGACTCGTTTCCATCTCTGGCGGCTGCCTCGGTCGTAGCTCAAGAGAACGCACAAATATCACTGTTTACAATTTGATTAAAATTGAAAGTTTTGCTCAAGTTTCTGATAGAGTTGGTTTTTCGCGCCATGCTTTGCAATTGCTCCACTTGCACACTTTGTTTATATTATGCTTTGCCAGTTTCGGTAATCTTGGCTGGTTAAAGTCCTCGGGATTTTACCTGCCCACATTCAGAAATGAAGACTCAATTATAAGTACGTTGCAAGATAAGGATTTCATTCGCACTGTTAAAGATTCTTTGAGGGCTACTCAGTCATTACTACGAACCACGACTGCCAGATACCGAATGTCCAAACTCCGAAGCACTTCGGAAAAGCTGTACAAACAGTCACAGTTTGCACAGTATGATTGTGCCTCACACATAAAGATAGCATTTGGATGTTATCTCTGTGTGTGAGATAACATCTAAATGTGATCTCTGTTTGTGGGGGGATAACATTGGGATGTTATCCTCACGCACATACCAACGTTATCCGGGGGGGTTAACGACCACCCAGAGCAACTCGATGGGCTATAAGCAGTCGTCCGTCCTTGATTAAAGGCCACTGGTTCCAGAGAAGGGAGAGAGCCAATGCCATAAGACAAACACAACATACATGCCTGACCTCGGATGAAGTATCACAAGCCAGCGCTTAGACCACGGCTCCACCGGGGTGGCAATTTTGTTTTGTCGAGCAGTGTACACATAAATATGAAATACAAGGAGACATTGGGGTGCAATATTTTGTGCTTTGGTCCGGGCGCAGAAATGCATCGTTACTTATGCCTCTGGTCGAATCATAAGCGCAGACTTGAAAAATTATTCGGGGTTCCAGAATTTTTTAATCGAATTACCCATGCATTTTTCAAAGGATTTAAGTCTAATTTAAATTTCATTCAGTCAGATTATCTGGCACAATATGACGCCTGAAATGCTAAAATGAAGCAAATTACTGTTAATTAGAGAATAATATTTTTTCTAGATAATTATGTATTCATTTATTTTGCTTTCGTGGACCGACATTATTATATGCAATAAACAGATACTGTACGAATTTTCAACTCAATTGTCGTTATAAAAGTAGCAAAAACATGTAAAATTTATTTTTAGGTGTTTTTACCAATTTTAAAAAATGCCAACAAATGTTTTTCTTCAAATGATTTCTGAGTTAAAATAGGAGGTTAGAAGGAAGAGGACATGGCATCAGTCGCACGCCCTGTATTTTCCATGGGCTCCACTTCGTATCAGCTATGTATGCCCAGTATGGCCAACTTGGGCTGCTTCTGTACTTCTCTATGGAGGAATCGTCGACTTTAAAGAGATTTTAGGGGTACCTGCGCAGCATGTACAGTCAGGAAAAAATTAGACTGAAATATACATGCACATAACTCAAAATTTGCAAAAAAAAATTAAAGAAATACTGTTTAGTATTTTCTAAAAAAGAATCAAACAAAATTATGCTTCGTCGAGCGGAAGTGCATATTGCGTATTAACCAATCACGGCCTTGCTAAAGCTGTGGGAGCCTCGTTGACCTTCAGGCACTGCTGCAGAGAGTAAGAGACGGCCGCTATCAACCCAGGGCTTAGCTATCAACCTGTGCTCCAGCTTAGGTCTTCAGGAAGTGACGTCACGTCACTGAACCTTCCCCACCCGGAGGTCGCAAGAAACCAGATGATCGGATTTGGCTTCACCATCGGCGGCTGATGCCATCTCCTCTCTTCTAACCTCCTTGGTCCCCGACTGTCCGCGGATAGGGTGGATCAACTGATTGTACAACATATTTCCGCCTTTATCACTATGACCTCGAATAGGTTCTCGTGTCCGTATGCAGAGCTGGACTTTTGTATTTTGTGGGAACCCAGACAAACCGCAGAATTTTCTTTTATTAAGGAGGCAATTTTAAATGCTCTTAAACAGCGGTACTTGAGGTATTGTCTGTCGCGTCAAATTTGACTAGTGCGAACAAACACTGATTCCTTTTTGAAGCACAATAAACAGTCTGAGGTGTAAATTTCTATACACAAATTCTATATAAATATATAGGTAGTAAACGGGGATTGAATAATAAAAAAACTTGGAGAATTGATAACGAAAAACAAAACGTATGCATATATGCATACGTGTATTTTCTGCACGAAATACGCGCAAAAATATGAGGGGTTCGAGGAACACACAATAAAATCATTGGGGGTTCAAAAAGTGTCCCAAACCCACGAAGTCGGCGCCTATGGGTCGAATGCATGCGTATATTAAAGTTTTTCACAACTTCTTACGTCCGCAAATTTTAATTACAAACATAAAAACCGTTTATAGAATTTGGTGATCCTTTTCTTAGAATATATAGAATTTCTAAGTGTGTTCTACATAAAAAGAAACATCAGAGTTGAAATAAGAAATTATAATACAATCAAAGTTAAATATTATAAGATCTCAGAAATTGAGTGATTTTTTTTTTTTCTTTACTGTTGTTTTTACGAAAAAAAAATTATTGCCTTGATATATTCAGGGCCTTGGTGATCTTAGTTGGACCACAGGAAGAACTTTAACAGGGTCTTCTTTCCTGGCCTGCATTAAATAACTTTTATTAAAATTTTGAAAGCATCGGAAATACTTGATACTCTGTTGTGTAAATGAAAGCAGAGAGTTCTCTTTGGAATGATTTAATAACTTCAGATCATTACCCCTTTTCGAGAATTTTTCACCGAAAAGTCATTAATGAGAATAAATTCTTGCTCACTTTCCAGAAGATAATCTTTTGCGTCTTGTGCTGCCATCTTGTGTTGATCGGATCAAACATTGAAGAATTTACACCATTTTAATTAATGTATTTAAATAGCGCGCAAAACTAAATAAAGAATAAAAAGAAAATTGAAATCGATATTAATTTCCCCGTTTCTTTTTCCTTTGTCTCCACAGAAATATGAAACGATATTTATTGCTACAGTGGAGAGAATAAATGTTAAATATAAATTCATAACCATAACTTTGATATTTTATTTTTGAAGGTTTTATTTTTGAAGGTAACATTCCAAAAAATGAAACCTTCACTTCTTGGAGATTCAACGCTGAATTTTCGTAGCAATTTTAATATAATAAGACTCTAGTTCGCAATTAAAAAAAATGTGTTATCTGAAAACAAGAAAAATGTATTTATTTGGGAAAGTAAAATGAATTGGGAATCTGATGCCCCCCGCCCCCCACCCCCGCCAACCGGTCCATCAGTTACGCCTATAAAAAGGGACTGTATTGTCCTTTTTTACGCTTTCCAACCGTAGGTTGAAGAAGCATATGTGCTACAGCTTTGTTCGTCCGTCCGTCTGCCTGTCTGTCCGTCCGTCTGTCTGCCTGTCCGCACGATAACTCGCGTAAAAATGGTTCGATTTCAATGAAATTCTAGTATGTGGTAGGGGACCACCTGGGGACGAACCTTATTAAAAATGGGTGAAGTGGAGTCAAAGGTCACGACATAGGAGCGAGATGCATTCCATTGCCCTTATGCGTCATAACTTGCGTAAATATGATTCGATTTCGATGAAATTTTAGTACATGTTAGGGAACCACCTGGGAGCAATCCCTACTGAAAATGAACGAAATGGGGTCAAAGGTCAGGACATAGGATCGGGATCCATTCCATCGCCCTTATGCGTTATAACTTAATTACTTAAAAATGCTTCGATGACCGAGATTTATTAAACAGTCATTATCCTCATAACTTGAGTAATGATTTCTGGTATGTAAGAAAGCGTATCATAATCAATGCATTGCCTGATTTTACTAACTTTTTTCACTTCCTGCAACAATTTAATTCTTGTTAAAATGTCCCATCCTCCTTACGAAGGGACCGCACTACGAATATAAAATATTCCTTGTTTAACATTGTTTTCGTATTCTTTTCCTTTCCAAACCCACTCATACCTGGAAACTCTTTCTGTTTTACGAAATTGTACAGGGATGGATATTCAAAAACTGAAGAAAAGAAATAGACCCATTTGAAAACAACATGCATATGCATAATATGACATAAAACTGAGCACGTCATCGTAGAGAAATCTTGAAAAATGAATGTGGGCACTATTGCAAAGCCAAATCTTAGGCATTAACACGGTAAACTTAATATCAAATGCTCTCTATCATACAGTGGTTCAGAAAGGTAAAGTTGGGGAGGGAATTAATTACTTACACAACTTTTCGACTCTAAATTTAATTGTAAGTATTAATATAACAGTTCTAACGTGCAGGCGGAACATAAGCTCTATTGCGCATGCCTTGAAACGCTTCCATACGATGGTTCTGCGTAATCCATCGCTGCCGTAAGGGGATACAAAAGGTTAAACAGGAGAAAAACTTTTTAAAAAAATATTTGATGCAATATTGTAAAATTTACCTATGCCAAGACAACACAAAAAAGGAAACAAAATAAACTTCTAAACGCGCTAACAGCTCTTGAGACTGAAACAGTTTGAAATAACTGCCCCCAACTATATTCTTGGCCTCGGTGACCCTTGGAAGAATTTTAACAGTCTTCCTTTCTGGCCTGCATTAAATACCTTTTATCAAAATTTTGAAGGAATCGGAAATACTTGAGATACTCAGTTGTGTAAATGAAAGCAGAAAGTTCTTTTTGGAATGATTTAATAATTTCATATCATTACCATTTTCGAGATTTTTTTCACCGAAAACTCATTAATCGCGTCTGTAAATTTTATTGTTCGAGCTAAATTAAAATCAATGCTTCAAAAATAACAAATAACTCTACCAATCGCAGTTTTTCCAAATATTTCCCACAGATGAACACCTTTATTTTGCTGAAAGTTCTCCAACTTTGGCAATAGTTAAAGGAAGGGTATCAAAAATTTATCAACGAAATCGCAGCTTTTCCAAATATTTCCGAAAGATGATTTCCCATAATTCAGTTGAACAATTCAAGTATCCAGAGATTTTCATTGTAAAATATTCTGCACGGAATTGCCTCACCTTTCTTGATCTCACCAGTCAGTTTAAAGCTCAGTACACTACCGCAGTGGAATACAGCAATTTTCTAAGAAACAGTAGCTACCTACTTTTGTTCCATATCTAGACACTTCTAAAACAACTACGAATTTGACTTCTTTCTTCAGCAGCTTTGCAGTTATCAACTAAGCACGGTATGACTGAGACAGTTAAGATAAAAAAACAAGTTAGTAAAATCATTCAATGCATTCATTATGATATGCTTTCCAACATACCGGAAATCATTACTGAAGTTATGAGGATAATGGCTGTGGAATAAATCTCGTTCCTGTGTCCTGATCTTTGACCCCATTTCGATGATATTAGACAGAATTGGTGCAGTGTACCTCCGGAACAACATTCTAAAGGTTTGTCGCAATCAAAGCATTTTTAGTCAAGTTATGAAGATAATGGCTGTGGAATAAATCTCGCTCCTGTGCCCTGCCCTTTGATCCTATTTCGATGATATTCAACAGAAGCGGTTCACTATACCTCCGGAACAACATGATAAAATTTTGTCGCAATCGAAGCATTTTTCCGTAAATTGAGACGCATAAGGGCGATGGAACGGGTCCCACTCCTATGTCCTGACCTTTGACCAGCATTTCGCCCATTTTCAATAGGGTTCGTCCCCAGGTTGTCCCCTACCACATACTAAAGTTTCATCGAAATCGAACCATTTTTACGTGAGTTATCGTGCGGAGAGATAGATAGACAGACGGATAAAGCTCGAGCATATGCGCTTCTTCAACCTACGGTTGGAAAGCGTAAACAATGAAGTCTGAAATCATGCCTCAACCCTTTCTCTGTTTCGCAAAGCTAGAATTATTGCAAATCGAATCAAATCCATCAGTAGGTTTAGGAACTGATTCTCTCATCCAGTTGCAAAGTCGTAGAATGGGCCAACATATTCAGATGCGGTACTGGTCACCTTGATTGAAAAGGTTTAACCCTTTAACGACCATGACCCAAAAATCTTGTATCACTGCAAATATTATAACGCCCAAAACTGTGTGTTGGTTCACTTTTTTGTTTAATAACTATAGTGAATGAGGGTGATTCCTGCTGATCCTTCATAGATCGAGAGAATTTGAAGAAGAGGTAAGGGTAGGAAATCTGACTCACTTTAGACAGGCGTTTCCGGTGGCTATGGCAGTTTGTATGCTTGTATGTACGGGCGTTTTGGGCGTTATGGTCGTTAAAGGGTTAAAGCAAAACGGGATGAAGACATGAAAGTTATAGATTTAGAAAGTTGAACCGACCACCGTTACTAAGCTAGGAAGAGAGGAGATAAGAGACACCAGGTGAAGAGACATAGGAAGAAAAAGGAAGTTAAAAAAGAATTGCTAATGTTTGGAAGAAAAGTAAAAATTTGTGAGTTACGTGGAAAGAAAAATAGAGGAAATTAGAAAGGAAATAAAGAAATAAATAGAAATTAGGAGACGACTCGTGGTATCCCGAGAAACAAACCCGATGATGGTGATGGACGAAGAGCAGAACTTGGCATTATTGATGTTCTTGATAGGTACTAGTAATTCCTCATCGGAAATTTCTCGTACTTTGGCGTTCCTTGCTAAGGAACTAAGACAATTTAGTGGCATTTAGAATATTAGAGGAAATGTTAGGCTGGACAAATTTAGCAAACCATTAAAAGAAACCCCCTTTTTCTTTTTTTATTTTCTTTTTTTTCCCCATAGTACCTTCTGGTAAGTGGGATAGTATAAGATATTTTCTGTTTCACTTTGAAAAAATTTATATTTCATTTGTGCCAAAAAGGGCTTATCTCATGTTTACTACATAGTTGATTGTCCGGGAATTTTTAAGGGAAACAGGAGATTTCTGGGGGAAGTCTCACTGGTTACGCAACTTGCCATTTTTTGCCTATAGTGCTCTGCTGAGCTTCGGTAATAGGAAGAGAAACACAAATCTGAGAAATATGAACTCATTTTTGAAACTTATATGGTTTCTCGTAAGATGTTCCTTTCGTTTCGTCTACCATTTTCCTGTGAAAGCGTAGTCAATTCTCACTTGTTAGCTATATATTTCATTTTGGATCCAGAAAAAAAAGTTGCCAGTTTTTCTCGGAGATTTTTAAGTTCACGGATAAGACGTGAACTTAAAAATCTCAGTTTCAGCATCGGTGACAATACTTGAATGAATAATTTCGTGGATGTTTTCAGTGGTGAAAATGGACATCACAAAGCAACTCAAGCGGTGAAGCACCCAAGATAATTGAAGATGCAAATAAAAATATCACGAAGAAACATAAAATATTGGGTAGCGATATACACTGAAGAGCAATTGAATTAGAGATACCTGTCTAGTAACGTGTAGCACCACCTTTCGTCCTGATGACGGCGACGATTCGTCTCGGCATGGACTCGACAAGACACCGGAAGCGTTGGGAAGCCATACGGATCCACTAGCCCTGAACAAGCTCCCACAGTTCACCAAGAGGTCAGAGCCTCGAACATCTCTCTCGATGGCATCCCAGATGTGCTCGATGGGATTGAGGTCAAGTGACCTAGATGTCCAAGGAAGCGAGGTCACGTCGGTGGAGTGTTCATCCAACCATTCGGATACAATTCGGGAGCGATTGCACGGTGCATTGTCTTATTGCAGAATGAGG
Organism: Macrothele yani; assembly: GCA_039090855.1. Taxonomy (NCBI): domain Eukaryota; kingdom Metazoa; phylum Arthropoda; class Arachnida; order Araneae; family Macrothelidae; genus Macrothele; species Macrothele yani. Next base: position 164,125,497 of record CM077002.1, read on the forward strand.
TCCTCAGTGGGATGTTGAAGACACACAAACGGGAGCAAATGGTCGTCCAAGATATCCCGCTAACGTTGACCTGTGAGGGACGATGTCACACGTACCAGGGGTCCCATTTCAGTCCACGTAAACAGTCCCCTGACAAGAATGCCACCCCCACCAGCTTGTAGAGTGCACTGCTGGCAAGAAGGAGCCATCGCTTCCTGTGTTTTGCGCCGTACTCGTATCCTGCCATCCGCATGTACCAACGTGAATCTCGACTCATCGGTCCAGGCAACATTTTTTCACATGTCTAGGGTCCAGTGGCGATGTTCCTGCGCCCATGCTGATCTTTGCACCCTGTGATGTGCGGTCAGCAGCGGTACCCTCGTGGGACGATGGCTTCTGTACCCCATAGCGAGGAGATGGTTCTGGATGGTGTGACTGCTTACACGTTTTTGTGCACCAGCGTTAAGTTGCCGAGTGATTTCTTGCACTGTGGCCCGTCTATCCGCTATTACAATACGAGCTAGCTGATGATGACACCGCTCATCGACACGCTGTTGTCCACGGCAGTTGGCCCTTGTATGGATGGTTTTACCGGATTCGATGTACTCACGGTACACCCGTGACACAGTGGCTCGTGAAACTCCCAGTGCCTGCACGACTTCCGAGATGGAGTGACCCATTCGTCGGGTCCCGACAATTTGTCCACGATCAAATGAGCTTAGATCCTTCGTCTTACCCATACTGCGTCCGACTCTTACTGATTCCCGTCGCATCACTCCTTATATTGTCGGATCGCTGCATACGTCATGTCGTTTCCGTTTACAGGGCCGCCCACAGCGCCACATTTGCATAACGCCAGCTGTCTCTAATTCAATTGCTGTTCAGTAATACTATGGCATATTAGAGTGCGCTTCCAATTATTTATAAAATATATATTTAAAAACTTACACAAATATTTAACATAAGCAGCCAATAACAAAGAACGAAGGACTACCTCATGGGGAGGGCTGGGTACCTGGGTCACCCCAGCTGAGTGGGCCACTGAACTCAAAAACATCAAGTACTTGAAAGCATCGTTGATTTTTTATTAAAGTAATGCGTATCATAAAAATTTAAAAACCAACGGTCATTGGAGAAAATACATAAAAAAACACATAAAAGATAAAACAAGATAAATACAAATAAACTGTAATGATCCACTGTCATAATATTTGTCAGTTCCCGAGAAATTGGAAACCTCAATTAATATCACAGCCCTGGAATTTGGCCTACACTGAAATATATTCTCTTTAGGACAAATAAAAAAAACCCAATGGAATTCTACAGTTGATGAAAAGTTTTTATTACACAAACTACACTGAAGAGCAATTGAATTAGAGACAGCTGGCTTTGCGCAAATGTGGCGCTGTGGGCGGCCCTGTAAACGGAAATGACATGACGTATGCAGCGATCCGACAATGTAAGGAGTGATGCGACGGGAATCAGTAAGAGTCGGATGCAGTATGGGTAAGGCGAAGGATCTAAGCGCATTTGATCGTGGGCAAATTGTCGGGGACGGACGAACGGGTCACTCCATCTCGGAAGTCGTGCAGGCACTGGGAGTTTCACGAGCCACTGTGTCACGGGTGTACCGTGAGTACATCGAATCCGGTAAAACCATCCCTGCAAGGGCCAACTGCTGTGGACAACAGCGTGTGGGTGAGCAGGGTCATCGTCGGCTAGCTCGCAATGTAACAGCGGATAGACGGGCCACAGTGCAAGAAATCACTCGGCAATTTAACGCTGGTGCACAAAAACATGTAAGCAGCGACACCATTCAGAACCATCTCCTCGCTATGGGGTATAGAAGCCATCATCCCACGAGGGTACCGCTGCTCGCACATCACAGGCTGCAAAAATTAGCATGGGCGCGGGAACATCGCCACTGGACTCTAGACATGTGGAAAAATGTTGCCCGGACTGATGAGTCGTGATTCACGTTGGTACATGCGGATGGCAGGAAACGAGTACGGAGCAAACCACATGAAGCGATGGATCCTTCTTGCGAGCGGGGTACTCTGCAAGCTGGTGGGGGTGGCATTCTCGTCTGGGGACTGTTTACGTGGACTGAAATGGGACCCCTTGTACGTGTGACATCGTCCCTCACAGGTCAACATTACCGAGATATCCTGGACGACCATTTGCTCCCGTTTGTGCGTCTTCAACATCCCATTGGGGACCTCATCCTGCAACAAGACAATGCACTGTGCCATCGCTCCCGAATTGTATCCGAATGGTTGGTTGAACGCTCCACCAACGTGACCTCGCTTCCTTGGCCAGCTAGGTCACTTGACCTCAATCCCATCGAGCACATCTGGGATGCCATCGAGAGATATGTTCGAGGCTCTGGCCACTCTCCATCAAATCTTCGTGAACTGTGGGAGCTTGTTCAGGGGTACAGGGGTAGTGGATCCGTATGGCTTCCCAACGCTTCCGGTGTCTTGTCGTGTCCATGCCGAGACGAATCGCCGCCGTCATCAGGGCGGAAGGTGGTGCTACACGTTACTAGACAGGTATCTCTAATTCGATTGCTCTTCAGTGTATATATATCGATTGCAATAATTCTTTTGGTACTTCCCAGTTAAAAGTTTTGCAAATTTCTATTTAATTTTTTTTACGTATTGGTAACACGAATTATAGCGGTTATAATGTATGGCAAATTAAGTTTTGAAAAATTGGGTTTAATGGAATAGACAAAGTCATCGCTCTTTCCACGTTTTCTTTAATTAGCACACAGCAACCTAAAAGTTGTTATCCGGATACCGCTGGGATCGAACCCAAATCTCTCGATATGTAGTCGAGTGCGTTCGCCTTACGCTACAGTGGCCGACAAAACTCAAAGGACCAACAATCTCGCCCTTCGGGTTTAATGGAATTCAACACCCAAATATTTTACAAAATACTTAAAACAGAGCATCTACATTTTGATAACATCCACGTCAACTTCATATCTTAGAGGATATGATGGTTCACTGCACTGCTAAAAAACATCTACTCAAAAATGAGAACCTGAGCCTACTCGTTTGTTTTTAAGTACAATCGTATCGTATACGAGTACATCACATGCTCAAATATAAGTTACCTTACGTACACTAGACATGACTCAACCAAGAGAACAAGCTTGTTTCAGGAGTGGCTACAGCACCATAGATCATATTCATGTACTGAGAGAACTAATTGAAAGAACAAGAGAATATGAACTCCCATTATGCATGGCTTTTATTGATTATGAAAATGCCTTCGATTCCGTGAAACCACCATCAGTTACAATGGCTTTGAAATCATGCGGTATTGAAGATGCTACAATTAGCATTATTAATAACATCTATGAAAATGCAAGTGCAAAGATTCGGATATTTGAGGATACATCACAAATAAGAATTGGAAAGGGAGAGAGACAAGGGGACACGATAGCTCCCAAGCTCTTTAATGCCATCTTTCAATCATTGAACTGGGAAAACAAAAGGATAAAGATTAATGGAGATTACTTAACTCGCCTTCGTTTTGCTGATGACATCTTTGCAACTACCCCTTCAGTGCTGCAGAGTATGATCCAAGAACTTGCTGACAAGAGTAAAAAAATGGGATTAAAAATGGACTTTCAGAAGACAAAAGTGATGTACAATGCTTTTACAAGAAACGAAGTTTATTCGATTGATGAAGAAAAGCTTAAGACAACCAATACCTACATTTATCTTGGGCAGCAGATATCAAGTGAGTACCACATTGATGAAGGAATTAATCGGCGTATAAAACTTAGATGGAGAGCTTTTGGAAGAAACAGTACAATTTTTAAAAGCAGTCTGCCATTATGTCTTAAAAAAAGTGTTTAATCAATGCATCCTGCCAGTGCTTGTGTATGGAGCAGAGACATGGGCCTTAACTAAACAAGTTAGTAAAATCATGCAATGCATTGATTATGATACGCTTTCCAACATACCAGAAATCATTACTCAAGTTATTACTCACGTTATGAGTGTGTCATGTTTTAGCGAGCCTGTGGTTCCCAGGCCCGTTTGGTTCGTTTCGTCCTTTACAAAGTACGGCCTTAGGGAAAATACCTTCAGTTCAGGAATCCATTTGCCAAGAAATTCGAATATTTATTCAAGATATATATATATATATATATAATGTAGGGATGTAAGGTCAGGTGATGCGTAACATCACAGCCTCTCCTTGACAAATGTCAACCCCGCCTTCTCGTGGTGCATCCTGTTCCCACTAAAGGGGCTCTGACGACCGCCAATAGCGGTATAACTATACCATCGGGATTAGAGGAAATTCTATCCCACACTCACCAACCCGCTTGGCCAGCGTGGTGAGTTATGGCCAAACCCTCCAAAATGATTCCACAACTTAAATCTTGGCCCTCAGTCTCCGGCAGCTGGAATGTACCTGGCCAAGGCAGCGGCCAGTGCGACATGAAGGCAGAGGGTGCTAAGAATCCCCGGAGGACCGGACTAGGCTGCCATCTGATGCTGACCTTGGCAACGTACAATGGACGCTCCCTATCTTCTGATTCAAGGCTTCTTGAATTGGAAGAGGAACTACAAAGGATCAAGTGGGACATCGTGGGGCTAAGTGAGGTAAGGAGAAAAGGAGAAGATCTCATCGAACTGAAAAGTGGACATCTCTTCTACTATCGTGGGACAGATACTGGCAGAACTAGTGGTGTTGGATTTATAATAAACAAGAAACTGAAGGATAAAGTTGTAGAAGTTGAAAGTTCCTCTGACAGAGCTGCACGACTTGTTATCCAACTCTCGAAAAGATACCAGGCTCAGATTATTCAAACTTATGCACCCACCACAAGTCATCCTGAAGAAGAAATTGAAGAATTTTATGAGGAAATTCGTGATCTAAATAATAAAGGTAAGCAGCACTTGAAGATAATTATGGGAGATTTCAATGCAAAAATAGGGCAACGGCAACAGAATGAAACTTCAGTAGGTAAATTCGGTCACGGCAACAGAAACCAGCGTGGAAATACTCTCGTTGAGTTTGCAGAGGCAGAAGGGTTTTTCATCTTGAACTCCTTCTTCAAGAAAAAGCCACACAGGAAATGGACTTGGAGACATCCAAATGGGACGACAAGTGAAATTGATTTTATTATGTGTAACAAAAAATTCGTCATAGAAGACTGCAGTGTGCTAAACAAGTTCAACACAGGTAGTGACCATAGATTGGTGAGATGTAAGATGCACCTCAACACTAAACTTGAACGTGGCAAGCTCATAAGACAAACAAAATGTATCGACATAACCAACCTTAAAAAACACCATAATACCTTCAAGTTGGAACTGAAGAACAGGTTCTCTGCTTTAGAAGGCCTAACATCAGAAGAAGTGGACATCTCTGAAGTTAACAGAAAAGTAACCAAAGCTCTTATGGAAACAGCAACAAAATTAGCTGGGTCTAAGAACAAGTTGCATGTAAACAAATTATCAGGAAAAACGAAAATGTTGATGCAAAAAAGAAGAGAGATGAGGACAACTAAAGAAGATGTGACTTCCAAAGTGGAATATATAGAGCTATGCAAGACAGTAAGAAAAAGTATCACTGAAGACGTAAGAAAATTCAACTGTGAACTAGTGAGGAAAGCAATTGAAAACAACCAAAGCCTAAAGATAGCAAAGGGACATCTCAGTAAGGGAAGAAAACAGATTATGGCACTGAGAAAAGAAGATGGTTCTGTAACAAGAAATAGAGGCGAAATTTTGACAAGAGTGAAAGATTTCTACTCCAAATTATATGAAAGGGATGATACATGCACTCCAGACATCATGAAAGATACCAGTACCAGAGTTCCTCCAGTCCTTCCAGCAGAAGTTGCACATGCAATCAAGAACATGAAGCGGGGAAAAGCTCCAGGAGAAGATGGAATTACTGTAGACATCATACAAGAAGCAAGTGGAGAAATCGAAACAGTACTCGCCCAAATTTTCACTCGATGCCTTAATGAAGGAAAGATTCCTGAGGATTGGAACACCGCTACAATGATCCTGCTACATAAGAAAGGTGACATTGAGGATCTAGGAAACTACAGACCTATCAGCCTCCTATCAGTAGTTTATAAAATCTTCACTAAAGTTCTTTCACACCGTTTGAAGGCAACACTGGACATGGCTCAACCGAGAGAACAAGCTGGATTCAGGAGTGGCTACAGCACAATAGATCATATCCACGTGCTGAGAGAACTAATTGAAAGAGCGAGGGAATATGAACTTCCATTGTGCATGGCTTTTATCGATTATGAAAAAGCCTTTGATTCGGTGAAACCATCAGCAGTTACAATGGCTCTGAAAACCTGCGGTATTGAAGATGCATACATTAATATTATTAATAACATCTATGAAAATGCAAGTGCAAAGATTAGGCTGTTTGAAAATACAACACACGTAAAAATTGGAAAGGGAGTGAGACAAGGTGACACCATATCTCCGAAGCTCTTTAATGCCACATTGGAGGGTGTTTTTCAGTCGCTGAGCTGGGAAAACAAGGGGATAAAGATTAATGGAGATTATCTAACCCACCTTCGTTTTGCTGATGATGTAGTCATTTTTGCAACTACCCCATCAGAGCTGCAGAGTATGATCCAGGAACTTGCTGACAAGAGTAAAGAAGTGGGATTAAAAATGAACTTTCAGAAGACAAAAGTGATGTTCAATGCTTTTACAAGAAATGAAGATTTATCGATTGATGGAGAAAAGCTGGAGATAACAGACACGTACGTTTATCTTGGACAGCAGATATCAAGTGAGGGTCACATTGGTGAAGAAATTAATCGGCGTACAAAACTTGCCTGGAGAGCTTTTGGAAGAAACAGCATAATTTTCAAGAGCAATATGCCATTATGTCTTAAAAGAAAAGTGTTTGATCAATGCATCCTTCCAGTGCTTACGTATGGTGCAGAGACGTGGACCTTAACTAAAAGAGACATACAAAGGCTGCAGACAACTCAAAGAAGCATGGAGAGGTGCATACTTGGTGTAACCAGGAGAGATAAGAAGAGGAACTCGTGGATCCGAAAAATGACAAGAGTGGAAGACATCATGATCAGAGTTAAATCCCTGAAATGGCAATGGGCTGGACATACTGCCAGAAGGACAGATCATCGATGGACAGCCGAAATTTTAGATTGGATTCCAAGGGACAGGAAAAGACCCAGAAGAAGACCACATGGGAGATGGGTGGATGAAATTCGAAAGTATGCAGGGGTGACATGGAGGAGACTGGCACAAGACAGACCGTTGTGGAGGAAACTTGGGGAGACCTTCGTCCAGCAGTGGATTGATAATGGTTGACAATGATGATGATGATGATATATAATGTATTGACATAACCAACCTTAAAAAACACCATAATACCTTCAAATTGGAACTGAAGAACAGATTCTCTGCTTTAGAAGGCCTAACATCGGAAGAAGTGGATATTTCTGAAGTTAACAGAAAAGTAACCAAAGCTCTTATGGAAACAGCAACAAAATTAGCTGGGTCTAAGAACAAATTGCATGTGAACAAATTATCAGGAAAAACCAAAATGTTGATGCAAAAAAGAAGAGTGATGAGGACAACTAAAGAAGATGTGACTTCCAAAGTGGAATATATAGAGCTGTGCAAGACAGTACGAAAAAGTATCACTGAAGACGTAAGGAAATTCAACTGTGAACTAGTAAGGAAAGCAATTGAAAACAACCAAAGCCTAAAGATAGCAAAGGGACATCTCAGTAAGGGGAAAAAACAGATTATGGCACTGAGAAAAGAAGATGGTTCTGTAACAAGAAATAGAGGCGAAATTTTGACAAGAGTGAAAGATTTCTACTCCAAATTATATGAAAGGGATGATACATGTACTCCAGACATCATGAAAGGTACCAGTACCAGAGTTCTTCCAGTCCTTCCAGCAGAAGTTGCACATGCAATCAAGAACATGAAGCGGGGAAAAGCTCCAGGAGAAGATGGAATTACTGTAGACATCATACAAGAAGCAAGTGGAGAAATCGAAACAGTACTCGCCCAAATTTTCACTCGATGCCTTAATGAAGGGAAAATTCCTGAGGATTGGAACAACGCTACAATGATCCTGCTACATAAAAAAGGTGACATTGAGGATCTCAGGAACTACAGACCTATCAGCCTCCTATCAGTGGTTTATAAAATCTTCACTAAAGTTCTTTCACACCGCTTGAAGGTGACACTGGACATGGCTCAACCGAGAGAACAAGCTGGATTCAGGAGTGGCTACAGCACAATAGATCATATCCACGTACTGAGAGAACTAATTGAAAGAGCGAGGGAATATGAACTTCCATTGTGCATGGCTGTTATCGATTATGAAAAAGCCTTTGATTTGGTGAAACCATCAGCAGTTGCAATGGCTCTGAAATCCTGCGGTATTGAAGATGCATACATTAATATTATTAATAACATCTATGAAAATGCAAGTGCAAAGATTCGGCAGTTTGAAAATACAACACACATAAAAATTGGAAAAGGAGTGAGACAAGGTGACACCATATCTCCGAAGCTCTTTAATGCAACATTGGAAAATGTCTTTCAATCACTGAACTGGGAAAACAAAGGGATAAAGATTAATGGAGATTATCTAACCCACCTTCGTTTTGCTGATGACATAGTCATTTTTGCAACTACCCCATCAGAGCTACAGAGTATGATACAGGAACTTGCTGACAAGAGTAAAGAAGTGGGATTAAAAAATGAACTTTCAGTAGACAAAAGTTATGTACAATGCTTTTACAAGAAATGAAGATTTATCGATTGATGGAGAAAAGCTGGAGATAACAGACACGTACGTTTATCTTGGACAGCAGATATCAAGTGAGGGTCACATTGGTGAAGAAATTAATCGGCGTACAAAACTTGCCTGGAGAGCTTTTGGAAGAAACAGCATAATTTTCAAGAGCAATATGCCATTATGTCTTAAAAGAAAAGTGTTTGATCAATGCATCCTTCCAGTACTTACGTATGGTGCAGAGACGTGGACCTTAGCTAAAAGAGACATACAAAGGCTGCAGACAACTCAAAGCAGCATGGAGAGGTGCATGCTTGGTGTAACCAGGAGAGATAAGAAGAGGAACACGTGGATCCGAAAAATGACAAGAGTGGAAGACATCATGATCAGAGTTAAATCCCTGAAATGGCAATGAGCTGGACATACTGCCAGAAGAACAGACCATCGATGGACAGCCGAAATTTTAGATTGGATTCCAAGGGACAGGAAAAGACCCAGAAGAAGACCACATGGAAAATGGGTGGATGAAATTCGAAAGTATGATATATCATCATCATCATCATTGTCAACCATTATCAATCCACTGCTGGACGAAGGTCTCCCCAAGTTTCCTCCACAACTGTCTGTCTTGTGCCAGTCTCCTCCATGTCACCCCTGCATACTTTCGAATTTCATCCACCCATCTCTCATGTGGTCTTCTTCTGGGTCTTTTCCTGTCCCTTGGAATCCAATCTAAAATTTCGGCTGTCCATCGATGATCTGTCCTTCTGGCAGTATGCCCAGCCCATTGCCATTTCAGGGATTTAACTCTGATCATGATGTCTTCCACTCTTGTCATTTTTCGGATCCACGAGTTCCTCTTCTTATCTCTCCTGGTTACACCAAGTATGCACCTCTCCATGCTTCTTTGAGTTGTCTGCAGCCTTTGTATGTCTCTTTTAGTTAAGGTCCACGTCTCTGCACCATACGTAAGCACTGGAAGGATGCATTGATCAAACACTTTTCTTTTAAGACATAATGGCATATTGCTCTTGAAAATTATGCTGTTTCTTCCAAAAGCTCTCCAGGCAAGTTTTGTACGCCGATTAATTTCTTCATCAATGTGACCCTCACTTGATATCTGCTGTCAAAGATAAACGTACGTGTCTGTTATCTCCAGCTTTTCTCCATCAATCGATAAATCTTCATTTCTTGTAAAAGCATTGAACATCACTTTTGTCTTCTGAAAGTTCATTTTTAATCCCACTTCTTTACTCTTGTCAGCAAGTTCCTGGATCATACTCTGCAGCTCTGATGGGGTAGTTGCAAAATGACTACGTCATCAGCAAAACGAAGGTGGGTTAGATAATCTGCATTAATCTTTATCCCCTTGTTTTCCCAGCTCAGTGACTGAAAAACACCCTCCAATGTGGCATTAAAGAGCTTCGGAGATATGGTGTCCCCTTGTCTCACTCCCTTTCCAATTTTTATGTGTGTTGTATTTTCAAACAGCTTAATCTTTGCACTTGCATTTTCATAGATGTTATTTATATATATATATATATATATATATATATATATATATATATATATATATATATATATATATATATATATATACTGTACATTATTTACATGCTTTATGGGTTATATCCCATACAACGAAAAAACATGTTGTATCACCGTGACATCTCATTATCCTCGCGCTTCCAAACTCTAATGCCCTCCTCGTCTCTCTTCCTCCACGAACCCCCAACGTTTTCGGGGGTTGCATTGTTGACACTCGTAACGAATGTTCTTTAAATTCCGCCTCCGAGCATGTAAGAAGGCGTACCAAATATCACCATGTACTTGACAACTAACGACTATCTTACGAGTTGAAGTAAAATGGCGTCGTTGAGGACCAATGTCACCAAAATGTCCAGCAGTGAGTTTACAAGCATAAATTGTTCGTTCTCGTACAAGATATCTTACACGGCTGCCACTTGAACACATACATATACACACGAAAAAGACACAAAAATCATATTTAAGTATTTAAAGGGGCCTCTCTTTCGCAGAGATCCTCACAATGAGGATAATGGCTGTGGAATAAATCTGGCTCCTGTGTCCTGACCTTTGACCCCATTTCGATGATATTCAACAGAGCCAGTTCAGTATACCTCCGGAACAACATACTAACGTTTTGTCACAATGGAAGCATTTTTACGTAAGTTATAACGCATAAGGGCAATGGGGTGGATCCCGCTCCTATGTCGTGACCTTTGACCCCACTTCACCCATTTTCAATAGGGTCCATCCTCAGGTAGTCCTCTATCACATATTAAAATTTCATCGAAATCGAACAATATTTACGCAAGTTATGACGCATAAGGGCAATATAATGTATCTCGCTCATATGTCCTGACCTTTGACCCCAGTTCACCCATTTTTAATAGGGTACATCCCCAGATAATCCCCTACCACATACTAAAATTTCATCGCAATCGAACCATTTTTACGCGAGTTATCGTGCGGACGGACAGACGGACAAAGCTGGAGCATATACGCTTATTCAACCTACGGTTGGAAAGCGTAAAAAAGAAATACCAAGACTGCAGACAACTCAAAAAAGCATGGAGAGGTGCATGCTTTGTGTAACCAGGAAAGATGAAGAGGAGCTTGTGGATAAGGAAAATAACAGGAGTGGACGGCGTCATGACCTGAGTGAAATCCCTGAAATGGCAATGGGCTGGACATGTTGCCAGAAGAACGGACCACCGATGGACAACCGAAATTTTAGACTGGATTCCAAGAGACAAGAAAAAACGCAAAAAGAGATCCCATGGGAGACGGATGGATGAAATTCGAAAGCATGCTGAAGTGACTTGTAGGAAACAGGCTCAAGAAAGAGAATTGTGGATGAAACTTGGGCAGACCTTCATCCAGCAGTGGATCGATAATGGTTGATGATGATGATGATGACGTACTTACAAATAACTGCGTCAATAAATATAAATGCATTCTCTTATTACTTCATTTTAGATATTATAGATTTCAAGGAAAATTGTTTAATAAATGTGTAAAGTGACATCATAAATAATTAGTACAACAGTCACTGATCACAAGTAATTTAATTACGCATAAAGTATCTTTGTGTACGTTTTTACATTAACTACATTTGTGTCAATCTCATAAATAATATATTGTTGCTTCATTATTATATTTGTCATAAAATTGTGGTGTCCATTTGCCCAGCATGGGACAACGAGTATATCTATTATCCCAGATATGCCATCGAATAATATACTTCCAGTTGATTCTATGAATAAATGAGTATGTATGGAGTACACGTATCCCAAATTTGAAATCGAACCACGGATGGCTTAGTGGTTAGAGATTCAGGCTACTGACGAAGGGAACTCCAGGTTCAAACCTAACCTGTTAGGCTTGGTTAAACCTGGGTTCACCATGATGGTGTAAAATTCTAATAATCGTTGAATATCGGACGAGCACGTTTCGGGCAGGGGACAGAAACTGAATGAAGTTAAAGCATATACACTGTATCTTTGAAATATATGGATTTTTATAAGTACATATATTTCAAATACGTGTACTCAAAAATGAGTACATATATTTCAAATTAGAAATACCAGATATACTCAAAATTGATTCCCTGTATGTGCTGAAAAATGAGTACGTGTCTTTTTCAAAATGAGACACAATGTACTCAAAAACGAGTACATTTTGCTTATTTCTAAGTAACAATTTTTAACAAAGAAAGTTCGGTATGCACTTCAGTTATAGTTCCCCCCCCCCCCCATCATTTTCAAACTCGTCCTATGTGTGGCACTTTATTCCCACATTTATACTTAAAAACTGAAGTACCCCCCCCACACACACACACACACACACACAGTACTTGCTTATTGCTGTAAACCTTCTAATACTGTTTCCCTTTCAATAATTTTATAGTTTTTTTCTGAAGGGAAAGGGGAAGAATACGCCGAGAAACGAACAAGAAGAGGACAGGTTGTTGTTTTTTCTCAACGGAACGATGCGAAGCATAACACTGAGTTTCTAGATGTAGCCATTTGGCTTAAATTTGAATAAGAAGAACACTCTCCCCACCTAATTTCTTTCTCGCACTTGCAAATTATGCAAATCAGTTTGCTTCATTATTAAGCGATTATCTCTTCTTAGATGAACATCATAGAGCCTTTCATTGAGAAATAATAAGCCGCTAATATCTGTTTTTCATGCACACTTAATAAAATTGCAGGGTAGCAACGATCGGGAATTCTTACGACGTAATGTGATTACCATAGAAAGGGAGCGTCCAACTATGTCAGAAGGCTTAAAATGAGTTCTGAGCAGGGATCTTAATCTACATTCTTGAGCCATTTGTATTTCATAACTATAAAGCTGACTGTATGTTACATTTTATTTTATTATCACTTCCGTATAAAAAGGATATAATGAGACAAAACGTATGCTGCAGAGCAAACAAGTGACGCCCGCTCGTAATAGCTGAATGGCAATGGAATAATAACATGCGAAGAGAAAGTAAGAATCTTCATAAGGCACTGAAATCGGAGGCAAACCTCAGAATATTATACCTACTGTTTTCCGTAGTTTCAAAGTGTATAGCGAATGGTATTTGACACTCCGGTATGGGGTATTGTGTTTGCCATTTGCCAATTTCATCTACGGGCGTAGAATTGTATGAAGATGAAGAGACGTGCGCCCTCCCCCCCCCCCCTCAACTTCCCCGGTAGCACAGCAATGTCGAATCGAAATCGATTTTTGGTTACCAGGTCGATCGAGGCATAGTTATCGACGTAAAATCGATGAGACGGAACGTTAAGAAAAAATCATTACATTGAATTTCAATATACATGTAAACGGATTTACGCAGTTTACCCCTTTAGTTCCACCAGGCCGAATAATCGATGTTTATTTATGCGATCTATAGGCAACGCGCGCATGCGCCTTTGCAACCATTGTGCCAAACAAACTTTTTGGATGCTAGGGTGTTGGTCGGTTGTATCATTTCTGTTGAAAGACGAGCTTCTTATTTACCTGTTTCCTTTTTCGCTGGTACGTTAAGAGTTTGTTTTTTTTCTTAATTAAGTATGTTTATAAAAAATTGAGTCTCGTTCCTTTAAGTACAATTATTTTTTAAGATATATAATTTGTACGTACGAATATACCAATTAAGGATAGATGCTGACATTGTGTCTTTTCGAATGCGTCCGAAAAGGCTTGGATGTTGAAACAATAAAAAAAAATTATGTGATCTTTTAATCGTAGACAGCGTCGTAGAATCGTACTACAAATACGAATACATTCAACATTTTATGCCACGATTAAAAGTTTAGAATTTCATGTTTCAACATCTAAATTGTAGAGTAAACGCAGATTCGACATTACAACAGTACTAGAATCGATGACTAAACTACGTAATATCAACGTAGAATTGACATCTACACTACCTAGCAACGATGTATATGTTTCTTTCGAAAGGTCGAATCTTCGTCTACTGTTGATTTGATATCGACTTAATAGGTTTAAAATTCGACGTCGAAAAGACGTAACAAAAATGGATATGGATATCTATATTCGATGTTTCATATCAATCAAAATTTTGATCAAATTCGATTAATTAAACATGTTTCCCTAAATTTTTCTATTTCAATAGCTCATCACTTCTAGACTTTTAACAGCTGAAACGAATTAACTCGGGGATTAGGAAAATGAGCTGAAATCAGCCCCGGACGAATATATTCGCTGTCTAAGGAATGCGCCAAACGCAGCTAGGACGTATTCAGAGGGGTGCCCCCTGCCCCTCCCCCGAAAATGTTTGATTTTCAGCACGTCTTTTGTAAAAAAAGATCGTACTTCTGTTATCGGTTTGTCGGTCCGTCCGTCCGTCTGTAGACACCATATCTCCGCAACTATTAATCGGATTTGAAAAAAAAATTTGCATTGGGAAGCTTGAAATATGCGAATGATGATATTTTATTTCATTTTTTTTTACGATATACAATTTTGCCGCTAGAGGGCGTCAATTCAGATGATATAGAATTCAAAATACATTTTATTCCATATATTTGCTTCTAAACATCCGATTGAAAAAAATTATTTTACCTTTCGATGCCATTTATGTCGAAGAATGTTTTAGGTTCAGTCACTTTTTCCAGTTACGCATAGATTTTTCGTTAGGGGGCGCAAAAGTAAATTGCGTTTCCCCCGATATCTCTACTTTTAAAAATCCGATTTCAAAAATGTTTTCTTCAGTGGATACAGGTCAATATGGGAAATGTTTTGCATATAATTTCTAATTTTTGGTAAACAATGGTTTGGCCACCAGGGGGCGTAAGTTTTAATTTCTGCTTCTGGTGTATTGGCTACAAAATCTGAGCTTCTAAAATCTCGATTGAAAAAATTCGTTTGAGGACCGATACCACTCACGTCGATTAACCTTTTCGGAATATTTTCTCCTTAAAATAATGAATGGTTTCTCCACCAGAGAGCGTAGATGTATATCTTATTTTTCTCAATATTTCTGCTTATGGCCCGATTTGAAACATTCCTTCTTTATTGGGTAGAGTTTTCGATGAGACATGTTTTTCATGTAATTTCAAAATTTTCAAGCAATTCATGGGCATTCCTCTGTAGGGACGTTATGGTAAATCGCTTTTCCCCGATATCTCTGCTCCTAAAACTCCAATTTGAAATTTTATTCTTCACCGGATACAGCCCCTGATGGGAAATCTTTTGCATATAATTTCAAATTTTCTGGTAAAAAATGGTTTGTCCACCAGGTGGCGTTGATATATATCTTATTTTTGTTAATCTCTATACTACTAAGAATCTGATTTGAAAAAATCCTTCCTTCTTGGAAAGCGTTTCCGGTGCGAAGTGTTTTACATACAATTGCAAAATTTTCAAGTAACTCATAGATAAAACTTTCCGCTAAGGTAAATTGAGTTTTCCCCCGATATTTCTGCTTCTAAAACTCCAATTTGAAAAATTCTTCCTATATCGCATACAAACCCCGGTGGGAAATGTTTTGATTGCAATTTCAATTTTTTTATAAAATATGATTTGGCCACCAGGGGGCGTAAGTGTTAATTTCTGCTTCGTAGGTAATTGCAGCAAAATCTGAGCGTTCTAAAAGCTCGATCGAAAAAATTCTTTCGTAGGCCGATACCGCTCACATCGAAAAACATCTTGAAAATACTTTCTTCATAATATAATGCATGGTTTCTTTGCCATGGGGCGTAGATGTATATCTTCTTTTTGTCAATATCTCAACTTCTAATGGCCCGATTTGAAAAATTCTTTCTTTGATGGAGAGCGTTTCCGCTGTGAAATGTTTCTCATATAATTAAAAAAATTTCTTAACGCACAATTCTGCAACCAGGGGGCGTAAGATCACGATTCCGTTTACAGCCGTATCTGCGCGATTAAAAATCCGATTGGAAAACTTCTTTCTTCGGCCAGGTACAACTGTTTTTCATACCGGTTCCATTGACTTTTAATAGCTTTGATAAGTTTAATTCGGGTCAGAACGGATTCAAAAAGACGTGCTCGCCGCCCCGGTGGCGCAGTGGTCTACGCGATTGCTTCTGATCATTCGTCCGAAAGGCGTCAGGGTTCTAATGCCGGTGAGGCATGGATGTTGTGTTTATATTACGGCTCTGGATCTCTCCTTTCTCTGTAGTGAGTGGCCCTAAATTAGGGACGGTCGATTGCTTACAGCCCATTGAATTGCTCACGGTGGTCGTTAAACCTCCAATAATAAAAAAAAAAAGACGTGATCACTACATCCGAAAATTCGGTGTCATCTTTCTTGTTTTGTGTTTTGGGTAAAATGCGACTTACATTAGAAAAAAATGCCTTAATTTAGTAAAAATGTATCAACTTACATCAGACAAAAAAAAATGGTTAAATTTTTCTTCTATATTTCATTAACTTATTCCGTACTGGTGGATTTCAAAAACTTCCATTTTTCGCACCCCCCCCCCCCCCGAAGAAAAAAATTCTATATGTGTCCCTGATTTGCACTATAAAAGGAAGACTTACCTAGTGTAGCAGCCTTGTAAAAGAGAGGCGGAAGTGCTGCTATTCCAGTAGCACCGATTTCCTGCGCATGTCGAGCCTAAAACATAAATTCGAGAATTTCATTCTACAAGGTGACAAAAACAGAAACTCAACTTCAGTATTTACGTAAATAATATATCTGACATTTTTTCTGTTACATGTATTGCGTTGATGAATAAGTTCATGCCGTTTTATTTCACTAGTGTTTCCCAGCTCAGTACTGATGGTGCAGATGGCCAGTTGTACCTACACTGAAGACCAATTGAATTAGAGATACCTGTCTAGTAACGTGTAGCACAACCTTTCGCCCTGGTGACGGCGGCGATTCGTCTCGGCATGGACTCGACAAGACACCGGAAGCGTTGGGAAGCCATACGGATCCACGACACCTGAGAAGCTCCCACTGTTCACGAAGATTTGATGGAGGGAGGTTCAGAGCTTCAAACATCTCTCTCGATGGCATCCCAGATGTGCTTGATGGGATTGAGGTCAGGTGACCTAGCTGGCCAAGGAAGCGAGGTCACATCAGTGGAGTGCTCATCCAATCATTCGGATACAATTCGGGAGCGATGACAAGGTTCATTGTCTTGCTGCAGGATGAGGTCCCCAGTGTGATGTTGTAGACGCTCAAACAGGAGCAAATGGTCGTCCAGGATATCCCGGTAACGTTGACCTGTGAGGGACGACGTCACACGTACCAGGGGTCCCATTTCAGTCCACGTAAACAGTCCCCATACGAGAATGTCACCCCCACCAGCTTGAAGAGTACCCTACTGGCAAGAAGGATCCATCGTTTCATTTGGTTTGCGCCGTACTCGTATCCTACCATCCGCATGTACCAACGTGAATCTCGACTCATCAGTCCAGGCAACATTTTCCCACATGTCTAGGGTCCAGTGGCGATGTTCCCGCGCCCATGCTGATTTTTGCACCCTGTGGTGTGCGGTCAGCAGCGGTACCCTCGTGGGATGGCCTCTGTACCCCATAGCGAGGAGATGGTTCTGGACAGTGTGGCTGCTTACACCTTTTTGTGCACCAGCGTTAAATTGCCGAGTGATTTCTTGCAGTGTGGCCCGTCTATCCGCTGTTACAATGCGAGCTAGCCGACGATGACCCCGCTCATCCACACGCTGTTGTCCACGGCAGTTGGCCCTTGCAGGGATAATTTTACCAGATTCGATGTACTCACGGTGCACCCGTGACACAGTGGCTCGTAAAAATCCCAGTGCCTGCACGACTTCCGAGATGGAGTGACCCATTCGTTGGGCCTCGACAATTTGCCCACGATTAAATGCGCTTAGATCCTTCGTCTTACCCATACTGCGTCCGACTCTTACTGATTCCCGTTGCATCTCTCCTTGTATTGTCGGATCGCTGCATACGTCGTGTCGTTTCCGTTTACAGGGCTGCCCACAGCTCCCCATTTGCGTAACGCCAGTTGTCTCTAATTCAATTGCTCTTCAGTGTATAACACATTAATGTATATTTTTAATCCGTTAATAGACGTAAAATTACAAAAGTTTCGCAAGCTTTCACTGCTAGCGGACAGCTTCTTCGGGCTTTTGAATATAAACACAACAGAAACAGACAAAGAATAAATGCAAATGTAAAATTTAAAATCATTATAGCATAGCATGAGACTCGTATTACGCCTCGTGGTCATCGATTGTCCAGCGAGCTCTTAATGTTTAATATCTTGTGCCAGATAGGTGAAATTTCAGTAGTTGTGTCTGTGTTACATACGTCACTACCTGATATAATTTCGATTGATTCTCTGAATGCTGTTGACCTAGGACCGCTGTAGGGCGCATGTATTCTTATATGCTTCCACCTCAGAGAGGCAGAGCACAAACGGGATATAAAAAATAGAAAACTAACTACCGCGTTAGCACGAGACGTGAATTTTAAGGATGCTCAACCGATCTGGAAGGATATAAGAAGACTTGCGCCCTACAGCGGTCCTAGGTCAACAGCATTCAGAGAATCAATCGAGATTATATCAGGCAGTGACGTATGTAACACAGACATAACTACTGAATTTTGAAGATGACAATCCGATTTTTGGCGTAAATGTGACAAGGATGGTAAGTCAGATAATATCTGAAAACTTGAAAATTTTCATCGTCCTGGAGCGGGACTCGAACCCGCGTCTCCCAGAAAAACGCCTAGGTATGCTAACCACTACACCACCCAGAACGACCAAGTTTCAAGTTTCCGATCAATTTGAATTTAACCATCACAAGATTCGCTAGTCGAAGCAACCGACTAGCGAATTCATTAAACCGGCATTCATTAAACATGAATGCCGGTTGCTTCGACTAGCGAATCTTGTGATGGTTAAATTCAAATTGATCGGAAACTTGAAACTTGGTCGTTCTGGGTGGTGTAGTGTTTAGCATACCTAGGCGTTTTCTGGGAGACGCGGGTTCGAGTCCCGCTCCAGGACGATGAAAATTTTCAAGTTTTCAGATATTATCTGACTTACCATCCTTGTCACATTTACGCCAAAAATCGGATTGTCATCTTCAAAATTTGTATTATATGGCGTAATCCCGTATTTCTTTCATGATTTATCTGCTTCTCCGGGCAATCACGGGATAGGATTATTAACCTCCAGATTCGCTAAACATGAATGCCGGTTGCTTCGACTAGCGAATCTTGTGATGGTTAAATTCAAATTGATCGGAAACTTGAAACTTGGTCGTTCTGGGTGGTGTAGTGGTTAGCATACCTAGGCGTTTTCTGGGAGACGCGGGTTCGAGTCCCGCTCCAGGACGATGAAAATTTTCAAGTTTTCAGATATTATCTGACTTACCATCCTTGTCACATTTACGCCAAAAATCGGATTGTCATCTTCAAAATTTGTATTATATGGCGTAATCCCGTATTTCTTTCATGATTTATCTGCTTCTCCGGGCAATCACGGGATAGGATTATTAACCTCCAGATTCGCTAAACATGAATGCCGGTTGCTTCGACTAGCGAATCTTGTGATGGTTAAATTCAAATTGATCGGAAACTTGAAACTTGGTCGTTCTGGGTGGTGTAGTGGTTAGCATACCTAGGCGTTTTCTGGGAGACGCGGGTTCGAGTCCCGCTCCAGGACGATGAAAATTTTCAAGTTTTCAGATATTATCTGACTTACCATCCTTGTCACATTTACGCCAAAAATCGGATTGTCATCTTCAAAATTTGTATTATATGGCGTAATCCCGTATTTCTTTCATAACTACTGAAATTTCACCTATCTGACAGAAGGTATTAAACATTAAGAGCTCGCTGGACAATCGATGAGCACTAGGCGTAATACGGGTTGCTATGCTATAAGGATTTTAAATTTTACATTCGCATTTATTCTTTGTCTGTTTCTGTTAAGTGTTTATATTCAGAAACCTGAAGAAAATGTCCGTTGGCAGTGAAAGCTTGCGAAACTTTTATAATTTTACGCCTATTAACGGATTAAAAATATACATTAATGTGTTATATTGTATTATTTTTAAGTGGCGTACAACCCACAATCCAATTTTCTATCGATAATTTTTATGTTTTCAAATCGAAGTTATAAAAGATATTTCAGTTAAAGTAAACGGATATTTCAGACTGAGCCGACTTTCTTTATTTACTCGCCCAAGACAATTGCATATCTCCTCCTCAAATACGAGCTGACTTTTTACCTTCAATGTTTTTTAATAGCGGACACTTTTATTTGCACCAGTATTCGAATGTTCCGAAACGAACTTCTGAATATAGAAAACAGCTCTAACTTCAACTAAATGTAAGTATTTCATTTTAAAGTGTAATAATGAAATTTCCTTATATGGTTTTATATGTAATGCTTTGTGCATATTAAATTTTGAAGGTATTCACTTGTACGTTGGATTCCGGCAGCGAATAACTCCCATTACCACTACTCGCTACGAATATTCCGTAAACTAGCCATGGGCATATTTCTTCTGTTAAGTCTGCTTCCTGAAAAATGGAAGGATTCTTTTTCAAGCTAGACAACGTTTTGCACTCTAAGCAACAAATATAGGTGCGTATTTCTCCATTACTAAAGCACTGTCTTCTCATTTACACCAATGCAACAAAATCGATTATAAAAGTTCTTCTCACTCTGATGTCACCGTTACTGAAAAATCACTATCACTGTTATGACCAGTGATAAAAAATAATAGTTCCAAATTCACTGATAAGAATGCAACCGTTAGTCATGTGCGAGCAATGCTTGTGGCCCAAAAACACTGTTACGTCATAGTTTCGGTTACCATGTCACCACATCTAAACAGTTTGTTTCCTTTTCTGGAAAAACATCATAGAGCTCCAGACTTCTTTTAGTCACCCCTTTTTCCCACGCTTAAGAGAGTTTTGGTTTTCGCTGTGCGTTCGCTCGTAAACAAAGGATTCAAAGCGAGCCAATTGTAATAGTGATTTTGTCTCTATTACAAGCTAGAATGAGACTCGTTTTACACTAGATCATATAGCAAGCTAGGCTGTCCCGTATTACAAGCTAGACTGTCTCTATAACAAGCTAGACTGTCCCTATTTCAAGCTAGATCATCGCTGTCGTAAATAGTGAATTTATCACTGTTACAAGTAAGATTATGACTCGCAGTTCCGGCTTCTTTATAGCTCCGTCATCGCTGTCGTAAACGGAGATTTTGTCCCCGTTTAGTCATCGTTACTTCCGTGGAACTGTCACCGTTGTTAGTGGGACAGGAAAATCATTGTTAAGCCCACTTCTGCCAGCCAGTTCATTTAAAGTCCAGCGGAATAAACACCTACTAACTTTTTGCCAGCTCATTTATTTTGTGCCCAACTGGATAAAAAAAGTGCTTTGGCAGCTCATTTATTTTGTGTCCAACTGAATAAAAATCGCTTTCTGAGCTCATTAATTTTGTGTCCAACCGAATAAAAATCGCTTTGTCAGCCCATTTATTTTGTGTCGAACAGAATAAATATCGCTTTATCAGCTCATTTACTTTTGTGTCCAACTGAATAAAAATCGCTTTCTCAGCTGATTTATTTTGTGTCCTACTGAACAGAAATCGCTTTGTCTGTTCATTTATTTTTTGTTCAACTGAATAAAAATCTCTTTCTCAGCTCATTTATTTTGAGTCCAACTGAATAAAACTCGCGTTGTAAGCTCATTTACTTTGTGTCCAACTGGATAGGTGCCCACAAACGGCTTTACCAACACGTACTTTTCAGCTACATCAAAACTTGGTTTTTCTTTTTTATGATTTTTACAACTTCCCTCTCTTTAAATTTATATCAACGATCACCTAGCAAATGAAACTCATCATAATGGTATCCACATTATAGGAATTGTAGAAAACCATGCCTAATTTCCATTTCACTTGAAATGCAGAAAAACTCGTTATTGCTTGGGAATGCCCGAATCAACTTGAATTCGTGTAGCTAACTCTTTCAAGACGACGCAACCAAACCTTGATCTCCCTTCGTACTTTCAACTATTACACCACCCAGGACACTGCAGTTCCAAGAAACCGAATACAGATAGCGTTCAATTGGCTTTCATTACAACAAAGTCCACCTGACAGAAGTGTAGCGTGAAAGTCCGGACGTAGCATTTTCGTCCATTGTTCCAGACTAGTCTCACAGCGATGGACTATACACAATTGTAAACGGTATTTACCGTTCATTGATGTTATGCAGCTTTTTGTGTGTTACCAATAAACTGAAGCTCTGCTCGAACAGTGCATATACAAGTACTCATGAAAGTATTTGGTGACTCCTGTTATACTTCGGTATTGTTTTCTAAGTGCTGATGTTCAACTGGTATCACCCTCTTTGACTTTTCTGCTAAGAGTAGTACTGACTACTTGAAGGGCAACAGTGGCAGAAGGTAAATTAGTCATTGTGCCAGTAAAACATAGAAATCTCCAACTGAGCTTGTTTTCCGGGACTCAATAGCTCAGCGTGTACAGAGTTTGAAGCACTACCAATGTACGCAGTGAAGATCGCATACACGTAAACTTTACAGTGCCCAGTACGAAGAGTCTGAATCATCACTTGTGTATATACCGAAAGTTACTTGGAAACTTTGCTCTGCTGAGTGTGTAGAGACTGTGGATCACTACTAGTGTACAGGCGGAAGGTTACATATAAACTTTGTGGTACGAAATACACAAAGGGTCTGAAACCCCACTAATGTATACACAAGGTTACATGCAAACTTTGCTGTGCTGAGTACACTGTAAAAAAATTGCAGAGGCAAATTACGGTAGATACACCGGCAGCTGAGTGGCCAGTCAATAAACCGTAATTTTACAGTACCATACCGTAATGTTCATTAACATGTCTAATGACTGGGAAATAAAAACGTCTAATGACCATAATTTTCATTAACATATCTGATGACAAATAAATAATAATACATGTTCATTAACATGTCTAATGGGAAATAAAAACGTCTAATGCCGTAATGTTCATTAACATGTCTAATGACTGGGAATAAATAATATGTCTACTGACCGGGAAATAAAAACATGTTGCCCATGCATAGGTGTTGCCAGTCGGCTGATTGCACGTGAAAATAACAGGTACATAACCACTTTAAAAAGAACGTTGCCAGATTGTCAAGGTTAAAATACAGTAACAGTTCGAACAGTTTAAACACTGTGAACATGTAGTTCGTCTACCGAGAATTTATGGTTGACCGCCAGGTGGCGTGCTTACGATCTGTAAACTGTCTTAATCCGGGTGAAACACTGCCTATTCACAGCAATTTTTTACAGTGTACGAAGAAAGCCTGAAGCACTACTATGTAGGCTTACACACTGAAGGCTACATGTAAACTTTGCTCTACTAAGCACAAAAAACATCTGAAGCTAATGACGTACACTCTTTCATTTTAAGTTGTCTTCCCCTATGTGAATTTCGAGCTCGTTCTCTTTTAGCATTTCACTTTTAACGTTATATTTTCCCACTCACGGAATGTTATGTTGGCAGCAGTCTTGAGGTCAAGAGTGAATGACGTGTACACGTCTGACAAGCTGAGAACGAGATACATATAATGCGTAGAGCTAGCAGATGAAGTGCGGAGTAGTATTCGTTGAAGCTGTCTTACGCTGAAACGGTCTGTTCTTGAAATTTTCATTTTCGATTGATGTTATAAATTTCGCGTTAGATTTCGTTAATATACGAGGGTTGTACCCAAAGTAATGCAAAAGTGGGCATAACTTTCTTATTAACTGACAGAGGTCGTTCAAATTGCACATGTTGGTAGACTAACTCTTCCTCTATAGTAACCCGTCTTCGTCATTGCAGGTAAATAATGGATTCCCAGCAGAAGCAATGTACCATCATTGAGTTTTTGACGAAGGAAGGGTGCAGGCTCTCCGACATACACAGAAGACTACAGAATGTTTACAGAGATGACACTATTGACAAGAGCAATGTGCACAGATGGATGAAGAAGTTTAAAGAAGACGAAACCAGGATTGAAGACAAACCACGCAGTTGGAGACCATCATCTGCGACCACTGATACGAATCAGCAGCGAGTGGATGAAATGATTCGTGCGGAGAGACGAATCACAATCAATGAGCTTGCTGTGCAAATGGACTGTGGTCGCATTGCCTTACAGAAGATGGTGGAAGACTTAAGGTATCGGAAATTGTGTTCAAATGGGTACCTCGGCAGTTGACACCGGATTTGAAGAAGAGAAGGTAGAAGTCTGCTCTGATCTGCTGGAAGCGTTTGAAGCCAATGAAGACACGCTTCATTTCCGATCTGGTGACAGGGTATGAAACGTGGGAGTATCTGTACGATCCGGAAACGATGAATCAATCCATGGTATGGCGTCACACTCATTCACCAAGGCCATCAGCACAGAAAGTCATGGTATCTGTATTTTTGTATGACGGGGTGTCGTTCTCCTTGATTTTCTGGAACGTGGCCGTACCGCGACCAGCGAGCAGTACATTGAGACACTCAAGAAGCTTAGAGAAGCCATTAGGAGGAAGAGACAGAACAGGAATCTGAAAAGGGTCCACATTCACCATGACAATGCAAGATCACACACATCTTTGGCAACAAATCAGGCGATCGGCAAATTAGGCTGATCGGTGGTCCCCATCCATCGTACAGCCCAGATATGCCGTCCTCAGACTTCCACCTGTTCGGTCCAATGAAGGACAATGACAGTCCCCGGGAAATATGATTTGGTGACACAGACGAGGTGAAAGTGTGAAGAAGTGGGTACAGCAGTCCACACCTATACGTTTTAAACATTTTAAACATGGAGGGATACTACAAGCTCCAATAGTGTATACACTGAAGGTTACATGTATTACTAGTGTAAACACTGAAGGTTATATGTAAATTTGCGGCATTGAAGTAAGCACTCTAAAGATGCATTTTGCATTAACCTAAAAAGTGTGGCAACCACAACGTCAGCTGCCTTGTGCTGAACAAATGTAGCTCTTGGGACATTAAATTCCCAACAAATAACAAAGCTTTTGGCTTTGCTATTTCTGTCAGTCTCTTCGCTTTACTTTCTTTCCGATTCAAACGCCTATTTAAGAACATCTTTGCATACTTTCTTAATTGCAGAAGAATCTTCTTTCAGTGATCTTTTGGCACTAGTTACTTAGCGAGTTTCGGCAAGTTGCTCATTGATAGCATCTTCAAATGGCAACTTCCGGCAATAAGACCTCCTAGAATTCCATAATTCCTTCACCACATGACATAAACATTCACTCTTAGGATTTGTGAACTACATGGCATCCTTTTCATTGGCAGAACTCGTTTGCATATAATGCACTGCCGGAAAGTGAAAAAAGAACACCAAGAAGGAATTGGCGGACGATCATGAAATTTACATATGTTAATGGGGTCGAGTGTACGTAGGTGTGATGTTAATTTCGGGACCAACCGGTGAGCGTTTACGCCACAGCACGGCATAATATGCAAATTATTGTCGGTGGTATTTAAGGAGTACGGCGAAGTGAATGTAATCAGTCGTCGGCGGACGGACACGTGCGAAGATCCTGAAGAAGCTGCAATGCCTGGACATGGAAGACGTGTACGATTTCAGCAGCAATCGGACTTTGAGCGAGGTCGTCTAGTCGGACTCCGCAAGGCCGGGTGATCGTATCGTCGTATTGCTGAGCGAATTGGACGGGAAGTATCGGCGGTGGTACGATGGTGGCGTAGATGGTACAAGGAACATTCCCACACGAGAAGACGTGGAACCGCAAGTCACAGACGGACTGATGAGCGGACCGATCGATGCATAAGAAGAGCGGCGTTGTCAAGCAGAACATCCACTGCGACGCAAATCCGAGCTGCTGTTGCACCTGAGGTGACTGTGCGAACAATCCGCAACCGTCTACTGGATGCAGGACTACGTGCACGTGTGCCTCTGGCATGTGTACCTCTGACTCCAGCCCACCGTCAGGAACGGCTGCAGTGGTGTCGTCAACGTCTGCACTGGAGAACGCAATCGCTTGGGAGCCTCCGATGGCCGTATGCGTGTTCGCAGACGCACAGGGAAGCGTCTACACTGGAGAACGCAATGACAAAGAACGCAATGGCTTGTGAGCCTCCGATGGCCGTATGCGTGTTCGCAGACGCACAGGGAAGCGTCTACACCCTTCTTGCATCCGCCAGCAACACACAGGGCCTACACCTGGTCTCCTGGTGTGGGGAGCGATCAGCTATCACTCCCGTACACAACTAGTGTTTGTACCGGGTAGGTTAAATAGCACTTCCTACATCAACAACATCATTCAGCCCGTTGTTGTGCCATTTGTATGGTCGGTCCATCGTGGTGTTTTCCAGCAAGATAACGCACGCCCACACGACAGGTACAACGCAACATGCACTTCAGGACGTGAGACAACTTCCATGGCCTGCACGTTCACCGGATTTGTCCCCCATTGAGCAAGTGTGGGATTTTATGGGACAACGACTTATCTGGTCTCCACGGCCAGCCACGACCATCCCCGATTTTCGCGTCCAGGTTGAGGATGCTTGGAACTCAATACACCAAACTTACATCCAACATCTGTACGACAGACTCCATGCCAGAATTGCACAGTGTGACGCAGTTCATGGCGGTTCAACCTCGTACTAACCATGTTACATGGAAATGTTATTTTTCAGTTTACCAGCAAATACAGCTGTATTTTGCCATAATGTTTTGATCACGTGACCCTCTGTATTCCGTTATTATGCTGTATAAATTTCGTTGGTATCAGACGTCTCCTTCTTGGTGTTCTTTTTTCACTTTCCGCCAGTGTATAGTAAAGACAAACTAGTCGTTCTTTACCTAGGAAGGGCTGAGAGTATAACTTGATGTGGGGTAGTATATTTTATTAGGCTTAGTTCTTATCTTTTCCTTTCTTTTTTTTTTTTTTTTTTTTTTTTTTTTTGTAGTGAACCAAACTCTCCATAGCATAATTCACAGTTAGAAACAAAAGAAAAACAAGAGTCCAAACCAGCTTTCGCCGTTCCCATTCATTTGCGAACTCAACTCCGCTATAAATTAGTCATGACGCCTCATAAATATGCAAGACTCGAAAATCCTGTCCATCGCAAGTGCAAAACAAAAAGAAAGAAAAAACTATATCAAAAGAACAGAAGCATGCAATGTGAAAAGTATCGAACATGGGGTCAAAGATTACAATAAAATAAAGATATCTATCATGATAGTTTGACAGTGAAAAATTGTCAAATTCCGAGCATTATGCATTCTTTCAAACTTCCTATTTCACGATCTGGAAACACCCAAGCAAAAAATCAGGTCTGAAATCACTTACCAGTTCCTGGGCATCCCTCAGACTGTTAGCTCCGATGTGTATGATTACAACATCTAATCTAGAAAGAAAAATATCGAAAGAGATACTTTTAACAGCATTCAGTCTGGTGATTATTTATCACACGGTTGAAGCAAAAATGAATGCAAAGACATATTAATTAACTTAAAATATTGCAATTAACACCTTACAAATACTTTTCCTACAACGTGATGAGCGCAAGATCATTTTCCTGATGTCGTACGAAAGAAATGAAAAAATAGCTGCTACAGTGAATCAACGAAAAATTCCGTTCGGGGAGCAATTTCGAAACTTTGAAATAGCTCTGCAACCGATATCGACGCGGAAACATATCGCTACAAAAATCGATAAATTTTATCGGCGTCACGACTCATTTAACACTCCAAAAATTGTTAATGGCTTGAGATCCAGCCATTAGCAATATTTTTAAATTCATTTAATTCTAAATAAAAACGCCGGAACAGCGTCATCACGATAGCAACAGCTTCCATGTCACGCAACTTATTACAAAAAGTAAAATTCTTATGCTGCTGTTTTGTCTGTCCATCTAACTTTTTGCACATTTTTTCCTTTTCTGCATAATGCGGCAATGAAGTAATGAGACTGATTTTCATTTTTAATACCGTAAAACACACGGGTCGGGAAGACATGATTTTTTATTGTTATTTATCAGCTATGCGGTGACAACAGCGTTTGCGTGAGAATTGCGCATATGATTATTTGCACTGTGCGTGACGTCATTCGGTGGAAGGATATTTCCACAGCTCTGCCGTGGAGCAGAGAGTAAATATCCGGTTCTGCTTGGAAATCGGTAAAACTCTTTCTGGGGCATTTGTGTTGTTGTGTGATGAGTATGGGCCTAGTTACCTATCTCGTACACAAATATTCCGATGGTATACACGTTTCAAGGTTGGGAGGGAAGATTTGGAAAATGACGAAAGGCCCGGACGCCCGATTTCAGTGCGCGCGTCTTAACTCATTGCGAAAGATTGCAAAAGCATAAAAAGTGATCGTTGTGTGACCTTGAGGATGCTGGAATGTGAGCTCGGTGTTAATAAGGAGATGATTCGTCAAATTTTAGTGCAATATTTTATGGGAAAGTGCTCATTTTGTTCGCATGTTTTTTCACACAACCAGAAACATGCACGAATGGAGTACACAAAAGACATCCTGGAGACTTGAGAAACAATGCAAAATTTTCTTCAAAGCATTGTGGCAGGTGACTGTACATGGTGTTTTCGTCATGATCCTGAAACAAAGCGTTAGAGTGCTCAGTGGAAGTCGCCACAGCCACCCAAAGGAAAGATGATCAGGCTACATACAGAAGTCCAAATTCAAGACAGTGCTTGTGTGTTTTTACGACAGCAAGGGAATTCTGCATTACGAGTTCATTCCTGAAAGTACAACTGTCACTGGTATTACTTACACATCCATTTTTGAACAATTGTGGAAGAGGACTGTTCTTGGTATCTGTTCGTGTCAACTGTCACTGGTAATAAAGTCACTTTTGAACAATTGTGGAAGAGGACTGTTCGTGGTACAACTGTCACTGGTAATAATGTCATTTTTGAACGATTGTGGAAGAGGACTGTTCATGTCAACTGTCACTGGTAATAAAGTCATTTTTGAACAATTGTGGAAGAGGACTGTTCGTGGTATCTGTTCGTGTCAACTGTCACTGGTAATAAAGTCATTTTTGAACAATTGTGGAAGAGGACTGTTCGTGGTATCTGTTCGTGTCAACTGTCACTGGTAATAAAGTCACTTTTGAACAATTGTGGAAGAGGACTGTTCGTGGTACCACTGTCACTGGTAATGTTTACACAATCATTTTGGAACAATTGTGGAAGAGGACTGTTCATGGTACAACTGTCACTGCTAACGCATCCATTTTGGAACGATTGTGAAAGAGGATTGTTCGTGTCACGGCTTAGTACAGAACCAGGAAATAGTTCCTTCTTTAGGATGACGCACCCTCACACCGGCAGTCAGTGTACAGCAATTGCTGGCACGAAAATGAGCGTGTGTACTCAACAATCTCTCCCTTTGTTCTCCATATTTGTCATAGTGTGACTACTTTCTATTCCCTATATTAAAGCTGCCTTTAAAAGCAAAAGTTTATCAGGACATTGAAGACATACGAAGAACTATGGCATCATCTCTTCACTCCATGCCAAAGGATTGCCCCTGCAAGTCCTTTCTTTCGTTGGCTGATCGTGCCACTTCTTGAATTAACGCATGAGAAATGCACTTCGAGTAAATATTATTCGCATGAGTATTCTTGCTTTTTCATTTTTTTAATTCAGAAGAAGAGTATGACCTCTGCCTCTAAAACATCCCTGATGAATCGCTGGCTGCTGAGGATTCCCTCAGTTCGTATCAGGCGACATCGGGAATCGAACCATGGCACTTGGCGTTGGGCCCGTATGATCTTGCAAAGTGCCGTTCCCTCTCATCTAACACAGTTTGCGACCATCATGGTGCATCAAGTTGAATCGTGACTCGCCAGAAAACACACCTGTTGCCAATCAGCATGCCAATGTCTGTGTTCGAGACCCCATTGCAGCCTGAGGCGTCTGTGATTAAGGTTCAGATGAATGCGCAGCAATGGAATGCTAGCGACCAATCCTCTGTTATTCAGACGATGTCGAACTTCGCTGGAGGACAAAGCCTAACCCGTGACAGTGCTCCACTGCTGCGCTCAAACCGTGGATGTCGCTGTGCTATCGGGCACTGCCATGCTGTAGAGGTGCCTGTGATCCCGTGCTGTCGTGCACGGATGACAGACACCTAATGTGAAATCCGTCAGCTGTATACAGGAAAACATCTCGATGAATGGTGACTGTGAGTCCGAGCCTCATCAGTTCACTGACGTCACGTTCACATCACTGTACTGACGTTTCAACCACTACGAGTGGCAATTTCGAGGTAGGAAAATCCAGCTTCTCTCATCCCAACAATCCTTCCTCCCTCAAAGTCCGTCAGGAGTTCATAATGAATCCTTCTTCTGCGATGGGGTACAAGAACACCCTTTCAACTCAATGTTGGCTCTGCACTGATTGTATTATTATTATTGTTGATTGGAGGTTTAACGACCATCGTGAGCAACTCAGTGGGCTATAAGCAGCTGCCTGTCCCTAATTTAGGACCACTGGTTCCAGGAAAAGGAGAGAGCCAGTGCCGTAAGACAAAGACAACATCCATGCCTCATGGGAGTCGAACCCGGACCCATCTCGAATTAATGAACAGAAGACATCGCTTAGACCACTAAGCCACCGGGGCGGCCTTCAGTGATTGCAACATCTGCTTTGAGCTAGCAGTGTTGCAGTGCACCTTTTCCCTGTATTGGAGGTTGTGTAAGTAAATCTGAGAAGCGAAAAAGAAATTGGGTTTCAAAATTAATCGAGTAAATGGAAGAGATTTTGGGGAGCTGTTGTGAAAATTATTAAATTCAGGAATTTATAAACTTCACAGTCCTCAAATGCTCTACATTTTGTGATTTAATTTTTTTTTCTTAGAATTTCTTACTTGGATTCGCGCCGAGGTAGGGTTCGGGATAGTACCCCCTCTCCGAGTCGAAAGGAACTTCCAGACAGCCTGCGTGCTATGGCGTTAGACCTCAGGGTATCTCTTCTCATCGCCACCGCGAGCCAGCAGTATTGAATAAGGTGGAGTAATTTCACAACGGGAATGAATGGCGGGCAGGCGCTTTATTGGAGTCCGGGCGCCAGTCGTCTTGAGAATAGCTACATCAAGTCTAGAAAGAAGAATAGCGTGGCGCCAGGCACGGAAAAAACATAGCCGTTTTATGGTGGGAAATTTACAACCCAGGAAGATTTCACGGGCATGAATTTCTTAGAATTCAGGGGCGGACGCAATTTTGGACGGGGCGAAGAATTGGCAAATAGGAGTATTTGCGTGAAGACCTGAGCAAACCAGATCGAGAAATGTTAATTTTTTGACCAATCTGTAATTCGGTGGGAGAATCCGGGGTAGAACAATTAGCGTAGGATTGGAAGAGGAACAAAAAAATGAAAGAGATAGCATTAATGAAAAACAAGTAACACGAGGAGGTTGAATCCCAGCCTCGCTCTTGCTTGTTGGATATAGACAGCTGCCTCCGAGGATCGGGGATGTGCCCAAAAAGAGTGATTTTCGGCCATAGTGAAAAAGTTGGACTCTGAGATTAGTGACCGTGACAAGTGAGAAAATACCCATGAAGACCGGTTGTGCACCCGAGAATGGCATCTGCCTGAGTAAAACCGGGAACCATTTGGAGAAAAATTATCCGCCAGCCCTTATCAAAGGATAGAAGGTAGGACATTTCCGACCATAACGGTTTCCCTCTTGTTTATCTATTTTTGTATACTGAATCGAGAGAAATTTTAAATAAGAGCATAGCAGAATAAAATCAGTGCTGGAAATATAACCAGCTCTAAATTAATGGTGAGAAATGAAGGGCGGAAATAGAAGTAATGTAATGGATGGGTAAAATAATTATTTGATCAGAGCATGAAATTATGTAGGATAATGAATCATTTGAAATAAATTATGTTCCAAAATTTTTTTCAGATATATTAAATAAAAATAAGACATTAAAGTTAATTTTTTGTAAAATAATTTTGATAAAAGGGTCTTCAGGCGTATATATATCATCATCATCATTGTCAACCATTATCAATCCACTGCTGGACGAAGGTCTCCCCAAGTTTCCTCCACAACGGTCTGTCTTGTGCCAGTCTCCTCCATGTCACTCCCGCATATTTACGAATTTCATCCACCCATCTCCCATGTGGTCTTTTTCTGGGTCTTTTCCTGTCCCTTGGAATCCAATCTAAAATTTCGGCTGTCCATCTATGGTCTGTCCTTCTGGCAGTATGTCCAGCCCATTGCCATTTCAGGGATTTAACTCTGATCATGATGTTTTCCACTCTCGTCATTTTTCGGATCCACGAGTTCCTCTTCTTATCTCTCCTGGTTATACCAAGCATGCACCTCTCCATGCTGCTTTGAGTTGTCTGCAGCCTTTGTATGTCTCTTTTAGTTAAGGTCCACGTCTCTGCACCATACGTAAGCACTGGAAGGATGCATTGATCAAACACTTTTCTTTTAAGACATAATGGCATATTGCTCTTGAAAATTATGCTGTTTCTTCCAAAAGCTCTCCAGGCAAGTTTTGTACGCCGATTAATTTCTTCATCAATGCGACCCTCACTTGATATCTGCTGTCCAAGATAAACATACGTATCTGTTATCTCCAGTTTTTCTCCATCAATCGATAAATCTTCATTTCTTGTAAAAGCATTGAACATCACTTTTGTCTTCTGAAAGTTCATTTTTAATCCCACTTCTTTACTCTTGTCAGCAAGTTCCTGGATCATACTCTGCAGCTCTGATGGGGTAGTTGCAAAAATGACTACGTCATCAGCAAAACGAAGGTGGGTTAGATAATCTCCAACTGCCGGAAAGTGAAAAAAGAACACCAAGAAGGAATTGGCGGACGATCATGAAATTTACATATGTTAATGGAGTCGAGTTTACGTAGGTGTGATGTTAATTTCGGGACCAACCGGTGAGCGCTTACGCCCCAGCACTGCATAATATGCAAATTATTGTCGGTGGTATTTAAGGAGTACGGCGAAGTGAATGTAATCAGTCGTCGGCGTACGGGCACGTGCGAAGACCCTGAAGAAGCTGCAATGCCTGGACATGGAAAACGTGTATGATTTCAGCAGTTATCGGACTTTGAACGAGGTCGTCTAGTCGGACTCCGCAAGGCCGGGTGGTCGTATCGTCGTATTGCGGAGCGAATTGGACGGGAAGTATCGATGGTGGTACGATGGGTGGCGTAGATGGTCCGAGGAACATTCCCACACGAGAAGACGTGGAACCGGGAGTCACAGACGGACTGATGAGCGGCCCGATCGACGCATAAGAAGATCGGCGTTGTCAAGCAGAACATCCACTGCGACGCAAATCCGAGCTGCTGTTGCACCTGAGGTGACTGTGCGAACAATCCGCAACCGTCTACTGGATGCAGGACTACGTGCACGTGTGTCTCTGGCATGTGTACCTCTGACTCCAGCCCACCGTCAGGAACGGCTGCAGTGGTGTCGCCAACGTCTGCACTGGAGAACGCAATGGCGATCTGTCGTGTTCAGCGATGAAAGCAGATTTTCTTTGGGAGCCTCCGATGGCCGTATGCGTGTTCGCAGGCGCACAGGGGAGCGTCTCGACCCTTCTTGCATCCGCCAGGTTCTCCTTGTGTGGGGAGCGATCAGCTATCACCCCCGTACACAACTAGTGTTTGTACCGGGTACGTTAAACAGCACCTCCTACATCAACAACATCATTCAGCCCGTTGTTGTGCCATTTGTAAGGTCGGTCCATCGTGGTGTTTTCCAGCAAGATAACGCACGCCCACACACGGCACGTGCAACGCAACATGCACTTCAGGGTGTAAGACAACTTCCATGACCTGCACGTTCACCGGATTTGTCCCCCATTGAGCACGTGGGGGATTTTATGGGACAACGACTTATCCGGTCTCCACGGCCAGCCACGACCATCCCCGATTTACGCGTCCAGGTTGAGGATGCTTGGAACTCAATACCCCAAACTTACATCCAACATCTGTACGACAGACTCCATGCCAGAATTGCAGAGTGTGACGCAGTTCATGGCGGTTCAACCTCGTACTAACCATGTTACATGGAAATGTTATTTTTCAGTTTACCAGCAAATACAGTTGTATTTTGCCATAATGTTTTGATCACGTTATCCTCTGTATTCCGTTATTATGCTTCGTTGGTATCAGACGTCTCCTTCTTGGTGTTTTTTTTTTTTTTCACTTTCCGCCAGTGTATATATATTAATGAGTGTATTTTAATATCAAGCCCTAATCAGGCAAATAAACATATTTTATTGTCACGTTATTATGAGTCTGCTAAATTTCATTTGAGTGTGTGAGTGAGAACTTGGGAAATGAATGATCAGAAAAATATCCTCCAGTTCAATACCGAGTAACTTTCAGATCAGTGCAAGTAGAAAAATCAAAATTTCGAGTTAACCAAAGTAAAAGTTAAAAAAGAAAAACTAGGCGATAACATTACAAACATTGCGGCACTCAGCGGACCCCGATACACGGAACGTCGGTTGGGTGAAACACAACGCCCGTCCTCGGATAGCGAGTCTGTGTTTTTTCTACTACTGGCAAAACCTAGTTTTTGAGATTCGAGTGACTACCCTTATTATATTAATAGTTATTGCCAGTGCACACACCAGCAGACACTGGAGCACGATAACAGCAGGTCTTCATACCCAAGACTGGATACTTCAGTGGGCGCTGTTGCGAAACCGTATGTGTATTTTCACGGACATTTTAATCATTTGCATGTTCCAACCTATTGTACATAAGGTATAAGTTTTAAGGTAATACTAGCAGTCCTTCATGGTGATGCAATTTCACAAACAGTAGTGTACTTTTGAATATGTCAAAAGTTCTCAACTGGCAGTCGTTGATGATAGATACTACCTCAACAAAAAAGACGCTCAGACCCCCAATGGAGTTTCACTCCCTGCAGCGTAGGGTGCGGATGCAGTAGATAGATATGTGAAAAGCATTTCTAAAGAGCCGAGTAAGCGGCATGATCGATAGCGCTATAATGTAAATTATCTTCATCGAAAGTATCGAAAAAGCTATTAATTACAGGATAAAGTGCCAGATTTCTAAGACGTTTTAATACAGGCGTCCCTTCCCCCGGCCTTTGCGATCGTTATCTAATGTGAAATCCGTCATCTGTCAATAGGAAAACATGACGACTACGTGACATTTCATTCATTTTTTTGTAAGTCGTTTTTTAGTTATCGTAAGTATAATCTGAAGCTTGCGTTTGGCATTCTGGACGTGCTTCTGCACATTATGTCAACTGACATACGATACCAGTAAACTGAGATTCTCTTCGAACGAAGGTTAGAGAAGCTGCGCTTTCTTCTTTTTTTTTTTTTCATTTAGGGCTTCAAGGTCAGTTTTACAATAACCAAAACGCGATGAACTGTAACCAAATATACACAAAAGCCACGTGGAAGTAAGCATAATACTTGCAGATTTGATAGTGGATAAAATCACCAAGAAGTACGTTCTCCCATTATCATTCGAAGGTTATCTGGGAAAAACTTTATTACCATACAATAAAGCATTTTTTTTTCTTTCGCTTTAAGGACTCAATTTTCAAGTGAGCACCATATCTCCCCAAGCAATTGACGAGCCAAGTACACAGAAGAACTGGGTTTGAAAACCCAGATAACGGTCAGCGTGAGAGTCTAATATTATGAGTCTCTTCCAACTACAAAAAAATACTGATCGATAGAACAAAGAAAAAAATTACATTACTCAGATTCAAGATTTCAAAATCACGAGGTATCTTGGTGATGATTGTCCCGGTGGCCAGGTGGGCTCCGGCACCCGTTTCTGTTTATTCGTCCGAAATGGAACTCGTATGAGATGGGAGGTGCATGGTGCACTTGTTCCATGGCGCTGGCTCTGTCTCTTGCATGCAAATAGTGGTGCTAAAATAGGGACGGGCAACTACTTATAGCCCTCCGAATTGCTCATGATTGTCGTTAAATCACGAAAAAGAATAAAAAATCTTAGGAATGAAAGCTTCAGTGACGTACCACTGGGGTGTCGAAGAGTCAAAACGACAAGTTTCAACGATAAGACAAAGTCGGTGCAGTCCTGCCGGAAGAATAGTTGGTTCCGGAGCGAGACGCTCAGGAGTCAGTCATTCAGATTCTACCACCGACAAAAAGGGCTTATTTTCACATTGGCATCCCCAACGTAAAAAGGAATCTCCTGGCCGCCATGTTCGAAAATCATGTTGATGCTTCTTCCATAATCGTCTGGAATTAATGAGAATTCCTTCTATGCTTCAAAAAATGTGCTACTTCCACACATCGTTTGGAATTAATAATAAAAAAATTCCTTCTTCTACAGTGAGTTCGCCTTCTAGCGTGGTTTGCCGGATGATCCGGAAACCTACGATTCCGTCCCAGCCCTTTCTCAATGAGGGGGAGGGGGTGTGTACCACTGAGGTGACGCAAGTGTGAAAACGATAAATTGCAACGATTAGCCAACCTCGGTGTAGTTCAGTCAGGAGAATAACTGGTTCGAATCAAACCGCCGACAGAAAAAGGTTTTCAGTCAGCGGTGAGATTCGGGTTTGCAAATGACCCGAAGTATAGCGTTTTTCCTATGTTTTTGTTTTTTCAGATAATGTTAGTAATATAATATCTTAGTCACGCATATTTCCGACGCACACAGAACGATTTGTTTTTCTCAATCGGCATTTTACAGTCGTTACAAGATGAGAATATATAAAACATACGCATAGAAAAATTATCCTGGCTATACTTTAACGTATCCTATGCCTAAAGAACTTTCGGATCTGTTTTCTCAAAAACCGATGTCGACTAATAAAAAATTTTCCCTCACTCATTCTGATCTTTAAAAAGTAATCATGAACGAACGTATATAGATGTGTGTGAGTGCGTGTGTGTGTTTCATATTGATCTGTAATTGGGAGGGAAATATCTCGCAAACTCTATTTCTATGTTTTTTATACCAGTTACCGGTAACTATACGGGTTCCAAAATTTACCATACGACACAGTTTAATGACAGTAGGTATAGACATACACGTAGCGATAATTCACTAATACACAACAGTAAAGGAATGCCATCACCGCATGAGGATGAAGCATGCACATGACAGCATGGAAGTCTATACGTAACGCAGCAAGTTCCGCGGATTTCGAGGAACTAATAGGGAGTGTGGTTACCCTCGAACATCGACACAGCTCCTCCAATGAGCCCTCATGCTGTTTGCAGGTCTGTGAATGAGAGTTTGGGTCAATAAGTGCTGTTGGCGGCGTTGTTGTTGTTAAGTACTGAAGTGGACGCCATACCATCAAAAGAATCGTTGTTTGCAGGTTCTTGTCATTGGAGCTGGGAAGCAAATGAATAAACAGTCCAACAAATAGAATATAACAACAGATGAATACGTACGCTCGAATCTTTATTCCTCAGATTGGGCGGGAAAAGGGAAACATTCGGTTAGTCAAGATAAATTAGTATATACTTGGAAATGGGTATTTTTTGGATGGCTCTATTTATTGTATTTCCCGCCAAAATCTGTTCTCAATCCTGCCTCTGCAAATTCGTTCCTCATTCCCTCACTTCAGCAGCAAGACTCCGTTTTTATGACCACTGTGTATTTTTTTCCCTTTCACTCACTCTCTGCTCCTTGAAGGAAGATGCTCCTGATGTAACAAGCTGATTGCTTCATATGTATTTTACAATGTTCCCTGGGTACGTCTACTTAGCGTTTCCTCTTGCACATTTCTCTGAAAAATCGTTACGATCGGTTGCCTCGTTTTAGATATATTCTCAAATTTGTACAAATTTGTACTTGTGACGTTCATTTTGGACCCCAGTTTAGATGAACACAGGTTTTCTCGCATGCACTGCTTTCATGTTCAATAGGCTGTGAGTGTCCTAGTGGCAGGAGCAGCGAATCGTCAACTGGATGGTTGGGAGTTCGATATCCAGTGCTGTAGTCCTGAATATAATAACAACAATAATAATTTTATTGTTTTAGTTGTTACATTATACCTTCATCAAGTTAGTATTTACATTTGAGTGTAAAAAGTAATTATTATAACAGCCAGGGAAATCAGGAAAAAGGTCTTTATATGACCTGACTAAAGCCCTGATCTCCCTATATAAGAGATCCAAGTCATATAAAAATTTTCAAAGAATGAAGGTAAGTAGTATGTGGGTCATGCAGTAGATCAGTTAGTTGTTAGTAGATATTAGTAGCAATTAAAAAGCATTGAACTGTTATTATATTAATTTAAGGTTTTTTTATAAGTATCAGCAAATATGTTTTAGTCTTTTTTTAAACAAGCTATAATTGTTAATGTATTTTAGTTCTTCAGGTAAAAGATTCCAAAAAGTTGGTTCCTGATGATACTTTGTTTCATTTGTTGTGTTCCAGGCAAGCATGACTTTATCTGAAATATATTTCTAGTCTCATAGTTATGTATATCGATATTTATATCTATGATATCTATATGATTATTTTGTTTAATCCTTTTAAACATATTTAATCCCAAAGCATATTGATATAATTGTTTTATATTCAAAATAATTTTATGTTGATTAACATCTACTCGCAAGTAGTTATAAATATTTGAATAATGTATATTATTAGTATTAGTGTGTAGTTTAAATTCTAATTATCGAATAAATTTATTCTGGAGTACTTGGAGTTTTTTTTTTATATTAGTTTGTGTTGTTTGTCCCCAACAGTATAGACAATAGCTAAAGTGTGTATGCACAAGAGTGTAGTATAACAATTTAAGGGTTTTATAATTTAGATTATTAAGCACTCGGCTAACTACTCCTATGTTTCTAGAGATTTTATTAATAGTATGTTCTATATGTCAATCCCATTTTAAGTTATGCTGTACTGTTACTCCTAAATAGGTGAAATAATTTAATATGACAATTTTATTATTATTATAATAAATAGTTATATCTTGATATTGGTTTAGGTTCTGTTTTGTAAAAAACATAGCCTCGGAGAGTACGTTAAGGCAACGGATCCGGAATGAGAATGTTGAGTTAAAAATAAAGTTCCTAACTCTCATCCCCAACCTACTGCGCTCTACTTGTCATATAACTCTCCTATTGGGTTGCTCTAAACCGCTTGCCCATCCCTCCCGCTTTGGTACTTGGCACAAAGGTCTCTTCAGACTAAGAAAGTGATGTCTAAATCTAATTTTGGGAGGAATCCCTAAGAGAATACGAGGCCTGTCCGTAGGTCCGTTTTACCTCATCTAAATATGTTCCATTTTATGCTGTGTAAAACAATTGCCAATCAGCTAAGTAGGCAGAGACACAGGCTCCTGGCCAAACGGCCGGGTTCGAGTTCAGCATGACTCGTGTGTGCAACGCCTATCCAACGACTACCTCCCCAAAACTAGTGACTCCAAATTAATGAGGGGAGACTTCCTACAGCCTTAAATTCTCTTAAAGATCGTTAACCCGCTCGTTAAAAAAGTACAGTGGAATCCGTATCAGATGGAATCCAAGCGACTAGAATTATTTTCCGTTTTAGGCAGGATTTCGTTTTATACAGTTGCATCCATGAAAAGAATTGAAATGTAAATAGTTGAATTTTTTTTCGTGCCAATAACAGCTCCTAAATAATACTTAAACGATTTTTGTTGTTGTTGGTGCATTTCAATAATTTTAACTTTTCTATACATATCGAGAACGTTCTTCTTTGGCACCATGGCAAGAGGCAAATGAACGAACGCAACTCACAACAAGCGCAATGACTCTGAATGATCATCTCAATA
Organism: Macrothele yani; assembly: GCA_039090855.1. Classification (NCBI taxonomy): domain Eukaryota; kingdom Metazoa; phylum Arthropoda; class Arachnida; order Araneae; family Macrothelidae; genus Macrothele; species Macrothele yani. The sequence continues at coordinate 164,165,563 of CM077002.1, forward strand.
AATAAATGTTTGAGAATTAAATCGGAACGTCTAGTTGTGAAATGATAAAATCCGTACGAAACAGCCAGCTGCAAATACTTTGGATTTTGCATCTAGCAAAGAGAGCAATCCTGGTCCCATGACCTAAACCCGAGTCGCGCTACGTGCTTAAGGAGAAGCCAAACAGCTGATGTCTGCAGTGTGCGCACTTGTGTAAACAACCCAAAAGCAATATCTCTGTTTAATTATGTTTTCTTCAACCTCAAGCAAATTTGTTCCGTGTGAATTTATCATTACACTTTATCGTGTAATGTTTTGTATTCGATTAAAGACGACACGAGAACATCTGGGAACTTTCCGTTGTCACAGGAATCATTTACTCTCTAGCCGTTTCCGCTTCAGCATTAGACAGATTAAATAATACGCAATTTTGTATCCTTCATTTCGGGACCCAAAACTTTCCTGTTTCGGATAGGTTTCCGGTTCCATCTCAAACAGGTTTTACACTGTATAAAATCAGAGAAAAGGTCAAAGACCTTTCAGCTGCAAAATGGTCAAGCATTGTGGTCGTACATTTAAAACCATTTGTTTAATAGTTCTCGTTAGTAGTTGCACAGATGTAGAATGAAGACCAATGCGGAATCACATTAAGAGATTCTTAAACTTTCGTTTCTTACTCATCATCATACGTTATTTTATTAATTCATGTTTACTACTGGAAGCAGACAGATTTATATACTTCAGAGAATCTGACTCAGCTTCCAGTGCATTTCACTGCGTTTTAATTTTTCTTTTTATAGCTATGTGTTGCAACAAAACGCACTTTCTTTAGAACTTGCAGAGATCTTCAAGTAAATGGACTGTAATCGCCACTTGGTAAAGTCGAAACTGATAAGGTGTTGGTGCATCGACGCTGAAGATAAACAAGAGAGAGTATATCGCAGAAAACACGAACGCTTGTGTACCACAGTATCGAAGGAAATGTGCGTACAAGAAGATAAATTCTTGCTGCTGAGATTTTCATCAGTTCCAGTCAATAGGCCCTACAGTAATGGAAAATACGAAAGAAACTATAGGAAAGTTAAATAGTTAAAAAAATCGAGGGAGTATACTGTGATACTATTTTTAGATAATGTATGCTATGCATCTTTCGCATACCAAGATCTTTGTGGGTGGGAAATAAAACGCCTGATTCAAAAGTATATATTTATTTATGTACAACACGTTGCATTTATTCGCGTCCTACAACAAGCCACATTTCGGTACATAATAAGTGGAATTAAATCATAACAACAAGCAATAAGGTTTACTAATTCCTGACATCTCGCTATACTTAGGTAGGTGGATTAATGAATGTCATTGTCGTAAAACTAATTAAACAAAATATACGAGTCATAAAAGTAAATATTCACTAAATTATGACGGCGGCACTGTAAGTATTTCGACAGTTTTATTCAAAAACAATATTTTTTTTTTAATATTATGTATTATTCTGATTTAGACGGACGTAAGGAACGATCCTGACACAAATGAAATGTAGCTATGAAAATCCATCTGCGCATGCGCAAGCTGAAATCTGACCTCAAGATGGAAAGAAAAGCTGAATCGTAAGTGTGTTAGTAAAGGGATCGGTAATTTTTTTTTTTATATATATTGGAGGTTTAACGACCACTGTGAGCAACTCGATGGGGTATAAGCAGTCTGCCGTCCCTAATTTAGGGTCACTGGTTCCAGGAAAAGGAGAGAGCCGATGCCGTAAGGCAAACACAACATGCCTCACCGGAATTCGAACCCGGACCCATCTTGGACGAATGAGCAGAGGCCATCGCTTAGACCCTTGCGCCACCGAGGCGGCGGTTATATTTTGTCTAGGTTATATCCCATCGCGTTAAATACAACATTTTTAAAGCTCTCGTCAATAGCAGATAATACAACACTGGCGATCGAGAGGAAACCAAATTTCACTACCAGGCATCGTTGTCATAGCCTCAAAAATGCATTTTGTAACGGCTTTTAACCCGTTTAGCATCAGATTTTCGCAATTTATGCAGATTGCAATGAGACACTGTTATCTTTATGTAAAACGTCATGAAATAATGCTCGACGATAGTTTAGTAGAATATATTGTTGAATAACAATGAAATTAACTATTGTTTCGTCACTACATGAGACAGCATTCAAAAATCAGATTTCAACAATAGTTTTGATTACTTCCGTTACCAATTTTCGTTACATCGAAATTTTTTCATTAGGGAAAGATGCATAGCAGCAAAAAGTTAGAAAATGTGCGTGACAGTTTCGAGCCGTGAATCTTCGGCTTTCAATTCTGAAACTGTGAAAGATTAGATAAGTGACCAACTACCGAAACGGGCAGTTGGTTATGCACCTAAAACTGTGTTTAACGCGGATCTGGGCCCCTGAGCAAGTATTTACAAGTTATAGATACTAGGTAGATACAGATATGCACTTAAGCCACCAATCGGGGAAAACAGATTATCAAGAAATTTACAAAATACACAGTCGAGTCACATTATTGTGACCACCAGCTAATATCCAGATTAACCGCCGTGTGCAGCGCGGGCAGCTGCTAGACGGGTGGGAGTGACTCAATAAGGTGCTGGAAGGTGTTCACAGGTATGGGGAGCCATGCTGACTGCAGTGCATCTGAGAGCTTCTGGAGGCTGCGTGGTGGAGGATCCATAGAGCGAACAACACGATCGAGGTGGTCCCAAAGATGCTCAATTGGGTTTAATTAAGTCTGGGGAATTTGGTTGGCCAGTGAAGTACTTTGAGGTCTTCATCGTGCTCTTCCAACCACGCTCGTGCATTTCTATCTGTGTGACACGTCGCATTGCCGTGCTGGAAGATCCCATCCGCCCCAGGGAAGGCAATTAACAGCATGTATGAGTGTACGTGGTCTGCAAGGATGGTTTTATAATGAATGTGGTCCATAGTGCCTTCCACAGATATGAGTGAATGCCACGAAAACATTCCCCAAACCATATCGCTGGCCCCACCAGCTCGTGTTCTTTCAGCAATGGTTGAAGAGTGTTTGTTCTTCAATGTTTCTCGAACGTCAATCCGTTCGATGAAGCCGAAAACGTGACTCATTGGAGAAGGCAGTCCTTTGCCAATCATCGAAGGTCCTGTTCCGATACTGCCGTGCAATTTTAAGCCTTTTCTGCTGATGCACCCTCGTTAGCATGACCATCCGTCTGCATCGGAGCCCCGTACGTAGCAGGGTTCGCTGAATTATCGTTTTAGACACACTTCCGGTAGCCCCCTGATTCATTCGGCCAATGAGTTGCTCCACTGTAGCGTGTCGATCGGCCCTCACTCCCCTTCGCAGCCGACGTTCACCTCTCACATCAGTGGTACGTGGTGCTTCGCGGTTTCCACGTCCCTCATTCTCAATGGTGCCATTTCTCCAATCACGATACACTTTAACCACAGCAGTACGCGAACAGTTCACAAACTGCGCTGTTTCAGAAATACTGTCACCCTTGGCCCGAAAGCCGATAATCATCCTTTTTTGCAAATCTGATAAATCGCTCCTTTTATCCATGACAGCAACGAGTGATGTGTTTTCAGAATGCCTACAGCACACCTTATCTCCACGCCTGCTCAGTGCCTTCTTTCATTGTCTACGCGCTGTTGACGTCAAAAGTAGGAGATGGTCACAATAATGTGATTGGACTGTGTATATGGTTAAGATTAGGTCGTACTTCTGCCTATGTAACTCAAAAGAAAACTTTTCGGGATTTCATTCGAGAGAGTACTCTGACAAATATGTATATAGGCTTACGCCACCTAGTGAGAAAATTAGAAAATGTGAGGGTAATATGAGCTTGGTGGCATCTATATGACGTACAATGTTTTTTTACAGTAACCTCCAATCAAAAAAAAAAAAAGTTGTTCTTAGATCTATCTGATAAAGAATTTTTCCTATCCAACTTCTAAATGCGAAGGCGGCGAGACGAATTAGTCGTTTAAATTCGTCATGGACGAACTTAAATTAATAAATGGTAAAAATATTTCACGAAGTTAATGAAAAAGGAATTTTAGAAAAGGCCTCAATCTACATTACATGAGAATGTTGAGATTACTCTTGAGAGAGAATTTTGTTTAATAATATTTTCACTGAAATCTGTTACCTTCACAGTTGAAACGTGGGAATAGGTCTGGATTAAAATTTCTAGATAATACATATGTATTAATGAAATGCCGCGAATTTCCAGACGCGAAAAAAAGAATTCCTTGGAGAGTCTTGCACAAACACATAAAATAAATGTTTGCAAGCTATGATCACCTTTCCAGTGGGAACTTTTGCCGTCGTAGGTTTTTTGGGTCATTCCCAACTTAAGAAAAACTTGTTCGTCATAGCTAAAGATGGAAGACGTTTATGCATATTTGACCACAGAAACAAAAAAAGAGTAGCCTCGAAACCAGAAATTACACCATTTTGTGGTAATAGAACCGGCCGAACAGCCCGTGGGTGGACACGGTTTCAGAACCAGCGCAAATAAATGTCAACTTTTCTTTTTAATTTCCTGCACACATGACTCAAGTTCCCAATATTACTTAAATGCAATTACCAACTCTATAAATATTACTGAAGTTCAGATGTACATAGAAAAGAGAGAGAGAGAGAGAGAGAGAGAGAGAAAGCAGGTCTCTTTCTCACACTCTCCCCCCCCCCCCCCTCTTTCTCTAGTAAATATTAAGTAACTGTTAAATTAGTTCAATATGTTTTACTTGTTCTGAATTTCTTCAAAAACTCGCCATAATTTTTGTTAGGGCGTAAATTTGCAGAGGCAGTTTTAAGAACGGCCTTATACAAACTATTGCGTAAACCATTTTTCCCCGCTAATGGGATTCGAACCCATGTTTTCCTTCTTAGGAGGCGGCTATTCTCCCAAGTGAACTATGCCGGCAAGGTTTAATGCTGCCACTTTGCCGATTTGATTAGTACATAACTGCAGTAGTATACGTCATGTGACATTAATTCTCCCGCTTGAGAAAAGCGTGGGCACGAAATCGCAGGTTTTCGGGTCCGCTGGCAACCATACTTGAAGGACCGGCTCACTTTAGGGGAAGGAATTTTTATTAATTCCATACGATGTGTGGAAGAATCACCACACATACTTGTCGTGCCTTACGGCCAGGAAATACATTTAAGTTCGGGAGCTAGTAAACAGTAGTGAGTAGAGTCAAACCTTTTTGCCAGTGGTGGCAGCAAATCCACGTCATCCTTCTCAGGAGACGGCTATTCTCCTAACTGAACTACGCCGGCAAGGCTTATCACTGCAACTTTGCCGATTTCAACCATACTTCACCGTGGTAGTATGTCCTGCTGCATAGTACTTTAAAAATGTCTTCGAAAGTGGACTTTTTGTGGATTTTCAATTAAATAGCATATTTAATTTAAAAGCGGGCATTTTATTTCAGCAGAGGTGTTCTATATTTCTATCTGTATAATGAGTGGATCTTCTACTGCAATGAAAAATAGAACTTTTCCAACATTTTATCGGTGAATGCTGGGCCTTCTTATTTAGGAACAAAATTGTGCCATTTTGTCACCGCGTTTTATCTTGACGTAACGTTCACTAATATTTGCAACGCAAATTTAATTCATAAGCTAGCAGTGAATGAAAACCAAACAGACACAGAGCATTTAATATACCAGGATGAGTTAAATTTTGTCCCGTGTTTAGAAACACAATATTCGGCCTCCATTCCTCAGAGAAACACGCGCAAGTGTCGACTGGATACCCGCAATTATGTGGTACACACGAGGTGTTTATGATCCGCATTAACATTACTTAACGTGGCATGTGATAAAAACTGTTTTGCGATGACGTGAAACAAACGAGGCTGATCAGGTGCATTTGGCACGGAGCCACATTGCGTTATGAGGAGAGCAGAGAATGAAGGCCGATAAACGTACTGTTCCGGTGCTCCTACGCCATTATTGGAAAAAAAGAAAAGAAAAGCAGCAACGTAAGGAATCGGTGCAGTTGAAGTCAAGGAAACAGACAGCAGCACTACAGAAAAGCGGTTCCGGCGTTTCAATTCTGGACACACTAGTCCCTGAGACAGGCCGAGGTCAGGACGTCCAACGACCGCCAAACCCTGTATTCAAAGCTGTGACAGCGAATCCCGGCCCAGTACACGATGATTGACAGCTGAGGTGGAGTCTTCCCAATTCACCATCGTTCATCACGTACACCAACTTGGTTCCTCCTTCAAGCGCTATCGAATGGTTCTCCATGAATTGACACGTGTCTCTCGCTCTCTGTCACAGATTGCTAACTTTTGGTCTAGGATATCTACAGGTTTCACTCCATCGTGTCATATATAATTTTAAAGCTCTCGATAAAAGCAGGTAATCCCCATTTGGGAGGGTCGAGAGAAAGCAAAATTACGCTACGATGCACCGTTTTCGAAATATTTGAGGAAATCAAGATGGATGGTTGACCGGCTACTCTTCCGGTACATCGAAATTTTACTTTACTGGTGACAGGAAAGATGCTTAGCATCAAAATGCTTTAATAATTCTCCTGTTTTTTATTCAACTTTTATTTTGTTCTGATGGATTTAAAAAACTTCCATTTTTGTTGCCCCCCCCCCCAAAAAAAAAACGGAGATTGCGGAAGCCTAGGAGGTATTCCGGTACAAGATTTCTTCCGTAGTTGTTTTTTTTCACAGAGTAGAATCCATTGACAAACTCGCAGGTTTACCTTTTGAAGGTAATTGCTAAAGAACAATTTCTCTACGCCGTTGCAATCTCTCTCTCTGTGCTCCATGCCTTCGCTTATTTTCGAGAAAACACACCTGTCGCGAACCATCTGTGTATTCCCGATGCAGCCGCACAGAAAACTGGCTACACGTTGAATACCGCACGTCATGGTCGAGACATTGGAAGGCATTAATTTGCCGCCTTGAAAATCAGAATCCAAATTCCGGTGAAAGACGGTGTTGTGTTTTTGTCTATCCGTTGTGGTTGTCTTCCTCCCATGTTGTCTATGAGCTTAAATCAATACAATTTGACTGATCTTCCTTAACTTTAACGCACATAGTGATCTTTGAAACCCAAAAATGTGTAGCAATAGTAAGTAATAGTCATAGTCTAATATTTACTGGCACGTGAAATTTCATAGCTATTCTCTTGAATTCAAGATTTAGAATTATGTCTGCAGCAACCGATGCAGCAACCGATGCAGCAACCGATGTCACGCTTGTTTAAAAACGTTCGAGCCTCCGTCCCAATCAAACTCCTCTCACTCTACCAAAGTCAACGCTTAACCTCCCTCTGAGCGCTCCAACCACACTTTTTTTTTCTTCCCCATTTTTTTTTAAACGCGCACTTTATCGCCACATGGCTAGATCAGTTAAAATATTCCTCTTCGTGGAGTAAACTGCATCACAAGCGATATTTCTAACCGCACTTGCGCAAGACCTGTGGTTTTAAAAGATACACTTTGGAATCATTAAAGGATACTTATAATGATGGGTTTGCTTCGTTTCGGTGATAGCATATGAAATGTAACTTCTGCATCCCTGGTGGATTATTCGTGCTTCTTTTTTTTACTCCTTCAGTTCGTAAGGTATTAAAATGTCCAGTTGCCGTTAGGTACATGTGCCACTTTTCCAAAAATAAAAATTCAACGCTGTGAAAGTTTTGTAATAATTTTGTACAGTTTTGTACACCCAAAAGAAATTTTTATACTACCGGAAGTGGTACTTTTCGGTTTTCTAAAAGTGGCACTCCAAGTACATGCTGGAGTGCCACTTTTTCAAAATCAAAAATAAATACTGCCAGAGTTTTGTACTAGTTTTGTACAGTTTTGTACACCCAAAAGAAAATTCTGTGCACCACCAGAGTGGTACTTTTTAACTCTCCTTGGTGGCTCTCGAGCATGTTCTTTGAGTACAACTTTTCCAAAATCGAAAATAAACACTGCCAGATTGTTGTACTAGTTTTTTACACCCAAAAGAAAATTTTGTACACCACCGGAAGTGGTACTTTTCGGCTCTCTAAAAGTGGCACTCCAAGTACATGCTGGAAAACCACAAAGTCAAAAAGTGCCACTTCCGGTGGTGTACAAAATTTTCTTTTGGGTGTACAAAACTGTAGCGAAGTAGTACAACACTGTGGCAATATTTATTTTCGATTTCGGAAAAGCGGCACTCCAAGTACATGCTTGATAGCCACGAAGGAGAGTAAAAAATACCACTTCCGGTGGTTCATTTGGGTGTACAAAACTAGAACATCCCTGTGGCAAAGTTTTTTTCCGATATTGGAAAAGTGGCACTCCAAGTACATGCTTGAACCACGAAGGAGAGTCAAAAAGCACCACTTCCGGTGGTGTACAAAATTTTCTTTTGGGTGTACAAAACTGTACAAAACTTGAACATCCCTGTGGCAAAGTTTTCTTTCGATGTTGCAGTAAGAATTTGTTCTTCCGATGTTGCAGTAAGAGCTGTATTCGGTGCAGTAAGAATTTTTCAAATCGGAGATTTAGAAGCAGAGATATAGGGGGAACGCAATTTACCTTTACGCCCCGTAGCGGAAAGTCTACGAATTACTTGAAATTTTTGGAATTATATGAAAAACATGTAACACTGAAAACACTATCCAACAAAGAAGGAATTTTCAAATCGAACTCCTAGAAGTAGAGATATTGGTTAGTTAGTTAGTTAATTGATTTTAGTGGCGCAAGGGCCAGGTTTGGCCAAAGAGCGCCAGACACAGAACAATCAGTTAAAGATATTTAAAAGCGGGGTGAAATGATTAAGAGCAGACAGGCTTGGCAAAAGTTAGAATAGAGAATGATAAAAGCTGTGAAGACTAGTTAGTCAATTAGGTTTATAAATAAATAAATAAATTCACCAATTCACTGTTATAATCATTATAAATCATTATTATTATTTTTTTTTTTTAAATAAGTTTTAAAAAGTCTATCTGCTTTAAGAACGAAAACACTGCGAAAGTGTCGCAGTGGTCGCCCAAAAGCTTCTGCAGTGTAGCTGAGAGATATTGACAAAAATAAGATATACATCTACGCCCCTGGAGGAGAAACTATGGAATATTTTAAGAAGAAAATATTCCAAAAAGGTTTATCGATGTGAGTGGCATCCGTCCATGAAAGAATTTTTTCAATCGATATTTTAGAAGCTCAGATTTTATGGCAAATACATCAGAAGCAAAAATTAACCCTTACGCCTTCTGGGGGCCAAAGTATTCTTTGCCAAAAATTAGAAATTATATGCAAAAGATTTTCCACCAGGAGGTGCATCGGCTGAAGAAAAATATTTCAAATCGGAATTTTAGAAGAGTTATCGAGGAAAATGTAATTTACTTTTACGCCCCCTAGCGGAAGATCTATGCGTAATTTGAAAAAGTAACTATATCTGAAGTACTCTTCGACGTAAATGGAATCGAAAGATAAAAGATTTTTTTCAATCGGATGTTTAGAGCAAATATGTGGAATAAAATGTATTTTTGAAATCGACATCATCTGCCTTTACGCCCTCTAGCGGCGAATTTGTACATCGTAAAAAAAAAAACGAAATAAAGGATCATCATTCGCATATTTCAAGCTTCCCAACGCAAAAAAAAATTCAAATCGGACTGATAGTTGCAGAGATATCGTGGGTACAGGCGGACGGACGGACAAACCGATAACATAAGAACGATCTTTTATTACAAAAGACGTGCTAAAAATGGGTTGCATACATGAATGTTACGCGACAAAGGGGATGGACGAAGCAGGGACAACTCCCAGAGAAGGTCGTTAAGCCATCCCTTCATTGACGTAAAACGATGCTGAGTTGCTGATGGGATTGTCGCAGTGTGATTCACTGTGAACTCTTACCGCGGAACAATACCATCACAGCGGATTATACATCCAATAGTTGGACCGCCTCCATAGCTGCACTGCAAGAAAAGCGTCCGGCGTTGATTAATCGCCATGTTGTTTTCCACCAGGATAACGCTCGTCCACATGTCGCTTTAGGGACCCAGCGTAAATTTCATGAGCTGGAACGCGAAATATTGTCGCCCTCCTTACAGCTCGAAGGTCACTAAAGGTTCCCGGACCTTGCTTCGTCCGACTTTCATGTCTTCCGGTCTTTGTAGAATTTTCTCGGTGAGAAAAACTTTGCTATAATGACGATGATTTGAAACGTTGCATGGATGACTTCTTCAACTCCCGCTCGCCAGTCTTCTATCGCAATGGGATATTTCAACTAGTGGAACAAGGTCATCAGTTCCAATGGGAACTACCTGGACGGTTAGGTTACGTATTTTGTACGATTTTCTAAGCTTGAGATGCATACTTCTCTATTTTCCGGATACTTCCTTTACAACCTGATAGTAAATTCTTTTGTTTTGTTGATCGTGATTCTAGTAAACTTGGGCTATACACACAAGTAGAAGGTTTTCAAATTATGTACAACATATCACTGTTTTTTTCTCTATGTTTAAATGAGTTACTACTGCCAAGTAATCTGCACGATCTTCATAAAGGACGAGGCGAAATGTTATCATCCCATGTGATATTTGCACATATTGACGTTTATTTTCTTTGATTGTCTTGTCATAGGAGTTTTTGAATTTTGGGGCCGAACAGTATGGATATCAGCCGAGAGACAAATAATGCTAGATCGTTACAACATGGATTTAATGATCATCACAATATTTGCAGCATTTTTTCCAAGTTATTGCTTCTGTTTCTAAAATTCGCAAGCAACCAAATTCTCTGTCACTCTCTCTCTCTCCCTCTCTCTCTCTCTCTCTCTCTCTCTCTCTCTCTCTCTCTCGCATACACACTGTTGGTTACACATGTACATGGGCGTACTGATAGCCCCCACGACAACCGCAGTGCGGGGGGGGGGCTCACTCCTAAGAGGGCGACTATAACCTCAGCAGAAGGATTTTTCGAAATGTTTGCGGAAACTTCATATGAAACTGGTTAAAGAAACAGCCAGGAATCTTTGACGGCAGCTTTGAAGAAGTATTGGAGAGAAAAGCAATTTTTTGGTATTCTTTTTTTTTTTCAGTAAGTAATTAACATTTTCAAAAATTATTTCCGCTTCAGTTTTTAAAAAATTGGGTGACGAGAAAACAGCTATTCCGTTGAACTTGAGGCCGTTTTCATAGAAATAGCAATACAGTTTCTATACATGTACATTAACAAAATCATGTGAATAAAATAGCAGTTGAATAAGGGAAATTTTCATAGGAATAAGGCGTTATGTATGCACATAACTACGTATCCTTCTTGTTTGCACATAACTACGTATCCTTCTTGTTTGCACATAACTACGTATCCTTCTTGTTTGCACATAACTACGTATCCTTCTTGTTTGCACATAACTACGTATTCTTTAGATATAATGAACTAAAGGGTGTCCTTCGTGAGAACGAAAAAACAGAGACCTCTGTCATTTTCTTATAACAGAGTCAAAAAAAGACATTTACTAGGTGCGAAACATTGTGATATTATGTTCAGTCCGTTTTTTTTTATATTCAAGAGTAAATAATTTAAGCAATTGTACTCTTTTTGTGCCACAATTCTTAATTGTTACTTTTCTATTTGCTTACTTACACGGGTGAGCCATTATATTATGACCACGAAATGAACAGAAATGAACACGCCTGGAGACCGAACGGTGGCGCAAGTGAAGTTCACAGAGCAGTATACATACAACCCGAGAACCGGCTTCCGGTCAGTAAAGCCGGTTCTCGGTTTGGGAACAGCTAAATAGAAAGCTGCAAGAATGGAAAAAGCTGCCAATTTATCGGGGTTTGATAATGGACAAATTGTGATAGCATGGTGCCTCGAAACTGCGATCTCGGAAATGGCGTGGATTGTGGGTTGTTCACATGCCGCTGTAGTGAGTACGTATCAAAAGTGGTGCACAGATGGCCAAACGACAAACCTTCGTCCAGCCATGTGCCGTCCTCCGCAGCTCATTGATGCCAGAGGGGGGGGAGGACACTGTTGTCCATGATTCACAGCGACCGCAGGGCCACACTGGTAATCAGGACAATGTGTCACAGCACACAGTTCGTTGCAGCCTTCTGCGCATGGGCCTGGGTAGCCGAAGACCCAGCCGGATCCCCATGCTTACTGCACGTCATCACCAGCAAGCCTTGAAATGGGTCCAAAATCGTCGAGATGTATGATTGGTAAAAAGTAGCCTGGTCTGACGAATCAAGATTCCTGGTGCATCACGTAGACGGCCGACCGTGGATACGCCGATTTCCAACGGAGGCTATGGCATCTGGATGCACTGTTAGGCGGAAATAGGCCGGCGGCGGGGGTTTTATGCTGTGGGCGATGTTTTCTTGGGACATTTTAAGCCGCATTATCACAACAGCACAATCTATGACAGCTGTCAGATATCTGAACATCGTTGCAGATCTAGTTCACCCATTCATGGCAACTGTGCTTCCTGCTGGTGACGGCCATTACCAACAAAATAATGCGCCATGCCACACTGCCAGAATCGTCAAGGAGTGGTTCTAAGAACATGCTGGTGACTTTTTGTTAGTGCCTTGGCCTCCAAATTGACCTGACATGAACCCAATCGAACATTTGTGGTTCGACTTGGGAAAGCGGGTTCGCGCTAAATCATCACTACCCCAAAATGTACGGGAACTGGAAGACTTGTTGTTGACATTATGGTACCAGATACCCCAGGATACCTACCGCCACCTCATCGAATCAATGCCTCGCCGAGTGGCCGCTGTTTTGCGGGCTAAAGGGGGGTCCTACAGCTTTTTAGGAAGGTGGTCATAATGTAATGGCTAATAATTAGTGTATGTTCTATATTTTCATGAAAATCTGGAAAAGGTCCTTAGACAGTGTCACACGGTTGTTACGTGTTTTGTGTGTGCGTGATCCTGAGGTATTTGAAAAAGGACAGCCATAGTTCTCTAAAAGAATCAAATCTGCATGATATGATTAACTTGTCTTGTAGTACTTTGTACTGGTATAAAACTAGGGCGATCACTTTAATTGCGTGTACATTTGTGTTACACGCAATGAAGTGTAACAATTTTGGTTTTACGAAAAATACCTATAGTTTCCAAAGAATTTAAATTATTAAAACGCCCGTCAAACTTAGTTAATAATAGGAACTTTAAAATTTCAGTAATTGAAAGTAAGTAGATTTTCGCAAAAGGGCCTCGAATATATTTTTCTATACATATATAGTGGCGAGCTTTTCAAGTACGCCACTATATATGTATATGACTTCAAGAAAAAAATAGGTAAAACTGATCAAAGTTTGCAAATTTACGTTAAAGGACATAGGGGTTGTTGAACTATTGAAGAAACTCAGTAAAGGAGAAATAAGGCAGCATATTTTAAAGAATAAAGTCATGTTCTTACTTATCTTTTCCTGCTTTAACCCAGCTATGCGCTATTTTTTTCCTCTCCTCAACGGTCAGTGAAAGTCCTTCTCCGGTTGTACCATTCACTAGAGGAAGAAAAAAACACGTTTGGCATCAAAATAACATACCTGATTCAAATGCACTTCATGAAAACGTTTTAAAGTTAGAGAAAGTGTAGAACGGCTGATTCCACAACTTTAGGTTTTATGTAGTTTATCTTAACCAGCGATGCAAGCCTGAAAGAGGCATTCACATTTAACTTCACGGACAGAATCAACACTCACGGAATCTATAAAATCAAAGCTTAAAAGTGAACGTTCGCTGCGGCGACGTTTTTCTGTGACTTTTTGTGTGGTGCGCGACGGCCCACATGTTGGGACGTTGACTTATTCAATACAATGCTGCACGACACACCGATGGTCGTTTCGTGGAAGTGTTTTCCTTGTCTGCCAACAAATGGCGCTTGATGCTTGTAGTACTTGGTGCGCCAGGGGTCCATTCTAGGTACACCCTTACTACAGTACCTCGGGAACAGCCTACGAAGTCTGCTGTTTCTGAGATGCTTCCACCCTTGGCGCGGTAGCCGATGATTATTCCTTTCTGAACGTCCGTCAAATCACTACCTCTTTTCATTGTGCTCACGTGACGCACTATGGCTCATCTGTCCTGTCCGACCGATGAGCCATGGTCACGTGCACTCTGTGAAGCGCCTGAGCGGGTACACCGTGATTCCGGGGGTGGTCATATTACTCTGATACGACTGTGTGATCTGGACTTTGCGGAGTAATAACAAGTGTCGTGTTTTTCGCCGTGTAGCCCTACGTATTTCACCCTCCGATGTGCGTTGTTCACTTCTCCGTTGGAAGGTTACCAAAATACATAGCATCCCTAGTGCTGTGAAAATTCAGTTGTTCTGCACTCTTCCAAATCCTTGATTTAAGCCTTTTTTCATGTCAGTATAGCCAGTGGCGGATAGACTCGGTGAATAGGAATTCACCGAGGAGGTTATTGCTAATATCTCTGTTATTTATTTGCGCTACTAAGAAGGATGTCCTAACAGGAAAGAGGAGTCTGTTAAACCATGTCGGCCAGGTGGCACAGTGATCTAAACGCTGGTTTTTGACTATTCGTCGGAGATAAGACTGTTTTCGAATCCCAGTGTGGCATGGATGCTGTGTTTATCACAAAGAACAGGCTCTCTCAATTGCCTGGAACCAGTGATCCTAAATCAAGGATAGGAAGCTGCTTAAAGCCCGTCCAGGAGTTGCTCATGGTGGTGGTTAAACCCACAAAGAAATAAAAAGAAGCTATACTAGCTCTCTTAAACCTTCCTCGGGACAGTGAGGTAGCAGGACGTGGCTGACGACTGCTTTGGAGGAAAGGAGTGCAAGGTGAGGTTGTCGGCTTGAAGGAAGGGAGTTAAGGAGGGTTTAGGTGTTGTGTCTTCGTGTCACGACGTTATTATTATTTTTTTTTTTTTTAGATAAACAAAAAGGACTTTCTCCTTTAAAGAAATTGTTCAAGTATAGAACTATTCTCGTAAGCAGAAAAGCAAAATTTTGAAAAGAAATTAAGATAATGCATCCACAGCAAGAAAAAAGTGGAAGTAGACATTCTACCAACACTTGTATCTTACACTAATGGTGTAACTTAGATCCGCGTTTGTGTGCCTCCAGAGGAAGAGGTGGGGATCGCAAGAATTCCTTTGCAGCCGGTAGTAAAAATAATTAAAAATTCTTGCTTTCAGCGTTTTTGTAAATAAAGTTGCTATCAAACCTTATATAACAAAATAATACCCATCCGTCGCCCACATTGATTTCGAAGTCTAGCGACGTCTTTGTTGGAAACTGAAGCTACCGTATTCTTTTCCTCCGACCGAAAAGGTGTAATAATAAGCCGCTGCGCAAAGGTGCAATAATAATACTAAGGTTGTACAAGCGTGTCATACCAGAGTTGTGCTTAAACCAGAAACAGAGTCCAACTAAAACCAGAAACCAGAACAGCTTTCCGTTTCAATCAGAAACATGAAATAAATTAAGGTGAGCATAATAAATGGAAGCAATCCTTGCCTTTAATTCATTTGAGTGGTACAATTCAGAGACTGGCAAAGCCAAAAAAAGACTGTCTTCGGTAGCCGCTGGTCATTGCTGCTCTTAAAGCGCATGCGCAGCCGGCTGTCGACACGATTGTTACCAGCCAATCAACTGCGTGGCAGCGACATGTTTCAGAGGTTTAACCATTCCGATATAAATGAGGTACACCCACTGTAGTTCTGGCGGCTTTGCAAACCCAGGGGGGGTGAATGTTACCCACTGGGTCTTGGAGCGATTGCGATGGGGGTGCGTTAATATACGACAGCTACGATTCCGTATCGGCCACGGCGATTTTAATGGCGTTTCAATTGAACGGAAATTTCCGTTTCAGTAGCGTTTAAACAAGCAAACGGAATATTACGTTTCGTATGCTTTTCGAATAGTTTCGGTAATACTGCATTTCAGGTTCTCAGATCACGACCGAATTTAAGGAACAATATTGTTTTTCCCTCATTGAGAAATTTCAACGACGAATCAATAGATGAGTCGATGTGGCGTATAAGTCGAGGTCTGATATTCTAAAGATAAAAAGTCTCGCCTTATACTCCGAATAATAAGTATTTTAAACATATCACCTTCTACAGCCTCTCACCCCTCCTTTCCAGACAGTCTGAGAATTCCTCAAGGTAAAAAACCAAACTAAGAAAGAGAGAGAAAAGAAGGAAGGAATGTTCCTGTTTACAGGCGCAGTGCTCATCCTGAAAGATTTCTAGATGGAGTCACTGACAGGAGTATGACGTACGCTGATGTCCCATTTTCAGCTGTCACCGCCAGAAAGATACGGATAGACGAGTGAAAAGAAAGAGATGGAAACATTTCTACGACGTTTCCAAAGGGCATTACCTTTCCGTCTGGGCCCTACACTTCAATATTTCTCTTTTCAAAGAAACCGCTCGCTTCGTATCACCAGCCACTTTCGAAGAGGCCTGGACCGATGCCACTTGATGCTGCTACTGTTAGCTAGACTGACGATCCTAGTCCGGTTGCATTCTGCGGAACCGATTTGAGATCCCGCCAACACATACATTTGTCACTAACATTTATCTTACGCCAAGAAAAATCTAAACTCGTGAAAATAGTTTCCGCGTCGCAAAGAAAAACGTTTGGTTTCAATAGAAAGCAATCCTTACACAGCATCTAACAAAAATGAATTTAAACATCCGCCTCTCCTAGACGGTAAATATTTCCCCTGAAAATCGGTCGATCTTTTTCGTCTCATGTACAAATGCCAAAGAAAATCTAATAAAGTTACAAATAAGCGGAAAGGAAATGCGTTGAAGAAAGGCATAAAACATGCAGCCTGTCGTTTGGGAAACTTCCGAGTAGGTGTTACAGTCAGACGCAGTTTATGGCATAAATATGTGATGTCCTTACGAATAAGAGGTTAGGCGAGACGCATCGTGTTTGCGCGTGGGAGTTTTCTTTACCAACATATTGTCCAATCTTCATAACCTTACTGCTGCAATAACATTGCGATATAACATCAAATTGTGGGACAACAAAATTCCGCTGCTAAAATACGATTAAGCACAGACACTGCAGATTTTCATTTTTATTTTCAGAAATTCCTCCTTCTCGATGACAAATTGGCCCCCAGGCTTTTGCTTAATGAAAGGGAAACAAACACAGTTAAACAGCTAACGAAAACTTTGATGTTCTTCGAAAACTTTCATGTTAACATGTTTTGTTTTGTTTTTATTAAAAAAGAAGAGACGTGCTGATACAAGGTAGAGTCAAATATGTTTTTCTGACAATTTATTGAACAAAAGTGGTACACACCTATATTATTTTTTAATGTAATCTCCATTTTGTGCAATACAAGCCCTCCGGCTCTTAGTGCATCTATTCCTATAGAAAAAGAAATTTTAGGTCGCGTATGCAACCACTGATGCACTACCTGCTGCACCTCTTCATCGCACCTGAAAGTCTTTCCTCCCAGCGCATCTTTCAGTGGTCCAAAGATCTGTTAATCACTTGGGGGCAAGATCTGGTGAATACGGCGGATGTGAAAGACACTTGAAGGGCAGGTCTTGTGTGGTTTCAATCGCTGCGCGGGCAGTGGAGACCGAGCGTTGTCATGCTGCAACAAGACACCAGTACTCAGAAGTCCACGTCGTCTAGATTTAATGGCAGGTCGAAGATGATTCCTGATAAGATCTGCATACGTGTCACTGGTTACAGTCTTACCCCCTGAGCATGAAGTGCTCCAAAATTACGCCTCGTTCATTACAAAAGAGGGTCAGCATAACCTTCTCTGCAGTTGGCTGCGTGCGGAACTTCTTCGGTTTTGGTGAGGAGGGATAGCGCCATTCTTTGCTCGCTCTCTTAGTTTCTAAACAAAGACATCGCTCTTTCCACGTTTTACCACACAGCAACGGAAAAATTGTTATTCGGTCACCGCCGTGGAATTGAATCCCGGATCTCTCGATATCTAGCAGAGCACTTTAGCCTTACATCACAGTGGTCAACAATCCACGGCGCTATGTGTGTTTTTCTGTCAGCATCTGACATCATAAATCCGTAAGATGGGCTCAGCTACTGAGACGTCTCCATCTGGTGGGTATTAACGGCACTGGCTATATTTTAATTATAGCAGTTAAATCCAAAGGGCGAGATCCAAAGTGAAAATCCTCTAAATACGTGGCGTCAGTGAATAAACAAAGACATCGCTCTTTCCACGTTTTAACACACAGCAACCGAAAAAATCGGTGACCGAGTAACAATTTTTCGGTTGCTGTGTGTTTAAAAGTGGAAAGAGCGACGTCTTTGTTTATTTACTGACGTCACGTATTTGGAGGGTTTTCTCTTTGTTTCTGACTGACGATAGTGAACCCAGGTTTCATTTCCGGCAACAGTTCTCAGTAGGAAGCCATCACCTTTTGCTTCAAAACGCCGCAAACATTCTTGACAGGCATCAACACGTCGTTGTTTCAATTCTGGAGTCAGATGGCGTGGCACCCACCCTGCAGACACTTTGTTGAACTGGTGCACATCATGGATGATGTGGTGTGCTGAGTCATGACTGATGTTCAAAAGTGCAGCTATTTCATCCCCCGTCACTCGACGATTTCTCATCACAATGCCTTCAACTGCTGTAATGGACTCTGGTGTCACTAGTGTGCGTGCCTGACCCGGTCGAGCAGAATCTGTCACAGAACTCACGCCGTTTCGGAACTTCCTAGTCCATTCGTACACTTGCTGGAGTGACAGACATACATCACCTTACTGCGACTTCATTCGACGATGAATTCAATAGGTTTCACACCTTCACTACTGAAAAAACGGATGACAGAACGTTGCTCCTCTTTGGTGGATATCTCAAGTGGGGCGGCCATCTTTACACTCCTACTGTGACGTAACTAAGCTTGTTTGCACCGTGCTGCCACCTGTAGGAAAATATTTTAGTCATCCGTAACAATACTGCCAAGTTACAGGATAATGGCATTGTATTTTGAATTTCTTATCGCACTTTTGATGTTTTCATTTGATGCATGAGATATCATCGCTTCGTTCCTGTATCCGCGTTTGCGTTTGAAGACACAATGTTTCCATTTCCGCAAGTCGAATTGAAAAAATCCTCTTGTATCGGACAGAATAAGGCATGAACAAGATGCCTGAAATACGGAATCAACTTCTGTTAAAGCACAGTTACTGGATAGCGAACATTTTTTTGAAATACGATGTATGTGTTTCTCAAAACCGAATCTTTATCCGAAACACGCCGCGAGTGAGAGGAACAAACTCATCCACGAAATTTACATACCCCCTAAAATACGATTTTTTTTTATATTAAGACGTTTGTTTTACCCTTTTTCCAAAACTTCCCCTCATTCTTAATTTGTTTTCCTCAGTAGAACTTCGAAAAACTGAACAGCCAGTTTAACGAATTCCTTGAGCATCGAATAAAATCTATATAATAGGCTACGTCTGTCCCTAACGCTCTGACGTCAATCAGTACTTGCAGCACCATCTGCTTTTATCCAGTGGCCGAAATCGGAACTAAGCTTACCGCTATCGCACGATACGTAAAATCAAGAAAAAATACCGGAAAATAAAATAAAGTTAGTAAAACAAACGATTTCATCTGTGGCAACACGCACGTGCTCGAACAACTGTCTGCAACCACAGAGGAGGAGAGACAGAGGTCCAACTCTCGTGTTTATGACAGCGCCCCAGTGGTCGGACATGAAACTACGGTAGCGTCTGTCACGTGATACGGCAGCAGTGGCTATATAAGGATCACCGTGGAGAGAGTTGTAAACTCTTGGAAAAATAAAAAAGGCACACGGTTACGGTTCGACGTTTTAGTTTCATGTCCGTCCATTGGCGCGCTGTTCTGTTGAGATCTTCGGGGCCGAATTGTTGCCATGAGTCTCTATGGAAGATTTATCTCTGAGTCTCCTGCTCTGTGTCTGCGACGTTTGTTCTGTTACATAGGTGTTATGACGTGTTTTACTTCATTTTCTTCGCATTGCAGAGTAATTTCATATAAAAGACATGAAACTGCAGAAGTAATTTCATAAAAAGGAATAAAATTGCAGAGTAATTTCGTGAAAAGGAATCAGTGTTATTATAAATATAAATACCCAGATCGATTTAAAACGGTCTAACCTACAATAACAACCGAAACTTTGAGATGTCAAAGTGAGCAAAATCGCATCTAAAAACATTTTCAGCTCTTACAGGAATGAGTTTTTATTATATTTCCTTACAGAAATCCGGCGTCTATTTGATATGATTTCAATTTGCTTCAATTAAAAATTTTGCCCCGTCCTAGGTCGGGCAACATACCCTATTATATTAATATTTATTTAAAGCTTAAAAGAAGCCGTCCTAGGACTGGCTGCAGGCTACTTAGTGTTTGAATGCTGGTAGTACTTATCCCTAATTAGGGGCATTTTTCTCTGGAAATGAGAAATAACCAAAACGCAAGCAGAACATTCACTTCCCAACCAGGGATAGAATCTATCTGAAGACGGATGGATCCAGCGTCGTAACAGATAACAGTACGACTGTTAGTTTCGAAAAAACATTTTTTTTTCATTTTCATCATGGTAGCAATATTTTCTCCCAGTTTAAGTTTAGTGCTTTTCAGATTTAAAAATGCATTGTGATCTTAATGTATATTACCTGTTTCAATTTCCGTTTTTCTTTGCTGTTTCTTACATACATTTCGGCTATTTCTAATATTTTCCGTACCTAACGTCATGTCTGAACTCCCATGAATTTCATCTACGTGGGGCATCACCGATAGTCCGTCAGTTCAAGCTATTTAAAATACATATAAACAAACTACCAGATGCACTATGTTTTAGGTGGCTTAGTCTGTTCGGTTATGCGACTTTGATACGAGCTTATCCAGATATTTTGCTACCTCAACGAGATTTTTGTTAACCGACGTATTTGTTTGCTTCGCGTTCATTATTTAAGTCCACTAATCGCTGTTAACTAGTTCGAGTTAGGAAGAATAATATCATTCCAAATTCCTGCCGAAAAGTATACATAAAAACGTAATCCACAGGCTCTCTTAAGCACGATAAAATCACAATGAAGGTGAAGACCTTGGAATCCGTGTAGTAGAGCACCAATATGCAGCAAGGACTGGCGCATCTATCACTTGCCCGCCTTATTCAGAATACTTCATACGTTCCCCTATGGCCTGAGGCATATATTTTGATGTGTACTCGAATAATACGCTGCTAGCATAGAGTTTACTTATTCATCGATATCGTCGACAAAGTTGTTATGAAGACATTCCGATTAATGTACCACAAGTATGGATACACCTACTGACTCGCCTGCAGAATTGTGCTACTCAAGTTTTGAGACCTCCAATATACTCAATAAGACAGTCGTAGATTGGACTGAATTTATTATTAGTTATTTTGTTACCTTCATCTAATCTAGTACTGCAGAAGCCCGTGAGTGTGTACTAAAATATTATAGTATTGCAATTCAAATAAAAATATCCAGTTTAGTCCAGCTCAGCAGCGACATAAAGGAAACATTTTAAAATTTTAGTGACCAAAGGCCGGTGGATAAAAATGACTTGTCTTAAGCGGAAGTTTAATCCAGACCCTAATCATAAGAATGACTATCCTGAGCAAAAGAATAGTGTATAAGTGAGTGGGTGAGTGAGTGATCGGATTTTGTAGTTCATGAACAGGTTGAAACTGCATAATGAATTAAAATCATGGAACATGTAGTTCTCGTACCGTTACTTTTGTCAACACTATACTCATCAGAAAAATCGATGATCATAGTGTTTAAAAACGTTCAGTCAGGACTGAACCGTTTTTAAGCAGGAAACACACTGTTATGCAGTGATGCCAAACCCGTGGGAATTTCCCACGGCGTAAGGAATTTCTGGGCTTAATATTAACCATATGGGGAAAAAGGGAAATTGGTAAAGTGTATACCGAAATATAGTGAAATTTCAGCCCAAACTTAGAAAGTAAAATAACGAAAGAACGTTGAATAAATATATACATGCATTCTAATTGCAACATGAATCCAATAGCTTTACAGCCCCATGCGTTTGTTTGAATTTATGGCCCGTTTCATGGATGTAGGAGTTCACGAGTTGTCCTAAGCGTGAGCGTGAATTTTTGAAGTCGATCTAATGCGATATCCTTCGGAGCACTTGGCGACATTCAAATCATTGACTAACTTCTAAGTGGTGTTTTCCTTTTAAAAAAATAGAAATTTTTTTATTTTTAAGGACTTTTATTTCTTAAACTACTTTTCCAGTGTAGATTGTGTGCGTGCGCGCGGGCGCGGGGTCGTACTTCAGTCCATTCATATTTAGCTTCCTTGGGATCTTACAAGGCATTTGGATGAATAAAAAGAAGAAAAAAACAGTGCTAGATATTACATTCTACCGGTAGATATAAACTTTCTTTTGTACTTCCCAGGTTACAAATTCATACGTTGTTACCATTTATCTTTGGTAAATCTTGCATCTTGCAGTTATTTGCCTGGTTTTGTCTCATTATTGAGTGTTATGAACATGCAGCAAAGTTATTCATGAAGTTGTACGCAGCTGTTTAGGTAATTTGTAGAGATTTTTGGAAATAGAATAGTTATACACAGCGTATGACTGGATGCGTATTCCACAACTGAAACTCGTATAAGAAATTCCTGAGTCGTTTGATTTTGTATCTTCATGGTTTTCACGCAAAATTGTCAGGTATACTACTTCCACCGCAGAAGCTCACAAATGCGACATATCAGCATTCACGCTGTAGCATTGGAGGAACAGGGAGACAAAGATTTCTCTATATACGCAGTTCATCAGAATACAGTATATTACAGTCCATTTAGATTTGCGTGGGGAAATTTCAGCAAACTGTGTGGTAATTTTCATTTTTAATTGTTGGCATCACTGCTGTTATGCGAGTTTGATCGGGTGTATTTATTTCTCTCCTCATGATCATCGGAAAATCGGTGATCAAATCGATGAAAGATCAATGATCATAGCGGTTTAGTACGATTGGTCCCTGGTTTCCTTTTACGATAAATGTTTACCAGCTTATCTTGAGCTGCATTTCTTTTTGTTTTGTTCATGTACGATGGATGTGAGGAATTCCACAGTTCTGGAAGAGCTTCATATGTTTCAATGAGATTCCGTAGAACTTCATCTTTTCTTGAATCACCTTCCTGCTCAATGGCCTCGCTTGCGTGGACTTCGCACTCAGGGTGCTCACTGCCAACAGGGACACAACCTTCCATTACGGCTACGCTATTGGAACTGAGTGATGCTGGAGTAATGACGCGCGCGCCTTCACGCGATCAGTATTAATGACAGTATCCCCATCAAACCGTCAATACTGAAGCTCCAATACCAAAATGTCCGGATCCGCGTCATTACCGCATCATTTCTTGCTGTCATCCCATCTGTAGCAAACTTACACGTTCAATAATACTAAATGACAGTATTATTGAGCGTGCAAGGTCCGCTTATGACCAGTCCACGCTAGTACTCGGAATGTTCACGTCAGCGCGGCATATCCACTTCAAAGTTACTGATAACTCTACAAAACATCTCAGCTTTACTCACAGCGCACCTTCCTGCGCAACCGTTCTTTGCACTTATGCAAATATCTGGGAGTGTCCGAATAATTTTAATATTATAGTGTATATAGTAATCTTCTACACATCAAAATCAGATTTAACACTGTGTGATATACTGTACACTGAATTAGCAATTTATTAGGAACGTCCAATAGCAATCAGACAGATGCGATATTCACTTACGTACGCAACTATATCGTTGAGGTGACTTGGTAAACAGCACCATTGCAATGGATTCAGACGAGTACTAAGTGTGGACAGCGGAAAAATCGGAAAGACCCGTGATTTAAGCAAAGAGGGATCAAAATGGACACATGGCGGGCATCTCGGAAGCGGCAAACCTTCTCGGCTTGCAAAAGCAACTGTATCGAGGATGTACAGTGGTAATGCACAAACAACAAAACGAGCAGTTAAAAAATAGATGAATAATTCATCTTACCAAAAACTCCTCTTACTCCTTGTTTATCTCGTAAATAGGCGGCATACTGAGGAATGACATCAACCTTTACCTCTCTGTAATGAAATCGAATTTTGACATAATTAATTTACATAAATAACATTCTTAATATCAAGTCAGATAGCAATGAAACTGATAAGAAGTTAACTATGAAATCTCCTTTAGATTCTGGGGTTGTTTTTTTAACTTTAAAAGTGTGGTCGTCCAGCAAGGAAGATTCAGAAACTACTTTCTGGTTAAACAGCGACTGCGACACCTGGTGGTCACGCGGTATAAGGTTGTACCTGCTTTCTGACCTTCTCACTATTTTTTTTAATTGGGGTTTAACGATCACCGTGAGCAACTCAGTGGGCTATAAGCAGTCATCTGTCCCTTATTTAGGGCCACTGGTTCCAGGGAAGGGAGAGAGCCAGTGCTGTAAGTCAAACACAACATCCAAGCCTCACCGGGATTCGAACCTGGACCCATCTCGGACGAGCAATAAGAAGCCATCGTTTAGACCAGTGAGTCACCGGAGCAGCTTTCTCACTGCTTATTGGGGGATTCGAATCTGGAAGCAAGTTGTTTTTTCACCAGCGGATGCAAGAGAGGAGTTCGTTTCATCGTTCGTGTACGGACGATTACGACAGATCCACAATGCTGACCTGGAGAACCGAGTGCTTCGTATGGTGCAAGCAAATCCATTCGATAGTATGAGACGCATTACCGTAAGGGAAGGGGTTAGCCATATGTGACATACCTGCCAGCAGGACGCACACGACATAAAGGCAGATTGCAGTCAGAACAAACGTCCGCGTAGCTCAATTGGTAGAGTGACTTATTCCGGAATGAGGGGATCCGGGTTCGAATCCTAGCGTGGACAGAAATGACGGAGAAATTTACTTCGTTATACATATGACTATTTGGCATATTCTCAAAGAAACCCATCTGTTACCCTATCATCTGCAACGGGTGCAAGAACTCGGTGAGGTGCACTTTGTGCCACGAAGAACATTCTGCCAACGCATTCAACAGTAGTGTGCTGCGCTCCTCACACTGTAGTTGAATGAAACCAGCCTCATCACTGAACAAGACATTAGTCTTGTTCAGTGATGAGGCTGATTTCACACGTGACTGGGTCGTCAACTACCAAAACAATCACATCTGGAACAACGACAACCCTCATGCAGTGCGCCAGGATAAAAATCAACAGCGTTTCAGCCTCAAAGTGTGGGCTGGAATCGTCCATGATCATTTGATAGACCCCCATTTTTTTACCTCCGCGGCTGACAGGCGACATTTATCTTCAGTTTCTCCAAAACGACTTGCAACATTTACCGGACGATGTACCTCTGTCCGTCGTCCACCGCATGTGGTTCATGCACGATAGAGCTCCAGCTCACTTCATTCGGAGTGTTCCTCAGTATCTGGACAGCCGTTTTTCTCACAGATGGATTGGTCAAGGAGGACCTCTTCCATGGCCTGCTCGTTCACCGGGTTTGAACCCAATGGATTTTTATCTGTGGGGACATTTAAAGGCCATTGTGTACGCAACTCCCGTGCCCGATGCTCCAGTTCTACGTGAGCGTATCTAGAATGGACGCGAGCACATAAGCAACACTCCAGGAATTTTCAGCCGAGTACGACAAAGTATGGAACACAAGCTTACCGCATGCATCGAATCCGGAGGCGCCCATTTTAAGCAATTTTTCTAACACACATGTGTTGTGATTTTGTTTTCTTACTGTATAGTACACAGTATTAACGAAGCCTCGTGTAATTGTACTATTATGGGCTGTTTGTTTGTGTCCTCTGTTTGCATTTGTGATATATTAAATCCCTCATATTTCCGAAACTAAGCGTTTTCGGAACCATGTTTACTGGAACTTTTTTTTGTTTGTTCCGTCGATAAGAACACGCCCCTGAATTCTTTGACACCAATTACTATACACCCTGTAGAATCAGTCATGAACGATGTGACTGAGCTCTGCATTGATCTCATTTAACTAAACCAGATGCCAAATCACTTGAATTTGGTTAAGCATTATTCTACATTTATAAAACGTGCATTCTGAAATGCTTTTGACAAGACAACATTGTTTCAGAAGCCTTTAATACAAATGGCATTTAAAAAGTTCTTGCCATGCCTTTACAGAACAAACCCCATTGCACTAACCTCAACGCAACTTTACAGAACTGCAAAGTACTTTCCCGGGCATTAATGCAAAGTTGCAGACGTCTACGGAAATGCTGGAACTGGTGGTACACCTTTCTCTCCGCAACTGAGAATGAACGCATTTTGCAATGTCGTGCACCCTAGAAAAATGATTTTCACCCAGCTCCTTCTTAATCTTTGGAATCAACCAAAAATTGCATGGTGCAAGTTCGGGTGAATATGGAAGATGCAGCAGTTTGATTTTTCCTGCTCCCAGATAAGATATAAGTTGTCGGGTTTTGTGGTGATTGGTATTGTTATGAAGGAAGAGTCATGCTATGACTGCTGTTGGAAGGTGATCCTTCATCCCCTTAACCGTTTTAAGCAAACCAATATTGGTAATTTTTCCTCATTTTTGCAAGTAAGGCATCCATTGCCACCACTTTTGGGGAATTGGAAGAAAGAATGCGAACATCCTCTTCATTGAACGAAAGTCTTGTCGAGAATTTGGGGACACTGTTCAACTTCCACATCCAAACGAACACTATGGGGACAAAAATTATTGAACACCTCCACGCATGCGCAATGATGTGCTCTCGCAGCAGACGCGTGGTCAGTAACTTATATAAACGGCAACTGTAGTACGCTCAGATCAAGCGCTGATAAAATAGCTAGCAGAAGAGAGCTCTCCAAATTAAAAAAAGGCGTTAAAAGCGTTATACATATCAGGCTGCTTAATCAAAGGTATGAACATAAGAAGTATTGTTGCTAGATCGACTGTGCCCTTTGTCATCAACAAGTGGAAGAAGACGGGACATTGCAGGAATTCACTTCACCCTGGAAGACCCACGAAAATGCAATCTTTTCCGGAATTACAGAGGAAAATCCGGAAAAGCAGGTCCCGTTAATGCACGACAAGCACATGAGTTCCAGATGACCACAGATGTGAGAGACACTTCAAAGAGGGGCCCATGCGCTCGGTAGAGCTGAGTTCGGGCTCAATTTTCGCAGCCCGAGCACGTGGTATATTAGCCCGAATTGTATATTGAAAGATAGAGGCCGGGCCCGAACGAGCCCGAAAACTGTCTAACCTGTTCAACCATTAATAAAAAAACATCTCCTTTTCTACACTTGCATTCTCTCCTCATCCTGCAATTAACCAATGTATTTCTCCAATAAGGAGTGGGGAAGGGACCCCTATCTATTTTTACAGTGTAATTGTAAGATTTTCTTTGAACGTTCGTTTCCATCTGAGTGCTTCGGGCAGCCGGCCATCCCAAATGATTATGCGGTGCTGCAATTGTATATTGCTCAAATAATACTAATATGATCGCGCTATAATGCACTGAAACATGTACGTTGCTAAATAGAATTAGCAGGGAGCTACTGCGTGGAGATAGATAAATTATCGTCGGCAAGCTATCAACCATCCAATATCTATAGTTCTTGAAAAAGCTTTTGCTCTGCAGAAACACACTAATAGGCGGCCTATGTCATTTTCTACCCAAGCCCGGAATAAATAGCCATCGCGAATGCGTGCTGCCCAAACAGAACCAGTTGCCAAAGAATTCCCTTTACCAACTATAAAGTGCGTCATTTGCTAAATCATATAAAATACTATTTATACATAAAAAAAAATATCTCGCTCTCTCTCTCTGTCTAAGAGCCCGAGCCCGAAATACTCTACAGCCCGAGGCCGATTCGGGCCCGGGCTCGGCTTTCGAGCTCTGGCTCGGGCTCAGCCCGTCTCAGCTCTAGCGCTCGGGTGTCATGGCCAAACAGCTGCCGATAAACTTCTCATCACAAAGGCTAATAAAGCCACGCGGCTGCGATGGTGTCAACAGCACAAAAACTAAACATAGAGCAATGATTGCAGGTGTTATGGAGCGACAAATCCGGCTTACATTATACCGATCGGATGGACGTATCTGGGTTTGACGATTACTCTGAAAATGTCTGCTCCGGGGTGTACAGTGCCGACTGTGAAGTATGGAGGCTGTGGAGTTACGCTATGGGCTGTTTCAGCTGTTACGGTGTGGGTCCACTGATTGTTATTCATGGCGACATGAATTCTGTGCTGCATAGAGATATCCTGGATAACTCGATGCTATCAAAGTTGTGGCACTTCTACGGACATAATGATTGTTTCTTCCAGGACGACCATGCCACTTGCCATGTTTCCAGGGCTATAATGGAGTCAGTGGTGTATCTTGGGTGAGATACCCGGGCTATCCCCCCCCCCCCAGTACTGTTTTTTTAATTGCGGTTTATTTTTTAATTGTTAAGTAATAGAAATAACATTTTTTTTTTAATTTTAGGCACATGCTATTGCTACCATGATACCATATAATTATGAGCATTAGGATTTGAACAGCTATTTGTACATGAACTCCATTCTTCCTTCCTTTCGTGTGAACATGAGTGTTACGTTTTCACAAAAACATTTCTCCCGAGTACTTTTTCATATTTAAAAATAATGTTTTTCTCTATTAACAAACCAGCCAAATTGCTCGAATGTACATGTCCTAGTGTGGCTCTAAGATATATCTTGATTCTTTTTAACACGTAAAAACTTCTTTCGGCAGCTGCAGTAGTTGATGGAAAGCTTAATATTAGATCTGCTAATTTGTACTCCTCAATAAACACTATGTCCAATTATTCAACTTTATGTAACAAGTAATGCCACTTACTGATTTGTTTTGTATTCATTAAGGGAATTAAACACCTTCAGTTCATTTTCTAATCGAGGTGTTTCAAAATTTGAAGCATTGAGTTCTTAAGCTGTGATAGTAGATGTTCAAGGGAAGCTTTCACAAAATTCATCAAAACCGTTCGAATCCAACAAAGCCACGAGTTTAAGATATAATATCACTGATTTTAATTCATTGACACGTCACACAAACTGAAACCACTCTCGCGAAACACCCGCTGTTAATGGCGGAAGCATGGAGGGTCTAAGGCGCTGGCCTCTGTTCATTCGTCCGTAAGGGGTCCGGGTTCGAATCCCGGTCAGGCATGGATGTTGTGTTTGTCTTACGGCACTGGCTCTCTCCCTTCCCTGGAACCAGTGACCCTAAATTAGGGACGGGCGACTGCTTATAGCCCATTGAGTTGCTCACGGTGGTCGTTAAACCTCCAATCAAAAAAAAAAAAAAAAAGAAGAAGCATGGAGGGACTGAGTAGTCCGAAGTCTTCTCTTTTTTGAGCGAACCGTTGCGCAAAGCAATGGTCCATTCACCTCCATACGCTCATTCATGTTATCATGGATACCCTAGCAGGCGATCGTATCAAAAATTTTTGCATCAGAACAGCGAAGACTCGAAAATCTGCTTGCGTTATGCTGTTGGTCATCGCTCGCCAGATTGATACTCTTAATCGAAAGAAGCTAATCCGCTCGTGTTTTTTTCGCACCGAAAGCATCGACATATTTTAATACCGTCGATAATTGATTTTTTTTTTTGTGTGTATATTTAATGGACATTTATTTGTGCATTCTCTGTGCTTCGCAGCTCGCCTAGCTAGCCTCGAAATATACGCCACTGAATGGAGTAGTATATGGAAAATCAGGTCTCGCGGATGGACGGGCCTGCTCAGAGCCCGGACCTCAATCCCATTGAACACTTATGGGATGAACTTGAACGACGGGTGAGGTCTAGATCAACACGGTCTTCACTGACAGAGTTAATCGATGTACTCAAAGCAGAATGGAGGAACATCTTAGCCACCCATCGAAGCAAACTGTCCACAAACATGGACTTCTGGACAGTTACCTTGACGGGTGGGTGCTGTAATCTCTAAAAATGGAGGCCATACCTGCTACTAATGCAAATGCAATACTGTTTTTCTATTAACTTACAGTGTCCAACCACTTTTGTACACATGGTGTAGTTGTCACTCTTGCTCAGAGTTGCAAAGTAATAAACCCACGTCTCTGATAATATACGTTAATTATTTAGAGATACTAGTCCCAAACATTGCCAGCATCTCTTTGCCAGAATCGATTCTAGCCTTTAAAAAAAACAAGAAAGATGACCCCGAATTTTCGGATATAATGAGCACATCTTTTGAATCCGTTCTGACCCAATTAAATTTATCAAAGCTATTCAAAGCCAATGGAACATTATGGAAAGCAATGGTATTTGACCGAAGAAAGAAGTTTTTCAATCAGGTTATTAATCCCGCGCTCTGGTTGCAGACTTGTGCGTTAAGAAAAATTTGAACTTATATGAGAAACATTTCGCAGCGGAAACGCTCTCCAACAAAGAAAGAATTTTTCAAATCGGACTCTTCGAAGCAGAGATATGGACAAATATAAGATATGCATCTATGCCTCCTGGCAGGAAAACTATGCATTATTTTTAGAAGAAAGTATTCTCAAAAGGTTTTTCGATGTGAGCAGTATCGGTCCAAGAAAAAAAAATTAGTCAAGTTTCAGGTGCTCAGATTTTATTGCAAGTACATGTATCCTCTGAAGAAAAAGAATTTCAAATCGGAGATTCAGAAAAAGTGGTATCGGGGAAAACGTAATTTACTTTTACGCCCCCTAGCAGAAAATCTATGTGTAGCTAGAAAAAGTAACTATATTTAAAATACTTTTCGACATAAATGGAATCGAAAGATAAAGTAATTTTATCTGCATTTACGCCCTCTAGCAGCGAAACTGTACATCGTAAAAAAACCGAAATGAAGGATCGCCATTCGCATATTTCAAGCTTCCCAATGCAAAAGAATTTTTCAAATCGGACTAATAGTTACAGAGATATGGTGTCTCGAAACGGACGGACAAATCGATAACATAAGTGTGATGACGTGCTAAAAAGCTACATCCTCAGTTTGTGGGGTTGACCCTTTCGCAGGGATCTTGCGGAACTTTAAATGCTGATGAATATTTTGTTTCCACACTAAAAAAAAAATAAAAAGACATCGAAACGTATTAGCTGAAAAGTGATATGTGTGTTTTCCTTAATGAATTCACGAACAACAGTGGAGGTTCTCTCGTTCACGGACTCTTTCGGCTTTCCTGTACAAATGAGGAAAATGGTGATACGAACCTTCGTTTTAACACGTAATAAGAAAAACTGTACCTGCTCAACTAGTGTGTGAGTATTTTATATCTTTATTTTTTACAGAATCAGTGTGATTATTTTATCACCAGAAAATAGTAACATTAAGCTCAATTTAATTCAAATAGAAATATCTTCTTACCCATTAGCACCGAAAGCAGTGAATGGTGCTGATATCAATCCTTCGAATTTCAGAATCTGTTAAAAAGACAATATTCTAAAGAAACAATTGAAGAAAAATTATCGTTCAACAAAAGCTGAAGGTAAAATACAGTGGATATCAGTTATTCAGACTAAGAATTATCAAGGAATATATACAAAACAAATGCAGCCATTTGCAAAAGTTTAAAACCACCTGCCAATTTATTGAAAATTAAGATTTTCAAAGATACAATTAATTATTAGTCATAGATACTTGAAAAAATTACACAACTGATGAATACTTACATTCTTTAGAACACAAAAAGACCAAAGTCAGTACTTTGTGTGGCCATCTTTGTTTGTTAAAACGGACAGAATACGATGTGGCTTACTCTCAATCAGGGATTTGCAGTAGTCACTTGAAATATCTTTGCACCACACATATTTTATCGCGTCAACCAAAGCTTGAGAATTTGATGGATGTATTTTCTGCTACCTTCTTTTTTAAAATGGTCCACAAATTGTCGATGGGGTTAAAGTCGGGACTATTACCGGGCCAGTCAAACACAGTTATGTTTTTCCTCTGCAGGTAGTCCTTTACTGTCCTTGATCTCTGGCATGGAGCACCATCAGGCATAAAGATTGTGCATCTGTGCACTTGCATATGAGTTAGCAGCTTCTCACTTAACATTTCCACATAAAATGAATCAGTCATGGTAGTGCCTGTCCGCAAAACAGATAATGAAGCAGTACAGGATCCTGACATAGCAGCTCATATTATCTGAATAGGCGAATGTCTCACAGTGCTACCGGTGTATTTTTCATCAAACGTTTTGCTTTTGATCGACAAACATGTGATTCAAATTGACGCACAGTTCATTCATCGGAAAAAAGAACTTGGCAATAATTTCCAGCAGTCCATAACTGATGACGCTTCACAAACTGGAGTCTTCGTTTTTTCATGACAGAGTTTAGTCTAGGTTTATGTCCAGGTTTGCAAGACTTTAATCTAAAATATTTGCCAAAACGCCGGAAAGCAGTGCTGATGCTAATATCAGACCCTTTTGAATGCAGAAAGGCCTTGATTTTCTTGCACGAACTCCTCGGAGAACGCATAACTATTAGCCTTATGGTATTGTCATCACGTGGAGTTGTTTTCCTTGGACGCCCGCTTCTCTTTCGGCGCTAAATTCACCTGTATCTCGAGATTTCATGATCATATTATGAATAGGAGTCTTGCTCACATTCCCCTCTCTGTTTATGTCGTGATCGGTGTATCCTTCATGATATAAAGTCACTATTTGTGCCCTCTGAATAACACTTAATGACGCTTTTTTCCCATTTTTCGCTATATAGAAAATACGTGCAAAACCTCTCAGCATGAAAACCAAAAGCAAACTGACGCTTGCACGCTTCCCCCAACTTTCTGTCGGTGTTGCATCATCAACAGCTGCTGCTGTAGGATGATGCAACACCGACAGGAAGTTGAGTAATACAGACAGTAGCTGACCTAATCGGCAGAAATCTCCTAATACCAACAGGTGGTCTTAAACTTTTGCGAATGACTGTACAATGCCAACAAAAGACTATCGAAATAATTTAAAAGCATTTTTATCTCAAGTGTAGCATAGACACTCACAGTAATACAGAGTCCTTATTCGTAGAGATAAAT
Source organism: Macrothele yani (assembly GCA_039090855.1). Lineage (NCBI taxonomy): Eukaryota > Metazoa > Arthropoda > Arachnida > Araneae > Macrothelidae > Macrothele > Macrothele yani. The sequence continues at coordinate 164,198,580 of CM077002.1, forward strand.
TACATATAAATTTCCTTCGCATTAATATTTGTTTGTTTTCAGGATTAATAGCAGTACTAATTAATGTACTACAAGAAAATACAGCGTAGTCATGAAATCCTTCGATACCCGTATATTAACTTACAATATGAAAGCAGTAACTTTCATATTGTAAGTTAATATACGGGTATCGAAAAATATTGTAAGTTATACGGGCATTAAAATGTTAAAACTTTTTAAACTTACATTTAAAAAAAAAAAATTGTAGTGAAATTAAGCGTCACGGATATCGTTTCGAAATTCTGTGCGAACTGATGGCTGTTACTAATAATAATTAATGCTTTCTTCTTGGAGATTTCTTATTCATGGAGTTTCTACAGCTACTACCTCTTCAATTAAAAGTTCGGAAGCGAGGTCGCCAGGGTTACAGTTTACCCTATCATGTACCTCAGATGCCGAACGACATGCAAGTATCCGTCAAACTTGCCTTGCAGCATACGACTCCATTATCCAACCCAAAGAATGTGATGTTCAGTTGCGGTTTCTTCATGGCCGTCTTCCCACACCAGTTCAACTTCACCTCATCACCGCTTTGTGCCATCCCAGGTGGCGCAGTAGTCTAAGCGCTAGTTTCTGATCATTCGTCCGAGATGAGTTCGGGTTCGAACCCCAGTGAGGCGTGGATTTGTCTGTTTTATGTCACTGTGGCTCGCTACCTCTTACCTGGAACCAGTGGCCCTAGGGACAGACAAGTGCTTGCAACCCGGAGTTGCACATGGTGGTCATCTAACCCCAGGGACGCACCAAGCGGTGGTTCAACTGGTGCGAAGCACCCGGGCGCCATATTTAGGGGGCGGTAGGTCGCCTCAATCAAATTTTACGGTTGTTAAATGTATATCAGTGACGTGGGAGAAGTTAAGAAAACGTTTTACTGTGAGAAATCCTAATGCTACGTGGCACGTTTATATTTTTAGTAAAAAGAATTCATTATATAAATCAATAGGAAACGCCTTGACATCAGAGAATAATTTTTGTTCACTGATTTCTAAAGGATTAAAAATTATTTTTCTAAAATTTGTTTACATCTTGAAGATTTCAGCATTCATGATATGCGTGGTTATACCCGTTATGACAATGTATCCAATATGAAGAAAAAACACAATGGACTTCAGAAAGCATAATTTTTGACCTAAAACCTTTATACATTTAATGTACTTTGAGCGGATCATACTTTGGTTGTAAATAACGACGAAAACATTTATCTACAGATCGTGAACATTTTCAGCATTGTTCAAAAAATATATGCTTTCTTTTCTGAATTACCTCACCGTTGTCAAATTTTAAAGAAAGAGCTTCCAGCTGTAAAGCCGTGCTCGGAAACAAGGTGGGGGAAAAAAGGATCGTTGCAATAAGGGTAACATCATTGTCAACCATTATCAATCCTTTGCTTAATGAAGGTATCCTCAAGATTCTTCCACAACGGTCTGTCTTGGACTAGCCTCCTCTATTTCACTCCCGCAAGCTTTCGAATTGCATCCACCCATCTCCCACTTGGTCTTCTTCTGGGTCTTTCCCTGTCCCTTAGAATCCATTCTAAAATTTTGGTTGTCCATTGATGGCCAGTTCTCTTGAAAATATGTCCAGCCCATTGCCATTTCAGGGATTTTACTCTGATCATGATGTCTTCCACTTTTGTCATTTTCCTTATCCACAAGTTCCTGTATATATATACTGTACATAAATATATAATGAATAAAAATTGAAAAATATTCTCTTACAATCGGGCGGCAAACCTGGACTTGCACCTTGGCGGCAAATGCCCTTGGCGCGTCTCTGTCTAACCCCATCGCTTTTTCATGAACGCAGTTCTACTAGCTTTCAACATGTTTATTGAGAAAACTAGGATGGAGGAAACAGAGGGCCTGTATTTACAATGCCAACAGAAATATAATTGATGACATATGTACAATGGTGATGAAAATTTACAGATGCTGATGTGCAATATACAATGACAATAAAAACAAAATAGATAAGTGTCATCATCATTGCTCTGCTCGGTTCAACACAATCTTTCAGTTTATTGCTTCCCGTCAAACACCAGCTTTTTCCCCAGTGCATCGTGCACATGTCTGCCGTTATCTCTTTGTACATTGTACTTAAAAAATATCCGATCTATATCTGTCGCACGCCAGGCCGTTGCCCAACATATCAACTCAACAAGCACAACAGCTACTTCTCACTGCGTTTCGATCACGTCTATAGTGCATGACTGTAATGTAGCAGTAAAACTTGAAACAAACTAGGGGCCCAAATCCATAGATGTTTTTTGATTGCTAATGATAAAGTTCAGCTTTCGTTTTGATTGTGTAGAAACTGAACCTGAGCCCTTTTGAACTTTTCACCTTGCTCTGGTGATTTTATACTTTGACTATTTTTAAGACTCTTGTGAAAGCTGTCCTAGCTGAATATGTCGCAGAGTGAGCTTGCTGGTATATTTCGGAATGAAAAATCAGCTGTACTTATAATTATGTTCAGTGGTGGAAATGAGCCGGAACGCAGTGTAACCCCATTCCGGGAGCGATGCGACACCAAAAATAAAGGAGCATTTAATTTTAATAAAACATTTCGCAACTCATTATACATACATTTCAATTAATGGCGTCATCTTGTATGAATTGTTCGACTTTGAATGAAGAAAACCGCTCTGACTTCAGCTAAGTGTCAGTATTTCATTTAAAAGTTTAATAACGAAATTTTCTTATATGGTTTTGTATCTACTGCGAACGGGGTTGTGCAATTTAAATGTCAATGGCATTCACTTGTGGGTTGGGTTCCGGCAGCCAATAATTCCCATTTCCATCATTGGTTATGTTAAAATTTGCAGCTAAATTATTGTCAGCAAATTTAATTTAAGTAGCTCAAATCATTCTAAACAATGATTTGAGCTACTTAAATTAAATTTGACTATCGCATTGTTCGACTCAAATGTTAATTCATTCAAAAAATTAATAACATTATTAAAAAAAAATGTGACATCATTTCAAATAGTAAGCGATCTGTATAGGTGGCGCCATCTGTTAGCAAATCTCAAACACTATCCACTGAAAAATTATTGGTTTTTAATATAATTATGTTTACGTTTTAGCAAATATTAAATATACTAGGATAAATTTAATGTTATTTTTATCGATGTGCAAATTTTCATCCTTGGGAATACATTAAGTGCGAAGAAACTGTCTGCAGAAGTTTTTACCATTAGAAACATAAGGTAGATCCACCTAAACATTTGTCCTAAGTAAATTAAAGTTCTCATTTATCAAAGACTCTACACCATTTATAAATTAAAACACTTCCTTTTAATGATATATAACTAATACATAATTTAATCCGAGGTTTTGCGCTCCAGCGGGAGGCTTCGTCTGGGCCAAGCTTTCAAAGCCTTCTTAGAGATAGCAACGTTCAATATGTTATTGTAATGAATCATGCAAATGTATATTGTAAGTTGCTATCTGTAAGATAGCAACTTACAATATACATTACAATATACATAGCCCAGACGAAGCTTCCCGGTGGAGCGCGAAAGCTCGGCTTAAATTGTGTATTAGTTTTACGCCATTAAAAGTAAGTGTTTTAGTTTAAAATTCTCACATTCCTGAAATGAGACAAATGTTAGTGATTAGAAAATTTCAATTGTTCACTTGCTTTTTCCCCTGTTCATCTTCCTTACGCATAGTAGTTACGTGCACAGTTATTTAATTATACCATTTGTGAGTGCTCCTTTACATAGGCAAAACATGAAGGTGTGTCTAGTAGAATGCCAAAGCTATGTTACCGACATCAGTTTGCATCGATAAATCTTTCCACAAGACTTCAAGTAAATAGAAATTTGAGTTCAAATGATTCGAAAATGTAAAAATCTTTCACACGGGAAGATAAAAAATTTATTAAATGTATACCCAATGTAAACGAAAATTATTATTATGGAAAAAAAAATTTAGATGCATTTTAAACTGTATATTGTAAAAAACTACTCTAAAATTTTAAAGTGAATTTGCTGGTAATTTAATGATTTTGTTGGTTTTATCCAATCTAATATATTCTGTCTTCGCTTTCTGGTTTCCCTGGTCTTGGATTCGTGAACTGAATTTCCTGATTTTTTTTTATCTGGACCCTGTGCCATTTGTGTTAATCTTACGTGATTTTACCACGAGTGTTTATTCCATTGATCCTTTTTTGCATCACTTACATAGAATTCATAACCTCTCTGTGTATGTCCCAGTGACTGGGGAGTTATTTAATCCTGTTCCGAATAAAAGTTTGAGTGCAAGTTTTTAAAGTTACAATCTCACATGCTCGGAGTCGCTCTTTCTAACTTACTCGTATATGGATTGGGATATATATTTCGCAAAAATGCCCTCCTTGATCTTCTCAGTACTGCCGGGTAACGAAAGGAAGTGTCTCTTTTCCATCATTTGATGTTTTTCTGCAGGCTTCTGGTTTTGTTTCATTTCACATTCTTTGCTGCCGACTATTTTCTCTGTTGCATATCTATTAGACCTGAGCCTTCCATGTAGCCGGAATACATGACGATCGTAATTCTAGCTGAAATTTCGTTTCAGGAATTCGAACAATTATTGGGTGTTAATACACGGTAGAGTCACATTATTGTGAGTTGTGACCACCAACTAATTACCCAGAGTAAACGCCGTGTGCAACGCGGACAGCAGCTAGACGGGCTGGGAGTGACTCAATGAGGTGCTGGAAAGTGTTCACAGGTATGTGGAGCCGTGCTGACTGCAGTGCATCTGACAGCTGCTTGAGGGTGCGCGGTGGAGGATACATAGAGAGAACAAGACGATCGAGGTGGTCCCACAGATGCTTAATTGAGTCTGGGGAATTAGGGGACAGGGAAGTACTTTGAAGTTTTCGTTGTGCTCTTCGAACCACTCTCGGACTTTTCTAACTGTGTGACACGTCGCATTGTCGTTCTGTCCGCCCCAGGGAAGACAATCAGCATTTATGGGTGTACGTGGTCTGCAAGGATAGATTCATAACGAATTCGGTCCATAGTGCCTTCCACAAGTATGAGTTGACCCAGAGAATGCCACGAAACATTCCCCGGACCATAACGCGCCCCCACCAGCTTGTGTTTTTCCAGCAATAGTTGAAGAGTGTTTGTTATCCGATGTTTCTGGCATTATACGCCAACGTCCATCCGTTCGATGAAGCAGAAAACGTTACTCATCGGAGAAGGCAATCCTTTGCCTATCAGCGGAGGTCCAATTCCGATACTGCCGTGTAAATGTAAGCATTTTCCTGCCGATGCACCTTCATTAGCATAGGTGCAGAGACCATCCGTCTGCATCGGAGCCCCATGTGCAGCAGGGTTCGCTGAACTGTCGTTTTATATATACTTCCGATAGCCCCCTGGTTCATTCGGCCATTGAGTTGCTCCACTGTAGTGTGTCGATCGGCCCTCACGCACTTTCGAAGCCGACATTCACCTCTCTCATCAATGGCACGTGGTGCTCCGCAGTTTCCACGTCGTTTATTCGCAATGGTGTCATTTCTCCAATCACGACACTTTAGCGACAGCAGCACGCGAACAGTTCACAAACTGCGCTGTTTCAGAAATACTGCCACCCTTAGCCTCGAAAGCCGATAATCATCCCTTTTTTGCAAATCTGATAAATCGCTCCTTTTATTCATTACAGCAACGAGTGATAAGTTTTCAGATTTCCTACTGCACACCTTATATACCCTCCAAGCTAGCACACGATACGTGCCTTCTTTCATTGGCTACGCGCTGTTGACGTCAAAAGTAGGAGGTGGTCACAATAATGATGTGACTCGACTGCGTAAAAAATTACATCAACTACAAGAAAGAATTATGGAATAAAGATGAAAATCTTGTTGCTCGGTAACTTACGGTTAAAAGCGCGGAATCCAATTTCGGGACTAATTGATCCGGAATACGATATGGATGCCCTGTTTGACCTTTATCGTCACATCAACACAAGACAGCCCCTACCAAGTTGTGTACATCAGTGTTAAGTTTATTGGTAAACCCACTTCATTCGCCAAAGTATAGTTGCAACAGACTTATTTGTATTGGAAACGACCAGCCTGGACTGAGAGTAAAGGAATGTAAAATCACTGAATAATGCTGCTTTAATGCATGGTTGCTCTTGCACTGGAGCTGACCATTGATTAAATATAATTTCTTTTTGTACTCAGTCACCTTGTTACTTCTAAGTCTCTCATGTTACTTCTAGTGTCACATTAATTTCTCACATTAGATCAGACAATTACAAACCGCGGCCCTCTGCCTAATCGTACATGGCCCGCGCGCACTGAATTCCAGGAGTTCACAAAACAGAAATTAGTCAAACATCTATAAAAAGAAATGAAGATTTTTAAGGATAAGAAAATTTAATGGGGGATTGGAGATACACAAAGATATATACAGGGACATCCTGAAAGTAATGTCTCCTCCTTAATAACTTTTGAAATTTTGAAGTGATTTTAATGAAAATGCACTGACATGTACTATGATATGTTACCAATGTGGGAACAGATTTTTTCAAGAAATAAAAATCATGAATGACAGAGAAAGGCAGCGAGCCGTAACTGAATTCCTGGAAAAAGAGGAATGTGAGGCTCCATAAATCCACAGAAGACTCCTGGCGGTGTATGGAACTGCCACAATCGATATCAGTAATGTCCGAAAATGGATGAAGAGATTTCGAGAGGGAGAATGTTTTGTATCGGACAAACAACGGAGTGGAAGACTCGCAACTGCAGTGTCAGATGGCAACAGGCAGCGAATGAAAGACCTCATCACAGCTGATCGTCGTGTCACCATCCAGGAGTTGTGTGATGCAATTCATTGTGGTCATAGTGCTATGGAAACATTAATTATGGATCTGGATTAGGAAAACATCTGTTTAAAGTGGGTCCCAAGAAACCTAACCCGTGATCAGAGGGAGGACATGTGCTGGAACTTCTTGGACTGTTATGAGAGGGAGGGTGAGGTGTTTTTCTCTAACGTTGTGACGGGAGATGAAACCTGGGTGTTCTTTCATGGCCCAGAAACAAAACGTGTGTCAATGGAATGGCACCGCACGTCTTCACCTCGACAGAAAAAAAGGTGTAAAAAACTCGTTCCGCAGGGAAAGTGATGGTGACAATTTTCTGGGACAAACGTGGTGTTATTTAGACTGATTTCCTTGAACGGGGGGCAACAATAAACAGTGATGACTATGTGCAGGCATTGAAGAAGATAAAGGAAGCTATCACGACATTTCACTTAAAGGCGTGACATTCCACTTCGTAGTGTTGTTTTACACCATGATAATTAATGCACGTCCCCACACCTCAATGGAGACTTCACAGGCTATTTCCAAAATGGGGCGGACGGTGATGCCCCAACCCCCTACTGTCCTGATTTGGTTCCCTCAGACTTTTTCCTGTTTGCCCCTTTGAAAAAAATCCTTCGTGGGGAACGTTTCGACGATGTGACAAACGTAAAACTGGCTGCGAACTCATGGGTGAAACGACAGCCTCAGGAATTTTTCCAAAATGGATTTTACCAATGGGTTCAAAGATGGCGGAAATGTATAGAAAGTGATGGACAATACTTTTAACAGGTTAACATTATTAACAATATGTTCGAGTATTTTGCCACCAAGTTTCACATTTTTGCTGCTACAAATAAAAATCTTACGATGGACGAGGCATTACTTTCAGGATGCCCTTTCTATAAAGATATGAAATTTGTCTGGGGACACACCGTATTTGCAATACAATTCGCAACTAATATTGAAACGGCGCCCGTCGCTCGTAGATTTTCAGATGCAGGTTGCTGATCTTCAAAATAACTCCTAATTGAAGGCTAAATTTGCAGACGTTTCTTTACCAGAATTTTACATAAACTATTTGCCTTTTCAAATGAAGAGATTGAAAATCCACTTTCCAAAAACGGCAACATTATTCGGAAGCACCAACTTATGCGAACAATCACTTTCTTTAATGAAATCATTCTCGTCTAACTGATGAACACTTGAAGGGAAACCTGCGGATCGCTGTATCCAACATTGAACTAGATATTGAAAGACTAATAAAACACAATGTAAATTTCTCGCTAGAGTTCTACGAAAAATTAAAAGGTTTCGGCGATGCTTGCATGTACTTTAAGCAAGTAAGTTGCTTTGTTTAATTAATATCTGTGCACATTTTTTATCTTAAATTTTTTTAATATTTTGGTTTTAGGATTTCTTTCGAATTTTTTATTTTTGTTGGGTATTCATTCGCTTTGGCCCGCTCAGACAATCTGAAATTGGTCCGTAGGTGTTAAAAGGTTGTGCACCCCTGGGTTAGATCTTTTCCTACTGAATGGCACATTACTTCCCTTAACAACTTGTACGTTTTGGCAGCGTTAAGAGTGAGTGAAACGAAAATGAAAGACAAGGTCGAGAGTATTGAGTGTGGCGTGATGGAAAACGCATACAGAGAGGAGTTTGTAGATATGGTGTGGAGAGATTGCTATGTTTGTTAATATTACATGGGCTTGCGGTTACGATAACCTGGTGATTTGAGATTTATGATTGTCAATTGAAAGCTATGCAAAACTAAAACGTATTTGTGGCTACTACTTCCTGTTCGTGACTAATACGTTTGGAGAATAAACCAGTTCAAGTTTTACAGAAGTTGCTGATTCTTTTGACCCTGGCCGTTAATTTCAGTTAGTTAGATTTAGTTGATTATGTTATGTGTTCAACGAACAATTAGTAAAGAGCATTAATTAATTACTAAAACAGCAACAAAATGAAAAATGGCATAACACTTATTAGGCAATGAATGTGAACTACACAGTATGCTGCCTATGATGAACACAATGTTCAAATACGACTCAGAGTAAATGAAAGAAAAACGAAGTTGCGGAAACTGAATGAATTTTGTCGTACACAGAGGCGTATATAAAAAAATCGGAGGGAGGGACGGCGAAATATGGAGGTGTTTGAAATCCACCAGAAAAAAAATTAAATTAATGAAAAAAGAAGAAAAAATTAAACCATTTCTTTCTAATGTAAGCCGCATTTTTACCAAAATCTTGAAGAAATTACACTTTCGGAGACCAAGCCCCCCCCCCTTTCCCCCCTCTAAAGACGCCCCTGGTCGCACAGGATGCCACAGTTTCAATATTCGAAATTGGAGTAAGTTAGCAAGTTAGTGAAATGAAGGAACCATATGTCAGATACTGAAAACAGTAGAGATATTTTGAAAGTTATTGCTATCGAGGTAGTTTTACGGAACAGACGAGTTGTAAAAGTGATGTCAGGCCGTTGTGTCTTAACGTGCAGTTAGCGCTTTTTTCTGGCAGAAACAGTCGGAACGGCGTTCCATCAACATAAGAAGTCTTAAATTTTGAGTTTTTGATTAATTATTTAAGTAAAATACCTCAATAACCGCAACATGTAACAATATACGTACTGGATCTTGCTTATAACCAGCCCGTATTTAGCGAGATCTGGGGTTTAACGAGCAAAACAGAAATTTTTGGTTGGTAAAATATTAATTTAATGTTAATTTGATCGTTTCCAACGCACAAAATTTAATGAAGTCCCTGGATTTAAAGAGGGAGTGAAAAAAACCTAAGATGATAATTTTTTACGAGTAAAGTAACAAAATTTAATGAAATTTCATGTTTAATGAGGCAGAAAAATCTGTTGCGCGCTGTCCTGAAATTGAAGAATAGAAATGTTGGCATACAGTACGAACTTCGCACGCTAATGCTGATGTGCTAGTGGAAGAATGTTGATAGAAAAGCAATGGGAAAGAAGTACATTAAATGCTCAACAAGCGAGTTGTGCAACAGACTCTCCCTGCCGCCCACTCCGCGGAGCTATCTATGGCTTGGCTGAGGAAAAACGAGATAATAAAACAGTGGCGTAAATGTAACCGCTCAACGAAGAGAAAACTGCGAAAAACCGGAAATGAGAAATTGAATAAAATTGTTTAGGAGTGGTTTGTTAGTGCAAGAACACGTGCTTTCACTGAGTGCCACATTACAAATGACAATACCTGGTTTATGAACATAGATACAGAGTCACATTGTTGCACAATAAAGAAGGAAGTATAAAATTTTGCTTCTATATCTTACAAATGTTCTATGTGACTCAACTGGGTCACGCGGACAACATTTAATCGGTAATCCATTTCACGCCATACATTATGAAGCATGTCCGTAGTCACTATGCGCCAGCGAAAGCTGAATGCGCATCTTTAGTTCGTGCAGTGTTCTCGGCAAAGGTGGCACATACACATGGCCTTTGACATAGCCCCACAAAAAGAAGTCACAAGGAGTAAGTTCCGGAGCCCTTGGGGGCCACTTGCAGAAAATCCTGTCGTCCTGTCCACAGCAACCAATCTAACGGGTTGGCTTTGGCGCACGGGCAGCTCACTTTCTTATGTCACCATAGCAACACAGCAGTAGGTTTCAATAAAACTCTCAACCTCCTTCTTTCTTGTATAGGGATACCATCTGTCTATTTATTTTCATAAACACGTTATTGTCATTTGTAATTGGGCCAATCATTTTGAATTACCCTGTATTTTAAAAAATGGAAGTTTCAGCTTTTTAATTGATTAAGATACTACGAACAATACATTCTTTTAAATAATCACGAATTATGTAGCACCTGTTATTGGCGTAACAAAAAATTAAATGTTTACATTTCAATTTCTTCTATGGATGCACCTGCATCAAACGGAAACCTGTCTAAAACGGGAAAACCTGGCGCAGTGGTCTAAGCGATGGCTTCTGATCATTCCTCCGAGATGGTTCCGGGTTCGAATCCCGGTGAGGCATGGATGTTGTGTTTGCCTTAAGGCAATGGCTCTCTCCCTTCTCTGGAACCAGTGGCCTTAAATTAGGGACGGAGACTGCTTATACCTCACTGAGTTGCTCACGGTGGTCGTTAAACCCCCAATCAAAATAATAATAATAATAATAATTCCACTCTCTTGGATTGTCATAGACAGGTTTCACTATATATGGTGTATATAATCAGGAAGTCATCTTACAGGTTTCAACTCAATGAAAGAGTCATGATTGATGATTTTACCGAATACCTGCAACTTCAAGGAAAAGAAGTACGTAAACAACTTTTACAACTGGAGTGAACTTTGCAAACCATTGTTGTATCTATTAGCTAATGTAATAAGGAGTTTTCTTGGAAGAATTTGATAATCAACCCAGTGGGTCTTTTCTTTCAATTTCGGCATTAACTCATTATTATCAATGAAATGTTTGGACATCAGTTAACCCAGTTTGTTCCTACAAAGTACTTTCGGTCATTGTTCCTTCGAGGACATCATTCGGCAGTGCATACGAAAAGTAAGGGAGCGGACGAGAACAGTTGTAACGTACTGCAGAGCTAAAGCACATGTAAAGACGGCAAAGTTACAGCGATAAATTCCGTCTATGTAACTTAATTGGGTATAAGCATTTGGCTCTGGAGCGGAAGGATGCCAATTCGACTTCGGTCACCGGCAAAAATTGTTTTTACATGGGTCCCCTATTGTAGAAATCGATCTATTGACTTTCAAAATTTGTGTGGTGTCCTTTCCACACATCGCCATTAATGAGAATTCCTTCTTCGCTTCGAAAAATGCGTGATTCCACACATCGTCTGGGATTAATCAGAATTCCTTCTTCAGCGAGCTACTGCGAGCGTAGTTTGCCGGCTTACCTGGAAGTTTTCGACAGAAAATGTGTTTCCACACGGCAGAAATAACTTGAGAGTTGAACAAAATTTGGACTACATTTTAGGACCAGAACGCAATTCCCTTCTGTTAACCAATGCACTGTAATCCTAAATGCCGGTTTAAATCCCATTCATGAATAAACTTGACAGACATATTTTAATGTCAGCATTAAAATATGGTATGAAATGTATCATAAAACTGTTACGAAATGCTGTTTTTCAGTACAATAATTTAATATAATATGAGCTTCTAAATGATGTTTTTGGATTTATTTTGTACCAGACAACGGTAATACAGTATAAGCTTAAAAAACAATGTCCAAGGAATTAAGCTGCTTTTTATCCGGTTAAACCCCTTCATTTTCAACAATTTATGTTCACGAGTTCCGGAACCTTTATCTCCAGAAAAGAAAAAGCACTGGGTGCAGGTCCAGTTATCCTGACATATGGATTCTAAAAAAGAAAACGGAAATGAAAAGAGAGAAAGAAAAAAAAAAGGAATTGACTTTAACCCTTTAAGTGGCCAGTGTACCTGAACCAAATGTTGCCCAAAATTTATTAAGCTTCCCAAAGAGAAATGTCCACATAGCGATCGGGTTTAATGAAAGCTACGACAAAATAGTTCCTTTCCCATTCTCATGTCAGTATTGCCGACCATATACCTGTTACTAGTGCTCGTATACGTAGTGCGATCAAAAAGTTCCGAGACTATGCACAAACAGATGGCAGTACACGGATGCGCAAGCAGCGATCGAGGGCAGTGGCCTTCACGAGCAGGGTTGCCAATAGCTGATTTTCAACTAGATCTAGTTGATTTGGCGCAGCACTCCGTTGGTAAAATTCTGATTTAGTTGAAATAAAAATCTGGTTGACTAGCCGAAAAATTTAGCTGCTTATGTTATCATCCATAGAAATGCAATTTGGGCTAAGAGAGAATACAAGAATTAAACTTTGTTAACGTCCAAAAGTAATATATTTTTATTAACTAATGTAGAGTGTAAAGTTTAAATCGTCATAATTTATAATCCACTTCAGTCATAAAGATGAATACAAATTGCAGCTGTGGAGATTTATAATAATAATCTTTATAATTTTCTGTCAGAAAGATAAATACAATTTACATCTGTTAAAAAATGGCATAACCATGCGTATCGGTACAGTATGTAGAATTCCAGTTTATCACTCCTAGGAAGTAGATTTGATTACTAGAAAAAAATTGAAGGGTTGTGTTTTTTACTTCTAATATGTATATATTTCTTTTCTCCGAACCTCTAAAGGAAGGAAGCTCCAGAAAATGATGGAATAATAATGAAATCTTGCAGTGAGGAATACAGAACGGGTGAAAAAAATATTAGCATTTTGTTTTGGAAAAAAATGGATGAAGGAAACCAAGTTGCGTGCATGTGATGAGAAAGATCGAAACAGAATTCCACGAAGACAATAAATTGTGCACTTTTATTTACTTAATTGTTGTGAAATGAATTTCTTAATAAGAGTGTCTTTCTTCTTCCTTCAGTTGACCTGTCTGATTTTGGTTAATTTTTAGTTGATTTTCCCATTAGAATTAGTTGATTCTCATCTAATGGAGTTGGCAACACTGTTCATGAATCATTGTGCCAAGTGACGTCGTTCTGGGAACATCGGGAGCTGTGCTACACGATATTTAGTGACCACGTGCAGAACACAGCTGCGATTTCGGTATGGACTGCAAACTAGAGCAGCGAGCGAACATCAAATTCTGCGTCAAACTCGGCAAATAGGGAACGGAGACGCATGAAATGTTGCGGCAGGATTATGGCAATGAAGCAATGAGTCGCGCGAGGTGTTTTGAGTGGCACTCGAGCTTCAAGAGTGGCAGAACGACACTGGAAGACGACGAGACGTCAGGGCGACCGTCCACGAGCAAAACCCTCGAAAATGTGGACAAAATTATGGAACTGGTGCATGAAGATCATTGGAGAACCATTCAAGACATTGCTATCATCGTCCATGTGTCATACGGAACAGTGCAAGAAATTCTGACGTCGGTTTTGAACATGCACCGCACTGCTGCATAGTTTCTGCCAAAGATTCTGAACCCCGAACTGTCAAGATCTTCGTGAGCAGGTGGTGAATGAACCAACGTTATTGTCACGGCTCATCACTGCGGACGAGACTTGCGTCTACAGTTACGACCCGGAGACCAAACAACAGTCGTCGCAGTGGAAGTGCCCGGCATCTCCACGACCGAAGAAAGCCTGATAGGTCCGGAGCGCAACCAAAAGCATGCTCATCGTGATCTTCGACATTCCTGGGGTTGTGCACCGTGAATTTGTCCCCCAGGGTCAGACCGTCCCCGCCCTTCTTTACTGCGGTGTTCTACGGCGTCTTAGGGAGGACATTTACCGCAAACGTCCTGAATTTGAATTGTAGTGTAGGAACGATTTGCTGTTCCATTACGATAATGCAGCGCGTTACCAACACGCTAGTTTTGCAGCCGCAAGAGCATGAGTACCCTTCCTCACCCACCTTACTCACCGGATTTGGCCCCCTGAGAATTCTTTCTGTTTTCGAAGATGAAGCTGAAGCTCAAGAGTCGCCGTTTGAAACCGTGGACGAGATCTAGCGCGAATCGCAGACGGTGCTTGACACGATTCGCGAACAGGACTTCCAGGAAGCGTTCCAACGGTGACAAAAACGCTGGCAGCGGTGTATCGCTGCCCAAGGAGACTACTTTGAGGGATATCATAGCAAGACTTAAGTAATGTAAGTACTTTGTTGTATATCGGCCTAGTCTCGGAACGTTTTGACCTTGTATAGTATACCCTTCTAGTCCTTTTTTCTAGCGCTCTCTTCTAAGTCTGCTCTATGACCTAAGAAATGAAGGGAAACGGCTTGCTTCTTTCCAGTATCATGGTGTTAGTGTCTAATTCTCCTGACACGGACATCATGCCACTAGGCAGAGAAACAAGTTACTGAAATATCTTCTCTCTCCTTTTTTTTTTTTTGGTCGTCGCTATTGCTATAGCCATTTTAGCAAGTAATCAGTCAGAAAGAATTAGTGTCAATCATTCCCTTAAATGATTCCTTTGAATAACAAAGCTAAGGAGAATTCTAATTCTCAAGTCCACTCCTTCTAGTTGCGTTCAATCCACTTCTTAGAAAGCAAAAATAGTCTTTAGACCTGATCTCAGTTTATTATTCTAACTCCGATTAAATTCGTTCCAGCCGGTTAAAGGGTTAAGATGCAGCGATTAATTACTTGAAAGGGACTGGCGGCAAAACTGTTTTCATGTTATGTACCACTCCTTTCATGTTACTTAAAACTTTCATGATGCGTTATGAAGTAAGGATCCAATTGCCATCAGCCTATTGTTTTACAAAGCATGTTAGACTAGACATTTTTTTAACAGAGAAAATTAAATCCTGCTATTTTATTAGTCACAAAAACACAGGATTCCGGGGATGTCGTTCTCAGTGGTCTCAAACATAAGGATTTTTCCCAACAGATTTTCACTAAATTACAAAACTTCGACATTTTACGAGAGTCGTTCAAAAAGTAACGAGACTAATTTTACATGGGTCAGAAGCGTAATGCAGTAAACGTACTTACACTATATACTTTCTAGGCATTCTCCCTCTAGCAGAATGCACCGGTCCCACCTTTCTATCCACTTCCAGAAGATAATACAGTAAACATACTCACATACTTTCCAAGTATTCTTCCTCTACCTGAATGCACCGGTTCCACCTTTCTATCCACTTCCAGAGTAAACATACTTGCATTTACATACTTTCCAAGTATTCTTCCTCTACCTGAATGCACCCGTCCCATCTTTCTATCCACTTCCAGAAGATAATGCAATAAACATACTTGCACTTACATACTTTCGAAGCATTCTCCCTCTATTTGAATGCACCGGTTCAACCTTTCTATCGATTTCTGGAAGGTGTGTTCGAAGCTCTTCCTCAGTGGTTCAGGATACCCACCACAGCATTGTTCAGTTCAGTATTTGATGCAAAACGACGCTGGCGATTTTGTTCTTTCACTTCAGGGAATAGGTGGAAGTCACATGGCGCCAGGCCCAATGAATATGGAGAGTGCGCCATCATTTCGATGCCTAGATCTTGGATAACGTACTGAATAAGCAAAGTGCGATGTGCTTTGTTTACCATACTGGATTAACCCTCCAGGTGGCAGGAACTTTGGAAGAGGCAATGCGGAATTTTGTCACATGTATAACAGGAGACTCCCCTAGAAGCGTCCTGTCTTTCTGTAGTATTCGTCGGGCTCACCTCAGAGGAATATATGCGTTCTCTTCACTATGAGCCTGACATTTTTTTTTTCGACGCAATATTGCGTTCTGGTCGCTTTTTAACAGTTTTTTGATGAACGCATTATTGCGTCGTCGTCGCTTTAGGCACAGAAATCTTCGAATGTATATATGCGTGCTTGCCACCTGGAAGGTTAAAGAAATCCATATTGGGTTACAGAAAGACGTCTGAACGCCGTCCACTAGAAGAATGAGCCAGCAGAGAGCTATAGCGACGAGTTGTCACGTGACTGGTTGTTGGTGTTCCGACACAAGCAGCCGTATTTTTCTGCGTGAGTTTGTTTTCGCACTAGGACGTTAGTTTCGTTACTTTTCTGAACGACGAACGGATGCATGATCAAACAAGGGGCATCCTGAAAGTAATGCCTCCTCATTAATAACTTTTGAAATTTTGAAGTGATTTTAATGAAACTGCACTGACATGTAGTATGATATGATACCAATTTGGGAACAAATTTTTTTTTTCAGAATCGGAAATAAAGATCATGAATGATCTGAACAACCGCCTGTAGGGTTATGGCAAGCCGACATGAATTATCTGAGTTTGAACGAGGTATGGTAGTGGGAGCCACAACGATGAGACATTTAATTTCCGAAGTTGTGAGCGAACATTCAACATCCGTCGATCCACGGTGTTACGTGTGTGCGGAGAATACCTCATGGGATTACTACCCACCGTGGACAGCGCAGTGGCCGACCTCGGGTGCTGAAGGCCCGTGACCAGCGGCGTCTGATCCGATGAGTCATGCTATCAGTTGCTTCGAGCTGATGTTAGGGTTCGGATGTGGCGCAGACCCCATGTGGCGCAGACCCAAGCTGGTGGTGGTTCCATACATATGTGGGGTGCTCTTACGTGTCACGGATTGATTCCTTTGGTCCTCGTAAACACGTCATTAAACGGTAATCTCTTTGTTGCTGTTCTGGATGGCCATTTGCAGCCCTTCATGGACTTCATGTACCCCAACAACAATGGAATTTTCCAGGCGGCCACTATATCATCGGGCCCAAGTTGTCCAAAATTGGTTCGAGGAGCGTTCTGGATAGTTCCTTCGGATGGTATGGCCACCACGTGCGCCCGATATGAACCCAATTGAGCTTATGGAACCCGGTGGAAAGGTCCATTCGCACCCAAGATCCTGCACCTACAAATACCAGGGAACTGCGGGGGCGGCTGTTCAGACGGCATGGCTCAACGTCTCTCCAGAAGTCTTGCGGTCACTTGTGGAATTGATGCCAAGTCGAGTTTCTGCATTTCGTCGGGCTAGAGGGTTCTACACGATACTAGGTACGAATCCCGCGACTTTTGGCACCTCAGTGTACATTTTACTTATGGTATCAGGTTTAAGAATGGCTATTTTAATATACCTGTTCAACTTTTAAAAACAGTTATCTCGTTGGGTACCTTGATTCCATGGACTTTAAATTCTCATATCTGCAATCAGCTGTGTTGAGATAAATTATATATTTGAAATTTTTAGTGTTCTCAAGATGTAGGTACATCAGGTAAATATTTCGAACTTCTTAACTTAGTATCATGTTAACTACATCGCGTTTTAATCCGGAAGTAAGGTTTTAGGATTCTCTTTGAAATAATTGATATTCATAGTAAACACATGCATCTTTGCTTTTCTTTTTCATGTGTTTCAGTCCTATTCCATTTTGTCACGTCTCCAGATAGTCCCATTTCATTTTGTCATGTGACCCTATTCAGAAAAGGTTGAAAATACCTGCTCTACGGCGACGAAGGGCTATAGAATGGTCTCTTAAGCGTTTAGAAGAGTTTACATGGAGGGTAACATACCAAAGATTACAGGAATGTATGCCACGAGCAGATATTATTACCAGGAGTGAGAAATACCAAACGAACGG
Organism: Macrothele yani; assembly: GCA_039090855.1. Classification (NCBI taxonomy): domain Eukaryota; kingdom Metazoa; phylum Arthropoda; class Arachnida; order Araneae; family Macrothelidae; genus Macrothele; species Macrothele yani. Next base: position 164,216,509 of record CM077002.1, read on the forward strand.
TAAAGTCACAGAAAAAAATGGTGTAAACGAATATTAAGCACTTGTCAGCTAAAATGTATATAAAATTTCGTATCCACCAAATATCTCTCATTGAGCGAGTATATTTCATGTCAATTCAGCATTATTAACACAGCAATCGGACATCTCTGAATTCAGGGGCGCAACCATGTTTCAAAATCTGGGGGGGAGGTCCAATCACACACATTATATGCATACATATGTATATATATATATACACACACAATAAAATAGAGTTTGGGACCCCCTCTTACACACGTACAAGCAGGAGAATAGCAGTTGCTGAGGCGCGATCTAACGGGCACGACATAGGCGCCTCTGTTGGCGAATTGTGGAACTTAGCGAACACAACTGTGAAACTGTGATAGATAGGGAAGAAATGTAAATTACAAGGTTGTAGAACTGACTTTGCTTATTAGGAATCGATATCGCTGTTTTATTAAGTACACATTATACACGTGTTTGCATTCTACGAAAAATTACAATCTTATGTTATTAAATTTAGTTGGTTCACATCGTAAAAAAGTATGTATTATATCATTATATTCCCGAACAATTTTGGGAGTCTTTTACATTAAGGATCCCCGACTCTGAAAATGTGGGGGATCCTGATCCCCCGAAGCCCCTCCCCCTTCCCGTGGTTACGCCTATGTCTGAATTGTCTGTATTTACCGATCATTACGTAACATCAAACACGTCAGAGAACTTGAACTGATGCTGCGTGATGAACAGTAAATACAGCAATTCAGAAATGTATGATTGCTGTGTTAATAATGCTGACGTATTTCCACGAATTACAAAGATATTTCTTCCACAGAACTTGTCGTGTCAATTCATTTTTTCACATTAAAATAGTGAATTTATTCTATTGTATTAAGTTTATCATGTTGTCCACAAAAATTATGTTACGGGCGGAGATTTTAAACGGACCTTACACGTTCAATAATACTGTCATTACTGCACTTCATTACAGCGCCGTCATTACTCCATCATTATTCCGTCATTATTTTCACACCTTACACGCTCATTATTAAGCGTCATTACTTTGCTTCAGTACCAGTCGAGTAGCCACGGAGAGTATTTTGTGTGCATCCGAGAATGCATGTTCAAAGAAAAGCATGTTAATTATCATTTTGACTTCAAGAACGAAACGTCGTGTTGAGCGCCTGTGTTGGATGAAGGAATGGCTAAAAAAACGTGATAAGTATTCACAAAGACTTGGGTAGACCTGGATGAAGATCTACCCAAGTCTCACGAACTGACTCTGCCTTGAGGAATTCTTTTTCATGGTCACTCCGGCATGCTTTCGAATTTCATCAACCCAACTTCCACGTGGTTCTCTTCTGGGTTTTTTCCTGTTCTTTGGTGTCCAGTCTTGTATTTCAGTTATTCAACGGTGGTTACTTCTTCTAGCAAGCTCATTGCCACTTTAGGGTCTTTACTTTGATGGTGATGCGATCAGCTCTTGCCATTTTCCTGCTCCACGAGTTCCTGGTTTTCTTTAAAAATGTGCTAAGAAATCAGAAAAGTCAATGCTTGTGTTCACATGTCACATAATCCAGGATTTCACTTCTTCGGACCACGTGAAAACTTGAAACTCGCCACTCTGTGAATCATTAAATAAATCAAAGCTTTAGAGGTGGGTCTGACAATACTTTCTTGAATATTTCCAAACGGGATTTCAGTCTTTGGATTCAGAAGCTGCGCTCGCCTGTGAAGGAGATTATTTTGAACAGAAACTTTGCGTAGAAAAATGTCTAATGCAATAAAGTTATTAATTAACCTAACAAGATCGTTACTTCAGGAATGTTACCGCGGAATTTTCCGTATCCCCGTAGGCGTAACATTTAAATTTCTTGTTTTTTTTTTTTTTTTGCTTATTTATTGGGGTTTTTTTAATCAAGTTTAAAGTGATAGGAAATGAATATTTATTTGTCAAAAGGTAGAATAACAGCTTAATTAATATTGATTTCTGGCGAAGCTGAGCAAGGTTACCCTAAAGTTTCTTTTTCGGTAATTATTAGAACATTCTTAAATGGACTCGGGCCAAAAAAAAAATTTCTCGCCCCTGCCGCACTTTGTGGGAATTTAACGAAATGCCCAGATATGAAGGAAAGAGAAAATGATGCGTGCAAAAGTCCTAGATTCTCACGCGCGCTATAGGCAGGATACAATCGCATAATCCCATAGCTAGAGCTGGTAGAATAGCAGCGTCGTAATAAATACTTTTGGGGGCGTCACCCCTTTCAGAAACCACACGAGGCAAGCATCTCTGCATTGTCCGGGGAATCGACAAAAATCAGGGTAAGTCACGTCGCAGGAAATACCTACGTGACAATTTTCGCTTCCAAGAGACTGGGCGCGGTCAATTAGTAGAAAGGTGTACGAACGAGTTGACAGCTGAAAGGAGATATAATTTTGGGGCAAGTTGAACCCGGGAGAACGGATAGCAAGCGAATACCACTAAGGATGCCAGGGAGATGCGCCAATCACATAGCTGGACAGTCTGTTAGGACCTATGATGTAACCCGACGCTGTTCGGACGGCCGGGCTGTTACGCTCCCTCGTATCTGGACATTCGACGCGACATATAAGAAAACATACAGAACACGTTAATAAAATCATGCAATGCATTGAATATGATACGCTTTCCAAGATGCCGGAAATCATTACTCAAGTTATGAGGATAATAGCTGTGGAATAAATATATCCTGTGTCCTGACCTTTGACCCCATTTCGATGATATTATACAGAATCGATTCAGTATACCTACGGAACAACATGATAAAATTTTGTCGCAATCGAAGCATTTTTAGTCAAGTTATGAGGATAATGGCTGTGGAATAAATCTCGCTCCTGTGTCTTGACCTTCTACCCCATTTCGATTATATTCAACAGAACCGGTTGAGTGTACCTCTGGAGCAACATGGTAAAGTTTTGTCGCAATCGAAGCATTTTTACGTAAGTTATGACGCATAAGGGCAATGTAATGGATCCCGCTCCTATACCCTGACCTTTGACCCCATTTCGTCTATTTTTAATAGAATTCATTCCAGAGTGGTCCCCTACCACATACTAAAATGTCATCGAAATCGAAACATTTTTACGCAAGTTATGAACTATAAAGGCAATGGAATTGATTCCGCTCCTATGCTATGACTTTTGACCCCATTTCATCCATTTTCAATAGGGTTCGTCCCCAGTTGGTCTCCTGCCACATACTAAATTTCATCGGAATCGAACCATTTTTACGCGAGTTATCGTGTGGACGGACAAAGCTGGAGCAAATACGCTTCTTCAACCTGCGGTTGAAAAGCGTAAAAAGTGAGAGAATGTAAGACACTCTAAGAGAGAATCCAATCTGAGTAGGAGTAGCGTGGAGTCTAGCGTTTCCTGAGGAAAGATGGTTACTTATTCTAGGTAGAGGAGTAAAGTTAGTCTTTGGTTGCCTATCAGGATAGGAGTTTTACTTAACCGGCAGGTGAGAATGTTCTGAAGTCCCAGAGACAGCAACAGTTAACCAGCATCTCAACCGGGGCGACTGAAAGAAAAGAGGGTAAGATGAGTTCCATTTCACGCATTTCTGATTCATGCTTCGTAGCTTTGCATGTGCTATGCAGGACCTATTTCCCGAGAGTCTCACCCATTATTATCGCTCGGGTTCCTAATTGGGTTCACCCGGCGTAATATTGGGAGCCAAGGGGGTGTCGAGTGGATTGTGATTCTGCGATTCCCTGATTTAGGGCCGACGCAGCTTCAGAATCCACTGACGTGGCGGGGCGTTGTGTTTCACACAGCAGATTTTCCTTTGGGAGTCAAAGGGTCCGCTGTGTGCCGCAATATTTTTGTGAACGTCTAGATTTAAAATAAAAAGCATAAGTGAAGTGATTTTCTAAGTTCCGGTTCCAAAAGATATATATATATTCTCCAAATAATCTAGGGTTGAGCACACATATTGTAGTTAACGATACACTCGTGATGGAACTGAGACAAAATTAACAACAAAAACAATTTATTGGTTATGATTTGGCATAATAATAAATATACGCTCATGATACTAGCAAAAATGATTTAAGACTCTCTGACAGGAACCTGTACTAAATTGAGTATTGGCTTATTAAAATATAAACTCTATGTGTGGACTGCTCCGATAAAGATTTTATGAGGGGATACCAAAAAAAAAAGAATAGGATGGATTTCATACCTTAACCTCCGAATCTGGCCTAGATATCGCGCTGCTGACCACTCCTGAGCCGGGAGAATTCTCGTCAGCCAAACACTGTTATCGTTGTTCCTCCACATAGGGTACTGGTCTGCGATGTCTGCCCCGGTCCGTCAAACTTGGTGCGGGCTCTCTTCATCCTTTGCCGGGTTCCTTTCCGTAGCACCTCGGTTTAGAAGAACAAGTGAAAAGATGAAAGTGACGAAGTTCTTCTCTTCCCTTGTAAAAATTTCGACGACCCCCAAGAAGACTCACACTATCTCAAAATATCCCATCATCCAATCACTAGCTGGCAAACGCAAGCCTCCCTGAATTAAATTCCCCAGTGTAGATCTTACTGGTCAGAGAATTAACATTTTGATCTTCCATTCGTTAGGGGGTCAAGATTCCTACCCGCTCCAGTGAAATTCTGAGAACCCCTGAAGTCACGTTTGCCGCTTGATACAATTACCGGCCATAAATCCTTACCCCAATTAAACTGTTAGGCCCGGTTCCAACAAGTCTACGGTCGGGCCAACACGCATTGTTGATGCTATAGACGGTGGACACTTCTATTGCCCCAATAAAACATACTTCAAAGCCAGCTCGCCGATGGCTGTCGCCAGCGTTTACTCCTTACAGTGTCGGTCTGTCCTGTGCCGCCTTGTTCTGTCTAGCTAGTCTTGCGCCTTGTGCTGGGAGAGGGGGGGGACGGAGAGAAAAAAACAAGAAAAGATTCACCCGAAAGTATGTGGCAAAATAAAACGTACCCCTTCTTCAAAAAATACATGAATTAATAAAAATGAATAAATAAATAAATAAATAAATGAATAAATAAAATAATAATTAAATAAATAAATGAACTAGGGAATGGGTTTTCGACCTAAATGTGCAGCGCTCAGTTTGGGCGCTGTCACACCATAGTGCTTTTATGATTTTCCTCTGGCGCGCCGCGCCGCGCCGTGTTCTCAAAAGATCTCATGAAATTTAAAGATTAAATATTACCTACGAGCATATAACCAGTTAGCAATTATCTTCAAATGTTTATTTAAAAACAGACAATCTCACCGGTACACTGTACCTAGATTTAAGATCAGTTGCTAAAAGAATAAATAGGTAAATTGAATTTGCTCTGTTACTCAGTCATTTCTCCAAAGTTAATCAGAGAGTTCAAATCAGTGATATTTTTACCAATGTTCTTTATGCATTTTATTATTTCAACTTCTTTGCGGCATATGGAGGAGCATGAAAATCCCATGCTAATTCATATGAAACACAACGCGATGCATTTGTCGACCCTGAGCTTGGAGACCCTTATTTAGGAACCCAACTTCATCGTTGACACCACTAGGCGAAATTTTGGGGGTGAATTGTTTATGCAGAGTTTGACCTTTTAACCTTTTCCCACTACGGCGAATAAGACGTAGTAGTGGTTCGCTGATACCCGACAAGGGAGCAATAATAAGAATACCACTCATATAAAACGCTGTTCGCAGATAGCTCGATTTTTTTTTTTTTTTTTTTTATAGAAAGCGCCGCACATCCCACTGAACCTCTAAAAAGAGGTCATTTAATAAGATATCAAAGAGTACGCAAGTGATGAATGGTCAGTTTCAGACAAATAATGAATAGTAAAGTCTAAATTAAATTGAAGACAAGGAGAAAAACATCTCAGTGACACTATCGCTTGTCCGAAAATGCCTGAATATTCACAATTCCAGCTGAGTAATGAAGAGCGTGCCCTCTCGCAATCAGTATTAATGATAGGATCTAGAGATGAGCTCTGACCCGGGCTCGGATGGGCTCAGAATTCATTAACTACCGAAACACTTGGGCCCAGGCTGGGCCCGGGCTCGGAATTACACGTCTTGAATTTCGTTACTGTAATTAATTCAACACGCGTAATAACGAGCCCGGTTGAATTACACGTGTTGAATTTCATTGTGGATTTGTTACCATGGTGAAAGGATTTTCAATTTCCTAAGCTAGCTGCCATTGCAAGACAATTTTTTCTTAGCAAGACTTGCATTATGCACTGTCCAAAGCTTTATGCACAGGTCTGGCGTCGAAAAACTGGGAAAAAATCACATTCCCATTTTTTGTATTTTATTAAAAATCAAGAATCTTATCTTTAAAATGATGTAATAATTTCCAAAATTGTGCAGTTAGAAGTATTGTTATTTATTTTTTTAAATTCCCTCAACCGCGATTTTTGGGGTGACGTTGGTTTTTAGTGCAGCAGGTCGAGTTTTAGAGAAAAGAAGATCAAGTTGAAGCGCTGAGTCATTAGATGCAATTCTCTCTTTTCATGATGAACTCAAATCTAGAAACTACACACACATATGATAATATTGTGATTATTATACTGTACTATTAAGCCCAAAGCTTTGTTAATGTTACAAAATGCAGAATAATCTGGTCTGGAATGCTTTTACGTTCTTTTTTTTAATTTTGGAAATTTTCCTACGTGCTTTTTTATATTCTACTACATCACTCTAAACTACCTTTACCAATTAGCATATATGTAAATTATATTGCAAAGATTAGTTTTCTAGAGTCAAAATTTCAAACACTTGCAACTGTCTGTACGGCGTTGTACGTTTTATAATGCAATTTATTCAAAATAAAAGTAAATTTAGAAATCAAAAAGAAATAACGAATGGAATTTTTTGTTTCTAAACAATTTTCTTTTCTTCAGCTTTTACCAAAATTACTGATTCCCCTGATACGGTCGAAGGGCACGTTGATTATTTATTTATTTTCAAATCCACATTTTAGAACATTTGGCTTCATGCGTAATATTTCTATAATCATATTAATATTGTGAAGTGGATTAACTGAACTAAACTTTTTAAACATGATTTTTAAACTAATCCTTGCTTAAGCCATATCTTAGGCCAGTGTATAATGCATAAATGCAAGCCTTGATAAGAAAAATTTTCCAAGAATCCGGGCCCGGGCTCAGCAAACACATGTAATCAAAGAAAGCGGGCCGGGCCCGGGCCCGGGCTTTAGGCCTTTGGACCCGGGCGGTCCCGGGCTCCTAAAATTGAGCCCGAACTCATCTGTAATAGGATCCCCTCCAACCGCTAATACTGACACTCCGATATCAGAATCCGCAGCATTACTTGCCATCGTCCCGTCTCTGGCGGCCTTACATATAGTCATTATTTTCAAATAATGATATCCAGTATTATTGAAGATCCTTTTTAACAGTTTTGACCCCCATATGTCCAGTTATAATCGCGTTTGGCCCGTTGCTGAATTCCAGTTGCACATCCTGGTCTAAAACGTCAGAATGGTTAGAAAAAAGGATATGACCCTGCGAGAGGATTAAATTACGGCTCAAGCCCAGAAATGCGCCAACATAAAGGCGCCTTAAGTGGGAAGCAATTTATTGATTAGAAAGGGCTGTTCTTTTTGGCGGGCTTCACTGCTGCGCATGGAAATGCGAGAAGGAAGTTAGTTGGCTCTGACTCATGTGGATGACACAGCACAAGTGAAACTCACCTTTGCAACGTTTTCTTCGGCCATTTGTTCGTTCCACGGGTCACGGAGAGTCGAGTGTCGGAGGTGTAAGCCGTCCTACGCACAGCAAGGCACTCGTAGCTATTTTCACGCGGAATCATGCACAAGGAACGTTATCAGTACAATCGGAATTCATTGCGAAGAACCTTTAACCTTGGCAGATAAACTGAACGTTCTAGATGCGCACGTAATCTGAGCTGACAGTACGTCAGTCGCAAATACATCACCAGTTCAAGGCTAGTTGGCAAAAGTTGAGATCACGCTGTTACCATCGGGAACGAATTACAGAAGAATTCGACAGGGAGGAGTGCACAACCCAATCGTAATTAATGGCGAAATAAATACGTAAACTGTCAGAATAAATAAGAGCAGAGTACAGCTGAAATATTGTAAACCTCTGATTCTCAAACATTTTGTTTGACAAAAAAAAATATGATTTGCTTTGGTACCTATTCTATATGCTTATTTGCAATTACAGATAACGTAGCTTTGCACGGAAATGAAGGACATCGTATTTTTTTTTAATAAATGCATATACCATCATTATCAACCATTCTCAATGCACTGCTGGATGAAGGTCTCCTCAAATCTCTTGAGCAATTTCTTCCATGTGACTTCGGAGTGCATAAGTTCATCCATCCATCTCGTCCGGGATCTTCTTCTGAGTCTTTTCCTTTCCCTTGATATCGAGTGTCGAATGGTGGTCAGTTATTCTACACTGCTCAAAATAATTAGGAGAGTATGTGACTTTGACAACATTATACAAGCCAGTCGTGTGATATCATACCGAAACGTGAAAAAGCAAATCGAAGGAAAATACAGTATTCAATATAACCTCCACGAGCGGCGATACAGGCGTATACACTGAACTGACGAAGTCCTGAATATGTCTGATTTTGGACCCCAATGGGATCTAAAAGTCATGTTCGGTAGATGCCAGCTTCGCCTGACCGACCAATCGCCGAGCGACAATATCATAGACTTATTCAGAGTGCGATGGATCTGGCGAGCAAGCAGAAGCGCCGCTTGTGGCCGGGCATAGTCGTGGTGAAAGATGGAGCTAGTGACTTTTTGCAGATGCAGTAGGGCTTCAGCCTTCAAAATGATGTATCGCTGGCTTTTCAGGATCCCAACAATGCGCTTGAGACGGGAGCGTGAACGAAAACCAATAGCACCTTACACCATAACGCTCCGCGTTGGGACCGTATGACACTACAAAATGCAAGACTCCAGCAGCCGTTCACCAGAACTGTTCAGTAAGCACTATGCGATTTCATTCGCCACGTCAGTGCCTCCGTGCTTGGTGGCAGTGCAGTTTCTGACGTTGATGGTATAAAGTCAATAACAGACGGCCAATGGTGAGTCCTCTCTACAGGAAACGGATTCGAACAGAAGTTGCCGATATCTCCTGACGTGTGGCGTCGAACAGAAGTTGCCAACATCTCCAGACGTGTGGCGTCCAACAGAAGTTGTCGACATCTCCTGACGTACGGCGTCGAACAGAAGTTGCCGGCATCTCCTGACGTGCGGCGTCGAACATAATTTGCCGACATCTCCTGAATATTGCTGAGCTCGGGCTCAAATTTAAGAGCCCGAGTCCGTCTGAGCCTAAATTTTACATTGCAAGACAGAGCCCTTGCCCGAACGAGCCCGGAAACTATGACTAACCTGTTTGGGCATTAATAAAAAGAATTTCCTCTTCTAGACTCTCACTAATATCCACTAATAACTTACCCTGCAATTAACTGGTGTCTCTCTCACCTGGGTAGTGGGAAGGGATCTCTATCTATAGTACAGCCGCACGATTTTTTTATCCGTTCGTTTCTTCCTGAAATGTTTCGGGCGGCTGGGAGTCCAAAAAGACCGAGCGAGCTACGATTTACGTGCATTACTCAATAGAATTAGCAGGGAGCTGCAGCCTGGACGTCTGGGGCAAAATTTCGCCCGCGTACTGTCTACTATCTAGTGCTTATAGTTCTTAAAGAAGCTTTTCCTTCTCTGCAGAAATTCACTAATGCGTGGCATATGGTATTTTGTATCCGGGCCCAGAATAAATAGCCCTCCCGAGTCCCCACTTCACGCCCATACTCAGGTGCCGAAGAGCCTCGTATGCTGAACCATACGAAATTACATTAAAAAGAAAAAGGAAGAAGAAAAACAATTATCTTTCTGTCTCTCTCAGAGCCCGAGCCCGAACCATATACATCTGCCGGTCTTCCCCTTTATTCGTGCGATGTTGTGCTCTAGACCACTCACGTCAGTGCGCCCTACGCTCCTTTCCCCATTATAACGAAGTAAATTTCTCCGTCATTTTTGTCCACGCCGAGGCTCGAACCCGGGTCCCCTCTTTCCGGAATAAGTCACTCTACCAATTAAGCTAAGCAGACGTTCGTTGTTGCTGCTATCTGCCTTTATGTCGTGTGCGTCCTGCTGGGCAGGCACGTCACACCATTGCCACCATAGTCATATAACTATGCTTGCATTTCTTTCGACACTAGGGCGATATCACGAAACCCGCAGTCCTACAATTCTGCCTTGCTCAAAATCTGACAACTACGGCTGCGGCGTGGCATGGTCACTTGCTAGCATGCTAAACTGGCCACACTCGCGCGATGCAATTGCGGGAACATTTCTCTGCTGTCTGTTTTTGTACATACACTGAATAAGTTAAGAGGGCGTAGATAGCACACGAAATCTGAATATCCGTTGCATCTGTAATAATATTTTTCCTTTACCGTTGCCTCATGTAAGTTTCCTCCCGATCCGAGTAGTTCTTCTTGGTGCTCAGCTGTGTATTTTGTAACAGTATCTTCGCTTCTGAAATTTCGATGGAAGAAATACCTTTTGTATTATGATAAAGTATGCTAATATTATCCACTCATAATAGTTCTTTTGTTGCTCTGCTAAAGGGGCGTATATTCATAAACTATTTCGGTGCTACCTCTTTTTCTAGAAGACTTACCTGGAAGCAGCCATTTTTCATCTCGTGCGTTTTCTTATGTCTCAACGCGCAATTAGGGACGTCAGTGTATATATCTTTTCAAACAATGAGCATCTTCTAGAAATCCGATGGAAAAACATCCTTTCTTTGTCGGATACTCTTAACCTAGAGAAATATTTTGAGGTCAATTTTTTCTTCAAATAATACAAGTTTTGTCAGTAGCAAGAGTGAAGTTATGTTATATTTTGCGTCAAACCTTTGCTATTAGCAGTTCGATTTGAAAAACCGATTTTGATTCGGTAATTATGCGCTAACGCATAAAATGTGACGTACCATTTGGGATCTTGCGTGATACCTATTTATTCTGCTGCTAGTGGGAATAAGTTACAAGGGGGGTGGGGGGAGGATCCGGAAGTTTATCTTAGGGTGAACGGTTGCTCCGGTGTAAAAAAGAAAGAGATTTTGTGGCGGAAACGGCCACACACACACTCACACACACACACAACAAACTTGCAGTGGTGCTCCTTCCAGGTATTGCAAGGCTTTTTAAACATTTTATGTTAAATAATTGTTTCAAAATAATTTTTAAATCTCAAACTGCGAACAAGAGCGGAAAAATAAGCGTTAGTTTCATGGCGTTCGATCGCCCGCATTTCGATTAAATCAGCTTGATGTTTTTTTACGCTTTCCAACCGTAGGTTAAAGAAGCGTGTATGCTCCAGCTTTGTTCGTCTGTCTGTCTGTCCGCACGATAACTCACGTAAAAATTGTTCGATTTCGTTGAAATTTTAGTATGTGGTAGGGGACAACCTGGGAAGGAACCTTATTGAAAATGGAAGAAATGGGGTCAAAGGTCAGGACATAGGAACGGGATCCATTCCATTACCGTTATGCGTTATAACTTGCGTGAAAATGGGTCGATTTCGATGACATTGTATCATGTTGTTTCGGTTGTATACTTAATCGGTTCTGCTGAATATCATCGAAATGGGGTGAAAGGTCAGGGCACAGGAGCGAAATTTATTCCACAGCCATTATCATCATAACTTGATTAAAAATGCTTCTATTGCGACAAAACTTTAGTATGTTATTCTGGAGGTATATTGAAGCTATTCTGTCTAATGTAATCGAAATGGGGTCAAAGGTCAGGGCACAGGAGCGAGATTTATTCCACAGCCGTTATCCATATAACTTGAATAATAATTTGAGTAATGATTTCTGGTATGTTGGAAAGCGTATCATAATCAATGCACTGTATGATTTTAATTGTTAAATCTCACATCTGGATAAAGTCTTTCAGAAAAAAAGTTTGATCCCTTCTATTCAAGTGAGTTAATTTAATAAAAATATTTCCAGTTTGTAAATCTGTTACGTGTTTTTGTTTATGGCCCAATCAAGGTACTACTTCGCTCTGTCATCCACACTATCTCACGCAACCGCGCTCGCACACGCATGCTCTCTCTGTCTCTATCTCCAAAGTCTAACCGACATGGTAACTTTCTCTTTTTCGAATTATTAATAATACCAGACTAGATAGAAATCACAGAACAAAACACAGCCGTTTCTTTTCATTATCAGTCAAAATTTATTTTCACTTTCGCTCTGTTTTCAGTTTCTGAATCTCCAGTATTTCTTTTCTGCTGAAGCCAGAACAGAACATTTTATCTCCGAATTTACAGCAAGTTTTAGCTGTTACGGAAACTTTAACAAAAATCTGTGCGTTTATTACTATAATTTTACAAAAAAAAAACATGCATTAATCATATTTAAGACATTGTCCATACAAAAACCTGGTTTGGAGGAGGGTGTGATCGCTCCAGTCGCGCCCTGTTTCTGTAGCAAAATGTTCCTAGCCTCTCGAGGAAGGAATGCTGGAATGTTACGAAAAACGATTTATTTTTCAGTGTAGCCTTTCTGTTTAGTCAAAACGCTTTTTGGCACCATTCAGTACTCAACACGGTATTGTCACTGTCCTTTCTGCTGTAACCGGGCTTTCCATATTTATCAGAAGCGAAATTCTGTAGCCATTTTTAGAGATAATGAATTGCGGTCATTTTCTTTCAAATCCCGCCATTTAGATGGGAAGGGCAGCTACAGGCAAAGTATCTTTTTTCCCACGCGTCGCAACAGAGGGGGTGTTAGATATATAGTTTCGTCGATGTGAGAAGAATGAAACTGGACATTATTGCTTCTGCGCCGTCCCAAGCAGTCCGATGCAGAGGGGGCCAGCGAGCCAATTAAGGAATCTTGCGTTTTCGGAGAGGAGGCATCTTTAGGGTGTGGCTTTGCTTAGGAGGAATTTTCGTCGGACTTGACACGGGGAGAGGGGAGTTTTGGTTCGGGCGTAGGCTATCGGGGAAGAAAAGAGCAGAGAGAACTCGGTGGCAGAAGGTCTAAGAAGCAGGAGATCTTTAGCGGGGGTGAGAGTATCTTTGGGACGAAGGGAAGGAGGAAGGAATTGAGGCCGATGATGAGAGAGACGGAAAAAGATCATAATGGGCTAATGGGTAGAATGAACGGAAATCAAGACAAGGCTTAAAGACATTCCCCGTAACACCTGAATAAAAGTCTTCCTGACTGCAAAATTTAGCCTCAGTCGATTCACTCTTCTATACTTTGTATTGTATTTATTTGCTCCAGTTGGGAGAATTACGGATTATACCACCGATACCGAACTTACTGCAAAGGAAGCATCAAACGAACCTTCCACACAGGGCGCTGTAATAGAACTTAGCACCAAGCCCTGTAAACAACACTTAATGACGCTTTTTTTGCCCATTTTTCGTTACATAGAAAATACGTACAAAACCTCTCAACACGAAAATCAGAAACAAGCTGACGCTTGCAGGCTTTCCCCAACTCTAGCAACAGTTGCCGCTGTAGGATGATGCAAGACTGACAGGAAGTTGAGTAATACAGACAGTGGCTGACGCAATCGGCAGAAATCTTCTAATACCAACAGGTGGTCTTAAACTTTTGCAAATGACTATATCCCAACACTGTGATGGGGAGGGAGGGGGAGAGAGAGAGAGAGAGAGAATGAGCATTCTCACAAAAATTTACTGATTTTTTTTTCCGATGTAAGTAGACTGAAATGCTATTCCATTTCAGGCTACTTACGTCAAGAAAAGTTGCAAACCAAAGTAACACTCTGTAGAAGGTATTACTAATTCCAGACGATGCGTGGAAGAAACATCGCGCATTTTTCGAAAAAAAAAATGAATGTTAAAGTGGACCAACGGCCAGTAGGTCCACTTTAACATTCGAATTCGCTTCCTTCTACTCCGGAGATGAATGCTTTCTCAATTAAGCTACACCGACGGAATTTGTCGCTGCAACTTTGCCATCTTGACATGTAGTACGTCATAAGCGTGCCAGCCGCTACGTCACAGCACAGCTCCAGGATTTCTTGCAGTAAGCAGCCCTAAATTAAATGTCATAATATCATGCACAATAATGTCTGAGAATGATCTCGAAAGTAAAGGAATTTAGCACTGCTCACTCCAGGAAGTCCTGGAGTTGTGCTGTGACCTAGCGACAAAGATGTTTCTCTATATTGGCACCCGAATGTAAAAGTGGACCTATTGACCGTTGAACCCAACGGCCAGTAGGTCCACTTGTTTGATGTTTCTTCCACACATCGTCTGGAATGAATGAAAATTCCTTCTTCGCTTCGAAAAGTGCTTCTTCTACACATCGTTTGGAATTTGTGAGAATTTCTTCTTCTACAGAGAGTTAATTCAAGCATGATTTGCAGAGGACCCGAAATCTTCGATTTTTTGTTCCCGCCTTTCTGAAGAAGGGGATACTACAGTACGTTCAAAAAGTTCCGGAACTTTTTAAATATTTGCCAAAGGCCAGTGAATTACGTCATTCCCCACTGAGCAAGCGAAGAGCATGATGTAATCGACCAGTCAGAACCGGTTTGATCCAGATCCAACACGTACAGCGTACGTGCGTAGTTCGTGATTAAGGCATTCGAGACTCTCCGTCGCGAGGACAACGATATCGAATTTTGAACAGCGTTCAAGTGTAAAATTTTGTGTTCTGCTCGGAAAATCTTTCGCTGGGACTTTTCAAAGGATTACGTCAGCGTATGGTGAGAATGCAATGAGTCGAACTAGAGTTTATGAGTGGCACCGACGATTCGAAATCAGGCGACAGAGTATCGAGGATGATGAGAGGTCAGGACGACCTTCAACATCCACAACGGATGAACAAATCGCCATTGTCAAAGAAATTGTGAAAAATGACAGTCGAAAAACTGTTGCAGCGATTGCAGAAGTTGTCGGCATCTCAGATGGAAGTTGCCATGCCATTTTAACAGAGAAACTGGGCATGCATTTCGTGTGCCAACAAATTGTTCCCAAAAACCTGACACAAGAAAAAATGGATGAGCGCATGCAAGTTTGTGGGGATAACATCGATGCAGCGGATTCAGATCCCAATCTCTTGAATCGATTGATCACTGGCGATGAGACTTAGTGCTTTCCGTACGACCCCCAATCCAACCGACAGTCAAAAGTATGGAAATCACCGTTGTCACCACGACCAAATACGTTCAAGGCTGACCGCTCCAATGGAAAGGTCTTGTTAACAGTTTTCTCCGATTGCAAGGGGGTCGTACACAAGAAATTCCTCCAACAAGGTCGTACAGTCAGTAAAGAAAATTACGCCAACGTCCTGAAACATCTCCGAGTATCAGTGAGACGCAAGCAACCCTATCTTTGGAAGACCAACTCGTGGGTGCTCCATCACGATAATGCGCCGGCTCACAGATCCCTCCTGGTGTCCGATTACCTGCCCAAACATCACATTCCCGTTTTTCCACAACCAGCTTATTCCCCTAATCTCGCCTCGTGTGACTTTTCCTTTTTCCCCGGATGAAAAATTTGCTTAAGGAGCGATGCTTCTCAAGTTGCAGCGAGCTGCGACGGAGGTACTGGAGAATGTGGTAAAGAAGGCTTGCAATCTGCATTTAAATCTTCGCATGAGCGCTGGCAAAAATGCATAGTTGCACAGGGTAACTACTTCGAAGGAAACGCCGCATAAACAGGTATTATCTGTACTCATTCTTTTTTAGCATAAAAAGTTCCGAACTTTTTGAATGTAGTAATATGGAACGTACTGCACTGGCGACGTACAAGACAACGAAGTTGAAACGACAAATTCCGTTGGTATATTTCGACTGGGAAAGCATTTGGCTCCGAAGCAGAAGAAGGATGCGGTTCCGATTTCCGCCGTCGGCAAATTTGTGTTTTCACACGCGCATTGAGGCACTGGGATGGAGTTGGAAGGAAGCACCAGTGTTGCAGATGTTCCATAGTTTTTACCTGTCCTTTTCTTGGGAAAAGTAACAACGTTTTGCTTCATGACATGAAAACAACAGAGTCCTGAAGAAAACGAAATTCACGGTATCGAAGTGAAGGAAGGAAACAACAATAACGTTCGTTGTAAGACAACAATGTTATCTTCACTCTTTGTTGAATTTCGGAGCAACAATTGATTTGATTTATCTTCATTCTCATTCAAGAAACAATGACTTTTCTGAACATTCTAATATCAACAATGCCAGAATAAATATATAAATAGCAGATCCTCGATGTAAATTTCATTACAGAAAATTTCCTTTTAGAAGTAGTAAAGAGAAACTGGGTCTGCTTTTGTGCTGGACCTGTGTGTAACTAAATATTTTTTAACCATGATGATATGTATTATTGAAGTATTTCAACTAACAAGAAAATTACTTCAGAACTTCTAACATTGATTCATTCTAGGAGACATATTTTTCCAAGTTGTATCATTGCTTTGAAATCCGATGGAGTAACAATGAATGGGATAGTTTTCTGACATACATTTGCGTTCGAAACGCACGTTGTCTTTACCTTAATGCCTGGTGTTTCTCTGGTATTCAGCTAATAGCTCTTATAAATATACTTGGTTATTTCCATGTATGAAGGTAAGTATCCCTGGCGGATGCTTTTCAATGAA
The DNA here is from genome assembly GCA_039090855.1 of Macrothele yani. Lineage (NCBI taxonomy): Eukaryota > Metazoa > Arthropoda > Arachnida > Araneae > Macrothelidae > Macrothele > Macrothele yani. The sequence goes on from CM077002.1 coordinate 164,233,188, forward strand.
TATTTTATTGAGTATAAGTCCCACATTTTCCTTTCATCCCGAAAAGCAAATATCAACGCACTTTAATGCAAACAATCAAGAAATTTGACTTCTTACGTAAAAGCAAAAACCACCCTTAAATACTTCGGCATTAGCTCTATGGAAGTTTCAAAGTCTGATGAGAATGTATCTGCACCGCTACATCTCAGGTGAGTAAACACAACGATGTTCGAAACTTCTACAGGAGGATTTTTTCAGAACATATGTTGTTATGTTTCTCACTTTTCTATTTAATTCAGTGGAAGGGTCTAAAGCAAGCCAAACACATTGTCTGTGATTTCAATATTAATGCGCGAGCCTCTATGGGAGTTATTCGGGGGAAAAGTTACTTCTGAGAAACTTCGATGTTTAGGTGAAGCACAATTGCTATGGTTAGTTAAGAATTATATTTTGGATTTGTTCAGATAGTTTCCTAATATCAGAAAATTTTTGAAAATAGCATAGTATAGCTGTATGGTAAACTACCGCTTTCAGAAGCAAAAAGATGCTCTAACCACTTCAGAGGAAATATGCCATTTTACGCTTTCCTCTAGTTGACCTACTTTCATTTTTGGCACGAAGACTATGCATGAAGTCGCTTAGACTTGCTACATGACGTAACTTGTGCAGCTTCTGGACAAAAAATTTCTTGAATAGGGGGAACGTATGTACAGGTGCATCTTTTAATTCATATTCATTGCACTACAAAGTCTTTCTTTCACTTCGTCAATTTGCTTTTATCGAAATCCCTCCTTTTCCTGAATTGTCGTAACTGATATCGTTCCAATCCTAATGTTGTTCGTCCCCGAAATTTGCAAAATACAAATTACATTTTTTTTAATTGACTTCTGATATAAATATTAGTGACATAATAGATTTTTTCTGAAATCACCTCATCTGTTACGAAGTGTACTCCCACATCTAAGTGCGCATGAAAGGCATTATTCATTCATCTACGAGAGACTAAATGCCGAAACAGTTTATCAGCATGTAATCTATTCGTATTTCCTGACTGGTATGGAGAGCGCAGGCCTCAATGACAATGCGTACCATGAAACTTGTCAATCGTATGTGAATCAAATGAATCAGAATTTGATAAATTGATATCTGGTTTTGTTATGTTCAGGTTTCCAAGTGAGTGGATCTCTAGGGAAAAAATACAATTGAGAAGCTTATCTTTATTAATGCCACCCTCACCTTGTTCACTAAGCCTTAGCTGTAAAGTGCCGATACATAGATCTTGACGTTTAAAAGGTGTAAAGAAAGTCCTTATTCCTGCATTTCTTATACAGTGATTAAGCATTTTTGGTTCCAAAAGTTTCATATTCTCAATGAGCTATCTTTCGAAAAAAATTCAAATCAGCCTGTCATGCTTAATTTAATAACAGTTGTAAAACAAAGGGAACAAAGGAGGAGCCAAAAATAAATGAAAAAGATAGGGAAGTCATGTGAAATACATTTGGAATGACATTCGGGAGGGGAATTAGGTATGTTTCCACAAATAAAGCATGACAACGAATGTACATTTGATGTAGAGTTTACAGTGAGCGTCCAACATTACAGTAAGAATACATGATTCACTAGTCTAATTTAAAAGTATACAGCTTTTTAGTTGAGTTGGTTTGATAACTAAAGAGTCGAAACCGACGATGAAATTAATCATTAATTTGACAAAAAGCACTATATATCCATGTGACGAAGCATCCGACAAAATTTCAAATCTTTTTCCCGTTTCCTATAGCGACACTTGAAGCGCCTTTGCGGAAGTTTTGCTTTGTGAAACAGGGAAAAAGTTATTAAACTCTTCTGCGTGTGTTCGATTAGCACGAAAAAGGTACAAAAGATATCTAAACGTTTCTAGCGTCCAGTAAGTTTTATTTAGATTCATCCGTGAAGATGTCAGTCCAGTATAAGATCTAAGTGATACTTGGAAATCGCTTAGATCTATGAGAGGCATTCAGTTTCATTGGAGTTTCTACCTGGACTGAGCGCCAATGCGTATCTTCCGGTAATCCGGCTTTTGATTGATCCAATTCAATTCATGACATCTGAAGAAGTATTACGGCGCTAGAAGGCATGTAAGGTATATATTGTCCTAGCATTCACATTACATCTATGACCAAGTGTCCAACAGTAAAATTTCAGATCTTTTTCTCGTTTCTTATGGCGACTCTATAAGCACCAATGCCGAAGTGTTGCCGTATGGAAGAGGGGAAAAAAGGTACTTTACTACTAAACTGTTTTAATCTAACTGCACGTGTTTGATTGGTGCACAAAATATGCAAATGTTTCTTATTAGTGTTCAGCAATTTTCTTTTAGATTCATCCGTGAAGATGTAAATCCAGTATAAGATCTAAGCTACAACTGAGACAGCTAACATCTTAGAGGGTCATGCATCACTGGAGGAGGTTTCCCCCTCGATTGAGCACCAAAGCGTTTCTTCCTGTAATCCTATGATTTCATTTAGACATCTGAAGAAGAATTATTGCGCTAAAAAGCATATATATATATACGGTATATGTTGGCATTGCATTAATTTGTGTTTTTCTAATTTCAAGCCTTTTACTCCTCGATTAAGGAAAATAGACTAATACATATTTTGTAGAAATTTCTTCATAATTTTGAAAATTGACTCTCCCATCCGATAAGATATTAACTAATGTAACAGCAAGAAATTTCCTTTCGGAGGGTTATCTAGCAGGGAAGGATGTTGCCTAATCCAAACATAGTCAATACTTGTGATTCATTCCCTGAAGAAAAAAGACTTAAAAAGATGTTCTGTCTTCTTAAATGTGTGGCTCAGTAGGGCCGATGTATCTGATGCCTCTGTTCTGTACGGACCATTTCAGTAGACAGGTTGTACACCATACATGAAGGAGCAACTCAAATAAGTTACTGAGTGGGCAATATCTCGGCTCTGCACTGACGATTTCTGTAGATATACTACACCCCATAAACGGAGAATGAACTTAAATGTGTGACTGAGTGGACAACGTCTCTGCTCTGTACTGACGATTTATCTGTTCTGACCATTTCAGTAGACGGGTTACACACCGTGAATGAAGAAGCATAAGTGACTGAGTTGGCGATGTGTCTGCTCTGTACTGACGAGATTTCATTAGGTATGTTACACGCCATAAGCGGAGAAGCAATTTAAATGTATGACTGAGAGGACGATGCCTCTCTTCAGTACTGCCGATTTCAGTAGATATGTTACAGGTCATAAACGAAGTAGGAGAAACTGACAGCAAATTCTCCTATATCTGAAACGTTTAGAACTTCATCTGGACTAGTTGAAATTTTCAAACCTTGAGAAACCAAAGTTTTCCCAACTTACACTGCTATATAAGATTTTTCTTTTAAAAGATTAATGCCCAAGTGAATAATAATACAAAATTATTACGCTTATCATTTTTTGAGGAGGGGGGGGGGTAGGGCGGGATAACCACCGTCAGCAACTCGATGGATCATAAGCAGTCGCCTATCCTTAATTCAGGGCCACTGATTCAAGGGAAGGGGGAAGGTCCAGTGCCATATGACAAACGTAACATCCATGTATATAGTGTGCAAGAAATATTCTCATAATACACTCACGGGCAATGAAATTTGCGCACCAAAAAGGAAGCATCGGATTGAACTGAAATTTTATGGACATAATGATACAGATGAATGATATACATGATGGCAAAAACAGAGCTACAGGACAATGTCAAAGGTAGCTGTGGTACGCAGTTCGGTCATCTTCAATAGCGCGTCGCAACACGCTGCAATACGGTCCGCCATGGAGGCGAATAGACGCCTGATGTTGTCCTGCGGCAGACTGGCCCACGCGTGTTGGACAGTGTGCTCCAAATCCCGGATAGTGCGGCATGGCAGCAGCCGGCGTTTGAACTAGTCACACACATACTCGATAGGGGACATATCCGGGGAGCAGGCAGGCCATGGAAGTGCCTGGACATGATTTAGGCAGTCCTGGGCAACCCGAGAGGTGTGCGGGCGGGCACTATCATGCTGGTACAGCGAACCTGGAATTCCGGGCAGGAATGGAAGCGCACGGTGCCGTAGGATCACATCCACATACCGCTGGCCAGTCAATGATCCACGTACCGCTACTAGAGCTGGTCGGCTATCGTAGTCAATGGCTTTCCAGACTATAATGCCTGCAATGGTGGAGGTGTGGCGCTCGATAGCGAGGTTGGGAATTGTGTCGTTGACCCTGGGAATTGTGTCGTTGAACCTGGGACCTCCCCACCCGGACACGATCATCATATGTCCCCAAAACGAAGCGGCACTCATCGCTAAACACACCACGTCGCCAGTATGTGGCGTTCCACGTCGTTAAAATAAATAGTATGTACTTACAGCCGGAGATGGGTATATTTTGCATGGCTTTATTTATTCCCGCCAAAATCTGCTCTCATTCTTTCACGCTTACATGTCTGTGCAAAACCGTCTGTCTCAAGTCCCAAACAGGACTCCCCTTTTATGACCACTGTGTATCTTTCTGTCTGTCTCTCTCTCTCTCTCTCTCTCTCTCTCTCTCTCTCTCTCTGCCGCTTGCAGGAAGATACTTGTGACGTAAGAAGTTGAATGTTAATTGTTGAGGGTCGAATTCTTACTCTCGCGGGGTTTCTCGATAAAGTGTTTGTCCTCCAGCGACAGGGAATAAAAGAGGAGGGATCCTTTTGTTCGTGGGTGGTCCACGGTCAACGAGGGAATGGCTTTCCCGAAGGACCTGTTGAGTGCCTTTTTTTTATCTTAAGGTGAATTTCTAACTGCTGTTTCCGCGCGTTGAGTGACCCAAGTCACTATTTAATTATATTTTAAATATTTCAATATAACAAAGTGCAATGACTGATTTTCATTCTGCCACTCGAGTGGAAGAGACAAAAATTTATTAAAGCTCTAGGCATAGTCACTTTGTTCCTCACGGCTTCAATTTTGCTCTAACGATGATGAACAAAAGTCATCAAAGATTTCTGTGATTTTAAGGGAATAATATCGCATTTTGTTGAGATCATGGAAAGCTCAGGTGTTATGTACGAAATAGATTCATAGATTCGGGGACAAATGCTCATGGGATGTAATTCCGACAAATTGTTTCAAATATTTGTAATCCCATATTGCTGTCAAACACCGTTTTCTTGATATGTTGGAAGCACTCTCCCGATTTTTTTAAGGAAATAATAATAAAGCCGAAATTTATCAACAATGCAGTCCTGTGTTTAGTTTCCAATTACTGTATGTTTTGGATTGTGACAAAAATCATGGGATACGTACCTAGTATCGTGTAGGACCTTCTCTAACCCGGCAGAGTGCAGCAACTCGACGTGACATCGATTTTACAAGTGGCAGGAAGACTTCTGGAGACATGTTGAACCATGCAATCTGAACAGCCGCCCACAGTTCTAGGTACAGGATCTTGGGTGCAAATGGACCTTTTCACCGCATTCCATAAATGCTCAGTTGGGTTTATGTCGGGCGAACGTGGTGGCCACACCATATGACGGAGCTGTCCAGAATGCTCCTCGAATAAGTTTTGCACAACTTGGGCCCGATGACCTGGCGCATTGTCCGCCTGGAAAATCCCGTCGCTGTTGGAGTACATGACGTCCATGAAGGGTTGCAAATGGCCACCCAGCAGTGTTCTGCAGGTGAATAGACAAAGTCGTCGCTCTTATTAGGTAGGTGGTCATAATGTATTGGCTCATCGATGTAAGTGCTGGCTACTGATCTTTCATCCGAGATGGGTCCCGGTTTGAATTCCGGTGATGCACGGATGCTGTGTTAGTCTTACGTCACTGGCTCTGGCTCTTTCCATTTCCTGGAACCAGTGGCCCTAAATTAGAGACGAGCGACTATTTATAGCTCATTGATTTGTTCACGATGGTCGTTGTATCTCAAAACAAGAAAAAAATGTATCCACTTGAGGATTTTTAGTCAGCCGCGTCACTTGCCCAATCTGTATTTGTATGTGTTTGTGAGACGAATTCCTTTGTTGATGCTATGCATAGTTTAACTAAAATGAAGGACTTCGAATGGGGAGCGACTAATTAACTTTCGAATCGTTTTCAAACAAACCCTCTACTATTCTATTGGGTTGGTGCGAATGAAATGTCCGGCGCGAACGAGCAGTGGAGACAGGCCCCCATCTCAGCGGAATGGAAACGCCCATAGGTGTTGCGGTTATTGCGTCACAGAGTTACTATAAATAGCTAGCACGTGTGTGAAGAACAAGGTTCAGGCGTGGTTTGTTTAGACGTAACGTGGCTTGCAAAGAAAACATGCAGACGCCAGATTTGAGAGTCATCTTCCTGTATGAATTTAAACTGGGCCGTTCTTCAGGAATTGCCGCTCGAAGCGTCAAGAATGCGTTTGGGGAGAATACAACCAACGAACGAGTCATTCGGCGATGGTTTGGGAAGTTTCGAAGCGGAGATCCGGACCTGCAAAACCAAGCACGTGGTCACCGCCCTGCTGCAGTTTCTGACGATGTTCTGTCACGTGTGGTTGAAGCGGACCCCGAAAAACGTGTCGTGAGATAGCGGCAGAGGTCCGTGTCTACCAAACAACAGTTGTTCGGCATCTGGCTGCATTGGGTAAGGTAAAAAAGCTGGGCATGTGACTGCCGCATGAGTTGACAACTTCCAACAAGACTAGGCGTTTGGAAGTCTGCACGTCGCTGCTGGTCAGGAATAAACAGGAACCTCTACTGCATTGAATCGTCACCCGCGACGAGGAGTGGGTCCTTCATGAAAATCAGAAACGATCTACCCAATGGTTAAGCAAGGTACAGCCTGCTGGACGGCATCCTAATCCATCCCTACACACCAAGAAGACGATGCTCCTCGTCTGGTGGTCCATAGCCAAGACAATTCAACGGAGTTTCTTGGCAAGAGGCCAAACCAGCACTGCAGATCGTTATTGCGCTGAATTACACCAGATGCAATGGAAATTGTTGCAGAAACGTCAGACTTTGGTCAACAGACAGGGTATTCTTCTGCTCCAGGACAACGACCGCCCTCATGTCGCACAAACAACGATGCTGACACTAAGTGCCTTGGGCTATGTAGCACTACCTCATCCTGCCTATTACCCGGACTTGTCTCCAACAGACTATCATTTGTTTCGTCGCCTGGGTCACTTCCTGTCCGGGAAACAGTTCACGACAGACAACGAGGTTCAACGTGCAATGGATGACTTCTTCGGATCCCAGAGCCACAAGACTTTTTTCGTTCCCGGATCATGGCCTTGCCGGATAAGTTGTCTTCTCCGTTCTCGCCATCCGCGTGTGCTAGTTCTTAGCCGGACATTTCATTCACACTAACCCAGTACTTAAAATACCTATGGCCAGGTGCGTTCATAGGTTTTTCAGGGTGGGAGGGGGAGGTAATGTCGACGAAAAATGAAAGTTTTTTTAATCCTCCAGAAGAAAATAAAAGGTAATGAAAAAAGTATTTTCTTTCCTGATGTACGTTGATCCATTTTTAATTAAATTAAGGCATTTTTCTAATGTAAGTCTGATTTCAACCAAACCCATAAAAAATGAAACACGGGGACCATGCCCCCCCCTCTCTTCACGCTAAATGCGCCCTTGCCTATTAGTGTAGATTTGTCGAATCTTTTCATCTTTTCATTGCACAGACAGTTATTTGTAGCATGGTATCCACCATTTTTCGCTGCTCTGTACTACAATATTAATTATCCTTACTTTATCATGTTCATTCTTAAGAAATTTGTTGACATGGCCATGTTACATTTCTTCAGCACCTCAGATTTGAATTTGCCCGTGCATTATTCCAAGTAGAAACTGTACGTAGAATGGGCTTCGTGGTAAAATTTATCGACAGCTAAAAACAATTTTTGAGTCGGTTTCTCAGAAGCAATTGTATAAAGCAAAATATACTTTTCATTCAATGTGATGTGAATTTACGCCCCCTAACGGCGAGACTACGTGTCGGAAAAGGAACAGTTGTCGTTCTCACAGTTCAGGCTGTCTTCTGCAAAGAGAATTTTTCAAATCGGACGAATAATTGCAGAGATATGCTGTTTACACACCGACAGACTGACAGACATAGTGATTCTATAAGTACATTTTTTTTCAAAAGACATGCTAAATATAAGTTTTTTCCGATGCAGACGTGGTACAAACGAATGGTGCCATAATTATTTTTTATTTCCGTGTTGTGGTGGCTGGTGATATTTACCTGGAATTCCACAGAGGAGATAAACGACTTTTTTACCATTAGAATAGCTCCGAAGCGCTTCTGAACTCAAATAATTACCATAAAGTGGAATATGAGAAAGCTAAACTAAAATTTCGCAAACGTTTTCGCTTGTAGTACCACCAAAAAAAATTTACTTACACTGCATTTATTATACGCACGTATACGGCATATACTACTACGTTCAAAAAGTTCCGGAACTTTTTGAATATTTGCCAAACGTCAGTGAATTACGTCATTCCCCCCTGAGCAAGCGAAAAACATGATGTGACCGACCAGCCACAACCGGTTTAATCCAGATCCAACACGTACAGCGTATGTGCGTAGTTCGTGATTACAGACATTCTAGGCTCTCCATCATGATGAAAACGATGTCAAATTTTAAACAGCATTCAAGTGTAAAATTTTGTGTTCTGCTCGGAAAATCTTTCGCTGAGACTTTTTAAGTGAAATGAGTCAAACTAGAGTTTATGAGTGGCATTGGCGTCACGGGCACTCTTTGACGCGCCTAGGAGGGTAAAAGAGATGGGCGTGGTCATATTATTCTGATACGACCGTGTACAGTTCTCCGGGAAACAGCAAAAGAATATCACTATTTTCCCTTCTATAATTGTATGGGTAAAAGACTGTTAATGGAAAAAACATAAAGTAAATGTTGCACAAAAGTAATATAACCGGCGATTCGTCGCCCGATTTTAAATACGAGTCAGTCGTCTTTTACGCGAGTAGTGCGGGTCTTTTAGGGCCTCCTACAAGACTAAGTTTATCTATACAAATAAAAGTAATGTAAATGAGATAAGTTCTCAGACCACATAAATTTTAAAACTGGTGCTGTGTATTTTTGCTTTTAAATAGTTTTTGAAGCCCATAAATAAATAATATATAAATGAATAAACAAAAACTGCTAATGAAGGATTCGTTAATGTAATATATTACCTGAAAGAAAGTAGATAAATTGGTAACAATGAAATTGTGAATTTTTTCCAACTATATTTACCCGGTGATACACAACTTTCGCAAAGAAAAGGGTGTTTCTACTTTTTGATCCTTTCTATTTGGGATTTTTCATTCCAAAACGGATTTAGCGAGAACTGCCGTTGTTCTGGAGTTCCTCGTTATAAGCGGGTTCTACTGTTCTTAAAAATGCTGTTTTCGAAAGTAAATGAAATATTAAAGCCATTTGCGCAGTGTACTCGTACCATGAAATGTCATCTTGATGTTCAAAGTTTTCAAACAATTTAGCGTACTTAGTGATTGGTTGAATATTTTAAATGGCTATTTTCGACGCTTGTGTGTCTTCTTCCTTCATGATCTAGTAATGCTGTTTGGATTGGTTGTTTCATATTTAATCCTCTTCCAGTTTTTTTATACTCGTTTTAGACTCAGCGGCATTTCTCAGTCGTTTTTCCCTGTATGTTTCATAGTCCTCTGGGATCTTTTTCCTTAACACTTTGCAAGAAATCTTATATTTCGGTTGTGAAATTGGTTTACCTTCCAGTTCTCTTCCTTTTTTAAGTACATTAAAGATCTGCGTGGAGAGTCTCCCTCTTTTGGAATGTTTGTTCTGGGTTTAGTTTAGAATTTTCCATGCACCAATACAGCTCCTGGCATTGATCAGATGAAAATTGAAGTCATTCGAAAAGGAGGACCACAAAGCTTTGGTTGAGATTCAGTCGGTACCTAAAACGAGGGAAAATACCATCGAAATGGAAGACATCGAAAACAATTCTCCTATTCAAAAAAGCCACCATAGAAGATATCAAGAACTACTGCCCTATATGTGTGCTACCACGTATGTATAAATTAATGACAAAAATTATAGCAAACAGAATTAAAACCACTCTTCAAGAAAACAACAGTAGAAAACAAGCAAGTTTCAAAAAAATATACCCCACAATAGATCACATACAAGTAGTCACCCAACATGATGTACGATGCAAAGAAAACCGGATCCCTCTCTATTTTCTTTTTATTGATTTAAAAAAAGCTTTTGACAACGCAGTCTTACACGCTCTACTGGATCAAGGCACTGATCCAGCATATATCAACCTTATCAAAGAAATTAATACTGGAAGCTGTACGTAAATAACACTATTCGAGGATCCTATAACAATCTCTATAAACCGAGGTATGCGACAAGGAGATGCTATATCACCTAACCTCTTTACATGCACTCTGGGAAGCATTTTAAGGAAAACTGACTTAAAAGGTGGCATACATATTGATGGAGAGTTACTCGAAATGCTAATGTTTGCTGATGATATAATACTTATAGCTCAGGATCCTCTACAGCTTGAAAAGAATGCTTCACAAAATAAATGACGCCTCTAACAAAATAGGTCTAGAAATCTACCCTGATATAACCAAATGGATGAGGAATAAATACTGTCCAAATGATATCAGCCAACTAAACAATCTCACCGTAGAAAATGTAGATTCCTACACATACCTTAGGCAAACAATAAATATAGATAATGGCATCTCTGAAGAAATATCTAAAAGAAAAAAAGAGCGGCATGAGCCTCCTTTAACCGTATCAAAACCACAATCACAGATCCAAAGTCAGATATCAAAATAAGAGCTGACATGTTCAAAAGCTGTATCCTAACATCTTTAACATACGGCTCTGAAACATGGAGCACCACTCAAAAAGAGGAACTTCAAACCACCCAGCATTCCATGAAAAGAAGAATCCTGTGTATAGGTAAAAAGATCAGATGACAAACAGAGCTATCGGAAATTTAACTGGAGTAAAAGTAGTAGTGAAAACGATATACGACAAACAAGGCACAATGGGCAGGCCATATTGCCAGACTCACTGACAACAGGTGGACCTATGGTGTATAACAAAGTAAATTTCTCCGTCATTTTTGTCCACACCGGGGCTCGAACCCGGGTCCCCTCATTCCGGAATAAGTCGCTCTACCAATTGAGCTACGCGGACGTTCGTAATCGCTGCTATCTGCCTTTATGTCGTGTGCGTCCTGCTGGGCAGGCACGTTACAGGTGTCACAAACTGGTATCCAAGATCAACCAAGAGAAAACCTGGTAGACATCCAATTAGATGGGAAGACCCTTTAACCAAAGCGATAGTTGTATCCATTTATTGTTTTATTGATAGAAAGCAACTGGTGAAGACTGGCTCAGGATCACCCTCGCTGGAAACTTTGCGAGCTGCACTCATGAAGAAATTCTAAATGAAAAAACAGGTCCATCTAGGAATGTATGAATTTTCGACGTCCAAACGTTATATAGTGTTAGACACTGTGGCCGTCGTTGTAAACTCGGATCTTTATTACAAAAAACAGCTGACGGACTATGAAAATAAACGGACTATGTTATTCCGTTTATTTTCCGGTGACCAGCACCATTTCTTCTCTTTTCCCCGATCATGCGAGAAAAAATAAGACTATCAAGAAAATGCATTGAATCATCCCACGAGAACAAATCTTTCACGATTTCGAGTGTGGTCGTGAACCGTAGATATCCGAAGACAGGCACAAAAACCATACAGAGAATATTTTTCTGCACGATTTCAACCCCAGTTTTGTGACCATTTCTTGCTGACAGCAGGTGTTCACGAATTCGAAGTGAACGCCGCGTGTAAAAAAAAAAATGAGCATCTGCACAAGTAGGGATGAATACCAACTCCCTGCCAATCAAAAGGGGGGACGACTGTGTCCACCGAAGACTTGCATCACAAGGCAGTTTACCTGCGTTATCAGCAAATCCTATCGCGGTAGATGCTGCTCGAGGATCTCAGATCAGGAAAATTTAACTCATAATTTTTTCTTTAAGCTTCATGAATCAAGAACAGTTTCCCACGGTTACAACATACTCCTGTTTTTACATTACCAATACTTTCGCAGGTTTTTAAACGGCGGACTGAATATAATATGCCCCCCCCCCCTCTCTCTCTCTCTCTCTCTCTCTCACACACACACACATGGAGGTGCTTACAAAACTGTGAACCCCTTTGTGATCGTGGGACGATTTAAAGAGAGCCTCGTAAACTGTCTAGAATATTTTCCCTGAAAGTGAAACGCTGTTACCACGAAACAGAAAGTTATTTTAATTAATTGCGAATTAATAGCGATGTGAACAAAGCTTGGCCGAATAACTAAGCTTGTCGCTTACAATGCAGCATTCAGACCTCTTCTCAGTTGCCTGCGAGATAAGGATCTCATTAGGCAGTTAGATGTGAGAGATAGGAGAGTGGTAAGAGGAATGTTAAAACAACAACAAAGAAAAAAAACAAGAAAAAATTCGCTTTCTGAAGTAGAGATTTCGAGGGAAAATACAATATAGGTACATATACACACCCTGGTGATCACACGATGTATTATTTCAAATCAGTGACTAAGAGTCCTTTTCAAAAGTGTTACCAGAATCTCACAATAGGGTGTACAATACGTAATTAAATGCTATTAAAACTGCAAAATGCTATTACAAAAAGCTGAGAGGTTTTTTTCGTCTGCAGGCTTTTTATATAACTTTTTCCACATTTTTATTTTTAAAACCATATTTATCGTAGTAGAGTAAACATCATAGCTATACGAAAACTTGTTGGCATCCACAGCTACACGAAAACTCGTTGCACCCACAAGCCTGTTGGCATCCACTGCATGATATAGCCCTCCCTCCCCCTACCCCCAAGTCTTTTCCAACTTCCTCGATCTTGAGCCTCAGTCTTTGCCTCAGTCCACCATTTAGCACCTCTAAATTTCTGAAGGTCATCTCTCCATATTGTTCTCGGGCGCCCCCCTCTCCCCTCGTGTCTTTCCATCTCTCGGTTGCCATTTTGTTATTAATCGTGTCCATCTTTCAGTCTTCCAACATGTCCAGCCCATCTCCACTTTGATCTTTTTATTATTTTTAAAATCTCTATTATTCCTGTTCTTTCTCTTATAACTCCATCTCTAACTCTGTCTCTTCTTGTTATTCCCAACATTCTTCTCTCTAACTTTCTTACAGATACTCTTATTTTTTCACATTGTCTTTCTGTGATACTCCACGTTTCACTTCCATAAGTAAATACGGAGTTAATACATGAATTGAAGATTTTTCTTTTTAAACGAAATGGAAGATTGCAGGTTAAAATAGTCTTAAAGTCTCCAAAAGGCTCTATTATCTTGGATAATTTTTCCGTTGATTTCTCTTTCTTGTCTTTCTTTAAAACTGATTACTTGACCTAAATAAATGTATCCATCAACTTTTTCGATTTCTTTCCCTTCATCAAAATGTTTTCTGTACCCTTTTTTTGTATTGGTCATATATTTAGTTTTTGCTGTGTTTATTGTCAGACCCTTTCTAAGACTATCCATCCATGAATCCTCTATCATATTTTGCATTTCACTATTGCTAGTTGTAATGATGACTATGCCATCAGCAAATCTTAAGTGATTTAGGTACCTTCCATTTATGTTTAATCCTTTTTCATCCCAGTTTAAAATAACTTCCAGTAGAGAGTTCAATAATTTTGGAGATAGCGGGTCTTCCTGTCTGACTCCCTCTCTCCACGTCAAAAACTCTCCAACTTTATGGTTGCTGTAGCTTTGCTATATACTTTAGTTATTATGTTGACGTATTTTCCTTCCAATGTTTGTCTCTTTATTGAAGAATTCATTTCCTTTTGATATATAGAATCAAAAGCTTTGGTATGTTCTACAAAAACTAAGTGAACTTCTTTCTGATATTCATTTGTTTTTTCTACTAATTGGTTGATTGTATGTAGATGGTCTATGGTACAGTAACCAGACCTAAAACCTGCTTGCTCTACCGATTGATCATCTTCTAATTATGAAGCTCATCTTTTTAATTTTATTTTTGTGGAAAAGTTTATATACGTGTAACAAAATGCTTATATAATGCATTCTGGCAGTTCCAAACACAGATTTAATATGGAAATAAAAATAAATAACGAGCTAAATAATAATAAACAACATTACCTACAAGCAGTAGTTACCCTGCAAAACAAACGCGAGAAAAGCACTGAAATCAAAGGGAAAAGAAATTTATGGAAAACTTGTAAGACTCCGTGTAACCAAATTGTGCAGTGGTAACCAGCGACAGTGTGCTCTGTGGGTTTTCCAGTATTTTTCAAATAGTGCTTCGAGAGGCAATTTTGTTTTTTTGGTGGGTGGGCCGCAAAAATGTTTTTAAATATGAAAATTTCGTAATTATTTAATGTAGTTCTGGCTGTCAGTTTCACAAATGCATCGAACTCTTTCTACGGAAGCTTTGTAAGTACCGCTTCCTTTTTAACATCTTCCTACTTCGATGGTATGAATCAAAATCAAATTTCGAAAAAATTTGCAACTGTCGAACTCTCTGCGCCTGAAAATCACTCACAGCGACATACTCCGGTAGCACATTACATCGATTCGACGTCGAATTTTTGATCGATATTTGGTCGATATGAAACGTTGAATATAGATATCTATATTCACTTTTTGTTACGCCGTTTCGACGTCGAATTTTAAACCTATTAAGTCAATATCAAGTCCCACACTAGACGAATACTCGACCTTTCGAGAAAAACATATACATCATTGCTACGTAGTGTAGACATCAATTTTACGTTGATATTACGCAGTTTAGTCATTGATTCTAGTACTGTTTTAATGTCGAATCTACGTTTACTCAACAATTTAGATGTTGAAACATGAAATTCTAAACTTTTAAGCGTGGCATAAAACGTAGAATGTGTTCGTATTTGTAGTACGATTCTACGACGCTGTGTACGATTAAAAGTTCATATAATTTTTTTATTGTTTCAACATCCAAGTCTTTTCGGACGCATTCGAAAAGACACAATGTCAGCATCGCGCTAGGCTTATCCCTAATTGGTATATGCGTACGTACATATTATATATCTTAAAAAGTAATTCTACTTAAAGGAACGAGACTCAACTTCTTATAAACATACTTAGGCAAAAGAAAAAAAAACTTTTAACCTGCCCGCGAAAAAGGAAACATGTAGGAATCTCGTCTTACGTCAGATATGATACAACCGACCAACACCCGAGCATCCAAAAAGTCTTTTTGGCGCAATGGTCGCAAAGGCTGATGCGCGCGGTGCTTACAGATTGCATTAAAAGCATACGATTATTCGACCTGATGGAACTAAAGGGATAAACTGCGTAAAACCGTCTACATGCATACTGAAATTCAACGTAATGGTTTTTCTTGACGTTCCGTCTCATCGATTTTACGTCGAAAACTATGCCTCAACGTAATATCGACCTGGTAACCAAAAGTCGACGTCGATTCGACGTTACTGTGCTACCGGTGATAACAAGCGCACCTTTCACATTCGCCTTATTATGAGAAATAGATCAGTTTTTTATAAAATTCTATGCAATAATACATTATATTCAATTACAGGGGCGTATTTAGAGGGGAAGCCGGGGGGGTCTGCCAAGTGTGTCATTTTTTTACGTTTTTGGTTAAAATGAGACTTGCATTAAAAAGTGCCATTATTTAATAAAAATGCATCAACTTACATTAGAAAAAAATGCCTTAATATTTTCTACTATTTTTTATTAACTTCAATTTTGTTCAAGTGTATTTCAAAAACCTTCATTTTTCGTTGCCCCCTCCAAAAAAAATTCTATATACGCGCCTGTTCAATTATATTCAATTATATTGTATAATTATATTCAATTATAAATTAGTAATAACAACAATAATCAATAACAATAGTATTCAATCTCCTTAATATTAAATTCATCCATATTTGCTAATATGGATGAATTTAATATTAAGGAAATTGAAAAGGCGTCGAGGCTAAGAAATACGTTCTTATTGAAAACAAAAAGAGGAAGAGTGAATTGTGGAAATTGTTTCGTCTCATTAAGAAACCAGAATATGTTTCACAGCAACACCAATTTTCACAAGCTTGTGACAAGTTGAAAGTTTCCAAAATGTGAATGTCGATTTCATGAGTGTTCCTTCCTTCTGATGGGCAATGATGAAATCAACATCCACATTTTGGAAACTTTCAACTCATCGGAAGCTTATGAAAATTGGTGTTGCTGTGAAACATATTTTGTTGTTATCAAGGAAACAGCAAAAACTGAAATTAAACATACAACAATTACTTATTCAAACATTTTGACTGTAGCCCCATAAAAATTCATTTTGACTGTAGCACATCAGCGTTGACATATCACTGCGGAGGGCCTCTTTGACTCTCGCACATGTGCTTGAAAGCATGTGTAAAACGCTTAGGTTATGTGAAGAACGACAATTTCGTCATTTTCTGTAAGTAAGTGAGTAAATTACGCGTTTCCGTAATACATTTATAAGATTTCTATATAACCCACGACCATACTACGATACTTCGGATAGACCTTTTGAACGTCTTGTGTGCATGTATATACACTGAAGAGCAATTGAATTAAAGACTGCTGGTATGCAAATCTGGCGCTGTGGGCGGCTCTGTGAACGGAAACGACATAACGTATGCAGCGATCCGACAATATAAGGAGTGATGCGACGAAAATCAGTAAGAGTCGGACGCAGACGACTTACTGATTTATGGGTAAGACGAAGGATCTAAGCGCATTTGATCGTGGGAAATTTGTCGGGGCCTGGCGAATGAGTCACTCCATCTCGGAAGTCGTGCAGGCACTGGGATTTTCACGAGCCACTGTGACACGGGTGCACCGTGAATACATCGAATCCGGTAAAACTATCCCCGCAAGGGCCAACTGCCGTGGACAACAGCGTGTGGATGAGCGGGGTCATCGTCGGCAAGTTCGCATTGTAACAGCGGATAAACGGGCCACACTGCAAGAAATCACTCGGCAATTCAACGCTGGTGCGCAAAAACGTGTAAGCAGCCACACCATCCAGAACCATCTCCTCGCTATGGGGTGCAGAAGCCATCGTCCCTCGAGGGTACCGCTGCTGACCGCACATCACAGGGTGCAAAGATTGCGTGGGCGCGGGAACATCGACACTGGACCCTCGACATATGGAAAAATGTTGCCTGGACTGATGAGGCGAGATTCACTTTGGTACATGCGGATGGCAGGATACGAGTACGGCGCAAACCACATAAAGCGATGGATCCTTCTCGCCAGCAGGGTGCTTTTCAAGCTGGTGGGGGTGGCATTATCGTCTAGGGACTGTTTACGTGGACTAAAATGGGACCCCTGGTACGTGTGACATCGTCCCTCACAGGTCAACGTTACCGGGATATCCTGAACGACCATTTGCTCCCGTTTGTGCGTCTTCAACATCACACTGGGGACCTCATCCTGCAACAAGACAATGCACCGTGCCATCGCTCCCGAATTGTATCCGAATGGTTGGATGAACCTCCACCGACGTGACCTTGCTTCCTTGGCCAGCTAAGTCTCCTGTCCTGAATCCCATCGAGCACATCTGGGATGCCATCCTGAAAGATGTTCGAGGCTCTTACCCCCTCCATCAAATCTTCGTGAACTGTGGGAGCTTGTTCAGGGATCGTGGATCCGTATGGCTTCCCAACGCTTCCGGTGTCTTGTCGAGTCCATGCCGAGACGGTGCTATACGTTACTAGACAGGTATCTCTAATTCAATTGCTCTTCAGTATATATATATACACTATATTGGGATGTAAGGTCAAGTGATGCGTAACATCACAGCCTCTCCTTGACAAATGTCAACCCCGCCTTCTCGTGGTGCATCCTGTTCCCACTAAAGGGGCTCTGACGACCGCCCATAGCGGTATAACTATACCATCGGGATTAGAGGAAATTCTATCCCACACTCACCAACCCGCTTGGCCAGCGTGGTGAGTTATGGCCAAACCCCTCCAAAATGATTCCACAACTTAAATCTTGGCCCTCAGTCTCCGGCAGCTGGAATGTACCTGGCCAAGGCAGCGGCCAGTGCGACATGAAGGCAGAGGGTGCTAAGAATCCCCGGAGGACCGGACTAGGCTGCCATCTGATGCTGACCTTGGCTACTTACAATGGACGCTCCCTATCTTCTGATTCAAGGCTTCTTGAATTGGAAGAGGAATTACAAAGGATCAAGTGGGACATCGTGGGGCTAAGTGAGGTAAGGAGAAAAGGAGAAGATCTCATCGAACTGAAAAGTGGACATCTCTTCTACTATCGTGGGACAGATACTGGCAGAACTAGTGGTGTTGGATTTATAATAAACAAGAAACTGAAGGATAAAGTTGCAGAAGTTGAAAGTTCCTCTGACAGAGCTGCACGACTTGTTATCCAACTCTCGAAAAGATACCAGGCTCAGATTATTCAAACTTATGCACCCACCACAAGTCATCCTGAAGAAGAAATTGAAGAATTTTATGACGAAATTTGTCATCTAAATAATAAAGGTAAGCAGCACTTGAAAATAATTATGGGAGATTTCAATGCAAAAATAGGGCAACGGCAACAGAATGAAACTTCAGTAGGTAAATTCGGTCACGGCAACAGAAACCAGCGTGGAAATACTCTCGTTGAGTTTGCAGAGGCAGAAGGGTTTTTCATCTTGAACTCCTTCTTCAAGAAAAAGCCACACAGGAAATGGACATGGAGACATCCAAATGGGACGACAAATGAAATTGATTTTATTATGTGTAACAAAAAATTCGTCATAGAAGACTGCAGTGTGCTAAACAAGTTCAACACAGGTAGTGACCATAGATTGGTGAGATGTAAGATGCACCTCAACGCTAAACTTGAACGTGGCAAGCTCATAAGACAAACAAAATCTATTGACATAACCAACCTCAAAAAACACCATAATACCTTCAAGTTAGAACTGAAGAACAGGTTCTCTGCTTTAGAAGGCCTAACATCGGAAGAAGTGGACATCTCTGAAGTTAACAGAAAAGTAACCAAAGCTCTTATGGAAACAGCAACAAAATTAGCTGGGTCTAAGAACAAGTTGCATGTGAACAAATTATCAGGAAAAACCAAAATGTTGATGCAAAAAGAAGAGAGATGAGGACAACTAAAGAAGATGTGACTTCCAAAGTGGAATATATAGAGCTATGCAAGACAGTAAGAAAAAGTATCACTGAAGACGTAAGGAAATTCAACTGTGAACTAGTGAGGAAAGCAATTGAAAACAACCAAAGCCTAAAGATAGCAAAGGGACATCTCAGTAAGGGAAGAAAACAGATTATGGCACTGAGAAAAGAAGATGGTTCTGTAACAAGAAATAGAGGCAGAAATTTTGACAAGAGTGAAAGATTTCTACTCCAAATTATATGAAAGGGATGATATATGCACTCCAGACATCATGAAAGATACCAGTACCAGAGTTCCTCCAGTCCTTCCAGCAGAAGTTGCACATGCAATCAAGAACATGAAGCGAGGAAAAGCTCCAGGAGAAGATGGAATTACTGTAGACATCATACAAGAAGCAAGTGGAGAAATCGAAACAGTACTCGCCCAAATTTTCACTCGATGCCTTAATGAAGGAAAGATTCCTGAGGATTGGAACACCGCTACAATGATCCTGCTACATAAGAAAGGTGACATTGAGGATCTCGGAAACTACAGACCTATCAGCCTCCTATCAGTAGTTTATAAAATCTTCACTAAAGTTCTTTCACACCGCTTGAAGGTAACACTGGACATGGCTCAACCGAGAGAACAAGTTGGATTCAGGAGTGGCTACAGCACAATAGATCATATCCACGTGCTGAGAGAACTAATTGAAAGAGCGAGGGAATATGAACTTCCATTGTGCATGGCTTTTATCGATTATGAAAAAGCCTTTGATTCGGTGAAACCATCAGCAGTTACAATGGCTCTGAAAACCTGCGGTATTGAAGATGCATACATTAATATTATTAATAACATCTATGAAAATGCAAGTGCAAAGATTAGGCTGTTTGAAAATACAACACACGTAAAAATTGGAAAGGGAGTGAGACAAGGTGACACCATATCTCCGAAGCTCTTTAATGCCACATTGGAGAGTGTTTTTCAGTCGCTGAGCTGGGAAAACAAAGGGATAAAGATTAATGGAGATTATCTAACCCACTTTCGTTTTGCTGATGACGTAGTCATTTTTGCAACTACCCCATCAGAGCTGCAGAGTATGATCCAGGAACTTGCTGACAAGAGTAAAGAAGTGGGATTAAAAATGAACTTTCAGAAGACAAAAGTGATGTTCAATGCTTTTACAAGAAATGAAGATTTATCGATCGATGGAGAAAAGCTGGAGATAACAGACACGTACGTTTATCTTGGACAGCAGATATCAAGTGAGGGTCACATTGATGAAGAAATTAATCGGCGTACAAAACTTGCCTGGAGAGCTTTTGGAAGAAACAGCATAATTTTCAAGAGCAATATGCCATTATGTCTTAAAAGAAAAGTGTTTGATCAATGCATCCTTCCAGTGCTTACGTATGGTGCAGAGACGTGGACCTTAACTAAAAGAGACATACAAAGGCTGCAGACAACTCAAAGTAGCATGGAGAGGTGCATGCTTGGTGTAACCAGGAGAGATAAGAAGAGGAACTCGTGGATACGAAAAATGACTAGAGTGGAAGACATCATGATCAGAGTTAAATCTCTGAAATGGCAATGGGCTGGACATACTGCCAGAAGGACAGATCATCGATGGACAGCCGAAATTTTAGATTGGATTCCAAGGGACAGGAAAAGACCCAGAAGAAGACCACATGGGAGATGGGTGGATGAAATTCGAAAGTATGCAGGGGTGACATGGAGGAGACTGGCACAAGACAGACCGTTGTGGAGGAAACTTGGGGAGACCTTCGTCCAGCAGTGGATTGATAATGGTTGACAATGATGATGATGATGATACACTATATTAACAAATGTCATCGGACACCCATAAGAGAAACACAACATAGCATTTATTGACATACGGTCCACCTTTGGCCTTAATGCATGCACTGACCCTTCGAGACAAGCTTCCGACAAGGTTTTGGAACACAGCGTTAGGTATGCGCTTCCATTCAGTACATAATGCTGCCGCTAACTGTTGCTTAGTGATAGGCCTTGGTTCCGAACTTCTTATGTGGCACTCTAATTCATCCCATGGGTGCTCTATGGGATTAAGATCAGGGCTCTGTGCTGGCCAGTCCACACACGATACAGAATTATTGTCAAACCACGCCGTAACAGTCCTTGCTTTATGGCTCGGTGCATTATGCTGCTGGTACCAACTAAGCTCGGTTCCATAATATTCCCACAGAGTTGGTAGGACATAATTGTCCAGAATATCGAGGAAGACGTGCTGGTTAACAGGTTTTGTCCACGATAACCAATGGGCCGGGACCATACCACGAAAAACACTCCCACACGAGTACACTGTCAGCTCCAAACTTGACCGAAGGAACAGTACACTGTGGTAAATAGCGTTCCCCCGGCTGCCGTCATGCCCACACCCGGCTATCAGACTGATGGATCGTGTATCTGGATTCATCAGTACATAGGACCCGTTTCCATTGACCTACGGTTAGGAAAATGTTCTTTACACCATGCTATACGACGAGTACTATTCCGAGTGGAAATAAAATTCTTATCAGCAGCCGTACGAACACGGTAACCCATGAAATAAAGTTCTCTGCGAATGGTATGTGTACATACCGAGGTTCCAACATTTTTACTCACCTGTACACTGAGGTCTTGTGCAGTAGTACTCCGTCGATTAGCTCTAACGACTCGCCTGGGGCTTCGACGTCCTCTATCACTGGTTTTCATTGGTCTACCGGTACATTTTACTGCTTCAGGCACGCCATGTGTCTTCCACTTATTCAGTACATGCAAAACAGTTGACTTATGTATGTTTAAACTCCTCTCGGTTTCTCTTATAGACAGCCCACTAATATAACACCCAACAATCTTCCCTTTCTCAAAGTCAGTTCTCTCCCGCCCCGACATTTTCACTCAACCTCACAGTGCGATATGATCTTGTTCAGCTGCAGGCTTGTTTTTATACCGTTTGCAGCTGTACTGCGCATCTTAACAACGCAGCGGACCCGTTCATTATATATACACTATTTACCAACAAGTAATTGGACACCCCTGCAATCGACGATATCTGTGGTCCTCGTGCACGTCACGGCCGCCGCCGTTAAATATCGTGTGGGAAACAACAGCGCAACCAGTCGCTTGCAAGATGCCACGCAGTTCGGAGCTCTCTGTTTTCGAGAAAGGTGTAATCGTCGGGTATCACAGAAATGGCCGATCCATACGTGACATATCCAGCGAGTTGAAGTACCCAAAATCGACAGTGGCCTATGTAATTGGCAACTGGAAGATAAGAGAAGACTGTCGGAATATGCCCCGACCCGGCAGACCCACAAAACTGGGAGTTAGAGACTAACGGGTGCTGTCCAGAGAAATTCGGAAGAACAGCACCAAATCGACGGGCCACATCCGCAAGGAGTTTCAACAGGCATCCGGGAGTGTTCTTTTGATGAATACCATCCGTAAGGAATCCCATCTGCTCGGTTATCATGGACGTGCTGCCGCCCACAAGCCTTTGATCACCAAGTCCAATAGCGCTGCTCGGCTAACGTGGTGCAAAGAACGTCGACAGTGGACCGTTGAACAGTGGAAACAGGTTCTCTGGAGCGACGAATCAAGGTTCACCCTCTACCGTTAGGATGGCAGGGTCTGGGTTTGGCGTCTGCCTAGAGAACGCCTCCTGCCGGAATGTATTGTGCCAACTGTGAAGTTCGGCGGCGGTGGAATTATGCCATGGGGTTCTTTCTCCTGGTATTGCACGGGACCCTTGGTCACAATTCATGGTTGACTCAACGCCGAGACCTACTGCACCATTTTGGATAACCAAGGCTCTTCCTACGTTGTGGCAGTTTTACGGGGTGGACCCATGTTACTTTCAGAATGACAACGCCACCTGTCATGTTGCGAGGTCCACCATGGCTTGGTATGGTGACAATGGGGTTAATCGAATGGACTGGCCTACGCACAGCCCGGACCTTAACCTTATCGAGCACCTCTGGGACGAGTTGGAGCGTCGACTTAATGGGTGCCCCCACCGTCCTAAATCGGTGAAGGAACTGACCTGCCTTCTCCAAGCCGAGTGGAAGAAAATACCGCTAGCCGTCGTACAACGTCTGGTTGAGAGTATGCCCCGGAGGGTCGCAGCTGTAATCGCCGCTCGTGGAGGCTTCACCAACTATTGAAGGTGAATAAACTTCGTTTTCCTTTGCTATCACAGGTGTCCAATTACTTGTTGGTAGATAGTGTATATATATCCGGATCCGTTCATATATATATATACAGCCCCGAACCGTGAAGTGGGTTTTCAAACGTAAAACAAAACAAACAAAAAAAAAGAAAAAAAATCAAGGAAATTCCTTTTTTTTTTTTCAACCCTGTTTTTCATTTCTTTTCTTGTTTTTCGGATTTTTTTAAAGGTTTCGTTATGCTTCCAGCGTGAGTTATTCTCTGCTTTCTAACGTCGTCCGATTCAAATCAGAAGCCAAATAAGCTTTTGATTTCAATCAGAAACAAAAAATAAATTAAGATGCGTATAACAAATGGAAACAATCGGTGATTTTAATTCATTTGAGATGTACAATTCAGAGATCGACAAAGCGGTAAAAGACTGCCTTCGCGAGACGCCTTTCACCAAAGCGCATGCGCCACCGGCTGTCGACACGATTGTTGCCAGCAAATCAACTGCATCGTAGCGACGTTTTTCAGGGGTTTAATTATTGCGAGACAAATGAGGTGCACTCATTGTAGTTCTGGTGGCTTTGCAAAACATTGGCACCCACAGGGTGTTGGAGGGATCGCGAAGGAGTGCAATTCACATACGACATCTGCCACGCATTCCGTTCCGGCGATTTTAATTACGTTTCTGTCGAACGGAAAAATCTGTTTCAGCAGCTTTTGAACAAATTCTATGTGAATGGAATGCTACATTTCGTACGCTTTCGGAATAGTTTCTTATGAACGTAATATTGAATTTCAGGTGATTAGAACAGGACCAGATTTAAGGCACCAAATGTTTGTGTTTTTCTTTTGTTTTGTTTTTCTTATAGAGAAATTTCAGTGACCAATCAGCAGATAAGTCAAAGTGTCGTATAAGTCGAGGACCGGATTTCTGAAGAAACAGTCCCGTTTTATACGCCGAAAATATGTTTGATCCGCAGTCATAGCTTCGCTTTTAAAACACCGATTATAGCAATTTCAATTTGGGGGGGGGTCGGTAACAACTATCATGAGCAATTTGATGGGCTGCAAGCAGTCACTCGTCCCTAATTTTGGGCCACTGTTTCTACGAGAGAGCCAGTGCCGTAAGACAAACACAACATCTATACTTCACCGGGATTTGAACCCGGACCCATCACGGGGGATGGTCAGAAGCCATAGCTTAGACCAGGGAGTAACCGGGGCGGCTTTTCTGCATGAGATAGCAGTCACTACACCGTAAAAAAAATTCTGAAATTAACGGGAAACATTCCGTCATTTCTTTCGTGAATTAACGGAGCATATTTCTGATGCAACCTTTTCCGTGAAATAACGGAAGGAAACCTGAATTTCACGGAATTTCCGTTCTACGGGAAAATTTTGAATTTTCAGAAACCTTTCCGCAGTTTCTTTCTTATATTGACCGTAAATTACCGTTTTAGAGATGTGTTAACGGAAAATGCTCAATTTTCAGAAACCTTTCCGCAGTTCCTTTCTTATATTGACCGTAAATTACCGTTCTACAGATGTGTTAACGGAAAATTCTGAATTCTCAGAAACCTTTCCGCAGTTTCTTTCTTATATTGACCGTAAATTACCGTTCTAGAGATGTGTTAACGGAAAATTCTGAATTTTCAGAAACCTTTCCGCAGTTCCTTTCGTATATTAACGGGAAATCTCCGTTCTCACTTTTTCCGTATCCATATGGCGAGAAATTACCGGCAATAGGAGCAACTCCTGAGAATACTTAAGTTTTTATTAACTTTTAAAATTCAATCGTCTGTTTAATTTTGAAGTTTCGTGGCGAGATCTGTTATTGTGGATAGCGTATCGCATGGATTATGTTTTTTGGGGCATATGATATTTCTTCTCCTTTCTCATATTTGCTGCACCTGCTAGTTAGTATATATTATGTTACTGTAAGAAACTGGGTATCTTATTGTACATTGTACAGATGATTATACGATATCTGTGTATCAGTCTTTGGACAACTTAAGACAAGAGTTATAGTAGCTATCAAGAGTAAATTTCATATTTAGTTGTGTGTGTGGAATAATACTACAAAAAAAATGTACATTTCACCTTTTTTAAAGATAACTGAAAGTCATTGTCAGTCTAAAAAATCAACTTGCAAAGTATTTTATTGCTTCGAAAAATCACGATGAAAAATGCTTAATTTGTGAAAAGTCCTCCTGCAGAAAAAATTAATTATTACAAACCTATTCAGAACAATAATAAGCTCCAACAAAAAGCAGAATGACTAAATCACTCGCATTAACGGCAAAAAACAAAATGTTTCCCGTCGCCGAATTCTTTAACGATGTGGGCGAAGCCGATTCACGAGCGTTTGTAGCTCCGTGGTTAAAGGTGCGAGTTCCCTGTGGGGTCGGCTCTAACGTCGGAGGTGCGATCCTGACTCAGCCGAAAGATTATCTGGGTAAGGGCTGATAAGTGTAGGGTCGATTTTGCGGAATTTCAGTTTAAATACGGAAAAACCTGAAATGGACTTTCTGAAATGAACGGAATTCCTGTCAACAGAGAATCTGTGAAAATACGAAACGGGCACTTTTAAAAACGGAAATTTCTGAAAAAGGCGGTTACCTACCGGCAACTTTGCTGCATGTTATTTTCAGAAATTTTCCGTGAATTCACGCCACTTAGTTTTTACGGTGTATGACACAAACTTATTTACATTTTCTGCCTCTGATTCACAGTTTTTCTACTAGGGTGCTTGAGTGCTTGCTTCTATTTGCAGACGTATTACCTTTCTGAAAGTACGCCGGATTTTTTTTTCTTTGGGTAGACTTTTTTGGAAATAGCATTTTCCGCGAATTTTATACTATACGATTGTTTATGCTCTTGGTAAGTCTTCAAATGGATATCTCTATTTGAAACCGCGTCTGATAGACCGATTCTATAAATTTCTT
This sequence comes from Macrothele yani, assembly GCA_039090855.1. Lineage (NCBI taxonomy): Eukaryota > Metazoa > Arthropoda > Arachnida > Araneae > Macrothelidae > Macrothele > Macrothele yani. Next base: position 164,259,517 of record CM077002.1, read on the forward strand.
TTTGCATTCGAAATGAATTTTCTCTGACGAATACTTTGTTAGTTACGAGGCATGTTGAATAAGTAATGCTTCCGTCCGCGTGTTTCGCGCATGACTTGTTGCCTAGCAACCAGTCAGACAGCAAACGATTCGTTGTGCCATTAGCTTCATTTTACTGCGTAATAGAACTCCGTATATCTATTTGTTCGTATTTAATTGTGTTTAAAATGGGTGATTCGTTATCAACTGTGTCAATGTCTGTCAAACAACAAGCAGTTGTAGAGTTCTTAACTTACGAAAATGTACCTTTCAAATAAATGCACGCTAGATTAGTGGCAGTTTATGGTTCTGGAGATTTGGACCTAAGCAGTGTACTTTGTTGGGTAAGAAAATCAAATCAAAGGACAGTGGAGGAATTTTGGCCGTAAAGGATCAACCGTGGAGTAGGAGGCCCGTAATCGCAACTTGCGATTTGAACAGGCAAAAAGTTGATGAGCTCATCAGGGGAAATCGAAGAATAACTTTGAGAATCATACCACGTAGGCTGAATATTAGTTTAATTAGTGTCAATGACATTCAATAAGTAGGAAATGTACACCAATTATATTCAAAGTAGTATAACTATACTAAAAAAAAACAATTTATCGGTTGCTGTGTGTTTCTAGAATGTGGTTAAGAGCGATGTATTTATTTATATAACTATACTAAAAATCCGAAAATTCTCGGCGTATAATACAAATAAAACTTTCCAAGCTTTCGCACATCAACCAAATGGCTTTTTGTACAACTATACTAAAGTATAAACTATACTAAACATAAATAAATAGTATAACTATACTAACAATCCGAAACTTCTTGGCGTAGAATACAAATAAAACTTTCCAAGCTTTCGCACATCAACCAGGTAGCTTTTTCTTTCGCACATCAACCAGATAGCTTTTTCTTTCGCACATCAACCAGATGGCTTTTTCAAAGAAAAAGCTATCTGGTTGATGTGCGTAAGCTTGGAAAGTTTTATTTGTATTCTACGCCAAGAAGTTTCGGATTTTTAGTATAGTTATACTATTTTGCCAATGACATTGTTAACGTTTTGGGATACAACAAAGTGTGTGCTCCTTGGATACCGGGTCACCTAACGACTGGAATGAAGAAATCAAGACTTGAAACGTGCCGAAGGTGAAACGTGCTCAAGACTTGAAACGTGCTTGCTATGAAAAATATGGAAGTGATTTTCCCCAAAGCATTGTGACTGGTGATGAGAGTTGACTTCCCCATTATGACACAAATAAAAAATCAATTGCTTTAATATCGACATCTATCTTCTCGAATGAAAAAATTCAAAACTCAAATTTCTGCCGGTAAGCGCATGCTCACCAGAGCTGAGTTCGGGCTCACTTTTCGGAGCCCGACACCGTCCGAGCCCGTGGTATGTCAGCCGAGTCCGAATTTTATATTGCAAGACAGAGCCCGGGCCCGAACAAGACCGAAAACTGGCTAACCTGTTCAACCATTAATAAAAATAACCATCTCCTTTTCCACACTTCCACTCTTTCCTCCTCCTGAAATTAGCCAATATATTCCTCAAATGGGGAATGAGGAAGGGACCTTCATCTATTTTTATAGTGTAACAGTAGGATTTTCTATGACCTTTCGTTTCCAACTGAAGTGTTTCGGTCGGCGGGGCATCCAAAATGATCTAGTGGCGCAGTGGTCCATGCGATGGCTTCTGATCATTCGTCCGAGGTGGGTCCGGGTTAGAGTCCCGGTGAGGCATGGATGTTGTGTTTGTCTTGCGGCACTGGCTCTCTCCCTTCCCTGGAACCAGTGGCCCTAAATTAGGAACGGGCGACTGCTTATAGCCCATTGAGTTGCTCACGGTGGTCGTTAAAACTCCAAATAAAAACAAATAAAATAATAATGCGCTGCATATGTACGTTCCAACATAGAATTAGCAGCGAGCTACTGCGTGGTGATAGGGGATAAATTATCGTCGGCAAACTATCAACTATCCAATATCTATAGTACTTCAAAAAGCTTTTCCTTTTCTGCAGAAACAGACTAATGCGCGGCCTATGGCAGTTTCTACCCAAGCCCTGAATAAATAGCTATCTCAAATGCCCGCTACCCAACCAGAACCAGTTCCCGAAGAATTCCCTTTACCAACCATAAAGTGTCCAAGAGTATTTTAGGTATAGTTATTTTTTCAAGTTACGCTTAGATTTTGATCTAGGAGGCGTAAAAGTAAACTGCGTTTTCTTCCATATTTCTGCTTCTGATACTCCGATTTGAAAAATTCTTTCTGCACCGGATACAGCTCCTGATACGAAATCGTTCACATATAATTTCTAATTTTTGGTAAAAATTGCTTGCCCACCAGGAGGCGCAAGTCTTAATTTCCGCTCCCGATATTTTTGAAGCAAAATCTGAGCTTCAAGAATCTCGATTGAAAAAATTCGTTTGTGGACCCATACTAATCACGTCGATAAACCTTTCAGGAATATTTTCTTCTTAAAATAATGCATGGTTTCTCCGTCAGGGGGCGTAGATGTATATCTTATTTTTGTCAATATCTCCTCTACTTCTACGAGTCCGATTTGAAAAATTCCTACTTTGTTGAATAGCATTTCCGGTGCGAAATGTTTTTCACGTATTTTAAAAATTTTCAAGTAACTCATAGACTTTCCACTAGGGGGCGTATTGGTAAATCGCGTTTCCCTCGATATCTGCTTTTAAAACTCCGACTTGGAAAATTCTTTTTTCAATCGCATACAGCTCCTAATGGGAAATCTTTTGCATATAATTTCTAATTTTTCGTAAAAATGGTTTAGCCACCAGGGGGCGTAAGTCTTAATTTCCGCTTCTGGTGCATTTGCAGCAAAATCTGAGCTCCTGAAAACTCCACCGAAAAAATTCTTTGCTGGATCGATACCGCTCACACCGAAAAACCTTTTGAGAAATAATGCATATTTCCCGCCAGGAGGCGTAGATGTATATCTTATATTTGTCGATATCTCTGCTTCTAAGAGTACGATTTGATACATTGTTTCTTTGTTGGAGAGCTTTTCCGCTGAGAAATGTGCCTCATATAATTTAAAAAATTTCTTAACGCACAAGTTTGCCACCAGGTGGCGTAAGTTCACGATTCCGTTTACAGCAATATATGCGGGATTAAAAACCCGATTGAAAAACTTCTTTCTTCGGTTAGATACTACTGTTTTCCATACCGGTTCCATTGACTTTGATAGCTTTGGTAAATTTAATTCGCGTCAGAACGGATTCAAAAGACGTGCTCATTATACTCGAAAATTGGGTGTCATCCTTCTTGTTTTTGTTTTGTTTCAGTTTGATACCTTGCCACTGGGCTTGTATATAAATATGGAGGCATTACTTTCTGAACACCGTCTGTATAATAAACGGAAAGTTATAAATCACATACCAACAAATTTCCTACAATTACTATTTTTCCCGTTATCAAACGTCCTCCAGAGTCTTGCTCATTACCACCTGATAAGTAAGCGTCGTTTCTCTCGTTTTTCTGGAGAAAAAACGTATCGTTTATTTTTATTTATTTTTTGTGTGTGTGTGTAATTTTCAAAATGAAAAAAAAATTCTCTATCAATGAAAAAATCTTTGTTAACTTGGAATATTTAGGAAAGTGCTTCTCGGAATATTCTAAACTTCATTCCGTCTGGCGAAGCTGCCATGCTCCTTGTATTCAAGATTATTCTGACATTACTCTTGTTAATTTCTCTTGTCGGCACAAAGCTAATGAAAATTTCCTGGAAATAAAAATAAAAAAATTAACTCAACAATTATTTCCAAATCAAACTGCTACGGCGTGGTGTTGCACAACGTTTCTTGTTTAGAGTGCATACGTCAATGACAAAGCATCGTGTTATTTTTATTCCTTTTACAGGACATAACTCTTGTTTATGGACGTTATGCTAATGAACGCTGTCTGTTTGTTTGTCTTTGCGTTTCCTTTTGTGTGTCAGTCATTAAAGGTTCCCTTCTTCGAATGAATGAAGATGGCGTTTCTTTGTTTTGGGGCTTCCTGTTAAGGGAAGGAAAACCTCAACTCTGAAAAACGTAGTTGTAAGACTTCAACCCTGTCAACACTGGCAGCAGTGAAAACGAATTTAACTCCGAGACGGTGCATTATCATCAAAGTTGATAGAGGGTAATAAAGCAACAAAATTTGTGTGACAGAAACTGCTTGGTTTTATTACTCTTGGGTGTGAAGTCTAGACTAAGAGTCGCTTGTCCCCCGCGCGCACACACACACACACAAACTGATTACTCTACTTCAAATAAATCTACACCATCAGCATGCTCATCTCTCTTCTTCACCCTCTTTCAAGGTTTTTCTTGTGCTATACAAGGTGTACGTAAAGTCACTGTTCAGCTGCAAAATACCAGGTGCGCCAGTAACAGGCAAATACACTATATTGAAAAAAGTCACGGGACACCTAGAAGAGAAACACAGCATATCATTTATCGACATACATTAGTACGGTGTCGGTCCACCTTTGGCCTTAATGCAAGCACTGAAATTCGAGACAAGCTTTCGACAAGGTTTTGGAACACAGCGATAGGTATGCGCTTCCATTCAGTACATAATGCTGCCGCTTACTGTTGCTTAGTAGTAGGCCTTGGTTCCAAACTCCTTATGGGGCGCTCTAATTCAACCCATAGGTGCTCTATGGGATTAAGATCAGGGCTCTGTGCTGGCGAGTCCACATACGACACGGAATTATCGTGAAACCACGCCGTAACAGTCCTTGCTTTATGGGACGTAAGTCGTGTCTGTTTTGAGCTCCGTGTTTCGCCGTCTACTGAGTGTGTTTTGTGTGCTCTGTCGTTTAACTTTTGTGCGTGCCTTCAAGACGAAGGTTGTATCTTTCATTTAAGACATCTCCCGAGTCGGTGAGTACTATTTTCAATTAGCTATCAGCACTTTATTTTCTCGACCAGTTGGTCGTTTTTACTAAATTAGGCCTCGCCATCGGCGATGGCGACTGCTGATAAGAGCAGAATTCCCGCTCTCGTCACAGCTTCTCCTACTACGTCGATCCTTATCTCTGACGGAGCAAACCAATCAGCGTCCGTCCTTGATGATAGGGAATATCGTCCTCCTCCTGATGCCTATTGCTCTTCTTCTTCTACGCTTCAACTCTCTGACTCCACCACCCCACCTGGTGGTGAGGCTATGACGTTCGTTCCTGATGCTACCGATGACGTAATGGATATCTCTGAGGGCGTTGCTTCTCTGCCCTCGGTAGCCTTGCCCAGCGTTGTGTCAGCTCCTTCATCCAGCGCTGCACCTCTGCCTTCCAATGGAGGATTGCCTTCCCGCTCTTATTCTAGCGTTACCTCAGGTGCGTCCCTACCGACGCAATCGACTCGCCTTCCCCTTGCAGATGCCCATGTCCAGATACATGGTGACTCACTTCAATTGGACGTTCCGCACTTCTCACCCGCTGCGCAGGAACTTCACTCCACCCGCGAGTTGGGAGTGTGCCTAGATGCTCTTCCGAATACACCGCTGAAAGTCTATTGTGATACGCTCCTTGCTTTTCTTCCAGCCGGAGCCATTACTCACCTCACCCGCCGGCCGCGGACGGTGATTGTTTATTTCACATCCAAAGAGCATGCAGACACGCTTCTAAACTTTGGTCTTGACCTGGGAGACCACCACCTGGAAGCTGAACCGATTTCCAGGCGCCCTGTTCAGGTCTCCTTGCATCCGGTGCCCCCGAAATCTCGGATGCGATGATATGTACTGCACTTAGTAAGTGTGGTAAGATTGTTGGTCCTGTTATCACACATTCAGCTGCGCCCAAGGATCCTGCAAATAAGAATGTTCGTAGTTTTCGCCGGAGTGTTCGACTCATCTTTCCATCAGAGGAGCATCTCCGTAAGTTCCCACGGATCCTAAACGTCCGATGTGGGCAGCTCTCCTACAGAATTGACATGCTAACATCAGAACACTGTGCTAATTGCAAAGAACTTGGGCATCAGCGTGCTCGATGCCCCAACAACCAGTATCCAGCTCCCACGGCTTCTACAGTGCCTACCGCCTCTAAGCAGCTTCCTGCTATATCTCGCTCTCGACCTGCACCGTCTTCAAATGTGCCAACTGCCCCAGGGCCGAGTTACACAAAAAGTACATCTACAACCTCTCGTCCACGAGCGTCTTTTGATGCTGATCTCACCTCCCACCTTCATTTTCCAGTGCTCACCTCACCTATTACTCCTCATCCCGTGGCAACATCGGGAGACTTTGCCGCTGGTTTCCCACCAGTCTTCACTGTTGGTGTCTCCGAGTGTGACGGCGGTGCCGATAACTCCTCTGACTCTGCGTCAGCTTCCCGAGCATCGTCGCTCCCTGGAAAACGAATTTCTGGCACTCGTACAGGTACCCGACGTAAGAGGAAGAAGAAGAAATCTTCCTCTGCGGATGGGCAACCGTTCCGTACTACCAAATCTTCAGGAGATATCTCTCCCTCTCCTGCGCCAACAGAAATTGAAAGGGACACTGATGATGATGGGTCTCCGCCTTCGTTTGAGGTCTTTTCAAGTGTTCTCTCCAAATGTGGTGCTCCTTCAGAACCTCTCAATCTTGGAGATTACTATCAGTTTTGCACCCACACCACGAACCTGGTGTCGACGTATGACTACCTCCGAGAGCGCGAAGACATTCTTCCCGCGCTGCTCCTGCAAGCCGGATGCATTGCTAAGTACCTTCGTGGGTTTGTTCATGACCCCCTGCACCACTCATGGACCATTGGCTGCGTAAACCGATTACAACAACTCCTGAAAGTTGCTCCGCGACTCCTCCAACCAACGACTGACCAGTCCATTCAAGGTCACGACCCTTAATTGCAGAGGGTTCGCTAGCCCTAGCGAATGCTCTTGTAATGGAAGACCTCTCGCCCCTCGGGGCCGATCTGTTACTACTACAAGAAACAAACTGCCATTCATCCACTCTGTTTACTCGCTGGCGTGCTAGCGATTATGTGTTCCATCATGCTTTCCGCTACTCATCTCATGGTGGACTTGCTATCGGAATACATCAACATTTCCGATCCACCCTCACTGCACTCTCAGTGCAGAACTTATGCCGAGATTTACTCCAGCAAGTCTCCTTCACAGTTGGCGGAGCTCGATTTCACATCTTTAATGTGTATATTCCATGCACCTCTATTCATTTATCCATCTTGTTCACCAAACTCCGTAAAGCTCTCTCGAAAGTCTCACCTTCGGATCGTGTGCTCTTGGGTGGAGACTTCAATTGCACCCTTGACCCGGCTCTGGATCGCTCTCCTTCGTCACGAGAGCGTCGGACGGATCTCGTCGCACTACTCCATGACCTTGTTGCTGATTTCTCCTTCACCGATGCTTATAGGCGCCTTCATCCACAAGAGACCTCACAGACGTGGCGCTCGCCTGGGAGTCAGCTTCCATCAACTGCACGCTTGGATCGGGTTTACGTTTCCACACCGCTTCTTGCGTCTATTACCGAGTTGCAACATCAACCTACTGCTTCCTCAGACCACTGCACGGTCACCCTCACAGTGTTTGTTGCGGCGTCACTCCCTCGGACTGTACGTCCGTGGACATTTGACTCCAATCTCCTCACTGATCCTGAATTTTGTGCCTCTGTCCGTTCTTTTCTCGCTGCTCGTCGCGCAGGGTTGCATTCCGCGCCCTGTACCTTGACGTATTGGCTTCGTGTCAAGCATCAGCTCCTCTTACATATCAAGCAACTTTCCTTCACCATGAAGACTTCTAGTCAGATGCGCCTCGATCACGCCAGGCAGATGCTCACAATGATTGGGTTATCAGATCCGCTTTTTCCAGCATATCAGGCGGAGCTCCAGGCTTTGCTGAAACCTCTTGCGCAGCAAGCACTTTTACGTCTGCGCATTAAACATCTCAATCCGGAGGAATGCACCTATGATTTTCTAACATCAATGGAATCTGCACGTAAGTCTTCTACCTCGCTTCGTCATCTTCGCCTCCCCTCTGGCGAAATCACATCCGATTCGGCAGCGATTTGCTCTCACGTTCGTCAGTTCTATACCACCAAGTTCAGTGAAACTCCTCCCCCTTCTCCCTCTGCTCTCCCCCATCTTCTCAATAACCTACCTCAAGTTCCGTCTCATCTTGCTCACACCCTGTCTCTTGCACCCACATCCACGGAGGTGTCCGACACCTTCTCTTCCCTTAACCCCCATGCCGCTCCGGGTCCGGACGGCCTCTCTTTCCTTTTTACCGTGCGTTCTTGCCTCTTTTGTTGCCTTTTCTCCTCTCCGCTTTTTCTGCTGCATTTAACTGCTCCCCCTCCCGAGGAGTTTCACGGACGCACATGTGGTGCTATTTCCCAAGAAGGGTGACCCTCTTGACTTGGGAAATTGGCGCCCCATTTCTCTTCTCAATCAAGATTATAAACTCTATACTAAGCTTCTTTCCCGTCGACTAAACTCTATCCTCCCTCACATCCTTGCTGACTCTCAAACCTATACTGTTCCTGGCCGTTCTCTTTCCTCCAATGTTCAACTTCTTCGCGATCTCATTCATCTTGCCAAGACTCATTCTGAACCTCTTGCTCTTCTTTCCTTAGACCTCCGTTCCGCTTTCGATAATATCTCACACGCCTATTTAACACAAACCCTGCTACACTTTGGCTTTCCTCCACAATTTGTCTCCGTTCTTCTCTCCCTCTACCGGGACGCCGTTTTCCATGTTAAGACGGCATCTTTTCTCACAGCACATGTTCCCTTCAAGCGGGGAGTTCGTCAGGGCTGCCCGCTTTCTGGTCAACTGTTTGCGATTGCCGTCGAGCCTTTTCTACGCTCTCTGCAAACATCTCTTCTAGCACAACTTCCACCACCAGTTGCCAGCTCACGGCATCACTCGGTCATTTACTCTGCTTATGCAGATGACATCACCGTCTGCATTCGTAGTGACTCACAGTTCCAACTGCTTCGTCGTTTGTTCTCCGCATATGCTTCATGTTCTGCAGCTGAACTGAATACGTCTAAGAGCACTGGATTGTGGTGCGGGTCGTGGTCCAATCGCTTGGATGCTCCATGGGGGGCCACATGGTCATCCACTACCCAACGCTTCCTGGGTGTGCACTTAGGTGCACCACAAGCTACATCCAGTGCAACTCGCTCGGAACTCCATCCTCGCCTCCTCCGCACAGCTGCATTCTGGTGTCGTGCGCAGTTCTGTACGTCCTACTACCAGCGTGCAAATCTCACCAGGACATACCTTCTGTCCATCTGCAAGCATTCTTGGATTGCATCTACGACCCCGCTTTTCTGTCTCCAGGAGGTTACACGCTGCCTTACTCGAGTAATGTGGGCGGGTCATCACTGGATTAACGTCCACAAGCTCTGTGCTCCTCCCTCCTATGGTGGTGCTGGCCTACCTGATGTCCCGCTGTGCTACAAAGCAAGCCGAGTGATCAACTTCATTCACCTTTTCACGGCTCCAGTGGCTTCCGCAGTTCAGGTACGTGACGTTCTTGCCTCCTTGCGTAACCCACATTTTTCCTTTCTTTCTTTAGTTCTCATGGATTGCTGTCCTTTCCCCCCTCCAAACTCCCACCTGCATATTCTGAAGCCCTCATTCACCTTCGCTCTCTCCCCCTCATTCGCTCCCCTCCCTCTTCAACTCTAGAGCTTCTTTCTGAACCCCTCTTCTTCAACTCCCTTGTTCATCCCCCCATCTCCCCTGTTTTTCATTCCCCTCTTGGCTCCGAGCAGGTGTAGTAACTGTACAAGACCTCACTAACTCGGATCTATCCTGGCGCCCTTTCTCTGGCCTCCCCCCTGCTATTCTCTCATCCCCATCCGCCCATTTGGTCTATGACTCTCTGCTAACTGCACTTCTTTCGCTTTTCCCTGATCTTGTCTCCCCCACCGGTCTCGTCTCTGTCTTTTCTGCCCCTCTTCCGCTGCCGTTTTCCTCCGACTCACAAACTCGGTTCTTCCTCTCTCCTCTCTCTCCTCTAAATCTCTTTATCGTTTTCTAGTGCACCTTGCCACCCCTTCACCGCTTTCTATTCTGGAGGTTCCCCCTGCTTCTCTTCCTCTTGTCTGGGCCGCTGCCCGCTCACCCTTATCTGCCCCTCTTGAAATTAATACCCACTGGCTCTTTTTGCATAATCGCCTCCCTGTTCCGTATTTTCTCTTTCGCATGTCTCTTCTCTCCTCCCCTCTCTGCTCCTTCTGCGCACAGGAGGCAGACGTTTCTCACGTCTACCTTTACTGTCCCATCCTGATGCCTCTCCTCCACCAGGCTTTCCGGATTGCCAGTCGCTCTTGTTCTCAAGATCTTCCGTTCACTGCCTACAGACATCTTCTTCTGCGGGCTCATCCACCTACAACTCTTCCTTCAGTATGTGCCTATCTTTTCGTGCTGGTTAAACACGTTATTTACGTATACCTTCAACAACTCCGCAGCATTTCCTCGCCGGTCTCTTTACACCAGGCCAGCGCAGCACTTTTTGTGCCATTTTCAAGATCGATTGCTTTCTCGACTCCGCCTGGAGTACCAGTCGGCTTCTTCCAGTCGTCGAGAAGCCACCTTCTATGCTACCTGGGCGCCGGCCGCTCCATGGTTTGCGATTGATTCTGGACTACTACACCTATCAGTACCCTAGGACATTCTACACCTCCTTTGCTGAGTTCCGTGGCACCCTGGTGGCCCTCCTCCACTCTACGACTCGTGCAATCCACGCTACCGTTGAATTGTGAATGCTAATGCCATTTCAGTGTATTTTCATGCTTACTCGTGTACATTACTTACTTTCACCCCGCCTGTATTATGTTGCTTTGGTGCCCTCGTTAAATAACTTGCACAATTGTGCACGCTGTGTTTTTATCTCATGTATGTAATGTTTTACCTTCACGGCGGTGTTTGTGCTGTTCTTTTTCTAATTGTGTACTATTGTTTCGCCTGTGTTATCCTGTAAATCATGCCCCGCCAATGTCATGTGACACGATGTGTTTCTCTTTGTCACTTCTGCAATTTTTATTCAATAAGCTTTGCTTGCAGCATTTGTTATTCATCCCCATTGTCATTGCAGTGTATATACCATCATGTTTTTAACAGTTTTGTATTATTTCCCAGTGAGACGCCCAATACTGTACGTCTCCCTCTTATGTTTTCTTATGATAAATTAGAATAAAGCGATTTTGAAACCTTGCTTTATGGCTCGGTGCATTATCCTGCTGGTACCAACAAGGCTCGGTTCCATAGTATTGCCACAGAGTTGGTAGGGCATAATTGTCCAGAATATCGAGGTAGACGTACTGGATAACAGTGTTTGTCCACGATAACCTGGGCCGGGACCATAACACGAAAAACACCCCCACACGAGTACACTGCCAGCTCCAAACTTAACTGTAGGAACAATACACTGCGGTAAATAGGGTTTCCCCGGCTGCCGCCATACCCACACACGGCCAACAGACTGATGGATCGTGTATCGGAATTCACCAGTCCATAGGACCCGTTTCCATTGATCTATGGTTCACGATAAATTTCATTTCATTTCATTTATTTATTCATTCAGTTGCCACTACAGCAACTAGGAAAAGGAGGGAAAAGGCCGTGAGGCCTGACATAGCCCTCCTCTCCCCAGGATACAAAAAACATAAAGCCTAACAGAAAAGGCAAGCCAACACATATATGGTAGGTACACGTACTTGCTCACAACCAACACATATAACAATGTGTTCCATCAACAATAGTCTTCATTATATCTAAGCAAACAAGTATCATATACACTTCACTATATAATCACATATATATTTATAAATAAACAACAAATAACGTTTGCACCTCACTTTATAATCATACTAACCCACATTTCTTCCATTTAGTCGAAATTGCCTATTGTTTACTAATTATTTCATAAGATATGCCTTTAGTTTTATTTTAAATGTTAAAATTATTAATTGCTGTTAGTTCTTGGGGCAATGAGTTCCAGAATTTTGGGCCACTATAATTTATATTCATTTTAAGTTTCTCAGTTTGTGGGAACATTGGAATTAGTAATGATCTATTCCTAGTATTGTGGTAATGAGTATGTATATTTAGTGTTATTATATCATTGTGTATACCATTTTTAATTCTTTTATACATTATTTTTCCCAAGTTATAATCATATAATTGCTTTATCGTTAAAATATTATATATATTGGGGTTCACTTTTGACCGAATATATAAGATTGGTTGAAAATTATTTGATGTTTTAAGGTCTATTAGTCTTATAAATCTATTTTGCAGTACCTGTAGTTTATTAATATTATATTGTGTGGTTTGTCCCCAGGTTAAAATGCAATAATGTAAGGTCAGGTGATGCGTAACATCACAGCCTCTCCTTGACAAATGTCAAATCCGCCTTCTCGTGGTGCATCCTGTTCCCACTAAAGGGGCTCTGACGACCGCCCATAGCGGTATAACTATACCATCGGGATTAGAGGAAATTCTATCCGGCACTCACCAACCCGCTTGGCCAGCGTGGTGAGTTATGGCCAAACCCCTCCAAAATGACTCCACAACTTAAATCTTGGCCCTCAGTCTCCGGCAGCTGGAATGTACCTGGCCAAGGCAGCGGCCAGTGCGACATGAAGGCAGAGGGTGCTAAGAATCCCCGGAGGACCGGACTAGGCTGTCATCTGATGCTGACCTTGGCAACGTACAATGGACGCTCCCTATCTTCTGATTCAAGGCTTCTTGAATTGGAAGAGGAACTACAAAGGATCAAGTGGGACATCGTGGGGCTAAGTGAGGTAAGGAGAAAAGGAGAAGATCTCATCGAACTGAAAAGTGGACATCTCTTCTACTATCGTGGGACAGATACTGGCAGAACTAGTGGTGTTGGATTTATAATAAACAAGAAACTGAAGAATAAAGTTGTAGAAGTTGAAAGTTCCTCTGACAGAGCTGCACGACTTGTTATCCAACTCTCGAAAAGATACCAGGCTCAGATTATTCAAACTTATGCACCCACCACAAGTCATCCTGAAGAAGAAATTGAAGAATTTTATGAGGAAATTTGTCATCTAAATAATAAAGGTAAGCAGCACTTGAAAATAATTATGGGAGATTTCAATGCAAAAACAGGGCAACGGCAACAGAATGAAACTTCAGTAGGTAAATTCGGTCACGGCAACAGAAACCAGCGTGGAAATACTCTTGTTGAGTTTGCAGAGGCAGAAGGGTTTTTCATCTTGAACTCCTTCTTCAAGAAAAAGCCACACAGAAAATGGACATGGAGACATCCAAATGGGACGACAAGTGAAATTGATTTTATTATGTGTAACAAAAAATTCGTCATAGAAGACTGCAGTGTGCTAAACAAGTTCAACACAGGTAGTGACCATAGATTGGTGAGATGTAAGATGCACCTCAACACTAAACTTGAACGTGGCAAGCTCATAAGGCAAACAAAATCTATTGACATAACCAACCTTAAAAAACACCATAATACCTTCAAGTTAGAACTGAAGAACAGGTTCTCTGCTTTAGAAGGCCTAACATCGGAAGAAGTGGACATCTCTGAAGTTAACAGAAAAGTAACCAAAGCTCTTATGGAAACAGCAACAAAATTAGCTGGGTCTAAGAGCAAGTTTCATGTAAACAAATTATCAGGAAAAACCAAAATGTTGATGCAAAAAAGAAGAGAGATGAGGACAACTAAAGAAGATGTGACTTCCAAAGTGGAATATATAGAGCTATGCAAGACAGTAAGAAAAAGTATCATTGAAGACGTAAGGAAATTCAACTGTGAACTAGTGAGGAAAGCAATTGAAAACAACCAAAGCCTAAAGATAGCAAAGGGACATCTCAGTAAGGGAAGAAAACAGATTATGGCACTGAGAAAAGAAGATGGTTCTGTAACAAGAAATAGAGGCGAAATTTTGACAAGAGTGAAAGATTTCTACTCCAAATTATATGAAAGGGATGATATATGCACTCCAGACATCATGAAAGATACCAGTACCAGGGTTCCTCCAGTCCTTCCAGCAGAAGTTGCACATGCAATCAAGAACATGAAGCGAGGAAAGGCTCCAGGAGAAGATGGAATTACTGTAGACATCGTACAAGAAGCAAGTGGAGAAATCGAAACAGTACTCGCCCAAATTTTCACTCGATGCCTTAATGAAGGGAAGATTCCTGAGGATTGGAACACCGCTACAATGATCCTGCTACATAAGAAAGGTGACATTGAGGATCTCGGAAACTACAGACCTATCAGCCTCCTATCAGTAGTTTATAAAATCTTTACTAAAGTTCTTTCACACCGCTTGAAGGTAACACTGGACATGGCTCAACCGAGAGAACAAGCTGGATTCAGGAGTGGCTACAACACAATAGATCATATCCACGTGCTGAGAGAACTAATTGAAAGAGCGAGGGAATATGAACTTCCATTGTGCATGGCTTTTATCGATTATGAAAAAGCCTTTGATTCGGTGAAACCATCAGCAGTTACAATGGCTCTGAAAACCTGCGGTATTGAAGATGCATACATTAATATTATTAATAACATCTATGAAAATGCAAGTGCAAAGATTAGGCTGTTTGAAAATACAACACACGTAAAAATTGGAAAGGGAGTGAGACAAGGTGACACCATATCTCCGAAGCTCTTTAATGCAACATTGGAGGGTGTTTTTCAGTCGCTGAGCTGGGAAAACAAGGGGATAAAGATTAATGGAGATTATCTAACCCACCTTCGTTTTGCTGATGACGTAGTCATTTTTGCAACTACCCCATCAGAGCTGCAGAGTATGATCCAGGAACTTGCTGACAAGAGTAAAGAAGTGGGATTAAAAATGAACTTTCAGAAGACAAAAGTGATGTTCAATGCTTTTACAAGAAATGAAGATTTATCGATTGATGGAGAAAAGCTGGAGATAACAGACACGTACGTTTATCTTGGACAGCAGATATCAAGTGAGGGTCACATTGATGAAGAAATTAATCGGCGTACAAAACTTGCCTGGAGAGCTTTTGGAAGAAACAGCATAATTTTCAAGAGCAATATGCCATTATGTCTTAAAAGAAAAGTGTTTGATCAATGCATCCTTCCAGTGCTTACGTATGGTGCAGAGACGTGGACCTTAACTAAAAGAGACATACAAAGACTGCAGACAACTCAAAGCAGCATGGAGATGTGCATGCTTGGTGTAACCAGGAGAGATAAGAAGAGGAACTCGTGGATCCGAAAAATGACAAGAGTGGAAGACATCATGATCAGAGTTAAATCCCTGAAATGGCAATGGGCTGGACATACTGCCAGAAGGACAGATCATCGATGGACAGCCGAAATTTTAGATTGGATTCCAAGGGACAGGAAAAGACCCAGAAGAAGACCACATGGGAGATGGGTGGATGAAATTCGAAAGTATGCAAGGGTGACATGAAGGAGACTGGCACAAGACAGACCGTTGTGGAGGAAACTTGGGGAGACCTTCGTCCAGCAGTGCATTGATAATGGTTGACAATGATGATGATGATGATATAGAAATTAATATTTTTGGTGTTAAGTTTGGCAAAGTACTACTGACCATTCCGATATTTCTAGAAATCTAGTTACTTAAATTTTCAACGTGTTTGTTCCATTTCAAATCATTGTGTATGGTTGTGCCTAGATAAGAGTGTGTTGAGACCGTATTAATCCTGACTCCATTCATCAGAATCGATAAATCGTATAAATGTGAAGCTTGTGAATTAGAGAAAATCATTAATTTAGTTTTATTAATCAGTATTAACAACTAATTCATTTGATTCAGCCAATCTGTTATTAATTTTAGCTGAGTACTAGTTCTTAGTGTAAGCTAATTCATATCAGTTCCCTTTAAAATAATAGTTACGTTATCTGCATATAGGATTGTATCATTATCTTTTAATACTGCAAATAAGTCGTTAATATATAAATTAAAAAATAAAGTACCAAGAACTGATCCCTGGGGTACCCCACAGTTTATGATTGTTCTTTACACCAAAATTTATGAATGTTCTTTACACCATACTAAACGACGGGTAGCATTCCGAGTGAAGATGAAAGGCT
Organism: Macrothele yani; assembly: GCA_039090855.1. NCBI lineage: Eukaryota > Metazoa > Arthropoda > Arachnida > Araneae > Macrothelidae > Macrothele > Macrothele yani. The sequence goes on from CM077002.1 coordinate 164,275,595, forward strand.
TATGAGCAGCCGCACTACCACGGTAACCCATGGAATGAAGTTGTCTTTGAATGGTACGTGTACATACCGAGGTTCCAGCATTTTTACTCACCTCTATACTGAGGTCTTGTGCAGTACTCCGTCGATTAGCTGTACGACTCTTCTGAGGCTTCGACGTCCGCTATCACTGATTTTCTTTGGTCTGCCGGTACGTTTTGCTGCTTCAGGCACGCCATGTGTCTTCCACTTCTTCAGTACATTAAAAAGGAGTTGACTTGGGTATGTTTAAACGCCGTTCGGTTTCTCTTATGGACAACCCACTAATATAACACCCAACAATCTTTTCTTTCTCCAACATTTTGACTCGACCTCACAGTGCGATACGATCGCGGTCAGCTGCATGCTTGTTTTTATACCGTTTGCAGCTGTACCGCGCTTCTTAACAACGCAGCGGATCCATTCATTTGCTTTTGAAGGAAAGTCCAGTGGCTTTTGTCATAGTGTATGTTGTTCAGCGGTGCTCATCGTAGGCGTAGATTGTAAATCTCAAGGCATGCTCGAAAAATAAGAAAAGAACAGCATTTTTATAGTAATGTTCTTTAAAACAAATGAAAATGTGATTTTATTAATCGTTATCCAGTAGTAAATTTTTGAAATAGTGCCAGTTTTTCATTCAATCCTTATGCTTGTGAGTAAATTTCAATATTGTTTGTTTGATTGTTTGTTTAATGACCACCGTGAGCAACTCATTGGGATTTATAAGCAGTCACCTGTCCCTAATAAAAGCCCACTGGTTCCAGGGAAGGGAGAGGGCCAGCGCACTAAAACAAGTAATTGTCCCATCGATGCCTCACCCGGGATACGGACCCGGACCTATCTCGTGAGAATGACTCTTAGCCAGCGCCTCGTACCACTCAGCCACCGAGACGGCTTCTTATTTTTCTTAATAACTATTTCATTTTTCAATAGATCTGAGAAATGCTTGTTGTATTGAATAGAGCATAAAATTATAACTGACATATTACAGAATTTCTTTATCATATATTAAATAGCTACAAATTCTTTATATACGGGGGTTGGACAGAATAATGTGAACACCACGCTCAGAGACGTGACTATTAATGCAGCTGCATACGTCGCAATACGGAAAGGTTTCCAACACTTTTTGGTTGCAATAGTTTTATTCAGAACCTCAAGGTCCTGTTTAAGTGCATTTAAAGTGTCCTGTTGCAAAATTTCTTTAAGAGTGACGACGAAATGAGCGACCTAACGGACTTCGAAAGAGGGCTAATTGTTGATGGCCGGTCAGTTGGTGCCTCCCTGACAACAGTCGCCAGGGTAGTGGGGGTATCGAGAGCTACTGTGTCTAGTGTCATGACAACGTACCATGTTTGTGGCAAAACAACGTCTGCGAAACACAAGAGCGGCCGGAAAACGACCCTGACTGATAGAGACAGGAGAGCATGAAAGAGGATTGTTACCCGAAATAAGACCACGGCGCCGAAAATTAGAGTACAGAGCTCACTCTACGTCTCCAGACCCCGAGCATCAACAAAAACAGTGCGCAGGGAACTGCATAAACAAGTTAATCATGCCAGAGCTGCTTTTGTAAAACTTCTGGTGACCCGGGTGAATTCACAATGGCAACGACAGTAGTGCCAGGAACTTACAACGTGGACTGCCGATGCATGGAAGTGTGTAATGTGGTCGGATGAATCCACATTCACACTATTCCCCATCGCAGGACGTGTTTACGTGTGGAGAAAACCGCCAGAAGCGTACAACCCAGACTGTCTGCTCCCAACAGTGCAGCATGGTGGTGGTTCTGTCACACTCTGGGCGGTCATATCGTGGTTTTCATCAGGTCCCCTGATCACCTTGAAAAGAAGGATGACTGGCAGGGCGTAGGAAACCATTTTAGCCGACCAAGTCCATCCAATGGCTCAGACATTGTTTCCTGTAGGGGGTGCCATCTATCAAGATGATAATACCCCAATTCACAGAGCTCGGAATGTCCAATGACGGTCTGAGAAACAAGAGAACGAACTTTCACACCTTCCTTGGCCTCCCCAATCACCAGACATCGAGCCACTGTGGTCTGTGTTGTAAAACAGAGTAAGATTCCGTTATCTTCCTCCTGCATCTCTCAAGGACCTAGGGCAGTTTCTGCATGAAGAATGGTGTGGCATTCCACTAGCCACCATCCAGGATTTATGTGCGTCTATTCCAAGGAGGATTCAGGCGGTTTTGAATGCCAAAGGTGGTCCCACACCCTATTATTTACGTAAAATCTCTTTTTTCTACGTGTCCGCATTATTCTGTCCAACCTCTGTATATATTAAATAATAACCTAGCTAATTAATCTATCTTCTTCATGTATTAAAATAATATACAGTGTGGCAATTAAGCAATCAGACATATTTTTTTTTAAATCTCGGAAAACGTACTAGTCTGGAAGACACGGATTCCTGATAAGTCATTTATCAGCTATGCGGTGGTAACAGCGTTTGCGTGAGAATTGCGCAGATGGTTATTTACGTTATGCATGACGTCATTCGGTGGAAGAACATTGGCACAGCTCTGTCATGGAGCAGAGAGAAAATGTCCGGTTCGTTCTGTTTGAAAATCGGTAAAACTGCATATGAGACTGTTGAATTAGTGCGTGATGTGCATGTGGCTTATTGTCTCTCTAGTGCGCAAATATTTCGATGGTACGCACGGTAGCGATGAGCACGGGTTTATTTTTAAAACACCCAGGTCGAATCCGGGTTCGGGTCGGGCCCGCTATGTCATTATTCCTGACTGGCCCGGTTTGAACATTTGTGCAAATTTTCCTTACGTGAATAAGGAAAAAATGAAGCATATTGTTTTACTTTTATTCATATCTTCATCATCAGATAAAAATTACTTTTCCCGTGCCCATTTCAGTTGTGCGTTTCCCATTGCGTTAGTTAATTCGGTTAGCAGCGTTAAATAAAATTAAGTAAAAATGGGAACGCGAAAATTAACTTGAGCCCGGCAACGGTATTTAATATAAGAGCCAGTCCGGGCCCGTATCCGTCTCCGGTCTTTTTGTCAAACCCGGGCCCGTGCTCATCTTTAAGACATTTCAAGAATGGGCGGGAAGATTTGGAAAATAACGAAAGGCCCAGACGCCCGATTTCAGCGAGCATATTTAAACTTATTGAGAAAGTTCGCGAAAAATTAAAAAGTGATCGATGTGTGACCTTAACAATGCTGGAATCTGATCTCGGGGTTAATAAGGAGATAATCTGTCAAATTTTAGCGCAAGATTTGAAGCGGGGGTGCTCATTTTTTTCGCATGCTTTGTCAAACGATTAGAAACATGCACGAGTGGAGTACGCAAAAGACATGCTGGAGGCTGCGGAAACAATGCAACATTTTCTCTAAAGCACTGTGACAGGTGACGAGACATGGTGCTTTCTTTATGATCCTGAAACGAAGCGTCACAATCAAAGGAAAAAGATCAGGTTACAGAAGTTCAAAATCAAGACAATGCTTGTGTGCTCTTACGACAGCAAGGGAAATCTGCTTCACGAGTTCCAAAGACGGATGTATCAGGAACGTACCTTCAGGAATGGCGAGTTCATTCCTGAAGGTACAGCTGTAACTGGCAATGTTTATACATCCATTTTGAAACGATTGTAGAACAGTGTTGTTCGCGTCAGGACTGAGTACAAAAACGGGCAATGGCTCCTTCTTCACGGCAATGCACCCGCACACAGAACAATCAGTGTACAGCAATTTCTGGCACGAAAACAGCCTTTCCCACATTACAAAAATTAATATAAAAAAATCGATGTAAGTTAAAATAAAAAGGTTGGCAACATAATACAGCAGCACTCATAAAGCTTTTTTTCTGTTCTTTAGATGAGTGCTATACTGCTGAGTAAGAGGAGCATTTCGTCTATAATGGCTTCCGCGCAAGAAAAAGCGGCGTGTGTGTTGTAGTTCGTTGAGACCAAATTGGCGGTTACTGTCTAGCGTCATTTCAGAAAACAGTACAGACGATCACCATAGGACCAAAAATGCATAAAAGCTTGGTATGAAAAGTTTAAAGCGACGGGTAGAGTTGGCAATCTCCCCGAGCGAGCCGACCACCGGTTATGCAAGAGACAGCTGCAGCTGTTCAGGAGACATTTCTCTTCAGCCTGATGACCGACCTCGCCGTGCTGCATTTGCGACGGAGATCTTGCAGCGCACAGCTCATGATAGTGATTATCATCAACATGCCTGTTTTTCAGATTAACCCACATTCCACGTCTCTGGTACAGTAAATGGGCACAATGTGCGAATCTGAGGATCCGAAAATCCCCATTACGTCCTTGAACAACGCAGAGGTCTAGCCTGCAAGGGAACTTTTTTTTTTTTTTTTTTTTTGATTGGAGGTTTAACGACCACCGTGAGCAACTCAGTGGACTATAAGCAGTCGCCCTTCCCTAATTTAGGGTCATTAGTTCCAGAGAAGGAAGTGAGCCAGTGCCGTAAAACAAACACAACATCCATGCCTCACCGGGATTCGAACCCGGACCCATTTCGGACGAATGATCATAAGCCATCACTTAGACCACGGCACCACCGGGGCGGCGAAATCGAACGTATGGTGCGGCCTGATGCATGACGGAATAATGGGAACCTTTTTTTTTTTTACAGAGCCCGCGGTAACATGTACCTGGACATGCTGGAACTTTTTGTAGCACCTCAGTTGCACGCACTCCAACCTTCAGTTATTTTCCAACAAGACGGTGCCCCACCACGTTGGTCGCGACGGTCCCGTGGCATGGCCTCTTCCATTGCCTGACATAACCCCTCTAGACTTTTTTCCTGTGGGGTTATGTGAAAGGCCAAGTTTACTTCAGCAGTGTTAAGGATGTCGAGACGTTGAAGAGCAGAATAGCGGAAGTCATTGGTTCTGTCTGTGTTGAGATGTTAAGAAAAACATGGCGTGAAATCGAATATCGCTTAGATGCCCTCCGGGCTACAAATGGCGCCCATGTTGAAGTGTACTGACACTAGAAATAAAACTTTACTTGTGCACCATCGCTATAGTGCAATCCCTTTCCTGTACCTGTGATATATTTTTTTATATAAATTTCTGTAATGTGGGAAAAACTTTATGGACACCCTGTACTTCGAATAAATATATTCACGTAAGTTTTCCTGCTTTTCCATATAAAAAAATTCAGTCTCGTGACTTAATTGCCTCATTGTGTATATTCAGCATACACCATTTCAAAAGTCAATCTGAAATATGTCAATTTTAATTTTTAATAATCTATGGCTGATGTTAACTGATAAAAACATCATATTCCGTAAGTTTAATTACATTATACAATTTGCTACCAAAAGGCAATTTTGGTTGCTCTTGCAGAAATCAGGGCATGCTGACTGATTTATGTGGGGCATGCTTAAGCAACCAAGGATGACCGTAGTCGGCGCTATTGGTATATATCACAGTATCAGGCTGGTGATTATAATTAAGGACCAAAGACCTTAGTGGGGCCCAAAGAGCTTAAGAAATAATTTTTTTACTGAAAAAATCCTCCGACAGAAAAAAATAAGTTAGTAAAATCATGCAATGCATTGATTTTTATACGCTTTCCAACATACCAGAAATAATTACTCAAGTTATGAGAATAACGGCTGTGGAATAAATCACGCTCCTGTGTCCTGACCTTTGATCCCATTTCGATTATATTCAAGAGAATTAGTTCAGTATATCTCCGGAACAACATACTAAAGTTTTGTCGCAATAGAAGTATTTTTAGTCAAGTTATGAGGATAACGGATTTGGAATAAATTTCGCCCCTGTGCCTTGACCTTTGATCCCATTTCGATTATATTTAACAGAACCGGTTTAGTATACCTCCGGAAAAACGTGAAAACGTTTTGTCGCAATCGAAGCATTTTTACGTAAGTTATAACGCATAAGGGAGATGGAATGGATCCCGCTCCTATGTCCTGACCTTTGACCCCATTTCGACCATTTTCAATTGGGTTCGTCCCCAGGTGGTCCCCCACCACATACTAAAATTTCATCGAAATCGAACCGGTTTTACGCGAGTTATCGTGCAGATGGACAGACAGACGGACAAAGCTATTCCAATTGTTCTCCTTATATCACCTTACCATTTTCTTTCAGGTCTTCAAGCTGATTTTTTACCTTCATATGGCCGACACTCCAGTATACCTTTTGTTAATCTATTGTTCTTCAGCCTTACAATGTGTCCAAGTCCACTTCCATTTCTTTCGAAGTATGTTTCCTCCAATATCTAAAAATTTTGTTTTAGCTCCTATTTCTTCATTTCTGATTTTATCTTTGAGTCTTATGTTTAGCAGCCATCTTTCCATTCTTCTTTCTGTGTCTTTTTTTTTATTGCTTTTTATCTATTACTTCTTTTTTGATTGGTCAGGTTTCTGCTCCGTATATCATAACAGGCAATACACATTGATTGAAGAGTCTCGCTCTATTATCAGGCTTTATTTTACTATTTAAAAATCTCTTCAATTTTCCAAACGCTGACCATCCCATTCCCAGATCTGCTAACCTCTCAGAACAAAAAACGTAACACTCAGATAGAAAAATTGTAACACGACGCATGTTGATAATTTTTAAGCCTATTTCAGCTATATAAATTCTTGATGATGAGAATATAGGGATTTTTTCCCTACATCAAAATTTTTTGAGATACTAATTAAATCTAATCAGCAAACACTTTGATGTTGTTAATTATTAGAAAAAAAATTACGAATACGAGAGAAATTCTCACTCCGCCTAACTACCGTTTTCGGAAATTTTGAGAGGCGGAAAACTTGCATCTTGGGGAGTCTGCAAAATGGTTTAATCGGGTTCTGGGGATGTCATTTTTGTCTGCAGGACCAAAATAAATCTGCGACGTACGTAGTACGTCGCCCGTCGCCGCAATTCTTCTACAAGACTTCTGTCTGAAAAGGGAAAAAATGGGGGAAAACATGACTATTTCAAAAAAATCGTATTTTTGGCTGCAAAATCGTATTAGCGTACTGCAGCATGATTTATCGTGTTAAATACGATAAAATCGTAACAGTTGGCAGGTCTGCATTCCTATTCTTCTTTTCACTTTTTCCATGATTTCCTATTTCTCCATTGATATCAATTTTCCTAAGCATACTACTATTCCAATTTCTTTATTGCTTACCTTAATAATATTGTCTGTTTCCTCGTATCCTTTTCGGATTCTCATTATTTTGGTTTTCTCAGAGTTAATATTTAATCCAATTTCTGTTGATTTAGTTATTAAATCTCCTATCATTTCTTTTAAATCTTTCATATTGTTTGCAATAATAAGAATGTCATCAGCAAATCTTAGGTTATTCAATTAAATCCATTAATGTTGACTCCTTTATTGGACCATTCTAAATTACGCATCATATATTCCAGTGTTAATGTGAAGAGTTTAAGAGAAATGGTGTCTCCTTGCCTTATTTCTTGATTAATATAATATTTTTCTCTTTCATTGAGTATGATGAAAGAAGAGAAAAATATAATGAATAACTATTTTTCTCTTCTTTCATTGAGTATGATGAAAGAGAGAAAATAAGAATGAATAACTAGCTAAATGAGAATTCGCTCCTCTGTAGAGATAGTCTTATTCAATGCAGTATATGGGGAAGGTCACAGATTTTCTTGTCCTAATTTCTCTCTTACTCTTTTCATTGTTTACTCTCATGGATCTGTTCGTGCTGAGTTTATTAAGTGTCTTTCTCGGTTACCTCGGTGATAAATTTCCGTTTTCAACTTAATTTCTACCTCGTTATTCCACCTCGGCATCAAAGAAATCCTCCCTCTTTTTCTCTGGGAGACTAAAGCTCTCTCCAATCAAAGGAGATTCACCAAACCTTTTCCCTACAACCTTCAAGTGCCAGGTCAAACCAGTAGCGGATCTAAAAGCTCGTCTTAGGGTGGGAATGGGAGGAGAGACGGTTGCTCCGGTCTAAAAAAAAAAAAAAGGGAGAGAGACTTTGCGCGCTCACACACACGTACGCTATAGACCTTTCAGCGCTTCCCCTTCCTGGTATCGCAAGGAGTTTTAAATTTTTCCATTAAAAAACATTGTTCTAAATTTTCAAATCATAAACATCTCTTAGATCACAAACTGCGAACAAGAACTGAAAAAACAGCACTATTTTCATGGCGTTCAATTGCCCGCTTGTCGAGGAAACCAGCTTGATGCTTTTCATATATGACGTCTGGATAAAATCTTTCCAAGTAAAGTTTGATTCCTTCTGTTCAGATGGGTTAATTTAATAGAAAATTTTCCATTTTAGACTCTTGTTTAGTTTTTGTTTATAGCCCAGTCGAGGTACGGACTTCGCTCTGTCACAAACACTATTTGACACACACTTCGAAGTGTACTGTGCACTGTGACTTTTCCTGCTCCCAATACTAATGATGCCAGACATTATATGAAAAAACAAGCAAAAAACAAGTTAGTAAAATCATGCAATGCGTTGATTATTATACGCTTTCCAATATACCAGAAATGATTTCTGGTATGCTGGAATAAATCTCGCTGCTGTGTCCTGACCTTTGATCCCATTTCGATTATATTCAACAAAATTGGTTCAGTATACCACCGGAACAACATACTAAAGTTTTGTCTCAATAGAAGCATTTTTCGTCAAGTTATGAGGATAATGACTGTGGAATAAGTCTCGCTCCTGTGCCCTGCCCTTTGACCCCAGTTCGGTGATATTAAACTAAACTAGTTTAGTATACCTCCGGAACAACATACTAAAATTTTGTCACAATAGAAGCATTATTAGTCATGTTATGAGGATAATGGCTGTGGAATAAATCTCGCTCCTGTGCCCTACCTTTGATCCCATTTCGATGATATTCAACGGAACTGGTTCAATATACCTTCGGAACAACATGATGAAGTTTTGTCGCAATCGATGTATTTTTGGGTACGTTATGGCGCATAAGGGCAATGGAATGGATCCCGCTTCTATCTCCTGACCTTTGGCCCCATTTCGCCCATTTTCAATAGGGTTCGTCCCCGGGTGGTCCCCTACAACATACCAAACTTTCATCGAAATTGAACATTTTTACCCGAGTTATCGTGCGGACGGACAGACAGACGGACAAAGCTGGAGCATATACGCTTCTTCAAAATACGGTTGGAAAACGTAAAAAAACAGAACAAAGCTAATCCGTTGCTTCTCATGATCAGTCAAAATTCCTTTTCACTTCTGCTCTCACCTTCAGAGGCGTGGCCGGGGGCGGGGAGGGGGAATCCTCGGGCCAGACCCCTTGAGGGAGGGGGGATTGAGTACAAATTTAAAGTTATACCTGTATATACGAGGCTTTCACTAATGAACCAAATCCATGGACCCCCCTCACCTTAAGAAATTTCTCTGGCCACATTACTGCTTATCTTCCTCTGTTTCTAAACCTCTATTTTTTTTGTTGATGTTTTTTCAGCTGAAGCTAGAACAGATCATTTTATTCCCAAATTGACAGCACATTTCAGTTGTTATGAAAGCTTTTACGAAAACCTGTGTATTTTTACTATCATTTTATAGAAAAAAAATGAATTGATTATTCAGATATCGGCAATTTGAAATGGAAAAATCTGGTTTAGGAAAGAAATGCGATGGCCCAGTCGTCCTTCCGCTACTGGGCGAAACACTCCTTCCTGCTTTCTTCCCATCCTTCAAAAGAAAAAAGGCCCAGGCTTATCTCCTAGTCCACTTTGCGTGACACCCCCCCCCCCCCACTCCTCGCAACCATCAGGTTAGGCCCATGGCACTTTCACTCCTCTCGAACCTCTTCATAATCTACTTTGCACGTGTGCATTGCTATCGTGCACCTTGCGGCTTCCTCTTGTGTGTGAGCCATTGTTCCGTTACACATCCTTCTGGAAAAAGAACATGAATCCTGGAGCTCCAAATAATGCTTTAACCCCATTTCCCAGAGCAATAAAATTATTTCAAACTAAACTTCATGAACAGCTGATGATTGGGAAACTGTCAGTTAAGGGCACTTTCTCCGAATATCGGAAGAAGCATCACATGAAATGGTTATCTCTCCTTTCTCAATAACCCTTTAACCAGCTGGAACGAATTAACTCGGGATTAGCAAAATTGTCTGAAATAAGGTCGAATGAATGTGTTTACTGTCTAAATGCGGGCTGAACGCGCTTGGAATGGGAACCTGAGCACCAAAAATAGTTGCTTTCTCTTTAGCTTTGTTATTTAAACTGATAATTTAGCCGGATTATTAACACTATTTCTTTCTGACTGCTCATCTAATAGAAGAGCTATAACAATGGCGACAAAAGAGAGAGAACACGTTTTGAGTAAATTGTTTGTACCCACTAACATGATGTTCGTGTCAGGTGGACTAACATCGTTTCTTGGGTCATTGAGACCATGTTTTAGGTCATAGATTCCCTGTCATGTGCTGGGTCACGGAGCGGAGAAAACGGACTAGAAGAGAGCACTTCCCACCAGTGACAGGTCTCTGGTCGTTAAAGGGTGAAGGGAGAGGAATCGTTTTGCCGTGAAAACAACCAGCTTTCGTAAAACCCGGCCGCTATATGTAACTATTTCTGTTTCAGAAGCGCAGAAAATTTTGGGCACCATTCGGTTCAGGTAAATCGGCCGCTAAAGGGTTAATGGCTGGTTGAAAGCTAGGAAGCCGAGCATCCTAATGCCTACCAAAAAAACACTTTGTAAAACAAAACATTTTTACTGGAGACCCTCCTTTTGTAAAACAAAAGGAGGGTCTCCAGTAAAAATAATCCTTCTTTCGTATTATCAGATGATACAAATGAAGGATTATTGTTACCGTCACTGAATTTAATTGAACCAAAGATAGTAGTATTCTCCGGAATAGCAGTATCAATCCAGGCGGGGGCGGTTGGAGGACCAAACCAGGCAGGGAATTTTATCTTTCGGTCCACTACAAAAGCGCGCGTACCTACAGAGGAGCCTCATTAATTCCCCCACGGAAGAAAAGAACTATTAGATACTGGATGGAAGAGAACTGCTGAAATATGTATTATAGAACGAATTCAGGCGTGAGCAAATTTTAGAAACGATTTATCAGTGAAAGAGTTTTAAGAATTTACTCATGATTGAACATAGGGTCAAAACCACGCTACATTCAACCATAAGCGAATTTTTTAAATTCTAGATAATTATATTCCTTTTAAAAATTTGGTTTGGATAAAAAAAAAAAAAAAAAGTCTTTTTAAGACCCGATTTTTAACTAAATCACCATAAAGATCATTTGAAAGTTGAAATGTATACATGCCACATGATAATTTTCCTACAAAATTAATTTTCATAATTTTTGGTCGATGATCGCTTATTGCGCAATGGTATTGGTATCTCCTGCTTGAGTAGATGCGTTTTTAAAACCTACCCATTATTTTAACCCATGGGCCAGTACTGGTAAATTATTATTTCCTTTAAGATAAATGATTGGGATTTCGGAATATCCCTGTTGGACAATCGCTTTGTACTTCGCGTACAAAGCTGTGGGTAGAAGGGTGCGGACGATTCGTCATAAACAATGGGTACCAGTGTCTCCTACAAGAATTCAAAAGAAGGGTAATGCCAACCAATGACTCTGGTCTCCAAGTCCAATGATTTTAGCTTAAATAATCTTTAACAGTGTGCTTGGTACAGCGGTGCTTTTCTCACGTTAAGAACAGAGAATTTTGCTAGGTCGTTTTAGAGAAAATTCTCAACATATAACTACAAGAAAACGTTTAATTTTTTTTCACGGAAATAATTGTTACGTTCTTAGTTCCACTTAATATTGTTATGTTGTTAGTTCCACTTCATATTAAGTAAGTAGCGATCAAATGCTACGTTGTTAATAATAATGACCTTCTTCGTCTCGGGGTCAGTAGTTAAAAGTTCGGCACAAATCCACCGACGTGCAAAAACAACAGAAAATCTGATAATAATAAGCAGCACGCTAAAAATGTTTCATGAAATGGTTCTAATCTTTTAAAACTATTTATTTTCCTCATCAATTCGACGATGGTTGTCCACAGGCTCCTCCCTCTCTTCCTTTGCAAGCAAGGTATGAGTCATTTTCTTGTAGGACTTCCGTCCACAGTGAGTAGATTTTACGTCCCAGCCACCTACAGCGAGATCGCCTTTTGGGCAGGATACAGAAACGGAAAGAATGAGAGCAAGTCTAGCGACTTTGACAGAACAGTTTGTAGTGAGATTAGAGTACGGTAGATGGCGCCACCGTACAAGTACGATGTTGCACATAGAGGGGTGAGAGAATTTCAGGGGGGCAGCATAGGAAATGATACCCATTTAACCAGTGGGTCCAACCTGGGGGCCGTCACTTAACGTGCTCGTCCGATGCTCGGCGAATATTCAGTGATTGTTAGCAATTCACACCACCTCCGCAAGATCAGCCCAGGATCGAACCTGAGGACCCTGCATTGGTAGTCTGAACTGCTAACCACTCAGCCATTCGCGGGCCCTTATCTTCCTTTGCGTAAACGATAGATGTATATATACCCCCTGAGATACCTATATCCATGACTTTCTCATTCTACCCCTTCCTTCGGGCGGTCGGGAAAATTCTTATCACCCGGCAAGCTTAAAATATCGTGTTCGAAAAACAAGGGAGCCCTAGTCTCCCTGGCGACCATTTCGCTGCTTCCCTCTCGCACTGACTCTTCGCTTTGCTGCTTTTTCCCCCCAGGAGATAGAGACCCAACACCTCCAGCACACACACAGCTATATTACTCTCCCACGGATTAAAAAGCGTCCTCACCAAACAAAATCTCAAAGTTGAAATGATTCGCTTCCCGCGTCCCTATCGGAAACTTTTCATCAGAGACGCCGAAAAGTAATTGCATTTGACCAAGCCAAGGTGAGGCTACAATGCACAATAGCGATGTCTGCAAATGGCTTTTCCCATTGTGATGTCTTTGGAGACGAAACCCAAACATGCGCCTGGAAGGTCTGAAACCCTTCACTTTCTGACTAGGGAGATAAATAAAATTTTCTCAGGTTCTAAGACAAAGAAAAACAAATGTTACGAATGATGATTTAATATTTTTGCCAAACATTCCTATATTAAATCTCTTTAACATAATACTTAGGACAGAAAGAAAGGTTAAATGAAGTTAACGATTATTATACAAAAGTACAAAATAATTATTCGTCCGTTCCAAAAAATTCAGACAAAAGGAATACGAGAAAGCTGGCCATTTCTCGGGTGGTCAATCGAAAAATGTCCCGGGATCCCAGTGGGCCAATTCACTCCTGCATCCATAAAATACTGTTATACTACTTATAGAAGTATTCCTTGAACGGGATACTGCTGAGGGAAGGCAGAAAGTCTGTGCCGTAAGACAAACACGATATCCATACTCCACAGTGATTCGAACCCGGAACCGTCTCGGATAAATGGTCCACTGCTTCGTCCACTCGACCGAGCACGGATGAACTACGTCACCATGTCCTGTACATACTTCGTATTTTGCATCTTGCTACTTCATATAATTTGGTTCTGTTCAGATCGCATTGTGCAGATGACTTTTTCTCTAGAATGTTCATCATGAAGAGAACTGGTACGAAATAGTCGTACGTAGGTTGCTCAAAGAGTAACGAGACAGACGTCATAGCGCCAAAACAAACCCACGCAGATAAATGCAGCCGCATCCTCACGTGACTGTAAAATCTGTCACGTGACAACGCGTCGTTACAGTGTTCCGCTAGTTCATTCTTGTAAAAGACGACGTAAAGTTCACACGTGTTTCTGTAACCCAGTATTGGATTTAAAACTGGAGCAAAGTGCAGCTATAAAATTCTGCGTGTGTTTGAATAAAACCACTACAGAAACTCACGAAATGATTCAAACTTCCTATCAGGAAGAGGCATTGTCCAGTACAAGAGTTAAGTTGCACAAGAAATTTGTGAATGGCGAAAAGTGTCTGGAAAATGTTCCACGCTGCAGTAGGCCTTCGACATCGACTAGGCGTGTTAACACCTAATGCATAAAACCTAATGTTAATACCATGGAGACACTCCTGCGCGAAGACCGCCGAATAACCATTGATTGAGGAGTTTGCTAATGTGATATACATGTCCGTTGGTGACTTTGACGACATTGTGAGAAACCAGTTGGGGTATTGACAAGTCGCTGCAAAGTGGATTCCCCACTTGCTTACGGATGAAGACAAAACAAATCTGTTATCACTTGTTTCCAATGTAAGTACCGGCTACGACGTGAGCCACACTATTTGGATCGAGTTGTCACACGTGACGAAACATTTGTTCACCATTTCGATCGAGAAACAAAAAAACAGAGCACCCAATAGAAACCCCAACACAGTCCCCCGATCCAAGAAAGCAAAGGTTCAAGCAAGTGCAGGGAAGGTCATACACCTCGATTTCTTCGATAAAAGGGACCTGTGTATGACCCTGTTGTTCGACTACGAGAAACTGTTACCAGTACCTATTATTCTGAAGTTCTCAAAGGTCCTCCAAAGAAAAAAAAATTCCCCAAAACGCTCAGAATGAAAAAAACTGACTGGATTTTGCATCAAGATAATGCCCCTGCACATTGTGCTTTCCTTACCAGCAAGTTATCCAAGACCTAGGCACCTAAATGATGGCGTGCCGTCCGTATCCACCGGATCTAGTACCGTGTGACTTCCATCTATTCCCTCAAGTGCAAAAACAACTTCGTGGGGGTCGGTTTGCATCAAATACTGAACTGAATAATTCAGTGATGCGTATCCAGAGCCACATGTTGAGCAAGGACTTCGAACACAACTTATAAAAGTGGATAGAAAGGTGTGACCGACGCATTCAGGTAGAAAGAGAATACTTCGAAAGTATGTTTGCTACATTACACTTCAGCCCCATGTAAAATCCGTCTGGTTACTTTTTGGGCGTCCCTCGTAAAATGTCTCATAGAGCTTCTGCCTTCCGATAGCACATGACCATGTTCTTCGATTGGGATTTTTACTTGGCATCGTTGAATATTATACGAAACGTTATCTGCGTAAGATCCGGTGTGTGTACCATATAATTTTTTTATCTCTCTAAAACGAAGGTATCACAACGTCAAGGAAAAGTGGTGACGGGAAAACGAATTGATTAAAATTTTAGTATTTGAAGCATGAGGAGTCTGAAAAAGTCTTTAAATGCCGTGAGCTGCTGCTGAGTCAGGTGGTGACTGCAATGCCCTAATCTATTCCCCAAAAATGATTGAATCGTCCTGTCCTTCAAACTATCTCATTAAATCTTTGGCACCTCTATGACAAATATAACGGAGAAAACAAATAATGAGCAGCTGCTGGTTTATCTGCAGTTTTCCATGCCCATTAACAACCTCGCACTGTGGCTTTCGTCCAAATTGATCAGCAGCTGATGTCTTAGCTTTTCTGCATCATATTTGTTTCAAAGCTACTTAGGAATTTGGCAAAGCTTAATTTTTCAGCGCAGCTTAATGTTTCAGAGGGTTTTTTTCATTTATTAATAAGCCTTGTGGCGCAGTCTTTGAATAAAACTTTCTGTAATTTCTACTGATCTCGATTTGAGTCGTTTCATTTCTCTAGTTTCTTATTTCACATCTGCGCGTTGATGTGGCGTTTTTCTATTTTTTATGCTCTGCATCTCTGCCGACACTAATAAAGTAAATTCCATGTGTAAAATTTCGATGTAACGGAAATGGGTAACGGAAGTAATCAAAAACATTGTTGAAATCTCATAATGATGTCCCATGAAGTGACGCAACAATAATTTCATTGTTACTCAAAAATATATTTTACTAAACTATCGCCGAAATTATTTCATCATGTTTTACATAAATCTAACAATATCCCATTGCAATCTGCGTAAATTACGAAAATCCAATACTAAATGTTATAAAAGCCATTACAAAAATGCATTCTTGATGCTATGAAAACGGTGCATCGTAGCGAAATTTTGCTTCCCCTCGACCGTTACCTGCTATTGAAGAGGGCTTCAAAATGATGAATAACACGAAGGGGTGATATCCTAGAACAAATGTTATCAATCACCCTCACTAACACACTTGCGATTCATTTTTTACGCTTTACAACGTAGGTCGAAATAGCGTCTATTCTCCAGCTTTTTCCGTATGTCTGTCCGAACGATAACTCGCGCAAAAATGGCTCGATTTCGATGACATTTTAGTATATGGTAGGGGACAACCTGGGGACAAACCCTACTGAAAATGGATGAAATGGGGTCAAAGGTCAGGACATAGGAGCGGGATCCATTCCATCGCCTTTATGCGTCATAACCTAAGTAAAAATGCTTCGATTGCGACAAAACTTTATCATGTTGTTGCGGAGGTACACTGAACCAATTCCGTTTAATATAATCGAAATGGGGTTAAAGGTCAGGGCACAAGAGCGAGATTTATTCCACAGCCATTATCCTCATAACTTGACTAAAAATGCTTCTATTGCAATAAAACTTTAGTAGGTTGTTCCGGAGGAATACTGAACCAGTTCTGTTAAATATCTTCGAATTGGGGTCAAAGGTCAGGATATATGAGCGGGATCGATTCCTTCGCCTTATGCGTCATACCTTACGTAAAAATGCTTCGATTGCGACAAAACTTCTGTATGTTGTTCCCGAGGTATATTGCACCGGTTCTGTTGAATATCATCAAAATGGGGTCAAAGGTAAGGGCAGAGGAGCTAGTTTTATTCCACAGGCATTATACTCATAACTTGACTAAAAATGCTTTGATTGCGACAAAACTTTAGTATGTTGTTCCGAGGTATACTGAACTGGTTCTGTTTAATATAATCGAAATGGGGTCAAAGGTCAGGATACAGGAGCGAGATTTATTCTACAGCCATTATCCTCATAAGTTGAGTAATGATTTCTGGTATGTTGGAAAGCGTATCATAATCAATTCATTGCATGATTTTACTAACTTGTTTCTTTCTATCTTAAAGTCAGATTTTAGCTTGTGCATGCGTAAATCAACTTGTGTAGCTACATCACATTCTTACGTTCATCTAAATCCGAATAATATCTAATAATAATATTACAAATAAATATTGTTCTTGAATCCTAAACAGTCGAAATATTTACTACTGCCACTCACACGCTTTAGTAAATATTTAGTTTCATGACTCGCATATCTTTTGTCACTGGTTTTACGACAATGACATTCATTCGTTGATCCATCTACTTATGTACCGCTTAATGTCCGGAATAAGTAAACCTTATTGTTTGTTGTTATGATTTAATTCCACCGGACTATGGCTCGGTGTGGTCGAGAGTGACGCGAATAAATGCAATGTGTTGTACGTAAATAAATGTATACTCTCGAATCACTCGTTTTATTTCACACCTACAAAGATCTTTGCATGCGAAATACGCATAACATAAATAATCTACAAAGAGTACCAGGGTACTCTCTCGTTGTGTTTTTATTATTATTATTATTATTATTATTATTATTATTATTGTATGTATCTCAAAGAATGTCTCAGTAACCTACTCTCTTGCTTGTCAGTGAGGCTCTGCGCTTTAAACATTTCACATTTGATAGCAACATTTTTATTGTTCTGTGAATAAAGCTCTTGTTGAAAACTGGCTTTCTAGTTTAGTAAATTAAACACATAATTAAACTTCTAATCTTTTTTTTTTCTAGATTTTTTAAAATTAAAAACGCCTAGAAAAAAACATTAATAGGTTAATTGCTTAATTTTTATTGTGTATTCATTGTACCTTTTTTATTGTACTTTGTTGAATTTTTAAAATCAATTACTCAACAGTATGGACCTTATTCACTTCGCACTGCATCATGGGAAAGCTTTTCCGTGGCCGCGGACCAACAATAGTTTGTTTACATGCGTTTTCCCATTGCTTAACATGGCGTAACGTTGCAGAGGTTCAGGAAAATCGCTATTTTCCGTAAATTTATTAACGATATGTGTAACTTTTGCTGATTGTACGGTCGTGCTAGTAAATCTTGCAATCTAAATTATGTCGAGCAAAGAACAACATTCCTTAATTTTCCTCTGAAAAAGACGAAATTGTTAAAGGAATGGCTGTGTAAAATGAAACGCGGCGATTTGCATCCCAATGTGCACTCTCTCTATATGTTCTGTCTACTTTAACGAAAAATATTTTCGATATTATGACGCTACGAATCAAAGGTAGTTGAAACCTCGTAATGTTCCTTCGAATTTCAATTTCCAGGGGGGAAAACAAAAAAAGGTAGGAGAAAATTGATGGAATATTTGGATCGGTAATAACTAACTAAGTTCTACGTTCTTTCCTCAAAGAACGAAAGAAACATATTTATAATTTCTGTTTTATTTAATGTCGCCCATTCATTTAATTTTTAAGCAGATTGCCTAGAGTGCGAACCCTAGTTTGTTTCCTTATTACGGATTTGTCTGGGCTTCTAAATGTTTTGGTTTGCAAAAAATGGTTCCCAAGTTTATGTTCCAGATATTTTGCCAATGTCTGAACATGAAAATTTATATATCGTGTAAGAGAAATAACTACATTAAAAACTTCACAATGACTAACGGCGATGGTCTCCTGCGCCATGCGAAATAAACATCGAACACAAAATTGTCTTATATATTTTTGCAACCTTGATTTGTTCTTCTAAGAAATGAATTTCTCTTCTTCCGTCCACAGGGAGTAGAGTTTTAGGTACCAGCCACCTACAGCGAGATCGCCTTTTGGGCAGGACACAGAAACGGAAGGAATGAGAGCAAGTCTAGCGACTTTGACAGAACAGTTTGTAGTGAGATTAGAGTACAGTAGATGGCGCCACCGTACAAGTACGATATTGCACATAGATGGGTGAGAGAATTTCAGGGGGACATAGGAAAGGATACCCATTTTACCAGTGGGTCCAGCCTGGGGGCCGTCACTTTACGTGCTCGTCCGATGCACGGCGGATATTCAGCGATTGTTAGTAAATCACACCATCTCTGAAAGATCAGCCCAGGCTTGAACCTGGGGACCCAGCATCGACAGTCTGAAACACTAACCACTAAGCCATCCGCGGCAATTTCTCTTCTTCTTCGCCCTGTAGCTCTATTAATTCGTCGGCAGACTCCATGACGTTCGGATTGTAAAAATTAGCCAACAGTAAGGGATAATCAAATAGAGAAACCATTGAATCAGCAGCCATGTTGGTCCGCAGAATTCCACTTCTGACGTCACATGAATAATGTCCATTGCCTTTTTTTCGGGAACTCTGATGTTGGGGTACTTTCGAAAGTCTAATTTTTTTTAATGTAACTAGCAAAGCAGACAAAAATGACATGCAACTTGTGACATATACCTTTAAAATAACCGTCCCTTTAAGTTTCGATATTTTCAAGTAAATTTGTTTTCATGTAATTACCGTTACCTGCTACTGACGAGAGCTTCAAATGGTGTAAATTTGATTTCATCTCGTTAAATATTTTCTCAATTAACCACACAAAGTTTCTCTCCAGCAGATCGTAAAAGTTCAAAACCTGACAGTGAGTCAAACTGCAATCAAACATACGTAAAAGTGTTTTGAGATAAGAGCTCGTGTACAGATAGACTGAATTGTATGAGCTGAGGCAGATACATTCGTTGTGCAAATATAATACAGCATTTTTTATAAGCAGACCTATATTCGTCGTGCAGATTGTAAAATCAGAATGAATTCGATGGCCTAATATAATATTAGAGGGCGAGTCGAAAGTTTTGCAATATTTGCATAAACGCATGTGCTGCGGCGGGTATGTCACGTGTTTAAACTAGTTCAAGTCGCGCACTGCAGTCAGTGGAAAGGAATATAAAGTTGTAGTCGTTGCTGCGAACAGCATTGCATGCCGTAGTTCTGTCTGTGGTTGGGACACCGAAAAGATGAAGAGCCAAAATCGGTTAATTGGGAAACTTTTGCTTTATGAGTTTGAACTCGGCCATAACGCTGCTGAAGCAACACGAAACATTTGTCATGCCCAAAGGGGAAGGCTCCGTGGACCACAGCACAGGCAACCAAATGGTTCAAAAAATTTTGCTCAGGTGACAGAAACCTCGACCATCAACCAAAGTCAGATAGGCCGCCAACCGTTGTTTCGAAGGCCGTGCGCCAGGTCGTAGAGGCAAATCCGACAACCAGCACCCGAAGATTATCAGGCGAGCTGGGTGTATCGCAGACCACCGTGGTTCGTCACCTTCATGACCTCGGCAAGGTCTACACGAGCTGTCGCATTGTCACTCGCGAACTGAAGCCAGCTGAAACAAACGGCCGTGTGGAAATGTGCACGAAACTCCTAGAAAACCAGCGCGATGTACATTTCATCAAGAGAATTGTTATGTGCGATGAAAAGTGTGTCTCTATTCAATACTCCTAACACACAACGGCAGTGGATGAGTCCGGGCCTGCTTCCTGAACCTGTTGCCGAACGTGGGCGCTTCGAGCACAACGTGATGCCATACATCTGGTGAAATTTCGAGGGTATAATACATTACGAATTTGTTTCAGACTGTTGGACCATTAACGCCAACCTATACTCTGAACAGCTGGAGCGGATGTATTCCGTTTTAGAGGAGAAGTAACCGGCACTGGAGAACAAGAAGGGCGCTCTCCTACAGCAGAACAACGCTCGGTCTCATACCGCGCGAACGACCCGGGCAAAACTCCAGGAACTTGAGGGCATCGAACTGATGCTACACCCAGTATATAGTCCGGACCTTGTCCCGTCGGATTATTACTTGTTCCGTTCCATATCCCACTTCCTTCGCCGGCAGCATTTCACCAGATGTGAAGGTGTTCTTCGCCTCGAAGAACAAGAACTGCTACCGCAGTGGAGTCGAAGGGCTGACTGAAACAGATGGCTAAAGACGGTGCAACACGATGGCCTGTACTTCGAATGGTAGTCAGGCTTTCGACGTAAAGGTACGTATGAAGACAAAGTGATCTAAATATTGCAAAATGTTCGACTCATCCTCTGTATATTCAGAGTTGAGAGCAGTATTGGATCCAGCGAAGGCGACTAGGGCGATTGTCACTCTCCTAAAACAGCCTTTTCCTTTTTAAATAGCCAAGGCATAAATAAATAATGGATTTACTTTTTGTAAAATTATAGTAATGAATGCACAGATTTTCGCACAAGTTTTTATTACAATTAAAATTTGATGTGAGTTCGGAGATTAAATGTTCTGTGTTGGCTTCAGAGAGAGAACAGAAAAAAATAAACAAGTTATAGTAAAATCATGAAATGCATTGATTATGATACGCTTTCCAACATACCAGAAATCGCGCGCAGACAAACCCTCCTCCCTACCCTGACTATTGATTCGTTCGGTATACCTCCTCTACTAAAGTTTTATCGCAATAGAAGTATTTTTACTCAAGTTATGAGGATAATGGCTGTGGAAAAAATCTCGCTCCTGTGCCGTCCTTTGACCCCATTTCGATGATATTAAACAGAATTGGTTTACTACACCTCCGGAACAACATACTAAGGTTTTGTTGAAATAGAAGCATTTTTAGTCAAGTTATGAGGATAATGGCTGTGGAATAAATCTCGCTCCTGTGCTTTTGACCCGTTTCGATCATATTCAACAGAACCGGTTCAGTACACCTTATACCTCCGGAACAATATGCTAAAGTTTTGTCGGAATCGAAGCATTTTTAAGTAAGTTATGACGCATAAGGGCGATGGAATGGATTCCGCTCCTATGTCCTGACCTTTGACCCCATTTCGTCCATTTTCAATAGGGTTCGTCTCCAGGTTGTCCCCTACGACATACTAAAAATTCATCAAAATCCAACCATTTTTACGCGAGTTATTGAGCGGACAGACAAACAGACAAAGCTGTAGCACATACGCTTCTTCAACCTATGGTTGGAAAGCGTAAAAAAGATCGTGCTCATGTTATCAGTTTGTTCGTCTGTTGGTCCATCTGTGGACAGCATATCATATCTCTGCAACTATTAATTCGATTTGAAAAATTCCTTTTGCATTGGGAAGCCTGAAGTGTGGAAATGATGAATCTTTCATTTCGTTTTTTATACGTTGCACGATTTCGCCGCTAGAGGGCGTAAATGCAGATGATGTCGAATTCAAAATACATTTCATTCCATACATTTGCTTCAAAACATCCGACTGAAAAAAATATTTTACCTTCCGATTCCATTTATATCGAAGACTGTTTTATGTGCAGTCACTTTTTCAAGTTACTCATAGATTTTTCGTTAGGGTGAGTAAAAGTGAATGGTGTTTTCCCCGATATCTCTGCTTCTAAAACTCGGATTTGAAAAATTATTTCTTCAGCGGATACAGCTCCTTGTGGGAAATCGCTTGCATATAACTTCTAATTTTTGGTGGAAAACTGTTTGGCCACCAGGAGGCGTAAGAGTTCATTTCTGCTTCTGATGCATTTGCAGCAAAATCTAAGCTTCTAAAATCTGGATTGAAAAAAATTGTTCGTGGACCCATACCACTCACGACGATAAACCTTTTTGAAATATTTCCTTCTTAAAATATTGCATCGTTTCTTCCACGGGGGCGTAGATATATATATATATCTCATTTTTGTCAATATCCCTGCTTCTAAGAGTACAATTTGAAAAATTCCTTCTTTGTTCGATAGAATTTCCATTATGTATCTCATTTTTGTCAATATCCCTGCTTCTAAGAGTGCAATTTGAAAAATTCCTTCTTTGTTCGATAGAGTTTCCATTATGCATCTCATTTTTGTCAATATCCCTGCTTCTAAGAGTGCAATTTGAAAAATTCCTTCTTTGTTCGATAGAGTTTTCGGTGGGAAATGTTTTTCATATAATTTAAAAAATTCCAAGTAACTTTCCGCTAGGGGCCGTAAAAGTAAATTGCGTTTTCCCCCGATATCTCTGTTTCTAAAACTCCGATTTGAAAACATTTTCCTGTATCGCATACAACTCCTGATGGGAAATGCTTTGCATATAATTTTTAATATTTGTTATAGAATAGTTTGGCCACCAGGGGGCATAAGTGTTACTTCCTGCTTCTGATGTATTTGTAGCAAAATCTGAGCTCCTATAAACTCGATTAAAAAATTCTTTCGTGGACAGGTACCGCTCTCATCGAAAAAACTTACGAGTATGCTTTATTCTTAAAATAATGCATGGTTTTTCCGCCAGAGGGCGTAGAGTCATAGCTTATTTTTGTAATCCATAGTTCTGCTTTTAAGAGTTCGATTTGAAAAGTTATTTCTTTGTTGGAGAACGTTACCGCTGAAAAATGTTTCTCATATAATTTCAAATTTTTCTTAACGCACAAGTCTGCCACCAGAGGGCGTTAGTTCACGTTTCCGTTTACAGGAGCATCTGCGGGATTAAAAACCCGATTGAAAAACTTTCTTCGGTCAGATACCACCGTTTTCCATACCGGTTCAGTGACTTTGAATAGCTCTGATAAATTTAATTCGCGTCAGAACGTCTTCAAAAGACGTGCTCATTCAACCGAAAATTCGGCGTTATCTTTCTGGTCAATTGTTTTCCCCGCTTTATGATTTAAAATTTTTGCACAGCTTTGTTTTGTTTTGCTTTTTTATTGGAGGTTTTAACGACCACGTGAGCAGCTCAGTCGGCTATAAGTAGTCGCCCTTCCCTAATTTAGGGCCATTGGTTCCAGAGAAGGAAAAGAGCCAGTGGCGTAAGGCAAGCACAACATTCATGCCTCACCGGGATTCGAACGCGGACCCCTTTCGTACGAATGATCGGAAGCCATCACTTAGACCACTGCACCACCGGGACAGCACAGCTTTGTTTTTTATGAAGTTTTAATTTTATTTTTTTTTATAAGAAATTTTAATGCGTCAGTAAAACAGCGATCCGCTGTATGTGCATATGTAGTACAACACACAACAAACAAATTTAAATTACTTACCCGTTATGTATTGAGAGTTGATAAATACAAAGACCGCTGATTTAAGCATATTTACAAACTCACTTTAATAGAAAAATATATATTTTATACTTTCTTTGAACACATATTTTTCCCTAATCTTCTATATCAATCGTCCCTTTTGTACATAATTAACGAAGACACAATTGCTGTGAAGAGGCAAAGTCCAAGATAATCTGACGTCAAATTACTAGCTGAATTGTTTCCGTCGTCAGCTTCAGCGTGTGCAATTTTAGGAACTTTCGTAGCATTGGAATCGAGTTCGAAAGTCGTCGTGGAACTCAGAGTAGATGTTGTAGACACCGTCGTTGTCTCACAATCCGTCAAAAGCAACTGGTGGGCTGTCACTGTATTTCCTTCAGCTGTTTGACACTCAGCATTACGGAGTTCCCGGCTGAAAACCATGCTTTTCACTTTCGTGAGGTATTTCGAAACCCACTGCAGATCGCAACCGCACTTCAGAGGATTTGCTGAAAAAAAAAATAATAACTGCATGAATAAAAGAAGTACCAACACGTGAAAATTAATTTCAGATTCATTAACTTGGATCTTACTCTTCGTAATTTCAAACACAAGGCGTGACAATTTTATTCCCGGAATGCACCTGTAGAGAAAATGTGTGCGAAGCTGTACACTAGAGGCTATTCTCCCCTTCCGCGGCTATGCATTTAGTTAGACGCTGTTGCCAATGCTGGAATCTTGGGTTCCTTTGTCACGTTATGCTGAATGTCAGAAATGTCTGAAATCTTCGTCCTTTCACGGCAGTTTTTATTTTGGGGAAGAGCCAGAAAGTCAGGTGAATTAGGTGGATGATCCAATTTGGTATTTAATTTCTTAGTCAGGAAGTCGCGAACACTGAGCGCATCATGGCTTCGGGCATTGTCAGGCCACAGTTCAGCCAGAAATCACAAGGGGTTAAGTCACGTGAATATGGTGGATGCAGCCACAGTTCAGCCAGAAATCACAAGGGGTTAAGTCACGTGAATAGGGTGGATGATCCAATTTGGTAATGGATTTCTTAGCCAGCAAGTCGCGAACACAGAGCGCATCATGGCTAGGTCATTGCCAGGCCACAGCCAGAAATCACAAGGGGCTACGTTTTCAGCAAGAAATCACAAGGGGATACGCCTGGTGAATAGGGTGGCTGATCCAAGGTAATTAATTTCTTAACCAGGAAGGCAAGAACACAGAGCGCATCATGGCTTGAGGCATTTCCAGGCCACAGTTCAGCCAGAAATGAAATTGTAGTTGCGTGAATAGGGTGGATGATCCAATTTGGTAATTGATTTCTTAGTCAGGAAGTCGAGAACACTGAGCGCATCATGGCTTCGGGCTTCAGGTCACAGTTCAGCCAGAAATCACAAGGGGCTAAGTCAGATGAAAAGGGTGGATGATCCATTCGTAATTGCTTTCTTAGTCAGGAAGTAGCGAACTCTGAGCACATCATGGCTTGAGGCATTGTCAAGTTACAGTTCAGCCAGAAATCACAAGTGTATAAGTCTGGTGAATAGGGTGGATGATCCAATTTGGTAATTGATTTCTTAGTCATGAAGTCGCGAACTCTGTGCGCATCATGGCTTGAGGCATTGGCAGGCCAGAGTTTAGCCAGAAATCACAAGAGACTAAGTCAGATGAATAAGGTGGATGAACCCATTTGCAATTGATTTCTTAGCCAGGAAGGCACGAACACTGAGCGCATCATGGCTTGGGACATTGTTGGTCCTAGTTCAGCTCTTTTGTTTTTCAAAATACCGTAACGCGTTCGACACCTCTAAACAGCATTGTTGGCTGACTGTTTGTTCCTGTTTAATGAATTCGCGATGAACTATTCCTGCCGCCATGGTGGCGCACTGGTCTAATCTGTGGATTGTGACCATTCGTCCGAGATGGGTCCGGGTTCGAATCCCGGTGAGATTGTGTTTGTCTTGCGGCACTGGTTCTCTCTCTTCCCCGAAACCAGTGGCCCTAAATTAGGGCCGGGCGACTGTTTATAGACCATCGTGTTGCTCACGGTAGTCATTAAACCCCCAATAAAAAAAAACCTATCTCCTTGTGAAACACAGTCATGGTGTTGAACTGCGAGAGTGATGTGCGTGCTTTTGTAGACTCTTATGCCACACAAATACCCTTGACTTTTTCATAGCATCCTCATCATGCGCCACTTTCAATAGATCTATTGTTTCAGTAGCACTTTTACCGATCTTCACGCAGAATTTGATGTTTATGTTCTGCTCTAAATTTCTATCACTCATTTTTACCTCAAACTCAACACAGACTTGCATTGCTTTCGTAACTGCTTTCTCACGAATAGCTCTACTGGTCTGCGGTAAATGCACGCACTACTTAAAACGTGTCCTGACACGCGTAGGCACGCGATTCTGCCCGCGTTGCCACAAGAGTGAAGTTACGGGAATTAAATTATGACGTCTCGTGCACTCTATGACACTGAAATTGTAGCACAAAGTTCACGTAAATCGGCAGGTAGATGAGTTGTGCCTATATATATGAAATAATTAAAATACAGGACTAATCAACGGAAAACTTCCGCTCAAACAAACACAGAGAATGTACAACTCAAAGCAGCGCATGTAGGATGCAGTTAATCAGCTTCTACATCGTCGGGACAGACTCAAGAGTGTCAGAAGATTATCAAGACGTTCCGTTCCATACCAATATCAGCAACACAGAGACTTCGACAGAGGGCGGGTTATAGACAGAATAGTCGCTTAGTCATGTATCGGAAAGTGTAGCCGCGACGGTAGCACAGTGTATCCACGCTGGAAAAAAAGGCAGCAGAAAGCCCACAGTATTCGTCGAATTGATAGTGGAGCACGACAGACGACTACAGAACGAGTCGCCTTATCCGTCGAAATGTATATCGGACCTTTCGACGGATGAGACAATCCTACGAGAGAAGGACACTGCTTTCATTTACAAAAACAGAAGCTGAGAGAAACTAGCCGTCTCAGCAGTTGATTGTTATCTAGAACGAGTAATTTGAGCAGAAATACTAAAAAATTAGTCAAAATTAATATCAGGATAGCAAACTTAGAATTTGTGGGATTCGGTGAAACAGTATGAGAATGAGAGATACAGAAAACGAAGAGGAACGTTTTTTTTTGTTTTTTTTTTTTGTTTTTACTGGGATTATTGCTGGGGATGAAACCTGGATGCAGCAGCATTTTTTCCGGTAAGCAAACATGGATGCGCCATATTGATCCTGTAAGCAAACATGGATGCACCATTTGTATCCTGTAAGTAAGAAACATAGTATGCAGTGGAAACACACTTTGTCCGGTGTAAACAAGAAGTTCAAAAGTGTTTCGTCTGTCCAAAACGTCTTGCTGATCTCACTAATGTATACGTGAGCCTATTCTGGAACATTGTCATGAACAAAGACAAACTGTTAACAAGGCAACATATTCAGAAATGCTTAAAGACAAGCTGATGGCAACAAGAGAAGGGGATTTTTTTCAAAAACTATTCTTTTGTATCACGATAATGATCACCCCATACAGAGGCTGCAACCACGGCAACAATTCAAAACCCCAAGTTTGAGGTTTCTCCACACCCACCTTACAAACAAGCCCGGATCTCGCACCAAGAAACATTACGTGGTCGGCGATTTACCAAGGCAGAGAAAGTGAAAGATGTTACGCATAGATTGCTTCAGAGTCGGCCGAAAACCTTTTTCGGTGAAATCAATAAGTTTGTGAGTCGTTACAAGAAGTTCACGTGAAACTGCAGAGAGATTACATTAAAAAATAACCCAATATATGTGCAAGTTTCACTTTCTCGTAAACGCAACTAAATTGCCTATACTTTTTATTTACACTCGTGTTATAATACCAAGCCCAAAAATAATGCCATGATAGATAATCACATTGACATTACTAAGTAAACATTGGTCACTCACGCTTCTACAGTTCCAAAGAAAACTTTGCGAGCCCCTTGCAGCGTTTTCTAATGTTTTTCCGACCACGGAACCCTAAGCAATGCATATATACATTTTAGGTAGAACGCCTATAACAAAGCAATAAAAGAAACGGAAAAACAATTCAAGATGTATCGTAATATTAAATTTTAATAACCAAATATACACTTCCTGATAGAGAAAATGCCACATCACGAAGACGTGAACGCAACCCCATGCAAATTGCAGGGTGGATGCACACGTACAATTTGTGAATATGATTGCATTTGCACGCCAATCGCACGAACGGTGCGCGAGATATAAGCGGACAACGAGCCCTTGAAGGCCATCAGTTGGGACGTCGCCACGGCCACGAGAACTGAGTGGTTCTGCTGTAACCGTATCTGGAGAACAAACAAGGGGTCCCAATGCCGTTAAGACGCCATCGTACGCGTCACCGTAGGCCTTTGTACCGCCGGATGACCCGTACATCATATTGCGGAAGAAACGCATTGCGATGCCACAACCGTCAGTCGCATTTGGAAACAGTGGTCCCAGGAAGAATCTGTGCAACGTCGTAGGGGGACCCGAGCACGGAGACGGACGTCCGAGTGCACCGATCGTCGCATCCGACATCACGCCGTAGCGGACCCACAGGCCGCAACGGGCGACATTTTGTTGAGTGTGCGGGGAGATTTGGATGCTCCGATATCGACACGGACAGTATCGCGCCGAGTGTCTGCGTCTGGTTTGCTGTCCAGCCGTCCGTTACGAAGACTACCCTTAACAGCGAGCCATCGTCGTCACCGCTTGGTGTGGTGTCGCTCCAGAGCTGCGTAGGGTGCCGAATGGAACAGTGTGGTGTTCAGTAACGAATCGCGGTTCTGCCTCACCACGGATGATTGCCTTGTGAGAGTCTGGAGGTGACGGGACCAACGGACGGATTCCTCCGCCACACGGCTCGGAAACGTGCAATCATGGTGTGGGGTGCTATCAGCGGCAACAGCCGCTCACCGCTAGTACGAATTACAGGTTTATTGACGGCATGCCGCTATATTGACGAGGTGCTGTGGCCTGTAGCACTGCCGTATCTGCAGGGCATCCCAAACGCCGTTTTCAACAGGATAACGCCTGAATGCTTTACACGGTGTGCGTATTCTTCCGTGGCCAGCATGATCCCCTGACTTCTTGCCCATCGAGCATCTGTGGGATACGATTAGACATCGGTTGAGTACCCTGCCACCCCCGCAAAATAAAGATGAACTGTGGACTCGAATCAACACCACATGGTCCACGATACCTTAGGATTCTATTCGGACTCTCATTGCCTCGATGCCACGTCAGATTCGACGCTGTATAGCCCATAATGGGGGGCCACACTCCTTATTGATCATCCAGTATATTCGGCACTGTAGCCTAGTCTGTACGTGACAATTACATCATTTGCTCATGACCTACTTGGTTATCTGTGTGTGCAGTTTGGTCTGTTTTCGAGCATTCCTTCATGGTGTGGCATTTTCTCTGTCAGGCAGCATAATTCTAGGTTCATGTAAATCTAAATGCAATAGATAAGTCTGCATGTGACTGTTCCTAATGCTGGACGCTTATCGTTCGCACATGCGCATTCCGCAGCAACGAGGTGAAGGCGTTGCACTGTAAAAGCCATGTTTTACTCTCCTCACAAGAGTAAAACATGGCTGACCTCTTCCGCCACTCCCTAGTCGCTGGGGGGCAGAGAGGGTGGGGCTGATGGTCTCCTCAAACAGAAAAGAAGCCAACTCGCGGAGATTTTAACCAGAGAAAAAATATATAAACTTAAGACTGTGGATCTGTATGATCAGAAAGAGCAGAATTAACTCTCCAAAATACATGAGAAATATCATAAAATACACGAGTAGTGTACTTAATAATCTTTGCATGTATTAAATCACCTTAGTGAGCTTCTATAGATTAATCAGAATCTTATTAATTTTAATATTGGTTTTACTATTTTTAGTATAGCTATCCTAGTGATGAATAACTAGTTTTCTTTTTTATTTATCACTAGGATACTGAATTATTCATCACTAGGATAGCTATACTAAAAATAGTAAAATAATATTAAAATTAATAAGATTCTGATTAATCTATAAACTCACTAAGGTGATTTAATACATGCAAAATTATTAAGTACACTACTCGTGTATTTTATGGTATTTCTCATGTATTCTGGAGAGTTAATTCTGCTCTTTCTGATCATACAGATCCACAGTCTTAAGTTTATATTTTTCTCTGGTTAAATCTCCGCGAGTTCTTCTTCTGTTTGAGAGGCCATCAGCCCCTCTCTGCCCCCGACTAGAAGTGGCGGAAGAGGTCAGCCATGTTTTACTCTTGTGAGAGAAAGTTTTTGTCACACAAGAGGTAAGCTCTCTTCCTTGTTTTTGGGTTCTAGGTTTTATAAGTTCAATGTTTGTACTTCATGTACTTTTTCTCTGTTGATTTTTAGCTTTTCAGCTTTTAGGCACTGGCTTGTCTGTTAACATTTTTGCGGGTTTTAACTCTTTCTTTTCTTTGTAACTTTGCGCGTCTTTTGGGGTACCTAGGAACAGAAGATGGCTAAGCTTGTTCCTTTTCTATGCGCTGTATTTTCAAAGTAGTTAAGTTCTTAATAACTAATTAATTATGCACTTAAAGCACTGCTGAAATACTTTGTACATATTGCAACTAACTGTTTAAGGCATATAACTTTCACAAAGTTTTCTTTAGTTAATTATTGTCTTTAACTTATTCTCGTTTTCGTGCTGTCATAAGTTGTAGAGTAGGGGTTTTAGACTCAAGTTTTCTTTCAAAAATCTGTTTTTTAAAATTTAATATTTCCTTTTTTAATTGCAATGTAAAAATTTGGATTTCTTTTGCATTGATTTTCAGGTTTAAATTCTCTCTCAAACGAACTTGGCATTTCGTTATAGCTGAAAATTATTTCTAATTATTATGTCACTCTCACAGCTTGAGTTCTCTTTAATCTTCTTCTCTCTGTTTAATAGTAACAGATGAAGAGCATGGGTCGGGCCAGGAAGGTTAATGGATGCAAGCGAAATTGTTAACTAGTGCTAGGTCATGCAACTCTGCGGAGGACATGACATATATATATTTTTTAAAACTATTTTAGGTGGGAATGTTACTTGCATCTATGGCCTTGCAGAAACCCATTTCCAACTAGGTCTTTGTGGAAGTGAGAAAATGCAGAGTTTTTGCTGGTCCTTGATAAAGCCAAGGCTCAGTATTCTCGACACCTTCTACATTCAGATGTTTTATTTTATTTTTTTATCTTTTCTCCTTTTACTCACACAGGTAGATACATAACCTTTTCTATGTTGTACTTGGTGTGAGTCAAAATTATATATGTATTTTTTTGCTTAGGTATCTTCTTAATAGAATATATATATATATATATATATATCATCATCATCATCATCATTGTCAACCATTATCAATCCACTGCTGGACGAAGGTCTCCCCAAGTTTCCTCCACAACGGTCTGTCTTGTGCCAGTCTCCTCCATGTCACCCCTGCATACTTTCCAATTTCATCCACCCATCTCCCATGTGGTCTTCTTCTGGGTCTTTTCCTGTCCCTTGGAATCCAATCTAAAATTTCGGCTGTCCATCGATGATCTGTCCTTCTGGCAGTATGTCCAGCCCATTGCCATTTCAGGGATTTAACTCTGATCATGATGTCTTCCACTCTTGTCATTTTTCGGATCCACGAGTTCCTCTTCTTATCTCTCCTGGTTACACGAAGCATGCACCTCTCCATGCTACTTTGAGTTGTCTGCAGTCTTTGTATATCTCTTTTAGTTAAGGTCCACGTTTCTGCACCATACGTAAGCACTGGAAGGATGCATTGATCAAACACTTTTCTTTTAAGACATAATGGCATATTGCTCTTGAAAATTATGCTGTTTCTTCCAAAAGCTCTCCAGGCAAGTTTTGTACGCCGATTAATTTCTTCATCAATGTGACCCTCACTTGATATCTGCTGTCCAAGATAAACGTACGTGTCTGTTATCTCCAGCTTTTCTCCATCAATCCATAAATCTTCATTTCTTGTAAAAGCATTGAACATCACTTTTGTCTTCTGAAAGTTCATTTTTAATCCCACTTCTTTACTCTTGTCAGCAAGTTCCTGGATCATACTCTGCAGCTCTGATGGGGTAGTTGCAAAAATGACTACGTCATCAGCAAAACGAAGGTGGTTTAGATAATCTCCATTAATCTTTATACCTTTGTTTTCCCAGCTCAGCGACTGAAAAACACCCTCAATGTGGCATTAAAGAGCTTCGGAGATATGGTGTCACCTTGTCTCACTCCCTTTCCAATTTTTATGTGTGTTGTATTTTCAAACAGCCGAATCTTTGCACTTGCATTTTCATAGATGTTATTAATAATATTAATGTATGCATCTTCAATACCGCAGGTTTTCAGAGCCATTGTAACTGCTGATGGTTTCACCGAATCAAAGGCTTTTTCATAATCGATAAAAGCCATGCACAATGGAAGTTCATATTCCCTCGCTCTTTCAATTAGTTCTCTCAGTACGTGGATATGATCTATTGTGCTGTAGCCACTCCTGAATCCAGCTTGTTCTCTCGGTTGAGCCATGTCCAGTGTTACCTTCAAGCGGTGTGAAAGAACTTTAGTGAAGATTTTATAAACTACTGATAGGAGGCTGATAGGTCTGTAGTTTCCGAGATCCTCAATGTCACCTTTCTTATGTAGCAGGATCATTGTAGCGGTGTTCCAATCTTCAGGAATCTTTCCTTCATTAAGGCATCGAGTGAAAATTTGGGCGAGTACTGTTTCAATTTCTCCACTTGCTTCTTGTATGATGTCTACAGTAATTCCATCTTCTCCAGGAGCTTTTCCCCGCTTCATGTTCTTGATTGCATGTGCAACTTCTGCTGGAAGGACTGGAGGAACTCTGGTACTGGTATATTTCATGATGTCTGGAGTGCATGTATCATCCCTTTCATATAATTTGGAGTAGAAATCTTTCACTCTTGTCAAAATTTCGCCTCTATTTCTTGTTACAGAACCATCTTCTTTTCTCAGTGCCATAATCTGTTTTCTTCCCTTACTGAGATGTCCCTTTGCTATCTTTAGGCTTTGGTTGTTTTCAATTGCTTTCCTAACTAGTTCACAGTTGAATTTTCTTACGTCTTCAGTGATACTTTTTCTTACTGTCTTGCATAGCTCTATATATTCCACTTTGGAAGTCACATCTTCTTTAGTTGTCCTCATCTCTCTTCTTTTTTTGCATCAACATTTTCGTTTTTCCTGATAATTTGTTTACATGCAACTTGTTCTTAGACCCAGCTAATTTTGTTGCTGTTTCCATAAGAGCTTTGGTTACTTTTCTGTTAACTTCAGAGATGTCCACTTCTTCCGATGTTAGGCCTTCTAAAGCAGAGAACCTGTTCTTCAGTTCCAACTTGAAGGTATTATGGTGTTTTTTAAGGTTGGTTATGTCAATAGATTTTGTTTGTCTTATGAGCTTGCCACGTTCAAGTTTGGTGTTGAGGTGCATCTTACATCTCACCAATCTATGGTCACTACCTGTGTTGAACTTGTTTAGCACACTGCAGTCTTCTATGACAAATTTTTTGTTACACATAATAAAATCAATTTCACTTGTCGTCCCATTTGGATGTCTCCATGTCCATTTCCTGTGTGGCTTTTTCTTGAAGAAGGAGTTCAAGATGAAAAACCCTTCAGCCTCTGCAAACTCAACGAGAGTATTTCCACGCTGGTTTCTGTTGCCGTGACCGAATTTACCTACTGAAGTTTCATTCTGTTGCCGTTGCCCTATTTTTGCATTGAAATCTCCCATAATTATTTTCAAGTGCTGCTTACCTTTATTATTTAGATGACAAATTTCCTCATAAAATT